>CM060975.1:331595274-333995274 GCA_030765065.1 Deroplatys truncata | reverse complement strand
CTCCTTCTTCTACCAAAAACTTGAACCAGGTCATAGCTAGACTTAGATATGAAGTGTGCTTGTTCTACTAAATACTTGAACAAGGTCATAGCTAGCCTTAGTTATGTAGTCTCCATCTTCTACCAATTACTTGTATCAGGTCATAGCTAGCCTTAGTTATGAAGTCTCCTTATTCTATTAAATGCTTGATCCAGGTCATAGCTGGCCTTAGTTATGAAGTCTCCTTATTCTATTAAATACTTGATCCAGGTCATAGCTGGCCTTAGTTATGAAGTCTCCTTATTCTATTAAATGCTTGATCCAGGTCATAGCTGGCCTTAGTTATGATGTCTCCTTATTCTATTAAATGCTTGATCCAGGTCATAGCTAGCCTTAGTTATGAAGTCTCCTTATTCTATTAAATGCTTGATCCAGGTCATAGCTGGCCTTAGTTATGAAGTCTCCTTATTCTATTAAATGCTTGATCCAGGTCATAGCTGGCCTTAGTTATGAAGTCTCCTTATTCTATTAAATGCTTGATCCAGGTCATAGCTGGCCTTAGTTATGAAGTCTCCTTATTCTATTAAATGCTTGATCCAGGTCATAGCTAGCCTTAGTTATGAAGTCTCCTTATTCTATTAAATGCTTGATCCAGGTCATAGCTGGCCTTAGTTATGAAGTCTCCTTATTCTATTAAATGCTTGATCCAGGTCATAGCTGGCCTTAGTTATGAAGTCTCCTTATTCTATTAAATACTTGATCCAGGTCATAGCTGGCCTTAGTTATGAAGTCTCCTTATTCTATTAAATACTTGATCCAGGTCACAGCTAGCCTTAGTTATGTAGCCTCCTTCTTCTACCAAAGACTTGAACCAGGTCATAGCTAGCCTTAGTTATGTAGTCTCCATCTTCTACCAAAGACTTGAACCAGGTCATAGCTAGCCTTAGATATGAAGTCTCTTTTTTCTACTAAATACTTGAACTAGGTCATTGCTAGCCTTAGTTATGTAGTCTCCATCTTCTACCAAAGACTTGAACCAGGTCATAGCTAGCCTTAGATATGAAGTCTCCTTCTTCTACTAAATACTTGAACTAGGTCACAGCTAGCCTTAGTTATGTAGCCTCCTTCTTCTACCAAAGACTTGAACCAGGTCATAGCTAGCCTTAGATATGAAGTCTCTTTTTTCTACTAAATACTTGAACTAGGTCATTGCTAGCCTTAGTTATGTAGTCTCCATCTTCTACCAAAGACTTGAACCAGGTCATAGCTAGCCTTAGATATGAAGTCTCCTTCTTCTACTAAATACTTGAACTAGGTCACAGCTAGCCTTAGTTATGTAGCCTCCTTCTTCTACCAAAAACTTGAACCAGGTCATAGCTAGACTTAGATATGAAGTGTGCTTGTTCTACTAAATACTTGAACAAGGTCATAGCTAGCCTTAGTTATGTAGTCTCCATCTTCTACCAATTACTTGTATCAGGTCATAGCTAGCCTTAGTTATGTAGTCTCCATCTTCTACCAATTACTTGTATCAGGTCATAGCTAGCCTTAGTTATGAAGTCTCCTTATTCTATTAAATGCTTGATCCAGGTCATAGCTGGCCTTAGTTATGAAGTCTCCTTATTCTATTAAATACTTGATCCAGGTCATAGCTAGCCTTGGTCGTGTAGTCTGCTTCTTCTACCAAATACTTAAACCAGGTCATAGCTAGCCTTGTTTATGTAGTCTCCTTCTAATATCTACTTGAACCTGGTCATAGCTAGCCTTGTGCATGTAGTCTCATTCTTCTAACATCTACTGTTCCCGGTCATAGCTAGCCTTGTTCATGTAGTCTCCTTCTAACATCTACGTGAACTAGATCATAGCTGGCCTTGGTCATGTAGTCTCCTTCTTTTAATATCTATTTGAACTACGTCATAGCTGGTTGTGTTTATGTAGTATGCTTATTCTAACATATACTTGAAAATGGATCATAGCTACCCTTGCTTATGTAGTCTCTTTCTTCTAGCATCTACTTGAATTTGATCATAGCAGCCCTTGGATATTTCGTCTGCCTCTTCTTACAAATACTTGAATTATATCATAGCTAGCTTTTTTATGTAGTCTGCCTCTTCTAACAGCTACTGAAATAGATCATAGTTAGGCTTAGTTATGTGGACTGCTCCTTCTAACATCTACTTGAACTAGATTATAGTTAGCCTTAGTTATGTAATCTGCCTCCTAGAACATCTACTTGAACTAGATAATAGCTGGCCTAAGTTATGTAGTCTGCCTCTTCTAAAATCTACTTCAAATAGATCATTGCTACCTTGATTAAGTAGTCTGCCTCTTCTAACACTTACTCTAAATAGATCATTGTTACCTTGATTATGTAGTCTGCCTCTTCTAACATCTAGTTGAAATAGATCATAGCTACCGTTTATTACGTAGTTTCCCTGTTGTAACATCTAGTCTAAATAGATCATTGCTACCTTGATTATGTAGTCTGCCTCTTCTAACATCTACTGTAAATAGATCATTGCTACCTTGTTAATATGTTCTGCCTCTTCTAACATCTACTATAAATAGATCATTGCTAGCCTTATATATGTAGTCTCCTTCCTCTAACACCTGCTTGCACAAAGTCATAGCTAACCTTAGATATGAAGTCTCCTTCTTCCAAAATCTACATGATCTAGATCGTAACTAGCCTTGGTTATGTAGTCTAATTCTTCTAACAACTTCTTGAACTAGATCGTAGCTAGCCTTAGTTATGTAGTCTCCTTCTTCTAACATCTACTTGAACTAGATCGTAGCTAGCCTTAGTTATGTAGTCTCCTTCTTCTAACATCTACTTGAACTAGATCGTAGCTAGCCTTAGTTATGTAGTCGACTTCTTCTAACAACCAATTGAACCAGGCCATAGCTAGCCTTAGTTATGAAGTCTCGTTCTTCTAACATCTACTTGAGCTAGATTCGAACTAGCCTTAGTTATATAGTCTCCTTCCTCTAACATCTGCATGAACTACATCATAGCCACGGTTGATTATGTAGTCTGCCTCTTCTGACAACTACTGGAAATAGATCATAGGTATCCTTCGTTAAGTAGTCTGCCTCTTCTAACAACTACTTGAAGTACATCATAGCTGCGCTTGATTATGTAGTCTGCCTCTTCTAACAACTACTTGAAGTACATCATAGCTGCCCTTGATTATGTAGTCTGCCTCTTCTAACAACTACTTGAAGTACATCATAGCTGCCCTTGATTATGTAGTCTGCCTCTTCTAACATCTACTTGAAATAGATCATAGGTAACCTTAGTTAATTAGTCTGCTTCTTCTGACATCTACTTGAACTAGATCATAGCTACTCTTAGTTATGCAGTCTGCTTCTTCTAACATCCACTTCAACTAGGTCATAGCTAGCCTTGGTTATGTAGTCCCATTCTTCTAACATCTACATTAACTACATCATAGCCAGCCTTGCTTATGTAGTGCCCCTCTTCTTACATCTACGTGAACTAGGTCATATCTAGCGTTGGATATGTAGTCTCATTCTTCTAACAACTGCTTTATCCAGGTCAGAGCTAGCCTTAGTTATTTAATCTTGTTCTTCAAACAACTACTTGAACTAGATCGTAGCTAGCCTCAGTTATGTAGTCTCCCTCTTCTAACATCTACTTGAACTACTTCCACGCTATCCTTTCTTATGTAGTCTCCTTATTCTTACATACACATGAACTAGATTATAACTAGCCTTTTTATGTAGTCATCTTCTTCTAACATCTACATGAACTAGATCGTAGCTTACCTTGGTTATTTGTTCTCCCTCTTCTAACAACTACTTGAACTAGGTTATAGCTAGCCTTGGTTACTTGTTCTCCCACTTCTAACAAATATTTGAACTAGATCCAAGCTAGTCTTAGTTATGTAGTCTCCCTCTTCTAAAAACTACTTGAACTAGGTCATAGCTAGCCTTGGATATGTAGTCTCCCTCTTCTAACAACTACTTGAACTAGGTCATAGCTTGCCTTGGATATGTATTCTCCCTCTTCTAACAACTACTTGAACTAGGTCATAGCTAGCCTTGGTTATGTAATCTACCTCTACTAACACCCACTTGAACGACGTCATAGCTAGCCTTGGTTAAGTAGTTTCCGTCTTCGAACAATTACTTGAACTAGGTCATAGCTGGATTTGGATATGTAGTCTTCTTCTTATACCATCTACTTGAACTAGGTCATAGCTAGCATTGGTAATGTAGTCTCTTTCTTATAACATCTACTTGAACTAGATCCAAGCTTGCCTTCGTTATGTAGTCTCCTTCTTCTAACATCAACTTGAACTAGATTCGAACTAGCCTTGGTTATGTAGTCTACCTCTACTAACAACTACTTGATCTAGGTGATAGCATGTCTTGGTTATATAGTTTCCGTCTTCGAACAATTACTTGAACTAGGTCATAGCTGGATTTGGATATGTAGTCTTCTTCTTATAACAACTACTTGAACTAGGTCATAGCTATCCTTGGTTATGTAGTCTTCCTTTTTTAACAACTACTTGAACTAGGTCATAGCTATCCTTGATTATGTAGTCTCCCTTTTTTAACAACTACTTGAACTAGGTCATAGCTATCCTTGGTTATGTAGTCTCCCTTTTTAACAACTACTTGAACTCGGTGATAGCATGTCTTGGTTATATAGTTTCCGTCTTCGAACAATTACTTGAACTAGGCCATAGCTGGATTTGGATATGTAGTCTTCTTCTTATACCATCTACTTGAACTAGGTCATAGCTATCCTTGGTTATGTAGTCTCCCTTTTTTAACAGCTACTTGAACTAGGTGATAGCATGTCTTGGTTATGTAGTCTCCCTTTTTAACAACTACTTGAACTAGGTCATAGCTATCCTTGGTTATATAGTTTCCGTCTTCGAACAATTACTTGAACTAGGCATAGCTGGATTTGGATATGTAGTCTTCTTCTTATACCATCTACTTGAACTAGGTCATAGCTATCCTTGGTTATGTAGTCTCCCTTTTTAGCAACTACTTGAACTAGGTTATAGCATGTCTTGGTTATATATTTTCCGTCTTCGAACAATTACTTGAACTAGGTCATAGCTGGATTTGGTTACGTAGTCTTCTTCTTATAACAACTACTTGAACTAGGTCATAGCTAGCATTGGTAATGTAGTCTCCTTCTTATAACATCTACTTGAACTAGATCCAAGCTTGCCTTCGTTATGTAGTCTCCTTCTTATAACATCTACTTGAACTAGATCCAAGCTTGCCTTCGTTATGTAGTCTCCTTCATTTAACAACTACTTGAACTACGTCATAGCTAACCTTGGTTATGTAGGCTCAATCTTATATCATCTACTTGAACTAGATACAACCTAGCCTTAGTTATGTAGTCTCGCTCTACTAAAACATACTTCAACCAGGTCATAGCTAGCCTTGGTTATGTAGTTTCAGTCTTTTAGCAACTACTTGAGCTAGATCCAAAATGGCCTTAGATATGTAGTCTCCTTCTTCTAACAACTACATGAACTAGATCATAGCTAGCCTTGGTTATGTAGTCTCCTTCTTATAACTTCTAGTTGAACTACATCCAAGCTGGCCTTAGTTATGTAGTCTCCTTCTTCTAACATCTACTTGAGCTAGATTCGAACTAGCCTTAGTTATGTAGTCTCCTTCCTCTAACATCTGCATGAACTACATCATAGCCACGGTTGATTATGTAGTCTGCCTCTTCGGACAACTACTTGAAATAGATCATAGGTATCCTTCGTTATGTAGTCTGCCTCTTCTAACAACTACTTGAAGTACATCATAGCTGCCCTTGATTATGTAGTCTGCCTCTTCTAACATCTACTTGAAATAGATAATAGATAACCTTAGTTAATTAGTCTGCTTCTTCTGACATCTACTTGAACTAGATCATAGCTACTCTTAGTTGTGAAGTCTGCTTCTTCTAACATCCACTTCAACTAGGTCATAGCTAGCCTTGGTTATGTAGTCCCATTCTTCTAATATCTACATTAACTACATCATAGCCAGCCTTGCTTAGTAGTGTCCCTCTTCTTACATCTACGTGAACTAGGTCATATCTAGCGTTGGATATGTAGTCTCATTCATCCAACATCTACGTCAACTAGTTCACTGCTAGCCTTAGTTATGTAGTCTCCTTCTTCTAACAACTGATTTATCCAGGTCATAGCTAGCCGTAGTTATTTAATCTTGTTCTTCAAACAACTACTTGAACTAGATCGTAGCTAGCCTCAGTTATGTAGTCTCCCTCTTCTAACATATACTTGAACCACATCCACGCTATCCTTTCTTATGTAGTCTCCTTATTCTTACATATACATGAACTAGATTATAACTAGCGTTTTTATGTAGTCAACTTCTTCTAACATCTACATGAACTAGATCGTAGCTAGCCTTGGTTATGTAGTCTCCTTCTTCTAACAGCTGCTTGAACTAGATCGTAGCTAACCTTAGTTATGAAGTCTGCATCTTTTACCACCTACTTGAACTAGATAGTAGCTAGCCTTGTTTATATAGTCTCCATCTTCTAAAATCGACGTGACCTATGTCTGTTGCTATTTGTGCTGTATCAGCTACTAATGGTACTACATTATGAACAACATCTTTTGCCAGTTGTGTTGTAACAGCTACTTGGGGTGCTTCATTATAGTCAAACTCTGTAGCTATTTGTGGTGTATCAGCTACTAAAGGTGCTACATTACGGTCAACCTCTGTTGCCAGTTCTGTTGTAACAGCAACTTGAGGTGCTTCAATATAGTTAACCTCCGTTGCTATTTGTGTTTAATCAGCTACCTAAGGTGCTTGATTATAGTCAATCTCTGTTGCTATTTGTGTTGTATCAGCTACTAAAGGTGCTTGATTACACTCAACCTCTGTTGCTATTGGTGTTGTATAGCTACTAAAGGTGCTTGATTATAGTCAACCTCTGTTGCTATTTGTGTTGTATCAGCTACAAAAGGTGCTTGATTATAGTCAACTTCTGATGCTATTTGTGTTGTATAGCTACTAAAGGTGCTTGATTATAGTCAACCTCTGTTGCTATTTGTGTTGTATCAGCTACTAAAGGTGCTTGATTATACTCAACCTCTGTTGCTATTGGTGTTGTATAGCTACTAAAGGTGCTTGATTATAGTCAACCTCTGTTGCTATTTGTGTTGTATCAGCTACAAAAGGTGCTTGATTATACTCAAACTCTGATGCTATTTGTGTTGTATCAGCTACTAGAGGTGCTTGTTTATAGTCAACCTCAGTTGCTATTTGTGTTGTATAGCTACTAAAGGTGCTTTTTTATAGTTACCTCTGTTTCTATTTGTGTTGTATCAGCTACTAAAGGTGCTTGATTATAGTCAACCTCTGTTGCTATTGGTGTTGTATAGCTACTAAAGGTGCTTGATTATAGTCAACCTCTGTTGCTATTTGTGTTGTATCAGCTACAAAAGGTGCTTGATTATAGTCAACCTCTGATGCTATTTGTGTTGTATAGCTACTAAAGGTGCTTCATTATAGTCAACCTCTGTTGCTATTTGTGTTGTATCAGCTACAAAAGGTGCTTGATTATAGTCCATCTCTGTTGCTATTTGTGTTGTCACAGCTACTAAAGGTGCTTGATTATACTCAACCTCTGTTGCTATTGGTGTTGTATAGCTACTAAAGGTGCTTGATTATAGTCAACCTCTGATGCTATTTGTGTTGTATCAGCTACTAGAGGTGCTTGTTATAGTCAACCTCTGTTGCTATTTGTGTTATATAGCTACTAAAGGTGCTTTATTATAGTTAACCTCTGCTTCTATTTGTGTTGTATTAGCTACTAAAGGTGCTTCATTATAGTCTACCTCTGTTACTATTTGTGTTGTATCAGCTACTAGAGGTGCTTGTTTATAGTCAACCTCTGTTAACAGTTGTGTTGTAAAAGCTACTAGAGGTGCTTCATTATAATTAACCTCTGTTGCTATTTGTGTTGTATCAACTGCTTTAGGTGCTTCATTATAGTTAAACTCTGTTTCTATTTGTGTTGTATTAGCAACTAAAGGTGCCTCATGATAGTTAACCTCTGTTGTTATTTGTGTTGTATCAACTATTTTAGGTGCCTCATTATAGTTAACCTCTGTTGCTATTTGTGTTGTATCAACTACTAAAGGTGCTTCATTATAGTTAACCTCTTTTGTATTTGTGTTGTATCAGCCTCTAAAGGTGCTTCATTATATTTAACCTCTGTTGGCATTTTGATTGTATCAGGTACTAAATGTGCTTCATTATATTTAACAGCTGTTGTCAGTTGTGTTGTATCAGCTACTAAAGGTGCTTCATTATATTTAACAGCTGTTGTCAGTTGTTTTGCGTCAGCTACTAAAGGTGCTTCATTATATTTAACAGCTGTTGTCAGTTGTGTTGTATCAGCTACTAAAGGTGCTTCACTATATTTAACAGCTGTTGTCAGTTGTGTTGCGTCAGCTACTAAAGGTGCTTCATTATAGTCAACCTCTGTTGTATTTGTGTAATATCAGCTACTAAAGGTGCTTCAATATATTTAACAGCTGTTGTCAGTTGTGTTGCGTCAGCTACTAAAGGTGCTTCATTATATTTAACAGGTGTTGTCAGTTGTGTTGCGTCAGCTACTAAAGGTGCTTCATTATAGTTAACCTCTGTTGTATTTGTGTTGTATGAGCCTCTAAAGGTGCTTCATTATAGTTAACCTCTGTTGTATTTGTGTTGTATCAGCCTCTAAAGGTGCTTCATTATATTTAACCTCTGTTGCCATTTGTGTTGTATCAGCCTTTAAGGTGCTTCATTATATTTAACAGCTGTTGTATTTGTGTTGTATCAGCTTCAAAAGGTGCTTCATTATAGTTAACCTCTGTTCTATTTGTGTTGTATCAACTACTAAAGGGGCTCATTATAGTTAATCTCTGTTCTATTTGTGTTGTATCAACTTCTAAAGGTGCTTCATTATAGTTAATCTCTGTTCTATTTGTGCTGTATTAACTACTAATGGGGCTTCATTATAGTTAATCTCTGTTCTATTTGTGTTGTATCAACTACTAAAGGTGCTTCATTATTGTTATTCTCTGTTGTATTTGTGTTGTGTCAACTACTAAAGGGGCTTCATTATAGTTAATCTCTGCTCTATTTGCGTTGTATTAACTACTAAAGGGGCTTCATTATAGTTAATCTCTGTTCTATTTGTGTTGTGTCAACTACTAAAGGTGCTTCATTATAGTTAGTCTCTGTTCTATTTGTGTTGTATTAACTACTAAAGGGGCTTCATTATAGTTAATCTCTGTTCTATTTGTGTTGTATCAACTACTAAAGGTGCTTCATTATATTTAATCTCTGTTCTATTTGTGTTGTATTAACTACTAAAGGTGCTTCATTATAGACAACCTCTGTTCTATTTGTGTTGTATCAACTACTAAAGGTGCTTCATTATAGTTAATCTCTGTTCTATTTGTGTTGTATCAACTACTAAAGGTGCTTCATTATAGTTAATCTCTGTTCTATTTGTGTTGTATCAACTACTAAAGGTGCTTCATTATAGTCAACCTCTTTTCTATTTGTGTTGTATCAGCTACTGAAGGTGCTCCATTATAGTTAAACTCTGTTCCCATTAGTGTTGAATCAGTTACTAAAGGTGCTTCATTATTGTCAACATCTGTTGCCATTTGTGTTGTATCAGGTACTGAAGGTGCTTTATTATAGTTAAACTCTGTTACCATTAGTGTTGAATCAGTTACTAATGGTGCTTCATTATTCTCAACATCTTTTGCCATTTGTGTTGTATCAGCTACTGAAGGTGCTTCATTACAGTCAGCCTCTCTTGCCACTTGTGTCATAACAGCTGCATGAGGTGCTTCATTATAGTTAACCTCAGTTGCCAATTGTATTGTAACAGCTACTTGAGGTGCTTCATTAAATCCAACCTCTGCTTCCATTTGTGTTATGTCAGCTACTAAAGATGCTTCATTATATTCAACCTCTGTCGCCAGTTGTGTTGTATCAGCTACTTGAGGTGCTTAAATATAGTCAACCTCTGTTGCAATTTGTGTTGTACCAGCTACTAAAGGTGCTTCCATATAGTCAACCTCTGTTCCCGTTTGTGATGTATCAGCTACTTGAGGTGCTTGATTATATTAAACCTCTGTTTCCATTTGTGTTGTACCAGGTACTAAAGGTACTTCATTATAGTCAACCTCTGTTGCCAGTTGTGTTGTATCAGCTACTAGAGGTGCTTCAATATAGTCAACCTCTGTTGCAATTTGTGTTGTACAAGCTACTAAAGGTGCTTCATTATAGTCAACCTCTGTTGCCATTTGTGTTGTATCAGCTACCTGAGGTGCTTCATTATGTTGAACCTCTGTTTCCATTTGTGTTGTACCAGGTACTAAAGGTACTTCATTATAGTCAACCTCTTTTGCCAGTTGTGTTGTATCAGCTACTTGAGGTGCTTAAATATAGTCAACCTCTGTTGCAATTTGTGTTGTACCAGCTACTAAAGGTGCTTCCATATAGTCAACCTCTGTTCCCGTTTGTGATGTATCAGCTACTTGAGGTGCTTGATTATATTAAACCTCTGTTTCCATTTGTGTTGTACCAGGTACTAAAGGTACTTCATTATAGTCAACCTCTGTTGCCAGTTGTGTTGTATCAGCTACTAGAGGTGCTTCAATATAGTCAACCTCTGTTGCAATTTGTGTTGTACAAGCTACTAAAGGTGCTTCATTATAGTCAACCTCTGTTGCCATTTGTGTTGTATCAGCTACCTGAGGTGCTTCATTATGTTGAACCTCTGTTTCCATTTGTGTTGTACCAGGTACTAAAGGTACTTCATTATAGTCAACCTCTTTTGCCAGTTGTGTTGTATCAGCTACCAGAGGTGATTCAATATAGTCAACCTCTGTTGCAATTTGTGTTGTACCAGCTACTAAAGGTGCTTCATTATAGTCAACCTCTGTTGCCATTTGTGTTGTATCAGCTACTTGAGGTGCTTCATTATATTCAACCTCTGTTTCCATTTGTGTTGTACCGGGTACTAAAGGTACTTCATTATAGTCAACCTCTGTTGCCAGTTGTGTTGTATCAGCTACTAGAGGTGATTAAATATAGTCAACCTGTGTTGCCATTTGTGTTGTACCAGCTACTTGAGGTGCTTCATTGTATTCAACCTCTTTTTCCATTTGTGTTTTACCAGGTACTAAAGGTACTTCATTGTATTCAACCTCTGTTGCCATTTGTGTTGTATCAGCTACTAAAGGTGCTTCATTATATTTAACAGCTGTTGTCAGTTGTGTTGTATCAGCTACTAAAGGTGCTTCATTATATTTAACAGCTGTTGACAGTTGTGTTGTATCAGCTACTAAAGGTGCTTCATTATATTTAACCTCTGTTGCCACTTGTGTTGTATCAGCTACTAAAGGTGCTTCATTATATTTAACAGCTGTTGTCAGCTGTGTTGCGTCAGCTACTAAAGGTGCTTCATTATATTTAACAGCTGTTGTCAGTTGTGTTGCGTCAGCTACTAAAGGTGCTTCATTATAGTCAACCTCTGTTGTATTTGTGTAATATCAGCTACTAAAGGTACTTCATTATATTTAACAGCTGTTGTCAGTTGTGTTGCGTCAGCTACTAAAGGTGCTTTATTATAGTTAACCTCTGTTGTATTTGTGTTGTATCAGCCTCTAAAGGTGCTTCATTATATTTAACCTCTGTTGCCATTTTGTTGTGCCAGCCTCTAAAGGTGCTTCATTATATTTAACAGCTGTTGTATTTGTGTTGTATCAGCCTCTAAAGGTGCTTCATTATAGTTAACCTCTGTTGTATATGTGTTGTATCAGCTACTAAATGTGCTTCATTATATTTAACAGCTGTTGTCAGTTGTGTTGCGTCAGCTACTAAAGGTGCTTCATTATAGTTAACCTCTGTTATATTTGTGTTGTATCAGCCTCTAAAGGTGCTTCATTATAGTTAACCTCTGTTGTATTTGTGTTGTATCAGCCTCTAACGGTGCTTCATTATATTTAACCTCTGTTGCCATTTGTGTTGTATCAGCCTCTAAAGGTGCTTCATTATACTTATCAGCTGTTGTATATGTGTTGTATCAGCCTCTAAAGGTGCTTCATTATAGTTAATCTCTTTTGTATTTGTGTTGTATCAGCCTCTAAAGGAGCTTCATTATATTTAACCTCTGTTGCCATTTCTGTTGTATCAGCTACTAAAGGTGCTTCATTATAGTTAACCTCTGTTGTATTTGTGTTGTATCAGCCTCTAAACGTGCTTCATTATATGAAACCTCTGTTGCCATTTGTTGTGTATCAGCTACTAAAGGTGCTTCATTATATTTAACAGCTGTTGTCAGTGTTGTTGTATCAGCTACTAAAGGTGCTTCATTATAGTTAACCTCTGTTGTATTTGTGTTGTATCAGCCTCTAAAGGTGCTTCATTATGTTTAACCTCTGTTGCCTATTGTGTTGTATCAGCTACTCAAGGTGCTTCATTATATTTAACAGCTGTTGTCAGTTGTGTTGTATCAGCTACTAAAGGTGCATCATTATATTTAACAGCTGTTGTCAGTTGTGTTGTATCAGCTACTAAAGGTGCTTCATTACATTTAACCTCTGTTGCCATTTCAGTTGTATCAGCTACTAAAGGTGCTTCATTATATTTAACAGCTGTTGTCAGTTGTGTTGCGTCAGCTACTAAAGGTGCTTCATTATATTTAACAGCTGTTGTCAGTTGTGTTGTATCAGCTACTAAAGGTGCTTCATTATATTTAACAGCTGTTGTCAGTTGTGTTGCGTCAGCTACTAAAGATGCTTCATTATACTCAAACTCTGTTGTATTTGTGTTGCGTCAGCTACTAAAGGTGCTTCATTATATTTAGCAGCTGTTGTCAGTTGTGTTGCGTCAGCTACTAAGTGTGCTTCATTATATTTAACAGCTTTTTGCAGTTGTGTTGCGTCAGCTACTAAAGGTGCTTCATTATAGTTAACCTCTGTTGTATTTGTGCTGTATCAGCCTCTAAAGGTGCTTCATTATATTTAACAGCTGTTGTATTTGTGTTGTATCAGCCTCTAAAGGTGCTTCATTATAGTTAACCTCTGTTGTATTTGTGTTGTATCAGCTACTAAATGTGCTTCATTATATTTAACAGCTGTTGTCAGTTGTATTGTATCAGCCTCTAAAGGTGCTTCATTATAGTTAACCTTTGTTGTATTTGTGTTGTATCAGCCTCTAAAGGTGCTTCATTATATTTAACCTCTGTTTCCATTTGTGTTGAACCAGCTACTAAAGGTGCCTCATTATAGTTAACCTCTGTTGTTATTTGTGTTGTATCAACTATTTTAGGTGCCTCATTATAGTAAACCTCTGTTGCTATTTGTGTTGTATCAACTACTAAAGGTGCTTCATTATAGTTAACCTCTGTTGTACTTGTGTAGTATCAGCCTCTAAAGGTGCTTCATTATAGTAAACCTCTGTTGCTATTAGTGTGGTATCAGCCTCTAAAGGTGCTTCAATATACTTAAACTCTGTTGTATTTGTGTTGTATCAGCTACTGAACGTGCTTCAATATAATTAACCTCTGTTGCTATATGTGTTGTATCAGCCTCTAAAGGTGCTTCATTATATTTAGCCTCTGTTGCCATTTGTGTTGCGTCAGCTACTTAGGGTGCTTCATTATATTTAACAGCTGTTGTCAGTTGTGTTGTATCAGCTACTAAAGGTGCTTCATTATGTTTAACAGCTGTTGTCAGTTGTGTTGCGTCAACTACTAAAGGTGCTTCATTATATTTAACAGCTGTTGTCAGTTTTGTTCCGTCAGCTACTAAAGGTGCTTCATTATAGTCAACCTCTGTTGTATTTGTGTAATATCAGATAAAAAGGGTGCTTCATTGTATACAACTTTTGCTGTATTTGTGTTGTATCAACTAATAAAGGTGCTTCATTATAGTCAACCTCTGTTCTGTTTGTGTTGTATCAACTACTGAAGGGGCTTCATTATAGTTAATCTCTGTTCTATTTGTGTTGTGTCAACTACTAAAGGGGCTTCATTATAGTTAATCCCTGTTCTATTTGTGTTGTATCAACTACAAAAGGGGCTTCATTATAGTTAATCTCTGTTCTATTTGTGTTGTGTCAACTACTAAAGGGGCTTCATTATAGTTAATCTATGTTCTATTTGTGTTGTGTCAACTACTAAAGGGGCTTCATTATAGTTAATCTCTGTTCTATTTGTGTTGTATCAACTACTAAAGGTGCTTCATTATAGTTAATCTCTGTTCTATTTGTGTTGTAACAACTACTGAAGGTGCTTCATTATAGTTAAACTCTGTTCCCATTAGTGTTGAATCAGTTACTAAAGGTGCATCATTATTGTCAACATCTGTTGCCATTTGTGTTGTATCAGGTACTGAAGGTGCTTTATTATAGTGAAACTCTGTTCCCATTAGTGTTGAATCAGTTACTAAAGGTGCTTCATTATTCTCAACATCTTTTGCCATTTGTGTTGCATCAGCTACTGAAGGTGCTTCATTACAGTCAGCTTCTCTTGCCACTTGTGTCATAACAGCTGCATGAGGTGCTTCATTATAGTTAACCTCTGTTGCCAATTGTATTGTAACAGCTACTTGAGGTGTTTCATTAAATCCAACCTCTGTTTCCATTTGTGTTATGTCAGCTACTAAAGGTGCTTCATTATAGTTAATCTCTGTTCTATTTGTGTTGTATCAACTACTAATGGTGCTTCATTATAGTTAATCTCTGTTCTATTTGTGTTGTATCAACTACTAAAGGTGCTTCATTATAGTTAATCTCTGTTCTATTTGTGTTGTATCAACTACTAAAGGTGCTTCATTGTAGTTAATCTCTGTTTAATTTGTGTTGTGTCAACTACTAAAGATGCTTCATTATAGTTAATCTCTGTTCTATTTGTGTTGTATTAACTACTAAAGGGGCTTCAATATAGTTAATCTCTGTTCTATTTGTGTTGTAACAACTACTGAAGGTGCTTCATTATAGTTAAACTCTGTTCCCATTAGTGTTGAATCAGTTACTAAAGGTGCTTCATTATTGTCAACATCTGTTGCCATTTGTGTTGTATCAGGTACTGAAGGTGCTTTATTATAGTGAAACTCTGTTCCCATTAGTGTTGAATCAGTTACTAAAGGTGCTTCATTATTCCAAACATCTTTTGCCATTTGTGTTGTATCAGCTACTGAAGGTGCTTCATTACAGTCAGCTTCTCTTGCCACTTGTGTCATAACAGCTGCATGAGGTGCTTCATTATATTTAACCTCTGTTGCCAATTGTATTGTAACAGCTACTTGAGGTGTTTCATTATAGTTAACCTCTGTTGCCAATTGTATTGTAACAGCTGCATGAGGTGCTTCATTATAGTTAACCTCTGTTGCCAATTGTATTGTAACAGCTACTTGAGGTGTTTCATTAAATCCAACCTCTGTTTCCATTTGTGTTATGTCAGCTACTAAAGGTGCTTCATTATATTCAACCTCTGTCGCCAGTTGTGTTGTATCAGCTACTTGAGGTGCTTAAATATAGTCAACCTCTGTTGCAATTTGTGTTGTACCAGCTACTAAAGGTGCTTCCATATAGTGAACTTCTGTTCCCGTTTGTGCTGTATCAGCTACTTGAGGTGCTTGATTATATTAAACCTCTGTTTCCATTTGTGTTGTACCAGGTACTAAAGGTACTTCATTATAGTCAACCTCTGTTGCCAGTTGTTTTGTATCAGCTACTAGAGGTGCTTCAATATAGTCAACCTCTGTTGCAATTTGTGTTGTACAAGCTACTAAAGGTGCTTCATTATAGTCAACCGCTGTTGCCATTTGTGTTGTATCAGCTACCTGAGGTGCTTCATTATATTGAACCTCTGTTTCCATTTGTGTTGTACCAGGTACTAAAGGTACTTCATTATAGTCAACCTCTGTTGCCAGTTGTGTTGTATCAGCTACCAGAGGTGATTCAATATAGTCAACCTCTGTTGCAATTTGTGTTGTACCAGCTACTAAAGGTGCTTCATTATAGTCAACCTCTGTTGCCATTTGTGTTGTATCAGATACTTGAGGTGCTTCATTATATTCAACCTCTGTTTCCATTTGTGTTGTACCAGGTACTAAAGGTACTTCATTATAGTCAACCTCTGTTGCTATTTGTGTTGTATCAGCTACTGGAGGTGCTTGGTTATAGTCAATCTCTGTTGCTATTTGTGTTGTATAAGTAATAAGGTGCTTTATTATAGTTAACATCTGTTTCTATTTGTGTTGTGTCAGCTACAAAAGGTGCTTCATTATAGTCTACCTCTGTTACTATTTTGTTGTATCAGCTACTAGAGGTGCTTGTTTATAGGCAACCTCTGTTATCAGTTGTGTTATAACAACTACTATAGGTGCTTAATTATAGTTAGCCTCTGTTGCTATTTGTGTTGTATCAACAGCTTTAGGTGCTTCATTATAGTTAAACTCTGTTTCTATTTGGGTTGTATCAGCAACTAAAGGTGCCTCATTATAGTTAACCTCTGTTGTTATTTGTGTTGTATCAACAATTTCAGGTGCCTCATTATAGTTAACCTCTGTTGCTATTTGTGTTGTATCAACTACTAAAGGTGCTTCATTATAGTTAAACTCTGTTGTATTTGTGTTGTATCAGCCTCTAAAGGTGCTTCATTGTATTCAACCTCTGTTGCCATTTGTGTTGTATCAGCTACTAAAGGTGCTTCATTATATTTAACAGCTGTTGTCAGTTGTGTTGTATCAGCTACTAAAGGTGCTTCATTATATTTAACAGCTGTTGACAGTTGTGTTGTATCAGCTACTAAAGGTGCTTCATTATATTTAACCTCTGTTGCCACTTGTGTTGCATCAGCTACTAAAGGTGCTTCATTATATTTAACAGCTGATGTCAGCTGTGTTGCGTAAGCTAATAAAGGTGCTTCATTATATTTAACAGCTGTTGTCAGTTTTGCTGTATCAGCTACTAAAGGTGCTTCATTATATTTAACAGCTGTTGTCAGTTGTGTTGCGTCAGCTACTAAAGGTGCTTCAGTATAGTCAACCTCTTTTGTATTTGTGTAATATCAGCTACTAAAGGTACTTCATTATATTTAACAGCTGTTGTCAGTTGTGTTGCGTCAGCTACTAAAGGTGCTTCATTATAGTTAACCTCTGTTGTATATGTGTTGTATCAACCTCTAAAGGTGCTTCATTATAGTTAACCTCTGTTGTATTTGTGTTGTATCAGCCTCTAAAGGTGCTTCATTATACTTAACCTCTGTTGCCATTTGTGTTGTATCAGCCTCTAAAGTTGCTTCATTATATTTAACAGCTGTTGTATTTGTGTTGTATCAGCCTCTAAAGGTGCTTCATTATAGTTAACCTCTGTTGTATATGTGTTGTATCAGCTACTAAATGTGCTTCATTATATTTAACAGCTGTTGTCAGTTGTGTTGCGTCAGCTACTAAAGGTGCTTCATTATAGTTAACCTCTGTTGTATTTGTGTTGTATCAGCCTCTAAAGGTGCTTCATTATAGTTAACCTCCGTTGTATTTGTGTTGTATCAGCCTCTAAAGGTGCTTCATTATATTTAACCTCTGTTGCCATTTGTGTTGTATCAGCCTCTAAAGGTGCTTCATTATATTTATCAGCTGTTGTATATGTGTTGTATCAGCCTTTAAAGGTGCTTCATTAGAGTTAACCTCTGTTGTATTTGTGTTGTATCAGCCTCTAAAGGAGCTTCATTATATTTAACCTCTAATGCCATTTCTGTTGTATCAGCTACTAAAGGTGCTTCATTATATTTAACAACTGTTGTCAGTTGTACTGTATCAGCTACTAAAGGTGCTTCATTATAGTTAGCCTCTGTTATATTTGTGTTGTATCAGCCTCTAAAGGTGCTTCATTATATGAAACCTCTGTTGCCATTTGTTTTGTATCAGCTACTAAAGGTGCTTCATTATATTTATCAGCTGTTGTCAGATTTGTTGAATCAGCTACTAAAGGTGCCTCATTATAGTTAACCTCTGTCGTTATTTGTGTAGTATTAACTACTAAAGGTGCTTCATTATAGTTAACCTCTGTTGTATTTGTGTTGTATCAGCCTCTAAAGGTGCTTCATTATATTTAACCACTGTTGCCTATTGTGTTGTATCAGCTACTAAAGGTGCTTCATTATATTTAACAGCTGTTGTCAGTTGTGTTGTATCAGCTACTAAAGGTGCTTCATTATATTTAACAGCTGTTGACAGTTGTGTTGTATCAGCTACTAAAGGTGCTTCATTATATTTAACCTCTGTTGCCACTTGTGTTGTATCAGCTACTAAAGGTGCTTCATTATATTTAACAGCTGTTGTCAGCTGTGTTGCGTCAGCTACTAAAGGTGCTTCATTATATTTAACAGCTGTTGTCAGTTGTGCTGTATCAGCTACTAAAGGTGCTTCATTATATTTAACAGCTGTTGTCAGTTGTGTTGCGTCAGCTACTAAAGGTGCTTCATTATAGTCAACCTCTGTTGTATTTGTGTACTATCAGCTACTAAAGGTACTTCATTATATTTAACAGCTGTTGTCAGTTGTGTTGCGTCAGCTACTAAAGGTGCTTTATTATAGTTAACCTCTGTTGTATTTGTGTTGTATCAGCCTCTAAAGGTGCTTCATTATATTTAACCTCTGTTGCCATTTTGTTGTGCCAGCCTCTAAAGGTGCTTCATTATATTTAACAGCTGTTGTATTTGTGTTGTATCAGCCTCTAAAGGTGCTTCATTATAGTTAACCTCTGTTGTATATGTGTTGTATCAGCTACTAAATGTGCTTCATTATATTTAACAGCTGTTGTCAGTTGTGTTGCGTCAGCTACTAAAGGTGCTTCATTATAGTTAACCTCTGTTGTATTTGTGTTGTATCAGCCTCTAAAGGTGCTTCATTATAGTTAACCTCTGTTATATTTGTGTTGTATCAGCCTCTAACGGTGCTTCATTATATTTAACCTCTGTTGCCATTTGTGTTGTATCAGCCTCTAAAGGTGCTTCATTATACTTATCAGCTGTTGTATATGTGTTGTATCAGCCTCTAAAGGTGCTTCATTATAGTTAATCTCTTTTGTATTTGTGTTGTATCAGCCTCTAAAGGAGCTTCATTATATTTAACCTCTGTTGCCATTTCTGTTGTATCAGCTACTAAAGGTGCTTCATTATATTTAACAACTGTTGTCAGTTGTACTGTATCAGCTACTAAAGGTGCTTCATTATAGTTAACCTCTGTTGTATTTGTGTTGTATCAGCCTCTAAACGTGCTTCATTATATGAAACCTCTGTTGCCATTTGTTTTGTATCAGCTACTAAAGGTGCTTCATTATATTTAACAGCTGTTGTCAGTGTTGTTGTATCAGCTACTAAAGATGCTTCATTCTAGTTAACCTCTGTTGTATTTGTGTTGTATCAGCCTCTAAAGGTGCTTCATTATGTTTAACCTCTGTTGCCTATTGTGTTGTATCAGCTACTCAAGGTGCTTCATTATATTTAACAGCTGTTGTCAGTTGTGTTGTATCAGCTACTAAAGATGCATCATTATATTTAACAGCTGTTGTCAGTTGTGTTGTATCAGCTACTAAAGGTGCTTCATTACATTTAACCTCTGTTGCCATTTCAGTTGTATCAGCTACTAAAGGTGCTTCATTATATTTAACAGCTGTTGTCAGTTGTGTTGCGTCAGCTACTAAAGGTGCTTCATTATATTTAACAGCTGTTGTCAGTTGTGTTGTATCAGCTACTAAAGGTGCTTCATTATATTTAACAGCTTGTTCAGTTGTGTTGCGTCAGCTACTAAAGATGCTTCATTATACTCAAACTCTGTTGTATTTGTGTTGCGTCAGCTACTAAAGGTGCTTCATTATATTTAGCAGCTGTTGTCAGTTGTGTTGCGTCAGCTACTAAGTGTGCTTCATTATATTTAACAGCTTTTTGCAGTTGTGTTGCGTCAGCTACTAAAGGTGCTTCATTATAGTTAACCTCTGTAGTATTTGTGCTGTATCAGCCTCTAAAGGTGCTTCATTATATTTAACAGCTGTTGTATTTGTGTTGTATCAGCCTCTAAAGGTGCTTCATTATAGTTAACCTCTGTTGTATTTGTGTTGTATCAGCTACTAAATGTGCTTCATTATATTTAACAGCTGTTGTCAGTTGTATTGTATCAGCCTCTAAAGGTGCTTCATTATAGTTAACCTTTGTTGTATTTGTGTTGTATCAGCCTCTAAAGGTGTTTCATTATATTTAACCTCTGTTTCCATTTGTGTTGAATCAGCTACTAAAGGTGCCTCATTATAGTTAACCTCTGTTGTTATTTGTGTTGTATCAACTATTTTAGGTGCCTCATTATAGTAAACCTCTGTTGCTATTTGTGTTGTATCAGCCTCTAAAGGTGCTTCAATATACTTAAACTCTGTTGTATTTGTGTTGTATCAGCTACTAAACGTGCTTCATTATAATTAACCTCTGTTGCTATATGTGTTGTATCAGCCTCTAAAGGTGCTTCATTATATTTAGCCTCTGTTGCCATTTGTGTTGCGTCAGCTACTTAGGGTGCTTCATTATATATAACAGCTGTTGTCAGTTGTGTTGTATCAGCTACTAAAGGTGCTTCATTATGTTTAACAGCTGTTGTCAGTTGTGTTGCGTCAACTACTAAAGGTGCTTCATTATATTTAACAGCTGTTGTCAGTTTTGTTCCGTCAGCTACTAAAGGTGCTTCATTATAGTCAACCTCTGTTGTATTTGTGTAATATCAGCTAAAAAGGGTGCTTCATTGTATACAACTATTGCTGTATTTGTGTTGTATCAACTAATAAAGGTGCTTCATTATAGTCAACCTCTGTTCTGTTTGTGTTGTATCAACTACTGAAGGGGCTTCATTATAGTTAATCTCTGTTCTATTTGTGTTGTGTCAACTACTAAAAGGGCTTCATTATAGTTAATCCCTGTTCTATTTGTGTTGTATCAACTACAAAAGGGGCTTCATTATAGTTAATCTCTGTTCTATTTGAATTGTGTCAACTACTAAAGGGGCTTCATTATAGTTAATCTATGTTCTATTTGTGTTGTGTCAACTACTAAAGGGGCTTCATTATAGTTAATCTCTGTTCTATTTGTGTTGTATCAACTACTAAAGGTGCTTCATTATAGTTAATCTCTGTTCTATTTGTGTTGTATCAACTACTAAAGGTGCTTCATTGTAGTTAATCTCTGTTTAATTTGTGTTGTGTCAACTACTAAAGATGCTTCATTATAGTTAATCTCTGTTCTATTTGTGTTGTATTAACTACTAAAGGGGCTTCAATATAGTTAATCTCTGTTCTATTTGTGTTGTAACAACTACTGAAGGTGCTTCATTATAGTTAAACTCTGTTCCCATTAGTGTTGAATCAGTTACTAAAGGTGCTTCATTATTGTCAACATCTGTTGCCATTTGTGTTGTATCAGGTACTGAAGGTGCTTTATTATAGTGAAACTCTGTTCCCATTAGTGTTGAATCAGTTACTAAAGGTGCTTCATTATTCTCAACATCTTTTGCCATTTGTGTTGTATCAGCTACTGAAGGTGCTTCATTACAGTCAGCTTCTCTTGCCACTTGTGTCATAACAGCTGCATGAGGTGCTTCATTATAGTTAACCTCTGTTGCCAATTGTATTGTAACAGCTACTTGAGGTGTTTCATTAAATCCAACCTCTGTTTCCATTTGTGTTATGTCAGCTACTAAAGGTGCTTCATTATATTCAACCTCTGTCGCCAGTTGTGTTGTATCAGCTACTTGAGGTGCTTAAATATAGTCAACCTCTGTTGCAATTTGTGTTGTACCAGCTACTAAAGGTGCTTCCATATAGTCAACTTCTGTTCCCGTTTGTGTTGTATCAGCTACTTGAGGTGCTTGATTATATTAAACCTCTGTTTCCATTTGTGTTGTACCAGGTACTAAAGGTACTTCATTATAGTCAACCTCTGTTGCCAGTTGTGTTGTATCAGCTACTAGAGGTGCTTCAATATAGTCAACCTCTGTTGCAATTTGTGTTGTACAAGCTACTAAAGGTGCTTCATTATAGTCAACCGCTGTTGCCATTTGTGTTGTATCAGCTACCTGAGGTGCTTCATTATATTGAACCTCTGTTTCCATTTGTGTTGTACCAGGTACTAAAGGTACTTCATTATAGTCAACCTCTGTTGCCAGTTGTGTTGTATCAGCTACCAGAGGTGATTCAATATAGTCAACCTCTGTTGCAATTTGTGTTGTACCAGCTACTAAAGGTGCTTCATTATAGTCAACCTCTGTTGCCATTTGTGTTGTATCAGATACTTGAGGTGCTTCATTATATTCAACCTCTGTTTCCATTTGTGTTGTACCAGGTACTAAAGGTACTTCATTATAGTCAACCTCTGTTGCTGTTTGTGTTGTATCAGCTACTGGAGGTGCTTGGTTATAGTCAATCTCTGTTGCTATTTGTGTTGTATAAGTAATAAGGTGCTTTATTATAGTTAACATCTGTTTCTATTTGTGTTGTGTCAGCTACAAAAGGTGCTTCATTATAGTCTACCTCTGTTACTATTTTGTTGTATCAGCTACTAGAGGTGCTTGTTTATAGGCAACCTCTGTTATCAGTTGTGTTATAACAACTACTATAGGTGCTTAATTATAGTTAGCCTCTGTTGCTATTTGTGTTGTATCAACAGCTTTAGGTGCTTCATTATAGTTAAACTCTGTTTCTATTTGGGTTGTATCAGCAACTAAAGGTGCCTCATTATAGTTAACCTCTGTTGTTATTTGTGTTGTATCAACAATTTCAGGTGCCTCATTATAGTTAACCTCTGTTGCTATTTGTGTTGTATCAACTACTAAAGGTGCTTCATTATAGTTAAACTCTGTTGTATTTGTGTTGTATCAGCCTCTAAAGGTGCTTCATTGTATTCAACCTCTGTTGCCATTTGTGTTGTATCAGCTACTAAAGGTGCTTCATTATATTTAACAGCTGTTGTCAGTTGTGTTGTATCAGCTACTAAAGGTGCTTCATTATATTTAACAGCTGTTGACAGTTGTGTTGTATCAGCTACTAAAGGTGCTTCATTATATTTAACCTCTGTTGCCACTTGTGTTGCATCAGCTACTAAAGGTGCTTCATTATAATTAACAGCTGATGTCAGCTGTGTTGCGTAAGCTAATAAAGGTGCTTCATTATATTTAACAGCTGTTGTCAGTTTTGCTGTATCAGCTACTAAAGGTGCTTCATTATATTTAACAGCTGTTGTCAGTTGTGTTGCGTCAGCTACTAAAGGTGCTTCAGTATAGTCAACCTCTTTTGTATTTGTGTAATATCAGCTACTAAAGGTACTTCATTATATTTAACAGCTGCTGTCAGTTGTGTTGCGTCAGCTACTAAAGGTGCTTCATTATAGTTAACCTCTGTTGTATATGTGTTGTATCAACCTCTAAAGGTGCTTCATTATAGTTAACCTCTATTGTATTTGTGTTGTATCAGCCTCTAAAGGTGCTTCATTATACTTAACCTCTGTTGCCATTTGTGTTGTATCAGCCTCTAAAGTTGCTTCATTATATTTAACAGCTGTTGTATTTGTGTTGTATCAGCCTCTAAAGGTGCTTCATTATAGTTAACCTCTGTTGTATATGTGTTGTATCAGCTAATAAATGTGCTTCATTATATTTAACAGCTGTTGTCAGTTGTGTTGCGTCAGCTACTAAAGGTGCTTCATTATAGTTAACCTCTGTTGTATTTGTGTTGTATCAGCCTCTAAAGGTGCTTCATTATAGTTAACCTTCGTTGTATTTGTGTTGTATCAGCCTCTAAAGGTGCTTCATTATATTTAACCTCTGTTGCCATTTGTGTTGTATCAGCCTCTAAAGGTGCTTCATTATATTTATCAGCTGTTGTATATGTGTTGTATCAGCCTTTAAAGGTGCTTCATTAGAGTTAACCTCTGTTGTATTTGTGTTGTATCAGCCTCTAAAGGAGCTTCATTATATTTAACCTCTAATGCCATTTCTGTTGTATCAGCTACTAAAGGTGCTTCATTATATTTAACAACTGTTGTCAGTTGTACTGTATCAGCTACTAAAGGTGCTTCATTATAGTTAGCCTCTGTTATATTTGTGTTGTATCAGCCTCTAAAGGTGCTTCATTATATGAAACCTCTGTTGCCATTTGTTTTGTATCAGCTACTAAAGGTGCTTCATTATATTTATCAGCTGTTGTCAGATTTGTTGAATCAGCTACTAAAGGTGCCTCATTATAGTTAACCTCTGTCGTTATTTGTGTAGTATTAACTACTAAAGGTGCTTCATTATAGTTAACCTCTGTTGTATTTGTGTT
Organism: Deroplatys truncata; assembly: GCA_030765065.1. Taxonomy (NCBI): domain Eukaryota; kingdom Metazoa; phylum Arthropoda; class Insecta; order Mantodea; family Mantidae; genus Deroplatys; species Deroplatys truncata. The sequence continues at coordinate 333,970,896 of CM060975.1, read as the reverse complement.
GTATCAGCCTCTAAAGGTGCTTCATTATATTTAACCACTGTTGCCTATTGTGTTGTATCAGCTACTAAAGGTGCTTCATTATATTTAACAGCTGTTGTCAGTTGTGTTGTATCAGCTACTAAAGGTGCTTCATTATATTTAACAGCTGTTGACAGTTGTGTTGTATCAGCTACTAAAGGTGCTTCATTATATTTAACCTCTGTTGCCACTTGTGTTGTATCAGCTACTAAAGGTGCTTCATTATATTTAACAGCTGTTGTCAGCTGTGTTGCGTCAGCTACTAAAGGTGCTTCATTATATTTAACAGCTGTTGTCAGTTGTGCTGTATCAGCTACTAAAAGTGCTTCATTATATTTAACAGCTGTTGTCAGTTGTGTTGCGTCAGCTACTAAAGGTGCTTCATTATAGTCAACCTCTGTTGTATTTGTGTAATATCAGCTACTAAAGGTACTTCATTATATTTAACAGCTGTTGTCAGTTGTGTTGCGTCAGCTACTAAAGGTGCTTTATTATAGTTAACCTCTGTTGTATTTGTGTTGTATCAGCCTCTAAAGGTGCTTCATTATATTTAACCTCTGTTGCCATTTTGTTGTGCCAGCCTCTAAAGGTGCTTCATTATATTTAACAGCTGTTGTATTTGTGTTGTATCAGCCTCTAAAGGTGCTTCATTATAGTTAACCTCTGTTGTATATGTGTTGTATCAGCTACTAAATGTGCTTCATTATATTTAACAGCTGTTGTCAGTTGTGTTGCGTCAGCTACTAAAGGTGCTTCATTATAGTTAACCTCTGTTGTATTTGTGTTGTATCAGCCTCTAAAGGTGCTTCATTATAGTTAACCTCTGTTATATTTGTGTTGTATCAGCCTCTAACGGTGCTTCATTATATTTAACCTCTGTTGCCATTTGTGTTGTATCAGCCTCTAAAGGTGCTTCATTATACTTATCAGCTGTTGTATATGTGTTGTATCAGCCTCTAAAGGTGCTTCATTATAGTTAATCTCTTTTGTATTTGTGTTGTATCAGCCTCTAAAGGAGCTTCATTATATTTAACCTCTGTTGCCATTTCTGTTGTATCAGCTACTAAAGGTGCTTCATTATATTTAACAACTGTTGTCAGTTGTACTGTATCAGCTACTAAAGGTGCTTCATTATAGTTAACCTCTGTTGTATTTGTGTTGTATCAGCCTCTAAACGTGCTTCATTATATGAAACCTCTGTTGCCATTTGTTTTGTATCAGCTACTAAAGGTGCTTCATTATATTTAACAGCTGTTGTCAGTGTTGTTGTATCAGCTACTAAAGGTGCTTCATTATAGTTAACCTCTGTTGTATTTGTGTTGTATCAGCCTCTAAAGGTGCTTCATTATGTTTAACCTCTGTTGCCTATTGTGTTGTATCAGCTACTCAAGGTGCTTCATTATATTTAACAGCTGTTGTCAGTTGTGTTGTATCAGCTACTAAAGGTGCATCATTATATTTAACAGCTGTTGTCAGTTGTGTTGTATCAGCTACTAAAGGTGCTTCATTACATTTAACCTCTGTTGCCATTTCAGTTGTATCAGCTACTAAAGGTGCTTCATTATATTTAACAGCTGTTGTCAGTTGTGTTGCGTCAGCTACTAAAGGTGCTTCATTATATTTAACAGCTGTTGTCAGTTGTGTTGTATCAGCTACTAAAGGTGCTTCATTATATTTAACAGCTGTTGTCAGTTGTGTTGCGTCAGCTACTAAAGATGCTTCATTATACTCAAACTCTGTTGTATTTGTGTTGCGTCAGCTACTATAGGTGCTTCATTATATTTAGCAGCTGTTGTCAGTTGTGTTGCGTCAGCTACTAAGTGTGCTTCATTATATTTAACAGCTTTTTGCAGTTGTGTTGCGTCAGCTACTAAAGGTGCTTCATTATAGTTAACCTCTGTTGTATTTGTGTTGTATCAGCTACTAAATGTGCTTCATTATATTTAACAGCTGTTGTCAGTTGTATTGTATCAGCCTCTAAAGGTGCTTCATTATAGTTAACCTTTGTTGTATTTGTGTTGTATCAGCCTCTAAAGGTGCTTCATTATATTTAACCTCTGTTTCCATTTGTGTTGAATCAGCTACTAAGGGTGCCTCATTATAGTTAACCTCTGTTGTTATTTGTGTTGTATCAACTATTTTAGGTGCCTCATTATAGTAAACCTCTGTTGCTATTTGTGTTGTATCAACTACTAAAGGTGCTTCATTATAGTTAACCTCTGTTGTACTTGTGTAGTATCAGCCTCTAAAGGTGCTTCATTATAGTAAACCTCTGTTGCTATTTGTGTTGTATCAGCCTCTAAAGGTGCTTCAATATACTTAAACTCTGTTGTATTTGTGTTGTATCAGCTACTAAACGTGCTTCATTATAATTAACCTCTGTTGCTATATGTGTTGTATCAGCCTCTAAAGGTGCTTCATTATATTTAGCCTCTGTTGCCATTTGTGTTGCGTCAGCTACTTAGGGTGCTTCATTATATTTAACAGCTGTTGTCAGTTGTGTTGTATCAGCTACTAAAGGTGCTTCATTATGTTTAACAGCTGTTGTCAGTTGTGTTGCGTCAACTACTAAAGGTGCTTCATTATATTTAACAGCTGTTGTCAGTTTTGTTCCGTCAGCTACTAAAGGTGCTTCATTATAGTCAACCTCTGTTGTATTTGTGTAATATCAGCTAAAAAGGGTGCTTCATTGTATACAACTATTGCTGTATTTGTGTTGTATCAACTAATAAAGGTGCTTCATTATAGTCAACCTCTGTTCTGTTTGTGTTGTATCAACTACTGAAGGGGCTTCATTATAGTTAATCTCTGTTCTATTTGTGTTGTGTCAACTACTAAAAGGGCTTCATTATAGTTAATCCCTGTTCTATTTGTGTTGTATCAACTACAAAAGGGGCTTCATTATAGTTAATCTCTGTTCTATTTGAATTGTGTCAACTACTAAAGGGGCTTCATTATAGTTAATCTATGTTCTATTTGTGTTGTGTCAACTACTAAAGGGGCTTCATTATAGTTAATCTCTGTTCTATTTGTGTTGTATCAACTACTAAAGGTGCTTCATTATAGTTAATCTCTGTTCTATTTGTGTTGTATCAACTACTAAAGGTGTTTCATTGTAGTTAATCTCTGTTTAATTTGTGTTGTGTCAACTACTAAAGATGCTTCATTATAGTTAATCTCTGTTCTATTTGTGTTGTATTAACTACTAAAGGGGCTTCAATATAGTTAATCTCTGTTCTATTTGTGTTGTAACAACTACTGAAGGTGCTTCATTATAGTTAAACTCTGTTCCCATTAGTGTTGAATCAGTTACTAAAGGTGCTTCATTATTGTCAACATCTGTTGCCATTTGTGTTGTATCAGGTACTGAAGGTGCTTTATTATAGTGAAACTCTGTTCCCATTAGTGTTGAATCAGTTACTAAAGGTGCTTCATTATTCTCAACATCTTTTGCCATTTGTGTTGTATCAGCTACTGAAGGTGCTTCATTACAGTCAGCTTCTCTTGCCACTTGTGTCATAACAGCTGCATGAGGTGCTTCATTATAGTTAACCTCTGTTGCCAATTGTATTGTAACAGCTACTTGAGGTGTTTCATTAAATCCAACCTCTGTTTCCATTTGTGTTATGTCAGCTACTAAAGGTGCTTCATTATATTCAACCTCTGTCGCCAGTTGTGTTGTATCAGCTACTTGAGGTGCTTAAATATAGTCAACCTCTGTTGCAATTTGTGTTGTACCAGCTACTAAAGGTGCTTCCATATAGTCAACTTCTGTTCCCGTTTGTGTTGTATCAGCTACTTGAGGTGCTTGATTATATTAAACCTCTGTTTCCATTTGTGTTGTACCAGGTACTAAAGGTACTTCATTATAGTCAACCTCTGTTGCCAGTTGTGTTGTATCAGCTACTAGAGGTGCTTCAATATAGTCAACCTCTGTTGCAATTTGTGTTGTACAAGCTACTAAAGGTGCTTCATTATAGTCAACCTCTGTTGCCATTTGTGTTGTATCAGCTACCTGAGGTGCTTCATTATATTGAACCTCTGTTTCCATTTGTGTTGTACCAGGTACTAAAGGTACTTCATTATTGTCAACCTCTGTTGCCAGTTGTGTTGTATCAGCTACCAGAGGTGATTCAATATAGTCAACCTCTGTTGCAATTTGTGTTGTACCAGCTACTAAAGGTGCTTCATTATAGTCAACCTCTGTTGCCATTTGTGTTGTATCAGATACTTGAGGTGCTTCATTATATTCAACCTCTGTTTCCATTTGTGTTGTACCAGGTACTAAAGGTACTTCATTATAGTCAACCTCTGTTGCTATTTGTGTTGTATCAGCTACTGGAGGTGCTTGGTTATAGTCAATCTCTGTTGCTATTTGTGTTGTATAAGTAATAAGGTGCTTTATTATAGTTAACATCTGTTTCTATTTGTGTTGTGTCAGCTACAAAAGGTGCTTCATTATAGTCTACCTCTGTTACTATTTTGTTGTATCAGCTACTAGAGGTGCTTGTTTATAGGCAACCTCTGTTATCAGTTGTGTTATAACAAATACTATAGGTGCTTAATTATAGTTAGCCTCTGTTGCTATTTGTGTTGTATCAACAGCTTTAGGTGCTTCATTATAGTTAAACTCTGTTTCTATTTGGGTTGTATCAGCAACTAAAGGTGCCTCATTATAGTTAACCTCTGTTGTTATTTGTGTTGTATCAACAATTTCAGGTGCCTCATTATAGTTAACCTCTGTTGCTATTTGTGTTGTATCAACTACTAAAGGTGCTTCATTATAGTTAAACTCTGTTGTATTTGTGTTGTATCAGCCTCTAAAGGTGCTTCATTGTATTCAACCTCTGTTGCCATTTGTGTTGTATCAGCTACTAAAGGTGCTTCATTATATTTAACAGCTGTTGTCAGTTGTGTTGTATCAGCTACTAAAGGTGCTTGATTACACTCAACCTCTGTTGCTATTGGTGTTGTATAGCTACTAAAGGTGCTTGATTATAGTCAACCTCTGTTGCTATTTGTGTTGTATCAGCTACAAAAGGTGCTTGTTTATAGTCAACTTCTGATGCTATTTGTGTTGTATAGCTACTAAAGGTGCTTGATTATAGTCAACCTCTGTTGCTGTTTGTGTTGTATCAGCTACAAAAGGTGCTTGATTATACTCAACCTCTGTTGCTATTGGTGTTGTATAGCTACTAAAGGTGCTTGATTATAGTCAACCTCTGTTGCTATTTGTGTTGTATCAGCTACAAAAGGTGCTTGATTATACTCAAACTCTGATGCTATTTGTGTTGTATCAGCTACTAGAGGTGCTTGTTTATAGTCAACCTCAGTTGCTATTTGTGTTGTATAGCTACTAAAGGTGCTTTATTATAGTTAACCTCTGTTTCTATTTGTGTTGTATCAGCTACTAAAGGTGCTTGATTATAGTCAACCTCTGTTGCTATTGGTGTTGTATAGCTACTAAAGGTGCTTGATTATAGTCAACCTCTGTTGCTATTTGTGTTGTATCAGCTACAAAAGGTGCTTGATTATAGTCAACCTCTGATGCTATTTGTGTTGTATAGCTACTAAAGGTGCTTCATTATAGTCAACCTCTGTTGCTATTTGTGTTGTATCAGCTACAAAAGGTGCTTGATTATAGTCCATCTCTGTTGCTATTTGTGTTGTCACAGCTACTAAAGGTGCTTGATTATAGTCAACCTCTGTTGCTATTGGTGTTGTATAGCTACTAAAGGTGCTTGATTATAGTCAACCTCTGATGCTATTTGTGTTGTATCAGCTACTAGAGGTGCTTGTTATAGTCAACCTCTGTTGCTATTTGTGTTATATAGCTACTAAAGGTGCTTTATTATAGTTAACCTCTGCTTCTATTTGTGTTGTATTAGCTACTAAAGGTGCTTCATTATAGTCTACCTCTGTTACTATTTGTGTTGTATCAGCTACTAGAGGTGCTTGTTTATAGTCAACCTCTGTTAACAGTTGTGTTGTAAAAGCTACTAGAGGTGCTTCATTATAATTAACCTCTGTTGCTATTTGTGTTGTATCAACTGCTTTAGGTGCTTCATTATAGTTAAACTCTGTTTCTATTTGTGTTGTATTAGCAACTAAAGGTGCCTCATGATAGTTAACCTCTGTTGTTATTTGTGTTGTATCAACTGTTTTAGGTGCCTCATTATAGTTAACCTCTGTTGCTATTTGTGTTGTATCAACTACTAAAGGTGCTTCATTATAGTTAACCTCTTTTGTATTTGTGTTGTATCAGCCTCTAAAGGTGCTTCATTATATTTAACCTCTGTTGGCATTTTGATTGTATCAGGTACTAAATGTGCTTCATTATATTTAACAGCTGTTGTCAGTTGTGTTGTATCAGCTACTAAAGGTGCTTCATTATATTTAACAGCTGTTGTCAGTTGTTTTGCGTCAGCTACTAAAGGTGCTTCATTATATTTAACAGCTGTTGTCAGTTGTGTTGTATCAGCTACTAAAGGTGCTTCACTATATTTAACAGCTGTTGTCAGTTGTGTTGCGTCAGCTACTAAAGGTGCTTCATTATAGTCAACCTCTGTTGTATTTGTGTAATATCAGCTACTAAAGGTGCTTCAATATATTTGACAGCTGTTGTCAGTTGTGTTGCGTCAGCTACTAAAGGTGCTTCATTATATTTAACAGGTGTTGTCAGTTGTGTTGCGTCAGCTACTAAAGGTGCTTCATTATAGTTAACCTCTGTTGTATTTGTGTTGTATGAGCCTCTAAAGGTGCTTCATTATAGTTAACCTCTGTTGTATTTGTGTTGTATCAGCCTCTAAAGGTGCTTCATTATATTTAACCTCTGTTGCCATTTGTGTTGTATCAGCCTTTAAGGTGCTTCATTATATTTAACAGCTGTTGTATTTGTGTTGTATCAGCTTCAAAAGGTGCTTCATTATAGTTAACCTCTGTTCTATTTGTGTTGTATCAACTACTAAAGGGGCTCATTATAGTTAATCTCTGTTCTATTTGTGTTGTATCAACTTCTAAAGGTGCTTCATTATAGTTAATCTCTGTTCTATTTGTGCTGTATTAACTACTAATGGGGCTTCATTATAGTTAATCTCTGTTCTATTTGTGTTGTATCAACTACTAAAGGTGCTTCATTATTGTTATTCTCTGTTGTATTTGTGTTGTGTCAGCTACTAAAGGGGCTTCATTATAGTTAATCTCTGCTCTATTTGCGTTGTATTAACTACTAAAGGGGCTTCATTATAGTTAATCTCTGTTCTATTTGTGTTGTGTCAACTACTAAAGGTGCTTCATTATAGTTAGTCTCTGTTCTATTTGTGTTGTATTAACTACTAAAGGGGCTTCATTATAGTTAATCTCTGTTCTATTTGTGTGTATCAACTACAAAAGGTGCTTCATTATAGTTAATCTCTGTTCTATTTGTGTTGCGTCGACTACTAAAGGGGCTTCAGTATAGATAATCTCTGTTCTATTTGTGTTGTATTAACTACTAAGGGGCTTCATTATAGTTAATCTCTGTTCTATTTGTGTTGTATCAACTACTAAAGGGGCTTCATTATAGTTAATCTCTGTTCTATTTGTGTTGTGTCAACTACTAAAGGGGCTTCATTATAGTTAATCTCTGTTCTATTTGTGTTGTATCAACTACTAAAGGTGCTTCATTATATTTAATCTCTGTTCTATTTGTGTTGTGTCAACTACTAAAGCGGCTTCATTATAGTTAATCTCTGTGCTATTTGTGTTGTATTAACTACTAAAGGGGCTTCATTATAGTTAATCTCTGTTCTATTTGCGTTGTATCAACTACTAAAGGTGCTTCATTATAGTTAATCTCTGTTCTATTTGTGTTGTATCAACTACTAAAGGTGCTTCATTATAGTTAATCTCTGTTCTATTTGTGTTCTATCAACTACTAAAGGGGCTTCATTATAGTTATCTCTGTTCTATTTGTGTTGTATCAACTACTAAAGGTGCTTCATTATAGTTAATCTCTGTTCTATTTGTGTTGTATCAACTACTAAAGGTGCTTCATTATAGTTAATCTCTGTTCAATTTGTGTTGTATCAACTACTAAAGGTGCTTCATAATAGTTAATCCCTGTTCTGTTTGTGTTGTATCAACTACTAAAGGGGTTTCATTATAGTTAATCTCTGTTCTATTTGTGTTGTATCAACTACTAAAGGTTCTTCATTATAGTAAATCTCTGTTCTATTTGTGTTGTATCAACTACTAAAGGTGCTTCATTATAGTTAATCTCTGTTCAATTTTTGTTGTATCAACTACTAAAGGTGCTTCATTATAGTCAACCTCTGTTCTATTTGTGTTGTATCAACTACTAAAGGTGCTTCATTATATTTAATCTCTGTTCTATTTGTGTTGTATTAACTACTAAAGGTGCTTCATTATAGACAACCTCTGTTCTATTTGTGTTGTATCAACTACTAAAGGTGCTTCATTATAGTTAATCTCTGTTCTATTTGTGTTGTATCAACTACTAAAGGTGCTTCATTATAGTTAATCTCTGTTCTATTTGTGTTGTATCAACTACTAAAGGTGCTTCATTATAGTCAACCTCTTTTCTATTTGTGTTGTATCAGCTACTGAAGGTGCTCCATTATAGTTAAACTCTGTTCCCATTAGTGTTGAATCAGTTACTAAAGGTGCTTCATTATTGTCAACATCTGTTGCCATTTGTGTTGTATCAGGTACTGAAGGTGCTTTATTATAGTTAAACTCTGTTACCATTAGTGTTGAATCAGTTACTAATGGTGCTTCATTATTCTCAACATCTTTTGCCATTTGTGTTGTATCAGCTACTGAAGGTGCTTCATTACAGTCAGCCTCTCTTGCCACTTGTGTCATAACAGCTGCATGAGGTGCTTCATTATAGTTAACCTCAGTTGCCAATTGTATTGTAACAGCTACTTGAGGTGCTTCATTAAATCCAACCTCTGTTTCCATTTGTGTTATGTCAGCTACTAAAGATGCTTCATTATATTCAACCTCTGTCGCCAGTTGTGTTGTATCAGCTACTTGAGGTGCTTAAATATAGTCAACCTCTGTTGCAATTTGTGTTGTACCAGCTACTAAAGGTGCTTCCATATAGTCAACCTCTGTTCCCGTTTGTGATGTATCAGCTACTTGAGGTGCTTGATTATATTAAACCTCTGTTTCCATTTGTGTTGTACCAGGTACTAAAGGTACTTCATTATAGTCAACCTCTGTTGCCAGTTGTGTTGTATCAGCTACTAGAGGTGCTTCAATATAGTCAACCTCTGTTGCAATTTGTGTTGTACAAGCTACTAAAGGTGCTTCATTATAGTCAACCTCTGTTGCCATTTGTGTTGTATCAGCTACCTGAGGTGCTTCATTATGTTGAACCTCTGTTTCCATTTGTGTTGTACCAGGTACTAAAGGTACTTCATTATAGTCAACCTCTTTTGCCAGTTGTGTTGTATCAGCTACCAGAGGTGATTCAATATAGTCAACCTCTGTTGCAATTTGTGTTGTACCAGCTACTAAAGGTGCTTCATTATAGTCAACCTCTGTTGCCATTTGTGTTGTATCAGCTACTTGAGGTGCTTCATTATATTCAACCTCTGTTTCCATTTGTGTTGTACCGGGTACTAAAGGTACTTCATTATAGTCAACCTCTGTTGCCAGTTGTGTTGTATCAGCTACTAGAGGTGATTAAATATAGTCAACCTGTGTTGCCATTTGTGTTGTACCAGCTACTTGAGGTGCTTCATTGTATTCAACCTCTTTTTCCATTTGTGTTTTACCAGGTACTAAAGGTACTTCATTGTATTCAACCTCTGTTGCCATTTGTGTTGTATCAGCTACTAAAGGTGCTTCATTATATTTAACAGCTGTTGTCAGTTGTGTTGTATCAGCTACTAAAGGTGCTTCATTATATTTAACAGCTGTTGACAGTTGTGTTGTATCAGCTACTAAAGGTGCTTCATTATATTTAACCTCTGTTGCCACTTGTGTTGTATCAGCTACTAAAGGTGCTTCATTATATTTAACAGCTGTTGTCAGCTGTGTTGCGTCAGCTACTAAAGGTGCTTCATTATATTTAACAGCTGTTGTCAGTTGTGCTGTATCAGCTACTAAAGGTGCTTCATTATATTTAACAGCTGTTGTCAGTTGTGTTGCGTCAGCTACTAAAGGTGCTTCATTATAGTCAACCTCTGTTGTATTTGTGTAATATCAGCTACTAAAGGTACTTCATTATATTTAACAGCTGTTGTCAGTTGTGTTGCGTCAGCTACTAAAGGTGCTTTATTATAGTTAACCTCTGTTGTATTTGTGTTGTATCAGCCTCTAAAGGTGCTTCATTATATTTAACCTCTGTTGCCATTTTGTTGTGCCAGCCTCTAAAGGTGCTTCATTATATTTAACAGCTGTTGTATTTGTGTTGTATCAGCCTCTAAAGGTGCTTCATTATAGTTAACCTCTGTTGTATATGTGTTGTATCAGCTACTAAATGTGCTTCATTATATTTAACAGCTGTTGTCAGTTGTGTTGCGTCAGCTACTAAAGGTGCTTCATTATAGTTAACCTCTGTTGTATTTGTGTTGTATCAGCCTCTAAAGGTGCTTCATTATAGTTAACCTCTGTTGTATTTGTGTTGTATCAGCCTCTAACGGTGCTTCATTATATTTAACCTCTGTTGCCATTTGTGTTGTATCAGCCTCTAAAGGTGCTTCATTATACTTATCAGCTGTTGTATATGTGTTGTATCAGCCTCTAAAGGTGCTTCATTATAGTTAATCTCTTTTGTATTTGTGTTGTATCACCCTCTAAAGGAGCTTCATTATATTTAACAGCTGTTGTCAGTTGTATTGTATCAGCCTCTAAAGGTGCTTCATTATAGTTAACCTTTGTTGTATTTGTGTTGTATCAGCCTCTAAAGGTGCTTCATTATATTTAACCTCTGTTGCCATTTCTGTTGTATCAGCTACTAAAGGTGCTTCATTATATTTAACAACTGTTGTCAGTTGTACTGTATCAGCTACTAAAGGTGCTTCATTATAGTTAACCTCTGTTGTATTTGTGTTGTATCAGCCTCTAAACGTGCTTCATTATATGAAACCTCTGTTGCCATTTGTTTTGTATCAGCTACTAAAGGTGCTTCATTATATTTAACAGCTGTTGTCAGTGTTGTTGTATCAGCTACTAAAGGTGCTTCATTATAGTTAACCTCTGTTGTATTTGTGTTGTATCAGCCTCTAAAGGTGCTTCATTATGTTTAACCTCTGTTGCCTATTGTGTTGTATCAGCTACTCAAGGTGCTTCATTATATTTAACAGCTGTTGTCAGTTGTGTTGTATCAGCTACTAAAGGTGCATCATTATATTTAACAGCTGTTGTCAGTTGTGTTGTATCAGCTACTAAAGGTGCTTCATTACATTTAACCTCTGTTGCCATTTCAGTTGTATCAGCTACTAAAGGTGCTTCATTATATTTAACAGCTGTTGTCAGTTGTGTTGCGTCAGCTACTAAAGGTGCTTCATTATATTTAACAGCTGTTGTCAGTTGTGTTGTATCAGCTACTAAAGGTGCTTCATTATATTTAACAGCTGTTGTCAGTTGTGTTGCGTCAGCTACTAAAGATGCTTCATTATACTCAAACTCTGTTGTATTTGTGTTGCGTCAGCTACTAAAGGTGCTTCATTATATTTAGCAGCTGTTGTCAGTTGTGTTGCGTCAGCTACTAAGTGTGCTTCATTATATTTAACAGCTTTTTGCAGTTGTGTTGCGTCAGCTACTAAAGGTGCTTCATTATAGTTAACCTCTGTTGTATTTGTGCTGTATCAGCCTCTAAAGGTGCTTCATTATATTTAACAGCTGTTGTATTTGTGTTGTATCAGCCTCTAAAGGTGCTTCATTATAGTTAACCTCTGTTGTATTTGTGTTGTATCAGCTACTAAATGTGCTTCATTATATTTAACAGCTGTTGTCAGTTGTATTGTATCAGCCTCTAAAGGTGCTTCATTATAGTTAACCTTTGTTGTATTTGTGTTGTATCAGCCTCTAAAGGTGCTTCATTATATTTAACCTCTGTTTCCATTTGTGTTGAATCAGCTACTAAAGGTGCCTCATTATAGTTAACCTCTGTTGTTATTTGTGTTGTATCAACTATTTTAGGTGCCTCATTATAGTAAACCTCTGTTGCTATTTGTGTTGTATCAACTACTAAAGGTGCTTCATTATAGTTAACCTCTGTTGTACTTGTGTAGTATCAGCCTCTAAAGGTGCTTCATTATAGTAAACCTCTGTTGCTATTAGTGTGGTATCAGCCTCTAAAGGTGCTTCAATATACTTAAACTCTGTTGTATTTGTGTTGTATCAGCTACTGAACGTGCTTCATTATAATTAACCTCTGTTGCTATATGTGTTGTATCAGCCTCTAAAGGTGCTTCATTATATTTAGCCTCTGTTGCCATTTGTGTTGCGTCAGCTACTTAGGGTGCTTCATTATATTTAACAGCTGTTGTCAGTTGTGTTGTATCAGCTACTAAAGGTGCTTCATTATGTTTAACAGCTGTTGTCAGTTGTGTTGCGTCAACTACTAAAGGTGCTTCATTATATTTAACAGCTGTTGTCAGTTTTGTTCCGTCAGCTACTAAAGGTGCTTCATTATAGTCAACCTCTGTTGTATTTGTGTAATATTCATTATAGTTAATCTATGTTCTATTTGTGTTGTGTCAACTACTAAAGGGGCTTCATTATAGTTAATCTCTGTTCTATTTGTGTTGTATCAACTACTAAAGGTGCTTCATTATAGTTAATCTCTGTTCTATTTGTGTTGTAACAACTACTGAAGGTGCTTCATTATAGTTAAACTCTGTTCCCATTAGTGTTGAATCAGTTACTAAAGGTGCATCATTATTGTCAACATCTGTTGCCATTTGTGTTGTATCAGGTACTGAAGGTGCTTTATTATAGTGAAACTCTGTTCCCATTAGTGTTGAATCAGTTACTAAAGGTGCTTCATTATTCTCAACATCTTTTGCCATTTGTGTTGTATCAGCTACTGAAGGTGCTTCATTACAGTCAGCTTCTCTTGCCACTTGTGTCATAACAGCTGCATGAGGTGCTTCATTATAGTTAACCTCTGTTGCCAATTGTATTGTAACAGCTACTTGAGGTGTTTCATTAAATCCAACCTCTGTTTCCATTTGTGTTATGTCAGCTACTAAAGGTGCTTCATTATAGTTAATCTCTGTTCTATTTGTGTTGTATCAACTACTAAAGGTGCTTCATTATAGTTAATCTCTGTTCTATTTGTGTTGTATCAACTACTAAAGGTGCTTCATTGTAGTTAATCTCTGTTTAATTTGTGTTGTGTCAACTACTAAAGATGCTTCATTATAGTTAATCTCTGTTCTATTTGTGTTGTATTAACTACTAAAGGGGCTTCAATATAGTTAATCTCTGTTCTATTTGTGTTGTAACAACTACTGAAGGTGCTTCATTATAGTTAAACTCTGTTCCCATTAGTGTTGAATCAGTTACTAAAGGTGCTTCATTATTGTCAACATCTGTTGCCATTTGTGTTGTATCAGGTACTGAAGGTGCTTTATTATAGTGAAACTCTGTTCCCATTAGTGTTGAATCAGTTACTAAAGGTGCTTCATTATTCCAAACATCTTTTGCCATTTGTGTTGTATCAGCTACTGAAGGTGCTTCATTACAGTCAGCTTCTCTTGCCACTTGTGTCATAACAGCTGCATGAGGTGCTTCATTATAGTTAACCTCTGTTGCCAATTGTATTGTAACAGCTACTTGAGGTGTTTCATTATAGTTAACCTATGTTGCCAATTGTATTGTAACAGCTGCATGAGGTGCTTCATTATAGTTAACCTCTGTTGCCAATTGTATTGTAACAGCTACTTGAGGTGTTTCATTAAATCCAACCTCTGTTTCCATTTGTGTTATGTCAGCTACTAAAGGTGCTTCATTATATTCAACCTCTGTCGCCAGTTGTGTTGTATCAGCTACTTGAGGTGCTTAAATATAGTCAACCTCTGTTGCAATTTGTGTTGTACCAGCTACTAAAGGTGCTTCCATATAGTCAACTTCTGTTCCCGTTTGTGTTGTATCAGCTACTTGAGGTGCTTGATTATATTAAACCTCTGTTTCCATTTGTGTTGTACCAGGTACTAAAGGTACTTCATTATAGTCAACCTCTGTTGCCAGTTGTGTTGTATCAGCTACTAGAGGTGCTTCAATATAGTCAACCTCTGTTGCAATTTGTGTTGTACAAGCTACTAAAGGTGCTTCATTATAGTCAACCGCTGTTGCCATTTGTGTTGTATCAGCTACCTGAGGTGCTTCATTATATTGAACCTCTGTTTCCATTTGTGTTGTACCAGGTACTAAAGGTACTTGATTATAGTCAACCTCTGTTGCCAGTTTTGTTGTATCAGCTACCAGAGGTGATTCAATATAGTCAACCTCTGTTGCAATTTGTGTTGTACCAGCTACTAAAGGTGCTTCATTATAGTCAACCTCTGTTGCCATTTGTGTTGTATCAGATACTTGAGGTGCTTCATTATATTCAACCTCTGTTTCCATTTGTGTTGTACCAGGTACTAAAGGTACTTCATTGTAGTCAACCTCTGTTGCTATTTGTGTTGTATCAGCTACTGGAGGTGCTTGGTTATAGTCAATCTCTGTTGCTATTTGTGTTGTATAAGTAATAAGGTGCTTTATTATAGTTAACATCTGTTTCTATTTGTGTTGTGTCAGCTACAAAAGGTGCTTCATTATAGTCTACCTCTGTTACTATTTTGTTGTATCAGCTACTAGAGGTGCTTGTTTATAGGCAACCTCTGTTATCAGTTGTGTTATAACAACTACTATAGGTGCTTAATTATAGTTAGCCTCTGTTGCTATTTGTGTTGTATCAACAGCTTTAGGTGCTTCATTATAGTTAAACTCTGTTTCTATTTGGGTTGTATCAGCAACTAAAGGTGCCTCATTATAGTTAACCTCTGTTGTTATTTGTGTTGTATCAACAATTTCAGGTGCCTCATTATAGTTAACCTCTGTTGCTATTTGTGTTGTATCAACTACTAAAGGTGCTTCATTATAGTTAAACTCTGTTGTATTTGTGTTGTATCAGCCTCTAAAGGTGCTTCATTGTATTCAACCTCTGTTGCCATTTGTGTTGTATCAGCTACTAAAGGTGCTTCATTATATTTAACAGCTGTTGTCAGTTGTGTTGTATCAGCTACTAAAGGTGCTTCATTATATTTAACAGCTGTTGACAGTTGTGTTGTATCAGCTACTAAAGGTGCTTCATTATATTTAACCTCTGTTGCCACTTGTGTTGCATCAGCTACTAAAGGTGCTTCATTATATTTAACAGCTGATGTCAGCTGTGTTGCGTAAGCTAATAAAGGTGCTTCATTATATTTAACAGCTGTTGTCAGTTTTGCTGTATCAGCTACTGAAGGTGCTTCATTATATTTAACAGCTGTTGTCAGTTGTGTTGCGTCAGCTACTAAAGGTGCTTCAGTATAGTCAACCTCTTTTGTATTTGTGTAATATCAGCTACTAAAGGTACTTCATTATATTTAACAGCTGTTGTCAGTTGTGTTGCGTCAGCTACTAAAGGTGCTTCATTATAGTTAACCTCTGTTGTATATGTGTTGTATCAACCTCTAAAGGTGCTTCATTATAGTTAACCTCTGTTGTATTTGTGTTGTATCAGCCTCTAAAGGTGCTTCATTATACTTAAACTCTGTTGCCATTTGTGTTGTATCAGCCTCTAAAGTTGCTTCATTATATTTAACAGCTGTTGTATTTGTGTTGTATCAGCCTCTAAAGGTGCTTCATTATAGTTAACCTCTGTTGTATATGTGTTGTATCAGCTACTAAATGTGCTTCATTATATTTAACAGCTGTTGTCAGTTGTGTTGCGTCAGCTACTAAAGGTGCTTCATTATAGTTAACCTCTGTTGTATTTGTGTTGTATCAGCCTCTAAAGGTGCTTCATTATAGTTAAACTCCGTTGTATTTGTGTTGTATCAGCCTCTAAAGGTGCTTCATTATATTTAACCTCTGTTGCCATTTGTGTTGTATCAGCCTCTAAAGGTGCTTCATTATATTTATCAGCTGTTGTATATGTGTTGTATCAGCCTTTAAAGGTGCTTCATTAGAGTTAACCTCTGTTGTATTTGTGTTGTATCAGCCTCTAAAGGAGCTTCATTATATTTAACCTCTAATGCCATTTCTGTTGTATCAGCTACTAAAGGTGCTTCATTATATTTAACAACTGTTGTCAGTTGTACTGTATCAGCTACTAAAGGTGCTTCATTATAGTTAGCCTCTGTTATATTTGTGTTGTATCAGCCTCTAAAGGTGCTTCATTATATGAAACCTCTGTTGCCATTTGTTTTGTATCAGCTACTAAAGGTGCTTATTTATATTTATCAGCTGTTGTCAGATTTGTTGAATCAGCTACTAAAGGTGCCTCATTATAGTTAACCTCTGTCGTTATTTGTGTAGTATTAACTACTAAAGGTGCTTCATTATAGTTAACCTCTGTTGTATTTGTGTTGTATCAGCCTCTAAAGGTGCTTCATTATATTTAACCACTGTTGCCTATTGTGTTGTATCAGCTACTAAAGGTGCTTCATTATATTTAACAGCTGTTGTCAGTTGTGTTGTATCAGCTACTAAAGGTGCTTCATTATATTTAACAGCTGTTGACAGTTGTGTTGTATCAGCTACTAAAGGTGCTTCATTATATTTAACCTCTGTTGCCACTTGTGTTGTATCAGCTACTAAAGGTGCTTCATTATATTTAACAGCTGTTGTCAGCTGTGTTGCGTCAGCTACTAAAGGTGCTTCATTATATTTAACAGCTGTTGTCAGTTGTGCTGTATCAGCTACTAAAGGTGCTTCATTATATTTAACAGCTGTTGTCAGTTGTGTTGCGTCAGCTACTAAAGGTGCTTCATTATAGTCAACCTCTGTTGTATTTGTGTAATATCAGCTACTAAAGGTACTTCATTATATTTAACAGCTGTTGTCAGTTGTGTTGCGTCAGCTACTAAAGGTGCTTTATTATAGTTAACCTCTGTTGTATTTGTGTTGTATCAGCCTCTAAAGGTGCTTCATTATATTTAACCTCTGTTGCCATTTTGTTGTGCCAGCCTCTAAAGGTGCTTCATTATATTTAACAGCTGTTGTATTTGTGTTGTATCAGCCTCTAAAGGTGCTTCATTATAGTTAACCTCTGTTGTATATGTGTTGTATCAGCTACTAAATGTGCTTCATTATATTTAACAGCTGTTGTCAGTTGTGTTGCGTCAGCTACTAAAGGTGCTTCATTATAGTTAACCTCTGTTGTATTTGTGTTGTATCAGCCTCTAAAGGTGCTTCATTATAGTTAACCTCTGTTATATTTGTGTTGTATCAGCCTCTAACGGTGCTTCATTATATTTAACCTCTGTTGCCATTTGTGTTGTATCAGCCTCTAAAGGTGCTTCATTATACTTATCAGCTGTTGTATATGTGTTGTATCAGCCTCTAAAGGTGCTTCATTATAGTAAATCTCTTTTGTATTTGTGTTGTATCAGCCTCTAAAGGAGCTTCATTATATTTAACCTCTGTTGCCATTTCTGTTGTATCAGCTACTAAAGGTGCTTCATTATATTTAACAACTGTTGTCAGTTGTACTGTATCAGCTACTAAAGGTGCTTCATTATAGTTAACCTCTGTTGTATTTGTGTTGTATCAGCCTCTAAACGTGCTTCATTATATGAAACCTCTGTTGCCATTTGTTTTGTATCAGCTACTAAAGCTGCTTCATTATATTTAACAGCTGTTGTCAGTGTTGTTGTATCAGCTACTAAAGGTGCTTCATTATAGTTAACCTCTGTTGTATTTGTGTTGTATCAGCCTCTAAAGGTGCTTCATTATGTTTAACCTCTGTTGCCTATTGTGTTGTATCAGCTACTCAAGGTGCTTCATTATATTTAACAGCTGTTGTCAGTTGTGTTGTATCAGCTACTAAAGGTGCATCATTATATTTAACAGCTGTTGTCAGTTGTGTTGTATCAGCTACTAAAGGTGCTTCAATACATTTAACCTCTGTTGCCATTTCAGTTGTATCAGCTACTAAAGGTGCTTCATTATATTTAACAGCTGTTGTCAGTTGTGTTGCGTCAGCTACTAAAGATGCTTCATTATATTTAACAGCTGTTGTCAGTTGTGTTGTATCAGCTACTAAAGGTGCTTCATTATATTTAACAGCTGTTGTCAGTTGTGTTGCGTCAGCTACTAAAGATGCTTCATTATACTCAAACTCTGTTGTATTTGTGTTGCGTCAGCTACTAAAGGTGCTTCATTATATTTAGCAGCTGTTGTCAGTTGTGTTGCGTCAGCTACTAAGTGTGCTTCATTACATTTAACAGCTTTTTGCAGTTGTGTTGCGTCAGCTACTAAAGGTGCTTCATTATAGTTAACCTCTGTTGTATTTGTGCTGTATCAGCCTCTAAAGGTGCTTCATTATATTTAACAGCTGTTGTATTTGTGTTGTATCAGCCTCTAAAGGTGCTTCATTATAGTTAACCTCTGTTGTATTTGTGTTGTATCAGCTACTAAATGTGCTTCATTATATTTAACAGCTGTTGTCAGTTGTATTGTATCAGCCTCTAAAGGTGCTTCATTATAGTTAACCTTTGTTGTATTTGTGTTGTATCAGCCTCTAAAGGTGCTTCATTATATTTAACCTCTGTTTCCATTTGTGTTGAATCAGCTACTAAAGGTGCCTTATTATAGTTAACCTCTGTTGTTATTTGTGTTGTATCAACTATTTTAGGTGCCTCATTATAGTAAACCTCTGTTGCTATTTGTGTTGTATCAACTACTAAAGGTGCTTCATTATAGTTAACCTCTGTTGTACTTGTGTAGTATCAGCCTCTAAAGGTGCTTCATTATAGTAAACCTCTGTTGCTATTTGTGTTGTATCAGCCTTTAAAGGTGCTTCAATATACTTAAACTCTGTTGTATTTGTGTTGTATCAGCTACTAAACGTGCTTCATTATAATTAACCTCTGTTGCTATATGTGTTGTATCAGCCTCTAAAGGTGCTTCATTATATTTAGCCTCTGTTGCCATTTGTGTTGCGTCAGCTACTTAGGGTGCTTCATTATATTTAACAGCTGTTGTCAGTTGTGTTGTATCAGCTACTAAAGGTGCTTCATTATGTTTAACAGCTGTTGTCAGTTGTGTTGCGTCAACTACTAAAGGTGCTTCATTATATTTAACAGCTGTTGTCAGTTTTGTTCCGTCAGCTACCAAAGGTGCTTCATTATAGTCAACCTCTGTTGTATTTGTGTAATATCAGCTAAAAAGGGTGCTTCATTGTATACAACTATTGCTGTATTTGTGTTGTATCAACTAATAAAGGTGCTTCATTATAGTCAACCTCTGTTCTGTTTGTGTTGTATCAACTACTGAAGGGGCTTCATTATAGTTAATCTCTGTTCTATTTGTGTTGTGTCAACTACTAAAGGGGCTTCATTATAGTTAATCCCTGTTCTATTTGTGTTGTATCAACTACAAAAGGGGCTTCATTATAGTTAATCTCTGTTCTATTTGAATTGTGTCAACTACTAAAGGGGCTTCATTATAGTTAATCTATGTTCTATTTGTGTTGTGTCAACTACTAAAGGGGCTTCATTATAGTTAATCTCTGTTCTATTTGTGTTGTATCAACTACTAATGGTGCTTCTTTATAGTTAATCTCTGTTCTATTTGTGTTGTATCAACTACTAAAGGTGCTTCATTATAGTTAATCTCTGTTCTATTTGTGTTGTATCAACTACTAAAGGTGCTTCATTGTAGTTAATCTCTGTTTAATTTGTGTTGTGTCAACTACTAAAGATGCTTCATTATAGTTAATCTCTGTTCTATTTGTGTTGTATTAACTACTAAAGGGGCTTCAATATAGTTAATCTCTGTTCTATTTGTGTTGTAACAACTACTGAAGGTGCTTCATTATAGTTAAACTCTGTTCCCATTAGTGTTGAATCAGTTACTAAAGGTGCTTCATTATTGTCAACATCTGTTGCCATTTGTGTTGTATCAGGTACTGAAGGTGCTTTATTATAGTGAAACTCTGTTCCCATTAGTGTTGAATCAGTTACTAAAGGTGCTTCATTATTCTCAACATCTTTTGCCATTTGTGTTGTATCAGCTACTGAAGGTGCTTCATTACAGTCAGCTTCTCTTGCCACTTGTGTCATAACAGCTGCATGAGGTGCTTCATTATAGTTAACCTCTGTTGCCAATTGTATTGTAACAGCTACTTGAGGTGTTTCATTAAATCCAACCTCTGTTTCCATTTGTGTGATGTCAGCTACTAAAGGTGCTTCATTATATTCAACCTCTGTCGCCAGTTGTGTTGTATCAGCTACTTGAGGTGCTTAAATATAGTCAACCTCTGTTGCAATTTGTGTTGTACCAGCTACTAAAGGTGCTTCCATATAGTCAACTTCTGTTCCCGTTTGTGTTGTATCAGCTACTTGAGGTGCTTGATTATATTAAACCTCTGTTTCCATTTGTGTTGTACCAGGTACTAAAGGTACTTCATTATAGTCAACCTCTGTTGCCAGTTGTGTTGTATCAGCTACTAGAGGTGCTTCAATATAGTCAACCTCTGTTGCAATTTGTGTTGTACAAGCTACTAAAGGTGCTTCATTATAGTCAACCTCTGTTGCCATTTGTGTTGTATCAGCTACCTGATGTGCTTCATTATATTGAACCTCTGTTTCCATTTGTGTTGTACCAGGTACTAAAGGTACTTCATTATAGTCAACCTCTGTTGCCAGTTGTGTTGTATCAGCTACCAGAGGTGATTCAATATAGTCAACCTCTGTTGCAATTTGTGTTGTACCAGCTACTAAAGGTGCTTCATTATAGTCAACCTCTGTTGCCATTTGTGTTGTATCAGATACTTGAGGTGCTTCATTATATTCAACCTCTGTTTCCATTTGTGTTGTACCAGGTACTAAAGGTACTTCATTATAGTCAACCTCTGTTGCTATTTGTGTTGTATCAGCTACTGGAGGTGCTTGGTTATAGTCAACCTCTGTTGCTATTTGTGTTGTATAAGTAATAAGGTGCTTTATTATAGTTAACATCTGTTTCTATTTGTGTTGTGTCAGCTACAAAAGGTGCTTCATTATAGTCTACCTCTGTTACTATTTTGTTGTATCAGCTACTAGAGGTGCTTGTTTATAGGCAACCTCTGTTATCAGTTGTGTTATAACAACTACTATAGGTGCTTAATTATAGTTAGCCTCTGTTGCTATTTGTGTTGTATCAACAGCTTTAGGTGCTTCATTATAGTTAAACTCTGTTTCTATTTGGGTTGTATCAGCAACTAAAGGTGCCTCATTATAGTTAACCTCTGTTGTTATTTGTGTTGTATCAACAATTTCAGGTGCCTCATTATAGTTAACCTCTGTTGCTATTTGTGTTGTATCAACTACTAAAGGTGCTTCATTATAGTTAAACTCTGTTGTATTTGTGTTGTATCAGCCTCTAAAGGTGCTTCATTGTATTCAACCTCTGTTGCCATTTGTGTTGTATCAGCTACTAAAGGTGCTTCATTATATTTAACAGCTGTTGTCAGTTGTGTTGTATCAGCTACTAAAGGTGCTTCATTATATTTAACAGCTGTTGACAGTTGTGTTGTATCAGCTACTAAAGGTGCTTCTTTATATTTAACCTCTGTTGCCACTTGTGTTGCATCAGCTACTAAAGGTGCTTCATTATATTTAACAGCTGATGTCAGCTGTGTTGCGTAAGCTACTAAAGGTGCTTCATTATATTTAACAGCTGTTGTCAGTTTTGCTGTATCAGCTACTAAAGGTGCTTCATTATATTTAACAGCTGTTGTCAGTTGTGTTGCGTCAGCTACTAAAGGTGCTTCATTATAGTCAACCTCTGTTGTATTTGTGTAATATCAGCTAAAAAGGGTGCTTCATTGTATACAACTTTTGCTGTATTTGTGTTGTATCAACTAATAAAGGTGCTTCATTATAGTCAACCTCTGTTCTGTTTGTGTTGTATCAACTACTGAAGGGGCTTCATTATAGTTAATCTCTGTTCTATTTGTGTTGTGTCAACTACTAAAGGGGCTTCATTATAGTTAATCCCTGTTCTATTTGTGTTGTATCAACTACAAAAGGGGCTTCATTATAGTTAATCTCTGTTCTATTTGTGTTGTGTCAACTACTAAAGGGGCTTCATTATAGTTAATCTATGTTCTATTTGTGTTGTGTCAACTACTAAAGGGGCTTCATTATAGTTAATCTCTGTTCTATTTGTGTTGTATCAACTACTAATGGTGCTTCATTATAGTTAATCTCTGTTCTATTTGTGTTGTATCAACTACTAAAGGTGCTTCATTATAGTTAATCTCTGTTCTATTTGTGTTGTATCAACTACTAAAGGCGCTTCATTGTAGTTAATCTCTGTTTAATTTGTGTTGTGTCAACTACTAAAGATGCTTCATTATAGTTAATCTATGTTCTATTTGTGTTGTATTAACTACTAAAGGGGCTTCAATATAGTTAATCTCTGTTCTATTTGTGTTGTAACAACTACTGAAGGTGCTTCATTATAGTTAAACTCTGTTCCCATTAGTGTTGAATCAGTTACTAAAGGTGCTTCATTATTGTCAACATCTGTTGCCATTTGTGTTGTATCAGGTACTGAAGGTGCTTTATTATAGTGAAACTCTGTTCCCATTAGTGTTGAATCAGTTACTAAAGGTGCTTCATTATTCCAAACATCTTTTGCCATTTGTGTTGTATCAGCTACTGAAGGTGCTTCATTACAGTCAGCTTCTCTTGCCACTTGTGTCATAACAGCTGCATGAGGTGCTTCATTATAGTTAACTTCTGTTGCCAATTGTATTGTAACAGCTACTTGAGGTGTTTCATTATAGTTAACCTCTGTTGCCAATTGTATTGTAACAGCTGCATGAGGTGCTTCATTATAGTTAACCTCTGTTGCCAATTGTATTGTAACAGCTACTTGAGGTGTTTCATTAAATCCAACCTCTGTTTCCATTTGTGTTATGTCAGCTACTAAAGGTGCTTCATTATATTCAACCTCTGTCGCCAGTTGTGTTGTATCAGCTACTTGAGGTGCTTAAATATAGTCAACCTCTGTTGCAATTTGTGTTGTACCAGCTACTAAAGGTGCTTCCATATAGTCAACTTCTGTTCCCGTTTGTGTTGTATCAGCTACTTGAGGTGCTTGATTATATTAAACCTCTGTTTCCATTTGTGTTGTACCAGGTACTAAAGGTACTTCATTATAGTCAACCTCTGTTGCCAGTTGTGTTGTATCAGCTACTAGAGGTGCTTCAATATAGTCAACCTCTGTTGCAATTTGTGTTGTACAAGCTACTAAAGGTGCTTCATTATAGTCAACCGCTGTTGCCATTTGTGTTGTATCAGCTACCTGAGGTGCTTCATTATATTGAACCTCTGTTTCCATTTGTGTTGTACCAGGTACTAAAGGTACTTCATTATAGTCAACCTCTGTTGCCAGTTGTGTTGTATCAGCTACCAGAGGTGATTCAATATAGTCAACCTCTGTTGCAATTTGTGTTGTACCAGCTACTAAAGGTGCTTCATTATAGTCAACCTCTGTTGCCATTTGTGTTGTATCAGATACTTGAGGTGCTTCATTATATTCAACCTCTGTTTCCATTTGTGTTGTACCAGGTACTAAAGGTACTTCATTATAGTCAACCTCTGTTGCTATTTGTGTTGTATCAGCTACTGGAGGTGCTTGGTTATAGTCAATCTCTGTTGCTATTTGTGTTGTATAAGTAATAAGGTGCTTTATTATAGTTAACATCTGTTTCTATTTGTGTTGTGTCAGCTACAAAAGGTGCTTCATTATAGTCTACCTCTGTTACTATTTTGTTGTATCAGCTACTAGAGGTGCTTGTTTATAGGCAACCTCTGTTATCAGTTGTGTTATAACAACTACTATAGGTGCTTAATTATAGTTAGCCTCTGTTGCTATTTGTGTTGTATCAACAGCTTTAGGTGCTTCATTATAGTTAAACTCTGTTTCTATTTGGGTTGTATCAGCAACTAAAGGTGCCTCATTATAGTTAACCTCTGTTGTTATTTGTGTTGTATCAACAATTTCAGGTGCCTCATTATAGTTAACCTCTGTTGCTATTTGTGTTGTATCAACTACTAAAGGTGCTTCATTATAGTTAAACTCTGTTGTATTTGTGTTGTATCAGCCTCTAAAGGTGCTTCATTGTATTCAACCTCTGTTGCCATTTGTGTTGTATCAGCTACTAAAGGTGCTTCATTATATTTAACAGCTGTTGTCAGTTGTGTTGTATCAGCTACTAAAGGTGCTTCATTATATTTAACAGCTGTTGACAGTTGTGTTGTATCAGCTACTAAAGGTGCTTCATTATATTTAACCTCTGTTGCCACTTGTGTTGCATCAGCTACTAAAGGTGCTTCATTATATTTAACAGCTGATGTCAGCTGTGTTGCGTAAGCTAATAAAGGTGCTTCATTATATTTAACAGCTGTTGTCAGTTTTGCTGTATCAGCTACTAAAGGTGCTTCATTATATTTAACAGCTGTTGTCAGTTGTGTTGCGTCAGCTACTAAAGGTGCTTCAGTATAGTCAACCTCTTTTGTATTTGTGTAATATCAGCTACTAAAGGTACTTCATTATATTTAACAGCTGTTGTCAGTTGTGTTGCGTCAGCTACTAAAGGTGCTTCATTATAGTTAACCTCTGTTGTATATGTGTTGTATCAACCTCTAAAGGTGCTTCATTATAGTTAACCTCTGTTGTATTTGTGTTGTATCAGCCTCTAAAGGTGCTTCATTATACTTAACCTCTGTTGCCATTTGTGTTGTATCAGCCTCTAAAGTTGCTTCATTATATTTAACAGCTGTTGTATTTGTGTTGTATCAGCCTCTAGAGGTGCTTCATTATAGTTAACCTCTGTTGTATATGTGTTGTATCAGCTACTAAATGTGCTTCATTATATTTAACAGCTGTTGTCAGTTGTGTTGCGTCAGCTACTAAAGGTGCTTCATTACAGTTAACCTCTGTTGTATTTGTGTTGTATCAGCCTCTAAAGGTGCTTCATTATAGTTAACCTCCGTTGTATTTGTGTTGTATCAGCCTCTAAAGGTGCTTCATTATATTTAACCTCTGTTGCCATTTGTGTTGTATCAGCCTCTAAAGGTGCTTCATTATATTTATCAGCTGTTGTATATGTGTTGTATCAGCCTTTAAAGGTGCTTCATTAGAGTTAACCTCTGTTGTATTTGTGTTGTATCAGCCTCTAAAGGAGCTTCATTATATTTAACCTCTAATGCCATTTCTGTTGTATCAGCTACTAAAGGTGCTTCATTATATTTAACAACTGTTGTCAGTTGTACTGTATCAGCTACTAAAGGTGCTTCATTATAGTTAGCCTCTGTTATATTTGTGTTGTATCAGCCTCTAAAGGTGCTTCATTATATGAAACCTCTGTTGCCATTTGTTTTGTATCAGCTACTAAAGGTGCTTCATTATATTTATCAGCTGTTGTCAGATTTGTTGAATCAGCTACTAAAGGTGCCTTATTATAGTTAACCTCTGTCGTTATTTGTGTAGTATTAACTACTAAAGGTGCTTCATTATAGTTAACCTCTGTTGTATTTGTGTTGTATCAGCCTCTAAAGGTGCTTCATTATATTTAACCACTGTTGCCTATTGTGTTGTATCAGCTACTAAAGGTGCTTCATTATATTTAACAGCTGTTGTCAGTTGTGTTGTATCAGCTACTAAAGGTGCTTCATTATATTTAACAGCTGTTGACAGTTGTGTTGTATCAACTACTAAAGGTGCCTCATTATATTTAACCTCTGTTGCCACTTGTGTTGTATCAGCTACTAAAGGTGCTTCATTATATTTAACAGCTGTTGTCAGTTGTGTTGTATCAGCTACTAAAGGTGCTTCATTATATTTAACAGCTGTTGACAGTTGTGTTGTATCAGCTACTAAAGGTGCTTCTTTATATTTAACCTCTGTTGCCACTTGTGTTGCATCAGCTACTAAAGGTGCTTCATTATATTTAACAGCTGATGTCAGCTGTGTTGCGTAAGCTACTAAAGGTGCTTCATTATATTTAACAGCTGTTGTCAGTTTTGCTGTATCAGCTACTAAAGGTGCTTCATTATATTTAACAGCTGTTGTCAGTTGTGTTGCGTCAGCTACTAAAGGTGCTTCATTATAGTCAACCTCTGTTGTATTTGTGTAATATCAGCTAAAAAGGGTGCTTCATTGTATACAACTTTTGCTGTATTTGTGTTGTATCAACTAATAAAGGTGCTTCATTATAGTCAACCTCTGTTCTGTTTGTGTTGTATCAACTACTGAAGGGGCTTCATTATAGTTAATCTCTGTTCTATTTGTGTTGTGTCAACTACTAAAGGGGCTTCATTATAGTTAATCCCTGTTCTATTTGTGTTGTATCAACTACAAAAGGGGCTTCATTATAGTTAATCTCTGTTCTATTTGTGTTGTGTCAACTACTAAAGGGGCTTCATTATAGTTAATCTATGTTCTATTTGTGTTGTGTCAACTACTAAAGGGGCTTCATTATAGTTAATCTCTGTTCTATTTGTGTTGTATCAACTACTAATGGTGCTTCATTATAGTTAATCTCTGTTCTATTTGTGTTGTATCAACTACTAAAGGTGCTTCATTATAGTTAATCTCTGTTCTATTTGTGTTGTATCAACTACTAAAGGTGCTTCATTGTAGTTAATCTCTGTTTAATTTGTGTTGTGTCAACTACTTAAGATGCTTCATTATAGTTAATCTCTGTTCTATTTGTGTTGTATTAACTACTAAAGGGGCTTCAATATAGTTAATCTCTGTTCTATTTGTGTTGTAACAACTACTGAAGGTGCTTCATTATAGTTAAACTCTGTTCCCATTAGTGTTGAATCAGTTACTAAAGGTGCTTCATTATTGTCAACATCTGTTGCCATTTGTGTTGTATCAGGTACTGAAGGTGCTTTATTATAGTGAAACTCTGTTCCCATTAGTGTTGAATCAGTTACTAAAGGTGCTTCATTATTCCAAAAATCTTTTGCCATTTGTGTTGTATCAGCTACTGAAGGTGCTTCATTACAGTCAGCTTCTCTTGCCACTTGTGTCATAACAGCTGCATGAGGTGCTTCATTATAGTTAACCTCTGTTGCCAATTGTATTGTAACAGCTACTTGAGGTGTTTCATTATAGTTAACCTCTGTTGCCAATTGTATTGTAACAGCTGCATGAGGTGCTTCATTATAGTTAACCTCTGTTGCCAATTGTATTGTAACAGCTACTTGAGGTGTTTCATTAAATCCAACCTCTGTTTCCATTTGTGTTATGTCAGCTACTAAAGGTGCTTCATTATATTCAACCTCTGTCGCCAGTTGTGTTGTATCAGCTACTTGAGGTGCTTAAATATAGTCAACCTCTGTTGCAATTTGTGTTGTACCAGCTACTGAAGGTGCTTCCATATAGTCAACTTCTGTTCCCGTTTGTGTTGTATCAGCTACTTGAGGTGCTTGATTATATTAAACCTCTGTTTCCATTTGTGTTGTACCAGGTACTAAAGGTACTTCATTATAGTCAACCTCTGTTGCCAGTTGTGTTGTATCAGCTACTAGAGGTGCTTCAATATAGTCAACCTCTGTTGCAATTTGTGTTGTACAAGCTACTAAAGGTGCTTCATTATAGTCAACCGCTGTTGCCATTTGTGTTGTATCAGCTACCTGAGGTGCTTCATTATATTGAACCTCTGTTTCCATTTGTGTTGTACCAGGTACTAAAGGTACTTCATTATAGTCAACCTCTGTTGCCAGTTGTGTTGTATCAGCTACCAGAGGTGATTCAATATAGTCAACCTCTGTTGCAATTTGTGTTGTACCAGCTACTAAAGGTGCTTCATTATAGTCAACCTCTGTTGCCATTTGTGTTGTATCAGATACTTGAGGTGCTTCATTATATTCAACCTCTGTTTCCATTTGTGTTGTATCAGCCTCTAAAGGTGCTTCATTATATGAAACCTCTGTTGCCATTTGTTTTGTATCAGCTAATAAAGGTGCTTCATTATATTTATCAGCTGTTGTCAGATTTGTTGAATCAGCTACTAAAGGTGCCTCATTATAGTTAACCTCTGTCGTTATTTGTGTAGTATTAACTACTAAAGGTGCTTCATTATAGTTAACCTCTGTTGTATTTGTGTTGTATCAGCCTCTAAAGGTGCTTCATTATATTTAACCACTGTTGCCTATTGTGTTGTATCAGCTACTAAAGGTGCTTCATTATATTTAACAGCTGTTGTCAGTTGTGTTGTATCAGCTACTAAAGGTGCTTCATTATATTTAACAGCTGTTGACAGTTGTGTTGTATCAGCTACTAAAGGTGCTTCATTATATTTAACCTCTGTTGCCACTTGTGTTGTATCAGCTACTAAAGGTGCTTCATTATATTTAACAGCTGTTGTCAGCTGTGTTGCGTCAGCTACTAAAGGTGCTTCATTATATTTAACAGCTGTTGTCAGTTGTGCTGTATCAGCTACTAAAGGTGCTTCATTATATTTAACAGCTGTTGTCAGTTGTGTTGCGTCAGCTACTAAAGGTGCTTCATTATAGTCAACCTCTGTTGTATTTGTGTAATATCAGCTACTAAAGGTACTTCATTATATTTAACAGCTGTTGTCAGTTGTGTTGCGTCAGCTACTAAAGGTGCTTTATTATAGTTAACCTCTGTTGTATTTGTGTTGTATCAGCCTCTAAAGGTGCTTCATTATATTTAACCTCTGTTGCCATTTTGTTGTGCCAGCCTCTAAAGGTGCTTCATTATATTTAACAGCTGTTGTATTTGTGTTGTATCAGCCTCTAAAGGTGCTTCATTATAGTTAACCTCTGTTGTATATGTGTTGTATCAGCTACTAAATGTGCTTCATTATATTTAACAGCTGTTGTCAGTTGTGTTGCGTCAGCTACTAAAGGTGCTTCATTATAGTTAACCTCTGTTGTATTTGTGTTGTATCAGCCTCTAAAGGTGCTTCATTATAGTTAACCTCTGTTATATTTGTGTTGTATCAGCCTCTAACGGTGCTTCATTATATTTAACCTCTGTTGCCATTTGTGTTGTATCAGCCTCTAAAGGTGCTTCATTATACTTATCAGCTGTTGTATATGTGTTGTATCAGCCTCTAAAGGTGCTTCATTATAGTTAATCTCTTTTGTATTTGTGTTGTATCAGCCTCTAAAGGAGCTTCATTATATTTAACCTCTGTTGCCATTTCTGTTGTATCAGCTACTAAAGGTGCTTCATTATATTTAACAACTGTTGTCAGTTGTACTGTATCAGCTACTAAAGGTGCTTCATTATAGTTAACCTCTGTTGTATTTGTGTTGTATCAGCCTCTAAACGTGCTTCATTATATGAAACCTCTGTTGCCATTTGTTTTGTATCAGCTACTAAAGGTGCTTCATTATATTTAACAGCTGTTGTCAGTGTTGTTGTATCAGCTACTAAAGGTGCTTCATTATAGTTAACCTCTGTTGTATTTGTGTTGTATCAGCCTCTAAAGGTGCTTCATTATGTTTAACCTCTGTTGCCTATTGTGTTGTATCAGCTACTCAAGGTGCTTCATTATATTTAACAGCTGTTGTCAGTTGTGTTGTATCAGCTACTAAAGGTGCATCATTATATTTAACAGCTGTTGTCAGTTGTGTTGTATCAGCTACTAAAGGTGCTTCATTACATTTAACCTCTGTTGCCATTTCAGTTGTATCAGCTACTAAAGGTGCTTCATTATATTTAACAGCTGTTGTCAGTTGTGTTGCGTCAGCTACTAAAGGTGCTTCATTATATTTAACAGCTGTTGTCAGTTGTGTTGTATCAGCTACTAAAGGTGCTTCATTATATTTAACAGCTGTTGTCAGTTGTGTTGCGTCAGCTACTAAAGATGCTTCATTATACTCAAACTCTGTTGTATTTGTGTTGCTTCAGCTACTAAAGGTCCTTCATTATATTTAGCAGCTGTTGTCAGTTGTGTTGCGTTAGCTACTAAGTGTGCTTCATTATATTTAACAGCTTTTTGCAGTTGTGTTGCGTCAGCTACTAAAGGTGCTTCATTATAGTTAACCTCTGTTGTATTTGTGCTGTATCAGCCTCTAAAGGTGCTTCATTATATTTAACAGCTGTTGTATTTGTGTTGTATCAGCCTCTAAAGGTGCTTCATTATAGTTAACCTCTGTTGTATTTGTGTTGTATCAGCTACTAAATGTGCTTCATTATATTTAACAGCTGTTGTCAGTTGTATTGTATCAGCCTCTAAAGGTGCTTCATTATAGTTAACCTTTGTTGTATGTGTGTTGTATCAGCCTCTAAAGGTGTTTCATTATATTTAACCTCTGTTTCCATTTGTGTTGAATCAGCTACTAAAGGTGCCTCATTATAGTTAACCTCTGTTGTTATTTGTGTTGTATCAACTATTTTAGGTGCCTCATTATAGTAAACCTCTGTTGCTATTTGTGTTGTATCAACTACTAAAGGTGCTTCATTATAGTTAACCTCTGTTGTAGTTGTGTAGTATCAGCCTCTAAAGGTGCTTCATTATAGTAAACCTCTGTTGCTATATGTGTTGTATCAGCCTCTAAAGGTGCTTCATTATATTTAGCCTCTGTTGCCATTTGTGTTGCGTCAGCTACTTAGGGTGCTTCATTATATTTAACAGCTGTTGTCAGTTGTGTTGTATCAGCTACTAAAGGTGCTTCATTATGTTTAACAGCTGTTGTCAGTTGTGTTGCGTCAACTACTAAAGGTGCTTCATTATATTTAACAGCTGTTGTCATTTTTGTTCCGTCAGCTACTAAAGGTGCTTCATTATAGTCAACCTCTGTTGTATTTGTGTAATATCAGCTAAAAAGGGTGCTTCATTGTATACAACTATTGCTGTATTTGTGTTGTATCAACTAATAAAGGTGCTTCATTATAGTCAACCTCTGTTCTGTTTGTGTTGTATCAACTACTGAAGGGGCTTCATTATAGTTAATCTCTGTTCTATTTGTGTTGTGTCAACTACTAAAGGGGCTTCATTATAGTTAATCCCTGTTCTATTTGTGTTGTATCAACTACAAAAGGGGCTTCATTATAGTTAATCTCTGTTCTATTTGAATTGTGTCAACTACTAAAGGGGCTTCATTATAGTTAATCTATGTTCTATTTGTGTTGTGTCAACTACTAAAGGGGCTTCATTATAGTTAATCTCTGTTCTATTTGTGTTGTATCAACTACTAATGGTGCTTCTTTATAGTTAATCTCTGTTCTATTTGTGTTGTATCAACTACTAAAGGTGCTTCATTATAGTTAATCTCTGTTCTATTTGTGTTGTATCAACTACTAAAGGTGCTTCATTGTAGTTAATCTCTGTTTAATTTGTGTTGTGTCAACTACTAAAGATGCTTCATTATAGTTAATCTCTGTTCTATTTGTGTTGTATTAACTACTAAAGGGGCTTCAATATAGTTAATCTCTGTTCTATTTGTGTTGTAACAACTACTGAAGGTGCTTCATTATAGTTAAACTCTGTTCCCATTAGTGTTGAATCAGTTACTAAAGGTGCTTCATTATTGTCAACATCTGTTGCCATTTGTGTTGTATCAGGTACTGAAGGTGCTTTATTATAGTGAAACTCTGTTCCCATTAGTGTTGAATCAGTTACTAAAGGTGCTTCATTATTCTCAACATCTTTTGCCATTTGTGTTGTATCAGCTACTGAAGGTGCTTCATTACAGTCAGCTTCTCTTGCCACTTGTGTCATAACAGCTGCATGAGGTGCTTCATTATAGTTAACCTATTTGCCAATTGTATTGTAACAGCTACTTGAGGTGTTCATTAAATCCAACCTCTGTTTCCATTTGTGTTATGTCAGCTACTAAAGGTGCTTCATTATATTCAACCTCTGTCGCCAGTTGTGTTGTATCAGCTACTTGAGGTGCTTAAATATAGTCAACTTCTGTTGCAATTTGTGTTGTACCAGCTACTAAAGGTGCTTCCATATAGTCAACTTCTGTTCCCGTTTGTGTTGTATCAGCTACTTGAGGTGCTTGATTATATTAAACCTCTGTTTCCATTTGTGTTGTACCAGGTACTAAAGGTACTTCATTATAGTCAACCTCTGTTGCCAGTTGTGTTGTATCAGCTACTAGAGGTGCTTCAATATAGTCAACCTCTGTTGCAATTTGTGTTGTACAAGCTACTAAAGGTGCTTCATTATAGTCAACCTCTGTTGCCATTTGTGTTGTATCAGCTACCTGAGGTGCTTCATTATATTGAACCTCTGTTTCCATTTGTGTTGTACCAGGTACTAAAGGTACTTCATTATAGTCAACCTCTGTTGCCAGTTGTGTTGTATCAGCTACCAGAGGTGATTCAATATAGTCAACCTCTGTTGCAATTTGTGTTGTACCAGCTACTAAAGGTGCTTCATTATAGTCAACCTCTGTTGCCATTTGTGTTGTATCAGATACTTGAGGTGCTTCATTATATTCAACCTCTGTTTCCATTTGTGTTGTACCAGGTACTAAAGGTACTTCATTATAGTCAACCTCTGTTGCTATTTGTGTTGTATCAGCTACTGGAGGTGCTTGGTTATAGCCAACCTCTGTTGCTATTTGTGTTATAAGTAATAAGGTGCTATATTATAGTTAACATCTGTTTCTATTTGTGTTGTGTCAGCTACAAAAGGTGCTTCATTATAGTCTACCTCTGTTACTATTTTGTTGTATCAGCTACTAGAGGTGCTTGTTTATAGGCAACCTCTGTTATCAGTTGTGTTATAACAACTACTATAGGTGCTTAATTATAGTTAGCCTCTGTTGCTATTTGTGTTGTATCAACAGCTTTAGGTGCTTCATTATAGTTAAACTCTGTTTCTATTTGGGTTGTATCAGCAACTAAAGGTGCCTCATTATAGTTAACCTCTGTTGTTATTTGTGTTGTATCAACAATTTCAGGTGCCTCATTATAGTTAACCTCTGTTGCTATTTGTGTTGTATCAACTACTTAAGGTGCTTCATTATAGTTAAACTCTGTTGTATTTGTGTTGTATCAGCCTCTAAAGGTGCTTCATTGTATTCAACCTCTGTTGCCATTTGTGTTGTATCAGCTACTAAAGGTGCTTCATTATATTTAACAGCTGTTGTCAGTTGTGTTGTATCAGCTACTAAAGGTGCTTCATTATATTTAACAGCTGTTGACAGTTGTGTTGTATCAGCTACTAAAGGTGCTTCTTTATATTTAACCTCTGTTGCCACTTGTGTTGCATCAGCTACTAAAGGTGCTTCATTATATTTAACAGCTGATGTCAGCTGTGTTGCGTAAGCTACTAAAGGTGCTTCATTATATTTAACAGCTGTTGTCAGTTTTGCTGTATCAGCTACTAAAGGTGCTTCATTATATTTAACAGCTGTTGTCAGTTGTGTTGCGTCAGCTACTAAAGGTGCTTCATTATAGTCAACCTCTGTTGTATTTGTGTAATATCAGCTAAAAAGGGTGCTTCATTGTATACAACTTTTGCTGTATTTGTGTTGTATCAACTAATAAAGGTGCTTCATTATAGTCAACCTCTGTTCTGTTTGTGTTGTATCAACTACTGAAGGGGCTTCATTATAGTTAATCTCTGTTCTATTTGTGTTGTGTCAACTACTAAAGGGGCTTCATTATAGTTAATCCCTGTTCTATTTGTGTTGTATCAACTACAAAAGGGGCTTCATTATAGTTAATCTCTGTTCTATTTGTGTTGTGTCAACTACTAAAGGGGCTTCATTATAGTTAATCTATGTTCTATTTGTGTTGTGTCAACTACTAAAGGGGCTTCATTATAGTTAATCTCTGTTCTATTTGTGTTGTATCAACTACTAATGGTGCTTCATTATAGTTAATCTCTGTTCTATTTGTGTTGTATCAACTACTAAAGGTGCTTCATTATAGTTAATCTCTGTTCTATTTGTGTTGTATCAACTACTAAAGGTGCTTCATTGTAGTTAATCTCTGTTTAATTTGTGTTGTGTCAACTACTAAAGATGCTTCATTATAGTTAATCTCTGTTCTATTTGTGTTGTATTAACTACTAAAGGGGCTTCAATATAGTTAATCTCTGTTCTATTTGTGTTGTAACAACTACTGAAGGTGCTTCATTATAGTTAAACTCTGTTCCCATTAGTGTTGAATCAGTTACTAAAGGTGCTTCATTATTGTCAACATCTGTTGCCATTTGTGTTGTATCAGGTACTGAAGGTGCTTTATTATAGTGAAACTCTGTTCCCATTAGTGTTGAATCAGTTACTAAAGGTGCTTCATTATTCCAAAAATCTTTTGCCATTTGTGTTGTATCAGCTACTGAAGGTGCTTCATTACAGTCAGCTTCTCTTGCCACTTGTGTCATAACAGCTGCATGAGGTGCTTCATTATAGTTAACCTCTGTTGCCAATTGTATTGTAACAGCTACTTGAGGTGTTTCATTATAGTTAACCTCTGTTGCCAATTGTATTGTAACAGCTGCATGAGGTGCTTCATTATAGTTAACCTCTGTTGCCAATTGTATTGTAACAGCTACTTGAGGTGTTTCATTAAATCCAACCTCTGTTTCCATTTGTGTTATGTCAGCTACTAAAGGTGCTTCATTATATTCAACCTCTGTCGCCAGTTGTGTTGTATCAGCTACTTGAGGTGCTTAAATATAGTCAACCTCTGTTGCAATTTGTGTTGTACCAGCTACTGAAGGTGCTTCCATATAGTCAACTTCTGTTCCCGTTTGTGTTGTATCAGCTACTTGAGGTGCTTGATTATATTAAACCTCTGTTTCCATTTGTGTTGTCCCAGGTACTAAAGGTACTTCATTATAGTCAACCTCTGTTGCCAGTTGTGTTGTATCAGCTACTAGAGGTGCTTCAATATAGTCAACCTCTGTTGCAATTTGTGTTGTACAAGCTACTAAAGGTGCTTCATTATAGTCAACCGCTGTTGCCATTTGTGTTGTATCAGCTACCTGAGGTGCTTCATTATATTGAACCTCTGTTTCCATTTGTGTTGTACCAGGTACTAAAGGTACTTCATTATAGTCAACCTCTGTTGCCAGTTGTGTTGTATCAGCTACCAGAGGTGATTCAATATAGTCAACCTCTGTTGCAATTTGTGTTGTACCAGCTACTAAAGGTGCTTCATTATAGTCAACCTCTGTTGCCATTTGTGTTGTATCAGATACTTGAGGTGCTTCATTATATTCAACCTCTGTTTCCATTTGTGTTGTACCAGGTACTAAAGGTACTTCATTATAGTCAACCTCTGTTGCTATTTGTGTTGTATCAGCTACTGGAGGTGCTTGGTTATAGTCAATCTCTGTTGCTATTTGTGTTGTATAAGTAATAAGGTGCTTTATTATAGTTAACATCTGTTTCTATTTGTGTTGTGT
This sequence comes from Deroplatys truncata, assembly GCA_030765065.1. Lineage (NCBI taxonomy): Eukaryota > Metazoa > Arthropoda > Insecta > Mantodea > Mantidae > Deroplatys > Deroplatys truncata. Next base: position 333,935,309 of record CM060975.1, on the reverse strand, counting down.
CAGCTACAAAAGGTGCTTCATTATAGTCTACCTCTGTTACTATTTTGTTGTATCAGCTACTAGAGGTGCTTGTTTATAGGCAACCTCTGTTATCAGTTGTGTTATAACAACTACTATAGGTGCTTAATTATAGTTAGCCTCTGTTGCTATTTGTGTTGTATCAACAGCTTTAGGTGCTTCATTATAGTTAAACTCTGTTTCTATTTGGGTTGTATCAGCAACTAAAGGTGCCTCATTATAGTTAACCTCTGTTGTTATTTGTGTTGTATCAACAATTTCAGGTGCCTCATTATAGTTAACCTCTGTTGCTATTTGTGTTGTATCAACTACTAAAGGTGCTTCATTATAGTTAAACTCTGTTGTATTTGTGTTGTATCAGCCTCTAAAGGTGCTTCATTGTATTCAACCTCTGTTGCCATTTGTGTTGTATCAGCTACTAAAGGTGCTTCATTATATTTAACAGCTGTTGTCAGTTGTGTTGTATCAGCTACTAAAGGTGCTTCATTATATATAACAGCTGTTGACAGTTGTGTTGTATCAGCTACTAAAGGTGCTTCATTATATTTAACCTCTGTTGCCACTTGTGTTGCATCAGCTACTAAAGGTGCTTCATTATATTTAACAGCTGATGTCAGCTGTGTTGCGTAAGCTAATAAAGGTGCTTCATTATATTTAACAGCTGTTGTCAGTTTTGCTGTATCAGCTACTAAAGGTGCTTCATTATATTTAACAGCTGTTGTCAGTTGTGTTGCGTCAGCTACTAAAGGTGCTTCAGTATAGTCAACCTCTTTTGTATTTGTGTAATATCAGCTACTAAAGGTACTTCATTATATTTAACAGCTGTTGTCAGTTGTGTTGCGTCAGCTACTAAAGGTGCTTCATTATAGTTAACCTCTGTTGTATATGTGTTGTATCAACCTCTAAAGGTGCTTCATTATAGTTAACCTCTGTTGTATTTGTGTTGTATCAGCCTCTAAAGGTGCTTCATTATACTTAACCTCTGTTGCCATTTGTGTTGTATCAGCCTCTAAAGTTGCTTCATTATATTTAACAGCTGTTGTATTTGTGTTGTATCAGCCTCTAAAGGTGCTTCAATATAGTTAACCTCTGTTGTATATGTGTTGTATCAGCTACTAAATGTGCTTCATTATATTTAACAGCTGTTGTCAGTTGTGTTGCGTCAGCTACTAAAGGTGCTTCATTATAGTTAACCTCTGTTGTATTTGTGTTGTATCAGCCTCTAAAGGTGCTTCATTATAGTTAACCTCCGTTGTATTTGTGTTGTATCAGCCTCTAAAGGTGCTTCATTATATTTAACCTCTGTTGCCATTTGTGTTGTATCAGCCTCTAAAGGTGCTTCATTATATTTATCAGCTGTTGTATATGTGTTGTATCAGCCTTTAAAGGTGCTTCATTAGAGTTAACCTCTGTTGTATTTGTGTTGTATCAGCCTCTAAAGGAGCTTCATTATATTTAACCTCTAATGCCATTTCTGTTGTATCAGCTACTAAAGGTGCTTCATTATATTTAACAACTGTTGTCAGTTGTACTGTATCAGCTACTAAAGGTGCTTCATTATAGTTAGCCTCTGTTATATTTGTGTTGTATCAGCCTCTAAAGGTGCTTCATTATATGAAACCTCTGTTGCCATTTGTTTTGTATCAGCTACTAAAGGTGCTTCATTATATTTATCAGCTGTTGTCAGATTTGTTGAATCAGCTACTAAAGGTGCCTCATTATAGTTAACCTCTGTCGTTATTTGTGTAGTATTAACTACTAAAGGTGCTTCATTATAGTTAACCTCTGTTGTATTTGTGTTGTATCAGCCTCTAAAGGTGCTTCATTATATTTAACCACTGTTGCCTATTGTGTTGTATCAGCTACTAAAGGTGCTTCATTATATTTAACAGCTGTTGTCAGTTGTGTTGTATCAGCTACTAAAGGTGCTTCATTATATTTAACAGCTGTTGACAGTTGTGTTGTATCAGCTACTAAAGGTGCTTCATTATATTTAACCTCTGTTGCCACTTGTGTTGTATCAGCTACTAAAGGTGCTTCATTATATTTAACAGCTGTTGTCAGCTGTGTTGCGTCAGCTACTAAAGGTGCTTCATTATATTTAACAGCTGTTGTCAGTTGTGCTGTATCAGCTACTAAAGGTGCTTCATTATATTTAACAGCTGTTGTCAGTTGTGTTGCGTCAGCTACTAAAGGTGCTTCATTATAGTCAACCTCTGTTGTATTTGTGTAATATCAGCTACTAAAGGTACTTCATTATATTTAACAGCTGTTGTCAGTTGTGTTGCGTCAGCTACTAAAGGTGCTTTATTATAGTTAACCTCTGTTGTATTTGTGTTGTATCAGCCTCTAAAGGTGCTTCATTATATTTAACCTCTGTTGCCATTTTGTTGTGCCAGCCTCTAAAGGTGCTTCATTATATTTAACAGCTGTTGTATTTGTGTTGTATCAGCCTCTAAAGGTGCTTCATTATAGTTAACCTCTGTTGTATATGTGTTGTATCAGCTACTAAATGTGCTTCATTATATTTAACAGCTGTTGTCAGTTGTGTTGCGTCAGCTACTAAAGGTGCTTCATTATAGTTAACCTCTGTTGTATTTGTGTTGTATCAGCCTCTAAAGGTGCTTCATTATAGTTAACCTCTGTTATATTTGTGTTGTATCAGCCTCTAACGGTGCTTCATTATATTTAACCTCTGTTGCCATTTGTGTTGTATCAGCCTCTAAAGGTGCTTCATTATACTTATCAGCTGTTGTATATGTGTTGTATCAGCCTCTAAAGGTGCTTCATTATAGTTAATCTCTTTTGTATTTGTGTTGTATCAGCCTCTAAATGAGCTTCATTATATTTAACCTCTGTTGCCATTTCTGTTGTATCAGCTACTAAAGGTGCTTCATTATATTTAACAACTGTTGTCAGTTGTACTGTATCAGCTACTAAAGGTGCTTCATTATAGTTAACCTCTGTTGTATTTGTGTTGTATCAGCCTCTAAACGTGCTTCATTATATGAAACCTCTGTTGCCATTTGTTTTGTATCAGCTACTAAAGGTGCTTCATTATACTTAACAGCTGTTGTCAGTGTTGTTGTATCAGCTACTAAAGGTGCTTCATTATAGTTAACCTCTGTTGTATTTGTGTTGTATCAGCCTCTAAAGGTGCTTCATTATGTTTAACCTCTGTTGCCTATTGTGTTGTATCAGCTACTCAAGGTGCTTCATTATATTTAACAGCTGTTGTCAGTTGTGTTGTATCAGCTACTAAAGGTGCATCATTATATTTAACAGCTGTTGTCAGTTGTGTTGTATCAGCTACTAAAGGTGCTTCATTACATTTAACCTCTGTTGCCATTTCAGTTGTATCAGCTACTAAAGGTGCTTCATTATATTTAACAGCTGTTGTCAGTTGTGTTGCGTCAGCTACTAAAGGTGCTTCATTATATTTAACAGCTGTTGTCAGTTGTGTTGTATCAGCTACTAAAGGTGCTTCATTATATTTAACAGCTGTTGTCAGTTGTGTTGCGTCAGCTACTAAAGATGCTTCATTATACTCAAACTCTGTTGTATTTGTGTTGCGTCAGCTACTAAAGGTGCTTCATTATATTTAGCAGCTGTTGTCAGTTGTGTTGCGTCAGCTACTAAGTGTGCTTCATTATATTTCACAGCTTTTTGCAGTTGTGTTGCGTCAGCTACTAAAGGTGCTTCATTATAGTTAACCTCTGTTGTATTTGTGCTGTATCAGCCTCTAAAGGTGCTTCATTATATTTAACAGCTGTTGTATTTGTGTTGTATCAGCCTCTAAAGGTGCTTCATTATAGTTAACCTCTGTTGTATTGTGTTGTATCAGCTACTAAATGTGCTTCATTATATTTAACAGCTGTTGTCAGTTGTATTGTATCAGCCTCTAAAGGTGCTTCATTATAGTTAACCTTTGTTGTATTTGTGTTGTATCAGCCTCTAAAGGTGCTTCATTATATTTAACCTCTGTTTCCATTTGTGTTGAATCAGCTACTAAAGGTGCCTCATTATAGTTAACCTCTGTTGTTATTTGTGTTGTATCAACTATTTTAGGTGCCTCATTATAGTAAACCTCTGTTGCTATTTGTGTTGTATCAACTACTAAAGGTGCTTCATTATAGTTAACCTCTGTTCTACTTGTGTAGTATCAGCCTCTAAAGGTGCTTCATTATAGTAAACCTCTGTTGCTATTTGTGTTGTATCAGCCTCTAAAGGTGCTTCAATATACTTAAACTCTGTTGTATTTGTGTTGTATCAGCTACTAAACGTGCTTCATTATAATTAACCTCTGTTGCTATATGTGTTGTATCAGCCTCTAAAGGTGCTTCATTATATTTAGCCTCTGTTGCCATTTGTGTTGCGTCAGCTACTTAGGGTGCTTCATTATATTTAACAGCTGTTGTCAGTTGTGTTGTATCAGCTACTAAAGGTGCTTCATTATGTTTAACAGCTGTTGTCAGTTGTGTTGCGTCAACTACTAAAGGTGCTTCATTATATTTAACAGCTGTTGTCAGTTTTGTTCCGTCAGCTACTAAAGGTGCTTCATTATAGTCAACCTCTGTTGTATTTGTGTAATATCAGCTAAAAAGGGTGCTTCATTGTATACAACTATTGCTGTATTTGTGTTGTATCAACTAATAAAGGTGCTTCATTATAGTCAACCTCTGTTCTGTTTGTGTTGTATCAACTACTGAAGGGGCTTCATTATAGTTAATCTCTGTTCTATTTGTGTTGTGTCAACTACTAAAGGGGCTTCATTATAGTTAATCCCTGTTCTATTTGTGTTGTATCAACTACAAAAGGGGCTTCATTATAGTTAATCTCTGTTCTATTTGAATTGTGTCAACTACTAAAGGGGCTTCATTATAGTTAATCTATGTTCTATTTGTGTTGTGTCAACTACTAAAGGGGCTTCATTATAGTTAATTTCTGTTCTATTTGTGTTGTATCAACTATTAATGGTGCTTCTTTATAGTTAATCTCTGTTCTATTTGTGTTGTATCAACTACTAAAGGTGCTTCATTATAGTTAATCTCTGTTCTATTTGTGTTGTATCAACTACTAGAGGTGCTTGTTTTTAGGCAACCTCTGTTATCAGTTGTGTTATAACAACTACTATAGGTGCTTAATTATAGTTAGCCTCTGTTGCTATTTGTGTTGTATCAACAGCTTTAGGAGCTTCATTATAGTTAAACTCTGTTTCTATTTGGGTTGTATCAGCAACTAAAGGTGCCTCATTATAGTTAACCTCTGTTGTTATTTGTGTTGTATCAACAATTTCAGGTGCCTCATTATAGTTAACCTCTGTTGCTGTTTGTGTTGTATCAACTACTAAAGGTGCTTCATTATAGTTAAACTCTGTTGTATTTGTGTTGTATCAGCCTCTAAAGGTGCTTCATTGTATTCAACCTCTGTTGCCATTTGTGTTGTATCAGCTACTAAAGGTGCTTCATTATATTTAACAGCTGTTGTCAGTTGTGTTGTATCAGCTACTAAAGGTGCTTCATTATATTTAACAGCTGTTGACAGTTGTGTTGTATCAGCTACTAAAGGTGCTTCATTATATTTAACCTCTGTTGCCACTTGTGTTGCATCAGCTACTAAAGGTGCTTCATTATATTTAACAGCTGATGTCAGCTGTGTTGCGTAAGCTACTAAAGGTGCTTCATTATATTTAACAGCTGTTGTCAGTTTTGCTGTATCAACTAGTAAAGGTGCTTCATTATAGTCAACCTCTGTTCTGTTTGTGTTGTATCAACTACTGAAGGGGCTTCATTATAGTTAATCTCTGTTCTATTTGTGTTGTGTCAACTACTAAAGGGGCTTCATTATAGTTAATCCCTGTTCTATTTGTGTTGTATCAACTACAAAAGGGGCTTCATTATAGTTAATCTCTGTTCTATTTGTGTTGTGTCAACTACTAAAGGGGCTTCATTATAGTTAATCTATGTTCTATTTGTGTTGTGTCAACTACTAAAGGGGCTTCATTATAGTTAATCTCTGTTCTATTTGTGTTGTATCAACTACTAATGGTGCTTCATTATAGTTAATCTCTGTTCTATTTGTGTTGTATCAACTACTAAAGGTGCTTCATTATAGTTAATCTCTGTTCTATTTGTGTTGTATCAACTACTAAAGGTGCTTCATTGTAGTTAATCTCTGTTTAATTTGTGTTGTGTCAACTACTAAAGATGCTTCATTATAGTTAATCTCTGTTCTATTTGTGTTGTATTAACTACTAAAGGGGCTTCAATATAGTTAATCTCTGTTCTATTTGTGTTGTAACAACTACTGAAGGTGCTTCATTATAGTTAAACTCTGTTCCCATTAGTGTTGAATCAGTTACTAAAGGTGCTTCATTATTGTCAACATCTGTTGCCATTTGTGTTGTATCAGGTACTGAAGGTGCTTTATTATAGTGAAACTCTGTTCCCATTAGTGTTGAATCAGTTACTAAAGGTGCTTCATTATTCTCAACATCTTTTGCCATTTGTGTTGTATCAGCTACTGAAGGTGCTTCATTACAGTCAGCTTCTCTTGCCACTTGTGTCATAACAGCTGCATGAGGTGCTTCATTATAGTTAACCTCTGTTGCCAATTGTATTGTAACAGCTACTTGAGGTGTTCATTAAATCCAACCTCTGTTTCCATTTGTGTTGTGTCAGCTACTAAAGGTGCTTCATTATATTCAACCTCTGTCGCCAGTTGTGTTGTATCAGCTACTTGAGGTGCTTAAATATAGTCAACCTCTGTTGCAATTTGTGTTGTACCAGCTACTAAAGGTGCTTCCATATAGTCAACTTCTGTTCCCGTTTGTGTTGTATCAGCTACTTGAGGTGCTTGATTATATTAAACCTCTGTTTCCATTTGTGTTGTACCAGGTACTAAAGGTACTTCATTATAGTCAACCTCTGTTGCCAGTTGTGTTGTATCAGCTACTAGAGGTGCTTCAATATAGTCAACCTCTGTTGCAATTTGTGTTGTACAAGCTACTAAAGGTGCTTCATTATAGTCAACCTCTGTTGCCATTTGTGTTGTATCAGCTACCTGAGGTGCTTCATTATATTGAACCTCTGTTTCCATTTGTGTTGTACCAGGTACTAAAGGTACTTCATTATAGTCAACCTCTGTTGCCAGTTGTGTTGTATCAGCTACCAGAGGTGATTCAATATAGTCAACCTCTGTTGCAATTTGTGTTGTACCAGCTACTAAAGGTGCTTCATTATAGTCAACCTCTGTTGCCATTTGTGTTGTATCAGATAATTGAGGTGCTTCATTATATTCAACCTCTGTTTCCATTTGTGTTGTACCAGGTACTAAAGGTACTTCATTATAGTCAACCTCTGTTGCTATTTGTGTTGTATCAGCTACTGGAGGTGCTTGGTTATAGTCAACCTCTGTTGCTATTTGTGTTATAAGTAATAAGGTGCTATATTATAGTTAACATCTGTTTCTATTTGTGTTGTGTCAGCTACAAAAGGTGCTTCATTATAGTCTACCTCTGTTACTATTTTGTTGTATCAGCTACTAGAGGTGCTTGTTTATAGGCAACCTCTGTTATCAGTTGTGTTATAACAACTACTATAGGTGCTTAATTATAGTTAGCCTCTGTTGCTATTTGTGTTGTATCAACAGCTTTAGGTGCTTCATTATAGTTAAACTCTGTTTCTATTTGGGTTGTATCAGCAACTAAAGGTGCCTCATTATAGTTAACCTCTGTTGTTATTTGTGTTGTATCAACAATTTCAGGTGCCTCATTATAGTTAACCTCTGTTGCTGTTTGTGTTGTATCAACTACTAAAGGTGCTTCATTATAGTTAAACTCTGTTGTATTTGTGTTGTATCAGCCTCTAAAGGTGCTTCATTGTATTCAACCTCTGTTGCCATTTGTGTTGTATCAGCTACTAAAGGTGCTTCATTATATTTAACAGCTGTTGTCAGTTGTGTTGTATCAGCTACTAAAGGTGCTTCATTATATTTAACAGCTGTTGACAGTTGTGTTGTATCAGCTACTAAAGGTGCTTCATTATATTTAACCTCTGTTGCCACTTGTGTTGCATCAGCTACTAAAGGTGCTTCATTATATTTAACAGCTGATGTCAGCTGTGTTGCGTAAGCTACTAAAGGTGCTTCATTATATTTAACAGCTGTTGTCAGTTTTGCTGTATCAGCTACTAAAGTGCTTCATTATATTTAACAGCTGTTGTCAGTTGTGTTGCGTCAGCTACTAAAGGTGCTTCATTATAGTCAACCTCTGTTGTATTTGTGTAATATCAGCTAAAAAGGGTGCTTCATTGTATACAACTTTTGCTGTATTTGTGTTGTATCAACTAATAAAGGTGCTTCATTATAGTCAACCTCTGTTCTGTTTGTGTTGTATCAACTACTGAAGGGGCTTCATTATAGTTAATCTCTGTTCTATTTGTGTTGTGTCAACTACTAAAGGGGCTTCATTATAGTTAATCCCTGTTCTATTTGTGTTGTATCAACTACAAAAGGGGCTTCATTATAGTTAATCTCTGTTCTATTTGTGTTGTGTCAACTACTAAAGGGGCTTCATTATAGTTAATCTAAGTTCTATTTGTGTTGTGTCAACTACTAAAGGGGCTTCATTATAGTTAATCTCTGTTCTATTTGTGTTGTATCAACTACTAATGGTGCTTCATTATAGTTAATCTCTGTTCTATTTGTGTTGTATCAACTACTAAAGGTGCTTCATTATAGTTAATCTCTGTTCTATTTGTGTTGTATCAACTACTAAAGGTGCTTCATTGTAGTTAATCTCTGTTTAATTTGTGTTGTGTCAACTACTAAAGATGCTTCATTATAGTTAATCTCTGTTCTATTTGTGTTGTATTAACTACTAAAGGGGCTTCAATATAGTTAATCTCTGTTCCATTTGTGTTGTAACAACTACTGAAGGTGCTTCATTATAGTTAAACTCTGTTCCCATTAGTGTTGAATCAGTTACTAAAGGTGCTTCATTATTGTCAACATCTGTTGCCATTTGTGTTGTATCAGGTACTGAAGGTGCTTTATTATAGTGAAACTCTGTTCCCATTAGTGTTGAATCAGTTACTAAAGGTGCTTCATTATTCCAAACATCTTTTGCCATTTGTGTTGTATCAGCTACTGAAGGTGCTTCATTACAGTCAGCTTCTCTTGCCACTTGTGTCATAACAGCTGCATGAGGTGCTTCATTATAGTTAACCTCTGTTGCCAATTGTATTGTAAAAGCTACTTGAGGTGTTTCATTATAGTTAACCTCTGTTGCCAATTGTATTGTAACAGCTGCATGAGGTGCTTCATTATAGTTAACCTCTGTTGCCAATTGTATTGTAACAGCTACTTGAGGTGTTTCATTAAATCCAACCTCTGTTTCCATTTGTGTTATGTCAGCTACTAAAGGTGCTTCATTATATTCAACCTCTGTCGCCAGTTGTGTTGTATCAGCTACTTGAGGTGCTTAAATATAGTCAACCTCTGTTGCAATTTGTGTTGTACCAGCTACTGAAGGTGCTTCCATATAGTCAACTCCTGTTCCCGTTTGTGTTGTATCAGCTACTTGAGGTGCTTGATTATATTAAACCTCTGTTTCCATTTGTGTTGTACCAGGTACTAAAGGTACTTCATTATAGTCAACCTCTGTTGCCAGTTGTGTTGTATCAGCTACTAGAGGTGCTTTAATATAGTCAACCTCTGTTGCAATTTGTGTTGTACAAGCTACTAAAGGTGCTTCATTATAGTCAACCGCTGTTGCCATTTGTGTTGTATCAGCTACCTGAGGTGCTTCATTATATTGAACCTCTGTTTCCATTTGTGTTGTACCAGGTACTAAAGGTACTTCATTATAGTCAACCTCTGTTGCCAGTTGTGTTGTATCAGCTACCAGAGGTGATTCAATATAGTCAACCTCTGTTGCAATTTGTGTTGTACCAGCTACTAAAGGTGCTTCATTATAGTCAACCTCTGTTGCCATTTGTGTTGTATCATATACTTGAGGTGCTTCATTATATTCAACCTCTGTTTCCATTTGTGTTGTACCAGGTACTAAAGGTACTTCATTATAGTCAACCTCTGTTGCTATTTGTGTTGTATCAGCTACTGGAGGTGCTTGGTTATAGTCAATCTCTGTTGCTATTTGTGTTGTATAAGTAATAAGGTGCTTTATTATAGTTAACATCTGTTTCTATTTGTGTTGTGTCAGCTACAAAAGGTGCTTCATTATAGTCTACCTCTGTTACTATTTTGTTGTATCAGCTACTAGAGGTGCTTGTTTATAGGCAACCTCTGTTATCAGTTGTGTTATAACAACTACTATAGGTGCTTAATTATAGTTAGCCTCTGTTGCTATTTGTGTTGTATCAACAGCTTTAGGTGCTTCATTATAGTTAAAATCTGTTTCTATTTGGGTTGTATCAGCAACTAAAGGTGCCTCATTATAGTTAACCTCTGTTGTTATTTGTGTTGTATCAACAATTTCAGGTGCCTCATTATAGTTAACCTCTGTTGCTATTTGTGTTGTATCAACTACTAAAGGTGCTTCATTATAGTTAAACTCTGTTGTATTTGTGTTGTATCAGCCTCTAAAGGTGCTTCATTGTATTCAACCTCTGTTGCCATTTGTGTTGTATCAGCTACTAAAGGTGCTTCATTAAATTTAACAGCTGTTGTCAGTTGTGTTGTATCAGCTACTAAAGGTGCTTCATTATATTTAACAGCTGTTGACAGTTGTGTTGTATCAGCTACTAAAGGTGCTTCATTATATTTAACCTCTGTTGCCACTTGTGTTGCATCAGCTACTAAAGGTGCTTCATTATATTTAACAGCTGATGTCAGCTGTGTTGCGTAAGCTTATAAAGGTGCTTCATTATATTTAACAGCTGTTGTCAGTTTTGCTGTATCAGCTACTAAAGGTGCTTCATTATATTTAACAGCTGTTGTCAGTTGTGTTGCGTCAGCTACTAAAGGTGCTTCAGTATAGTCAACCTCTTTTGTATTTGTGTAATATCAGCTACTAAAGGTACTTCATTATATTTAACAGCTGTTGTCAGTTGTGTTGCGTCAGCTACAAAAGGTGCTTCATTATAGTTAACCTCTTTTGTATATGTGTTGTATCAACCTCTAAAGGTGCTTCATTATAGTTAACCTCTGTTGTATTTGTGTTGTATCAGCCTCTAAAGGTGCTTCATTATACTTAACCTCTGTTGCCATTTGTGTTGTATCAGCCTCTAAAGTTGCTTCATTATATTTAACAGCTGTTGTATTTGTGTTATATCAGCCTCTAAAGGTGCTCCATTATAGTTAACCTCTGTTGTATATGTGTTGTATCAGCTACTAAATGTGCTTCATTATATTTAACAGCTGTTGTCAGTTGTGTTGCGTCAGCTACTAAAGGTGCTTCATTATAGTTAACCTCTGTTGTATTTGTGTTGTATCAGCCTCTAAAGGTGCTTCATTATAGTTAACCTCCGTTGTATTTGTGTTGTATCAGCCTCTAAAGGTGCTTCATTATATTTAACCTCTGTTGCCATTTGTGTTGTATCAGCCTCTAAAGGTGCTTCATTATATTTATCAGCTGTTGTGTATGTGTTGTATCAGCCTTTAAAGGTGCTTCATTAGAGTTAACCTCTGTTGTATTTGTGTTGTATCAGCCTCTAAAGGAGCTTCATTATATTTTTAACTCTAATGCCATTTCTGTTGTATCAGCTACTAAAGGTGCTTCATTATATTTAACAACTGTTGTCAGTTGTACTGTATCAGCTACTAAAGGTGCTTCATTATAGTTAGCCTCTGTTATATTTGTGTTGTATCAGCCTCTAAAGGTGCTTCATTATATGAAACCTCTGTTGCCATTTGTTTTGTATCAGCTACTAAAGGTGCTTCATTATATTTATCAGCTGTTGTCAGATTTGTTGAATCAGCTACTAAAGGTGCCTCATTATAGTTAACCTCTGTCGTTATTTGTGTAGTATTAACTACTAAAGGTGCTTCATTATAGTTAACCTCTGTTGTATTTGTGTTGTATCAGCCTCTAAAGGTGCTTCATTATATTTAACCACTGTTGCCTATTGTGTTGTATCAGCTACTAAAGGTGCTTCATTATATTTAACAGCTGTTGTCAGTTGTGTTGTATCAGCTACTAAAGGTGCTTCATTATATTTAACAGCTGTTGACAGTTGTGTTGTATCAGCTACTAAAGGTGCTTCATTATATTTAACCTCTGTTGCCACTTGTGTTGTATCAGCTACTAAAGGTGCTTCATTATATTTAACAGCTGTTGTCAGCTGTGTTGCGTCAGCTACTAAAGGTGCTTCATTATATTTAACAGCTGTTGTCAGTTGTGCTGTATCAGCTACTAAAGGTGCTTCATTATATTTAACAGCTGTTGTCAGTTGTGTTGCGTCAGCTACTAAAGGTGCTTCATTATAGTCAACCTCTGTTGTATTTGTGTAATATCAGCTACTAAAGGTACTTCATTATATTTAACAGCTGTTGTCAGTTGTGTTGCGTCAGCTACTAAAGGTGCTTTATTATAGTTAACCTCTGTTGTATTTGTGTTGTATCAGCCTTTAAAGGTGCTTCATTATATTTAACCTCTGTTGCCATTTTGTTGTGCCAGCCTCTAAAGGTGCTTCATTATATTTAACAGCTGTTGTATTTGTGTTGTATCAGCCTCTAAAGGTGCTTCATTATAGTTAACCTCTGTTGTATATGTGTTGTATCAGCTACTAAATGTGCTTCATTATATTTAACAGCTGTTGTCAGTTGTGTTGCGTCAGCTACTAAAGGTGCTTCATTATAGTTAACCTCTGTTGTATTTGTGTTGTATCAGCCTCTAAAGGTGCTTCATTATAGTTAACCTCTGTTATATTTGTGTTGTATCAGCCTCTAACGGTGCTTCATTATATTTAACCTCTGTTGCCATTTGTGTTGTATCAGCCTCTAAAGGTGCTTCATTATACTTATCAGCTGTTGTATATGTGTTGTATCAGCCTCTAAAGGTGCTTCATTATAGTTAATCTCTTTTGTATTTGTGTTGTATCAGCCTCTAAAGGAGCTTCATTATATTTAACCTCTGTTGCCATTTCTGTTGTATCAGCTACTAAAGGTGCTTCATTATATTTAACAACTGTTGTCAGTTGTACTGTATCAGCTACTAAAGGTGCTTCATTATAGTTAACCTCTGTTGTATTTGTGTTGTATCAGCCTCTAAACGTGCTTCATTATATGAAACCTCTGTTGCCTATTGTGTTGTATCAGCTACTCAAGGTGCTTCATTATATTTAACAGCTGTTGTCAGTTGTGTTGTATCAGCTACTAAAGGTGCATCATTATATTTAACAGCTGTTGTCAGTTGTGTTGTATCAGCTACTAAAGGTGCTTCATTACATTTAACCTCTGTTGCCATTTCAGTTGTATCAGCTACTAAAGTTGCTTCATTATATTTAACAGCTGTTGTCAGTTGTGTTGCGTCAGCTACTAAAGGTGCTTCATTATATTTAAAAGCTGTTGTCAGTTGTGTTGTATCAGCTACTAAAGGTGCTTCATTATATTTAACAGCTGTTGTCAGTTGTGTTGCGTCAGCTACTAAAGATGCTTCATTATACTCAAACTCTGTTGTATTTGTGTTGCGTCAGCTACTAAAGGTGCTTCATTATATTTAGCAGCTGTTGTCAGTTGTGTTGCGTCAGCTACTAAGTGTGCTTCATTATATTTAACAGCTTTTTGCAGTTGTGTTGCGTCAGCTACTAAAGGTGCTTCATTATAGTTAACCTCTGTTGTATTTGTGCTGTATCAGCCTCTAAAGGTGCTTCATTATATTTAACAGCTGTTGTATTTGTGTTGTATCAGCCTCTAAAGGTGCTTCATTATAGTTAACCTCTGTTGTATTTGTGTTGTATCAGCTACTAAATGTGCTTCATTATATTTAACAGCTGTTGTCAGTTGTATTGTATCAGCCTCTAAAGGTGCTTCATTATAGTTAACCTTTGTTGTATTTGTGTTGTATCAGCCTCTAAAGGTGCTTCATTATATTTAACCTCTGTTTCCATTTGTGTTGATTCAGCTACTAAAGGTGCCTCATTATAGTTAACCTCTGTTGTTATTTGTGTTGTATCAACTATTTTAGGTGCCTCATTATAGTAAACCTCTGTTGCTATTTGTGTTGTATCAACTACTAAAGGTGCTTCATTATAGTTAACCTCTGTTGTACTTGTGTAGTATCAGCCTCTAAAGGTGCTTCATTATAGTAAACCTCTGTTGCTATTTGTGTTGTATCAGCCTCTAAAGGTGCTTCAATATACTTAAACTCTGTTGTATTTGTGTTGTATCAGCTACTAAACGTGCTTCATTATAATTAACCTCTGTTGCTATATGTGTTGTATCAGCCTCTAAAGGCGCTTCATTATATTTAGCCTCTGTTGCCATTTGTGTTGCGTCAGCTACTTAGGGTGCTTCATTATATTTAACAGCTGTTGTCAGTTGTGTTGTATCAGCTACTAAAGGTGCTTCATTATGTTTAACAGCTGTTGTCAGTTGTGTTGCGTCAACTACTAAAGGTGCTTCATTATATTTAACAGCTGTTGTCAGTTTTGTTCCGTCAGCTACTAAAGGTGCTTCATTATAGTCAACCTCTGTTGTATTTGTGTAATATCAGCTAAAAAGGGTGCTTCATTGTATACAACTATTGCTGTATTTGTGTTGTATCAACTAATAAAGGTGCTTCATTATAGTCAACCTCTGTTCTGTTTGTGTTGTATCAACTACTGAAGGGGCTTCATTATAGTTAATCTCTGTTCTATTTGTGTTGTGTCAACTACTAAAGGGGCTTCATTATAGTTAATCCCTGTTCTATTTGTGTTGTATCAACTACAAAAGGGGCTTCATTATAGTTAATCTCTGTTCTATTTGAATTGTGTCAACTACTAAAGGGACTTCATTATAGTTAATCTATGTTCTATTTGTGTTGTGTCAACTACTAAAGGGGCTTCATTATAGTTAATCTCTGTTCTATTTGTGTTGTATCAACTACTAATGGTGCTTCTTTATAGTTAATCTCTGTTCTATTTGTGTTGTATCAACTACTAAAGGTGCTTCATTATAGTTAATCTCTGTTCTATTTGTGTTGTATCAACTACTAGAGGTGCTTGTTTTTAGGCAACCTCTGTTATCAGTTGTGTTATAACAACTACTACAGGTGCTTAATTATAGTTAGCCTCTGTTGCTATTTGTGTTGTATCAACAGCTTTAGGAGCTTCATTATAGTTAAACTCTGTTTCTATTTGGCTTGTATCAGCAACTAAAGGTGCCTCATTATAGTTAACCTCTGTTGTTATTTGTGTTGTATCAACAATTTCAGGTGCCTCATTATAATTAACCTCTGTTGCTGTTTGTGTTGTATCAACTACTAAAGGTGCTTCATTATAGTTAAACTCTGTTGTATTTGTGTTGTATCAGCCTCTAAAGGTGCTTCATTGTATTCAACCTCTGTTGCCATTTGTGTTGTATCAGCTACTAAAGGTGCTTCATTATATTTAACAGCTGTTGTCAGTTGTGTTGTATCAGCTACTAAAGGTGCTTCATTATATTTAACAGCTGTTGACAGTTGTGTTGTATCAGCTACCAAAGGTGCTTCATTATATTTAACCTCTGTTGCCACTTGTGTTGCATCAGCTACTAAAGGTGCTTCATTATATTTAACAGCTGATGTCAGCTGTGTTGCGTAAGCTACTAAAGGTGCTTCATTATATTTAACAGCTGTTGTCAGTTTTGCTGTATCAGCTACTAAAGGTGCTTCATTATATTTAACAGCTGTTGTCAGTTGTGTTGCGTCAGCTACTAAAGGTGCTTCATTATAGTCAACCTCTGTTGTATTTGTGTAATATCAGCTAAAAAGGGTGCTTCATTGTATACAACTTTTGCTGTATTTGTGTTGTATCAACTAATAAAGGTGCTTCATTATAGTCAACCTCTGTTCTGTTTGTGTTGTATCAACTACTGAAGGGGCTTCATTATAGTTAATCTCTGTTCTATTTGTGTTGTGTCAACTACTAAAGGGGCTTCATTATAGTTAATCCCTGTTCTATTTGTGTTGTATCAACTACAAAAGGGGCTTCATTATAGTTAATCTCTGTTCTATTTGTGTTGTGTCAACTACTAAAGGGGCTTCATTATAGTTAATCTATGTTCTATTTGTGTTGTGTCAACTACTAAAGGGGCTTCATTATAGTTAATCTCTGTTCTATTTGTGTTGTATCAACTACTAATGGTGCTTCATTATAGTTAATCTCTGTTCTATTTGTGTTGTATCAACTACTAAAGGTGCTTCATTATAGTTAATCTCTGTTCTATTTGTGTTGTATCAACTACTAAAGGTGCTTCATTGTAGTTAATCTCTGTTTAATTTGTGTTGTGTCAACTACTAAAGATGCTTCATTATAGTTAATCTCTGTTCTATTTGTGTTGTATTAACTACTAAAGGGGCTTCAATATAGTTAATCTCTATTCTATTTGTGTTGTAACAACTACTGAAGGTGCTTCATTATAGTTAAACTCTGTTCCCATTAGTGTTGAATCAGTTACTAAAGGTGCTTCATTATTGTCAACATCTGTTGCCATTTGTGTTGTATCAGGTACTGAAGGTGCTTTATTATAGTGAAACTCTGTTCCCATTAGTGTTGAATCAGTTACTAAAGGTGCTTCATTATTCTCAACATCTTTTGCCATTTGTGTTGTATCAGCTACTGAAGGTGCTTCATTACAGTCAGCTTCTCTTGCCACTTGTGTCATAACAGCTGCATGAGGTGCTTCATTATAGTTAACCTCTGTTGCCAATTGTATTGTAACAGCTACTTGAGGTGTTTCATTAAATCCAACCTCTGTTTCCATTTGTGTTATGTCAGCTACTAAAGGTGCTTCATTATATTCAACCTCTGTCGCCAGTTGTGTTGTATCAGCTACTTGAGGTGCTTAAATATAGTCAACCTCTGTTGCAATTTGTGTTGTACCAGCTACTAAAGGTGCTTCCATATAGTCAACTTCTGTTCCCGTTTGTGTTGTATCAGCTTCTTGAGGTGCTTGATTATATTAAACCTCTGTTTCCATTTGTGTTGTACCAGGTACTAAAGGTACTTCATTATAGTCAACCTCTGTTGCCAGTTGTGTTGTATCAGCTACTAGAGGTGCTTCAATATAGTCAACCTCTGTTGCAATTTGTGTTGTACAAGCTACTAAAGGTGCTTCATTATAGTCAACCTCTGTTGCCATTTGTGTTGTATCAGCTACCTGAGGTGCTTCATTATATTGAACCTCTGTTTCCATTTGTGTTGTACCAGGTACTAAAGGTACTTCATTATTGTCAACCTCTGTTGCCAGTTGTGTTGTATCAGCTACCAGAGGTGATTCAATATAGTCAACCTCTGTTGCAATTTGTGTTGTACCAGCTACTAAAGGTGCTTCATTATAGTCAACCTCTGTTGCCATTTGTGTTGTATCAGATACTTGAGGTGCTTCATTATATTCAACCTCTGTTTCCATTTGTGTTGTACCAGGTACTAAAGGTACTTCATTATAGTCAACCTCTGTTGCTATTTGTGTTGTATCAGCTACTGGAGGTGCTTGGTTATAGTCAATCTCTGTTGCTATTTGTGTTGTATAAGTAATAAGGTGCTTTATTATAGTTAACATCTGTTTCTATTTGTGTTGTGTCAGCTACAAAAGGTGCTTCATTATAGTCTACCTCTGTTACTATTTTGTTGTATCAGCTACTAGAGGTGCTTGTTTATAGGCAACCTCTGTTATCAGTTGTGTTATAACAAATACTATAGGTGCTTAATTATAGTTAGCCTCTGTTGCTATTTGTGTTGTATCAACAGCTTTAGGTGCTTCATTATAGTTAAACTCTGTTTCTATTTGGGTTGTATCAGCAACTAAAGGTGCCTCATTATAGTTAACCTCTGTTGTTATTTGTGTTGTATCAACAATTTCAGGTGCCTCATTATAGTTAACCTCTGTTGCTATTTGTGTTGTATCAACTACTAAAGGTGCTTCATTATAGTTAAACTCTGTTGTATTTGTGTTGTATCAGCCTCTAAAGGTGCTTCATTGTATTCAACCTCTGTTGCCATTTGTGTTGTATCAGCTACTAAAGGTGCTTCATTATATTTAACAGCTGTTGTCAGTTGTGTTGTATCAGCTACTAAAGGTGCTTCATTATATTTAACAGCTGTTGACAGTTGTGTTGTATCAGCTACTAAAGGTGCTTCATTATATTTAACCTCTGTTGCCACTTGTGTTGCATCAGCTACTAAAGGTGCTTCATTATATTTAACAGCTGATGTCAGCTGTGTTGCGTAAGCTAATAAAGGTGCTTCATTATATTTAACAGCTGTTGTCAGTTTTGCTGTATCAGCTACTAAAGGTGCTTCATTATATTTAACAGCTGTTGTCAGTTGTGTTGCGTCAGCTACTAAAGGTGCTTCAGTATAGTCAACCTCTTTTGTATTTGTGTAATATCAGCTACTAAAGGTACTTCATTATATTTAACAGCTGTTTTCAGTTGTGTTGCGTCAGCTACTAAAGGTGCTTCATTATAGTTAACCTCTGTTGTATATGTGTTGTATCAACCTCTAAAGGTGCTTCATTATAGTTAACCTCTGTTGTATTTGTGTTGTATCAGCCTCTAAAGGTGCTTCATTATACTTAACCTCTGTTGCCATTTGTGTTGTATCAGCCTCTAAAGTTGCTTCATTATATTTGACAGCTGTTGTATTTGTGTTGTATCAGCCTCTAAAGGTGCTTCATTATAGTTAACCTCTGTTGTATATGTGTTGTATCAGCTACTAAATGTGCTTCATTATATTTAACAGCTGTTGTCAGTTGTGTTGCGTCAGCTACTAAAGGTGCTTCATTATAGTTAACCTCTGTTGTATTTGTGTTGTATCAGCCTCTAAAGGTGCTTCATTATATTTAACCTCTGTTGCCATTTGTGTTGTATCAGCCTCTAAAGGTGCTTCATTATATTTATCAGCTGTTGTATATGTGTTGTATCAGCCTTTAAAGGTGCTTCATTAGAGTTAACCTCTGTTGTATTTGTGTTGTATCAGCCTCTAAAGGAGCTTCATTATATTTAACCTCTAATGCCATTTCTGTTGTATCAGCTACTAAAGGTGCTTCATTATATTTAACAACTGTTGTCAGTTGTACTGTATCAGCTACTAAAGGTGCTTCATTATAGTTAGCCTCTGTTATATTTGTGTTGTATCAGCCTCTAAAGGTGCTTCATTATATGAAACCTCTGTTGCCATTTGTTTTGTATCAGCTACTAAAGGTGCTTCATTATATTTATCAGCTGTTGTCAGATTTGTTGAATCAGCTACTAAAGGTGCCCCATTATAGTTAACCTCTGTCGTTATTTGTGTAGTATTAACTACTAAAGGTGCTTCATTATAGTTAACCTCTGTTGTATTTGTGTTGTATCAGCCTCTAAAGGTGCTTCATTATATTTAACCACTGTTGCCTATTGTGTTGTATCAGCTACTAAAGGTGCTTCATTATATTTAACAGCTGTTGTCAGTTGTGTTGTATCAGCTACTAAAGGTGCTTCATTATATTTAACAGCTGTTTTTAGTTGTGTTGTATCAGCTACTAAAGGTGCTTCATTATATTTAACCTCTGTTGCCATTTGTGTTGTATCAGCTACTAAAGGTGCTTCATTATATTTAACAGCTCTTGTCAGTTGTATTGTATCAGCTACTAAAGGTACTTCATTATATTTAACAGCTGTTGTCAGTTGTGTTGCGTCAGCTACTAAAGGTGCTTCATTATAGTCAAACTCTGTTGTATTTGGGTTGCATCAGCTACTAAAGGTGCTTCATTATATTTAGCAGCTGTTGTCAGTTGTGTTGCGTCAGCTACTAAATGTGCTTCATTATATTTAACAGCTTTTTGCAGTTGTGTTGCGTCAGCTACTAAAGGTGCTTTTTTATAGTTAACCTCTGTTGTATTTGTGTTGTATCAGCTACTAAATGTGCTTCATTATATTTAACAGCTGTTGTCAGTTGTATTGTATCAGCCTCTAAAGGTGCTTCATTATAGTTAACTTTGTTGTATTTGTGTTGTATCAGCCTCTAAAGGTGCTTCAATATATTTAACCTCTGTTGCCATTTGTGTTGTATCAGCTACTAAAGGTGCTTCATTATATTTAACAGATGTTGTCAGTTGTGTTGAATCAGCTACTAAAGGTGCCTCATTATAGTTAACCTCTGTTGTTATTTGTGTTGTATCAACAATTTCAGGTGCCTCATTATAGTTAACCTCTGTTGCTGTTTGTGTTGTATCAACTACTAAAGGTGCTTCATTATAGTTAAACTCTGTTGTATTTGTGTTGTATCAGCCTCTAAAGGTGCTTCATTGTATTCAACCTCTGTTGCCATTTGTGTTGTATCAGCTACTAAAGGTGCTTCATTATATTTAACAGCTGTTGTCAGTTGTGTTGTATCAGCTACTAAAGGTGCTTCATTATATTTAACAGCTGTTGACAGTTGTGTTGTATCAGCTACTAAAGGTGCTTCATTATATTTAACCTCTGTTGCCACTTGTGTTGCATCAGCTACTAAAGGTGCTTCATTATATTTAACAGCTGATGTCAGCTGTGTTGCGTAAGCTACTAAAGGTGCTTCATTATATTTAACAGCTGTTGTCAGTTTTGCTGTATCAGCTACTAAATGTGCTTCATTATATTTAACAGCTGTTGTCAGTTGTGTTCGGTCAGCTACTAAAGGTGCTTCATTATAGTCAACCTCTATTGTATTTGCGTAATATCAGCTAAAACGGGTGCTTCATTGTATACAACTTTTGCTGTATTTGTGTTGTAACAACTAATAAAGGTGCTTCATTATAGTCAACCTCTGTTCTGTTTGTGTTGTATCAACTACTGAAGGGGTTTCATTATAGTTAATCTCTGTTCTATTTGTGTTGTGTCAACTACTAAAGGGGCTTCATTATAGTTAATCCCTGTTCTATTTGTGTTGTATCAACTACTAAAGGTGCTTCATTATAGTTAATCTCTGTTCTATTTGTGTTGTATCAACTACTAAAGGTGCTTCATTATAGTAAATCTCTGTTCTATTTGTGTTGTATCAACTACTAAAGGTGCTTCACTGTAGTTAATCTCTGTTTAATTTGTGTTGTGTCAACTACTAAAGGTGCTTCATTATAGTTAATCTCTGTTCTATTTGTGTTGTATTAACTACTAAAGGGGCTTCAATATAGTTAATCTCTTTTCTATTTGTGTTGTATCAACTACCAAAGGTGCTTCATTATAGTTAATCTCTGTTCTATTTGTGTTGTATTAACTACTAAAGGGGCTTCATTATAGTTAATCTCTGTTCTATTGTTTATGTGTCAAATACAAAAAGGGCTTCATTATAGTTAATCTCTGTTCTATTTGTGCTGTATTAACTACTAAAGGTGCTTCATTATAGTTAATCTCTGTTCTATTTGTGCTGTATCAACTACTTAAGGTGCTTCATTATAGTTAATCTCTGTTCTATTTGTGTTGTATCAACTACTTAAGGTGCTTCATTATAGTTAATCTCTGTTCTATTTGTATTGTATCAACTACTAAACGGGCTTCATTATAGTTAATCTCTGTTCTATTTGTGTTGTATCGACTACTAAAGGTGCTTCGTTATAGTTAATCTCTGTTTTATTTGTGTTGTATCTACTACTAAAGGTGCTTCATTATAGTTAAACTCTGTTGCCACTTGTGTTGTATGAGCTACTAAAGGTGCTTCATTATAGTTAAACTCTGTTGCCACTTGTGTTGTATCAGCTACTAAAGGTGCTTCATTATAGTGGACGTCTGTTGTTAGTTGTAACCAAACCTACAAGATGTGCTTCGTTATAGTTAACCTCTGTTATCATGTGTGTTGTAAAGCCACTTTATGTGCTTCATTTTAGTTAAACTATGTTGAGATTTGTGTTGTATCAGCTACTTGAGATGCTTTATTATAGTTAAACTCTGTTTCCATTAGTGTTGTAACAGCTACTAATGGTGCTTCGTTATAGTTAACCTCTGTTATCATTTGTGTTATAAAGCCACCTTATGTGCTTTATTTTAAGTAAACTCTGTTGCCATTTGTGTTGAACCAGCTACTTGAGGGGCTTCATTATAGAAAACCTCTGTTATCATTTGTGTTATAAAGCCACTATATGTGCTTTAATTTAGGTAAACTCTGTTGCCATTTGTGTTGTATCAGCTACTTGAGGTGCTTCATTATAGTTGACCTCTATTGTTAGTAATGCTACAACAGCTACAAAAGGTGCTTCGTTATAGTTAAGCTCTGTTGCCATTTGTACTGTATCAGCTACTTGAGGTGCTTCATTATAGTCAAACGCTGTTGCCATTTGTGTTGTATCAGCTACTGAAGGTGCTTCGTTATGGTAAAACTCTGTTTGCATTTGTGTTGTATCAGCTACTAAAGGTGCTTCTTTATAGTAGACGGTCTGTTGTTAGTTGTGCAAGAACAGCTACAAAATATGCTTCGTTATAGTTAACCTCTGTTTCCAATTGTTTTGCAACAGCTAATAGAGGTGCTTCACTATAGTTATCCTCTGTCATCATTTGTGATATAAAGCCGCTTTATGTGCTTCATTTTAGTTAAACTCTGTTGCAGTGTGTGTTGTATCAGCTACTAAAGGTGCTTCATTATAGATGACCTCTGTTGTATTTGTGTTGTAGCAACTATTAAAGGTGCTTCATTATAGTTAATCTCTGTTCTATTTGTGTTGTGTCGACTACTAAAGGGGCTTCAGTATAGTTAATCTCTGTTCTATTTGTGTTGTATTAACTACTAAGGGGCTTCATTATAGTTTATCTCTGTTCTATTTGTGCTGTATTAACTACTAAAGGGGCTTCATTATAGTTAATCTCTGTTCTATTTGTGTTGTGTCAACTACTAAAGGTGCTTCATTATAGTTAATCTCTGTTCTATTTGTGTTGTATCAACTACTAAAGGGGCTTCATTATAGTTAATCTCTGTTCTATTTGTGTTGTATCAACTACTAAAGGTGCTTCATTATATTTAATCTCTGTTCTATTTGTGTTGTGTCAACTACTAAAGCGGCTTCATTATAGTTAATCTCTGTTCTATTTGTGTTGTATTAAATACTAAAGGGGCTTCATTATAGTTAATCTCTGTTCTATTTGTGTTGTATCAACTACTAAAGGTGCTTCATTATAGTTAATCTCTGTTCTATTTGTGTTGTATCAACTACTAAAGGTGCTTCATTATAGTTAATCTCTGTTCTATTTGTGTTCTATCAACTACTAAAGGTGCTTCATTATAGTTAATCTCTGTTCTATTTGTGTTGTATCAACTACTAAAGGTGCTTCATTATATTTAATATCTGTTCTATTTGTGTTGTATCAACTACTAAAGGTGCTTCATTATAGGTCATCTCTGTTCTATTTGTGTTGTATCAACTACTAAAGGTGCTTCATAATAGTTAATCTCTGTTCTATTTGTGTTGTATCAACCACTAAAGGGGCTTCATTATAGTTAATCTCTGTTCTATTTGTGTTGTATTAACTACTAAAGGTGCTTCATTATAGTCAACCTCTGTTCTATTTGTGTTGTATCAACTACTAAAGGTGCTTCGTTATAGTTAATGTCTGTTCTATTTGTGTTGTATCAACTACTAAAGGTGCTTCAATATAGTCAACATCTGTTCTATTTGTGTTGTAACAAATGCTAAAGGTGCTGCATTATGGTTAATCTCTTTTCTATTTTTGTTGTATCAACTACTAAAGGGGCTTCATTATAGTCAACCTCTGTTCTATTTGTGTTGTATCAACTACTAAAGGTGCTGCATTATGGTTAATCTCTGTTCTATTTGTGTTGTATTAACTACTAAAGGTGCTTCAATATAGACAACGTCTGTTCTATTTGTGTTGTATCAGCTACTAAAGGTGCTTCGTTATAGTTAATCTCTGTTTTATTTGTGTTGTATCAACCACTAATGGGCTTCATTATAGTCAACCTCTGTTCTATTTGTGTTGTATCAACTACTAAAGGTGCTGCATTATGGTTAATCTCTGTTCTATTTGTGTTGTATTAACTACTAAAGGTGCTTCAATATAGACAACGTCTGTTCTATTTGTGTTGTATCAACTACTAAAGGTGCTTCATTAGAGTTAATCTCTGTTCTATTTGTGTTGTATCAACTACTAAAGTTGCTTCATTATAGTTAATCTCTGTTCTATTTGTGTTGTAACAACTACTGAAGGTGCTTCATTATAGTTAAACTCTGTTCCCATTAGTGTTGAATCAGTTACTAAAGGTGCTTCATTATTGTCAACATCTGTTGCCATTTGTGTTGTATCAGGTACTGAAGGTGCTTTATTATAGTTAAACTCTGTTCCCATTAGTGTTGAATCAGTTACTAAAGGTGCTTCATTATTGTCAACATCTTTTGCATTTGTGTTGTATCAGCTACTGAAGGTGCTTCATTACAGTCAGCCTCTCTTGCCAGTTGTGTCGTAACAGCTGCAGAGGTGCTTCATTATAGTTAACCTCTGTTGCCAATTGTGTTGTAACAGCTACTTGAGGTGCCTCATTAAATCCAACCTCTGTTTCCATTTGTGTTATGTCAGCTACTAAAGGTGCTTCATTATATTCAACCTCTGTCGCCAGTTGTGTTGTATCAGCTACTTGAGGTGCTTAAATATAGTCAACCTCTGTTGCAATTTGTGTTGTACCAGCTACTAAAGGTGCTTCATTATAGTCAACCTCTGTTGCCAGTTGTGTTGTATCAGCTACTAGAGGTGCTTCAATATAGTCAACCTCTGTTGCCAATTGTGTTGTAACAGCTACTTGAGGTGCCTCATTAAATCCAACCTCTGTTTCCATTTGTGTTATGTCAGCTACTAAAGGTGCTTCATTATATTCAACCTCTGTCGCCAGTTGTGTTGTATCAGCTACCTGAGGTGCTTGATTATATTAAACCTCTGTTTCCATTTGTGTTGCACCAGGTACTAAAGGTACTTCATTATAGTCAACCTCTGTTGCCAGTTGTGTTGTATCAGCTACTAGAGGTGCTTCAATATAGTCAACCTCTGTTGCAATTTGTGTTGTACAAGCTACTAAAGGTGCTTCATTATAGTCAACCTCTGTTGCCATTTGTGTTGTGTCAGCTACTTGAGGTGCTTCATTATATTGAACCTCTGTTTCCATTTGTGTTGTACCAGGTATTAAAGGTACTTCATTATAGTCAACCTCTGTTGCCAGTTGTGGTGTATCAGCTACCAGAGGTGATTCAATATAGTCAACCTCTGTTGCAATTTGTGTTGTACCATCTACTAAAGGTGCTTCATTATAGTCAACCTCTGTTGCCATTTGTGTTGTATCAGCTACTTGAGGTGCTTCATTATAGTCAACCTCTGTTGCTATTTGTGTTGTATCAGCAACTAGAGGTGCTTGTTTATAGTCAACCTCTGTTGCTATTTGTGTTGTATAACTATTAAGATGCTTTATTATAGTTAACCTCTGTTTCTATTTGTGTTGTGTCAGCTACAATAGAAGCTTCATTATAGTCTACCTCTGTTACTATTTTGTTGTATCAGCTACTAGAGGTGCTTGTTTATAGTCAACCTCTGTTAACAGTTGTGTTGTAACAACTACTATAGGTGCTTAATTATAGTTAGCTTCTGTTGCTATTTGTGTTGTATCAACTGCTTTAGGTGCTTCATTATAGTTAAACTCTGTTTCTATTTGGGTTGTATCAGCAACTAAAGGTGCCTCATTATAGTCAACCTCTGTTGTTATTTGTGTTGTATCAACAATTTTAGGTGCCTCATTATAGTTAACCTCTGTTGCTATTTGTGTTGTATCAACTACTAAAGGTGCTTCATTATAGTTAACCTCTGTTGTATTTGTGTTGTATCAGCCTCTAAAGGTGCTTCATTGTATTCAACCTCTGTTGCCATTTGTGTTGTATCAGCTACTAAAGGTGCTTCATTATATTTAACAGCTGTTGTCAGTTGTGTTGTATCAGCTACTAAAGGTGCTTCAGTATATTTAACAGCTGTTGTCAGTTGTGTTGTATCAGCTACTAAAGGTGCTTCATTATATTTAACCTCTGTTGCCATTTGTGTTGTATCAGCTACTAAAGGTGCTTCATTATATTTAACAGCTGTTTAAGTTGTGCTGTATCAGCTACTAAAGGTGCTTCATTATATTTAACAGCTGTTGTCAGTTGTGTTGCGTCAGCTACTAAAGGTGCTTCATTATAGTCAACCTGTGTTGTATTTGTGTAATATCAGCTACTAAAGGTACTTCATTATATTTAACAGCTGTTGTCAGTTGTGTTGCGTCAGATACTAAAGGTGCTTCATTATAGTTAACCTCTGTTGTATTTGTGTTGTATCAGCCTCTAAAGGTGCTTCATTATATTTAACCTCTGTTGCCATTTGTGTTGTATCAGCCTCTAAAAGTGCTTCATTATATTTAACAGCTGTTGTATTTGTGTTGTATCAGCCTCTAAAGGTGCTTCATTATAGTTAACCTCTGTTGTATTTGTGTTGTATCAGCTACTAAAGGTGCTTCATTATATTTAACAGTTGTTGTCAGTTGTGTTGCGTCAGCTACTAAAGGTGCTTCATTATAGTAAATCTCTGTTCTATTTGTGTTGTATCAGCCTCTAAAGGTGCTTCATTATAGTTAACCTCTGTTGTATTTGTGTTGTATCAGCCTCTAAAGGTGCTTCATTATATTTATCAGCTGTTGTATATGTGTTGTATCAGCCTCTAAAGGTGCTTCATTATAGTTAACCTCTGATGTATTTGTGTTGTATCAGCCTCAATGGAGCTTCATTATATTTAACCTTTGTTGCCATTTCTGTTGTATCAGCTACTAAAGGTGCTTCATTATATTTAACAACTGTTGTCAGTTGTACTGTATCAGCTACTAAAGGTGCTTCATTATAGTTAACCTCTGTTGTTATTTGTGTAGTATCAACTACTAAAGGTGCTTCATTATTGTTAACCTCTGTTGTATTTGTGTTGTATCAGCCTCTAAAGGTGCTTCATTATATTTAACCTCTGTTGCCTATTGTGTTGTATCAGCTACCAAAGGTGCTTCATTATATTTAACAGCTGTTGTCAGTTGTGTTGTATCAGCTACTAAAGATGCTTCATTATATTTAACAGCTGTTGTCAGTTGTGTTGTATCAGCTACTAAAGGTGCTTCATTATATTTAACCTCTGTTGCCATTTGTGTTGTATCAGCTACTAAAGGTGCTTCATTATATTTAACAGCTGTTGTCAGTTGTGTTGCGTCAGCTACCAAAGGTCCTTCATTATATTTAACAGCTGTTGTCAGTTGTGTTGTATCAGCTACTAAAGGTACTTCATTATATTTAACAGCTGTTTTCAGTTGTGTTGCGTCAGCTACTAAAGGTGCTTCATTATATTTAGCAGCTGTTGTCAGTGGTGTTGCGTCAGCTACTAAATGTGCTTCATTATATTTAACAGCTTTTTGCAGTTGTTTTGCGTCAGTTACTAAAGGTGCTTCATTATAGTTAACCTCTGTTGTATTTGTGTTGTATCAGCCTCTAAAGGTGCTTCATTATATTTAACCTCTGTTGCCATTTGTGTTGTATCAGCCTCTAAAGGTGCTTCATTATATTTAACAGCTGTTGTATTTGTGTTGGATCAGCCTCTAAAGGTGCTTCATTATAGTTAACCTCTGTTGCCATTTGTGTTGTATCAGCCTCTAAAAGTGCTTCATTATATTTAACAGCTGTTGTCAGTTGTATTGTATCAGCCTCTAAAGGTGCTTCATTATAGTTAACTTTGTTGTATTTGTGTTGTATCAGCCTCTAAAGGTGCTTCATTATATTAAACCTCTGTTGCCATTTGTGTTGTATCAGCTACGAAACGTGCTTCATTATATTTAACAGCTGTTGTCAGTTGTGTTGAATCAGCTACTAAAGGTGCCTCATTGTAGTTAACCTCTGTTGTTATTTGTGTTGTATCAACTATTTTAGGTGCCTTATTATAGTAAACCTCTGTTGCTATTTGTGTTGTATCAACTACTCAAGGTGCTTCATTATAGTTAACCTCTGGTGTACTTGTGTTGTATCAGCCTCTAAAGGTGCTTCATTATAGTAAACCTCTGTTGCTATTTGTGCTGTATCAGCCTCTAAAGGTGCTTCAATATAGTTAAACTCTGTTGTATTTGTGTTGTATCAGCTACTAAACGTGCTTCATTACAGTTAACCTCTGTTGCTATATGTGTTGTATCAGCCTCTAAACGTGCTTCATTATATTTAGCCTCTGTTGCCATTTGTGTTGCGTCAGCTACTTAGGGTGCTTCATTATATTTAACAGCTGTTGTCAGTTGTGTTGTATCAGCTACTAAAGGTGCTTCATTATATATAACAGCTGTTGTCAGTTGTGTTGCGTCAACTACTAAAGGTGCTTCATTATATTTAACAGCTGTTGTCAGTTGTGTTCCGTCAGCTACTAAAGGTGCTTCATTATAGTCAACCTCTGTTGTATTTGTGTAATATCAGCTAAAAAAGGTGCTTCATTGTATACAACGTTTGCTGTATTTGTGTTGTATCAACCAATAAAGGTGCTTCATTATATTCAACCTCTGTTCTGTTTGTGTTGTATCAACTACTAAAGGGGCTTCATTATAGTTAATCTCTGTTCTATTTGTGTTGTGTCAACTACTAAAGGGGCTTCGTTTAATTTAATCCCTGTTCTATTTGTGTTGTATCAACTACTAAAGGGACTTCATTATAGTTAATCTCTGTTCTATTTGTGTTGTGTCAACTACTAAAGGGGCTTCATTATAGTTAATCTCTGTTCTCTTTGTGCTGTGTCAACTACTAAAGGGGCTTCATTATAGTTAATCTCTGTTCTATTTGTGTTGTATCAACTACTAAAGCTGCTTCAATTATAGTTAATCTCTGTTCTATTTGTGTTGTATCAACTACTAAAGGTGCTTCATTATAGTTAATCTCTGTTCTATTTGTGTTGTGTCAACTACTAAAGATGCTTCATTATAGTTAATCTCTGTTCTATTTGTGTTGTATCAACTACTACAGGTGCTTCATTATAGTTAATCTCATTTCTATTTGTGTTGTATCAACTACTAAAGGTGCTTCATTATAGCTAATCTCTGTTCTATTTGTGTTGTATCAACTACTAAATGTGCTTCATTATAGTTAATCTCTGGTCTATTTGTGTTGTATCAACTACTAAGCGTGCTTCATTGTAGTTAATCTCTGTTCTATTTGTGTTGTTTCAAGTACTAAAGGTGCTTCATTATAGTTAATCTCTGTTCTATTTGTGTTGTATTAACTACTAAAGGGGCTTCAATATAGTTAATCTCTGTTCTATTTGTGTTGTATCAACTACTAAAGGGGCTTCATTATAGTTAATCTCTATTCTATTTGTGTTGTATCAACTACTATAGGTGCTTCATTATAGTTAATCTCTGTTCTATTTGTGTTGTGTCAACTACTAAAGGGGCTTCATTATAGTTAATCTCTGTTCTATTTGTGTTGTATTAAATACTAAAGCGGCTTCATTATAGTTAATCTCTCTTCTATTTGTGGTGTGTCAACTACTAAAGGTGCTTCATTATAGTTAATCTCGGTTCTATTTGTGTTGTGTTGACTACTAAAAGGGCTTCATTATAGTTAATCTCTGTTCTCTTTGTGTTTTATCAACTACTAAAGGTGCTTCGTTATAGTTAATCTCTGTTCTATTTGTATTGTGTCAACTACTAAAGGGGCATCATTATAGTTAATCTCTGTTCTATTTGTGTTGTATTAACTACTAAAGGGGCTTCATTATAGTTAATCTCTGTTCTATTTGTGTTGTATTAACTACTAAAGGGGCTTCATTATAGTTAATCTCTGTTCTATTTGTGTTGTGTGATCTACTAAAGGTGCTTCATTATAGTTAATCTCTGTTCTATTTGTGTTGTATTAATTACTAAAGGGGCTTCATTATAGTTTATCTCTGTTCTATTTGTGTTGTATTAGATACTAAAGGTGCTTCATTATAGTTAATCTCTGTTCTATTTGTTATGTGTCAACTACTAAAAGGGCTTCATTATAGTTAATCTCTGTTCTATTTGTGCTGTATTAACTACTAAAGGGGCTTCATTATAGTTAATCTCTGTTCTATTTCTGCTGTATCAACTACTAAAGGTGCTTCATTATAGTTAATCTCTGTTCTATTTGTGCTGTATCAACTACTAAAGGTGCTTCATTATAGTTAAACTCTGTTATATTTGTGTTGTATCAACTACTAAAGGGGCTTCATTATAGTTAATCTCTGTTCTATTTGTGTTGTATCAACTACTAAATGTGCTTCATTATAGTTAATCTCTGTTCTATTTGTGTTGTATCAACTACTAAAGGTGCTGCATTATAGTTAATCTCTGTTCTATTTGTGTTGTATCAACTACTAAAGGTGCTTCATTATAGTTAATCTCTGTTCTATTTGTGTTGTTTTTACTACCAAAGGGGCTTCATTATAGTTAATCTCTGTTCTATTTGTGTTGTATTAACTACTAAGGGTGCTTCATTATAGTCAATCTCTGTTCTATTTGTGTTGTATCAACTACTAAAGGTGCTTCATTATAGATAATCTCTGTTCTATTTGTTTTGTATCGACTACTAAAGTGCTTCAATATAGTCAACCTCTGTTCTATTTGTGTTGTATCAACTACTAAAGGTGCTTCATTATAGTCAACCTCTGTTCTATTTGTGTTGTATCAACTACTAAAGATGCTTAATTATAGTTAATCTCTGTTCTATTTGTGTTGTATCAACTACTAAAGGAGCTTCATTATAGTCAACCTCTGTTCTATTTGTGTTCTATCAACTACTAAAGGTGCTTCATTATAGTTAATCTCTGTTCTATTTGTGTTGTATCAACTACTAAAGGTGCTTCATTATAGTTAATCTCTGTTCTATTTGTGTTGTATCAACTTCTAAAGGTGCTTCATTATAGTCAACCTGTGTTTAATTTGTGTTGTATTACTACTAAAGGTACTTCATTATAGTTAATCTCTGTTCTATTTGTGTTGTATCAACTACTAAATGTGCTTCATTATAGTTAATCTCTGTTCTATTTGTGTTGTATCAACTACTAAAGGTGCTTCATTATAGTCAACCACTGTTCTATTTGTGTTGTATCAACTACTAAAGGTGCTTCATTATAGTCAACCTCTGTTCTATTTTTGTTGTATCAGTTACTAAAGGTGCTTCATTATTGTCAACATCTGTTGCCATTTGTGTTGTATCAGCTACTGAAGGTGTTTCATTATAGTTAATCTCTGTTCTATTTGTGTTGTATCAACTACTAAAGGTGCTTCATTATAGTTAATCTCTGTTCTATTTGTGTTATATCAACTACTAAAGGGGCTTCATTATAGTTAATCTCTGTTCAATTTGTGTTTTATTAACTGTTAAAGGTGCTTCATTATAGTCAACGTCTGTTCCATTTGTGTTGTATCAACTACTAAAGGTGCTTCATTATAGTTAATCTCTGTTCTATTTGTGTTGTATCAACTACTGAAGGTGCTTCAATATAGTCAACCTCTGTTCTATTTGTGTTGTATCAAGTACTAAAGGTGCTTCATTATAGTCAACTTCTGTTCTATTTGTGTTCTATGAACTACTAAAGGTGCTTCATTATAGTTAATCTCTGTTCTATTTGTGTTGTATCAACTACTACAGGTGCTTCATTATAGACAACCTCTGTTCTATTTGTGTTGTATCAAATACTAAAGGTGCTTCATTATAGTCAACCTCTGTTCTATTTGTGTTGTATCAACTACTAAAGGTGCTTCATTATAGTTAATCTCTGTTCTATTTGTGTTGTATCAACTATAAAAGGTGCTTCATTATAGTTAATCTCTGTTCTATTTGTGTTGTATGAACTACTAAAGGTGCTTCATTATAGTCAACCTCTGTTCTATTTGTGTTGTATCAACTACTAAATGTGCTTTATTATAGTCAACCTCTGTTCTATTTGTGTTGTATCAGTTACTAAAGTTGCTGCATTATTGTCAACATATGTTGCCATTTGTGTTGTATCAGCTACTAAAGGATCTTCATTATAGTCAAACTCTGTTGCCATTTGTGCTGTATCAGCTATTTAAAGTGCTTCATTACAGTCAAACTCTTTTGCCATTTGTGCTGTATCAACCTCTAAACATGCTTCATTTTAGTAAGCCTCTGTTGCCATGTGTGTTGTATCAGCTACTTAAGGTGCTTCATTACAGTCACCCTCTGTTTCCAGTTGTGTCATAACAGCTACATGAGGTGTTTCATTATAGTTAACCTCTGTCATCATTTGTGTTATAAAGCCACATTATGTGCTTCATTTTAGTTAAACTCTGTTGCCATTTGTGTTGTATCAGCTACTTGAGGTGCTTCATTATAGTTAAACTCTGTTGCCATTAGTGTTGTATCAGCTACTAAAGGTGCTTCATTATAGTTAACCTCTGTTATCATTTGTGTTATAAAGCCACCTTATGTGCTTCATTTTAGTTAACCTCTGTTATAATTTGTGTTATAAAGCCACTTTATGTGCTTCATTTTAGGTAAACTCTGTTGCCTTTTGTGTTCTATCAGCTACTTGAGGTGCTTCATTATAGTTGACCTCTATTGTTAGTTGTGCTGCAACAGCTACAAAAGGTGTTTCGTTACAGTTAAGATCTGTGCCATTTGTACTGTATCAGCTACTAAAGGTACTTCACTATAATCAAACTTTGTTGTTATTTGTATTGTATCAGCTACATGAGGTGCTTCATTATAGTCAACCTCTGTTGCTATTTGTGTTGTATCAGCTACTAAAGGTGATTTATTATGGACAACCTCTGTTGCCAGTTGTGTTGTATTAGCTACTTGAGGTGATTCATTATAGTCAACCTCTGTTGTATTTGTGTTGTATCAGCCTCTAAAGTTTCTTCATTATATTTAACCTACGTTGCGACTTGTGTTCTATCAGCTACATAAAGGTGCTTCATTATAGTCAACCTCTGTTGCTAATTGCGTTGCGTCAACTACTTTAGGTGCATCGTTATATTTAACCTCCATTGCCAATTGTGTTGTATCAGCTACTAAAGGTGCTTCATTATATTTAACCTCCATTGCCAATTGTGTTGTATCAGCTACAAAAGGTGCTTCATTATATATAACCTCTGTTGCCAACTGTGTTGTAACAGTACTTGAGGTGCATCATTATGTGTTGTCATTTGTATTGTATCAGCTACTAAAGGTGCTTCACTATAATCAACCTCTTTTGCCATTTGTGTTGTATCAGCTACTAAAGGTGCTTCATTATAGTCAACTTCTGTTGCCATTTGTGTCATAACAGCTACATGAGGTGTTTATTATAGTTAACCTCTTTTATCCTTTGTGTTTTAAAGCCACTTTATGTGCTTCATTTTAGTTAAACTCTGTTCCCCTTAGTGTTGTATCAGCTACTAAAGGTGCTTCATTATAGTTAACCTCTGTTATCATTTGTGTTATAAAGCCACTCTATGTGCTTCATTTTAGGCAAACCCTGTTGGCATTTGTGTAGTATCAACCACTTGAGGTGCTTCATTATAGTTGACCACTATTGTTAGTTGTGCTACAACAGCTACAAAAGGTGCTTCGTTATAGTGAAGCTCTGTTGCCATTTGTACTGTATCAGCTATTAAGATGCTTCACTATAATCAAACTTTTTTGCTATTTGTACTGTATCAGCTACATGAGGTGCTTCTTATATTCAGCCTCTGTTGGCATTTGTGTTGTATCAACTACTGAAGGTGCTTCATTATAGATACACTCTGTTGCCACTTGTGTTGTATTAGCTACTAGAGTTGCTTCATTATAGTTGACGTCTGTTGTTAGTTGTGCAACAACAGCTACAAAAGGTGTTTCGTTATAGTTAACCTCTGTTTCAAATTGTGTTGTATCATCTACTTGAGGTGCTTCATTATAGTTGACCTCTGTTGTTACTAGTGCTACAACGGCTATAAAATGTGCTTCGATATATTTAACCTCTTTTGCCAATTGTGTTGTAACAGCTACTTGAGGATCTCCATGATGGCCAACGTCTGTTGCTTGTTGTGTTGTAAATACTACATGAGGTACTTGATTATAGTTAACCTCTGTTGCTTGTTGTGTTGTAAATACTAATTGGGGTACTTGATTATAGTTAACCTCTGTTGCTTGCGGTGTTGTAAATACTACTTGAGGTACTTGATTATGGTTAACTTCTGTTGCTTGTTGTGTTGTAAATACTACTTGAAGTACTTGATTATAGTTAACCTCTGTTGCTTGCGGTGTTGTACATACTACTTGAGGTACTTGATTATGGTTAACTTCTGTTGCTTGTTGTGTTGTAAATACTACTTGAGGTATTTGATTATAGTTAACTTCTGTTGCTTGTGGTGTTGTAACAGTACTTGAGGTACTTGATTATAGTTAACTTCTGTTGATTATTGTGTTGTAACAACTACTTGAGGTACTTGATTATAGTTAACTTCTTTTGCTTGTTGTGTTGTAACAGCTACTTGAGGTGCTTGATTATAGTTAACCTCTGTTGCTTGTTGTGCTGTAATAGCTACTTGAGGTACTTGATTATAGTTAACTTTTGCGGCCGTTTGTGTAGTAAATGCTACTTGAGGTACTTGATTATAGTTAACTTCTGTTGCTTGTTGTGTTGCAAATTCTACTTGAGGTACTTGATTATAGTTAACCTCTGTTTCTTGCTGTGTTGTAAATAATACTTGAGGTACTTGATTATAGTTAACTTCTGTTGCTTGTTGTGTTGTAAATACTACTTGGGGTACTTGATTATAGTTAACCTCTGTTGCGTGCTGTGTTGTAAATACTATTTGAGGTATTCTCTTTTAGTTAACCTCTGTTGCTTGCTGTGTTGTAAATACTAATTGGGGTACTTGATTATAGTTAACCTCTGTAACTTGTTGTGTTGTAACAGCTACTTGGAAACTTGATTATATTTTACCTCTGCTACTCTTTGTGTTTTAACAGTTACTTGAGAAACTTGATTATAGTTAACCTGTGTTACTTGTTGTGTTGTAACAGCTATTTGAGAAACTTGATTATTGTTAACCTCTGTTACTTGTTGTATTGTAAGAGATACTTTAAGTACTTGATTATATTTAAATTCTGTTACTTGTTGTGTTTTAGCAGCTTCTTGAGGAACTTGATTATATTTAACCTGTGTTACTTGTAGTGTTGTAATATCTACTAGGGAAGCTTGTTTATAGTTAACCTCTGACACTTGTTGTGTTGTAACGGCTACTTGAGGTCCTAGATTATGGTTAACCTCTGTTGCAAAGGTTCTTGTAACATCTGCTTTAGGTATTTGATTTACTTTGAGCTGTGTTACTTATTGTGTTGCAACAGCTACTTGATGTTTTGGATTATAGTTAACCTCTGTTGCTTGTGTTGTAACAGCTACTTGAAGTACTTGATTTATTTTAACCTATGTTACTTATTGTGTTCCAAAACCTACTTGAGGTACTGTTTTATATTTAACCTCTCTTACCTGTTGTGTCGTAACAGCTACTTGATATACTTCATTATAGTTAACCCCTGTTACTTGTTGTGTTGTAACAGCTACTTGGAAACTTGATTATATTTAACCTCCGTTACTCTTTGTGTTGTAACAGTTTCTTGAGAAACTTGATGATAGTTAACCTCTGTTACTTGTTGTGTTGTAACGCTACTTGAGAAACTTAATTATTGTTTACCTCTGTTACTTGGTGTTTTGTAACAGATACTTCAGGTACTTGATTATAGATAAGATCTTTTACTTGTTGTCTTTTAACAGCTTCTTGAGGAACTTGATTATAATTAACCTCTGTTACATTTTGTGTTGTAACAGCTACTTGAGAAGCTTGATTGTAGTTAACCTCTGTTACTTGTTGTGTTATAACAGCAACTTGTTGGCATTTGGTTATATTTAAGTTCTGTTACTTGTGTTTTAACAGCTTCTTGAGGAGCTTGATTATATTTAATCTCTGCTACTTGTAGTGTTGTAATAGCTGCTAGGGAAACTTGATTGTAGTTAACCTCATTTACTTGTTGTGTTGTAACAGCTACCTCAGGTGCTTGATTACATTTAACTTCTGTTACTTGTGTTGTAGCAGCTACTTGAGGTACTTGATTATGGTTTACCTCTGTTACTAGCTGTCTGGTAACAGCTACTTGATGTACTTAATTATTGTTAACATCTGTTGCTGGTTGTGCTGTAAATTCTACTTGAGACTTTTGACTATAGTTATCTTCTGTTGCCTGTGTATTAAATGCTACTTGAGTTACTTGATTATAGTTATCTTCTGTTGCTTGTCGTGTAGTAAGTGCTACTTGAGTTACTTGATTATAGTTATCTTCTGTTGCTTGTCGTGTTGTAAGTGCTACTTGAGTTACTTGATTATAGTTATCTTCTGTTGCTTGTCGTGTTGTTAATGCTACTTTAATTACTTGATTATAATTATCTCCTGTCTTTGTCGTGTTGTAACAGCTACTTGAGGATCTTGATTGTAGTTAACCTCTGTTACTTGTGGAGTAACAGCTGCTTGAGGAATTTAAATATAATTAACATCTCTTACTTGCTGTGCTGTAACAGCTATTTGAGTTACTTGATTATAGTTAAGTTTTAGCGGAAAATGGTTGTTCGATTCTTGCAGCGTGCTCTTGTAGTGTTCTTCTTCCTCGGCTAGTGATGCTCCTTGGTGGTTGAGTATTCCATTCCTACCTAATTGCTAAATCTCTTTTATCTCAGGTTATAGTGGGTGAGGCAAGTTAAAAATACACTGCAAGTTTTCCCTTTATGACTGATAATTAGTTCATTATTCAAATAAATATGGGCGGCTAGGTTTTCCCATTTACTTTATCCCACCACTTGAATATTTATCAGGAGCCTATCTATCTTCGCACACTTCCCCACTCTTATATGCACCCACGGGCATTTGTAGCACCTTGCTTCGGCGTTACTTCTTGTTGCGCTTAACTGGTAATAAGTAAGGGTGCCCTCTCGGCAAAATCTGGCCTTATAAGTGCGGCTGACCCACGCTGTCTTCTACGATTGAAAATGTAACGATGCTTCCCATTGGCCCTCAGGCCGCGTTACCCAAGCGTTTTATGGAAATATGAGGTTTCAGAAACTTGCGTATCAGCGCCATCGTGTAGCTTTGTACCACTGTGTCAGGCACGGTCGATACGAGTTCCAGGTATTCCCATTCAATTAGTTAGCGCGCCCTTTGCTTACAAATAGCTCTGTACAAAGTTACATGCTGAATGTTTTAACATTCAGTGAATTAATTATTGCTATACAATTCATATGTGTATGGTTCCCCTTTCATATGTACAATGTATAATATGTATGATATATCCCCTTTCACGTACTATTGCCTGTTGTGTTGTAAATGCTACTTGAGGTACTTGATTATAGATAGTTTCTGTTGCTTGTTGTGTTGTAACAGCTACTGGAGGTACTTGATTATAGTTAACTTCTGCTGCTTGTTTTGTTGTTAAAGCTACTTGAGGTACTTGATTATAGTTAACTTCCGTTGCTTGTTGTGTTGTAAAAGCTACTTGAGGTACTTGATTATAGTTAACTTCCGTTGCTTGTTGTGTTGTAAATGCTACTTGAGGTACTTGATTATAGTTAACTTCTGTTGCTTGTTGTGTTGTAAATAATAGTTGAGGTACTTGATTATAGTTAACTTCTGCTGCTTGTTGTGTTGTAAATACTACTTGAGGTACTTGATTATAGTTAACTTCTGTTGCTTGTTGTGTTGTAACAGTACTTGAGTTACTTGATTATAGCTAACTTCTGTTGCTTGTTGTCTTGTAAATACTACTTGAGGTACTTGATTATAGTTAACTTCTTTTGCTTGTTGTGTTGTAACAGCTACTTGAGGTACTTGATTATAGTTAACTTCTTTTGCTTGTTGTGTTGTAAATACTAATTGGGGTACTTGATTATAGTTAACCTCTGTTGCTTGCTGTGTTGCAAATGCTACTTGAAATAGTTGATTATAGTTAACTTCTTTTGCTTGTTGTGTTGTAACAGCTACTTGAGGTTCTTGATTATAGTTATCCTCTGTTGCTTGTTGTGTTGTAAATAGTACTTGAGGTACTTGATTATAGTTAACTTCTTTTGCTTGTTGTGTTGTAACAGCTACTTGAGGTTCTTGATTATAGTTATCCTCTGTTGCTTGTTGTGCTGTAACAGCTACTTAAGGTACTTGATTATAGTTAACATTTGCGAACCTTTGTGTTGTAAATGCTAATTGAGGTACTTGATTATAGTTAACTTCTGTTGCTTGTTGTGTTGTAAATACTAATTGGGCTACTTGATTATAGTTAACCCTTTTTGCTTGCTGTGCTGTAAATACTATTTGGGGTACTTGATTATACTTACCTTCTGTTGCTTGTTGTGTTGTAAATACTAATTGGGGTACTTGATTATAGTTAACCTCTGTTGCTTGTTGTGTTGTAAATACTACTTGGGGTACTTGATTATAGTTAACCTCTGTTGCTTGGAGTGTTGTAATTACTAATTGGGTTACTTGATTATAGTTAACCTCTGTCGCTTGTTGTGTTGTAAATACTACTTGAGGTACTTGATTATAGTTCACCTCTGTTGCTTGCTGTGTTGTAAATACTAATTGAGGTACTTGATTATAGTTAACCTCTGTTGCTTGCTGTGTTGTAAATACTACTTGAGGTACGTGATTAGAGTTAACCTCTGTAGCTTGTTATGTTGTAAATACTAATTGGGGTACTTGAGTATAGTTAACCTCTGTTACTTGCTGTTTTGTAATTACTACTTGAGGTACTTGATTATAGTTAACCTCTTTTGCTTGATGTGTTGTAAATACTAATTGGGGTACCTGATTATAGTTAACCTCTGTTACTTGCTGTGCTGTAAATACTAATTGGGGTACTTGATTATAGTTAACCTCTGTTGCTTCTTGTGTTGTAAATGCTACTTGAGGTACTTGATTATAGTTAACCTCTGTTGCTTGTTGTGTTGTAAATACTAATTGGGGTACTTAATTATAGTTAACCTCTGTTGCTTGCTGTGTTATAAATAATACTAGAGGTACTTGTTTATAGATAACCTCTGTTGCTTGTTGTGCTGTAAATACTAATTGGGGTACTTGATTGTAGTTATCCTCTGTTGCTTGCTGCGTTGTAAATAGTACTTAAGTACTTGTTTATAGCTTACTTCTGCGGCCCTTTGTGCTGTAAATGCTACTTGAGCTACTTGAATATGGTTAACTTCTGTTTCTTGTTGTGTAGTAAATGCTACTTGAGGTACTTGATTATAGTTAACTTCTGTTGCTTGTTGTGTTACAAATGCTACTTGAGGTACTTGATTATAGTTAACTTCTATTCCTTGTTGTGTTGTAACAGCTACTTGAGGTACTTGATTATAGCTAACCTCTGTTGCTTGTTGTGCTGTAACAGCTACTTGAGGTACTTGATTATAGTTAACTTTTGTGGTCCTTTGTGTCGTAAATGCTACTTGAAGTACTTGATTATAGTTAACTTCTGTTGCTTGTTGTGTTGCAAATGCTACTTGAGGTACTTGATTATACTTAACCTCTGTTGCTTGCTGTGTTGTAAAATCTAATTGATGTACTTGATTATAGTTAAACTCTGTTGCTTGTTGTGTTGTAAATACTACTTGGGGTACTTGCTTATAGTTAACCTCTGTTGCTTGTTGTGTTGTAAATACTAATTGAGGTACTTGATTATAATTAACCTCTGTTATTTGTTGTGTTGTAAATTCTAAATGGGGTACTTGATTTTAGTTAAACTCTGTTGCTTGCTCTGTTGTGGATACTACTTGAGGTACTTGATTATAGTAAACCTTTGTGGCTTGTTGTTCGGGAACAGCTACTTGAGGTTCTTGATTATAGTTAACTTTGACGGCCCTTTATGTCGTAAACGCTACTTGAGGTACTTGATTATAGTTAACTTCTGTTGCTTGTTGTGTTGCAAATGGTACTTGAGGTACTTGATTATAGGTAACCTCTGTTCTTGCTGTGTCGTAAATACAAGTTGGGCTACACTGTTATAGTTAACCTCTGTTGCTTGCTGTGTTGTAAATACTAATTGGGGTACTTGATTATAGATAACCTCTGTTGCTTTATGTGTTGTAATTACTACTTGGGGTACTTGATTATAGTTAACCTCTGTTCCTTGTTGTGTTGTAAATACTACTTGAGGTACTTGATTATAGTTAACCTCTGTTGCTTGCAGTGTTCTAAATACAAATTGGGGTACTTGATTATAGTTAAGCTCTGTTGCTTGTTGTGTTGTAAATACTACTTAAGGTACTTGATTATAGTTACCCTCTGTTGCTTGCAGTGTTATAAATACTAATTGAGGTACTTAATTATATTTAACTTTTTTGCTTGTTGTGTTGTAACAGCTACTTGAGGTACTTTAAAACTGTTAACCTCTGTTGCTTGTTGTGCTGTAACAGCTATTTGAGGTACTTGATTATAGTTAACTTCTGTTGCTTGTTTTGTTTTCAAATTCTACTTGAGGTATTTGATTACATTTATCCTCTGTTGCTTGCTGTGTTGTAAATACTACTTGAGGTACTTGATTATATTTAACCTCTGTTGCTTGTTGTGTTGTAAATACTACTTGAGGTACTTGATTATAATTAACCCCTGTTACTTGTTGTGTTGTAAATACTAATTGGGGTACTTGATTATAGTTAACCACTGTTGCTTTCTGTGTTGCAAATACTACTTGAGGTACTTGATTATAGTTAACCTGTGTTGCTTGTTGTGTTGTAAATACTAATTGGGATACTTGATTATAGTTAACCTCTGTTGCTTGTTGTGTTGTAAATACTACTTGAGGTACTTGATTACATTTAACTTATGTTACCTTTGTGTTGTAACAGCTACTTGTGGAACTTGATTATAGTTAACATCTGTTGCTTGGATTGTTTTAAATTCTACTTGAACAACTTGATTATATTTAACCTCTCTTACTTCTGGTGCTGTAACAGCTACTTGAGGTGCTTGGTTATATTTAACATCTGTTGGTTAGGTTCTGTGTTAGCTCCTAGAGGAGCCTGGTTATAGTTAACATTAGTTCCTTATGTTCTGTATTAGCTACTTGATGAAATTGGTTATAGATAACCTATGTTTTTTTGTGTTGTAAGAACCTACTTGAGGTGCTTGATTATTGTTAACCTCTGTTGCCAGCTGTGCTTTAACTGCTACTTGAGTTGCTGGATGATTGTTAACGTCTGTTGCAAGATGTGTTTTAACTGCTACTTGAGGTGCTTGATTGTTGTAAACCTCTGTTTCCAGTTGTGTATTAACTGCTGCTTGTGGTGCTTGATTATTATTAACCTCTGTTGCCAGTTGTGTTTTAACTGCTACTTGCGGTGCTTGATTATTGTTAACCTCTGTTACTTGCTGTGTTGTAACAGCTACTTGATAACTTGATTATAGTTAACCTCTGTAACTTGTTGTGTTGTAACTGCTACTTGGAAACTTGATTATATTTTACCTCTGCTACTCTTTGTGTTTAAAAGTTACTTGAGAAACTTGAGTATAGTTAACCTGTGTTACTTGTTGTGTTGTAACAGCTATTTGACAAACTTGATTATAGTTAACCTCTGTTACTTGTTGTATTGTAAGAAATACTTTAAGTACTTGATCATAGTTAAATTCTGTTACTTGTGTTTTAGCAGCTTCTTGAGGAACTTGATTATATTTAACCTCTGTTACTTGTAGTGTTGTAATATCTACTATGGAAACTTGTTTATAGTTAACCTCTGATACTTGTTGTGTTGTAACGGCAACTTTAGGTCCTAGAATATGGTTAACCTCTGTTGCAAGTTGTGTTGTAACATCTGCTTTAGGTAATTGATTTACTTTGAGCTGCGTTACTTATTGTGTTGCAACAGCTACTTAATGTTTTGGATTATAGTTAACCTCTGTTGCTTGTGTTGTAACAGCTACTTGAAGTACTTGATTTATTTTAACCTATGTTACTTATTGTGTTCCAAAACCTACTTGAGGTACTGTTTTATATTTAACCTCTGTTACCCTGTTGTGTCGTAACAACTACTTTATATACTTCATTATAGTTAACTTCTGTTACATGTTGTGTTGTAACTGCTACTTGGAAACTTGATTATATTTAACCTCCGTTACTCTTTGTGTTGTAACAGTTACTTGAGAAACTTGATTATAGTTTACCTCTGTTACTTGTTGTGTTGTAACGCTACTTGTGAAACTCAATTATTGTTTACCTCTGTTACTTGTTTTGTAACAGCTACTTCAGGTACTTGATTATAGATAGGATCCTTTACTTGTGTTTTAACAGCTACTTGCAAAGCTTGATTGTTGTTAACCTCTGTTGCTTGTTGTGTCATAACAGCAACTTGTGGCATTTGGTTATATTTAAGTTCTGTTACTTGTGTTTTAACAGCTTCTTGAGGAGCTTCATTATATCTAACCTCTGTTACTTGTAGTGTTGTAATAGCTGCTAGGGAAACTTGATTATAGTTAACATCTGTTACTTGTTGTGTTGTAACTGCTACCTGAGGTGCTTGATTACATTTAACTTCTGTTACTTCTGTTGTAGCAGCTACTTGAGGTACTTGATTATAGTTAACCTTTGTTACTGGCTGTGTGGTAACAGCTACTTGATGTAATTAATTATTGTTAACATCCGTTGCTTGTTGTGCTGTAAATTTTACTTGAGAAACTTGGTTATAGTTATCTTCTGTTGCTTGTTGTGTTGTAAATGCTATTTGAGTTACTTGATTATAGTTATATTCTGTTGCTTGTCGTGTTGTAAATGCTACTTGAGTTACTCGATTATAGTTATCATCTGTTGCTTGTCGTGTAGTAAATGCTACTTGAGTTACTTGATTATAGTTATCTCCTGTCCTTATCGTGGTGTAACAGCTACTAGAGGAACTTGATTATTGCTAACCTCTGTTGCCAGCTGTGTTTTAACTGCTACTTGAGGTGCTTGATTATTGTTAACCTCTGTTGCCAGCTGTGTTTTAACTGCTACTTGAGGTGCTTGATTATTGTTAACCTCTGTTGCCAGTTGTGTTTTAAATGCTGCTTGAGGTGCTTGATCATTGTTAACCTCTGTTGCCAGTTGTGTTTTAACTGCTGCTTGAGGTGCTTGATCATTGTTAACCTCTGTTGCCAGTTGTGTTTTAATTGCTACTTGAGGTGCTTGATTATTG
This sequence comes from Deroplatys truncata, assembly GCA_030765065.1. Lineage (NCBI taxonomy): Eukaryota > Metazoa > Arthropoda > Insecta > Mantodea > Mantidae > Deroplatys > Deroplatys truncata. Next base: position 333,891,967 of record CM060975.1, on the reverse strand, counting down.
TTAACCTCGGTTGCCAGTTGTGTTGTAACAGCTACTTGATAACTTGATTATAGTTAACCTCTGTAACTTGTTGTGTTGTAACAGCTACTTGAAAAGCTTGATTGTTGTTAACCTCTGTTGCTTGTTGTGTCATAACAGCAACTTGTGGCATTTGGTTATATTTAAGTTCTGTTACTTGTGTTTTATCAGCTTCTTGATGAGCTTGATTATATCTAACCTCTGTTACTTGTAGTGTTGTAATAGCTGCTAGGGAAACTTGATTATACTTATCCTCTGTTACTTGCTGTGTTGTAACAGATACCTCAGGTGCTTGATTACATTTAACTTCTGTTACTTGTGTTGTAGCAGCTGCTTGAGGTACTTGATTATGGTTTACCTCTGTTACTAGCTGTGTGGTAACAGCTACTTGATGTACTTAATTATTGTTAACATTTGTTGCTTGTTGTGCTGTAAATTCTACTTGAGAAACTTGGTTATAGTTATCTTCTGTTGCTTGTTGTGTTGTAAATGCTACTTGAGTTACTTGATTATAGTTATATTCTGTTGCTTGTCATGTTGTAAAGGCTACTTGAGTTACTTGATTATAGTTATCTTCTGTTGCCTGTCGTGTAGTAAATGCTACTTGAGTTACTTGATTATTGTTATCTCCTGTCCTTGTCGTGGTGTAACAGCTACTTGAGGAACTTGATTGTAGTTAACCTCTGCTACTTGTGGAGTAACAGCTGTTTGAGGAACTTAAATATAATTAACATCTCTTACTTGCTGTGCTGTAACAGCTATTTGAGTTACTTGATTATAGTTAAGTTTTAGCGGAAAATGGTTGTTCGATTCTTGCAGCGTGCTCTTGTAGTGTTCTTCTTCCTCGGCTAGTGATGCTCCTCGGTGGTTGAGTATTCCATTCCTACCTAATTGCTAAATCTCTTTTATCTCAGGTTATAGTGGGTGAGGCAAGTTAAAAATACACTGCAAGTTTTCCCTTTATGACTGATATTTATTTCATTATTCGAATAAATATGGGCGGCTAGCTTTTCCCATTTACTTTATCTCACCACTTGAATATTTATCAGGAGCCTATCTATCTTCACACGCATCCCAACTTTTATATACACCCACGGGCATCTGTAGCACCTTGCTTCGGCGTGACTTCTTGTTGCGCTGAACTGGTAATAAGTAAGAGTGCCCTCTCGGCAAAATCTGGTCTTATATAGTGCGGCTGACCCACGCTGTCTTCTACGATTGAAAATGTAACGATGCTTCCCATTGGCCCTCAGGCCGCGTTACCCAAGCGTTTTATGAAAATATGAGGTTTCAGAACCTTGCGCTTCAGCGCCATCGTGTAGCTTCGTACCACTCTGTGCCAGGCACGGTCGTTACGAGTTCCAGGTATTCCCATTCAATTAGCTAGCTCGCCCTTTGCTTACAAATAGCTCTGCACAAAGCTACATGCTGAATGTTTTAACATTCAGTGAATTAATTATTGCTATACAATTCTTATGTGTATGGTTCCCCTTTCATATGTACAACGCATAATATGTATGATATATCCCCTTTCAAGTTCTGTTGCTTCTTGTGTTGTAAATGCTACTTGAGGTACTTAATTATAGTTAGCTTCTGTTGCTTGCTGTGTTGTAACAGCTACTTGAGGTACTTGATTATAGTTAACTTCTGTTGCTTGTTTTGTTGTTAAAGCTACTTGAGGTACTTGATTATAGCTAACTTCTGTTGCTTGTTGTGTTGTTACAGCTACTTGAGGTACTTGATTATAATGAAAATCCGTTGCTTGCTGTGTTGTAAAAGCTACTTGAAGTACTTGATTATAGTTAACCTCTATTGCTTGTTGTACTGTAACAGCTAATTGAGGTTCTTGATTATAGTTAACTTCTGCGGCCCTTTGTGTTGTAAATGCTACTTGAGGTACTTGATTATAGTTAACCTCTATTGCTTGTTGTGTTGTAAATGCTACTTGAGGTACTTGATTGTAGTTAATTTCTGTTGCTTGTTGTGTTGTAAATACTACTTGTGATACTTGATTACAGTTAACTTCTGTTGCTTGTTGTGTTGTAACAGTAGTTGAGGTACTTGATTATAGTTAACTTCTGTTGTTTGTTGTGTTGTAAATACTACTTGAGGTACTTGATTATAGTTAACTTCTTTTGCTTGTTGTGTTGTAACAGCTAATTTAGGAAATTGATTATAGTTAACCTCTGTTGCTTGTTGTGCTGTAACAGCTACTTGAGGTACTTGATTATAGTTAACTTTTGCGGTCCTTTGTGTTGTAAATGCTACTTGAGGTAGTTGATTATTGTTAACTTCTGTTACTTGTTGTGTTGCAAATGCTACTGGTGGTACTTGATTATAGTAACCTCTGTTGCTTGCTGTGTTGTAAATACTACTCTATGTACCTGATTATAGTTAACCTCTGTGGCTTGTTGTGTAGTAAATACTACTTGGGTACTTGATTATAGTTAACCTCTGGTGCTTGTTGTGTTGTAAATACTACTTGAGGTACTTGATTATAGTTAACCCCTGTTGCTTGTTGTGTTGTAAATACTAATTGGGATACTTGATTATAGTTAACCTCTGTTGCTTGCTGTGTTATAAATACTACTTGAGGTACTTGATTGTAGTTAACCTCTGTTGCTTGTTGTGTTGTAAATACTACTTGAGGTACTTCATTATAGTTAACCTCTGTTGCTTGTTGTGTTGTAAATACTAATTGGGATACTTGATTATATTTTACCTGTGTTGCTTGTTGTGTTGTAAATACTACTTGAGGTACTTGATTAGTGTTAACCTCAGTTGCTTGTTGTGTTGTAAATACTAATTGGGATACTTGATTATTGTTAACCTCTGTTGCTTGTTGTGTTGTAAATACCACTTTAGGTACTTGATTATAGTTAACTCCTGTTGCTTGTTGTGTTGTAAATACTAATTGGGATACTTGATTATAGTTAACCTCTGTTGCTTTCTGTGTTGTAAATTCTACTTGAGGTAATTGATTATAGTTAACCTCTGTTGCTTGTTGTGTTGTAAATACTAATTCGGATACTTGATTATAGTTAACCTCTGTTGCTTGTTTTGTTGTAAATACTACTTGAGGTACTTGATTATAGTTAACTTATGTTACCTTTGTGTTGTAACAGCTACTTGTGGAACTTGATTATAGTTAGCATCTGTTGCTTGTTGTGTTTAAATGCTACTTGAAAACCTTGATTATAGTTAACCTCTGTTGCTTATTGTGCTGTAACAGCTACTTGAGGTGCTTGGTTATAATTAACATCTGTCGGATAGGTTCTTTATTAGCTCCTAGAGGAGCCTTGTTATAGTTAACATTAGTTCCTTATGTTCTGTATTAGCTACTTGATGAAACTGTTTAAGATAACCTATGTTTTTTGTGTTGTAAGATCCTAATTGAAGTGCTTCATTATTGTTAACCTCTCTTGACAGCTGTGTTTTAACTGCTACTTGAGGTGCTTGATTATTGTTAACCTCTGTTGCCAGCTGTGTTTTAACTGCTACTTGAGGTGCTTGATTATTGTTAACCTCTGTTGCCAGCTGTGTTTTAACTGCTACTTGAGGTGCTTGATTATTGTTAACCTCTGTTGCCAGTTGTGTTTTAACTGCTACTTAAGGCGTTTGATGATGGTTAACCTCAGTTGCCAGTTGTGTTTTAACTGCTACTTGAAGTGCTTGATTATTGTTAACCTCTGTTGCCAGTTGTGTTCTAACTGCTACTTGAGGTGCTTGATTATTGTTAACCTCTGTTGCCAGTTGTGTTTTAAATGCTGCTTGAGGTGCTTGATCATTGTTAACCTCTGTTGCTAGTTGTGTTTTAACTGCTGCTTGAGGTGCTTGATCATTGTTAACCTCTGTTGCCAGTTGTGTTTTAACTGCTACTTGAGGTGCTTGATTATTGTTAACCTCTGTTGCCAGTTGTGGTTTAACTGCTACTTGGGGTGCTTGATTATTGTTAACCTCTGTTACTTGCCATGTTGTAACAGCTACTTGATAACTTGATTATAGTTAACCTCTGTAACTTGTTGTGTTGTAACTGTTACTTGGAAACTTGATTATATTTTACCTCTGCTACTTTTTGTGTTTTAAAAGTTACTTGAGAAACTTGATTATAGTTAACCTGTGTTATTTGTTGTGTAGTAACAGCTATTTGAGGAACTTGATTATATTTAACCTCTGCTACTTGTAGTATTGTAATATCTACTAGGGAAACCTGTTTATAGTTAACCTCTGATACTTATTGTGTTATAACGGCAACGTTTGGTCCTAGATTATGGTTAACCTTTGTTGCAAGTTGTGTTGTAACATCTGCTTTAGGTAATTGATTTACTTTGAGCTGTGTTACTTATTTTGTTGCAAAGGATACTTGATGTTTTGGATTATAGTTAACCTCTGTTGCTTGTGTTGTAACAGCTACTTGAAGTACTTGATTTTTTTTAACCTATGTTACTTATTGTGTTCCAAAGCCTACTTGAGATACTGTTTTATATTTAACCTCTGTTACCCTGTTGTGTCGTAACAGCTACTTGATATACTTCATTATAGTTAGACTCTGTTACATGTTGTGTTGTAACAGCTACTTGGTAACTTGATTATATTGAACCTCCGTTACTCTTTGTGTTGTAACAGTTTCTTGAGAAACCTGATTATAGTTAAACTCTGTTACTTGTGTTGTAACGCTACTTCAGAAACTTAATTATTGTTTACCTCTGTTACTTGTTTTGTAACAGCTACTTCAGGTACTTGATTATAGATAAGATCTTTTACTTGTTGTGTTTTAACAGCTTCTTGAGGAACTTGATTAAAATTAACCTCTGTTACTTTTTGTGTTGTAACAGCTACTTGAAAAGCTTAATTGTTGTTAACCTCTGTTGCTTGATGTGTCATAACAGCAACTTGTGGCATTTGGTTATATTTAAGTTCTGTTACTTGTGTTTTATCAGCTTCTTGAGGAGCTTGATTATATCTAACCTCTGTTACTTGTAGTGTTGTAATAGCTGCTAGGGAAGCTTGATTATAGTTAACCTCTGTTGCTTGCTGTGTTATAAATACTACTTGAGGTACTTGATTGTAGTTAACCTCTGTTGCTTGTTGTGTTGTAAATACTACTTGAGGTACTTCATTATAGTTAACCTCTGTTGCTTGTTGTGTTGTAAATACTAATTGGGATACTTGATTATATTTTACCTGTGTTGCTTGTTGTGTTGTAAATACTACTTGAGGTACTTGATTAGTGTTAACCTCAGTTGCTTGTTGTGTTGTAAATACTAATTGGGATACTTGATTATTGTTAACCTCTGTTGCTTGTTGTGTTGTAAATACCACTTTAGGTACTTGATTATAGTTAACTCCTGTTGCTTGTTGTGTTGTAAATACTAATTGGGATACTTGATTATAGTTAACCTCTGTTGCTTTCTGTGTTGTAAATTCTACTTGAGGTAATTGATTATAGTTAACCTCTGTTGCTTGTTGTGTTGTAAATACTAATTCGGATACTTGATTATAGTTAACCTCTGTTGCTTGTTTTGTTGTAAATACTACTTGAGGTACTTGATTATAGTTAACTTATGTTACCTTTGTGTTGTAACAGCTACTTGTGGAACTTGATTATAGTTAGCATCTGTTGCTTGTTGTGTTTAAATGCTACTTGAAAACCTTGATTATAGTTAACCTCTGTTGCTTATTGTGCTGTAACAGCTACTTGAGGTGCTTGGTTATAATTAACATCTGTCGGATAGGTTCTTTATTAGCTCCTAGAGGAGCCTTGTTATAGTTAACATTAGTTCCTTATGTTCTGTATTAGCTACTTGATGAAACTGTTTAAGATAACCTATGTTTTTTGTGTTGTAAGATCCTAATTGAAGTGCTTCATTATTGTTAACCTCTCTTGACAGCTGTGTTTTAACTGCTACTTGAGGTGCTTGATTATTGTTAACCTCTGTTGCCAGCTGTGTTTTAACTGCTACTTGAGGTGCTTGATTATTGTTAACCTCTGTTGCCAGCTGTGTTTTAACTGCTACTTGAGGTGCTTGATTATTGTTAACCTCTGTTGCCAGTTGTGTTTTAACTGCTACTTAAGGCGTTTGATGATGGTTAACCTCAGTTGCCAGTTGTGTTTTAACTGCTACTTGAAGTGCTTGATTATTGTTAACCTCTGTTGCCAGTTGTGTTCTAACTGCTACTTGAGGTGCTTGATTATTGTTAACCTCTGTTGCCAGTTGTGTTTTAAATGCTGCTTGAGGTGCTTGATCATTGTTAACCTCTGTTGCTAGTTGTGTTTTAACTGCTGCTTGAGGTGCTTGATCATTGTTAACCTCTGTTGCCAGTTGTGTTTTAACTGCTACTTGAGGTGCTTGATTATTGTTAACCTCTGTTGCCAGTTGTGGTTTAACTGCTACTTGGGGTGCTTGATTATTGTTAACCTCTGTTACTTGCCATGTTGTAACAGCTACTTGATAACTTGATTATAGTTAACCTCTGTAACTTGTTGTGTTGTAACTGTTACTTGGAAACTTGATTATATTTTACCTCTGCTACTTTTTGTGTTTTAAAAGTTACTTGAGAAACTTGATTATAGTTAACCTGTGTTATTTGTTGTGTAGTAACAGCTATTTGAGGAACTTGATTATATTTAACCTCTGCTACTTGTAGTATTGTAATATCTACTAGGGAAACCTGTTTATAGTTAACCTCTGATACTTATTGTGTTATAACGGCAACGTTTGGTCCTAGATTATGGTTAACCTTTGTTGCAAGTTGTGTTGTAACATCTGCTTTAGGTAATTGATTTACTTTGAGCTGTGTTACTTATTTTGTTGCAAAGGATACTTGATGTTTTGGATTATAGTTAACCTCTGTTGCTTGTGTTGTAACAGCTACTTGAAGTACTTGATTTTTTTTAACCTATGTTACTTATTGTGTTCCAAAGCCTACTTGAGATACTGTTTTATATTTAACCTCTGTTACCCTGTTGTGTCGTAACAGCTACTTGATATACTTCATTATAGTTAGACTCTGTTACATGTTGTGTTGTAACAGCTACTTGGTAACTTGATTATATTGAACCTCCGTTACTCTTTGTGTTGTAACAGTTTCTTGAGAAACCTGATTATAGTTAAACTCTGTTACTTGTGTTGTAACGCTACTTCAGAAACTTAATTATTGTTTACCTCTGTTACTTGTTTTGTAACAGCTACTTCAGGTACTTGATTATAGATAAGATCTTTTACTTGTTGTGTTTTAACAGCTTCTTGAGGAACTTGATTAAAATTAACCTCTGTTACTTTTTGTGTTGTAACAGCTACTTGAAAAGCTTAATTGTTGTTAACCTCTGTTGCTTGATGTGTCATAACAGCAACTTGTGGCATTTGGTTATATTTAAGTTCTGTTACTTGTGTTTTATCAGCTTCTTGAGGAGCTTGATTATATCTAACCTCTGTTACTTGTAGTGTTGTAATAGCTGCTAGGGAAGCTTGATTATAGTTAACCTCTGTTACTTGTTGTGTTTTAACAGCTACCTGAGGTGATCTATTACATTTAACTTCTGTTACTTGTGTTGTAGCAGCTACTTGAGGTACATGATTATGGTTTACCACTGTTACTAGCTGTGTGGTAACAGCTACTTGATGTACTTAATTATTGTTAACATCTGTTGCTTGTTGTGCTGTAAATTCTACTTGAGAAACTTGGTTATAGTTATCTTCTGTTGCTTGTTGTGTTGTAAATGCTACTTGAGTTCCTTGATAATAGTTATATTCTGTTGCTTGTCGTGTAGTAAATGCTTCTTGAGTTACTTGATTATAGTTAACCCCTGTTGCTTGTTTTGTTGTAAATACTAATTGGGATACTTGATTATAGTTAACCTCTGTTGCTTGCTGTGTTGTAAATACTACTTGAGGTACTTGATTATAGTTAACTTCTGCTGCTTGTTGTGTTGTAAATACTAATTGGGATACTTGATTATAGTTAACATCTGTTGCTTGTTGTGTTGTAAATACTACTTGAGGTACTTGATTATAGTTAACTTCTGTTGCTTGTTGTGTTGTAAATACTACTTGGGGTACTTGATTATAATGAACTTCCCTTGCTTGTTGTGTTGTAACAGCTACTTGAGGTACTTGATTATAGTTAACCTCTCTTGCTTGTTGTACTGTAACAGCTAATCGAGGTTCTTGATTATAGTTAACTTCTGCGGTCCTTTGTGTTGTAAATGCTACTTGAGGTACTTGATTATAGTTAAGTTCTGTTGCTTGTTGTCTTGTAATGCTACTTGAGGTACTTGATTGTAGTTAACTTCTGTTGCTTGTTGTGTTGTAAATACTACTTGTGATACTTGATTATAGTTAACTTCTGTTGTTTGTTGTGTTGTAACAGTACTTGAAGCACTTGATTATAGTTAACTTCTGTTGCTTGTTGTGTTGTAAATACTACTTGAGGTACTTGATTATAGTTAACTTCTTTGCTTGTTGTGTTGTAACAGCTACTTGAGGTACTTGATTATAGTTAACCTCTGTTGCTTGTTGTGGTGTAACAGCTACTTGAGGTAATTGATTATAGTTAACTTTTGCGGTCCTTTGTGTTGTAAATGCTACTTGAGGTACTTTACTATAGTTAACTTTTGTTGCTTCTTGTGTTGCAAATGCTACTTGAGGTACTTGATTATAGTTAACATCTGTTGCTCGCTGTGTTGTAAATACTACTTGGGGTACTTGATTATATTTAACCTCTGTTGCGTGTTGTGTTGTAAATACTACTTGAGATACTTGATTACAGTTAAGCCCTGTTGCTTGTTTTGTTGTAAATACTAATTGGGATACTTGATTATAGTTAACCTCTGTTACTTGCTGTGTTGTAAATACTACTTGAGGTACTTGATTATAATTAACCTCTGTTGCTTGTTGTGTTGTAAATACTAATTGGGATACTTGATTATATTTAACCTCTGTTGCTTGTTGTGTTGTAAACACTACTTAGGGTACTTGATTATAATTAACTTCTGTTGCTTGTTTTCTTGTTAAAGCTACTTGAGGTACTTGATTATAGTTAACTTCTGTTGCTTGTTGTGTTGTTACAGCTACTTGAGGTACTTGATTATAATGAACATCCGTTGCTTGTTGTGTTGTAAATACTACTTGAGGTACTTGATTATAATTAACCTCTGTTGCTTGTTGTGTTGTAAATACTAATTGGGATACTTGATTATAGTTAAGTTCTGTTGCTTGTTGTCTTGTAAATGCTACTTGAGGTACTTGATTGTAGTTAACTTCTGTTGCATGTTGTGTTGTAAATACTACTTGTGATACTTGATTATAGTTAACTTCTGTTGTTTGTTGTGTTGTAACAGTACTTGAAGCACTTGATTATAGTTAACTTCTGTTGCTTGTTGTGTTGTAAATACTACTTGAGGTACTTGATTATAGTTAACTTCTTTGCTTGTTGTGTTGTAACAGCTACTTGAGGTACTTGATTATAGTTAACCTCTGTTGCTTGTTGTGGTGTAACAGCTACTTGAGGTAATTGATTATAGTTAACTTTTGCGGTCCTTTGTGTTGTAAATGCTACTTGAGGTACTTGATTATAGTTAACTTCTGTTGCTCGTTGTGTTGCAAATGCTACTTGAGGTACTTTACTATAGTTAACTTTTGTTGCTTCTTGTGTTGCAAATGCTACTTGAGGTACTTGATTATAGTTAACATCTGTTGCTCGCTGTGTTGTAAATACTACTTGGGGTACTTGATTATATTTAACCTCTGTTGCGTGTTGTGTTGTAAATACTACTTGAGGTACTTGATTACAGTTAACCCCTGTTGCTTGTTTTGTTGTAAATACTAATTGGGATACTTGATTATAGTTAACCTCTGTTACTTGCTGTGTTGTAAATACTACTTGAGGTACTTGATTATAATTAACCTCTGTTGCTTGTTGTGTTGTAAATACTAATTAGGATACTTGATTATATTTAACCTCTGTTGCTTGTTGTGTTGTAAACACTACTTAGGGTACTTGATTATAATTAACTTCTGTTGCTTGTTTTCTTGTTACAGCTACTTGAGGTACTTGATTATAATGAACTTCCGTTGCTTGTTGTGTTGTATTAGCTACTTGAGGTACTTGATTATAGTTAACCTCTCTTACTTGTTGTACTGTAAAAGCTAATTGAGGTTCTTGATTATAGTTAACTTCTGCGGTCCTTTGTGTTGTAAATGCTACTTGAGGTACTTGATTATAGTTAAGTTCTGTTGCTTGTTGTCTTGTAAATGCTACTTGAGGTATTTGATTGTAGTTAAGTTCTGTTGTTTGTTGTCTTGTAAATGCTACTTGAGGTACTTGATTGTAGTTAACTTCTGTTCTTGTTGTGTTGTATATACTACTTGTGATACTTGATTATAGTTAACTTCTGTTGCTCGCTGTGTTGTAAATACTACTTGGGGTACTTGATTATATTTAACCTCTGTTGCGTGTTGTGGTTAAATACTACTTGAGGTACTTGATTACAGTTAACCCCTGTTGCTTGTTTTGTTGTAAATACTAATTGGGATACTTGATTATAGTTAACCTCTGTTGCTTGCTGTGTTGTAAATACTACTTGAGGTACTTGACTATAATTAACCTCTGTTGCTTGTTGTGTTGTAAATACTAATTGGGATACTTGATTATACTTAACCTCTGTTGCTTGTTGTGTTGTAAATACTACTTGAGATACTTGATTATAATTAACCTCTGTTGCTTGTTGTGTTGTAAATACTAATTGGGATACTTGATTATAGTTAACATCTGTTGCTTGTTGTGTTGTAAATACTAATTAAGGTACTTGATTATAGTTAACCCCTGTTGCTTGTTGTGTTGTAAATACTAATTGGGATACTTGATTATAGTTAACCTCTGTTGCTTTCTGTGTTGTAAATACTACTTGAGGTACCTGATTATAGTTAACCTCTGTTGGTTGTTGTGTTGTAAATACTAATTGTGATACCTGATTATAGTTAACCTCTGTTGCTTGCTGTGTTGTAAGTACTACTTGAGGTACTTGATTATAGTTAACCTCTGTTGCTTGTTTTGTTGTAAATACTACTTGAGGTACTTGATTATAGTTAACTTATGGTACCTTTGTGCTGTAACAGCTACTTGTGGAACTTGATTATAGTTAGCATCTGTTGCTTGTTGTGTTTTAAATGCTACTTGAACAACTTGATTATATTTCACCTCTCTTACTTATTGTGCTGTAACAGCTACTTGAGGTGCTTGGTTATAATTAACATCTGTCGGTTAGGTTCTGTATTTGCTCCTAGAGGACCCCGGTTATAGTTAACATTAGTTCCTTATGTTCTGTATTAGCTACTTGATGAAATTGGTTAAGATAACCTATGTTTTTTTGTGTTGTAAGAACCTACTTGAAGTGCTTGATTATTGTTAACCTCTGTTACCAGCTGTGTTTTAACTGCTACTTGAGGTGCTTGATTATTTTTAACCTCTGTTGCCAGCTGTGTTTTAACTGCTACTTGAGGTGCTTTATTATTGTTAACCTCTGTTGCCAGTTGTGTTTTAACTGCTACTTGTGGCGCTTGATGATGGTTAACCTCTGTTGCCAGTTGTGTTTTAACTGCTACTTGAGGTGCTTGATTATTGTTAACCTCTGTTGCCAGTTGTGTTTTAACTGCTACTTGAGGTGCTTTATTATTGTTAACCTTTGTTGCCAGTTGTGTTTTAAATGCTGCTTGTGGTGCTTGATCATTGTTAACCTCTGTTGCCAGTTGTGTTATAACTGCTACTTGAGGTGCTTGATTATTGTTAACCTCTGTTGCCAGTTGTGGTTTAACTGCTACTTGAGGCGCTTGCTTATTGTTAAGCTCTGTTGCCAGTTGTGGTTTAACTGCTACTTGAGGTGCTTGATTGTTGTTAACCTCTGTTACTTGCCATGTTGTAACAGCTACTTGATAACTTGATTATAGTTAACCTCTGCTACTCTTTGTGCTTTAAATGTTACTTGAGAAACTTGATTATAGTTAACCTGTGTTATTTGTTGTGTTGTAACAGCTATTGATTATTGTTAACCTCTGTTACTTGTTGTATTGTAAGGAATACTTTAAGTACTTTATTATAGTTAAATTCTGTTACTTGTGTTTTAGCAGCTTCTTGAGGAACTTGATTATATTTAACCTCTGTTACTATTAGTGTTGTAATATCTACTATGGAAACTTGTTTATGGTTAACCTCTGATACTTTTGTGTTGTAACGGCAACCTTAGGTCCTAGATTATGGTTAACCTCTGTTGCAAGTTGTGTTGTAACATCTGCTTTAGGTAAATGATTTACTTTGATCTGTGTTACTTAGTGTGTTGCAACAGCTACTTAATGTTTTCGATTATAGTTAACCTCTGTTGCTTGTGTTGTAACAGCTACTTGAAGTACTTGAGTTATTTTAACCTATGTTACTTATTGTGTTCCAAAACCTACCTGAGGTACTGTTTTATATTTAACCTCTGTTACCCTGTTGTGCAGTAACAGCTACTTGATATACTTCATTATATTTAAACTCCGTTACATGTTGTGTTGTAACAGCTACTTGGAAACTTGATTATATTTAAACTCTGTTACTTGCTGTGTTGTAACGCTACTTGAGAAACTTAGTTATTGTTTACCTCTGTTACTTGTTTTGTAACAGCTACTTCAGGTACTTGATTATAGATAAGATCTTTTACTTGTTGTGTTTTAACAGCTTCTTGAGGAACTTGATTATAATTAACCTCTGTTACTTTTTGTGTCGTAACAGCTACTTGAAAAGCTTGATTGTTGTTAACCTCTGTTGCTTGTTGTGTCATAACAGCAACTTGTGGCATTTGGTTATATTTAAGTTCTGTTACTTGTGTTTTATCAGCTTCTTGAGGAGCTTGATTATATCTAACCTCTTTTACTTGTAGTGCTGTAATAGCTGCTAGGGAAACTTGATTATAGTTTACCTCTGTTACTTGTTGTGTTGTAAAAGCTACCTGAGGTGCTTCATTACATTTAACTTCTGTTACTTGTGTTGTAGCAACTACTTGAGGTACTTGATTATGGTTTACCACTGTTACTAGCTGTGTGGTAAACGCTACTTGATGTACTTAATTATTGTTACAATCTGTTGCTTGTTGTGCTGTAAATTCTACTTGAGAAACTTGGTTATAGTTATCTTCTGTTGCTTGTTGTGTTGTAAATGCTACTTGAGTTTCTTGATTATAGTTATATTCTGTTGCTTGTCATGTTGTAAATGCTACTTGAGTTTCTTGATTATAGTTATCTTCTGTTGCTTGTCGTGTAGTAAATGCTACTTGATTTACTTGATTATAGTTAACCCCTGTTGCTTGTTGTGTTGTAACAGCTACTTGAGGTACTTGATTATAGTTAACCTCTCTTGCTTGTTGTACTGTAACAGCAAATTGAGGTTCTTGATTATAGTTAACTTCTGCGGTCCTTTGTGTTGTAAATGCTACTTGAGGTACTTGATTATAGTTAAGTTCTGTTGCTTGTTGTCTTGTAAATGCTACTTGAGGTACATGATTGTTGTTAACTTCTGTTGCTTGTTGTGTTGTAAATACTACTTGTGATACTTGATTATAGTTAACTTCTGTTGTTTGTTGTGTTGTAACAGTATTTGAGGTACTTGATTATAGCTAACTTCTGTTGCTTGTTGTGTTGTAAATACTACTTGAGGTATTTGATTATAGTTAACTTCTTTTGCTTGTTGTGTTGTAACAGCTACTTGAGGTACTTGATTATAGTTAACCTCTGTTGCTTGTTTTGCTGTAACAGCTACTTGATGTACTTGATTATAGTTAACTTTTGCGGTCCTTTGTGTTGTAAATGCTACTTGAGGTACTTGATTATAGTTAACTTTAGTTGTTTTTTGTGTTGCAAATGCTACTTGAGGTACTTGATTATAGTTAACATCTGTTGCTTGCTGTGTTGTGCATACTACTCTAGGTACTTGATTATAGTTAACCTCTGTTGCTTGTTGTGTGGTAAATAATACTTGGGGTACTTGATGATATTTAACCTCTGTTGCTTGTTGTGTTGTTAATTCTACTTGAGGTACTTGATTACAGTTAATCCCTGTTGCTTGTTTTGTTGTAAATACTAATTGGGATACTTGATTATAATTAAACTCTGTTGCTTGCTGTGTTGTAAATACTACTGGAGGTACTTGATTATAGTTAACCTCTGTTGCTTGTTGTGTTGTAAATACTACTTGAGGTACTTGATTATAATTAGCCTCTGTTGCTTGTTGTGTTGTAAATACTAATTGGGATACTTGATTATAGTTAACCTCTGTTGCTTTCTGTGTTGTAAATACTACTTGAGGTACTTGATTATAGTTAACCTCTGTTGCTTGTTGTGTTTTAAATACTAATTGGGATACCTGATTATAGTTAACCTCTGTTGCTTGCTGTGTTGTAAATACTACTTGAGGTACTTGTTTATAGTTAACCTCTGTTGCTTGTTTTGTTGTAAATACTACTTGAGGTACTTGATTATAGTTAACTTATGTTACCCTTGTGCTGTAACAGCTACTTGTGGAACTTGATTATAGTTAGCGTCTGTTGCTTGTTGTGTTTTAAATGCTACTTGAACAACCTGATTATAGTTAACCTCTGTTGCTAATTGTGCTGGAACAGCAACTTAAGGTGCTTGGTTATAATTAACATCTATCGGTTAGGTTCTGTTTTAGCTCCTAGAGGACCCTGGTTATAGTTAACATTAGTACCTTATGTTCTGATATAGCTACATGATGAAATTGGTTATAGATAACCTATGTTTTTTTGTGTTGTAAGAACCTACTTGAGGTGCTTTATTATTGTTAACATCTGTTGCCAGCTGTGTTTAACTGCTACTTGAGGTGCTTGATTATTGTTAACCTCTGTTGCCAGCTGTGTTTTAACTGCTACTTGAGGTGCTTGATTATTGTTAACCTCTGTTGCCATCTGTTTTAACTGCTACTTGAGGTGCTTGATTATTGTTAACCTCTGTTGCCAGTTGTGTTTTAACTGCTACTTGAGGTGCTTGATTATTGTTAAACTCTGTTGCCAGCTGTGTTTTAACTGCTACTTGAGGTGCTTGATTATTGTTAACCTCTGTTGCCAGTTTGTTTTGACTGCTACTTGAGGCGCTTGATGATGGTTAACCTCTGTTGCCAGTTGTGTTTTAACTGCTACTTGAGGTGCTTGATTATTGTTAACCTCTGTTGCCAGTTGTGTTTTAACTGCTACTTGAGGCGCTTGATGATGGTAAACCTCTGTTGCCAGTTGTGTTTTAACTGCTACTTGAGGTGCTTGATGATGGTTAACCTCTGTTGCCGTTGTGTTTTAACTGCTACTTGAGGTGCTTGATGATGGTTAACCTCTGTTGCCAGTTGTGTTTTAACTGCTACTTGAGGTGCTTGATTATTGTTAACCTCTGTTGCCAGTTGTGTTTTAACTGCTACTTGAGGTGCTTGATGATGGTTAAACTCTGTTGCCAGTTGTGTTTTAACTGCTACTTGAGGTGCTTGATTATTGTTAACCTCTGTTGCCAGTTGTGTTTTAACTGCTACTTGAGGTGCTTGATGATTGTTAACCTCTGTTGCCAGTTGTGTTTTAACTGCTACTTGAGGCGCTTGATGATGGTTAACCTCTGTTGCCAGCTGTGTTTTAACAGCTACTTGAGGTGCTTGATTATTGTTAACCTCTGATGCCAGTTGTGTTTTAACTGCTACTTGAGGTGCTTGATTAATGTTAACCTCTGTTGCCAGTTGTGTTTTAACTGCTACTTGAGGTGCTTGATTATTGTTAACCTCTGTTGCCAGTTGTGTTTTAACTGCTACTTGAGATGCTTGATTATTGTTAACCTCTGTTACTTGCTGTGTTGTATCAGCTACTTGATAACTTGATTATAGTTAACCTCTGTAACTTGTTGTGTTGTAACAGCTACTTGGAAACTTGATTATATTTTACCTCTGCATACTCTTTGTGTTTTAACAGTTACTTGAGAAACTTGATTATAGTTAACCTGTGTTACTTGTTGTGTTGTAACAACTATTTGAGAAACTTGATTATTGTTAACCTCTGTTACTTGTATTGTAAGATATACTTTAATTACTGGATTATATTTAAATTCTGTTACTAGTTGTGTTTTAGCAGCTTCTTGATGAACTTGATTATTTTTAACCTCTGTTACTTGTAGTTTTGTAATATCTACTAAAGAAACCTGTTTATACTTAACCTCTGATACTTGTGTTGTAACGGCAACTTGAGGTACTAGATTATGGTTAACCTCTGTTGCTTGTTGTGTCATAACAGCAACTTGTGGCATTTGGTTATATTAAAGTTCTATTACTTGTGTTTTAACAGCTTCTTGAGGAGCGTGATTATATCTAACCTCTGTTACTTGTGGTGTTGTAATAGCTGCTAGGGAAACTTGATTATAGTTAACCTCTGTTGCTTGATGTGTTGTAAATACTACTTGGGGTACTTGATTATAGTTAACCTCTGTTGCTTGTTGTGTTGTAAATTCTACTTGAGGTACTTGATTTTAGTTAACCTCTGTTGCTTGCAGTGTTGTAAATACTAATTGGGGTACTTGATTATAGTTAACCTCTGTTGCTTGTTGTGTTGTAAATACTACTTGAGGTACTTGGTTATAGTTCACCTCTGTTGCTTGCTGTGTAGTAAATACTAATTGAGGTACTTGATTATAGTTAACTTCTGTTGCTTGTTGTGCTGCAAATGCTACTTGATGTACTTGATTATAGTTAACCTCTGTTGCTTGCTGTGTTGTAAATGCTAGTTGAGGTACTTGATTACAGTTAACCTCTGTTGCTTGCTGTCTTGTAAATACTACTTCGGGTACTTGATTATATTTAACCTCAGTTGCTTGCTGTGTTGTAAATACTATTTGAGGTACTTGATTATAGTTAACCTCTGTTGCTTGTTTTGTTGTAAATGCTACTTGAGGTACTTGATTATAGTTAACTTGTGTTAGCTTTGTGTTGTAACAGCTACTTGTGGAACTTGCTTATATTTAGCATCTGTTGCTTGTTGTGTTTTAAATGCTACTTGCAAAACTTGATTATAGTTAGCCTCTGTTGCTTATTGTGCTGTAACAGCTACTTGAGGTGCTTGGTTATAATTAACATCTGTCGGTTAGTTTCTGTATTAGCTCCTAGAAGAGCCTGGTTATAGTTAACATTAGTTCCTTATGTTCTGTATTAGCTACTTGATGAAATTGGTTAAGATAACCTATGTTTTTTTGTGTTGTAAGAACCTACTTGAAGTGCTTGATTATTGTTAACCTCTGTTGCCAGGTGTCTTTTAACTGCTACTTGAGGTGCTTGATTATTGTTAACCTCTGTTGCCAGCTGTGTTTTAACTGTTACTTGAGGTGCTTGATTATTGTTAACCTCTGTTGCCAGTTGTGTTTTAACTTCTACTTAAGGCGCTTGATGATGGTTAACCTCTGTTGCCAGTTGTGTTTTAAATGCTGCTTGAGGTGCTTGATCATTGTTAACCTCTGTTGCCAGTTGTGTTTTAACTGCTGCTTGAGGTGCTTGATCATTTTTAACCTCTGTTGCCAGTTGTGTTTTAACTGCTACTTGAGGTGCTTGATTATTGTTAATCTCGGTTACTTGCCATTTTGTAACAGCTACTTGATAACTTGATTATAGTTAACCTCTGTAACTTGTTGTGTTGTAACTGCTACTTGGATTATATTCTACCTCTACTACTCTTTGTGTTTTAAAAGTTACTTGAGAAACTTGATTATAGTTAACCTGTGTTATTTGTTGTGTTGTAACAGCTATTTGAGAAACTTGATTATTGTTAACCTCTGTTACTTGTTGTATTGTAAGAAATACTTTAAGTACTTGATTATATTTAAATTCTGTTACTTGTTGTGTTTTAGCAGCTTCTTGTGGAACTTGATTATATTTAACCTCTTTTACTTGTAGCGTTGTATTATCTACTATGGAAACTTGTTTATAGTTAACCTCTGATACTTGTTGTGTTGTAACGGCAACTTTAGGTCCTAGATTATGGTTAACCTCTGTTGCAAGTTGTGTTGTAACATCTGCTTAAGGTAATTGATTTTCTTTGAGCTGTGTTACTTATTGTGTTGCAACAGCCACTTAATGTTTTGGATTACAGTT
This sequence comes from Deroplatys truncata, assembly GCA_030765065.1. NCBI lineage: Eukaryota > Metazoa > Arthropoda > Insecta > Mantodea > Mantidae > Deroplatys > Deroplatys truncata. The sequence goes on along the minus strand of CM060975.1, from coordinate 333,873,799 downwards.
AACCTCTGTTGCTTGTGTTGTAACAGCTACTTGAAGTACTTGATTTATTTTAACCTATGTTACTTATTGTGTTCCAAAACCTACTTGAGGTACTGTTTTATATTTAACCTCTGTTACCCTGTTGTGTCGTAACAGCTACTTGATATACTTCATTATAGCTAAACTCTGTTACATGTTGTGTTGTAACAGCTAGTTGGAAACTTGATTATATTTAACCTCCGTTACTCCTTGTGTTTTAACAGTTTCTTGAGAAACTTGATTATAGTTAACCTCTGTTACTTGTTGTGTTGTAACGCTACTTGAGAAACTTAATTATTGTTTACCTTTGTTACTTGTTTTGTAACAGCTACTTCAGGTACTTGATTATAGATAAGATCTTTTACTTGCTGTGTTATAACAGCTTCTTGAGGAACTTGATTATAACTAACCTCTGTTACTTTTTTGTGTTGTAACAGCTACTTGAAAAGCTTGATTGTTGTTAACCTCTGTTGCTTGTTGTGTCATAACAGCAACTTGTGGCATTTGGTTATATTTAAGTTCTGTTACTTGTGTTTTATCAGCTTCTTGAGGAGCTTGATTATATCTAACCTCTGTTACTTGTAGTATTGTAATAGCTGCTAGGGAAACTTTATTATAGTTAACCTCTGTTACTTGTGTTGTAACAGCTACCTGAGGTGCTTGATTACATTTAACTTCTGTTACTTGTGTTGTAGCAGCTACCTGAGGTACTTGATTATGGTTTACCTCTGTTACTAGCTGTGTGGTAACAGCTACTTGATATACTTAATTATTGTTAACATCTGTTGCTTGTTGTGCTGTAAATTCTACTTGAGAAACTTGTTATAGTTATCTTCTGTTGCTTGTTGTGTTGTAAATGCTACTTGGGTTACTTGATTATAGTTACATACTGTTGCTTGTTGTGTTGTAAATGCTACTTGAGTTACTTGATTATAGTTATCTTCTGTTGCTTGCTGTGTTGTAAATACTACTTAAAGTACTTGATTATAGATAACCTCTGTTGCTTGTTGTGTTGTAAATACTAATTGGGATACTTGATTATAGTTAACCTCTGTTGCTTGTTGTGTTGTAAATACTACTGAGGTACTTGATTATAATTAAGTTCTGTTGCTTGTTTTGTTGTTAAAGCTACTTGAGGTACTTGATTATAGTTAACTTCTGTTGCTTGTTGCGTTGTTACAGCTACTTGGGGTACTTGATTATAATGAACTTCCGTTGCTTGTTGTGTTGTAACAGCTACTTGAGGTACTTGATTATAGTTAACCTCTCTTGCTTGTTGTACTGTAACAGCTAATTGAGGTTCTTGAATATAGTTAACTTCTGCGGCCCTTCTTGTTGTAAATGCTGTTTGAGGTACTTGATTATAGTTAAGTTCTGTTGCTTGTTGTGTTGTAAATGCTACTTGAGGTACTTGATTGTAGTTAACTTCTGTTGCTTGTTGTGTTGTAAATACTAATTGTGATACTTATTATAGTTAACTTCTGTTGCTTGTTGTGTTGTAACAGTACTTGAGGTACTTGATTATAGTTAACTTCTGTTGCTTGTTGTGTTGTAAATACTACTTGAGGTACTTGATTATAGTCAACTTCTTTTGCTTGTTGTGTTGTAAGAGCTACCTGAAGTACTTGATTGTAGTTAACCTCTGTTGCTTGTTGTGATGTAACAGCTACTTGAGGTACTATATTATAGTTAACTTTTGCGGTCCTTTGTGTTGTAAATGCTACTTCAGGTACGTGATTATAGTTACCTTCTGTTGCTTGTTGTGTTGCAAATGCTACTTGAGGTACTTGATTATAGTTAACATCTGTTGCTTGCTGTGTTGTAAATACTACTCTAGGTACTTGATTATAGTTAACCTCTGTTGCTTGTTGTGTTGTAAATACTACTTGGGGTACTTGATTATATTTAACCTCTGTTGCTTGTTGTGTTTTAAATACTACTTGAGGTACTTGATTATAGTTAACCCCTGTTGCTTGTTTTGTTGTAAATACTAATTGGGATACTTGATTATAGTTAACCTCTGTTGCTTGCTGTGTTGTAAATACTACTTGAGGTACTTGATAATAGTTAACCTCTGTTGCTTGTTGTGTTGTAAATACTAGTTGGGATACTTGATTATAGTTAACCTCTGTTGCTTGTTGTGTTGTAAATACTACTTGAGGTACTTGATTATAATTAACCTCTGTTGCTTCTTGTGTTGTAAATACTAATTGGGATACTTGATTATAGTTAACCTCTGTTGCTTGTTGTGTTGTAAATACTAATTGAGGTACTTAATTATAGTTAACCCCTGTTGCTTGTTGTGTTGTAAATACTAATTGGGATACTTGATTATAGTTAACCTCTGTTGCTTTCTGTGTTGTAAATACTACTTGAGGTACTTGATTATAGTTAACCTCTGTTGCTTGTTGTCTTTTAAATACTAATTGGGATACCTGATTATAGTTAACCTCTGTTGCTTGCTGTGTTGTAAATACTACTTGAGGTACTTGATTATAGTTAACCTCTGTTGCTTGTTTTGGTGTAAATACTACTGGAGGTACTTGATTATAGTTAACTTATGTTACCTTTGTGCTGTAACAGCTACTTGTGGAACTTGATTATAGTTAGCATCTGTTGCTTGTTGTGTTTTAAATGCTACTTGAAGAACTTGATTATAGTTAACCTCTGTTGCCTATTGTGCTGTAACAGCTACTTGAGGTGCTTGGTTATAATTAACATCTATCGTTTAGGTTCTGTATTAGCTCCTAGAGGACCCTGGTTATAGTTAACATTAGTTCCTTATGTTCTGTATTAGCTACTTGATGAAATTGGTTATAGAAAACCTATGTTTTTTTGTGTTGTAAGAACCTACTTGAGGGGCTTGATTATTGTTAATCTCTGTTGCCAACTGTGTTTTAACTGCTACTTGAGGTGCTTGATTATTGTTAACCTCTGTTGAAAGTTGTGTTTTAACTGCTACTTGTGGTGCTTGATTATTGTTAACCTCTATTGCCAGCTGTGTTTTAACTGCTACTTGAGGTGCTTGATTATTGTTAACCTCTGTTGCCAGTTGTGTTTAAACTGCTACTTGAGGCGCTTGATGATGGTTAACCTCTGTTTCCAGTTGTGTTTTAACTGCTACTTTAGGTGCTTGATCATTGTTAACCTCTGTGGACGGTTGTGTTTTAACTGCTACTTGAGATGCTTGATTATTGTTAACCTCTGTTACTTGCTGTGTTGTAACAGCTACTTAATAACTTGATTATAGTTAACCTGTGTAACTTGTTGTGTTGTAACAGCTACTTGGAAACTTGATTATATTTTACCTCTGCATACTCTTTGAGTTTTAACAGTTACTTGAGAAACTTGATTATAGTTAACCTGTGTTACTTGTTGTGTTGTAACAACTATTTGAGAAACTTGATTATTGTTAACCTCTGTTACTTGTATTGTATGATATACTTTAAGTACTGGATTATATTTAAATGCTGTTACTAGTTGTGTTTTAGCAGCTTCTTGAGGGACCTGATTATATTTAACCTCTGTTACTTGTAGTGTTGTAATATATACTAAGGAAACCTGTTGATAGTTAACCTCTGATACTTGTTGTGTTGTAACGGCAACTTGTGGTCCTAGATTATGGTTAACCTCTGCTGCAAGTTGTCTTGTAACATCTGCTTTAGGTAATTGATTTACTTTGAGCTGTGTTACTTATTGTGTTGCAACAGCTACTTGATGTTTTGGATTATAGTTAACCTATGTTGCTTGTGTTGTAACAGCTACTTGAAGTACTTGATTTATTTTAACCTATGTTCCTTATGGTGTTCCAAAAGCTACTTGAGGTACTGTTTTATATTTAACCTCTGTTACCCTGTTGTGTCGTAACAGCTACTTGATATACTTCATTATGTTTAACCTCTGTTACTTGTTGTGTTGTAACAGCTACTTGGAAACCTGATTATATTTAACCTCCGTTACTCTTTGTGTTGTAACAGTTTCTTGATAATCTTGATTATAGTTAACCTCTGTTACTTGTTGTTTTGTAACAGCTACTTCAGGTACTTGATTATAGATAAGATCTTTTACTTGTTGTGTTTTAACCGCTTCTTGAGGAACTTGATTATAATTAACCTCTGTTACTTTTTGTGTTGTAACAGCTACTTGAAAAGCTTGATTGTTGTTAACCTCTGTTGCTTGTTGTGTCATAACAGCAACTTGTGGCATATGGTTATATTTAAGCTCTGTTACTTGTGTTTTAACAGCTTCTTGAGGAGCGTGATTATATCTGACCTCTGTTACTTGTAGTGTTGTAATAGCTGCTAGGGAAACTTGATTATAGTTAACCTCTGTTACTTGTTGTGTTGTAACTGCTACCTGAGGTGCTTGATTACATTTAACTTCTGTTACTTGTATTTTAGCAGCTACTTGAGGTACTTGATTATGGTTTACCTCTGTTACTAGCTGTGTGGTAACAGCTACTTGATGTACTTAATTATTGTTAACATCTGTTGCTTGTTGTAATGTAAATTCTACTTGAGAAACTTGATTATAGTTACCTTCTGTTGCTTGTGTTTTAAATGCTACTTGAGTTACTTGATTATAGTTATATTCTGTTGCTTGTCGTGTTGCAAATGCTACTTGAGTTACTTGATTATAGTTATCTTCTGTTGCTTGTCGTGTTGTAAATGCTACTTGAGTTACTTGATTATTGTTATCTTGTGTTGCTTGTAGTGTTGAAAATGCTACTTGAGTTACTTGATTATAGTTACCTTCTGTTGCTTGTCGTGATGTAAATGCTACTTGAGTTACTTGATTATAGTTATCTTCTGTTGCTTGTCGTGTTGTAAATGCTACTTGAGTTACTTGATTATAGTTATCTTCTGTTGCTTGTCGTGTTGTAAATGCTACTTGAGTTACTTGATTATAGTTATCTTCTGTTGCTTGTCGTGTTGTAAATGCTACTTGAGTTACTTGATTATAGTTATCTTCTGTTGCTTGTCGTGTTGTAAATGCTACTTGAGTTACTTGATTATAGTTATCTTCTGTTGCTTGTCGTGTTGTAAATGCTACTTGAGTTACTTGATTATAGTTATCTTCTGTTGCTTGTCGTGTTGTAAATGCTACGTGAGTTACTTAATTATTGTTAATATCTGTTGCTTGTTGTGCTGTAAATTCTACTTGAGAAACTTGATTATAGTTACCTTCTGTTGCTTGTGTTTTAAATGCTACTTGAGTTACTTGATTATAGTTATATTCTGTTGCTTGTCGTGTTGTAAATGCTACTTGAGTTACTTGATTATAGTTATCTTCTGTTGCTTGTCGTGTTGTAAATGCTACTTGAGTTACTTGATTATTGTTATCTTCTGTTGCTTGTCGTGTTGTAAATGCTACTTGAGTTACTTGATTATAGTTATTTTCTGTTGCTTGTCGTGTTGTAAATGCTACTTGAGTTACTTGATTATTGTTATCTTCTGTTGCTTGTCGTGTTGTAAATGCTACTTGAGTTACTTGATTATGGTTATCTTCTGTTGCTTGTCGTGTTGTAAATGCTACTTGAGTTACTTAATTATTGTTAACATCTGTTGCTTGTTGTGCTGTAAATTCTGTTTGAGAAACTTGATTATAGTTACCTTCTGTTGCTTGTGTTTTAAATGCTACTTGAGTTACTTGATTATAGTTATTTTCTGTTGCTTGTCGTGTTGTAAATGCTACTTGAGTTACTTGATTATTGTTATCTTCTGTTGCTTGTCGTGTTGTAAATGCTACTTGAGTTACTTGATTATGGTTATCTTCTGTTGCTTGTCGTGTTGTAAATGCTACTTGAGTTACTTAATTATTGTTAACATCTGTTGCTTGTTGTGCTGTAAATTCTGTTTGAGAAACTTGATTATAGTTACCTTCTGTTGCTTGTGCTTTAAATGCTACTTGAGTTACTTGATTATAGTTATATTCTGTTGCTTGTCGTGTTGTAAATGCTACTTGAGTTACTTGATTATAGTTATCTTCTGTTGCTTGTCGTGTCGTAAATGCTACTTGAGTTACTTAATTATTGTTAACATCTGTTGCTTGTTGTGCTGTAAATTCTGTTTGAGAAACTTGATTATAGTTACCTTCTGTTGCTTGTGTTTTAAATGCTACTTGAGTTACTTGATTATAGTTATCTCCTACCCTTGTCGTGGTGTAACAGCTATTTGAGTTGGTTGATTATAGTTAAGTTTGTACCGGAAAATGGTTGTTCGATTCTTGCAGCGTGCTCTTGTAGTGTTCTTCTTCCTGGGCTAATGATGCTCCTCGGTGGTTGAGTATTTCATTCCTAATTGCTAAATCTCTTTTATCTCAGGTTATAGTGGTTGAGGCAAGTTAAAAATACTCTGCAAGTTTTTCCTTTATGACTGATATTTATTTCATTATTCGAATAAATATGGGCGGCTAGCTTTTCCCATTTACTTTATCCCACCACTTGAATATTTATCAGGAGCCTATCTATCTTCACACGCTTCCCCACTCTTATATGCACCCACGTGCATCTGTAGCACCTTGCTTCGGCGTGACTTCTTGTTGCGCTGAACTGGTAATAAGTAAGAGTGCCCCCTCGGCAAAATCTGGTCTTATATAGGGCGGCTGACCCACGCTGTCTTCTACGATTGAAAATGTAACGATGCTTCCCATTGGCCCTCAGGCCGCGTTACCCAAGCGTTTTATGGAAATATGAGGTTTCAGAACCTTGCGCTTCAGCGCCATCGTGTAGCTTCGTACCACTCTGTGCCAGGCACGGTCGTTACGAGTTCCAGGTATTCCCATTCAATTAGCTAGCGCGCGCTTTGCTTACAAATAGCTCTGTACAAAGTTACATGCTGAATGTTTTAACATTCAGTGAATTAATTATTGCTATACAATTCTTATGTGTATGGTTCCCCTTTCATATGTACAATGTATAATATGTATGATATATCCCCTTTCACGTTCTATTGCCTGTTGTGTTGTAAATGCTGCTTGAGGTACTTGATTATAGTTAGCTTCTGTTACTTGTTGTGTTGTAACAGCTACTTGAGGTACTTGATTATAGTTAACTTTTGTTGCTTGTTTTGTTGTTAAAGCTACTTGAGGTACTTGATTATAGTTAAATTCTGTTGCTTGTTGTGTTGTTACAGCTACTTGAGGTACTTGATTATAATCAACTTCCGTTGCTTGTTGTGCTGTAACAGCTACTTGAGGTACTTGATTATAGTTAACTTCTGCGGCCCTTTGTGTTGTAAATGCCACATGAGGTACTTGATTATAGTTAACCTCTGTTGCTTGTTGTGTTGCAAATACTACTTGAGGTAATTGATTATAGTTAACTTCTGTTGCTTGTTGTGTTGTAACAGTACTTGAGGTACTTGATTATAAATAACGTCTGTTGCTTGTTGTGTTGTAAATACTACTTGAGGTACTTGATTATAGTTAACTTCTTTTGCTTGTTGTGTTGTAACAGCTACTTGAGGTACTTGATTATGGTTAACCTCTGTTGCTTGTTGTGCTGTAACAGCTACTTGAGGTACTTGATTATAGTTAACTTTTGCGGACCTTTGTGTTGCCAATGCTACTTGAGGTACTTGATTATTGTTAACTTCTGTTGCTTGTTGTGTTGCAAATGCTACTTGAGGTACTTGATTATAGTTAACCTCTGTTGCTTGCTGTGTTGTAAATACTACTTGAGGTACTTGATTATACTTAACCCTGTTCCTTTTTGTGTTGTAAATACTACTTGTGGTACATGACTATATTTAACTCTGTTGCTTGCTGTGTCGTAAATACTATTTGAGGTACTTGATTATAGTTAACCTCTGTTGCTTGCTGTAATGTAAATACGAATTTGGCTACTTGATTATAGTCAACCTCTGTTGCTTGCTGAGTTGTAAATACTAATTGGGGTACTTGATTATAGTTAAGCTCTGTTGCTTGTTGTGTTGTAAATACTAATTGGGGTACTTGATTATAGTTAACCTCTGTTGCTTGTTGTGTTGTAAATACTACTTGGGGTACTTGATTATAGTTAACCTCTGTTGCTTGCTGTGTTGTAAATACTATTTGAGGTACTTGATTATAGTTAACCTCTGTTGCGTGCTGTGTTGTAAATACTAATAGAGGTACTTGATTGTATTTAACCTCTGTTGCTTGTTGTGCTGTAAATACTACTTGGGGTACTTGATTATATTTAACCTCTGTTGCTTGCTGTGTTGTAAATAGTAATTGGGGTACTTGGTTATAATTAACCTCTGTTGTTTGCTGTGTTGTAAATACTAATTGGGGTACTTGATTATAGTTAACCTCTGTTGCTTGTTGTGTTGTAAATACTACTTGGGGTACTTGATTATAGTTAACCTCTGTCGCTTGCTGTGTTGTAAATACTATTTGAGGTAGTTGATTATAGTTAACCTCTGTTGCTTGCTGTGTTGTAAATACTATTTGAGGTACTTGATTATAGTTAACCTCTGTTGCCTGCTGTGTTGTAAATACTAATTGAGGTACTTGATTATAGTTAATCTCTGTTGCTTGTAGTGTTTGAAATACTACTTGGGGTACTTGATTATAGTTAAATTCTGTTGCTTGTTATGTTGTAAATACTACTTGAGGTACTTGATTATAGTAAACCTCTGTTGCTTGCAGTACTCAAAATACTAATTGGAGTAGTTGATTATAGTTAACCTCTGTTGCTTGCTGTGTTGTAATTAGTACTTGAGGTACTTGATTATAGTTCACCTCTGTTCCTTGATGTGTTGTAAATACTAATTGAGGTACTTGATTATAGTTAACCTCTGTTGCTTGCTGTGTTGTAAATACTAATTGGGTTACTTGATTATAGTTAACCTCTGTTGCTTGTTATGTTGTAAATAATACTTTGGATACTTGATTATGGTTGACCTCCGTTGCTTGCAGTGTTGTAAATACTAATTGGGGTACTTGATTATAGTTAACCTCTGTTGCTTGCTGTGTTGTAAATACTACATGAGGTACTTGATTATAGTTCACCTCTGTTGCTTGCTGTGTTGTAAATACTAATTGAGGTACTTAATTATAGTTAACTTCTGTTGCTTGTTGTGTTGCAAATGCTACTTTATGTACTTGATTATAGTTAACCTCTGTTGCTTGCTGTATTGTAAATACTACTTGAGGTACTTGATTATAGTTAACCTCTGTTGCTTGTTGTGTTGTAAATACTACTTCGGGTACTTGATTATGGTTAACCTCAGTTGCTTGCTGTGTTGTAAATACTATTTGAGGTACTTGATTATAGTTAACCTCTGTTGCTTGCTCTGTTTTAAATACTAATTGGGGTACTTGATTATAGTTAACCACTGTTGCTTGCTGTATTGTAAATACTAATTAGGGTACTTGATTATAGTTCACCTCTGTTGCTTGTTGTGTTGTAAATACTACTTGGGGTACTTGATTATATTTCACCTCTGTTGCTTGTTGTGTTGTAAATACTACTTGAGGTACTTGATTATAGTTAATCCCTGTTGCTTGCAGTGTTGTAAATACTAATTGGGGTACTTGATTATAGTTCACCTCTGTTGCTTGCTGTGTTGTAAATACTAATTGAGGGATTTGATTATAGTTAACCTCTGTTGCTTGTTGTGTTGTAAATACTACTTGAGGTTCTTGATTATAGTTAACCTCTGTTGCTTGTTGTGTGTAAATACTAATTGGGGTACTTGATTGTATTTAACCTCTGTTGCTTGTTGTGTTGTAAATACTACTTGGGGTACTTGATTATATTTAACCTCTGTTGCTTGCTGTGTTGTAAATACTAATTGGGGTACTTGGTTATAATTAACCTCTGTTGTTTGGTGTGTTGTAAATACTAATTGGGGTACTTGATTATAGTTAACCTCTGTTGCTTGTTGTGTTGTAAATACTACTTGGGGTACTTGATTATAGTTAACCTCTGTCGCTTCCTGTGTTGTAAATACTATTTGAGGTAGTTGATTATAGTTAACCTCTGTTGCTTGCTGTGTTGTAAATACTATTTGAGGTACTTGATTATAGTTAACCTCTGTTGCCTGCTGTGTTGTAAATACTAATTGAGGTACTTGATTATAGTTAATCTCTGTTGCTTGTAGTGTTTGAAATACTACTTGGGGTACTTGATTATAGTTAAATTCTGTTGCTTGTTATGTTGTAAATACTACTTGAGGTACTGAGGTACTTGATTATAGTAAACCTCTGTTGCTTGCAGTACTCAAAATACTAATTGGAGTAGTTGATTATAGTTAACCTCTGTTGCTTGCTGTGTTGTAAATAGTACTTGAGGTACTTGATTATAGTTCACCTCTGTTCCTTGATGTGTTGTAAATACTAATTGAGGTACTTGATTATAGTTAACCTCTGTTGCTTGCTGTGTTGTAAATACTAATTGGGGTACTTGATTATAGTTAACCTCTGTTGCTTGTTATGTTGTAAATAATACTTTGGGTACTTGATTATGGTTAACCTCCGTTGCTTGCAGTGTTGTAAATACTAATTGGGGTACTTGATTATAGTTAACCTCTGTTGCTTGCTGTGTTGTAAATACTACATGAGGTACTTGATTATAGTTCACCTCTGTTGCTTTCTGCGTTGTAAATACTAATTGAGGTACTTAATTTTAGTTAACTTCTGTTGCTTGTTGTGTTGCAAATGCTACTTTTTGTACTTGATTATAGTTAACCTCTGTTGCTTGCTGTATTGTAAATACTACTTGAGGTACTTGATTATAGTTAACCTCTGTTGCTTGTTGTGTTGTAAATACTACTTCGGGTACTTGATTATGGTTAACCTCAGTTGCTTGCTGTGTTGTAAATACTATTTGAGGTACTTGATTATAGTTAACCTCTGTTGCTTGCTCTGTTTTAAATACTAATTGGGGTACTTGATTATAGTTAACCACTGTTGCTTGCTGTATTGTAAATACTAATTAGGGTACTTGATTATAGTTCACCTCTGTTGCTTGTTGTGTTGTAAATACTACTTGGGGTACTTGATTATATTTAACCTCTGTTGCTTGTTGTGTTGTAAATACTACTTGAGGTACTTGATTATAGTTAATCTCTGTTGCTTGCAGTGTTGTAAATACTAATTGGGGTACTTGATTATAGTTCACCTCTGTTGCTTGCTGTGTTGTAAATACTAATTGAGGTATTTGATTATAGTTAACCTCTGTTGCTTGTTGTGTTGTAAATACTACTTGAGGTTCTTGATTATAGTTAACCTCTGTTGCTTGTTGTGTGTAAATACTAATTGGGGTACTTGATTATATTTAACCTCTGTTACTTGCTGTGTTGTAAATACTACTTAAGGTACTTGATTATACTTAAGCTCTGTTGCTTGTTGTGTTGTAAATACTACTTGAGGTACTTGATTATAGTTAACTTCTGTTACTTGTGTGTTTTAATAGCTACTTGTGGAAATTGATTATAGTTAGCATCTGTTGCATTTTGTGTTTTAAATGCTACTTGAGCAACTTGAATATATTTCACCTCTCTTACTTTTTGCGCTGTAACAGCTACTAGAGGTGCTTGGTTATAGTTAACATCTTTCGCTTAGGTTCTGTGTTAGCTCCTAGAGGAGCCTGGTTATAGTTAACATTAGTTCCTTATGTTCTGTATTAGCTACTTGATGAAATTGGTAATAGATAACCTATGTTTTTTTGTGTTTTAAGAACCTACCTGAGGTGATTAATTATTGTTAAGCTCTGTTGCCAGCTGTGTTTTAACTGCTACTTGAGGTACTTGATTATTGTTAACCTCTGTTGCCAGCTGTGTTTTAAGTGCTACTTGAGGTGCTTGATTATTGTTAACCTCTGTTGCCAGTTGTGTTTTAACTGCTATTTGAGGTGCCTGATGGTTGTTAATCTCTGTTGCCAGGTGTTTTAACTGCTAATTGAGGTGCTTGATAATTGTTAACCTCTGTTGCAAGTTGTGTTTTAACTGCTACTTGAGGTGCTTGATTATTGTTAACCTCTGTTGCCAGTTGTGTTTTAACTGCTATTTGAGGTGCTTGATGATTGTTAGCCTCTGTTGCCAGTTGTGTTTTAACTGCTACTTGAGGTGCTTGATTTTTGTTAACCTCTGTTGCCAGTTGTGTTTTAACTGCTGCTTGAGGTGCTTGATTTTTGTTAACCTCTGTTGCCAGTTGTGTTTTAACTGCTACTTGAAGTGCTTGATTATTGCTAGTCTCTGTTGCCAGTTGTGTTTTAACTGCTACTTGATGTACTTGATTATTGTTAACCTCTGTTACTTGCTGTGTTGTAGCAGCTACTTGATAACTTGATTATAGTTAACCTCTGTAACTTGTTGTGTTGTAACTGCTACTTGGAAACTTGATTATATTTTACCTCCGCTACTCTTTGTGTTTTAACAGTTGCTTGAGAAACTTGATTATAGTTAACCTGTGTTACTTTTTGTTTTGTAACAGCTATTTGAGAAACTTGATTATTGTTAACCTCTGTTACTTGTTGTATTGTAAGAGATACTTTAAGTACTTGATTATAGTTAAGCTCTGTTACTTGTTGTGTTTTAGCAGCTTGTTGAGGAACTTGATTATATTTAACCTCTGTTACTTGTAGTGTTGTAATATCTACTCGGGAAACTTGTTTATAGTTAACCTCTGATACTTGTTGTGTTGTAACGGCAACTTGAGGTCCTAGATTATGGTTAACCTCTGTTGCAAGTTGTGTTGTAACATCTGCTTTAGGTAATTGATTTACTTTAAGCTGTGTTACTTATTGTGCTGCTACAGCTACGTGATGTTTTGGATTATAGTTAACCTCTGTTGCTTGTTGTGTTGTAATAGCTACTTGAAGTAATTGATTTATTTTAACCTATGTTACTTATTGGGTTCCAAAATCTGCTTGAGGTACTGTTTTATATTTAACCTCTGTTACCCTTTTGTGTCATTAGAGCTACTTGATATACTTCATTATAGTTAACCTCTGTTACTTGTGTTGTAACAGCTACTTGGAAACTTGAATATATTTAACCTCCGTTACTCTTTGTGTTGTATCAGTTTCTTGAGAAACGTGATTATAGTTAACCTCCGTTACTTGTTGTGTTGTAACGCTACATGAGAAACTTGATTATTGTTTACATCTGTTACTTGTTGTTTTGTAACAGCTACTTCAGGTACTTGATTATAGTTAAGATCTTTTACTTGTTGTGTTTTTACAGCTTCTTGAGGAACTTGATTATAATTACCTCTGTTACTTTTTGTGTTGTAACAGCTACTTGAGAAGCTTGATTGTTGTTAACCTCTGTTGCTTGTTGTGTCATAACAGCAACTTGTGGCATTTGGTTATATTTAAGTTCTGTTACTTGTGTTTTAACAGTTTCTTGAGGAGCTTGATTATATTTAACCTCTGTTACTTGTAGTGTTGTAATAGCTGCTAGGGAAACTTGATTATAGTTAACCTCTGTTACTTGTTGTGTTGTAACAGCTGCTTGAGGAAATTGATTATATTTAACCTCTGTTACTTGTAGTGTTGTAATAGCTGCTAGGGAAACTTGATTATAGTTAGTCTCTGTTAATTGTTGTGTTGTAACAGCTGCTTGAGGAAATTGATTATATTTAACCTCTGTTACTTGTGTTGTAATAGCTGCTAGGGAAACTTGGTTATAGTTAACCTCTGTTACTTGTTGTGTTGTAACAGCTGCTTGAGGAAATTGATTATAGTTAACCTCTGTTGCATGTTGTGTTTTAAGAACTACTTTAGGTAGTTGATCGTATTTAGTATCTGTTGTCTAGTTTATTGGAACACTAGCTGAGGATCTTGGTTGTAGATACCATCATTTGCTTAGATTTTTGTAACACATACTTGAGGAGCTTGATTATAATTAACATTTGTTGCTTGTGCTGTAAGAGCAAAAGAGGAGCTTGGTTTTTGTTAATATCTCTTTCTCAGGTTGTTGTAACAGCTAACTGAGGGGCTTGGTTATAGTTAACATCTGTTGCTGTAACAGCTACTTCAGGGGCTTGGTTATAGTTAACATCTTTTGCATAGGTTGCTGTAACTGCTACTGGCGGAGATTTGTTATAGCCAGTATCTGTTGCTTAAATGATCTGTAGCATCTACTTAGATAGTTATTTTATAGATAATGTATGTTTCTCGTGCTGTAGCAGCTACCTTAGAAGCTTGGTTGAAGTTAACATCTGTTGCTTGTGTTGTCACAGCTACTTGAGAAGTTTAGTTATGGTTAACATCTGTTGCTTCGGTTTTTATAACATCTACTCGAGGAGCTTGGTTATAGGTAACATCTGTTGCTTTGGTTGTTATAACAGCTATTTGAGCAGCTTGGCTGTAATTAACGTCAGTTGCTTGTGCTACAACTGCAACTGGAGTAACTTGGTTATTGTTAACATCTGTTTCTTAGGTTGCTGTAACATTTACTCGAGGAGCTTGGTGATAGTTAATATCTGTTTCTTGTCATGTTACATCTACTTGAGGAGCTTGTTTAGTTAGTATCTGTTGCTTGTGCTGTAACAGCTATGGTGTTTTTATCCGTCAACATTTTCGTTTAATTTCGTGGAAACAATAAGAGTTATTTCCTAACGCCAGTCTTGAAAAACAGAATCTGTTTTCAGGGGGAGGAATTCCCTGCATACCTTCAGATAAGTGTTTATTGTCACGAGAAAGGGAGTTGGTTAAATAATGCAATTAGGTTTGAAAGTTGTGCTGTAGTAATGCTTGTGATAACGAACAACCAGCCGTCAGGCGGCAATTAAAGATAATCTTAGGGATTATTTGTAAAAATTTGTTGCATGTGTGTGTTATATGTTTACTCCATCGTAAGTGCTGGTCTATAATGATTCCGAGATATTTTCGTTTAGTTTATGACAGATAATTAAGAGAGGAATCGTAACTATGTATTCTAATGTGAAAGAAGCCAGATCAACAGGTAATAAAGAAACCCGGATGGGTATTGTTTTGAAAACCTTTAACGGAGAAAATATGAGTTAAACCATTTTTAATTATTTTCATTTACATTTTTCCCGTTGTTATACATCTCAAATAATACACCTGTGCAATCTGCATATGGGAATAGTAACCATACACATTTTTAAATCTGTTTTTAGTAAATCACTGGTTTAAAACAGAAATAACTACTCTCACGATAAACTAATTACGAATTTCGCGCTATCTTAAAAGTGAAACACACGTACAGAAAGTTTAAAGCAGTCGTATGAATATGGAGAAATTCTGATACAGGTTTTTGTTAGCGGAATGTGGAAGGTTGTGGTTATGCTCCTGGAAGCTGTACGCCATGTTTTTTCTCAGTTCTGTCGGACAAAGAGATGTGGAATGATCATTCATCCAAAACCCCAGCTTCCTGTCGCAACAAAGGATTAACTTGGGACAATATGAAATGAATTTAGCTCAAGATTCTCTCAAGGTCTGCTTGTCAATCCTGAAACCGATATACACGTGTAATACGAGATAATCATCTTGAAGCAAAAGTCGTGCACAGCTGCCTCTGCAATCGCCTTCTCCATCTGAGACCACTTTAGCAACAAGGATCGGCCGCCCGGCACAGGTGTGAAGGTCTTCCCCACCCCTATCGACATCATGTTTACAATATTCTTAATTCACAATGAATCTTGTACGTATAACTGGTAAATCATAAGATCGAGGAAAATGTAGATGTGTTAAAACACAGTTCATGTAAAGTAGACAGACACACAGGCAGACAGAGAGAAAATAAGATAGAATATATAGATAGATAGATAGATAGATAGATAAATAGAATAGATATAAAGATAGATAAATAGAAAGACAGACACACAGACAAATAGATAGATAGAATAGATAGAATAGATAGATAGAATAGATAGATAGATAGACAGTATTATCTAGTTGGAATTTACTTCAGAACATGTATTTTATTACGGTATGCAAAACAATGCTCCTCGTGTTATCTAGTTGGAATTTAGTTCAGAACATGTATATTATTGGGGATGCAAAATAATACTCCTCGTGATATTAAGTGGGGATTTACTTTTGAACATGTATTTTATTAGGCGATGCAAGTTAATGTTCTTCGTGTTATCTAGTTGGAATTTACTTCTGAACGTATATTTTATTAGTAGATGGAAAATACTGTTCCTCGCCTTATGTAGTTCGAATTTTCCTATGAACATGTCTTTTAGGAGGAGATGCAAGTTAATGTTTCTTGTGTTTTTATCAAGTTAGGATTTACTTCTGAAAATGCTCTTATTAGGGGGTACAAAGTAACGTTCCTCGCGTTATCCAGTTGGAATTTACTTATGAACATGTCTTTTATTAGGGGATGCAAGATAATATTCCTTGCATAATCTTGTTGGAATTCAGTTCTGAACATGTGCTTTATTAGAGGATGCAAATTAATGTTGCTTGTGTTGTTATCTAGCTGGAATTTACTTCTGAACATGTCTTTTTTAGGGTATGCAGAATAATGCTCCTCGTGCGCTTAGCTAGTTGGAGTATACTTCTGAACATGTATTTTATTAGGGGATGCAAAATAATGTTCCTCTTATTGTTATCTAGTTTTGAATTTGCTTCTGAACATGTCTTTTGTTAGGGGATGCAAAATAATGTTCCTCGAATTGTTATCTTGTTGGAATTTGCTTCTGAACATGTCGTTTATTAGGGGATGCAATATAATGTTCCTCGTGTTGTTATCCAATTGAAATTTTCTTCTGAACATGCCTTTTATTAGGGGATGCAAATTAATGTTCCACGTGTTATCTAGTTGGAATTTACTTATGAACATGTCTTTTATTAGGGGATGCAATATATTGTTCCTCGAGTTGTTATCTAGCGGTAATTTACTTCTGAAAATGCATCTTATTAGGGGCTGCAAAATACTCTTCCTGGTGCTGTTATCCAGTTGGAATTTACTTCTGAACATGTATTTTATATGGGGATACAAAATAACGTCCCTCGTAATGTATCTAGTTGGAATTTACTTCTGAACATTTCTTATATTGGGGGCTGCAAAATAACGGTCCTCGTAGTGATATCTAGTTGGAATTTACTGCTGAACATGTCTTTATTTAGGATATGCAAGTTAATGTTCCTCGTGATGTTATCTAGTTGTAATTTACTTCTGATCATGTTTTTATCAGAGGATGGAAGTTAATGTTCCTCATGTTATTTAGTTGGAATTAAATTCAGAACATGTTATTTACTAGGGGATGCAAGCTAATATTACCCGTGTTGTTATTTAGTTGGAAATCACTTCTGAACATGTCCTTTATTAGGGGATGTAATTTAATGTTTCTCCTGTTGTTATCTAATTGGAATATACTTCTGAACATATCCTTTATTAGGGGATGCAAAAAACGTTCCTCGTAGTGATTTCCAGTTGGAATTTACTTATGAACATGTCTTTTATTAGGGGATGTAAAATAATGTTCCTCGTGTCATCTAGTTGGTATTTACTTATGAACATGTCTTTCATTTGGGGATACAAATTAATGTTCCTCGTGTTGTCTAGTTGGAATTTACTTATGAACATGTCTGATATTAGATGATAAAGGTTAATATTCCTTGTGTTGTTATCAGCTGGAATTTACTTCTGAACATATCTTTTATTAGGTGATGCAAAATAACGTTCCTCGTAGTGATACCTATTTGGAATTTATTTCTGAACATGTCTTATATCAGGGGATGTAAAATTATGTTCTTCGTGTTGTTATCTAGTAGGAATTTATCTCTGAACATATATTTTATTAGGGGATGGAAAAACATTTTCCCCGTGTTATCTAAATGATAGCTACTTCTTAACATGTATTTTATTAGGAGATGCAAAATAATGTTCCTTGTGTTTATATCCAGTTGGAATTTACATCTGAACATGTCTTCTATTAGGGTATGGAAAACAATGTTCCTCGTGTTATCTACTTGGTATTTACTTTTGAACATGTATTTTATTAGGCGATGCAATTTAATGTTCTTCGTGTTGTTATCTAGTTGGAATATAATTCTGAACATGTATTTTATTGGCAGATGCAAAATACTCTTCCTCGCCTTATGTTGTTCGAATTTACCTCTGAACATGCCACGTATTAGGGGGTGAAAAATATTCTTCCTCCTGTTGTTATCTAGTTGGATTTAACTTTTAAACGTGTCTTTTATGAGGATATGTAGTTAATGTTCCTTGTGTTTTTATCAATTTAGTATTTACTTCTGAAAATGCTTTTATTAGGGGATAAAAAGTAACGTTCTTCGCGTTATACAGTTGGAATTTACTTATGAACATGTCTTTTATTTGGGGATGCAAAATAATGTTCCTTTGTAGTCTTGTAGGAATTTAGCTCTGAACATGTCTTTTATTAGGGGATGCAAGTTAATGTTCTTTGTGTTGTTATCTAGCTGGAATTTACTTCTGAACATGTATTTTTTTAGGGTATGCAGACTAATGCTCCTCGTGTGTTTAGCTATTTGGAGAATACTTTTGAACATGCATTTTATTAGGGGATTTAAAACAATGCTCCTAGGTTTGTTATCTAGTTGTGATTTACTACCGAACATATCTTTTATTAGCGAATGCAAGTTAATGTTCCACGTGTTGTTATCTAGTTGAAATTTACTTCTGAACATGTTTTTTCAGAGGATGCAAGTGAATCTTATTCGTGTTATATAGTTGGAATTACTTCAGAACATGTAATTTACTAGGGGAAGCAAGCTAATGTAACTCGTGTTGTTCTCTAGATAGAATTTACTTATGAACGTGTACTTTATTAGTGGATACAAACTAATGTTCCTCGTGTTATCTAGTTGGAATTTACTTATGAACGTGTCTTTTATTAGGGGATGCAAAATCATGTTGTTATTTAGTTGTAATTTACTTCTGATTATGTTACTATCAGAGCATGCAAGTTAATGTTCGTCATGTTATTTAGTTGTAATTGACTTCAGAACATGTTATTTACTAAGGGATGCAAGATAATGTTGCTTGTGTTGTTTTCTAGTTGTAAATTACTTCTGAACATGTACTTTATTAGGCGATGCAAGTTAATGCTTCTCCTGCTGTTATCTAATTGGAATTTCCTTCTGAACATGTCTTTTATTAGGGGATACAAATTAATGTTCCTCGTGTTATCTAGTTGGAATTTACTTATGAACATGTGTTTTATTTGGGGATGCAAAATAATGTCCCGTTTATATCTAGTTGGAATTTACTTCTGTACATGTATTTTATTAGGGGCTGTAAAATGATCTTCCTGGTGTTGCAATTTACTTCTGAACATGTTTTTTTAATTAGGGGATGCAATATAATGTGCCTCGTTTTGTTGTCTAGCAGGCATTTACTTCTGAAAATGCATTCTATTTGGGATTGCAAAGTAATCTTCCTAGTGTTATTATGTAGATAGAATTTACTTCTGAAAATGTATTTTATTAGGCTATTCAGAATAATGCTCGTCGTGTTGTTATACAGTTGGAGTTTACTTCTGAAGACTTACTTAATAGGGGATGCAAAATAATATTCCTCTTGTTGTTAACGATTTGGTGCTTACTTCTGAACAGGTCCTTTTTAGGGGTTGCAAACTAACGTTCCTCGTAGTGATATCTATTTGGAATTTACTTCTGAACATGTCTTATATCAGGGTATGTAAAATAATGTTGCTTATGTTGTTATTTAGTAGGATTTTTCTTCTGAACATATATTTTATTAAAGGATGTAAAAACATGCTCCCCGTGTTATTATCTAATTAAAAACTACTTATCAACATGTATTTTATTAGTGGATGCAAAATAATGTTCCTGATGTTTATATCCGGTTGGAATTTACATCTGAACATATCTTTTATTAGGGTTTGCAAAACAACGTTCCTCGTGTTATATAGTTGGAATTTACTTCAGAACATGTATTTTATTGGGGATGTAACATAATAGTCCTCGTGATATTACGCGGGAATTTACTTTTGAACATGTATTTTATTAGGCGATGCAAGTTAATGTTCCTCGTGTTGTTATCTAGTTGGAATATAACTCTGAACAAGTGCTTTATTAGTAGATGCAAAATACTGTTCCTCGCCTTATGTAGTTCCAATTAACCTCTGAACATGTCTTGTATTAGGGGTGCAGAATAATGTTCCTCGTATTGTTATCTAGTTGGGATTTACTTCTGAACATGTCTTTTATTAGGAGATGCAAGTTAATGTTCCTTGTGTTTTTATCCAGTTGGAATTTACTTCTGAACATGTCTTTTATTAGGGGTTGCAAAGTAATGTTCCTCGCGTTATCTAGTTGGAATTTAGTTTTGAACATGTCTTTTATTTGGGGATGCGAGTCAATGATCCTTGTGTTGTTATCTAGCTGGAATTTACTTCTGAACATGTCTTTTATTAGGTGATGCAGAATAATGCTCCTCGTGTTTTTAGGTGGTTGGAGTGTACTTGTGAACATGCATTTTATTAGGGGATGCAAACTAATGTTTCTCTTATTGTTATATAGTTGGAATTTACTTCTGAACATATATTTTATTAGGGGATGCAAAATAATGCTCCTCGTGTTGTTATCTTGTTGGAATTTACTTCTGAACATGTATTTTATCAGGGAATGCAACATAATGTTCCTCGTGTTGTTATCTAGTTGGAATTTTCTTCTGGACATGTCTTTTTTTAGGGGATACAAATTAATGTTCCTCCTGTTATCTAGTTGGAATTTACTTATGAACATTTCTTTTATTAGGGGATTCAAAATAATGTTCCTTGCGTAATCTTGTTGGAATTTAGTTCTGAACATGTATTTTATTTGGAGATACAAGTTTATGTTCTGCGTGTTTTTATCTAGTTAAAATTTAGTTCAGAGCATGTATTTTATTAGGGGATGGAAATTAATATTCCTCGTGATATTAAATGCGAATTTACTTTTGAACATGTATTTTATTAGGCGATGCAAGTTAATGTTCCTCGTGTTGTTATCTAGTTGGAATGTACTGCTGAACATGTCTTTTATTAGGGGATGCAAAAATGCTCCCCCGGTTATCTAGTTGAAATTTACTTCTGAACATGTCTTTATTTAGGAGTTGCAAGTTAATTTACCTTCTGTTGTTATCTAGTTGGAATTTACTTCTGAACATGTCTTTGATAAGGGATGCAAAATGGTGTTCTGCGTGTTATCTAATTGGAATATACTTCTGCGATTGCATTTTATTAGGGGATGCAAAATAATGCTGCTAGTTTTTTTATCTAGTTGGGATTTACTTCTGAACATGTCTTTTATTAGCGAATGCAAGTTAATGTTCCTCGTGTTGTTATCTAGTTGTAATTTACTTCTGAACATGTTTTATATCAGGAAATGCAAGTTAATATTCCTCGTTTTATCTAGTTGGAATTAACTTCAGAATATGTTATTTACTAGGGGATGCAAGCTAATGTTCCTCGTGTTGTTCTCTAGTTTGAATTTACTTCTGAACATGTCCTTTATTAGTGGATGCATGTTAAAGCTTCTCCTGTTATCTAATTGGAATTTCCTTCGGAACATGTCTTTTATAAGGGGATACAAATTAGTGTTCCTCGTGTTATCTAGTTGGAATTTACGTATTAACATGTCTTGTATTAGGGGATGCAAAATAATGTTTGTCTCGTTATCTAGTTGGAATTTATTTTTGAACATGTCTGTGATAAGGTGATGCCAGTTAATATTCCTTGTGTTGTTATCTAGCTGGAATATACTTGTGAATATATCCTTTATTAGGGGATGCAAATTAGTGTTCCTCGTGTTGTTATTTATTTCGTGTAACCTTCGGCACATGTATTTTATTAGGGTGTGCAAAATAATGTTCATCGTGTTGCTATCTAGTTGAATTTTTTTTCATCTCTTTTATCAGGGGATGCTAGTTAATGTTCCTCTTGTTGTTATCTAGTTAGAGTTTACTTCTGAACATGTATTTTATTAGGGGCTGCAAAATAATCTTCATGTTGTTTATATCTAGTTGGAATTTACTTCTGAACATGTATTTTATTACGGGATGCAACGTAATGTTCTCGTGTTGTTATCTGGCAGGAGTTTACTTCTGAAAATGCATTTTATGAGGAGATGCAAAACAATCTTCCTGGTGTTGTTATGTAGTTAGAATTTACTTCTGAACGTGTATTTTATTAGGGTATGCAGAATAATGCTCCTTGTGTTGTTATCCAATTTTGTTTACTTGTGATTATGTATTTTATTACGGGATGCAAAATAATCTTCCTTTTGTTATTTAGTTGGGGCTTACTTCTGAACATGTCTTATATTGGGGGATGTAAAATTACGGTCCTCGGGATATCCAATTGAAGTTTACTGCTGAACATGTCTTATATTAGGGGATCCAAGATAACGTTCCTCGATGTGATATCTAGATGGAATTTACTTCTGAACATGTCTTATATTAGGGGATGAAAATAATGCTCCTGGTGTTCTTATCTTGTGGGAGTTTACTTCTGAACATATATTTTATTAGGGCATGGAAAAACATGTACCCCGTGTTTTTATCTAATTGTAAACTACTTCTGAACATGTAGTTTATTAGTAGATGCAAAATACTGTTCCTCGCCAGTAGTATAAGTCCCGGATGAGCCAATTGGCTTAACGATAATCCTGCCGCTAGGGGCGCTAGTGTCGAAAGTGTCGCTGCGTGCGACAGCGGCGGCGGGAAGTTTGAAAAGCGCCCTGAGCGGGAGGATTATCGTTATTGCAATTGGGTCATCCGGGACTGTTTTCTTTATTTATAATTTGAATACAGTACATTGGATAAAGATATGTATACATAGTTTAGATTAACATGATGTATTATTTGCTTAACATATGAATACATAGTTTGAGAATAACATAATGGATTATTTGATTACAGGAGATTAACATATGAATACAATAAATGGACAATATAAGAAATATTAGGAGAAAAAAAAGCACATTAAAATTCATAGTTTGTTGAGGCACTAGGACACACAGATTTCGCGCACAACAATGATTTTAAAGTACGTGGTGCACTTTGAGTCCTCGTCATCGCTGCTGCTGCTATCGACGGTAAATTGGTGGATAGGTTTGGTGATGCAGGTGACGAGCAGGTGAGAGAAACTTTCGTTGACGAACTCGGTGAAGGTTGGTATATAGATGGGGATGGTAAATTCGTTGTAATGGCTGGTTGAGAAGCATCCTGTGGATGTGACTTTGTTGGTTAGAGCAGGAATGTTGCTGTTGCCGAGGTATATGATGCATAGTGCGTCTTGTTGATGCTGGTGCACTTTGGTAGGTACGCATTTGACGTGGACGGCGTGAGCCCCTTGGACGTCGAGTGTGATGGTGACAACTCTGCTGTTGCGGAAATAGGAGTTGGAGATGCAGAGGATACGGATAGGTGAAGCTGCGTTGAGAATGAGTTGTAGGTTAAGATTGTTCCCCACGGGGACGGGATAGGTTTCGTCGGACATTATTTAGGGTTATATGGGGAGAACGTGACGATGTGACGTTTGAAACCGCTGCGTAGTTTTTCCTCGCCTGCGTATATGATGCAGAATGAGGTAGAGTTGAGTTTGTTGATGAGTTCTGGAGAGGCTTTTGCAAATCTTGTTGGTAGGAAAACTTCTGTGTCGTTGTCGAGTTTGGCGACGAGCTTTGTACCGTGAACGGTGTCGATTGTTTTGACGCCGACGACACGATATGGAACGTGCTGTTGAAGCGTAGATAGGCTGAGAGTGTGGGCGCTGCTGAAAAGTTCTTCTAGCTCTTTAAGGACGTCCTGTGACATTATGACGGCACAGATGGCAGTTTTTGATAAACGGGGGAGGACCGTCTATATGAGTGGTTTGATGAGGAAGGTTGTAGTGTTGTTTACACCTGCGATAAGGTGCGCAAACTACCTGTGCGTCTGTGGGAAGTTGGTTCCACACAAGGTCGACGTCGCTTGGGGGATAACGTTCAAAGATGTATATGCCGTTCTGCAGCAGCACTTGGCGTTCCCTGTGCAGTAGCAGGTGGATTCTTCGTCCGTTATCGAGATACCGAAAGAGCAAGATGAAGCAGTTTATGTGGTGTTTCTAGCGGAGTACCTTCGAAGGAATTGTTGAATTTGCTTGTTGAGATGATCGAGGTCTTCGTAGAAACCGAGTTGACACTGCGTGCACAGGCGGGTGAGACGGTGCTTAAGTTCGCAGCTGCACGTTTGGTGAAAGCAAAACGAGCAGTGGAAGTCTTTACACGACGTTCCTGGCATTCCCCACGGCTGGCTAGCACCGAATGAAGGGGAAAAGAATGCGCGTGCATAAATATAACCCAACTGCCGGAAGCAGGAAATCACTGGTGGGGGAAAAGTTCGTTGGAGATTTACCACATCAGGGGAAGCACTGGTGGGGGAAAAGTTCGTTGGAGAAAGACCACATCAGGGGGAAGCAGTGGTGGGGGAAACGTTCGTTGGAGGTTGACTACATACGCCGGAAGCGCTAAGCGATTATTGCACAACATCCGCAGGAAAAACACTGTGTCCGTTGATTTAACGGTTTTCGTCTTGGAGGAGAACTCTGTTTTGAACGGTGCTGAACATGCAAACGACCACATCAGGGGGAAGCACTGGTGGGGGAAAAGTTGGTTGGAGAATTACCACATCAGGGGAAGCACTGGTGGGGAAACGTTCGTTGGAGGTTCACTACATCCGCCGGAAGCGCTTAGCGATTATTGCACAACTTCCGCAGGAAAAACACTGTGTCCGTTGATTTAACGGTTTTCGACTTGGAGGAGAACTCTGTTTTGAACGGTGCTGAACATGCAAACGCCGTGAATGAGATCGGGTATGATATAGCATGCTTCGCGACCCAAATGCGCCGCTAAGCACGTGCCGTAACACATGGGGTTTTCGTTTAACATTTGCTGCATTTTGTCTGTGGAAATGTATTGCTGTTCGTAGAAAACGATGTATAAACCTCTTGCGGGCACAAATTGGAACCACTGATGTTGTACGTCTTCTTTACCTGCTTTGAACTGGATATCGTTGAAGCACATGTTAGATAGCACAAAATGAATTTTGGTTTCGCAGCTGTGAACTCTGGCGGAGACGGATTTTCCGTCGTAGGTGCTGTCGACGCAGCGAAGTGCATAAGGTGTATTTTTATAGGGGTGACCGTCCACCTCGTAGTTTTTAAACATCTTACTGTCATGGTAGTACACCGACAGGTAATTTCTGTAACCCATGATGCGGGAGCGAAGGGCGCGAGATGTTTGGGTGAGGTGCGGTTGGAACGCTGGTAGAAATACATGCGCACTAAGGATTATTTTGTGAGATGCGCAGTGCGAAATGGGTGTTGACGAAATGATGAACCTCGAGGAATGTTCTAAAATTGGCGCACCGTATGTACTTGGTGAACTGCGTGAAATTCATGTTATGTAAGGGAACGTTGGAGGCATGGTTGTGAAGCATGTACTTGTGGTATGCCATGATTTGATTTTGCACGTCCGTCTCTTCCTTCTTTTTGTGATACATGATGTCGGTAATGATGCGCTGCAGGGTATGCAACACGTGCCATTCTTGTTGGTTGAGCGTAACGGATCCCACACTGACGAATTTAGTTTGTTGCGGGTTGAGGAAGTAGATATCCGCCAGAGGACCCACAACTGCACTGTGTTGGAACTGTGCTGGCGGAGCAGGGCTGTCGGGATGCTGTTGGAGGTCGAAGATGTGTAGTTTCCTTTTTTCCCCGGGTTTTGAGGTGGTCGGGGTTTGACATCCGGTTATACTGGAACACACAAAACAATAATAATAATGTGAGGGATAGAGAGATAAACGGGAAAGAAAAAAGCAAGCTAATACATAGGTGCGGACCTACCTGGTCGGCGTGCTGCATGGCAGCATGACTGTATCCGCGTGCTGCATGGTACACTCTGAATGAGGCGAGCGGCACCGTGACGTTGCTTTTTATATGAGCAGGAGCGTCTTCTGAAAGCACGTGCAAGACGATGGATTAGCTTAGATGTGCTGAATAGTGACACACACACACACACACACACACACACACGTACTCACCTTCAAGGGTTGACAAGTTTGCTGAGCGTCAGAGCACTTTGCGCGGCATGCGTCTTTGAACGTTTTGCGAATGACGACATCATTATCCGCGTGATTGCTGACGTGAAATTTTGAGAAGAATGTATGCTTAGGTAAGCCGGAGCAGCGGTGGGTGAGGTAGGCGATGACGTAATGACCGCAAGTGGTGCTGTCGAAACCTTGCAGCCTTCTGGCGTTGGTGGACCAACGCTTCCCGCAGACCGAATTTAAGAACTGGAGAAAATGGGGCGAAAGCGGTCCTATGCCGTAACTGTGAAAATATTCTGCATGCGAGTTTTTGTCCACAAAGATGCAAACCCAGTGTTGCCCGGATTTGGTGCTGGGGTCGGTGTTAGCCACTAGCGCCAAGGGAGGCGTTCCAATGCCGTGAAGTACGGGTAGTTTATCGCAGGGGTAGACGCCTAAAAAGTGAGAGCGCGTAGAGGGGCATGTCGATAGAAACCGTTGAATTTGAAAGGTGTTCATGATACCAAAATGGATCGGTTGGCATCGATTTCGACCGTGCGATGTATTTCCGCTAGCAGCAGAAGTATGACCGGTTCTGTCAATTTATCGGCAAAACCGATGCTTATAGAGACGGTTCCGTGGCGCTGACCCGAGATGTGAGACTCGTTAGCGCTCATGTCTGCAGTGAGATCGAAAACCATTATCGTATACCCTTGGGGGTAAGTTTCTCTGGAGATGGAGTGTCCCTCGTCCCTGAAATGAATGCCTAAACCGTCCTGCAGGGTTTGAAAGCATTGCAAATAGTGTCCCTTTGTAAAGTCGGGTTGCAGAGGTTGGGAGGGAACGGGTTGCCCGTTCACGTAGAGCTGAAAGAAGTTCATTTTAAAATGTTTCAAGTTGTATGGATTTGAGTTAAAATGGCCGGAATAGGCCTTGTCGTTGACCATGGCTACTACCACTCTCCTTGGAACTTGCCCTACGCACACGTCGCTAAACGTCATTGCCCTGGACTCCTTGGGGATGCTGAGAGCGTGAAAGCTGACGTCTTTGAGATGGTACTTTGCGTTGCCCTTTGCGAGCACGGCCTGGTGCGCGAGCTTTATGGTCGGCGAGGGCCGCACCGATTTTAAGCGCAGCGTGGCAGACACGATGTTGGCGTACCCCTTAAAGGTATCTACGTCGGAAAACAGATAAAACTGGGGAGAGGCGGGAGTGAGCTTGACGGTCATGCTAACGTTGTTCAAAAGCAGCTTCTCCTGTCTAAAAAGAGCGTTGGACAGAGGACCGATGAGCTGTACGACGTTGCTCCCTTTGGTAAACCCCTGACGCCACTGAAAACCCGCATTGGCGATAAAAGTGTCCATGATGCCTGCCGTGTCTTTCTCCAGAGGGTAGATTCTAGTTTGGTGTTCATGGCATCCTCGGAGTAATTGAGAAGCGTCTCGAGGTAGGTTCTATAGGGGTAACCGGCTTGCGGCATGGAGACGATGACGTTATTGAGGGTTACCTCCATCTGTTGAAACAGGGAATTTAAGGCGTTGTTGACCAGAGTGGCGTTAGCGTCAGCGTTTAAGGCCTCTCCTTTGTCATCTACAATGCGCACCATGAGTTCGAGTACGACGTAGGTCAAGTCTAGGTAATCGTCCGCATTTCCGGAATAATGAAAGGTGATGGGGGCATTTTTCATTAAAGTGTTTTGAGGGTTTAGGTATAGGAACCGTGACTCCTCGATGCTCATCTGAACCGGTACCTCTGTAAAGAGGTCCAGTTCGGAACTCATGTGGACGGCCGCGTCTGCCATTACGAAAATACGTCTTGCACCTTACGCCTACCGCGTTTCAGCTTGGACTGCTTGCTCTTTTTGGATTTGCTCGGTTTTATTCTCTTGAGGCGCCTGGCGCCGGAACCGAGCATAGCATCGAGCTTTTCGTCGGCTTTTCGCTTTAAATTGTATCCGGACTCCTTGAACCTCCGTTGGAGCGCTTGCTTTGGCGCTGCTCCCGCCACAGTCACATCGGAGAGAACGTGAGCGCCCGCCTTTAAGGCCTCCTTTCCGACTGCTTTTGCTCCGCTCTTTAAAAACGGCAGCAACCTTCTGAAGAGTCCTCCGAGGGCTGAAAAGAGACCGCTGCCTCTTTGGTAGCGCTTGCCCCTGTAGAGAGTGAAATCGCGATGGTGGAACGCGCCGCCGGTCTGATTGAGGTAGTACCGCGTTACGGCGTGCACGTCCATTACGCCTGTTTCGGACGAAAAGCGAGAACTATAGTAGAGGAAAATCCGTCGGCGAATGGCAAGAGATCGCCGTAACCGTTCCTTAAATCTATGTTGACCGTCTTGAAGTTTTGCTGAATCAATGGTACCCAATTTTGGGGAAAAAACGTCTTTTCGTCGCTCATGTAAGTGTTGTTGCTTCTTTCGTATTCCACGGCCGCGCTCTCTATGACTTGGGCGAAGGTGTCACCCACGACTTGCGGGGACACTAGATTACAATAGATGAACATTTCGTAAGGAAACCCCATATAAGGATCTACGGGGTGTTTAGCAGCTTTTTCGAGAATGACGTTGACGTAGGGCTCGAAACCCAACATTTTTGCCATAGCGGGCGTTAAGAGCAAACTGTGGATGCGGTGTAGAGGTCCCGCAGGGTCCTCCGATTTTAAACGTCTCGTTTGGGTCTGACGGAACGAGCCGCCGCGGGTTTCTGCTGCCCCGAAGCCCGGGGCTTCGGTTTCGGCTTGGGTATCTGGTGGGGCGCATCGTTGAGAGCTTCGTATTCGCCGACCGCGTACGGTACGACCGTGCGCGCGACATTTTCCACAAACCCGTTGAACGGAATGTCGGGTAGTGGTTCGGGATGGGCCACGGCGGCATTCACGCCCACCGTCTGCTTGCGCTCGACGAAGAGGAAGAAGTTTTCCACGTGCAAGTGTTCGAGTAGAACGGCGTTGACGAGGTTCACCAAGTCTTTGGGATTGTGCACGATGCCTTGCGGCATTTGCAAACTGAATTTGGAATGCGTGGGGAGGAGCGTCATGGTGTACTTGGTGCCCGCCAGACGGGCATCGTCTGGCGAAAAGTTATAAAATTTCACCGTATACCTGACCTTTTGCAGGGCGACCTCCCATTCTCCCTGCAGAACGATTCTCTCGGGCAAGATGTTAGAAAATCTGGCCGTGGTGTTGTCGGTAAAGTGTTCCATGGAAGCGTTGCTCACGAGAGTGATGGAGAAGGGCTTGGTCTTAATCATGTCGATTCGATGGTCGATGCCAGAACCCACGAGTTAAACTTTGCCGGATACCCCTTCCACTTTACCAAGACCTGCTTGTGGCGCCCTCGGCCCTTGGTCTGTAAAACGCGTTCGATCTTAATCGTCCGAGGTAGCGCGACCTTTTGTAGCTCCTCGGTGTAAAATGTGCCGTCTATGGCTTCTCCGGCCAGATCCTTCAACTTATATACCACCGGCCGACCACGCACCACCTCGGCTATCCGAAATATTTCGTCCGTCCAATTCTGCTCGTAGCCCTTGTCGAATTTCATTTTTTCTTTAGAGATGCGCATGTGATCGCCGACGGAAAATGTGGGTTTCCCTGCGCGAGGTAGGGTCCTATTTCCGTAGAGATTGCGGTACACTCGTAAAATGTTAGATTCGTTCACGTCCTTCGGAGCCATTTTTATGGACCTGTGATGCGAGCTATTGTACGACTCGAGTAAGGCCGGAAGGACTTCCAGGTATCTGTAACTGTTTTTGTGCGTAAAATACCTCCACATCTTGGTTTTTAAGGTGCTGTTGAAGCGCTACACGACGCTGGCTTTAACGTTATTTTTGGTTGTGTAATGTTTCACGTCGTGTTTCTTCAGAAAGTCGCGAAAAGTCTTGTTGGTAAACTCGGTTCCCTTGTCCGTTTGGAGGACCCTGGGGACGCGTTGGGAGAATATGGAGCGAAACGCTTGCGCAACCTCGGTACCCAGCTTCGATTTCAGGGGTACGGCCCAAGCATATTTGGAAAATACGTCGATAACGGTCAGAATGTACACGTAAGGTTTGTTATGTTCCCTCACGCTGTTCATGACGTTTAGATCGGCCTCCCAAAGATCGTCCATATTCGTCACGTGATAACATCTGGTGGGGAACCGCTTTCTGACCAGTTTGTGCAGAGTGTAACTGTCTTTGGTTTGAAGGAAGGACTCGATGTTCGCCTTAGACGCACCCGTGGCCTTTCGAAGGGGCTTGACCGTACCCAAACCGGCATAGTGTTCCGGTTTGGCATAGTATCGCCTTAGCGCCTTCCATTCCTTCATGCTTTACTTGTACAGGGGTTGCCAGACGCGTTTGCGAAAATGGTACGACGCGGAAGGCGATTTCGATTTCTTTTTCGGAGTGGCAGGGTTTGCCCTCTTCTTTTTGCGAGGCGAGAGGAGGTTGACCTTTATGGTTCGGGGTTCGACCTCCTGCTTCACCGGCACGCGTTCGTGCACGTCTTCGTAATCGTCGTCGTCGTCGTCGTCGCCGAGGAAGGGCTTTCTGACTTGCGCCACGAGATCGAGGTAGTTGTCCAATTTATGTTTTACGAGCCGCCACTTTTCGTCGGCAGAGAGCTTTGCGCTCTGCAGGTTCTGAATTTCTTTAGCCAATCTGGATATGGTGCGGTCTATAGCGTGAAGCTTATCGACAGTCTTTGGTTGCGGTGCAACGAGGATCTGCTTGCCGTACTTCATCCTGTTAATTTCGACACTAGCGCGCCGCCAAGCGAAGCCAAGACGGGTAGGAGAAATGCCGGCAAAAAACCTCCTTTTTGAACCAAGATGCTCTTCTTCTTCTTCAGAGGAACCCGTTTATCCGTCAACTTCCTCCAAGAAGCGTTGTGCTTCTTTAGGCGACCCAAGCACTTTGCGGGAAGTTGCACGTGACCTCTGCACACGTTGAGCATGCATTCGCTAATGGCCTTGATCAGATCGCATTCCGCATTTTTTAACAACTTTTTGCGCAGAGGGGCCTTCGCCTTGGCCAGAGCCGTCAAATTACCGTGCTGTCTCGCTATGCGATGACTGGTCAGCGTCGCAAGCCTTAACCTACCTCTAGCCATGCTTGCGCGATAATGACGTTCGCTCCGAAAGCGGTACTTTTTATTTAGACTCAATGGCCTCAGTTGGATAAGACTCTGCCGGGATAATATAGAAGGAAACGAACCCGAGACCTCTCGGAGGTCTCAGTTGGGTACGAAATAAGAGAGGTTTTCCCCCGGCAGCACACCGGTTCCATACCTGTATCGGGCGGGCGGGTACTGAGTGCAGTCCAACACGAGATACCCGTGAGAGCGTTCGGTGGCCTTCTCGAAGGCCTCCAAGAGAAACCTAGAGTTCCTGGATTCGATCTGCTGGCACAGTCTCTCGATCTGCATCTTGTCCCGGTTGTTCTTGAAGACCACGACGTAGTTTGCATTCAGAGAGATGTTGCGATATTTCTGACCCTGCGGAAACACGGTCTGCAGGATGTAGACGATGCCGAAGCGCTTGTGATGGGAGTCTCTGGTGAAAAAATTGGACACGTCCTACCCGCCACCCTCCAGCATCAGATCGTCGAGGACGACGAGGTCGTTCTCGCCCACCGAAGCAAGTTCGGGTATGCCCGCGTGGGTCTCGCAACGCAGAGCCGAGGGTTCGAGTCTCGGCGACTACTCCGGAGGGTGGCACCACAGCACCCTCCTGGGGCGCACGTCGAACATCCGGTGCGCGTGGCGTAACAGGTTTTTTACGAAGGTCGACTTGCAGCAGCGCGACGGCCCCGCCACGAGCATCGTGCTGGGAAACTCGAATCGCCCCAGGTCTCGGGAACCGGGCATCGTCTCCTCAGGGGCGCCCGGTTCGAATTGACTTTGGCGCGGCTGTAGACGTCTCATTTATGTGTTCCTCTTGAACCCGTAGGGATAGGAATCGTGATCGCCGGCAAGGATGCGCTTGTTGACCACCATCCTAAACGTCTTCGAGCTGGGTTCGGTGACGACCGTCCAAGACGGTTTCCGCGAAATCTGCATGCCCGCCAGCTTCAACGCACGGTCGTTGTCCCTCAGCACCACGTCGCGAATCACCTCCGCGTTCACCAGCTCCAGGTTGCCCGAATTGAGCGTGATCCCCTTCACCTTGCACACCGAGAAGGTCTTGCCCGTGTCGGGGCAAACGATCTCCATGTAGTAGCTCTTGGGCCCCGCGGAGGCGAACCGGGCGATGTAAGAGCCCCGCCCGTACTTCTCCAGCTCGTCCGTCATGTCCCCTAGGAGGCGTCCAACGGACGGCGTCCAGTCACCCGGAGCGGCGGCGACGACGACGGAATCGGTGTCGAAGTAGCAGACCCGTTCTCCCAGCCTTTTGAGGTAGGAGTAGAGCACCAGGCGCGCGTGAACCGTGGTGTAGGCCGCCAGGACGGCGTTGGCGGTGGGGTTCACCTTGCGGTGCTGCTCGCAGTACTTCCACACCGCGTACATGATCCGGTCGGTGACGGGCACGTAGGTCAGCACTTCCACGCCAGGGTCGTTGAGCACCTCCAGGAGGCGGTCGTACCGGTCCACCAGCTCGCACGTGGGGAGATTTTCCCTCTGCCCCAGTTTGCCCCAGAAGCTGTTGAGCATCAGCTTGGCCAGTTCCTGTCTGCCGGGGTTGGTGACGACGGCCTGGGGATCCAGGGCTACGCCTTCGTGTTCGAAGAATTGCTCCACGTACTGCGGTTTTGCGGCAGGGTCGTCGCAATCCGACGGCCAGCCGGAGGCTTCGGTCTTGATCTTCAGGAACTGATTCACGTAGTCCTCGAAGAGACCCTTGGCTCCGGTGGTCGGTTCGTGCTGCACCACGTCGTACTCCCAGATCTCGTGGACCCGGAAGAGGCGGTACCCCTCCTCCAGGGCGACCTTCATCTCGTCGACCACCCAGGTACCCGACAACGCCCTCTCGCGCTCACCGTGGTGGCACTCGTCTTGGCTCTCCGCCTCCGCACAAGCGCGGCATAGCGGGAACATCAGCTTGCCGCCGATGCGCGCCGGTAGCACCGGGTGGTACAGGTGTTGCGGCGGTAGAACCTCGCACTTCACCAACCCGCCCCCCCACGTCTTCCAAGCGCGGGAATCGATCCACGTGGATCTTGGGATGGCCCGCGGGGTAGGGCTTCGTCTTGTTCACGTACGGGTACAGGCTGCATACGTCGTAGTAGTAGATCTTGCTATCCGCCTTCGCCTCGCAGTACGTCCTGGTGCAGTTGGTGCGACCTCCGTAGAAGGCGTCTCTGGGGTTCAGGGGTTCCGGTACCGCAAAGTCCCTTGCGTGGCGCGCGAGGTCCTGGTTGGCCTCCATCGCGGCGTTGAACTCGCACTCCCACATTTCCACCACGGCGTAGCCGGCGGCCTTGATCTCGGCCGTGACCTTCTCGGTGCTCTCTAACCTGGAGGTCATGGTTTCGTGTCCCGAGTTGTATATCACTGCATGGCGATTGTGAAAGCACCGCCTGCAACCGTGGTAAAAGCAGCCGTGGAAAAAGTACGCGGTTTTTTCGACCTCTCTGTACCCGTCCACCTTGTGCCCCGCGATTTTGACTTCGCGTTCTCGCATGGCGTGCTGGATGACGATGCCGTTTTGCATCTCTAGCCAAGTTAGCCATATGCATGCGGCGCGAGACTGCCGGTCCGCTAGTCGATACCCGCCCGCTGGCAAGAGGGCAATTTTTTAAGCGGCATGAAGCGCTTTCTATACACGCACATGCACGCCTGCGCGATGGTGACGCATTCTCTGAACGGGTCTATTCCGTTCTCGTCCAAGAATTCCCTTCTGAATTTGGAAACTCCCTGACTGAGTAGAAATACGTCCATCTTGCAATACGCCACCATTTCCGCCCTCATGTCGAAGACGTACCCGGAGGACGCCTTTTCTTCGTGCCACTGCTCGAAGGCTTTCCGACCCTCCGCCGACATGCCCTCCGGACAATAATGCCTTTTGTCGGAAATCGAACCCATGTACTGCTCGTTTTCCTTCGTGTTAAACAGGTACGGGAAATAACCTTTGCATTCCTTCAATCCGAAGGTCTTGGAAAAGCGGGAGAGTGGCATGGGTATGAAGTTGAGCGAGTCTAGAAATGTGACGTCCCCGTACCTCATCCTGTAGATCTTGCTCCCGTTCATGATGAGCTCCGGCGCCCAGTCTAAGTGCGCCACCATGTACTTTAATAAAAACTGCCCGTCGTAAGCTCTGAAGTTATGCGCCACGACGTAGACGTCCCAGGCTTCTAACCTCGCCTGCGCGATGTGCTCGAAAAGCTGCTTCACGGGTTCGTCCATAAACACCCATTCTTTGCAACCGCATTCGGTGCAGCATGCCGTCTTGTGGCGTTCGTCGATGCAGTGCGGGCAGGCTTGGTACAACACGCACAAGTTAGGTACATGCTCGTATGTGTCCTTTTTGCCGGTATATGGAATGTTTTGCGTGCATTCAAAGTCGATAAACATAAACACGTACCGGTTTCTTTTGTTCTTTGCGGCATACGGCTGCATATAGCACATGTGGCTAGAATTCACGTGTGTCTTGCAATGATAGCAGTACTTTTCCCCGCACGGGTGCGCGGTTTTTCTGTGCCTCGCATTCACGAGCTTATTGCAAGACGTGCACACCTTTTCTACATCGCACACCGACAGCGCGTTTGGGTAAAAAACGCCTTTCTTTGCGTGGTTTGCAAAGCATGTCGGTCCCTTAAAATCTCTGTTGCACCCGGCGCAGCGTATGTAGGCGTCAAATCGCGCATCGCACTGCTGATGGCATTTAGCACACCTGGCGTCGCACCTATGAAATTCTTTTTTGTGTGCCGAGGGATGATGACACCGGTGGCAATACCATTTGCATTTAAAGCACTTGTGAAGGTTCGCGATAGCATTAAAGTGCCCGCGCGTGGAGCATGACGTCGATGTATTTGTCGCATTTCTTATCCGACGCGTACAGCACGTGCTTCTCCGTATGATCGCCAAATACCGTCACAGCGTAGCCCTTTAACGCAGCGTCAAAGCGTCTGACGTCATTTATCGTGCAGCTGTCGTGGCCTTGACCGATGCTCGCACACAAGGCTACGGCCTTCGATTTTTGCAGATAGTCGGAGCGCGTCATCGTTCTATAGTTGACGTCGCGATCCACTTCGGCTTTAACTACAACAATGGCTCTTGCTAAACACAAGTTGTCTTTGTTGGCTATTTCGACAATGCCTTTATTGTCCCTACAGGCATCGCAAGGTTGGTGGCACGAACCCGAGACCTCCTTGGTCCACACAAACGTCACATGAAGAGGCCCGCTTAGCAAGAATTGTTGGTTACGTTGCATTACTTTTTCGATGCTTCCAACAATGACATCCGCATTCAATTGCTCTACGCGCCTCACGCTCATGTTGAAGGCTTTGGACGTCTCCTTTTCGTCTGTTAGGATATGCCTAAATATCCGGGTTCGTTTTCTAACAGGTTCTCTTTCGCAAAGTTTAGAATATCGTTAAACAAATGCGATACCCATTGCTCCGGGTTAACATCTCTGGGGACCAGGTTTACGGTAATTTGAGACTCTGTAAAGCCGGAAAAAAGCTTTGGCAGCCTTCTCTGCTTGTGCCCTATAATTTCGAACGTAGGCTGCAAGGTGCCATCGCGACTTCCCCCGGGTTGCGGCTCCATCTTATCGTCCGAATGCACCGATCGCTCTTTCCCTGCAAAGTGCTGCTGCTATTTTGTTTTTATTTTAAACTATTTTTCGTCAAATAGAACGATTTTGTAGAAAAACCCACTATCGCTCCCGTTTCTCACTACGGCCGTTTGCTCTTGGCACCGGGTTTTTATAAGCTCGCTTATCGCAACCGCAGTTTCAACATGCGCGTCGAGTTAAATGCCTCATTTCGCCACAAAATTGTCAAGTTGTAAAAACGCAGTCATCCTGTCACGATCCGCCACTGCACGATCCCTACCATCGGCAATAAAGCTGCATTTTTTCGCTGACGAACATCCGTTTCTCACGCTCAATTTTCACTTACATCAGCATACGGTCTTTGCGCGTAGTGCTGTACGTAAGAATGACTGAAGCGAGCAGAGGTGTAACGCTTGCACCCCCATTAGTGCAATATTTAAAACTATGAGTGTCGTGTGTAGTGTTTTTGTGTTGTGCCGTGCATACGTGTTATGTAAAATGTAAGAATTAAATAGAATCAGCAGATACTTCCTTTCTAAGGAGTAACACCAACTGTTGAATAAAAGCTCTCAAGTGTTACGTTCGTATGACCTCTACGCTCTATCTTTTATAGGTGAGTACGAAAGTTTATTTTCATATCCACTTAATTTTAATCCAGATAAACTTTTCGGGAAATGGTTGCATTGCACATCCGCTATACATCCAAAGGGACGCTATACACTGGCCTTAAAATTCTAAATTCTTTCCATCAACATGGCGAGCAAGAACTGAAAAGCGACATGCCTTTAAAAAAGAATGGCTAAGCATTGTACAATTCGAACCATTTATAACAGATATCTCGGAAATGGCTGACGTCACAAAAAAGTTATTTCAAATAAATTGTGTGTGTTTTTAAAGAGATCTAAATTTTTTGTATTGTATGTTTTTCTCAAACCTTAGCAGTTATACAAGATCATAGAAAATTTCTTCCGAATCAAGAGGAATTCACAGGCTATTTCCACAAAATTCAAGATATACATTTTATTTTTCATATAAATGTCTTTAATATATGGTGTTGTAATTAAAATCGTCAGAGACAGTTTTAGAAAATAAAACATTTCGGAAAATAGTTCATGTAAAGGGTAGTTTGGGGTGGAGGGACTTTCTTGAAAATCTCTGTCGTA
Source organism: Deroplatys truncata (assembly GCA_030765065.1). Classification (NCBI taxonomy): domain Eukaryota; kingdom Metazoa; phylum Arthropoda; class Insecta; order Mantodea; family Mantidae; genus Deroplatys; species Deroplatys truncata. Next base: position 333,836,967 of record CM060975.1, on the reverse strand, counting down.
TCTTTGGAAGGTACTCAACCTAAATACCAAGTTTAGTATTTATCCGACTTTTCATTTTTGAGTTATGCTGCTCTGACACATACACACAGAATTTTCTAAAAATGTTTTTTATTCAGGGGACCTCAAAACAAGTATTTAGTTTTCCAGTGAAATCTCAATATTGAATATTTGGATGCAATGCATACCTCCTCTACCTACTATTTTACGTGGTAGAGAAAGCCCCTAAATCAATATTATTACATGCAGTTGTGAAAAATATTACAGCTATGATTAATAAATTCTGGGATTACGAGAAATTTGTTAATATTAGTTTAAACGTATATAGTTGCAAGAAAAGTGAGTATAGCTGGCTCGAAACTTAGCCTTGTTGTCACAAATAAACGATATAGAGAAAACTCTGATTTTCATAAAAGTAAGATTAAAACTACTTGCTTAAGGTAAAATGCTTGTCTCATATTAAGAATATTCCCAGATATTCGGAGAATGGCGCGAAAGTTGAGTCTGACGCCTTGTTATTTTTATTCCGTTTTTTCTTCAAGTGGGTTTCTCTATTGTTACATTTGTATAGTCACTGTAACTATTTTTACTTTCTCTACCACGTACATAGCAGATACAGGAGAAATTCCATTGCACTCAAAAATTCCTTACCGGGATTTCACCAGAAATACATCTATAGATTTGCACATTTCAACTTATTACATAATTGGCTTGTATTGTGCATGATGTTTCATTTAAATACCCACAAACTGGGTCTGTGATTATTACTTATTGTTTTTATGTGTTTCAGTGGGTGAATAATAATTAGTTTGTTGGTATCGTTATCACAGTACTGTTTCACTTGTGAAATTCCGTTCTCTTTGTATGAAAATGAAAAAAGAAAAGATAAAAGAATGACGAGTTTTACTGAGAAAGGTCTAAAGCTTTTAAACATTAAAATCAACATGGAAACTTTGTAAATAGACAACGCCACAAAGAAATAATAATAATAATAATAATAATAATAGTCATAATAATAATAATAATAATAATAATAATAATACACATAAATTGTGTGCTTTAACGTTCTTGTACAGTTCTTGTACAGTAAGGCTTCGTTTCCTACGGTTTAACAGTTGTACAAAAGACATTCACAATGAGACTACTTCACAGCTATTCCCAGAAAATTGAAGTTATACATTTTATTTGTCATCCAGATATCTTAAACATACCGTACCGTAATCAAAAGGGTAAGAGCCATTTTTAAGACAATAAAAATAACGAACTTTCTTCCACTAAACGGATAGTTTGCGGTGTGGGAATTTTCTTGAAAATCTACGGTTTGTTAAATTTTTTTTATACGCTACTATTTTAGTGTGTGTGTGTGTGTGTGCGAGTATGTGCCTAGTATCCGTGCGCCACAAGCCAAAACGACGACATTATAGAAAAACTTTATCATTTGCCTACCGGACAGGGACAACCGCGAAAAACCTGAAAAAAGCTCTAAGAGTATTCTAACGCTTACCGATCTGGAAAACCCATGAAAACAAGATAGTACACTTTTTTGCCGCTTTCGACCGGCAATGTGAACCCTGCTCCTACGTACGCTAGCGACCAGGTTTTTGGTATAGTTAAATTACGTCTGTGCAAAGGGCGTCTGTACCGCTTTAAAAAACCTAGGTATATCAGTGCGTAGTGATGTTGGTTGATCTTAAAGCTGGTTAAGCATTTTTCAAAAACAGTTTGCTACACGCTACTATTAAATGTGTGTGTGTGTGCGAGTATGTGCCTAGTATCCGTGCGCCGACAAGGTAAAACTTCATTATTTGCCTACCGGGCAGGGACAACCACTAAAAACCTGAGACAACCTCGAAAATTAGAAACGGCTTCGTCAACCACTACAGAAAACGCCTACCAACCAGGGAAAACCTATGAAAAAGGAGAAAGAGCTTAAATTCGTTTACCAACCGCAGAAAACCCCCAAAAAACTAGTTATTTTTTAAAAAAAACTAAAAAACAAAAAGAAAAAAAAGAAAAAAAGGAAAAGACGAATAATATAAGTATGGCAACTGCAACGGGTGTGTGTGTGTGCGAGTATGTGCCTAGTATCCGTGCGCCGACAAGGTAAAACTTCATCATTTGCCTACCGGGCAGGGACAACCACTAAAAAACCTGAGAAAACCTCGAAAATTAGAAACGGCTTCCTCAACCACTACAGAAAACGCCTACCAACCAGGGAAAACCTATGAAAAAGCAGAAAGAGCTTGCATTCGTTTACCAACCGCAGAAAACCCCCCCAAAACTAGTTATTTTTTAAAAAAAACGAAAAAACAAAAAGAAAAAAAGAAAAAAAGGAATAGCCGAATAATATAAGTATGGCAACTGCAACGGGTGTGTGTGTGTGTGTGTGCGAGTATGTGCCTAGTATTCGTGCACCGACAAGGTGAAACTTCATCATTTGCCTACCGGGCAGGGACAACCACTAAAAAACCTGAGAAAACCTCGAAAATTAGAAACGGCTTCGTCAACCACTACAGAAAACGCCTACCAACCAGGGAAAACCTACGAAAAAGCAGAAAGAGCTTGCATTCGTTTACCAACCGCAGAAAACCCCCAAAACTAGTTATTTTTTAAAAAAAAGAAAAAAGGAAAAGAAGAATAATATAAGTATGGCAACTGCAACGGGTGTGTGTGTGTGTGCCTATTTAATTTTTATTTTCTTTTGCACTGCACACATTTGTGTTACAATATATGCATTTTCAATTTTGGGAAAACCTATGAAAAAGCAGAAACAGCTTGCATTCGTCTACCAACCAGAGAAAACCCCGAAACACTAGTTATTTAAAATTGCTGATGAGTTCTGGATAGGCTTTTGCAAATGTTGTTGGTAGCAAAACTTACCTTTTCCATCACCTCCAACATACCCCACTCCCACACCTTTTTTCTTTCCACCAATCATAATCTCTCTTATTCTTACCAATCAACAACTTTCATTTGTTCCTTTCTACCAATAACATCACTTCTTATTCCCACCAATCACAACTTCACACGTCACTTTCTGTTATACTTTTTATCCCTCGTTCGCCATATTTCCCCTCTTTCAGCCCCAACCTCCGCACAGACAACACCTCACCGCTCCTTAACCTCAACTTCATGCCTCCGCCATCTTATTTAGTTCCCATTTTTACCACCGCGCCTCTCATCTCCCAACCAGATTGCCGGCAAGAACAGATCTCGTTCATTCACACCTTACGGTTGATTCGACAGCAGCTACTGTGAACACCTACGTCGTACACTTTTTTGACCGCTTTCGACCGGCTATGAGAACCCTGCTCCTACGTACGCTAGCGACCATCACGATGGTCCAGTACCAGGTTTTTGGTATAGCTAAATTACGCCTCTGCAAAGAGCGTCTGTACCGCTTTAAAAAACCTAGGTATATCAGTGCGTAGTGATGTTGGTTGATCTTAAAGCTGGTTAAGCATTTTCAAAAACAGTTTGCTTTTATGTTTTCGCGTCGCGTGAAGCTGCCGCGCTTTTGGTGAAGCATCCACACCGGTAACAGGTAAGTACCACACGCATAATTATTTTTCGGACCTGCTTGGCGAAAGAATATATCCTTTCGTGTTTTGGTACTGTAACCTCAAATCTCCTTACCCTCCGCTTGCGTCCGCCATCTTGTTTAGTTCTCACTGCATCTCCTTGTCGCAGACCCTCCGCCATTTTTAGTTCCCACTATTTTAACCTCAAAATCTGCTCTTCTAAGCTCTTGCTACCGCCATCTTCCTTTAGTTCCCATTTTCACCACCGCCTCTCCTTGCCCCCACCTCTTGCGACCGCCATGTTCACCACTAACCTCCAAATTTCCTCGTCCTTAAACCTCTTGTCTCAACCATCTTGTTTAGTTCCCATTTTCGCCACCGCATCTCATATCGCCCCATCTCTCTATCCACTCAAGAAAACTACCATCCAACGTTCAAAAATTGCTGATCAGTTCACGACAGGCTTTTGCAAATCTTGTTGCTAGCAAAACTTACCTTTCCCATCACCTCCAACATACCCCACTCCCACACCTTTTTCTTTCCACTAATCATAATCTCTCTTATTCTTACCAATCAACAACTTTCATTTGTTCCTTTCCACCAATAACATCACTTCTTATTCCCACCAATCACAACTTCACACGTCATTTTCTGTTATACTTTTTATCCCTCGCTCCCCATCTTTTCCCTCTTTCAGTCCCGACCTCCGCACAGACAACACCTCGCCACCCCTCTCCTCTCCATCACGTGACCTCCATACTCTTTCATCTTCCTTCCTTCATCTTCCACCCAAATTAACGAACCAATCAAAACACTCCACGTCACTTCCTGTTTCTCCTTCACCTTTCCTTAATCCTCAATTCTTTTAACTCGTCCCGGATGAACCAATTGCAATAGCGATAATCCTCCCGCTCAGGGCGCTTTTCAAACTTACCGCCGCCGCCGTCGCACGCAGCGACACTAGCGACACTAGCGCCCCTAGCGGCAGGATTATCGTTAAACCAATTGGCTCATCCGGGACTTATACTACTCTCGCCTTATGTAGTTCCAATTTACCTCTGAATATATCTTGTATTAGGGGATGAAAAATAATGTTCCTTGTGTTGTTATCTTGTTGGAATTTACTTCTGAACATGTCTTTTATTAGGGGATGCAAAATAGGGTTCCTCGTGTTGTTATCTAGTTGGAATTTACTTCTGAACATGTCTTTTATTAGGGGTTGCAAAATAATGCTCCTCGTGTTGTTATCTAGTTGCGATTTACTTCTGAACATGTCTTTTATTAGCGAATGCAAGCTAATGTTCCTCGAGTTGTTATCTAGTTAGAATATACTTCTGATCATGTATTTTATTAGGAGACGCAGGTTTATATTGTTCGTGTTTCTTATCTAGTTAAAATTTACTCTTGAACATGTATTTTATTAGGCGATGCAAGATAATGTTCCTCGTGTTGTTATCCCCCCAGGGCCTCACCTTATGTGAGTACGGGTTTGGCGTACCCGTGGGTTCCCGAGCCACTAATCGCCATTTTCATCCCTTCATCCCCGTCCGGTCGAGTGGGTCCGTTCTCGTGACCGGAGGCCCCATGTAGGCTCTCGTGCGTTATTTGCATTACATTCATACCGCACCTCGCCATCTTTCTTTCTTCCCTTTTCAATTTCTGGCCATTTCGCACGACGACATTCGCACATCTCTTTTTCTTCCTCGCCGGCCTCCTTGCGTGCGAAACGCCTACACAGTTTTATTTATTTTATCTTTTCTTTTAATCGTCCGTGGACACAGCCTGACGGATACCTGCGCACTGGGTGCGCAGCTGCGTGAGTGGGTAATGGCGTCATCCACACCACCTGGGGTCGTCGTGTAGTGTTTGTGTTCGTATCCGCTGTTCCACTGCAGTCCCGCGGGGGGCCATTGCATGAGCTGCTGACTTCTGACGGCGATTGGGTCCCTCTGTCTATGTTCTGGGAGGTGTGACCCTGGGGTGAGATAGGTATAGATAGGCCACTCACCCAAGCCGGGGTAACGCCCGGGAAGTCAGAGCCCGAGGTCGGAGACGGTTGCAATGGTGGAGGATTTTTTCACTATGGAGCACCCTTTCACCATTATAAACAAGCACCGAAAAGTTTTAGTAACAGAAGTAGCACCGCCAACAGCTGGTTGTTACTTAGTGATTACCCTTACAGAGGAAGTACAATAATTCGAGATGGTGAACCCTTTTATCATCCAGAAGGGCATTGACTCAATTGCTGGTCCGGTTCTTTCCTGCACTCGGCTTCGCAATGGTTCGTTGTTAGTGCAAAGCAAGTCCGAGGCACAAAGTAAGTCCTTGCTGAGCGCCACACTTCTCCACGGTTATCCTATCCGTGTTGAGAAGCACCGCACCTTGAATTTTTGTTGTCGAGGCGTTGTCACCACGCATAGCCTCGATGGCATATCGGACGAGGACAAGTCGAATATCTTGCAGACCAGAAGGTGACAGCCGTTCATCGAGTGTAGGCCAAACGCGACGGCGTATTGGTACCCACTCGTACCCTGTTTCTAACATTTGATGGCGTCGATCTGCCCACGTGCCGTTAACATCTGTGCAACATGTAGCCAGCCCTCACACGAAGGTGCCTGTTCAACAGCCTCGTCTGCGTTAATTGCAAAGGGTCACATTCTGCTTCATTTGGCGACTGTCCGCGGTATTTGGACGAGAAGGCGATCCAGGAGATCCGGGTAAAGGAGAAAGTCTCCTTCGCCGAAGCCCGGAGGCGTTACCATGCGCGCCAACCTTCGCTCCTGCGATCGGGAACATTCAATTCTATTGTTGCCTCGCCAATACCCCGGAAGAATGCTGGGGGTCAAACTTGGACCATGACTGCCTTGACCGCCACTACCATCTGGCCGTCCAAGTCTACTACTGTTACCAAGCCCTATAAACCTGGTGCAAAGTCTATGAAGTCACCATCCACTGAGAAAAAGCCGAAGCAGAAACTTCGAAGAGAAGACTTTTTAAAAGACCCTCCGCGTGTTCACAGCAAGCAGAGTTCACCTTCTGCTCCTCGGAGGTCACAGTCCCAGGAAGCTCCTGGGACCACCCGCGCTCAGCGGCACCCCTCACCCATCGCCACCCAGAACCGATTCTCGGCGCTTGAATCGGTTTCTGGCTCTGAGCTCGTGGGTCCTCCCTTTTTCTTAATGGCTATTCTCACCTGGAATGTACGTGGTGTACGATCGCATAGGGCGGAACTGCAACTTTTATTGGGTTCCCATTCGCCTATGGTCGTGTGTTTGCAGGAGACTAAGCTTCGCCCTCATGATCCTTTTGATCTCCGAGGATATACTCCGGTTCGCTACGACCTTGAACCAGAGGAGGGTACTCTGTTCATGGAGGTGTCATGTTGTTAGTGCGTAACGACGTTCATTTTCAACGTCTCACTCTTACGTCCGACTTGAAAGCTGTTGCCATTAGACTGGAGTTACCCGGTTTTTTCTTTTCTGTTTGCTCTGTATATTCACCTCCATTGTCTCCCCTCGCTCCGGCGGACCTTCGAGATCTCTTGTCCGCTCTCCCAACACCATTCCTCCTGTTGGGAGATTTTAATGCCCATCACCCCCCTGTGGGGTTCGCCAAGGGCTTGTGCGAGGGGAACTCTTCTTTCCGACATTTTTGATCAGTTCAATCTCTCTATACTCAATACCGGTGAGCCTACGTTTCTTTCTGATTCTTCCAGTACATTTTCACACTTGGACCTTGCCGTTTGCTCACTCCAGCTTGCTAGTCGTATGCAGTGGAACGTCGTCGCTGACTCCTACTCCAGTGAACGTTACCCCTGCATCGTTTCTCTTTTGTCTCACCCCGTACAGCATTCGAGAGTACCTACCTGGATATTCACAAAAGCCGACTGGAGCTTGTATTCCAGCCTCGTGCATTTTGACGACGAGCCCTTCACCGACATTAACCAACTAGTGCAGCACCTTACGTCTACGATTTTCTCTGCCGCCGAACGCGCAATTCCCCGTTCATCCTCTCAACCTCGGCGAATCCTTGTTCCATGGTGGAGCGAGGATTGTCGGGACGCCGTTCGTGCCCGTAGAACTGCACTTAGGGTGTTTCGGCGTCACCCTACACTTGATAATTTGGTGACTTTTAAACAATCGCGCGCCAGGGCTCGTCGCATTATTCAGGATAGCAAGAAGGCATCGTGGACTCGTTTTGTTGAGTCTTTTAATCGCTTTACTCCTTCATCGTTTGTTTGGGATAAACTTCGTCGTTTCTCAGGTAAAGTGTCGCATTGTAATGTTTCTGTCCTTCAGATTTCCAGTGCCACCATAGTGGATCCGGCTGCCATCGCTAACATTCTGGTTGCTGCCTTTGAGGCGGTTTCCAGTTCAGACCATTATTCCGCTAGCTTTCGCACTGTCAAAGACCGTATGGATTCCGCCAGCTATAATTTTCGGTCTCCTAATTCCGAGTGTTATAATGAACTTTTCACAATGAGGGAGCTGTTGCACGTTCTTCATTGCTCTAGACACTCCGCTCCTGGGCCGGACGGCATTCATGTCCTGATGTTAAAAAGCCTTTCAGCCAACAGTAAAGTCTTTCTCTTACAGGTCTATAACCGTATTTGGCAAGACGGCCTTTTTCCTTCCGTTTGGAGCGAAGCCACCATTGTCCCTATACTTAAGTCTGGGAAGGATCGCCAACTTCCTTCCAGCTACCGCCCTATCTCCCTCACCAAGTGCATTTGCAAGGTGATGGAGCGCATGATCAACGGGCGGTTGACATGGTGGCTTGAGTCTCAGAAACGTCTAGCGAACGCTCAGTGCAGATTTCGTCGCTACGCTCTACCGTCGACCATCTGGTGCCCCTGTCGACGCATATTATGAATGGATTTCTGAGAAAGTATCAAACTGTGGCTGTGTTTTTTGACCTGGAGAAAGCTTATGACACTTGTTGGAGGGGCAGCATTTTACGTACACTTCACGCATGGAATATCCGCGGTCGTCTTCCCATATTTCTTAGGGAGTTTATGACGGACCTCGTCTTTGGTGTACGTGTGGGCTCGGTTTTATCTAGTCGTTTTATTCAAGAGAACGGAGTACCGCAGGGCTATGTTCTTAGTGTCACACTTTTTGCAATTGCTATCAACCCCATTGTTGATTGTATTCCACCTCGCATTTCATCGACCCTTTTCGTTGACGATTTTGCCATTTATTGCAGTTCACGGCGGACCTGTCTGCCGTCTCCAGAGCTTTATCGACCGTCTCTACGCCTGGAGTAACGCAAACGGCTTTAATTTCTCCGCCGAGAAATCCGTCTGCATCAACTTCTGGCGCCGGAAGGCTTTCCCTTCGGCCTCTCTCCATCTTCGGTCGGAGGTCCTTCCATTTGCAGACGAGGTGAAATTTTTGGGGTTGGTCTTTGACCGGAAGTTATCTAGTTGAAATTTACTTCTGAACATGTCTTTTATTAGGGGATGCAAGTTAACATTCCTTGTGTTGTTATCTAGCTGGAATTTACTTCTGAACATATCCTTTATTAGGGGATGCAAAATGGTGTACCTCGTGTTGTTATTTATTTCGTGTAACCTTCGGCACATGTATTTTATTAGGGGTTGCAAAATAATGCTCCTCTTGTTGTTATCTATTTGCAATTTATTTCTGTACATCTGTTTAATTAGGGGATGCAAGTTAATGTTCCTCGTGTTGTTATCTAGTTAGAATAAAGTTCAGAACATGTATTTTATTAGGGGCTGCAAAGTGATCGTCTTGGTGTTGTTATCTAGTTGGAATTTACTTCTGAATATGTTTTATATTGGGGGATGCAAAATAACGGTCCTCGTAGTGATATCTATTTGGAATTTACTGCTGAACATGTCTTATATTAGGGGTTTCAAGATAACGTTCCTCGAAGTGATATCAAGTTGGAATTTACTTCTGAACATGTCTTATATTAGGGGATGCAAATAATGTTCCTGGTGTTGTTATCTTGTGGGAATTTACGTCTGAAGATATATTTTATTAGGGCACGGAAAAACATGTTCTCCGTGTTTTTATCTAATTGAAAACTACTTCTGAACATGTATTTTATTAGTAGACGCAAAATACCGTTCCTCGCTTTATGTAGTTCCAATTTACTTCTGAACATGTCTTTTATTAGGGAATGTAAAATAATGTTCCTCGTGTTGTTATCTTGTTGGAATTTACCTCTGAAGATGTCTTTTATTAGGGGTTGCAAAATATTGCTCCTTGTGTTGTTATCTTGTTGCGCTTTAATTCTGAACTTGTCTTTTAATAGGGGATACAAATTAATCTTCCTCTTGTTATCTAATTGGAATTTAATTATGAACATGTCTTCTATTAGGGGATGCAAATAATGTTCCTCGCGTTATCTAGTTGGAATTTACTTCTGAACATATCCTTTATAAAGGGATGCAGCATATTGTTGCTGGTGTAGTTAACTATTTCGTGTAACTTTCTGCACATGTATCTTATTAGGGGATGCAAAATAATGCTCCTGGTTTTGTTATCTATTTGGAATTTATTTCTGAACATCTCTCATATTAGGGGATGCAAGTTAATGCTCCCCGTGTTTACTTCTGAACATGTATTTTATTAGGGGCTGCAAAATAACCTTCCTGGTGTTGTTATCTAGCATGAAATTTACTTCTGAAAATGCATTTTATTAGAGGTTGCAAAACAATATTCTTGGTGTTGTTATTCAGTTAGAGTTTACTTCTGAACATGTATTTTTAGAGGATGCAAAATAAAGCTCCTTGTGTTGTTATCTAGTTGGGATTTAATTCTGAACATGTCTTTTATTAGCGAATGCAAGTTAATGTTCCTCGTGTTGTTATCTGGTTATAATTTACCTCCAAAAATGTTTTTATCAGAGGATGCAGGTTAATATTTTCTGTGTTATCTGGTTGGAATTTACTTCAGAACATGTTATTTCCTAGGGTATGCAAGCTAATATTACTCGTGTTGTTAGCTATTTGGAATTTAATTCTGAAAATTTCCTTTAATTAGGAGATGCATGTTAATATTTCTCCTGTTGTTATCTAATTGCTATTTACTTCTGAACATGTATTTTATTATGGGATACAAACTAATGTTCCTCGTGTCATCTAGTTGGAATTTACTTCAGAACATGTTATTTTTTAGGGGATGAAAGCTATTGTTACTCGTGTTGTTATCTATATGGAATTTACTTTTGATCATGTCCTTTATAAGTCGATGCAAGTTAGTGTTTCTCGTGTTGTTATCTAGTTGGAATATGATTCTGAACAAATATTTTATTAGTAGATGGAAAACACTGTTTCCCGCCTTATGTAGTCCGAAATTACCGCTGAATATGTCTTGTATTATGGGGTGCAAAATAATGTTCATCGTGTTGTTATCTAGTTGGAATTTACTTTCGAACATGTCTTTTATGAGGAGATGCAATTAATGTTCCTTGCGTTTTTATCAGGTTGGAGTTTACATCTGAACATGTCTTTTATTATGGAATGCAAAAAAAAATGTTCCTCGCGTTATCTTGTTAGAATTTACTTCTGAACATGTCTTTACTTAAGAGATGCAAGTTAATTTTCCTTGTGTTGTTATCTAGTTCAAAATTACTTCTGAACATGCCTTTTGATAGGGGATGCAAAATGGTGTTACACGTGTTATCTAATTGGAATATACTTCTGCGCATGTATTTTTGTAAGGATGCAAAATAATGCTACTACTTTTGTTGTCTAGTTGCTATTTACTTCTGAACATGTCCTTTATTAGCGAATGCAAGTTAATGTTCCTCGTGTTATCTAGTTGGAAATTACTTCAGTACATGTTATTTACTAAGGGATACAATCTAATGTTTCTCCTGTTGTTATCTATTTGGAATTTATTTCCAAACATGTCTTTTATTAGAAGATACAAATTAATGTTCCACGTGTTATCTAGTTGGAATTTACTTATGAACATGTCTTTTATTAAGAGATTCAAAATAATGTTCCTCGCGTTATCTAATTGTAATTTACTTCTGAACATGTATTTTATTCGGGATGTAAAATAATACTCCTCGTGATATTAAGTGGGAAATTACTTTTGAACATGTATCTTATTAGGATATGCAAGTTAATGTTCCTCGTGTTGTTATCTAACTGGAATTTACTTCTGAACATGTCATTTATTAGGGGATGCAAAATAATGTTCCTCGTGTTGTTATCTAACTGGAATTTACTTCTGAACATGTCATTTATTAGGGGATGCAAGTTAATGTTCCTCGTGTTGTTATCTAACTGGAATTTACTTATGAACATGTCATTTATTAGGAGATGCAAGTTAATGTTCCTCGTGTTGTTATCTAACTGGAATTTACTTCTGAACATGTCATTTATTAGGGGATGCAAAATAATGTTCCTCGTGTTGTTATCTGGTTGGAATTTACTTATGAACATGTCTTTTATTAGGGGATGCAAATAAATGTTCCTCGTGTTATCTAGTTGGAATATACTTATAAATATGTTATTTATTAGGGGATGCAAAATAATGTACCTTGCGTAATCTTGTTGGAATATAGTTCTAAACATGTATTTTATTAGGAGATGCAAGTTTATGTTCTTCGTGTTTTTATCTAGTTAAAATTTACTTCAGGACATGTACTTTATTAGGGGATGCAAATTAATACTCCTCGTGATATTAAGTGGAAATTTAATTTTGAACATGTATTTTATTAGGCGATGCATGTTAATGTTCCTCGTGTTGTTATCTAGTTGGAATATAATTCAGAACATGTGTTTTTGTAGCGGGACAAATTAATGTTCCTGGTGTTATCTACTTAGAATTGACTTATGAACATGTCTTTTATTAGGGGATGCAAAATAATGTTCCTCGCGTTATCCAGTTGGAATTTACTTCTAAACATATCTCTGATTAGGTGATGCAAGTTAATATTCCTTGTACTGTTATCTAGCTGGAATATACTTCTGAATATATCCTTTAGGGGATGCAAAATAGTGCTCCTCGTATTCTTTATTATTTCGTGTAACCTTCAGCACATGTATTTCATACGGGATGCAAAATAATGTTCGTCGTGTTGTTATCTATTTGGAATATATTTTAGTACATCTCTTTTAGTAGGGGATGCAAGTTAATGTTCCTCGTGTTGTTATCTAGTTATAATTTACTTCAGAACATGTATTTTATTAGGGGTTGCAACGTAATGTTCCTCGTGTTAATATCTAAAAGGAATTTACTTCTAAAAATGCAATTTACGTCGGATATACAAATCAATTTTCCTGGTGTTGTTATGCATTTAGAATTTACTTCTGAACATGTGTTTTATTAGGGTATGCAGGACAATGCCCGTCAGGTTGTTATTCAGTTGGAGTTTACTTCTGAACATGTATTTTATTAGGGGATGTAAAATAATGTTCCTCTTGTTGTTATCTAGTTGGGGCTTACTTCTGAACATGTATTTCGTTAGGGGAAGCAAAATAATGTTCCTCTTGTTGTTACATATTTGGAGTTTACTTCTCAACATGTCTTTTATTAGGGGTATTAGGGGAAGCAAAATAACGTTCCTCGTAATGTATATATTTGGAATTTACTTCTGAACATTTCTTATATTTAGGGATGCAAAATAATTGTCCTCGTAGTGATATTTAGTTGGACTTTACTGCTGAACATATCTTATATTAGGGGAAGCAAAATAACGTTCCTCGTAATGTATCTATTTGGAATTTACTTCAGAACATTTCTTATATTTAGGGATGCAAAATAATCGTCCTCGTAGTGATATCTAGTTGGAATTTACTTCTGAACATGTCCTTTATTAGGGGATGCAAAATAATGGTCCTCGTGTTGTTATCTAGTTGGAATTTACTTCTGAACATGCCTTTATTTAGGAGATGCAAGTTAATTTTCCTTGTGTTGTTATCTAGTTGGAATTAAGTTATGTACATGCCTTTTCATAGGGGATGCAAAGTGGTGTTATGCGTGTTATCTAATTGGAATATACATCTGTGCATTTATTTGTTTTACGGGATACAAAATAATGCTACTACGTTTTGTTGTCTAGTTGCTATTTATTTCTGAACATATCCTTTATTAACTAATGCAAGTTAATGTTCCTGCTGTTATCTAGTTGGAACTTACTTCAGAACATGTTATTTACTAAGGGATACAAGCTAATGTTTCTCCAGTTGTTATCTATTTGGAATTTCCTTCCGAACATGTCTTTTATTAGGGGATACAAATTAAGGTTCCACGTTTTATCTAGTTGGAAATTACTTATGAACATGTCTTTTATTAGGGAATTCAAAATAATGTTCCTCGCGTTATCTAGTTGGAATTTACTTCTGAACATATCTGTATTTAGGTGATACAAGTTAATATTCCTTGTGTTGTTATCTAGCTGGAAGTTAATTCTCAACATGTCCTTTATCAGGGGATGAAACATAGTGTTCCACGTGTTGTTATTTATTTCGTGTAGCCTTCGGCACTAGTACTTTATTAGGGGATGTTAAATAATGTTCCTCTTATTCTTGTCTATTTGGAGTTTACTTCTGAACATGTCTTTTATTAGGGGAAGCAAGATAACGTTCCTCGTAATGTATCTATTTAGAATTTACTTCTGAACATTTCTTATATTTAGGGATGGAAAACAATTGTCCTCGTAGTGATATTTAGTTGGAATTTACTGCCGAACATGTCTTATATTAGGGGATGCAAGATAGCGTTCCTCGTAGTGATCTCTAGTTGGAATTCACTTCTGAACATGTCTTATATTGGGGAATGAAAATAACGGTCCTCGTAGTGATATCCATTTGGAATTTACTGCTGAACATGTCTTATATTAGGGGATGCAAAATAATGTTCCTCGGGTTGTTATCTTTTGGGAAGTTACTTCTGAAGGTGTATTTTATTAGGGGATGGAAAAACATGTTCCCAGTGTTTTTATCTTATTGAAGTTTACTTCTAAACATGTATTATATTAGGGGATGCAAAATAATGTTCCTGGTGTTGATATCCAGTTGGAATTTTCATCTGAATATGTCTTGTATTAGGGTATGGGAAACAATGTTACTTGTGTTATCTAGTTGGAATTTACTTCAGAACATGTATTTTATTCGGGATGTAAAATAATAGTCCTCGTGATATTAAGTGGGAAATTACTTTTGAACATGCATCTTATTTGGCGATGCAAGTTAATGCTCCACGTGTTGTTATCTAACTGGAATTTACTTCTGAACATGTCTTTTATTAGAGTATGCAGAATAAAGCTCCTCGTGTTTTTAGCTAGTTGGAGTGATTTTCTGAACATGCATTTTATTAGGGGATACAAAATAATGTTCCTCTTGTTGTTATCCAGTTTTAATTTACTTCTGAACATGTCTTTTATTAGGGAATGCAAAATAATGTTCCTCGTGTTGTTATCTGGTTGGAATTTACTTATGGACATGTCTTTTATTAGGGGATGCAACATAATGTCCCTCGCATTGTTATCTAGTTAGAATTTACTTCTGAACATGTCTTTTATTAGGGGATGCAAATTAATCTTCCTCGTGTTATCTAGTTGGAATTTACTTATGAACATGTCTTTTATTAGGGGATGCAAATTAATGATCCCTGCGGAATCTGGTTGGAATTTGGTTTTGAACATGTATTTTATTAGAAGATGCAAGTTTACGTTCTTCGTGTTTTTATCTAGTTAAAATCTACTTCAGAACTTGTATTTTATTAGTGGATGCAAATAAATACTCCTCGTGATATTAAGTGGAAATTTAATTTTGAACATGTATTTTATTAGGCGATGCAAGTTAATGTTCCTCGTGTTGTTATCTATTTGGAATATAATTCAGAACATGTATTTTATTAGTAGACGCAAGATACTGTTCCTCGCCTTATGTAGTTCGAATTTACCTCTGAAAACGTTTTGTATTAGGGGGTGCAAAATAATGTTCCTCATGTTGTTGTCTAGTTGGAATTTACTTTTGAACATGTCTTTGATAGGGGATGCAAAAGGTGTTCCGCGTGTGATCTAATTGGAATATACTTCTGCGCATGTATTTTATTAGGGAATGCTAAATAATGCTCCTAAATTTGTTATCTAGTTGCGATTTACTTCTGAACATGTCTTTTATTAGCGAATGCAAGTTAATGTTCCTCGTGTTGTTATCTGGTTGTAACTTACTTCTGAACACGTTTTTTATCAGAGGATGCAAGTTAATGTTCCTTTGTGTTATCTAGTTGGATTTAACTTCAGAACATGTTATTTACTAGGGGATACAAGCTAATGTTGCACGTGTTGTTTCTCTAGTTGGAATTTACTTCGGAACATGTCCTTTATTTGGGGATGCAAAATAATGTTTCTCCTGTTGTTATCTAATTGGAATTTCCTTCTAAACAAGTCTTTTATTAGGGGATGCAAAATAATGTTCCTCGCGTTAACCAGTTGGAATTTACTTCTGAACATGTCTCTGATTAAGTGATGCAAGTTATTATTCCTTGTACTGTTATCTAGCTGGAATATACTTCTGAATATATCCTTTAGGGGATGCAAAATTCTGCGTCTCGTGTTCTTTATTATTTGATGTAACCTTCAGCACATGTATTTCATAGGGGATGCAAAATAATGTTCATCGTGTTGTTATCTAGTTGGAATTTATTTTTGTGCATCTCTTTTAGTAGGGGATGCAAGTTAATGTTCCTCGTGTTGTTATCTAGTTAGAATTTACTGCTGAACTTGTATTTTATTAGGGGTTGCAAAATAGTCTTCCTGATGTTTTATCTAGTTGGAATTTACTTCTGAACATGTATTTTATTACGGGATGCAACGTAATGTTCCTCGTGTTAATATCTAGCAGGAATTTACTTCTAAAGATGCAATTTATATCGGAGATGCAAAACAATCTTCCTGGTGTTGTTATGCAGTTAGAATTTACTTCTGAACATGTATTTTATTAGGGTATGCAGATCAATGCTCGTCATGTTGTTATACATTTGGAATTTACTTCTGAACATGTATTTTATTAGGGGATGTAAAATAATGTTCCTCTTGTTGTTATCTAGTTGGGGCTTACTTCTGAACATGTATTTTATTAGGGGAAGCAAAATAATGTTCATGTTGTTATTATCAATTTGGAGTTTACTTCTGAACATGTCTTTTATTAGGGGAAGCAAAATAACGTTCGTCGTAATGTATCTATTTGGAATTTACTTCTGAACATGTCTTATATTTAGGGATGCAAAATAACGGTCCTCGTAGTGATATTTAGTTGGAATTTACTGCTGAATATGTCTTATATTAGGCGATGCAAGATAACGTTCCTCTTAGTGATATCTAGTTGGAATTTACTTCTGAACATGTCTTTTATTAGGGGACGCAAAATAATGCTGCTCGTGTTGTTATTTATTTGGAATTTACTTTTGAGCATGTCTTGTATTAGGGGATGCAAGAAAATGTTCCTCACGTTATCTAGTTGGAATATACTTCTGAATATGTCTTTACTTAGGAGATGCAAGTTAATTTTCCGTGTGTTGTTATCTAGTTAGAATTTACTTCTGAACATGCCTTTTGATAGGGGAAGCTAAATGGTGTTACGCGTGTTATCTAATTGGAATATACTTCTGCGCATGTATTTTTTTACGGGATGCAAAATAATGCTACTAATTTGGTTGTCTAGCTGCTATTTACTTCTGAACATGTCCTTTATTAGCGAATGCAGGTTAATATTCCTCGTGCTATCTAGTTGGAACTTACTTCAGAACATGTTATTTACTAAGGGATACAAGCTAATGTTTCTCATGTTGATATCTACTTGGAATTTCTTTTCGAAAATGTCCTTTATTACGGGATACAAATTAATGTTCCACGTGTTATCTAGTTGGAATTTACTTCTGAACATGTCTGTGATTAGGTGATGCAAGTTAGTATTCCTTGTGTTATTATCTAGCTGGAAGTTAATTCTGAACTTATCCTTTATCAGGGGATGCAAAATAGTGTTCCTCGTGTTGATATTTATTTCGTGTAACCTTCGACACATGTACTTTATTAGAGGATGTTAAATAACGTTCCTCTTGTTGTGTATTTGGAGTTTACTTCTGAACATGTCTTTTATTAGGGGATCCAAAATACCGTTCCTCGTAATGTATCCAGTTGGAATTCACTTCTGAACATGTCTTATATTGAAGGGTGCAAAATAACGGTCCTCGTAGTGATATTTAGTTGGAATTTACTGCTGAACATGTCTTATATTAGGGGATGCAAAATAAAGTTCCTCCTTGTGATATCTAGTTGGAATTTACTTCTGAACATGTCTTATATTAGGGGATGCAAAATAATGTTCCTCGTGTTGTTATCTTGTGGGAATTTACTTCTGAAGGTGTATTTTTTTAGGGGATGGAAGAACATGTTCCCGGTGTTTTTATCTAATTGAAAATTACTTCTGAACATTTATCTTATTGGGGATGCAAAATAATGTTCCTGGTGTCGATATCTTCTTGGAATTTACATCTGAACATGTCTTTTATTAGGTTATGCAAAATAATGTTCGTCGTGTTATCTGGTTGGAATTTACCTCAGAACATGTATTTTATTAGGGGATGCAAGGTAATGCTCCTCGTGTTATCTAGTTGGTGTTTACTTCAGAACATCTATTTTATTGGGGATGCAAAATAATGCTCCTAGTGTTATTGTGTATTGGGGATTTACTTCTGTACATGTCTTTTATTAGCGAATGCAAGTTAATGTTCCACGTTTTGTTATCTAGTTGTAATTTACTTCTGAACATGTTTTTATCAGAGGATGCAAGTTAATGTTCCTCATGTTATTTAGGTGGAAAAACTTCAGAACATGTTATTTACTAGGGGATGCCACCTAATGTTACTCGTGTTGTTCTCTAGTTGGAAATTACTTCTGAACATGTCCTTTATTAGGGGATGCAAGTTAATGTTTTTCCTGTTTTTATCTCATTGGAGTTTGCTTCAGCACATGTCTTTTATTAGGGAATACAAATTAATGTTCCTCGTGTTATCTATTTGGAATATACTTATGAACATGTCTGATATTAGGTGATGCAAGTTAATATTCCTTGTGTTGTTATCTAGCTGGAATTTACTTCTGAACATATCCTTTATTAGGGGATGCAAAATCAGGCTCCTCATTTTTTTTCTACTTCGTGTAACCTTCGGCACATGTAATTTATTAGGGGATGCAAGTTAATGTTCCTCGTGTAGGTATCTAGTTAGAATTTACTTCTAAACGTGTATTTTATAAGGGTATTCAGAATAATGCTCGTTGTGTTGTTATCCAGTTAGAGTTTACTTCTGAACATGTCTTTTATTAAGGGAAACAAGTTAATGTTCCATGTGTTGTTATCTAGTTTGAATTTACTTCTGAACATCTATTGTATTAGGAGATGCAAGCTAAGGTTCTTCTTGTTGTTTTCTACTTGGAAGTTACTTTTGAGCACTTATTTTAGTGGGGGATGCAAAATAATGTTCCTCGTCCTTTTATCTAGCATAAATTTACTTCTGGTAATGCAATTTATTAATGGATGCAAAATCATGTTCCTCTTGCTGTTATCTAGTTGGGGCTTACTTCTGAACATGTGTTTTATTAGGAGATGCAAGTTCATGTTATTATGTACTTATCTAGTTGCGGCGTACTTGTGAACATGTATTTCATTAGGAGATGCAAGTTAATGTTCCTTGTGTTGTTATCTAGTTGAAGTTTACTTCTGAGAGTGTGTTAATGTTTACGTAATATGTTTTTACGTAAATTATTAGAACTTGAAGATCTTATATTGTGCTGCTTTTGTTTTGTTTGGTTATATAATTTTCACTGCCCCACGTATGGGCGCCAATTTGAAGGTGGTTTAGTGTTATTTATTTATTGAGCCCCACGTTTGGGAGCCAATTTGAAGTGGTTATTATTAATTTTGTGTTATTTAACATTATTGTATATGTTTGTATTTGTTAGCCTCACATTTGAAAGCCAATTTGCGATGGTAAATTTATAATATTATTTGTATATGTGTGTTTACTTCCCGTGGTGAAGCCATCTTGTGACGTGATTCATTTGTTAGGTTTGTAGCTCCATCTGGTGTTAGCAATTTGCGGCAGTATTAGTTTTTGTTTGAAAGAATGCTACTGTTATTTTATTTAATTTTGGTTCTCTGTCCTCCGGCTAGCTATTATCTTTTGGTCAAGCACTTCTCTTTATACAGGTTGTGTAAACGGAAAGGAATCTTTTATCCAAAGATAACACTGATGAAGGAATTTGTTTTACACTTTTATTGTCGAACACATTTACTATCACATTTACACATTGATCTTGACACTCGCCAAACTGAAACTGTTATAACAACTTCTTACTGATCACTTTTAATCCACGTACTTCAACCTTTTGTATAATTAACTTTACCATACTTGAGATTTTTCATAACTCTTATACGCGTAACTTGCGAATCGATAGCCGACGTGTAATATTTCTGCTGGACTGAAGGCGACGTGTATCATACAAAATATTTTCGACGAACTGACGGGAATGCGACGTGTAGTGTACAAAGAATTTTGATGAACTGACGGGGTCTTTACCTCAAACCTACCTTTTATACTCCTTCATCCAGATATGCCTAAAGATTATAACTGAGCTGCAATTGGCTAATAAAACGCGCCAACATTAGCGTCTATTTTTATATCCAATGAAAATTATGAATACATATGCTCTAGGGAAATGTTCCAGCAAATTCTAAAAGAAAAACGCGCCAATATTACGTAACTTCCTCGTCTCCAATAATGATAAACAGCTCACCCCCTCGCTGCATTATTGCACGCTATTATTGTCAGTTTCAGTAAGGCAGTATAAACTTACTTCCCAACAATAATTACAATCAACAAACATCTCAAATCAATGTCACATAAAAATGCATATTCATATTACAATCATTATTTACATTTAAGTAATTTGTGAAACAAATTACTGCATCACTTCTGAACTTGTATTTTATTGCGGGATGCAAAACAATGTTCGTGGTGTTGTTATCTAGATGGAATTTACTTTGAACATGTATTATCTTAGGAAATGCAAGTTAATGTTCCTCGTGTTATCTAGTTGGAATTGACTTCTAACATGTATTTTATTAAGGGATGCAAAATAATGTTCCTCATGTTGTTATCTAGTTTTAATTTACTTTTGAACATGTTTATTATCAGGGGATATAATTCATTGCTCCTCGTGTTATCTAGTTGGAATTTAATTCAGAACATGTAATTTATTATAAAATGCAAGGTAATGTTCCTCGAGTTGTTATCTAGTTGTCATTTACTTATGAACATGTATTTTATTAGGAGATGCAAGTTCATGTTTTTGTGTTCTTATCTAGCTGGGTCTTACTTACGAACATGTATTTTATTAGGGAATGCAGAATAATGTTCCTCGTGTTGTTATCTTGTTGGAGTTTACTTCTCAAAATGTATTTTATTAGGGGATACAAAATAACGCAGCTTTTGTTGTTATCTGGTTGGAATTTACTTCTGAACATATCTTCTTATATTAGGGGATGCAAAATAATTTTCCTTGTGTTGTCATCTAGTTGGAAGTTACTTCTGAGCATGTATTTTATAAGGGGATGCAAAATTATGTTCCTCGTGTTGTTATCCAGTTGGAATTTACTTCTGAACATGTCTCTTAATAAGGCTTGCAAAATTATGTTCCTCGTGTTGTTATCTAGCTGAAATTTACTTCTGAACATGTATTTATCACGGGATATAAGTAAATGTTCCACGTGTTACCTAGTTGGAATTTACTTCAAAACATGTAATTTATCAGGGGATGCAAGTTAATATTCCTCATTTTGTTATCTAGTTGTAATTTACTTCTAAACATTCTTTTTATCAGGAGATACAAGTTTATCTTCCTGGTGTTGTTATCTATTTGGAATTTACATCTAAAAATGTATTTTACTAGGTGCTGCAAAATAATTTTCTTGGTGTTATTATGTAGTTGGAGTTTGATTCTGAACATTATTTTATAATAAGATGCAAAATACTATGCTTCGCCTTATGTAGTTCGAATTTTCCTCTGAACATGTCTTGTATTAGGGGGTGCAAAGTAATGTTCCTCGTGTTGTTATCTAGTTGGATTTTATTTTTGAACATGTCTTCCATGAGGTGATGCAAGTTCATGTTCCATGTGTTTTTATCAAGTTGGAATTTACTTCTGAACATGTATTTTATTAGGGGATGGAAAATAATTTTCCTCGTGTTATCTAGTTGGAATTTACTTCTGAACATGTATTTTATTAAAAGATGCAAAAAAAATTTCATCGTGTTGTTAACTATTTGGAATTTACTTCTGAACATGTCTTTTATTAGGGGATGCAGGTTAATGATCGTTGTGTTGTTATCTAGTTGGAATTTACTTCTGAACGTGTATTTATTAGGGGATGCAGAATAATGTTCCTCGTGCTGTTAACCAGTTGCAAATTCTTTCTGAACTTGTCTATTATTAGGGGATGCAAAATAATGTTCCGCGTGTTATTATATAGTTGAAATTTACTTATGAACATGTATTTTATTAAGGAATGCAAAATAATGTTCCTCGCGTTAACCAGTTTGAATTTACTTCTGAACATGTCTTTTATTAGGAGATACAAGTTAATGTTCCTTGTGTTGTGGTCTAGTAGGAATTTATTTTTGAACATGTCTTTTGTTTGAACATGCAAAATAGTGTTCCTCGTGTTATCTAGTTGGAATATACTTCTGCGCATGTATTTAATTAGGTGATGCAAGATAATGCTCCTCGTGTTGTTACCTAGCTAGAATCTACTTCTGAGCATGTCTTTTATTAGGGGATGCAAGTTAAAGTTCCTCGTCCTGTTATCTGGTTAGAATTTACTTCTGAACATGTATATTATTAGGAGCTACAAGTTAATGTTCCTAGTTTGTTATCTAGTTGGAGTTTAATTCTGAACATGTATTTTATTAGCAGATGCAAAATAATGTTTCTCGTGTTGTTAATTATTTGGCATTTACTTCTGAACATGTATTTAATTGGGGGATGCAAAATAATGTTCCCTGTGTTGTTACATATTTGGAATGTTCTTTTGAACATGTCTATTATTACGGGATGCAAAATAACGTTTTTCCTGATGTTATCAAGTTGAAATCTACTTCTGAACATGCCTTCTATTAGGTGTTGCAAAATAGTGTTCTTCGTGTTGTTATCTAGATCAAATATACTTCTGCACGTGTATATTATTAGGGATGCAACATAATGTTCCTCGTGTTGTTATTTAGCTGTAATTTACTTCTGAAAATGTTTTTATCAGGGGATATAGGTTAATGTTCCACGTCTTACCTAGTTGGAATTTACTTCAAAACATGTAATTTATTAGGGGATGCAAGCTAATATTTTTCAATTTTTTAACTAGTTGTATTTTACTTCTGAACAGTCTTTTTATCAGGGGATAGAATTTTATTTTCCTTGTGGTGTTATCTAGTTGGAATTTACTTCAAAACATGTATTTTAATAGGTGCTGAAAATAATCTTCTTGGTGATGTTATGTAGTTTGAGTTTAAATCTGAACATCTATATTATAAGAAGGTGCAAAATACTGTGCTTCGCCTTATGTAGTTCGAATTCTCCTCTGAACATGTCTTGTATTAGGGGGTGAAAACAATGTTCCTCGTGTTGTTATCTAGTTGGAATTTATTTTTGAACATGTCTTTTATGAGGAGATGCACGTTAATGTTCCTAGTGTTTTTATCAAGTTGGAATTTACTTCTGAACAAGTCTTTTATTAGGGGATGGAAAATAATTCTCCTTGTGTTAATTAGTTGGAATTTACTTCTGAACATGTATTATATTACAGGATGCAAAAAAAATTTCATCGTGTTGTTAACTAGTTTGAATTTGCTTCTGAACATGTCTTTAATTAGGCAATGCAAGTTAATGATCCTTGTGTTGTTATCTAGTTGGAATTTACTTCTGAACGTGTATTTTATTAGGGCATGCAGAATAATGTTCCTCGTGCTGTTAACCAGTTGCCAATTCCCCAGAAATTGTCTATTATTAGGGGATGCAAAGTAATGTTCCGCTTGTTATTATCTAGTTGAAATTTACTTATTAACATGTATTTTATTAGGGGATGCAAAATAATGTTCCTCGCGTTATCCAGTTTGAATTTACTTCTGAACATGTCTTATATTAGGGGATGCAAAATAATGTTCCTCGTGTTGTCATTTAGTTGGAAGTTATTTCTGAGCATGTGTTTTATTAGGGGATGCAAGTTAATATTCAATGTGTTTTCTAGTTGAAATTTTCTTCTGAACATGTCTGTTATTATGGATGCAAAATAATGTTCCTGGTGTTGTTGTCTATTTGGAATTTACTTCTGAATATGTATTTTATTAGGAGATGCAAGTAAAAGTTCCCCGTTTGTTATCTAGTTGGAGTTTAACTATAGTTATATGCTTTATCAGGGGATGCAAAATACTGTTCATGAGTTGTTATCTAGTTGGAATTTACTTCTGAACATGTCTTTTATTAGGGGAGGCAAGATAATGTTCCTCTTGTTTTTATTTATTTGAAAATTTCTTATTAACATGTCTTTTATTAATGAATGCAAAATAATGATCCTCTTGTTCTTATATAGTTGGAATTTACTTCTGAACATGTATTTAATTCGGAGATGAAAGTTAATGCTCTTCGTATTGTTATCTAGGTATAATTTACTTCTAAAGGTGTATTTTATTAGTAGATGAAAGTCTATGTTCTTCGCGTTCTTATCTAGTTGGAACTTACTTCTAAACATGTATTTTATTAGTGTATCCTGAATAATGTTCCTTGTGTTGTTATATAGTTAGAGTTTACTTCTGAACATGTATTTTATTAGGGGATGCAAAATAATGTTCTTTTCGTTGCTATCTAGCTAAATTTTACCTTTGAACATGTATTTTATTAGGGGATGCAAAATAATGTTCCTTGTGTTGTTATCCATTTGGAATTTACTTCTGAACATTTCTATCATTACGGGATGCAAAATAACGTTCTTACTGTTGTTATACAGTTGAAATTTACTTCTGAACGTGTATTTTATTAGGGGATGCAAAATTATGTTCCTTTTGTTGCTATCTAGTTAAATTTTACTTCTGAGCGTTTCTTTTATTAGGGATGCAAAATAATCTTCTTCGGGTTGTTATCTAGTTGGAACTTACTTCTTAACGTGTATTTCATTATGGGATGGAAAAACGTGTTCCCTATGTTATTATCTAGTTGAAGATTACTTCTGAACATGTATTTTATTTGGGGATGCAAAGTAATGTTCCTTGTGTTATTATCTATTTTGAATTTACTTTTGAACATGGGTATCATTACGAGATGCAAAATAACGTTCTTCCTGTTGTTATACAGTTGAAATTTACTTCTGAACGTGTATTTTATTAGGGGATGCAGAATGATGTTCCTCGTGTTGTTATCTAGCTGTAATTTACTTATCAACATGTTTTTATAAGGAGATATAAGTTATAGTTCCACGTGATACCTAGTTGGAGTTTACTTCAAAACATGTAATTTTTTAGGGGATGCAAGTTAATCTTCCTCGTGTTGTTATCTAGTTGTAAATTACTTCCGAACATGTCCTTTATTAGGGATTGCATAATATGTTCCTCGTGTTGTTATATAATTGGAATTTACTTCTGAACATGTCTATAATTAGGGGATGCTAAATAATGTTCTTCGTGTTTAAATCTGGTTTGAATCTACTTCTGAATATGTATTTTATTAGTTAATGTAAATAAATGTTCCTCGCGTTGTTATTTAGCTGTAATTTACTTCTGAACATGTTTTTATCAGGTGATGTAACTTAATGTGCCCTGTGTTCTTATCTAGTTGGAGTTTACTTCCGAACATGTCTATGATTAGGGAATGCAAAATAACGTTCCTTGTGGTGTAATCAAAATGGAGTTCACTTCTGAAAATGTATTTTATTTGGACATGCATAATAATGTTTCCGCTGTTGTTATCTAGTTGCACTTTACTACTGAACATATATTTTATTAGAAGATGCAAGTTAATGTTCCTCGAGTTATCTAGTTGAAATTTACTTCTGAACATGTACTTTATTAGGTGTGGAATAATAATGTTCCTCGTGTTGTTATCTAGTTGGATTTTACTTTTAAACATGTGTTTTATTAGGGGATGCAAAATAATGCTCCTCTTGTTTTTATTTAGTTGAAAATTACTTATTAACATGTCTTTTATTAATGAATGTAAAATAATTATCCTCGTGTTCTTATCTAGTTGGAACTTACTTCTGAACATGTATTTTATTAGGGTATGCCGAATAATGTTCCTTGTGTTGTTATCTAGTTAGAGTTTACTTTTGAACATGTATTTTATTAGGGGATGCAAAATAAAGCTCCTTTTGTTGCTATCTAGTTAAATATTACTTCTGAGCATTTCTTTTATTAGCGGATGCAAAATAATATTCTTCGTGTTGTTTCTAGTTGGAACTTACTTCTTAACGTGTATTTCATTATGGGATGGAAACACATGTTCCCCATGTTATTATCTAGTTGAAGGTTACTTCTGAACATTTATTTATTTGGGGATGCCAAATAATGTTCCTCGTGTTATCTATTTGCAATTTACTTCCGAACATGTATTTTATTAGAGAATGCAAAATAATGTTCCTAATGTTTTATATAGTAGTAATTTACTTCTAAGCATGTCTATTATTTGGGCATGCAAAATAATATTCCATGTGCTGTTATCTAGTTGGAATTGACTTCTGAACATGTCTTATATTAGGGGATGCAAAATAAGGTTCTTCGTGTTCTCATCTAGTTGGAACTTACTTTTGAGCATGTATTTTATTAGGGGATGCAAAATTATGTTCCTCGTGTTGTTATCTAATTGGAATTTACTTCCGAACAAACATTTTATTAGGGGATGGAAAACATGTTCCCCGTGTTTTTATCTAGTTGAGTTTTAGTCCTGTAGATGTATTTTATATGGGGATGTATAATAATGTTCCTGGTTTTGTTATCCATTTGGAATTTACTTCTGAACGTGTCTCGTAATAAGGCTTGCAAAATTATGTTCCTCGTGTTGTTATCTAGCTGTAATTTACTTCTGAACATGTCTTTATCACGGGATATAAGTAAATGTTCCACGTTGAACCTAGTTGGAATTTACTTCAAAACATGTAATTTATCAGGGGATGCAAGTTAATATTCCTCATTTTGTTATCTAGTTGTAATTTACTTCTGAACATTCTTTTTATCAGAAGATACAAGTTTATCTTCCTGGTATTATTATCTAGTTGGAATTTACTTCTAAACAAGGATTTTATTAGGTGCTGCAAAATAATCTTCTTGGTGATGTTATGTATTTGGGGTTTAATTCTGAACATGTATTTTATAAGAAGATGCAAAATACTGTGCTTCACCTTATGTAGTTCGAATTTTCCTCTGTACATGTCTTGTATAAGTGGGTGCAAAATAATGTTCCTCGTGTTGTTATCAAGTTGGATTTTATTTTTGAACATGTATTTTATAGGAGATGGAAATTAATGTTCCTTGTGTTTATATCAAGTAGGTATTTACTTTGAACATGTATTTTATTAGGGGATGGAAAATAATTTTCCTCGTGTTATCTAGTTGGAATTTACTTCTGAACATATCTTATATTAGGGAATGCAAGTTAATGATCGCTGTGTTGTTATCTAGTTGGAATTTACTTCTGAACGTGTATTTTATTAGGGGATGCAGAATAATGTTCCTCGTGCTGTTAACCAGTTGCAAATTTTTTCTGAACTTGTCTATTATTAGGGGAGGCAAAATAATGTTCCGCTTGTTATTATCTGGTTGAAATATACTTATGAACATGTATTTCATTAGGGGATGCAAAATAATCTTCCTCGCGTTATCCAGTTTGAATTTACTTCTGAACATGCCTTTTATTAGGGGATGCAAGTTAATGTTCAATGTTTTTTCTAGTTGAAATTTACTTATGAACATGTCTGTTATTAGGAATGCAAAATAATGTTCCTTGTATTGTTATCTATTTGAAATTAACTTTTGAACATGTCTATTATTACGGTATGCAAAATAACGTTCTTCCTGTTGTTATCTATTTGGAATTTACATCTGAAAATGTATTTTATTAGGAGATGCAAGTTAAAGTTCCTCGTTTGTTATCTATTTGGAGTTTAATTAAAATTATGTGTTTTATCAGGGGATGCAAAATACTGTTCATCATGTTGTTTTCTATTTGGAATTTACTTCTGAACATGTACTTTATTAGGTATTGAATAATAATGTTCCTATTGTTGTTATCTAGTTGGAATTTACTTCTGAACATGTCTTTTTTTAGGGGATGCAAAATAATGTTCTTCTTGTTTTTATTTAGGTGAAAATTACTTATTAACATGTCTTTTATTAATGAATGCAAAATAATGATCCTCGTGTGCTTATATAGTTGGAATTTTCTTCTGAACATGTCTTTTATTAGGGGATGCAAAATGTATTTATCGTTTTGTTATATGGTTGGAATTTACATCTAAACATGTCTTGTATTAGGGCATGCTAAATAATGTACCTCTTAATGTTATCCAGTTCGAATTTATTTCTGAACATGTATTTAATGCGGAGATGCAAGTTAATGTTCTTCGTAATTTTTATCTGGTTGTAATTTAATTCTGAACGTGTATTGTATTAGGAGATGAATGTTTATGTTCTTCGCGTTCTTATTATGTTGGAACTTCCTACTGAACATGTATTTTATTAAGGTATGCTGCATAATGTTCCTTGTGTTGTTATCTAGTTAGAGTTTACTTCTGAACATGTATTTTATTAGGGGATGCAAGAGAATGTTCGTGTTATTTTTATCTAGTTGGCATTTACTGCTGAACATGTATTTTATTAGGGGATGCAAAATTATGTTCCTTTTGTTGCTATCTAGTGAAATTTTACTTCTGAACGTTTCTTTTATTAGAGATGCAAAATAATGTTCTTCGTATTTTTATATAGTATTAATTTACTTCTGAGCATGTCTATTATTTGGGCATGCAAAATAATATTGCTTGTGTTGTTATCTAGTTGGAACTTACTTCTTAACGTATATTTCATAATGGGATGGAACAACATGTTCCCCATGTTATTATCTAGTTTTAAGATTACTTCTGAAAATGTATTTCATTTGGGGATGCAAAGTAATGTTCCTCGTGTTATCTATTTGGAATTTACTTCCGAACATGTATTTTATTAGAGAATGCAAAATAATGTTCCTCGTGTTTTTATATAGTATTAATTTACTTCTGAGCATGTCTATTAATTGGGCATGCAAAATAATATTCCTTGTGTTGTTATCTAGTTGGAATTGACTTCTGAACTAGTATTATATTAGGGGATGCAAAATAATGTTCCTCTTTTTGTCATCTAGTTGGAAGTTACTTTTGAGCATGTATTTTATTAGGGGATGCAAAATTATGTTCCTCGTGTTGTTATCTATTCGGAATTTACTTCCGAACAAACATTTTATTAGGGGATGGAAAACATATTCCCCGTGTTTTTATCTTGTTGAGCTTTAGTCCTGAAGATGTATTTGATATGGGGTGGCATAATAATGTTCCTGGTTTTGTTATCCATTTGGAAATTAGTTCTGAACGTGTCTCGTAATAAGGGTTGCAAAATAATGTTCCTCGTGTTTTTATCTAGCTGTAATTTACTTCTGAACATGTTTTTATCAGGGGATATAAGTTAATGTTCCACGTGTTACCTATTTGGAATTTACTTCAAAACATGTAATTTATTAGGAGATGCAAGTTAATATTCCTCGTTATGTTATCTTGTTGTAATTTACTTCTGAACATTCTTTTTATCAGGGGATACAAGTTTATCTTCCTCGTGTTGTTATCTAGTTGGAATTTACTTCTAAACATGTATTTTGTTAGGTGCTGCAAATAAACCTTCTTGGTGATGTTATGTATTTGGAGTTTAATTCTGAACATGTATTTTATAAGAAGATGCAAAATACTGTGCTTCGTCTTATGTAGTTCGAATTTTCCTATAAACATGTCTTGGATTTGGGGGTGCAAGTTAATGTTCCTCGTGCTGTTATCTAGTTGGATTTTATTTTTAACATGTCTTTTATGAGGAGATGGAAGTTAATGTTCCTTGTGTTTTTATCAAGTTGGAATTTACTTCTGAACGTGTACTTTATTAGGGGCTGGAAAATAATTTTCCTCGTGTTATCTAGTTGGAATTTACTTCTGAACGTATCTTATATTAGGGAATGCAAGTTAATGATCGTTGTGTTGTTATCTAGTTGGAATTTACTTCTAAACATATCTTATATTAGAGGTTGCAAGATAATGATAGTTGTGTTGTTATCTAGTTGCAATTTACTTCTGAACGTGTATTTTATTAGGGGCGGCAGAATAATGTTCCTCGAGCTGTTAACCAGTTGCAAATTCTTTCTGAACTTGTCTATTATTAGGGGATGCAAAATAATTTTCCGCTTGTTATTATCTAGTTCAAATTTACTTATGAACATGTATTTTATTAGGGGATGCAAAATAATGTTCCTCGCTTTATCCAGTTTGAATTTACTTCTGAACATGTCTTTGATTACGGGGTGTAAGTTATTGTTCCTTGTGTTGTTATCTAGTAGGAATTTACTTTTGAAGATGTCTTTTGTTTGAATATGCAAAATAGTGTTCCTTGTGTTATCTAGTTGGAATATACTTCTGCGCATGTATTTTATTAGGTGATGCAAGATAATGCTCCTCGTGTTATTACCTAGCTAGAATCTACTTCTGAACATGTCTTTTATTAAGGGATGCAAGTTAATGTTCCTCGTCGTGTTATCTGGCTAGAATTTACTTCTGAACATGTATATTATTAGGAGCTGTAAGTTAATGTTCCTGGTTTGTTATCTAGTTGGAGTTTACTTCTGAACATGTACTTTATTAGGGAATGCAAAATAATGCTCCTTGTGTTGTTATCTATTTGAAAAATTTCTTTTGAACATGTATATTATTCCCGGATGCAAAATAACGTTTTTCCTGATGTTATAAAGTTGGAATTTACTTCTGAAAATGTCTTTTATTAGGTGTTGCAAAATAACGTTCCGCGTGTTTTTATCTAGTTAGAATTTGCTTCTAGACATGTAGTATATTAGGGGATGCAATTTAATGTTCCTAGTGTTGTTATCTTACAGGAATTCTCTTTTGAACAGGTATTTTATTAGGGGATGCAACATAATGTTCCTCTTGTTGTTATATATTTGGAATTTGCTTCTAAATATGTATTTTATTAGGAGATGCAACTTAGTGTTCTTCGTTTTGTTACCTAGTTGTAATTTACTTCTGAACATGTATTTTATTAGGAGATGCAAGTTCATGTTCTTCGTGTTCTTATCTAGTTGTAAATTTCTTCTGAACATGTATCCTATTAGGATATGACGAATAATGTTCCTCGTGTTGTTATCTAGCTGTAATTTACTTCTGAACATGTATTTTATTAAGGGATGCAAAATAACTTTCGTGTTTTTTTATCTAGTTGGTGTTTACTTCTGTACATGTATTTAATTCGGAGATGCAAGTTAATGTTCTTCGTATTGTTATCTAGTTATAATTTACTTCTGAAAGTGTATTTTATTACGAGATGAAAGTTTATGTTCTTCGCGTTCTTATCTAGTTGGAACTTACTTCTGAACATGTATTTTATTAGTGTATGCTGATTAATGTTCCTTGTGTTGTTATCTAGTGAGAGTTTACTTCTGAACATGTATTCTATTAGGGGATGCAAGAGAACTTTCGTGGTATTTTTATCTAGTTAATATTTACTGCTGAACAGGTATTTTATTAGGGGATGCAAAAGTACGGTTCTTTTGTCTAGTCAAGTTTTACTTCTGAACCTGTATTTTATTAGGGATTGCAAAATAATGTGCCTCGTGTTGTTATCTAGTTGTAAATTACTTCTGAATATGTCTTTTTTTAGGGATTGCATAATATGTTCTTCGTGTTGTTATGTAGTTGGAATTTACTTCTGAACATGTCTATAATTAGGGAATGCTAAATAATGTTCTTCGTGTTTTAATCTAGTTTGAATCTGCTTCTGAACATGTATTTTATTAGTGGATGCAAAATAATGTTCCTCGCGTTGTTATCTAGCTGTAATTTACTTCTGAACATGTTTTTATCAGGTGATGTAAGATAATGTTCCTCGTGTTGTTATCTAGTTGGATTTTACTTTCGAACATGTCTATTATTAGGGAATGCAAAATAACGTTCCTTGTGTTGTAATCAACTTGGAATTTACTTCTGAACATGTATTTCATT
Source organism: Deroplatys truncata (assembly GCA_030765065.1). Lineage (NCBI taxonomy): Eukaryota > Metazoa > Arthropoda > Insecta > Mantodea > Mantidae > Deroplatys > Deroplatys truncata. The sequence goes on along the minus strand of CM060975.1, from coordinate 333,805,128 downwards.
TGGACCTGCATATTAATGTTTCCGCTGTTGATATCTAGTTGCACTTTACTTCTAAGCATATATTGTAACGTACGTGTATTATTGCGTATGTGACCTGGCTGCCCAGATCGGGTATTGCGCAAGATATGAGGGGATCAGCCAGTTAGCATAGCGTTACCACGCCGAGTTGAGCGTGTGTTTAGTCAGTCTAGGCTAGTTGCTGCAAGAGGCAAGTTGTTAGTGTGTGCGCGCTGCCCATACCGGCAGTATGGCGTCCTCACCGACAGACAAGGAAGCAAGGAGGTAATGCAATCCCCTTTTATTAATAAATGTAGTTTCCATCCACTTTCATGTAATGTAAATTATTATAGTAGATAGATCCCTTCTCTCATCCACACCATGTGATAATACTTTTGTTAGGAACTTTCTAATATTTTTCACAATTTCTCTCAGCTGCGTCCCCCGTCTGACCTCGTATAACGTGAATTATTAACCTTAAGATCCTCGGTATCCAGTCGCTCTACCCCTCATTGAGCTAGTTTGTTTAGAGGTCACGACATGTGGTGGAGGGCCGGGTATTTTGACATTTTGAACTGTAACTTTTTATTGTTGTCTAAAATGTAGCGTTTTCTGTCCTCCACGTGTTCGTTAGAAAATGTAATTCTTTTTGGTGGCTTAAGGGTAAGGGTTTTGGTTCTGTAATTTCTGGTTTCTTTCTTCTAAATTCCTCTTGCATTGTTTCTTGAAAGTCCCGTGTTTCATGTTTGTACTTTAATTTCAAGCTCACTTTTAAATTTTTTTGCATTAACTGACGGTGGCGTGGCGGTAACATTTTTGGCTCCATTTTTCCCCTTTCCATGGCTTCACTTCTACTAAATTCTGTTGCTGTGATAAATTGTTGGTACTGTCCATTTTAAAGTACTTATTTTTGTGAATTGTGGAAAATTGGGCGATATTTGCAACTTTGATAATGTGGTCGTCACGTGTTAGCTGGTGTGTTTGGGATGCTGTTTTCTATGCTAATTGGTAGTAGTTCTGGGAGCTTGTAATTCTATATTGCATTGATTGTGATTTTCTGCTTATTACTATATTTTTGGGGTGCATTTTTCGTGCAACTTTTATGTACGGAAGTGTGTTACGTAATCTCTGCGTGGTCATGCAATTCATCACTAATTCTAGCTTGTGAAGCCAATCCTTTACAGCACGTGTTCTGTGCGTTTATTTGCGTGTGTGTATATAGGTCAGGTGCATCTATTTAAAAAAAAACAGAAGAAGGAATTCATTTCTGTGCATCATACTCCGGTACGCATAAATTACGAGTATAGCATATTCTGCTCTCCATAGAATAATTTCAGCGCTAGTAACAAGGTATGACGTAATTTTTTTTAACCTCCAGTTCGAGTTTTCTCGCTGAAGATATCACTTTGTTAATTTTTTTTCTTCCATGTGTACACTCTGTTTTAAAACCTTGGTTTTGTGTCCAAGTGGCTTGCGTGTCATGTCTGTGTAAACAATATGCTGGTATAGTTTTCTAATATTTCGCCGTGGGCGCTTAATTATATTACTCCTGGTATTGGTTCTTATCTGGCTATGTTCTGATATTTCTAGTTACATTCATGCGATGCTATAAGTGCTTAGTTTGGTGTAATCTGTAATGGTGATCTTCCATTCATTTACTGGTTGAGTTTATCCTTGTTTTGTGCTGCCACAATGCCTAAGCGACGTACTACGCAGAAATCTGATGTGGTTATTGCTCCAGTCAGTGAGCATAGTGAAGTAGAATCTATTTCCAGCACTAGTACACCTGTTGTTACCCAGTTATTACCAGTGATGCCTAATGCGCCTGTTTCGGTGAGCACAATGCAGTCAGCTGTGTGTCGTGCGGTCATTGAACCCTCTTACTTTGAGAATTCCAGTAAGTTATCGGCATATGAATTTCTTCAAAATTTTGAAATGGTCGCTGCTGCTAATGGTTTGTCTGAGGAAATGAAATTGAAATGTTTTCCATGTTACTTAAGAGATACTGCTGCATCATGGTTTCACACTTTTCGCCACCGGCATCCTCGTCACGATTGGCTTTGCCTATCTACACAGTTTCTAAATGCCTTTCAGATGACTAACCAGAGTGATATTTTGGAAATGAAACTCAGACAGCGTGTACAGTTAGATGATGACCTGTTATTAATTATATCTATGATGTGTTATCTCTGTGTGATCAAGTAAATCCAGCTATGTCTCAGTTAGAACAAATCAAACACGTGCTTAAAGGTCTTAAACCTCTCTATGTACAGCCTTTTCTGCCATTAAATCCTCAAACTGTTGACGAGGTGATACAAATAATTCGACAAGTGGACAAGGCACAATTTTATATGCAGATCCGAGAACATCTAGTGTATGCCCAATCTCAGGCTTCAGTGTTTACACCACCCACTTCTGTATTTAATAATGCATCTGTTCCTGCTGTTACTTTACCAGCTACTGCTCAGTTAACAAATGCTTCTTCTCTTGGGAACGTACCTGTCGCTCCCATGCAACAGCTGATTGATCGTGTAGAACAGTTATGTAACCGAGTTAACCAGTTTCAGTTACCACCTGCTGTACCATCTTCGGAGAGAACTTCACAGCTTCCACGGTCATCTGACTTCGACCGGCGGGACTCATCCATCCTCTGCTATAGATGCAACAGGCAGGGCCACCTGGCTCTCTTCTGCCGTAGCCGCTTTCCTCAGTCAAAAAACGACTGGCGCCGAGCCTCATACGACGAGACTTAGCAGCATCACCACCACCCACCAGCACGGCTGCACCTCAACGGGATGTGGCTGCATTATCAGGTCAGATCTTACAAGTTATTGGTCATATTGCCCAGACAAAGGTTTCCATCTTGCTCGACACAGGAAGCGCAGTTAGCATTGTGAATGCTGCCCATGTTCTTGATCACTCTACATTGAAACCCATAGAGATGTTGCTTCGAACTACAGGTAATAAGTTACTTGATGCACCTTACCACACTGCTCTAGATTTTCATATAAATGATGTTCTTTTTCAGGAAGATGTATTAGCTGTAAAAGATCTGTCTCATGATTTAATTTTAGGCAATGACTTTTTGCATGCTCATGGTGTAGAAATTGACTATGCACACAACTTGATAACTTTGAATCCTTCCGAGGATGATGTTTTTACTATACCAATTACCCTAGTACAAGGTCCTTTTGTTGATATGGCAGTGAATCCTTTGCAAGATAATAAACGTAATGACTCTGGTGTTAAAGTGGCAGTTGTGAATGATGTGAAAATTCCACCTTTATGTACATATTACATAACAGTTAAACCCTCGTTAGACATTATTAGTGAGGTTATGTTTGAACCTGCTGTCAACATAATGCAGAAGAAAAATCTTTCAATTCCACCGTTGTTATGTCATTCTGCATCTGAACTTACTATACCAGTGCATAATAATACTGCAGTTCTACAAACACTGTTTGCCAATACAGTTTTAGCTAAAGCTTATGATGTTGCACTAGTTGAGAGTAATTCTGCTTTATCATCAGATGTTACCCCTCTGCCAGCTTCAAAATTTAATTTTAATGTCAATGGTAAACTACTAGAAACGCAAAAGGCTGAATTGGATTCTTTGTTATTGAAATATAGTGATCTTTTTGCCACCACATTGCAAGAACTTGGTACTACTGATGATGCAGAGTTTGATATTAAAGTAACTGACTCCAAACCAATTAAACAAAGACCTTACAGAGTTCCCCATAAACAAAAGGAAATCATTGCTGAACAAGTTAAAGAAATGCAGGATGCTGGAATTATTAAGGAATCGCAGTCCTCTTGGGCTTCTCCTGTGGTACTTGTTAAAAAGAAAGATGGTTCCATGAGATTTTGTGTTGATTATAGGAAATTGAACGCTGTTACAGAAACCACATCTTTCCCTTTGCCATTGATAGATGATTTGTTAAGTTATTTGGGGAAGGCTAAATGGTTTGTCCCACTAGATTTGCTGTCAGCATATTTTCAAGTACCTATTGCAGAGGATAGCCAGAAATATACATCTTTTGTTACTTTTCAAGGTCAATATCAATTCACACGCTTGAGTTTTGGGCTGGCAAATGCTCCTAAGCTCTTCAGTTACATCGCAGACAAGTTGCTAGGTGATCTGAATTTTAAAAAGCCAATTGCATATTTGGATTATATTGTCGTTTTTGCTAAAACCTTTGATGAGTTGTTACAAAATCTTGAAGCAAACGATTAGATAACCATAAATTTAAGCTCAAACCAGAAAAGTGTTTCTTCGCTATGCAATAGATCAAGCTCTTAGGCTTTGAAGTCTCCAAAGGTGGTATTTCTCCTGATTCGATAAAGTAGTTTCCATTCAAATTTTGCCTCGTCCTAAAGATGTCAGAGATGTAAGGAAGGTTTTGGGATTATTTAACATTTACAGGAAATTCATCAAAGACTCTGCTAATATTGCTCAACCACTTATTCAATTGACTAGGAAAAATCAAAGTTTTATTTGGGAATCTGATCAGCAAGCTGCATTTTAAAAGTTGAAAGACTCATTAGTTTCTGCCCCTGTCTTATCTCACTATACTCCTGGTGCATATACTGAATTACACTCTGATGCCAGTGGACTAGGGGTTGCTTCTGTTTTGTATCAAAAGATTGATAATGTGTTGAAACCAGTGGGCTATGCTTCGAGGACATTATCTAAATGTGAACGTAATTATAGTGTTCCTGAGTTGGAATTGTTGGCCATCCTGCTTGGACTTACTCACTTTCGCAGTTTTGTATATGGCTATAAGGTTAATATTGTGTCTGATCATCACTCCCTCTGTTATCTGAATAATTTAAAAGATTTGACTGTGCGTCTGGCACGATGGAGTTTGAAATTGCAAGAATTTGATTATGCTATTTCCTATAAATCTGGTAAGAAACATCATGATGCTGATGCTTTATCGAGATTTCCTGTGTTGCAACCCAAAGAAAGTGAACTTGAGCAGCTTGAAGAACTTCCCACATGTTTATTGTCTTCAGTTGAAGTTCCTGACCAACAGAAAAAAGATCCTGTGTTACTTGAACTTATCAGTGCTCTCCATGATCCTCCGTCAGCCCCTGCTAAGATTCAGAGACAAATTTCAACTTATACTCTTAAATCAGGAGTTCTTTATCGTAAAAATGCTGGCTCTACTGGCCCTCTCCATCTGCTGGTTATTCCAGAGGCACTGAAATATGAAATTCTATCTTCGTGTCATGATGATCCTCTTTCAGGACATTTAGGCTTTTCTAAAACATTTGCCAAAATTCACTCCAGATACTATTGGATTGGAATGAAAAAAAATATTGAACACTTTGTGCGTACCTGTCCCAGTTGTCAAACCAGAAAAGGACCTAAGAATCAAAAGCCAGCAGGTTTATTACAACCAATTCCTGTTACTTCTGTAGGCGAGCGGTGGGGTATTGATTTGCTGGGCCTCTCCCACGCTCTAATTCTGGACACAAGTACGTCGTCGTTGCGAGCGAATATGCTTCTCACTGGGTCGAGTCTGCGTCGCTTTCTTCAGCAACAATTCCACAAGTTGCTAAGTTTATTTTGCATAACATCATCTGTAGGCATCGAGCCCCTGCTGCCTTGTTGTCTGATCGTGGCTCAGTTTTCCTAAGTGAGGTGACACAAGAATTGTTGAGATCTCTATCAGTGTCTTCTAATTTTACTAGTGATTACCACCCAGCTTGTAATGGACTAACTGAAAGATTCAATCAAACCCTCTTGAATATGCTTATCCATTTTGTTGACACTAATCAAAAGAACTGGGACTCAATTTTGCCCTATGTGATTTTTTCTTATAACTCAAGTGTTCAGGAGTCTACTAAATTCTCCCCCTTTTTCTTGATATATGGTCGGGAGCCTTCTTTACCTAATCAGGTTCTGCTGCAAGCTACTTCTAATGACCTTTTGGTGCAACAAACTTTACAAGAGATTCAGAAGGCACGTGAGGTTGCTGTTGCCAACATTACAAAGCAACAAGTGAAACAAAAAGAAGCATTTGATGCAAACATAGAGATGTGGTTTACAATGATGGTCAATTAGTCAAAGTTTTTACTCCTATAAGAAAGAAAGGTAAATGTACAAAGTTTTACATAGATATTTTGGTCCTTTTGAAATTATCCGACAGATCACTCCTTTTACCTACCTTGTTGGTCGACCTCGACTTACAACACCAGAAACACTTTACAGCTGATAATTCGTCGTTGTGGGTGATGTGGAAATTCCACCCACAAACAGTTACGTAGGAACACCCAGGTGCAGTGTAGTGTGTATGTAACAGTGGCAGTACGGTGTAGTGTGCGTGTGCGGGGTACTCATAATTAGGCAATATATCTTAAACTAAATCGTCAGTGGCACTCGAGACTCCAAAATGTTTGAATTCGTTTCACATAGCTGTAGCAAACCTTTAACTTCTCTGAGAGACATTTCTGCTCCATATTACCTTTGTAAATAACCAGATAGTGTTAATTTTTTTAACGTATATCATATATTTTTCTGTCTTTCTGTCTTTGTAATTGTCTACACATGAACCACAAAAAATCCTCCTTGTGTCGACGGGGACGTCGATCTGAGTAGCCAGGGGGAGATGTGACGTACGAGTATTATTGCGTATGTGACCTCACTGCCCAGATCGGGTATTGCGCAAGAGTGGAGGGGATCAGCCAGTTAGCATAGCGTTACCACGCCGAGTTGAGCGTGGGTTTAGTTAGTCGAGGCTAGTTGCTGCAAGAGGCAAGTTGTTAGTGTGTGCGCACAGCCCATACCAGCAGTATGGCGTCCTCACCGACAGACAAGGAAGCAAGGAGGTAATGTAATCCCCTTTTATTAATAAATGTAGCTGCCATCCACTTCCATTTAATGTAAATTATTATAGTAGATAGATCCCTTCTCTCATCCACACCATGTGATAATACATCTGTTAGGAACTTTCTAATATTTTTCACAATTTCTCTCAGCTGCATCCCCCATCTGACCTCGTATAACGTGAATTATTAACTTTAAGATCCTCGGTAACCAGTCACTCTACCCACTATTGAGCTAGTTTGTTTAGAGGTCACGACAATATTTTATTAGAAGATGCAAGTTAATGTTCCTCGTGTTATCTAGTTGAAATTTACTTCTGAACATGTACTTTATTAGAGGATGCAAAATAATGATCTTCGTCTTCTTATATAGTTGGAATTTACTTCTGAACATATCTATTATTAGAGGAAGCAAAATATCCTCGTTTTGTTATATAGTTGGAATTTACTTCTGAACATATCTATAATTAGGGGATGCTAAATAATGTTCTTCGTGTTGTTATCTAGTTTGAATCTACTTCTGAACATGCATTTTATTAGTGGATGCAAAATCATGTTCCACGTGATGTTATCTAGCAGTAGTTTACTTCTGAACATGTTTTTATCGGGGATGTTGACGCAGTAATTTGTATCACAAATTATGTAAATGTAAAGAGTGATTATAGTGTGAATATGCATTGTTGTATGACATTGATTTGAGATGTTTATTGATTGTAAGCATTGTTGAGAAATGGGTTTATACGGCCTTACTGATACTGACAATAATAGCGTGCAATAATGTAGCGAGGGGGTGAGCTGTTTATCATTATTAGAGACGAGCAAATGACGTAATATTGGCGCGTTTTTCTTAGGAATTTGCGGGAACATTTTCCCTAGAGCATATGTTTTCGTAATTTTCATTGGATATAAAAATAGACGCTAATGTTGGCGCGTTTTATTAACCAATTGCAGCTCGGTTATAATCTTTAGGCATATCGGGGTGTGGGAGTATAAAAAGGGCTAAGTCAGAGTCAGACTCCTCCAGTCCATCGGAAACATTTGTACATTACACGTCGGCTCCAGTCCATCGGAAACATTTGTGCATTACACGTCGCTGAGTTCAACAGAAACAGTCATGGTGAATACAGAGCATAGTTTGTCGATTCGCAGGTTACGCGTAGCAAAGTTATGAAAAATCTCAAGTGTCGTAAAGTTAATTACACAAAAAGTTGAAGTACGTGAATTAATAATGTGCAGTAAATAAGTTATTATAACAGTTTCAGTTTGGCGAGTGTCACGATTAATAGGTGAAAGTGAATAATGTGTTAAGACAATAAAAAGTGTAAAACAAATTCTTTCATCAGTGTTATCTTTGGATAAAAACTCCTTTCCGTTTACACACCTGTATAAGATAAGTGCTTGACCGAGGGATCATAGCTAGCCGAGGGCAGTGAACCCAAAAAGAAAATACAATAACAGGTGCTCAGTAAAAGATAACACGAAGTGACCACGACAAATTCTCTTTTATACGTGCGGCAGATAAACAGTAGCATTTTTCAAACAAACCTAACAAAGAATACCATCGCAAATTGGCTCCCAAACGTGGGGCTAACAAACAAACAAATATACCACATCAATGTAAGTTAACGTTCCACGTGTTATCTATTTGGAATTTACTTCAATACATGTAATTTATTAGGGGAAGCAAGTTAATGCTCCTCGTTTTGTTATCTAGTTATAATTTGCGTCTCAACATGCCTTTTATCACGGGATGCAAGTTAATGTTCCTAGTGATTTCTAGTTGAAATTTACTTTTGAACATGTCTTTTATCAGGGGATGCAAAATAAAGTGGTTCGTGTTATCTAGTTGGAATTTACTTCTGAATACGTCTTTTAATAGGGGATGCAAAACAATATTCCTTGTGTTGGCATCTAGATGGAATTTACTCCTGAATATGTACTTTATTAGGTAATGCAAAATAATGATCCTCGTGTTATCTAGTTGAAATATACCTCTGAAAAAGTATTTTATTAGGAGATGCAAAATAAAGTTCCTCGTGTTGTTATCTAGTTGGAAATTACTTCTGAAAATGTATTTTATTAGAAAATGCAAGTTAATGTTCTTCGTATTGTTATCTAGTTCTAATTTATTTCTGAACGCGTATTTTATTAAGAGATTCAAGGTTATGTTCTTCGTGTTCTTATCTAGTTGGAACTTACTTCTGAACATGTATTTTATTAGGGTATGCTGAATAATGTTCCTCGTGTTGTTATCTAGTTGGAGTTTACTTCTGAACATTTATTTTATTAGGGGAGGCAAAATAAGGTTCGTGGTTTTTTTTATCTATTTGGAATTTACTTTTATACATGTATTTTATTAGGGGATGCAAAAAATATTCCTCTTGTTGTTTTCTAGTTGGAGTTTACTTCTGAACATGTCTATTATTAGGGGATGCAGAATGATGTTCCTGGTGTTGTTATCTGTTTGGAATTTATTTCTGAACCTGTCTTTTATTAGGGGATGTAAAATAATTTCCACGTGCTGTTATCTAGTTGTAAATTACTTCTGAGCATGTACCTTATTAGGGGATGCAAAAAAATGTTCCTCGTGTTATCTAGTTGAAATATACCTCTGAACATGTGTTTTATTACTGGATGTAAAATAGTGTTCCTCGAGTTATTTAGTAGCAATTAACTTCTGAACATGCCTTCAATTAGGTTGTGCAAGTTAATGTTCCTCGTGCTGTTATCTAGTTCGAATTTACTTCTGAACATGCCTATTATTACGGAATGCAAAATAATGTTCCCAGTGTTATTATCTACTTGAAATTTACTTCCGAACTAGTATTTTATTACGGCCTACATAATAATGTTCGTCGTGTTATCTAGTTGAAATTTACTTCTGAACATTTTATTATATTAGAGGATGCAAAACAATGTTCCTCGTTTTGTTATCCAGTTGGAATTTACTTCTGAACATGTCTTTTATTAGGTGTTGAATAAAAATGCTCCTTGTGTTGTTATCTAGTTGGAATTTACTTCTGAACATGTCTTTTATTAGGGGATGCAAAATAATGTTCCTCTTGTTGTTATCTGGTTAGAGGTTACTTCTGAACGTGTGTTTTATAAGGTGATGTTAAATAATGCTCCTCGTGTTGTTATCTAGTTCGAAAATACTTCAGAACATGTATGTTTTTAGGGGATGCAAAAAAAACTTACTCGTGTTATTACCTAGTTGTAATTTACATCTGAACGTGTATTTTATTAGGCGATGCAAAATAATCTTCCTGATGTTGTTATCTAGTTGGAAATAACTTCTGAACATGTATTTTATTAAGGGATGCGATATAATGTTCCTCGTGTTGTTATCTAGCCGGAATTTACTTCTGAACATGTATTTTAGGGGGTGCAGAATAGTGTTCCTCGTTTGTTAATCTAGTTGGAATTTCCTTCTCAATATGTATTTTATTAGGAGATGCAAGTTCATGTTCTTCGTATTCTTATCTAGTTGGAATTTACTTCTGAATATGTCTTTCATTAGGGGATGCAAAATAATATTCCTTGTGTTGGCATCTAGATGGAGTTTACTTCTGAACATGTATTTTATTAGGAGATGCAATTTCATGTTCTTCGTGTTCTTATCTAGTTGGAATTTACATCTGAACATGTATTTTATTAGGAGATGCAAGCTCATGTTCTTCATGTTCTTATCTAGTTGGAATTTACTTCTGAACATGTATTTTATTAGGAGATGCAAGCTCATGTTCTTCATGTTCTTATCTAGTTGGAATTTACATCTAAACATGTATTTTATTAGGAGATGCAAGTTCATGTTCTTCATGTTCTTATCTAGTTGGAATTTACTTCTGAAAATGTATTTTATTAGGAGATGCAAGTTCATGTTCTTATCTAGTTGGAATTTACTTCTGAAAATGTATTTTATTAGGAGATGCAAGCTCATGTTCTTATCTAGTTGGAATTTACTTCTGAAAATGTATTTTATTAGGAGATGCAAGCTCATGTTCTTCATGTTCTTATCTAGTTGGAATTTACTTCTGAAAATGTATTTTATTAGGAGATGCAAGTTCATGTTCTTCATGTTCTTATCTAGTTGGAATTTACTTCTGAAAATGTATTTTATTAGGAGATGCAAGCTCATGTTCTTCATGTTCTTATCTAGTTGGAATTTACTTCTGAACATGTATTTTATTAGGAGATGCAAGCTCATGTTCTTCATGTTCTTATCTAGTTGGAATTTACTTCTGAACATGTATTTTATTAGGAGATGCAAGCTCATGTTCTTCATGTTCTTATCTAGTTGGAATTTACATCTAAACATGTATTTTATTAGGAGATGCAAGTTCATGTTCTTCATGTTCTTATCTAGTTGGAATTTACTTCTGAAAATGTATTTTATTACGAGATGCAAGTTCATGTTCTTATCTAGTTGGAATTTACTTCTGAAAATGTATTTTATTAGGAGATGCAAGCTCATGTTCTTATCTAGTTGGAATTTACTTCTGAAAATGTATTTTATTAGGAGATGCAAGCTCATGTTCTTCATGTTCTTATCTAGTTGGAATTTACTTCTGAAAATGTATTTTATTAGGAGATGCAAGTTCATGTTCTTCATGTTCTTATCTAGTTGGAATTTACTTCTGAAAATGTATTTTATTAGGAGATGCAAGTTCATGTTCTTATCTAGTTGGAATTTACTTCTGAAAATGTATTTTATTAGGAGATGCAAGCTCATGTTCTTCATGTTCTTATCTAGTTGGAATTTACTTCTGAAAATGTATTTTATTAGGAGATGCAAGTTCATGTTCTTCATGTTCTTATCTAGTTGGAATTTACATCTAAACATGTATTTTATTAGGAGATGCAAGTTCATGTTCTTCATGTTCTTATCTAGTTGGAATTTACTTCTGAACATGTTTTTATTAGAGTATACTGAATAATGTTCCTCGGGTTGTTATCCAGTTATAATTTACTTCTAAACTTGTATTTTATTAGGGGATGCAAAATAATGTTCCTTTTGTTGCTATGTAGTTAAAATTTACTTCTTAACGTTTCTTTTATTAGGGGATGCAAAGTAATGTTCTTCGTGTTCTAGTTGGAACTTACTTCTGAACATGTATTTCATTATGGGATGGAAACTCATGTTCCCCATGTTATTATCTAGTTGAAGTTTACTTCTGAACATCTATTTTTTTAGAGAATGCAAAATAATTTTACTGGTACTTTTATATAGTAGGAATTTACTTCTGAGCATGTCTATTATTACGCGATGCAAACTGATGGTCCTCGCGGTGCTGTCTATTTGGAATTTACTTCTGAACATGTCTATTATTAAGGGATGCAAAATAATGTTCCTCGTGTTGCTGTCTATTTGGAATTTAGTGTAAACATGTACTTTATCAGGGGATGCACAATAATTTTCCTGTTGTTAGCTAGTTGGAATATACTTCTCAGCATGTCTATTATTAGGGGATGCAAAATCATGTTCCTCGTGTTGTTAACTGTTTGGAATTTACTTCTGAACATGTCCTTTGTTAGGGGATGCAAATTAATGTTCCTCGCGTTATTTAGTTGCAATTTACTTCTCAACATATTTTTTTTTAGACGATGCAAAATAATATTCCTCGGTCTGTTATCTAGTTGGAATTTACTTCTGAACATGTCCTTTATTAGGGGATGCAAAATAACGTTCATTGTGTTGTTATCTTGTTAGAATTTACTTCAAGACATGTATTATATTAGGGGATGCAATATAATGTTCCTAATGTTGTTATCCTACAGGAATTTTCTTTTGAACGGGTATTTTATTAGGGGATGGAACATAATGTTCCTCGTGTTGTTATCTATTTGGAGTTTGCTTCTAAAAGTGTATTTCATTAGGACATGCAAGTTAGTGTTCTTCGTGTTGTTATCTAGTTGGAATTTGGTTATGAACATGTATTTTATTACGAGATGCAAGTTCATGTTCTTCGTGTTGTTATCTAGTTGGAGCTTACTTTTGAACATGTATTTTATTAGAGTATGCTGAATAATGTTCCTCGTGTTGTTATCTCGTTAGAGTATACTTCTAAACATCTATTTTATTAGGGGATGCAAAAGAATGTTCGTGGTATTTTTATCTAGTTGGTATTTACTTCCTGACATGTATTTTATTAGGGGATGCAAAATAATGTTCCTTTTGTTGCTATCTAGTTTAAATTTACTTCTGAACATTTCTTTTATTAGGGGATGCAAACTAATATTCTTCGTGGTGTTATCTAGTTGGAATTTACCTCTGAACATGTCTTTTGTTATAAGATGCAAAATAATGATCCTGCATTTAGCTAGTTGGAATTTGCTAATGAGCAGGTATTTTATTAGGGGATGAAAAATAATGCTCCTCGCGTTATCTAGTTGGAATTTACCTCTGGACACGTCTTTTGTTAAAAGATGCAAATTAATGATCTTCATGTTATCTAGTTGGATTTTACTTCTAAACATATGTTTTATTAGGGGATGCAAAATAATGTTCCTCGCGTTATCCAGTTGGAATTAACTTCTGAACATGTCTTTTATTAGGATGTTCAAGCTAATGTTCCTTGTGTTGTTATCTAGTTGGAAATTACTTCTGAACATGTCATTTATTAGGGGTTGCAAAATATTGTTCCCTGTGCTGTTACCTAGATGGAATTAGCTTCTGAACGAGTGTATTATAAGGGAATACAAAATAATGTTCCTTGTGTTGTTATCTAGTGGGAAGTTACTTCTGAACATGCCTATTATTAGGGGATGCCAAATAATGTTCCCCGTGTTATTATCTAGTTGCAATTTACTTCTGAACATGTATTTTATTAGGGCCTGCATAATAATGTTTCTGGTGTTGTTATCTAGTTGCACTTTACTTCTAAACATATATTTTATTAGAAGATGCAAGTTAATGTTTGTCGTGTTATATGGTTGAAATTTACTTCTAAACGTGTATTTTATTAGGGGATGCAAAATAATGTTCCTCGTTTTGTTATCTAGTTGGAATTTACATCTCAACATGCTTTTTATCAGGGGATGCGCGTTAATGTTCCCCTTGTTATCTAGTTGGAATTTACTTTTGAACATGGCTGTTATTAGGGGATGCAAAATAATGTGCGTCGTGTTACATTGTTGGAATTTACTTCTGAACATGTATCTTATTAAATGTTGCAAAATAATGATCCTGTGTTGTTATCTATTTGTATTTTACTTCTAAACATGTTCTTATCAGGAAATGTAAGGTAATGTTCCACGTGTTATCTAGTTGAAATTTACTTCGAAACATTTTAGGTGATGCAAGTTAATGTTCCTCGTTTTGTTATCTAGTTGTAATTTACATCTGAACATGCTTTTGATCAGGGCATGCAAGTTAATGTTCCTCTTGTTATCTAGTGGGAATTTACTTCTGAGCATGTCTTTTATTAGGATATGCAAGGTAAGGTTTTTCTTTTTTTTATCTAGTTGGAAGTTTCTTTTGAGCTCTTATTTTATCAGGGGATGTAAAATAATGTTCCTCGTGCTGTTATCTATTTGGAATGTACCTCTGAACACGTCTATTATTACGGGATGCAAAATAATGTTCCTCGTCTTGCTGTCAATTTGGAATTTACTTCTGAACATGTACTTTACCAGGGGATGCAAAATAGCGTTCCTCGTGTTTTTATCTAGTTCGAATGTACGTCTGCACATGTATTTTCCTATTTGATGCAAAATAAAGTTCCTCTCGTTGTTATCTAGTTGGAGTATGCTTCTGAACATGTCATTTTAGGGGATGCAAAATAATTTTCCTGGTGTTATCTAGTTGGAATTTACTTCTTAACATATATTTTATTAAGGGATGCAAGTAAATGTTCCATGTATTTTCTAGTTTAAAGTTACTTCTCAACATATATTTTATTAGGGAATGCAAAATAAAGTTCCTCTTGTTGTTATCTAGTTGGAGTTTGCTTCTGAACATGTCTTTTTAGGGGATGCAAAACAATGTTCCTTGTGTTGATATATAGTTAGAATTTACTTCTGAACATGTCTTTTATTAGGTGATGTAAAATAATGTTCCTTTTGTTGGTTTCTAGTTCGAATATACTTCTGAATATGTATTTTTTCAGGAGATGCAACAGTATCTTCCTGGTGTTGTTATGTAGTTGCAATTTACTTCTTAACATGTATTTTATTAGCGGATGCAATGGAACGTTTTATCTAGTAGGAAGTTGCTTCTGAATATGTATTTTATTCGGAGATGTAAGTTAATGTTCGTCGTGTTTTTAACTAGTTGCAATTTACTTCTGAACTTGTATTTTATTCGGAGATGCAAGCTAAAGGTCTTCTTGTTGTTATCTATTTGGAAGTTACTCTTGTGCACTAATTTTATTAGGGGATATAAAACAATGTTCCTGGTGCTGTTATCTAGTAGGTATTTACTTCTGAACGTGTCTATTATTAGGGAAAGCAAAATAATATTCCTCGTGTTCTTATCTAGAGGGAATTTACTGCTGAACATGTATTTTATTAGTGGATGCAAAATAATAATCCCCGCGTTATTTAGTTGTATTTACTTCTGAACATGTCTTTTATTAGGAAGTGCAAGTTAATGTCTCTCGTGTTGTTATCTAGTTCTAACTTACTTCTGAACATGTATCTTATTAGGGCCTGCATAATAATGTTTCTGGTGTTGTTATCTAGTTGCACATTACTTTTAAACATATGTTTTATTAGAAGATGCAAGTTAATGTTCGTCGTGTTATATAGTTGCAACTTACTTCTGAACATGTATTTTATTAGGCGATGCAAAATAATGTTCTTCGGGTGGTTATCTAGTTGGAGTTTACTTCTGAAAATGTATATTATTAGGAGATGCAATTGTTATCTAGTTGGAGTTTACATGTTAACATGTATTTTAATACGGTTTGCAAGGTAATGTTTCTTGTTTTATCTTATTGGAATATAATTTTGAACATGTATCTTATTAAGGGTTACAAAAGTATGTTCCTCGTGTTGTTATCTAGTTGTATTTTACTTCTAAACGTGTTTTATCAGGGGATGTAAGGTAATGTTCCACGTCTTATCTAGTTGGAATTTATTTCGAAACATGTAATTTATTAGGGGATGCAAGTTAATGTTGCTCTTTTGTTATCTAGTTGTAGTTTACTTCTGAACATACTTTTATCAGGGGATGCAAGTTACTGTTCCTTTTGTTATCTAGTTGGAATTTAATTTGAACATGTCTTTTATTAGGGGATGCAAAAATGTGTGTCGTGTTACTTAGTCGAATTTATTTCTGAACAAGTCTTTTATTAGGGCATACAAAATAATGCTCGTTGTGTTGGTATCTATTTGGAATTCACTTTTGAACATGAATTTTATTAGGCGATGCAAGTTAATGTTCCTCATGTTATTATCTGGTTGGAATTCACTTCTGAATCCGTATTTTATTAGGGAATGCAAAATAATTTTCCTCGTATTATCTAGTTGGAATTTACTTCTGAACATGTATTTTAGTGGGGGATGCAAGTTAATGTTTCATGTGTTTTCTAGTTGGAATTTACATATGAACATGTATTTTATTAGGGTTGCCAAATAATGTTCTTCGTGTTGTTTTCCATTTGCAATTTACTTCTGAACATATATTTTATTACGTGAAACAAGTTAATGTTCCTTGTGTTTTTATCTAGTTGGAAGTTACTTCTGAGCACAAATTTTATTAGGGGATGCAAAACAATTTTCCTCGTGTTGTTATCCATTTGGAATTAACTTCTGAACATGTCTATTATTAGGGGATGCAAAATAATGTACCCCATGTTAATTATCTAGTTTGAAATTTACTTCTGAGCATGTATTTTATTAGGGGATACATAATAATGTTTCTGCTGTTTGTTATCTAGTTGCATTTTACTTCTAAACATATATTTTATTAGAAGATGCAAGTTAATGATCCTCGTGTATCTAGTTGGAATTTACTTATGAACTTGTATTTTATTAGGGGATGCAAAATAATGTTCCTCGTGTTTTTATCTAGTTGGAATTTACTTCTTATCATGTAATTCATTAGGGACTGGAAAAACATGTTTCCTATGTTATTATCTAGTTTAAATTTACTTCTGAACATATGTTTTATTAGGGAATGCATAATAGTGTCAATGGTGATGTTATCGAGTTAGAATTTACTTCTGAACCCATATTTTATTAGGGGATGCAAAATAATGTCTCTCGTGTTGTTATCTAGTTGGAATTTACTTCTGATAATGTCTTGTATTAGGGGACGCAAATTGATGTTCCTCGTGTTGTTATCCACTTGGAATTTACTTCATAACGTGTCTTTTATTAGGGGATGCAAGTTAATGTTCCTCCTGTTGTTGTTCAGTTTGGGGTTACATCTAAACATGAATTTTATTGGGGGATGCAAGTTAAAGTTCCTCGTTTGTTATCTAGTCGGAATTTACTTCTGCACGTGTCTTTTATTAGGGATGCAATTTAATGTTTCTCGTATTGTTATGCGGTTGGAATTTACTTCTGAACATGTCCTTTATTAGGGGATGCAAAACAATTTTCATCGTGTTATCTAGTTGGAATTTACTTCTGATAATGTCTTGTAGTAGGGGACGCAAGTTGATGTTCCTCGTGTTGTTGTTCAGTTTGGGGTTACATCTAAACATGAATTTTATTGGGGGTTGCAAATTAATTTTCCTCGTGTTGTTATCCAGTTGGAATTTACATCTGAACATGTCCTTTTTAGGGGATCAAAGTTAATGTTTCTCGTGTTATCTAGTTGGAATTTTCTTCTAAACATGTCTTCTTTTAGGAGATGCGAAATACTGTTCGTCTTGTCGTTATCTAGTTGGAATTTACTTCTGAACATGTCTTGTATTGGGGGAAGCAAAATAATGTTCCTCGTCTTGATATCTAGTTGGAATTTACTTCTGAACATATTTTTAAAAGAGGATGCCTAATAATGTTCTTCGTGTTGCTATCCAGTTGGAATTTACTTCTGAACATGTCTTGTATGTTTCTCGTGTAATCTAGTTGGAATTTTCTTCCAAACATGTCTTCTTTTAGGAGATGCGAAATACTGTTCGTCTTATTGTTATCTAGTTGGAATTTACTTCTGAACATGTCTTGTATTGGGGGAAGCAAAACAATGTTCCTCGTCTTGTTATCTAGTTGGAATTTACTTCTGAACATATATTTAAAAGAGGATGCCGAATAATGTTCTTCGTATTGTTATCTAGTTGGAATTTACTTCTGAACATGTGTTTTATTAGGGGAAACAAAACAATGTTCCTCGTCTTGTTATCTAGTTGGAATTTACTTCTGAACATATTTTAAAAGAGGATGCCGAATAATGTTCTTCGTGTTGTTATCTAGTTGGAATTTACTTCTGAACATGTGTTTTATTAGGTGATGCAAGTTAATGTTCCTCGCGTTGTTGTTTCGTTTGGGGTTACTTCTAAACATGTATTTAATTAGGGCCTGCAAAATAATGTTCCTTGTGTTGTTATGTAATTGGAATTTACTTCTGAACATGTTTTGTATTAGGGTATGCAAGTTCATGTTCCTCGTGTTGTTTTTCAGTTGGGGTTACATCTAAACATGTATTATATTTGAGGATGTAAAATAATGTTCCTTGTTTTGTTATCTAGTTGGAATTTACTTCTGAACACGTCTTTTATTGGGGGTTGGAAGTTAATGTTCCTCGTGTTGTTGTTCAGTTTGGGGTTACATCTAAACATGAATTTTATTGGGGGATGCAAATTAGTTTCCCTCGTGTTGTTATCTATTTAGAATTTACTTCTGAACATGTCTTGTATTAGGGGATGCAACTTAATGCTTCTCGTGTTGTTCAGTTTGGGGTTATATTTAAACATGTTCACTTTTAGAAGGGGATGCCAATGTTTGGACTGAATGGCGGCGTGGTTCGTTTTGGGGTTACCCCTTTTATCTGCTTACACTCGATATTATTGAAAGTTAGAAGGTTTCATTAGAAAAAATCATCAAATTATTACCTGAATATTTGAGAAGGAAATAACGTCGATGATGTTTTGTTTGGTTAGTAAAACATTTCCCTCCTGGCTTGGAAATAATAAAAGATGTTATGTCTTGCGTTCATCAAATGAAATGTTCACAACTGATGTGCGTTTGTTTTCCTCATTTTGTCAGTAAATTCTTCTGTATCAATGAAACAATTCGCGAACCAATGCAGGTATAAGCATGAATTATGTATTTTGTTAAGGTCAGCAGTTTTTCTGCAGAGGGGAACTAAATGTATTCATGTTTGTAAATCCTAACACTTTATTTTCAACCAAAAGGAATTGCTGTATTAATATCGGTGCCATTTAACTGGATGTCACATTTGAACACATCCAACAATCACGTAGAACAAATTCCCTGATATCGTGCGATCCTTTGTTTCACATGTTGGAGTCAGTCAACCATTGCGGTCGCTCTGCGATTGTTTTTTCGCTTCTGCAAGATTAAAAAGATACATAAAAAGTTTATGCAGTCAAGTGATTATGTAAAGTTGGAGAAAACGCGTGTCAGTAACCGCATCTCGCTTTCTCCAACTCTTCGCTTCCGGACCCAAACATTCAGTTAAGGTTCCATTACTACTTTTACAGCAAATATATTCGGTGTCGTCATATTGATATGCTTCATCTTAATGGATTCTTTACTCTTACATGTTAAATTTCTCTGCCGACTATTGTTTCTTTTTTCTTAAAAGCTTATGTTAGTCGAGGTAAGCGTTTGCCATGTTTCATCTTAATGGATTCTTTACTCTTACATGTTAAATTTCTCTGCCGACTATTTTTTCTTTTTTCTTAAAAGCTTATGTTAGTCGAGGTAAGCGTTTGCCATGTTTCATCTTAATGGATTCTTTCCTCTTACATTTTAAATTTCTCTGCCGACTATTGTTTCTTTTTTCTTAAAAGCTTACGTTAGTCGAGGTAAGCGTTTGCCATGTTCCATCTTAATGGATTCTTTACTCTTACATGTTAAATTTCTCTGCCGACTATTGTTTGTTTTTTTCTTAAAAGCTTCATGTTAGTTGAGGTAAGCGTTTGCAGGAACAGTTTCATTACGTATTTTCTTGTGGATACAAGAGACTGCAATGATAGCCAAATATTTAAAAAGTAAATAGCTATATGATGGTTTATAATTCTGATTTTTTTTATATCACAAAACAAAAACCAAGGAGTTCTAGCGTGCAACTCAAGAAAAGTGTAAACCGTTTGACAATTCAGAAGAACGGAAACATATATCTCGGAAATAATGAATGACATAACACATATTTAAGTTGATGGTTT
Source organism: Deroplatys truncata (assembly GCA_030765065.1). Lineage (NCBI taxonomy): Eukaryota > Metazoa > Arthropoda > Insecta > Mantodea > Mantidae > Deroplatys > Deroplatys truncata. The sequence goes on along the minus strand of CM060975.1, from coordinate 333,784,999 downwards.
GTCGAAATTTACATTCTTCCTGTACGCTTTTTAAATGTGTTATAGTGAACAAGTTATTCACAATTATAAAAATACATCCACAATAAAGACGACTTCAAAAGCTATTCACAAAAAATAATTCACTACGTAAATCTTAAGCGCATTGCATTTTAATCAAAATCTTCGGTCGTTTTAGAGAAAATAAAGAAGAATGAACATTTTTCCATGTAACCTGAAATTTGGGTTGCAGAGATTTAATTCAAAACCTTCGTGACGTCTCCTTGCTGCACTTAAGCAGCAAGCTTAGTATTTATGTGAAATTTCGTTTTCGAGTTATGCTGTCCATAGACACACAAATGTACCTACCTAATTTTGTATACAGGAAACCTCAAAACACGTATTTCCGGTGAAATACCGATATGGAATAGCTGCTCTGTCTACCACAGGCAGACTGCATGGTTTCATGTCATAGTAACACTTAGATAAGATCAACATTTTTCTTCGCTATTTCACAATTTTCGGACTCCCTGAATCCTAGAAAAATTTCCAATTGTTTGTGTCTCCGAACAGAATAAATCAGAAACGAAAATTCGCTTGCTACTTTATTTCAGCATCTTCAAATAATACAACGGAAACATTTTGAAGCCGAAATTATAAAGTCAATAATTATCATAATAATCTGGGAAGGATAGCGAAATAAAATAAATAATAAAATATTTAAAATCAGTGCATGTATTAAAAGGAGAAGCATTGGGAAAATTGTTGACTGTTAAAAGCGACAGAAAGACCAGACAGGCACAGCTTAGCCAATTAGGGACCAGCCCCAGGTATGAAGGTTAAAACCGCTGAAGCCAGTTTCTCTTGGAATTAATGGGTGCAGTTGCATTGACCAGGATGTGAATGTCACTAGAAGCTTCATGACGCTCAGTTTTGGTACAAAATTTTTAAGGGGAGAGAGGGGAAGTTAAGAGGTTTTTCTATGTATCGCGCGTGTGGTGAGAAGACTCTCGCTGGGACGCTCGTGTGGTGAGGACACAATCTCGTTGGGGCCCTCTTGGGGTGCGGAACAATATTCTCTGGGTGTGAACTTGCAAGAAGATCGAACGTTCAGCTGTAGTTGTTAATCTTCGGCCTTGAAAAAGACACAGTAACATCGTAAGAATTTGAAAGTGATCGGCAAATCTTAAGTCTTATTTTAACGCTGAATAAAAGTATTCCAAGAAAGCGTTCGTGTTTCTATGTACATACATTCCCGCATAAACAACTAGGAGGAGAAAAGCAGCAATCGTGAGGCAAAGGTATTGCTTCATTGTTGGAGGACGTAGCGTGTCTGCGTCAATTTTGAAATAAATTCCGACTGCCAAAGTACTCTTTAAATGGAAAATTATTTATTATTTTGCATTTTCAAAAATAACAACGATATTAATTAAAACACCATTATATTTAAAATATCTGCATCACAAATACAATGTATATGTTACTATTTTTGCAGATACACTGAGAATTAATATTTCTTCTGAATGCCTTTTGCATAAAATCTAAAACTTACGAGTTTGAAGAAGGCTTGATCACAAAAAAGACGAAAACAAAGAAAGAAAAGAAACGAATGTGCAGTCCGCTTAAATACGCATTTGAAGTATCACTCTCGTCATTTCCAAGATATTCCTTTTTTTGGTGTGGATCGTCAAGTGCCCTGCCTTTGTCAACTATTTGGTCACTTATTGTTGTGTTCTGGTGTTCATGGAGCCTTCAAGTCATCACTAGCGACCAGCTTTATTATTGGTGTACATTGTCATGTTCCCTGCTTTTGTCAACTCCGTAGTCGCTTATAGATATGTACTCGTGTTCATGGAAACTTCAAGTCAACACATAGCGACCAGCTTTATTGGAGTACATTGTCAACGCCATTCTTTTTTCAACGGCAGAGTCGCTTATTGTTGTGTTCTGATGTTCATGGAGCCTTCAAGTCATAACACAGCGACCAGCTTTATTACTGGTGTGCATTGTCAATCACCTTTGAAAACTGTTCGGTCCCTTATTGTAGTGTTCACGTGTTCATGGAAACCACAAGACATCACATAGCGACCAGCATTATTATTGAGGTGCATCGTCAAATGACGTGCTTTTGTCAACTGTAGAGTCGCTTATTGCTGTGTTCTGGTGTTCATTGAACCTACAAGTCATCACATAGCGACCATCTTTATTATTGGTGTACATTGTCAGGTGCCCCTCTTTTGTCAAACGTTCGGTCACTTATTGTCATGTTCTGGTGTTCCTGGAACCTTCAAGTGAGCACATAGCGACCACCTATATTATTGGTGTACATCGTCAGATACCCTGCTTTGTGAACTTTTCGGTCAGTTATTGTTGTGTACTGGTATTCATGGAGCCTTCAAGTCATCACAGCGACCTGCTTTTTTATTGGTGTACATTGTCAAGTGCCCTGCTTTTGTCAACTACGCAGTCACTTATTGCTGTGTTCTGGTGTTCATGGAACCTTCAAGTCATCACAGAGCGACCGGATTTATTATTGGTGTAAATTGTCATATGCCCTAATTTTGTTAACTGTTTGGTCACTTATTGTAGTGTTCCGGTTTTTATGGAGCCTTCAAGTGATCACATAGCGACCAGCTTTATTATTGGTGTACATTGTCAAGTGCCCTTCATTCGTCAACCGCTCAGATGCTAATGGTTGTGTTGTCGTGTTCATGAAACCTACAAGCTTCACATAGCGACCAGCTTTATTATTGATGTACATTGTCAGGTGCCTTACATTTTTCAACTCTTCGGTCCCTTATTGTTGTGTTCTTATGTTCATGAAGACTTCAAGTCATCACATAGCGACCAAATTTATTATTGGTGCACATTGTCAAATGCCCTGCTTTTGTCAATTTTCGAACACCTATTGTAGCGTTCTCGTGTTCATGGAACCTACAAGCCATCACATAGCGAGGAGATTATTATTAGTTTACATTGCCATGTGCCCAGCTTTTGTCAACTGTTCGGTCACTTATTGCTGTGTTCTGTTGTTCATTGAGCCTTCAAGTCATCACATAGCCACCAGGTTGATTATTGAAGTACATTGTCATGCACCCTGTATTTGTCAACTGTTCCGTCACTTATTGTTGTGTTCTAGTGTTCACGGAGCCTTCAAGTCATCACACAGCGACCAGCTTTATTATTGGTCCACATGATCAAGAGCCCATCTTTTGCCAACTGCAGAGTCGCTTATTAATTTGTTCTCGTGTTCGTTACCTCTTCAAGTTATCACATAGTGACAATGTTTATTATTGGTGTGCATTGACAATTTTCCTGCTTTTGTCAACTTTTCGGCCACTTATTGTTGTGTTCTGGTCTTCATGGAACTTTCAAGTAAGCACATAGCGACCGTTTATTATTAGTGTACATTGTCAAGTGCCATGCTTTAGTCAACTGCAAAGTCGCATATTATTGTGTTATGGTGTTCATGGAGCCTACAAGTAATCACAAAGCGACCAGCTTTATTATTGGAGTACATTGTCAAGTGCCCTGATTTTGTGAACTGTTCGGTCACTTATTCTTGTGTTCTGGTGTTCATGGAGACTTCAAATCATCACATAGCGACCAGCTTTACTCTTGCTGTACATTGTCAAGTGCCGTGATCTTGTCAACTGCACAGTGCCTTATTGTCGTGTTCTTGTGTTCATGGAGCCTTCAAGTCATCACATAGCCACCAGCTTTATTATTGGTGTACATGTCCAGTGCCTTTCTTTCGACAACTGTTCGGTAACTTATTGTTGAGTTCTGGTGTTCTTGCAGCCTTCAAGTCATCACATAGAGACCAGTTTTATTATTGGTGTACGTTGTTAAGTACCCTGCATTTGTCAACTGTTCGGTGGCTTATTGTTGTGTTCTGGTGTTCATGACACCTTCGAGTTATTACATAGTGACCAGCTTTATTATTGATGTGCACTGTCAGGGAACCTATTTTTGTCAACTATTCAGTCACTTATTGTTGTGTTCAGGTGTTCATGGGACATTCAAGTGTTTTGGTATCTGCCCAAATTATTATTGGTGTACATCGTCAAGTGCCCTGTTTTTGTCAACTAGAGAGTGTCATATTGTTGTGTTCTCGTGTTCATGGCCCCATTCAAGTTATCACATAGCGACCAAATTTATTATTGGAGTGCATTGTAATGTGCCCTTCTTTTGTCAACTGTTCGGTCACTTTTTGTTGTGTTCTGGTGTTAGTGGAGCCTATAAGTCATCACATGGCGACCAGCTTTATTATTGGTGTACATTGTCAAGTATCCTGCTTTTGTCACCTGCAGAGTTTCTTTATGTTGTGTTCTCGTGTTCATGGCCCCTTTAAGTTATCACGTAGCGACCAGTTTTATTATTGTTGTACATTGTGAATTGCCCTGAATTTGTCAACTGTTCGGTCACTTATTATAGTGCCCTGTCGTCAAGTGCCCTGTTTTTGTCAACTAGAGAGTGTCCTATTGTTGTGTTCTCGTGTTCTTGACCTCTTCAAGTTATCACATAGCGACAATGTTTATTATTGGTGTTCATTGTCAATTGCCCTGATTTTGTGAACTGTTCGGTCACTTATTGTTGTTTTCTGGTGTTAATGCAAACTTCAAGTCAGCACATAGTGATGTCCTTTATTATAAGTGTACATTGTCAAGTGGCATGCTTTAGTCAACTTTAAAGTCGCATATTGTTGTTTTCTGGTGTTCATGGAGCCTTCAAGTCATCGCATTGCGAACAGCATTATTATTGGTGCACAATGTCACGTGCCCTGCTTTTGTCAACTGTTCCGTCCCTTATTGTTGTGTTCTAGTGTTCACGAAGCCCTCAAGTCATCACACAGCGACCAGCTTTATTATTGGTCCACATTGTCAGGATCCCTGCTTTTGTCAACTGCGGAGTCGCTTACACTGTTGTGTTCCCGTGTTCATGGATTCCTCAAGGTATCACATAGCGACAATGTTTATTATTGGTGATCATTGTCAGTTGCCCTGATTTTGTGAACTGTGCGGTCACTTATTGTTGTTTTCTGGTGTTCATGGAAACTTCAAGTCAGCACATAGGGATCAGCTTTATTATTAGTGTAATTGTCAAGTGCCATGCTTTAGTCAACTTTGGAGTCGCATATTGTTGTGTTTTGGTGTTCATGGAGCCTACAAGTCATCACATTACGAACAGCATTATTACTGGTGACATTGTCAAGTGCCGTACTCTTCTCAACTGCAGAGTCGCTTATTGTCGTTTTCTTGTGTACATGGAGTCTCCAAGTCATCAAATAGCAACCAGCATTATTATTGGTATACATTGTTAAGTGCTATGCTTTTTGTAACTGCGCAGTCGCTTATTGTTAAGTTCTGGTGTTCATGGAGCCTCTAATTCATCACATAGCGACCAGCTTTATTATTGGTAAGCATTGTCAAATGCCGTTCGTTTTTCAACTGTACGGTCACTTATTATTGTGTTCTGGTGTTCATGTAGCCTTCAGGTCATGACATAGCGACCAGCTTTATTATTGGTGTACGTTGTCAAGTGCCCTGCTTTTGTCAACTGTTCGACCAATTATTATTGTTTTCTGTTTTTCAAGGAGCTTCAAGTCATCACATAGTGACCAGCTTTATTATTGGAATACATTATAAAGTGCCCTGATTTGTCAACCCTTCCGTCACCAACTGATGTGTACTGCTATTCATGGAGACTTCAAGTCATCACATATTGACCAGCTTTATTAATGGTGTACATTGTCAAGAGCCCTGCTTTTGTCAAGTGCGCAGTCGCTTATTGTTGTGTCCTGGTGTTCATGGAACCTACACGTCATCACAAAGTGACCAGCTTGATTGTTGTTGTGCAGTGTCAACTGCGCTGCTTTTGTCAACTGTTTAGACGCTTATTGTTGTGTTCTCGCATTCATGGAGCCTTGAAATAATCAGAAACCTAGCAGCTTTATTATTGCAATCATTGTCAAGTGCCATGCTTTTCTCAACTGTTCGGTCACTTATTGTTGTGTTCTCGTGCTCATGGTCTGTTAAACGTAACACATGGCGACCAGGTTTATTGTTTGTGTGCATTGTCAAGTGCCCTGGTTTTGTCAACTGTTCGGTCACTTTTTGTTGTGTTCTGGTGTTCGTGGAGCCTATAAGTCATCACATAGCGACCAGCTTTATTATTGGTGTACATTGTCAGGTATCCTGCTTTTGTCACCTGCAGAGTTTCTTTTTGTTGTGTTCTCGTGTTCATGGCCCCTTCAAGTTAACACGTAAGATCAGCTTTATTATACTGTGCATTGTCAATTGCGCTGCTTTTGACAACTGTTCGGTCAGTTATTGTTGTGTTCTCGTTCTAATTGCCTGTTCAAGTTATCACATAGCGACCAGCATTATTATTGGTGTGCATTGTCAAGTGGCCTGCCTTTGTCAACTTTTCGGTCACTTTCTGTTTTGTTCAGGTGTTCATGCAGCCTTCAAGTCATTACATAGCTACCAGCTTAATTATTGGTGTACATAGCCTAGTGCCCTGCATTTGGCAATTGTTTGGTCACGTATTGTTTTCTTCTGGTGTACATGGAGCCTTTAATTCATCACATAGCGACGGGCTTGCTTATTGATATACATTGTCAAGTGCCCTGCTTTTGCTAGCTATTCGGGCACTTATTTTAGTGTTCTCGTGTTCATGGAACCTCCGAGTCATTACATGCTACAAACGTTTATATTGGTGTACATAGTTCAATGCCCTGCTTTTATCTACTGTTCTGTCACTTATTATTGCGTTCTGGAGTTCATGGTGCTTTCTAGTCATCACACTGCGACCAGCTTTTTATTGCCTAACATTACCAAGTTCCCTGCGTTTGTCAACTGTTCCGTTGCTTATTGTTGTGTTCTCGTGTTCATGGAGCCCTCAAGTAATCTCAAAGCTACCAGCTTCATTATTGATGTGCATTGTCAAGCGCCATTCTTTTGTCAACTGTTCGGTCACTTATTACTGTGTTCTGGTGTTAGTTGAAACTACAAGCCATCACATAGCGACCAACCTTATTTTTAGTGTACTTTGTCAAGTAACATGCTTTTATCAACTGCTCAGTTACCTAAGGTTGTGTTGTGGTATTCATGGAGTCTTCAAGACATCACATAGCGAAAAGCATTATTATTGGTATACATTGTAAGGTACCCTACTTTGTCAACTCTTTGGTCACTTATTGTTGTGTTGTGGTGTTTATGGAGTCTTCAAGACATCACATAGCGAACAGCATTATTATTGGTATACATTGTAAGGTGCCCTACTTTTGTCAACTCTTCGGTCACTTATTGTTGTGTTCTGGTGTTCATGGAGTCTTCAGGACATCACATAGCGAACAGCTTTATTATTGGTGTACATTGTCAAGTGCCCTGTTTTTGACAACTTTTCGATCACTAATGGTTGTGTTCTGGTGTTAATGGAGCTTTCAAGTCACCACATAAGGACAGGCTTTATTATTATTGTACATTGTCAAGTGCCTTGATTTTGTCAACTAGTCGGTCAGTTATTGTAGTTTTCGCGTGTTCATGGAACCTACAAGTCATCGCGTAATGACAAGCCTTATTACTGGTGTATTTTGTCACGTTCCCTGCTTTTGTGAGCTGTTCGGTTGCTTATTGTTGTGTTCTGGTGTTCACGGAGACTTTAAGTCATCATATTGCGACGGATATTATAATTGATGTGCATTGTCAAGTGCCCTGCTTTTGTGAACTATTCGGTCACTTATTGTTGTGTTCTGGTGTTCATAAAACGTTCAAGTCATCACATAGCGACCAAGATTATTATTGGTGTGCATTGTCAAGTGCCCTACTTTTGTCAAATGCTCAGACACTTATTATTGTGTTCTCGTGTTCATGGAACCTACAAGCCATCACAAAGCGACCAGCATTATTATTGGTGCACGTTGTCAATTGCCTTGATTTGGCAACTGCTCAGTCTCCTATTCTTGTATTCTCCTGTTCATGTAACGTACAGGTTATCAGATAGCGACCGGCTTTATTATTGGTGTGCATTGTCAATTGCCCTGCTTTTGTCAACTGTTCCGTCACTTATTGTTGTGTTGTGGGGTTCATGGAACTTTCAAGTCATCACATAGCGACCAGCATTGTTATTGGTTTACATTGTCAAGTGCCCATCTTTTATCAAGTGTTCGGTCACTTATTATTGTGTTCTCGCGTTCATGGAACCTACAAGTCATCACATAGCAACCAACTTTATTATTGGTGTACATTGTCAAGTGCCCATCTTTTGTCAAGTGTTCGGTCACTTATTGTTGTGTTCTCACGTTCATGGAACCTACAAGCCATCACATTGCAACCAGCTTTATTATTGGTGTACATTGACATGTGTCATGCATTTTTCAACTGCATAGACGCTTATTGTTGTGTTCTCGTGTTCATTGAGCCTTCAATTCATCACATAGCGACAAGCTTTATTATTGATGTGCATTGATATGTGCCCTGCTTTTGCCAACTGCGCAGTCGCTTATTGCTATTTTCTCGTGTTAATGGAAACTTCAAGTCAGCAGAAAGAAACCAGCTTTATTATTGGTGCACATTGTTAAGTTCCTTACTTTTTCAACAGTTCGATCACTTATTGCTGTGTTATGTTGTTCATTCAAGCTACAAGCCATCACATACGACCAGCTTTATTATTGGTGTACACTGTCAAGTATCCTGCTTTTGTCAAATGCAGAGTCTCGTATTGTTGTGTTCTCGTGTTCATGGCTCTTTCAAGTTATCACATTGCGACCAATTTTATTATTGATGTGCATGGTCACGTGCTCTTATTTTGTCTACTGTTCGGTCACTTATTGCTGTGTTCTGGTGCTCATGGCCCTTTAAAGCTGACACATAGCGACCAGCTTTATTATTTGAGTGTATTGTCAATTGCCCTGCTTTTGTTATCTGTTCGGTCACTTATTGTAGTGATCTTGTGTTCATGGCCACCTTCAAGTAATCAAAAACCGACCAGCTTTGTTACTGGAATGCATTGTCTTGTGCCTCCTTTAGTCAACTGTTCGGTAACTTATTGTTGGGTTGTCTTGTTCACGAAACCTTCAAGTCATCACATATCCACCAGCTTTGTTATTGGTTTAAGTTGTAAAGTGCCGTGATTTTGTCAACTGTTAAGTCTCTTATTCTTGTGTTTTGGTGTACATGGTGCGTTCAAATAATCACATAGTGACCAGTTTTATTATTGGTGTACATTGTCATGTGTCCTGCTTTTGTCAACTGCGTAGTCGTTTATTGTTGTGTTTTGGTGTTCATGGAGACTTCGAGTCATCACTTTCGAGGTGCATTAATAATGGTGTGCATTGTCAATTGCCCAGCTTTTCTCAACTGTTCGGTCATTTATTGCTGTGATCTGGAGTTCATGGAACCTGCAAGTCAACACATAGCGACCAGCTTTATTATTAGTTTGCACTGTCAAATGCCCTGCTTTGTCATCCGTTCGGTCTCTTATTGTTGTGTTCTCGTGTTCATGGCACCTTCAAGTCATCACATAGCGACCAGCTTTATTATTTGTGTACAATTCAAGTGCCCTTTAGTCAACTCTTTGTTCACTTATAGTGGTGTTCTGGTGTTTATCGAGCCTACAAGTCATCACATAGCGACCAGGTGAATTATTGGTGTGCATTGTCAATTGCCCTGCTTTTGTCAGCGGTTCTCTCAACTATTGCTATCCTCTGCTCTTCATGGAGCCTACAAGTCATTAAATATCGACCAGCTTTATTATTAGTGTGCTCTGTCCAATTCGCTGCTTTTTCATCCGTTCGGTAACTATATAGAGTGTTCTCGTGCTCATGTCACATTAAAGTCATCACGTAGCGACCAGCTTTATATTTGGTGTACAATGTCAACTGCCCTCTTTTATCAAATGTTGGGTCACTTAGTGTAGTTTACTAGTGTTCATGGCGCATTCAAGTCATCACTTAGCGACCAGCTTTATTAGTGGTGTACATTGTCATGTGCCCTGAGTTTGTCAACTGTTCGGTCACTTATTACATTTTTCTGTTGTTCTTGGAAACTTTAAGTCATCACATAGCGAACAGCTTTATTGTTGGTGTACATTGTCAAGTGTCCTGCTTGTGTGACTTGCGTAGTCGCTTATTGTTATGTTTTGGTGTTCACGGAGCCTTCAAGTCATCACATTGCGAGCTGCATTAATATTGGTATGAATTGTCAATTGCCCTGCTTTTATCAACTGTTCGGTCACTTATTGCTGTGTTCTGCTTTTCATAGAACCTACAATTCATCACATAACCACTAGTTTTTTTATTAGTGTGCACTGTTAAATGCCTGCTTTGTCATCCGTTCGGTCACTTATTGTTGTGTTTTCATGTTCATGGCACCTTCAAGTCATCACATAGAACCAGCTTTATTATCTGTGTGCATTGTCAAGTGCCATTTTAGTCAACTGTTCGGTTACTTATAGTGGTGTTCTGATGTTCATCGAGGCTTCAAGTCATCACATAGCAACAACCAGGTTTATTATTGGTGTGCACTGTCAAATTCCCTGCTCTTATCAACTCTTCGGTCACTTATTGTTATGTTCTGGTGTTTATGGACACTTCAAGTAATCACATAGCGACCAGCTTTATTATTGGTGGGCATTGTCAAGTGTCCTGCTTTTGTCAACTGTTCGGTTACTTATTGCTGTGTTTTACTGTTCATGGAACCTACAGGTCATCACATAACGACCAGCCTTATTATTGGTGTGCACTGTCAAATGCCCTGCTTCTGTCAACTGTTCGGTTACTTATTGTTGTGTTCTCGTGTTTATGGAACCATCAAGTCACCACTTAGCGACCTGCTTTATTATGGGTGTACCATGACAATTGCCCTCTTTTTTCAAATGCTGGGTCACTTATTTTTGTGTTCTGGTGTTTATGGAACCATCAAGTCATCACATAGCGACCAGCCTTATTATTGGTGTGCAATGGCAAATGCCCTGCTTCTGTCAACTGTTCGATTACTTAGTTTTGTGTTCTGGTGTTTATGGAACCATCTAGTCATCGCATCGCGACCAGTTTTATTATTGGGGCAAATTGTCATGTGCCCTATTTTTGTCAACTCTTCGGTCTTTATTTTTGTGTTCTGGTGTTCATGGAGCCTTCTAGTCATCACATAGCGACCAGCTTTATTAGTGGTGCAAATTGTCATGTGCCCTGTTTTTGTCAACTGTTCGGTCACTTTTTGTTGTGTTCTGGTGTTCATGGAGCCTTCAAGTCATCACATCGCGACCAGCTTTATTATTGGTGTACATTGTCAAAGGCCCTGCTATTGTCAAATGTTCGGTCACTTATTGTCGTGTTCTGGTGTTCTTGGAAACTTCAAGTCATCACATAGCGTCCACCTTTATTATTCGTGTTCAGTTTCATCTGTCCTGCTTTTGTCAACTGCGTAGTCGCTTATTGTTGTGGTCTAGTGTTCATGGTGCCTTCAAGTCATCAAATAGCGACCAGCTTTATTATTGGTTTACATTGTCAAGAGTCCCGCATTTGTCAACTGCTCGGTCATCTTTTTTCTCTTCTGGTGTTCACGGAGCCTTCAATTCAGCACATAGCGACCAGCTTTATTCTTGGTGAGCCTTGTCTTGTGCCCTGCTTTTGTCAACAGTTCGGTTACATATTGTTGTGTTCTGCTGTTCTTGGAAACTTCAAGTCATCACATAACGACCAGCTTTATTATTGTTGTACATTGTCAAGTGCCCTTCTTTTTCAACTGATCGGTTACTTATTGTTATGTTCTGTGTTCATGGAGCCTTCTACTTATCACATAGTAACCAGCTTTATTATTGCTGTACATTGTCAAGTGCTCTGTTTTGTCAACTGTTTGTTCACTTATTGTTGCGTTGTGGCGTTCATGGAGACTTGTAGTCATCACAGAGCGACTAACGTTGTTATTGGTGTGCATTGCCAAGTGCTATGCTTTTGTCAACAGCTCAATCGCTTATTATTGTGTTCTGGTGTTCATGGAGCCTTCATGTCATCACAAGCGACCAACTTTATTATTGGTGTACATTGTCAAGTGCCCTATTTTTGTCAACGGCAGACTCTCTTATTGTTGTGTTGTATTGATCATGGCCCCTTCAAGTTATCACATAGCGACCAGCTTTATTATTGGACTGCATTGTCAAGTGCCTCCTTTAGTCAACTGTTAGGTTACTTATTGTTGTGTTCTCGTGTTCATGGCCCCTTCAGTTTATCAAATAGTGACTAGCTTTATTATTTGTGTACACTGTCATGTGCCCTGCAATTGTCAACTCCATAGTCGCTTATTGTTGTGTTCTCGTGTTCACGGAGCCTTCAATTCAGCACATAGCAAACAGCTTTATTTTTGTTGAGCATTGTCTTGTGCCCTGCTTTTGTCAACTGTTCGGTTACATATTGTTGTGTTCTGCTGTTCTTGGAAACTTCAAGTCATCACATAGCGACCAGATTATTTATTGGTGTGCATTGTCATGTGTCCTGCTTTTGTCAACTGCGTAGTCGTTTATTGTTGTGTTTTGGTGTTCATGGGGACTTCGAGTCATCACATTGCGAGCTGCATTAATAATGGTTTGCATTGTCAATTGCCCAGCTTTTCTCAACTGTTCGGTCACTTATTGCTGTGATCTGGAGTTCACGGAACCTACAAGTCAACACATAGCGACCAGCTTTATTATTAATGTGCACTGTCAAATGCCCTGCTTTGTCATCAGTTCGGTCACTTATTGTTGTGTTCTCATGTTCATGGCACCTTCAAGTCATCACATAGCGACCAGTTTTATAATTGTGTACAATTCAAGTGTTCTTTTTGTCAACTGTTTGCTCACTTATAGGGTTGTTCTGGTGTTTATCGAGGTTACAAGTCGTCACTTAGCGACCAGGATTATTATTGTTGTGCATTGTCAATTGCCCTGCTTTTGTCAACTGTTCTCTGACCTATTGCTATCTTCTGCTGTTCATGGAACCTACAAGTCATTAAATATCGACCAGCTTTATTATTAGAGTGCTTTGTCAAATTCCCTGCTTTTTCATCCGTTCGGTAACTATATAGTTGTGATCTCGTGTACATTTCATATTAAAATCATCACTTAGCGACGAGCAGTATATTTGATGTACATTTTCAAGTGCCCTGCTTTTGTCAACGTTTCGGTCACTTATTGTTATGTTCTGTGTTCATGGAGCCTTCTACTCATCACAATGTGACCAGCTTTATTTTTGCTGTACATTGTCAAGTGCTCTGTTTTGTCAACTGTTTGGTCACTTGTTGTTGCGTTGTGGCGTTCATGGAGACTTGTAGTCATCACAGAGCTATAAACGTTATTATTGGTGTGCATTGCCAAGTGCTCTGCTTTTGTCAACAGCTCAGTCGCTTATTATTGTGTTCTGGTGTTAATGGAGCCTTCATGTCATCACATAGCGACCAACTTTATTATTGGTGTACATTGTCAAGTGCCCTGTATTTGTCAACGGCAGACTCTCTTATGGTTGTGTTGTATTGATCATGGCCCTTTCAAGAAATCACATAGCGACCAGCTTTATTATTGGAGTGCATTGTGAAGTCCCTCCTTTAGTCAAATGTTAGGTCACTTATTGTTGTGTTCTCGTGTTCATGGCCCCTTCAATTTATCACATAGTGTCCAGCTTTATTATTGGTGTGCATTGACAAATACCCTGCTTTTGTCAAGTGTTCGGTTACTTATTGTAGTGTTCTAGTATTCATGAATCCTTCAGGCCATCACATAGCGAACATCTTTATTATTAGTGTACACTGTCATGTTTCCTGCATTTGTCAACTGCATAGTCGCTTATTGTTGTGTTCTGGTGTTCACGGAGCCTTCAATTCCACACATAGCGACCAGCTTTATTATTGGTGAGCATTGTCTTGTGCCCTGCTTTTGTCAACTGTTCGGTTACATATTGTTGTGTTCTGCTGTTCTTGGAAACTTCAAGTCATCTCATAGCGAACAGCTTTATTACAGTGCACATTGTCAAGTTCCCTGCTTTTCTCAAATGTTCTTTCACTTATTCTAATGTTCTGGTGTTCATTGGTCTTTCAAGTCATCACATCGCGGCCAGCTTTATTACTGGTGTACATTGTCAAATGCGCTTATTTTGACAACTATTCGGTAACTTATTGTTCTGACAGCGTGCTCATGGACACTTCAACTTATCACTTAGCGACCAGCTTTATTATTCGTGTACATTGTCAAGTGCCCAACTTTTGTCATCTGTTCGGTCACTTATTGTAGTGTTTTGGTGTTCATGGAGCATTCAAGTATTCACATAGCGACCAGATTTATTATTGGTGTACAATTCAAGTGCCCTTTTTTGTCAACTCTTCGGTCACTTATAGTGGTATTCTGGTGTTTATCGAGCCTACAAGTAATCACTTAGCGACCAGGTTTATTATTGGTGTGCATTGTCAATTGCCCTTTTTTTGTCCACTCTTCTCTCACCTATTGCAATCTTCTGCTGTTAATGGAACTTACAAGTCATCACATAGCGACCAGCTTCGTTCGAGATGTAAATTGTCATGTGCCCTATTTTTGTAAACTGTTCGATTACTTAGTTTTGTGTTCTCGTGTTTAGGGAACCATCAAGTCATCACTTAGCGACCTGCTTTATTATGGGTGTACCATGTCAAGTGCACTCTTTTTTCAAATGTTGGGTCACTTATTGTAGTTTTTCGGTGTTTATGGAGCCTTCTAGTCATCACAAAGTGACCAGCTTTATTAGTGGTGCAAATTCTCATGTGCCCTATTTTTGTCAACTGTTCGGTCACTTATTTTTTTGTTCAGGTGTTCATGGAGCCTTCTAGTTATCACATAGGGACCAGCTTTATTGGTGGTGCAAATTGTCATGTGCCCTATTTTTGTCAACTCTTCGGTCACTTATTTTTGTGTTCTGGTGTTCATGGACCGTTCAAAGCATCACATAGCGATTAGCGTCGTTAGAGGTGCAAATTGTCATGTGCCCTACTTTGTCAACTCTTCGGTCACTTATTTTTGTGTTCTGATGTTTATGGAATCATCAAGTCAACACTCAGCGACCAGCTTTATTATGGATATACCATGTCAAGTGCCCTATTTTTGTCAACTGTTCGGTCACTTTTTGTTTTGTTCTGGTGTTCATGGAGCCTTCAAATCATCACATCCAGACCAACTTTATTATTGGTGTGCATTTTTATCTGACCTGGTTTTGTCAACTGCGTAGTCGCTTGTTGTTGTGTTCTGGTGTTCATTGTGCCTTCAAGTCATCAAATAGCGACCACCTTTATTATTGGCGTACATTGTCAAGAGTCCCGCATTTGTCAACTGCTCGGTCACCTTTTTTTTCTTCTGGTGTTCACGGAGCCTCCAATTCAGCACATAGCGACCAGCTTTATTCTTGGTGAGCCTTGTCTTGTGCCCTGCTTTTGTCAACAGTTCGGTTACATATTGTTGTGTTCTGGTGTTCTTGGAAACTTCGAGTCATCACATAGCGTCCAGCTTTATTATTGGTGTGCATTTTAATCTGTCCTTTTTTTGTCAACTGCGTAGTTGCTTATTGTTGTGTTTTAGTGTTCATGGAACCTACAAGCCATCACATAGTTACCAGCTTTATTATTGGTGTACACTGTCATGTGCCCAGCATTTCTTAACTGCGTAGTCGCTTATTGGTGTGTTCCCGTGTTCATGGAGCCTTCAATTCATCACAAAGCGACCAGCTTTATTATTGTTGTGCATTGACATGTGCCCTGCTTTTACCACCTGCGCAGTCGTTTATTGATATGCTCTCACGTTCATAGAAACTTCAAGTCAGGACATAGTGACTAGCTTTCTTATTGGTGTACATTGACATGTGCCCTGCTTTTGTCAACAATTGAGTATCTTATTTTGGCGTTCAGGTGTTCATGGAGCATTCAAGCCATCACATAGTCACCAGCTGTATTACCGGTGTACATTGTCAAGTGCCCTGCTTTTTTCAACTCTTCGATCACTTATTGTTGTGTTCTGGTGTTCTTGGAAACTTCAAGTCAATACATAGCGACCAGCTTTATTATTGGTGTGCATTGTCATCTGTCCTGCTTTTGTCAACTACGTAGCCCCTTATTGTTGTGTTTTGGTGTTAACGGAGCGTTTACGTCATCACATTGCAAGCTGCATTAACATTGGTATGAATTGTCAATTGCACTGCTTTTGTCAAGTGTTCGGTCACTTATTGCTGTGTTGTGCCGTTCATGGAACCTACAAGTCATCACATAGCGACCAGCTTTATTATTAGTGTGCACTGTCAAATGCCCTACTTTTGTCAACTGTTCGGTGACTTATTGTTGTGTTCTCGTGTTCATGGCACCTTCAAGTCATCACATAGCGACCAGCTTTATTATTTGTGTACATTGTCAAGTGACCTTTTTTCAACTGTTTGGTCACTTATAGTGGTGTTCTGGTGTTCATCGAGCCTTCAAGTCAGCACATAACGACCAGGTTTATTATTGGTGTGCACTGCCAAATGCCCTGTTTTTGTAAACTGCTCGGTCACTTATTGTTGAGTTCTGCTGTTCATGCAACCTACATGCCATTACGTAACGACCAGCTTTATTATTGGTGGACATTGTCACGTGCCCTCCTTTTTCAAATGATCGGTCTTTTATTGTTGTGTTCTGATGTTCATGGAGCCTTCAAGTAATTACATAGCGATCAGTTTTATTATTGGTGTACACTGTCAAGTGCCCTGCTTTTGTCAACTGTTCGGTTACTTATTGCTGTGTTTTACTGTTCATGGAACCTACAGGTCATCACATAGAGATGTGTTGTTCTAAGATACTGGAATAATGCCACGAATGATACAATGTTGGAGATGTGTTGTTCTAGGATACTGTATGTGTGTCACGTATGATATTATTTAGGAGATGTGTTCTTGTAGGTTACTGGAAGTATGAAACGTATGATATAATGTTGGAGATGTGTTATTCTAGGATACTGGTTGTATGTCACGTATGATATAATGTTAGAGATGTGTTATTCTAAAATACTGGTTGTATGTCACGTATGATATAATGTTAGAGATATGTTATTCCAAGATACTGGAAAAATGTCACGTATGATATACTGTTAGAGAAGTGTTATTCTAGGATACTGGTTGTAAGTCACGTATGGTATAATGTGAGAGATTTATTATTCTAGGCTACTGGTTGTATGTCACGTAGGATAAAATGTTAGAGATGTGTTGTTCTAGGATACTGGTTGCATGTTACGTATGATATAATGTTAGAGATGTGTTGTTCTAGGATACTGGTTGTACGTCACGTATGGTATAATAATAGAAACAAAAAGCCGATTTGAGCGCACCAACAGACGCCGCCCTCTGATTTACATGTGTTTTAACACATGTAAACACATGTAAACACGTGTAACCAGCTAATGACCGCCGCTAATGTCAAGTCTAATGGATATGTGTGGTAATACATATGTAAACATATGTAACACGCTAATGACCGCCCGAGATGGCGGCAGGTGATAAGATATAATCGATATCGTTTGTTCTGTGTTGCAGCCTCCCGCCGGTTCCCTTTGAGGTGTGCGGTAGGGAATTGTTTTCTCGAGGCCTGCCGTCCCTCGGTAAATTAATTAGGTAATGTCCGTCAAACATTTTTTATGACTACTAATGCCCTTGATTAATTAATTGTATATGAATTGAATCGAGCCTATGTATAAGTAGCGCGCTCACGGGAACAGTCTGTCATGTAATGAAAACACTGCAGCCTTCTTCTATCTGAGGAAAGCGGTTGTCCATTAGCTGACAATGTTAGACGCTTTCACCACATTAATAGACTTTTAAGTTTGCATTCCGGATCTGTTTACATACATTAGCGAACATCAACCTACTTCTGCCTGGTGGTAACGGTGACCTCCATTAGCTGACAACGTTAGACGCTTTCACCACATTAGCGAACAATGTCAGTAATTGTTTTCCTAAGTGCTCTGCACAACCCTCACCACTTCAGCTTTTAGCGGGGGAAATGATATAAAAAGCAGCAGCTTCTCCAATGAGTTCAAAGTTGACCGGGATGGCTGGGTTCGAATCCTAGGAGTGATTACAAATTCAGCTTCTAATAACTCACAGACTAATTACGATAAAGACGTCAAATAAAGTTTATTACATTAATGTCATTAGGTAGTTTCTTGTGAATGTATATTTGGATACATGGTGTCCAGGGTTCGAATACCGATAAAATGTAATTTAATTATAAATTTAATAACTCCTAAACTAATTAAGATAAAGACGCCAAATAAACCTTATTGCGTTTATGTTGTTAGTTAGTATCTTGTGGATGTATATTTGGGTACCTGGTGTTCTGGGTTCAATCCTTAATTTTTTAAATCGTCATTATCACAGAAACTAAGAGCGGTAGAGGAGTTGACCAAAGCATGATTGATAGCTTCTATGATGGGTAATTAATACTGTGTATAATTTTCAATCAGTTGTCCTTATTTCGAATCCCGATCTTTCAATCACTTACATATTTTCTTCTCTATACTCTAGAATATATCACTTAGATTGGTACTGTAACTGCATACACCACCTTTAAACATATCAAACTAATATTGTAAATAATTTTGTTTCTGGTGTCCAGGGTTCGAATACCTATAAAATGTAATGTAATTATAAATTTAATAACTCCTAAACTAATTAAGATAAAGACGCCAAATAAACTTTATTGCGTTTATATTATTAGGTAGTATCTTGTGGATGTGTAATTAGGTACCCGACGTTCCGGGTTCGATCCTAATTTTTAAATCACCATTATCTCGGAAACTAAGAAAGGTAGAGGGATGGACCAAAGCACGATTGATAGCTCCTGTGATGGGTAATTAATACTGTATATACTCTTTAATCAGTTGTCCTTATTTCGAATCCCGATCTTTCAATCACTTACTTATTTTTCTCTATACTCTAGAATATATCACTTAGATTGATGCTGGAACTGCATACAGCGCCTTTAAACATATCAAACTAATATTGTAAATAATTTTGTTTCTGGTGCCCAGGGTTCGAATACCGATAAAATGTAATTTAATTATAAATTTAATAACTCCTAAACTAATTAAGATAAAGACGCCAAATAAACTTTATTGCGTTTATGTTATTAGGTTGTATCCTGTGAATGTGTAATTAGATACCTGACGTTCTGGGTTCGAGCCTAAGTTTTAAATCGTCATTATCTCAAAAACTAAGAGAGGTAGAGGAATTGACCAAAGCATGCTTGATAGCTCCTATGAGGGGCAATTAATATACTGTATATAATTTTCAATCAGTTGTCCTTACTTCGAATCCCGATCTTTCAATCACTTACTTATTTTTCTCTATACTCTAGAATATATCACTTAGAATGATGCTGTAACTGCATACAGTCCCTTTAAACATATCAAACTAATATTGTATATAATTTTGTTTGTGGTGTCCAGGGTTCGAATACCGATAAAATGTAATTTAATTATAAATTTAATAACTCCTAAACTAATTAAGATAAAGACGTCAAATAAACTTTATTGCGTTTATGTTATTAGGTAGTATCTTGTGGATGTATACCTGGGTACTGGTGATCTGGGTTCAATCCTTAATTTTTTAAATCGTCATTATTTCAGAAACTAAGAGAGGTAGAGGAGCGAACCAAAGCATGATTGATAGCTCCTATTATGGGTAATTAATACTGCATATAATTTTCCATCAGTTGTCCTTATTTCGAATCCCGATCTTTCAATCACTTACATATTTTCTTCTCTATACTCTAGAATATATCACTTAGATTGATACTGTAACTGCATACACCACCTTTAAACATATCAAACTAATATTGTAAATAATTTTGTTTCTGGTGTCCAGGGTTCGAATACCGATAAAATGTAATGTAATTATAAATTTAATAACTCCTAAACTAATTAAGATAAAGACACCAAATAAACCTTATTGCGTTTATGTTATTAGGTAGTATCTTGTGGATGTGTAATTAGGTACCCGACGTTCCGGGTTCGATCCTAATTTTTAAATCACCATTATCTCGGAAACTAAGAAAGGTAGAGGGATGGACCAAAGCACGATTGATAGCTCCTGTGATGGGTAATTAATACTGTATATACTCTTTAATCAGTTGTCCTTATTTCGAATCCCGATCTTTCAATCACTTACTTATTTTTCTCTATACTCTAGAATATATCACTTAGATTGATGCTGGAACTGCATACAGCGCCTTTAAACATATCAAACTAATATTGTAAATAATTTTGTTTCTGGTGCCCAGGGTTCGAATACCGATAAAATGTAATTTAATTATAAATTTAATAACTCCTAAACTAATTAAGATAAAGACGCCAAATAAACTTTATTGCGTTTATGTTATTAGGTTGTATCCTGTGAATGTGTAATTAGATACCTGACGTTCTGGGTTCGAGCCTAAGTTTTAAATCGTCATTATCTCAAAAACTAAGAGAGGTAGAGGAATTGACCAAAGCATGCTTGATAGCTCCTATGAGGGGCAATTAATACTGTATATAATTTTCAATCAGTTGTCCTTACTTCGAATCCCGATCTTTGAATCACTTACTTATTTTTCTCTATACTCTAGAATATATCACTTAGATTGATGCTGTAACTGCATACAGCACCTTTAAACATATCAAACTAATATTGTAAATAATTTTGTTTCTGGTGTCCAGGGTTCGAATACCGATAAAATGTAATTTAATTATAAATTTAATAACTCCTAAACTAATTAAGATAAAGACGTCAAATAAACTTTATTGCGTTTATGTTATTAGGTAGTATCTTGTGGATGTATACCTGGGTACTGGTGATCTGGGTTCAATCCTTAATTTTTTAAATCGTCATTATTTCAGAAACTAAGAGAGGTAGAGGAGCGAACCAAAGCATGATTGATAGCTCCTATTATGGGTAATTAATACTGTATATAATTTTCCATCAGTTGTCCTTATTTCGAATCCCGATCTTTCAATCACTTACATATTTTCTTCTCTATACTCTAGAATATATCACTTAGATTGATACTGTAACTGCATACACCACCTTTAAACATATCAAACTAATATTGTAAATAATTTTGTTTCTGGTGTCCAGGGTTCGAAAACCGATAAAATGTAATGTAATTATACATTTAATAACTCCTAAACTAATTAAGATAAACACGCCAAATAAACTTTATTGCGTTTATGTTGTTAGGTAGTATCTTGTGGATGTGTAGTTAGGTACCCGACGTTCCGGGTTCGATCCTAATTTTTAAATCACCATTATCTCGGAAACTAAGAAAGCTAGAGGGATGGACTAAAGCATGATTGATAGCTCCTGTGATGGGTAATTAATACTACATATACTCTATAATCAGTTGTCCTTATTTCGATTCCCCATCTTTTAATGACTTCCTTAATTTTCCTCTGTACACTAGAACATATCACTTAGATCGATGATGTACCTGCATACAGCGCCTTTAAACACATCAAACTAATATTGTAAATAATTTTGTTTCTGGTGTCCTGGGTTCGAATACCGATAAAATGTAATTTAATTATAAATTTATAACTCCTAAACTAATTAAGATAAAGACGCCAAATAAACTTTATTGCGTTTATGTTATTAGGTAGTATCTTGTGGATGTGTAATTAGATACCTGACGTTCAGGGTGCGATCATAATTCTTAAATCACCCATTATCTCAGAAACTAAGAGAGGTAGAGGAGTGGACTAAAGCATGATTGATAAGTTCTATACTAGGTGATTAATGCTGTGTATAATTGCCAATCAGTTGTGCTTGATTCGATTCCCCATCTTTTAATGACTTCCTTAATTTTCCTCTGTACACTAGAATATATCACTTAGATCGATGATGTACATGCATACAGCTTTGTTTAACATGTTGAGCTAATATCATAAATTATTTTGTTCCTGGTGTTCTGGGTTCGAATACCGATTCAATGAAATTTATTTACAAATTTAATAACGCGTAATCTAATTTAGATAGACATATCAAGGTAAACGCAAGAGTATCTAGTCCTTAAATATCGCTATCGTGACAAATATTACTTTAAAGTACTCAGATCGAATCCCGAAGGGATGATTTCATATATCTTCAAGCCTAGGGATCATATCAGGTTCTAATAAAGATTAAATGCTTGATGCTGATACGGGGGAGCTAAAATACATTTATTAAAAGTATTACCCGGTTCGATTTAGAAGCTTAGAATCTGTGTAACTATGGAAAAATTGCTTTTCACGTGATTGTAGTGAAATGTTAAGGGCTTTCTGTGAGAAGGTGGAAAGGAAGAATTGAAAAGGGAATGAAAACATGAGATAATGTAGTATATACATACATTTAACTAAATAAGGAGGAAAATCCTCTCGTTACCTTTTAAGCTTTTACTTTAAGTATTGTGATAATACAGATGGAATTAACCTTGGTACAATAGGTGGTAGTGGTGGTGGTGTTGGTTGTAGGCTTTGAATTTGAAATATATGTCTGAATGAGCGTGGGAGAATGCTTCTCTTGCTGGTGTGACAGCATAAGCAGGTAGTTATGAGACGAGTTTAAACGTGTTTGATGCTGTCAGACATCATGTCTCTAGGTGTGACGTCATAAACATCCTGCTTCTGGGCGTGAGATTATATGGCTGAGATTAATACACGTTGAGTGATCATATACAGCTGGTTATGGAGCGAGTTTATGATTGATCTAAAAGGTTCGTGCTCCCTCTATAAACATGTTATAGGGAAAAGGATGCTCTCCTGAAACATTAGGTCTCTAGACAGAAATTGTTCACAGAGACGGAGACGTCAGGATGGATGAGTGCATCTTATATATGAGAGAGGAAGAGGAATATGAGGAGAAGTGCTAGGCTAGTCAGGGTTTGAGGTGTGGAATATGCGTTTATATGGGAAAGATAGGGGAAACGTGTACAGATAATAGACCAGACAGATGCTGAAGGACGGGAATATAGGCTTATACGGGAGAGATAGGGAAATACAAGGAGAGGTGTGACACTAGACTGATGCTGAAGGAGGAGAGGATACGCTTTATACGGAAGAGATAGGGAATACGAGGTGAGGTACTAGAAGGGTAGAATATAGCGTTTTATATAGGAGAGCTAGCAAACCGAGGAGAGGTATTAGGCGGGAAGGCTTGAATGACAGAGTAAGCGTTTATATGGAGAGACGAGGAAAACGAAGGTAGGTGCTAGGTTGAGAGTCTTCAAGGAGGAAAATGCATTTATTTGAGAGCGTTAGGGAATACGATGGGAGGTGCTAGTCTAGAGAGGGTTGAGGAGTAGAGTATACGTTTATATGGGAGAAATATGGAAAACGGTAGAGATACAAGGGTAGACAGTGGTTGAAGGAGTAGGAATGTAGGTTTATACGGTAATATAGAGAGTAATTCGATTATAAAACTTTCCTCATCCAGCATTACAACACTTTTATATACTTATTTTCTAAACCTTACAAACTTTATATATGTTAAACACTAGTGCGCGAAACGGAGAGGGACAAACTGTATATCAGGACGACGGAGGGAATTGCGATCAATGCATAGCAGGGGGAAAGGATACTCTCTTGAAACATTAGTCATCTAGACAACTATTGTTCACGGAGCCCGTAGACGTCAGCTTGAATGGGATAGACCTCAGGTTCAAATCTTTAAGGGTACGGACCCCCGCCTTTTGCCTGTCATGTATACTAAACCATCCTAACAGCGTAACATTACGTTACAACGACAGGTAACCGGAACATGGCGAGTGCGAGCATGGAAAAAAGGATGCTCTCTGGGAACATTCGTGAAAAAGGATGCTATCTGGAAACACTAGTCATCCACACAATGGATTGTCCCTAACATTTCCGGATTTCGGACCGTTCAACATCGTGACGCGCTCCTCTCATCTACATTTCAACGAAATTTTACCTCCTGAATTAAAGTTTGGTGGTCTGTATAGAACTGCACAACTTGCATTACGCTGCGTGTCCCTAGCGTTTCCAGCTCCTGAATCGTTCCAGCTAGTGGAATGCCTCTACCATCTTCATGTCAACGATCTGTTACTCTGAATTAAAGTTTGGTGATCTGTATAGACCTGTACAACATGCATTACGCTATGCAACAGACTCATCACGCTATGTAACAACATGATCACGCTATGTAACAACCTGATCACGCTATGTAACAACATGATCACGTTATGTAACAACCTGATCACGCTATGTAACAAGCTGATCACACTATGTAGCAACATGATCACGCTATGTAACAGACTCATCACGCTATGTAACAACATGATCACGCTATGTAACAACCTGAGCACGCTATGTAACAACATGATCACGCTATGTAACAACATGATCACGCTATGTAACAACCTGATCACGCTATCTAACAAGCTGATCACGCTATGTAACAACATGATCACGCTATGTAACAACCTGATCACGCTATGTAACAACCTGATCACGCTATGTAACAACATAATCACGCTATGTAACAACCTGATCACGCTATGTAACAACCTGATCACGCTCTGTAACAACCTGATCACGCTATGTAACAACATGATCACGCTATGTAACAACCTGATCACGCTATGTAACAAGCTGATCACGCTATGTAACAACATGATCACGCTATGTAACAACATGATTACGCTATGTAACAAACTGATCACGCTATGTAACAACCTGATCACACTATGTAGCAACATGATCACGCTATGTAACAGACTCATCACGCTATGTAGCAACATGATCACGCTATGTAACAACCTGAGCACGCTATGTAACAACATGATCACGCTATGTAACAACATGATCACGCTATGTAACAACCTGATCACGCTATCTAACAAGCTGATCACGCTATGTAACAACATGATCACGCTATGTAACAACATGATCACGCTATGTAACAACCTGATCACCATATGTAACAACATGATCACGCTATGTAACAACCTGATCACGCTATGTACCAACATGATCACGCTATGTAACAAACTGATCACGCTATGTAACAACATGATCACGCTATGTAAATAGGGAGGTCCATTTAAGTTGAGGCTATACAATATATCCAAAACTAAGCGTTGTGGAAAGAAATGTCTTTAATAAAACTTGTTTGATATTATGACGAAAGTACATGCCGCTAGTCGTGTTTTGTTTGGAGGACGTTATGAGGGTCATTTTGGGTCAATTTATTTTTTTAAATGGGAACCTACAAATAGGGTCAATTATAAAAGACCCAGAAATGACCATCACAACGTCCTCCAAACAAAATACGAGTAACAGCATTTACTTTCGCCATAATATCAAGCAAGTTTTATTAAAAACATTTCTTTCTACAACGCTTAGTTTTGGATATATTGTATAGCCTCAACTTAAATGGTTCACCCTATTTACATAGCGTGATCATGTTGTTACATAGCGTGATCAGTTTGTTACATAGCGTGATCATGTTGTTACATAGCGTGATCATGTTGTTACATAGCGTGATCATGTTGCTACATAGCGTGATCAGGTTGTTACATAGCGTGACCATGTTGTTACATAGCGTGATCAGGTTGTTACATAGCGTGATGATGTTGTTACATAGCGTGATCGTGTTGTTACATGGCGTGATCGTGTTGTTACACAGCGTGATCGTGTTGTTACATATCGTGATCATGTTGTTACATAGCGTGATCATGTTGTTACATAGATGATCATGTTGTTACATAGCGTGATCGGGTTGTTACATAGCGTGATAATGTTGTTACATAGCGTGATCAGGTTGTTACATAGCGTGAACATGTTGTTACATAGCGTGAACATGTTGTTAAATAGCGTGATCATGTTGTTACATAGCGTGATCAGGTTGTTACATAGCGTGATCATGTTGTTACATAGCGTGATCATGTTGTTACATAGCGTGATCAGTTTGTTACATAGCGTGATTAGGTTGTTACATAGCGTGATCAGGTTGTTACATAGCGTGATCATGTTGTTACATAGCGTGATCATGTTGTTACATAGCGTAATCGGGTTGTTACATAGCGTGATCATGTTGTTACATAGCG
Organism: Deroplatys truncata; assembly: GCA_030765065.1. NCBI lineage: Eukaryota > Metazoa > Arthropoda > Insecta > Mantodea > Mantidae > Deroplatys > Deroplatys truncata. The sequence goes on along the minus strand of CM060975.1, from coordinate 333,758,933 downwards.
TGAACATGTTGTTACATAGCGTGATCATGTTGTTACATAGCGTGATCATGTTGTTACATAGCGTGATCAGGTTGTTACATAGCGTGATCAGGTTGTTACATAGCGTGATCATGTTGTTACATAGCGTGATCAGGTTGTTACATAGCGTGATCATGTTGTTACATAGAGTGATCATGTTGTTACATGGCGTGATCAGGTTGTTACATAGCGTGATCATGTTGTTACATAGAGTGATCATGTTGTTACATGGCGTGATCAGATTGTTACATAGCGTGATCGTGTTGTTACATAGCGTTATCGTGTTGTTACACAGCGTGATCGTGTTGTTACACAGCGTGATCGTGTTGTTACATATCGTGATCATGTTGTTACATAGCGTGATCATGTTGTGACATAGCGTGATCATGTTGTTACATAGCGTGAACGGGTTGTTACATAGCGTGATAATGTTGTTACATAGCGTGATCAGGTTGTTACATAGGGTGAACATGTTGTTACATAGCGTGATCAGGTTGTTACATAGCGTGATCATGTTGGTACATAGCGTGATCAGGTTGTTACATAGCGTGATCATGTTGTTACATAGCGTGAACATGTTGTAACATAGCGTGAACATGTTGTTACAGAGCGTGATCATGTTGTTACATAGCGTGATCAGGTTGTTACATAGCGTGATCATGTTGTTACATAGCGTGATCAGGTTGTTACATAGCTTGATCATGTTGTTACATAGCGTGATCAGTTTGTTACATAGCGTGATTAGGTTGTTACATAGCGTGCTCATGTTGTTACATAGCGTGATCAGGTTGTTACATAGCGTGATCATGTTGTTACATAGCGTGATCAGTTTGTTACATAGCGTGATCAGGTTGTTACATAGCGTGATCAGGTTGTTACATAGCGTGATCATGTTGTTACATATCGTGATCAGGTTGTTACATAGCGTGATCATGTTGTTACATAGAGTGATCATGTTGTTACATGGCGTGATCAGATTGTTACATAGCGTGAACATGTTGTTACATAGAGTGATCATGTTGTTACATGGCGTGATCATGTTGTTACATAGCGTGATCAGGTTGTTACATAGCGTAATCATGTTGTTACATAGCGTGATCATGTTGTTACATAGCGTGATCATATTGTTACATAACGTGATCAGGTTGTTACATAGCGTGATCATGTTGTTACATAACGTGATCAGGTTGTTACATAGCGTGATCATGTTGTTACATAGCGTGATCAGGTTGTTACATAGCGTGATCATGTTGTTACATAGAGTGATCATGTTGTTACATGGCGTGATCAGGTTGTTACATAGCGTGATCATGTTGTTACATAGAGTGATCATGTTGTTACATGGCGTGATCAGATTGTTACATAGCGTGATCGTGTTGTTACATACCGTGATCGTGTTGTTACACAGCGTGATCGTGTTGTTACACAGCGTGATCGTGTTGTTACATATCGTGATCATGTTGTTACATAGCGTGATCATGTTGTGACATAGCGTGATCATGTTGTTACATAGCGTGAACGGGTTGTTACATAGCGTGATAATGTTGTTACATAGCGTGATCAGGTTGTTACATAGGGTGAACATGTTGTTACATAGCGTGAACATGTTGTTACATAGCGTGATCATGTTGTTACATAGCGTGATCAGGTTGTTACATAGCGTGATCATGTTGGTACATAGCGTGATCAGGTTGCTACATAGCGTGATCATGTTGTTACATAGCGTGAACATGCTGTTACATAGCGTGAACATGTTGTTACAGAGCGTGATCATGTTGTTACATAGCGTGATCAGGTTGTTACATAGCGTGATCATGTTGTTACATAGCGTGATCAGGTTGTTACATAGCGTGATCATGTTGTTACATAGCGTGATCAGTTTGTTACATAGCGTGATTAGGTTGTTACATAGCGTGATCATGTTGTTACATAGCGTGATCAGGTTGTTACATAGCGTGATCATGTTGTTACATAGCGTGATCAGTTTGTTACATAGCGTGATCAGGTTGTTACATAGCGTGATCAGGTTGTTACATAGCGTGATCATGTTGTTACATATCGTGATCAGGTTGTTACATAGCGTGATCATGTTGTTACATAGAGTGATCATGTTGTTACATGGCGTGATCAGATTGTTACATAGCGTGAACATGTTGTTACATAGAGTGATCATGTTGTTACATGGCGTGATCATGTTGTTACATAGCGTGATCAGGTTGTTACATAGCGTAATCATGTTGTTACATAGCGTGAACATGTTGTTACATAGCGTGATCAGGTTGTTACATAGCGTGATCATGTTGTTACATAGCGTGATCAGTTTGTTACATAGCGTGATCAGGTTGTTACATAGCGTGATCAGGTTGTTACATAGCGTGATCATGTTGTTACATATCGTGATCAGGTTGTTACATAGCGTGATCATGTTGGTACATAGCGTGATCAGGTTGTTACATAGCGTGATCATGTTGTTACATAGCGTGAACATGCTGTTACATTGCGTGAACATGTTGTTACAGAGCGTGATCATGTTGTTACATAGCGTGATCAGGTTGTTACATAGCGTGATCATGTTGTTACATAGCGTGATCAGGTTGTTACATAGCGTGATCATGTTGTTACATAGCGTGATCAGTTTGTTACATAGCGTGATTAGGTTGTTACATAGCGTGATCATGTTGTTACATAGCGTGATCAGGTTGTTACATAGCGTGATCATGTTGTTACATAGCGTGATCAGTTTGTTACATAGCGTGATCAGGTTGTTACATAGCGTGATCAGGTTGTTACATAGCGTGATCATGTTGTTACATATCGTGATCAGGTTGTTACATAGCGTGATCATGTTGTTACATAGAGTGATCATGTTGTTACATGGCGTGATCAGATTGTTACATAGCGTGAACATGTTGTTACATAGAGTGATCATGTTGTTACATGGCGTGATCATGTTGTTACATAGCGTGATCAGGTTGTTACATAGCGTAATCATGTTGTTACATAGCGTGATCATGTTGTTACATAGCGTGATCAGGTTGTTACATAGCGTGATCATGTTGTTACATAGCGTGATCAGTTTGTTACATAGCGTGATCAGGTTGTTACATAGCGTGATCAGGTTGTTACATAGCGTGATCATGTTGTTACATATCGTGATCAGGTTGTTACATAGCGTGATCATGTTGTTACATAGAGTGATCATGTTGTTACATGGCGTGATCAGATTGTTACATAGCGTGAACATGTTGTTACATAGAGTGATCATGTTGTTACATGGCGTGATCATATTGTTACATAACGTGATCAGGTTGTTACATAGCGTGATCATGTTGTTACATAACGTGATCAGGTTGTTACATAGCGTGATCAGTTTTTTACATAGCGTAATCATGTTGTTACATAGCGTGATCATGTTGTTACATAGCGTGATCAGCTAGTTACATAGCGTGATAAGGTTGTTACATAGCGTGATCATGTTGTTACATAGCGTGATCATGTTGTTACATAGCGAGTTCAGGTTGTTACAGAGCGTGATCATGTTGTTACATAGCGTGATCAGGTTGTTACATAGCGTGATCATGTTGTTACATAGCGTGATCAGCTTGTTACATAGCGTGATCAGGTTGTTACATAGCGTAAACATGTTGTTACATACCGTGATCATGTTGCTACATAGCGTGATCAGGTTGTTACATAGCGTGATCATGTTGTTACATAGCGTGATCAGCTTGTTACATAGCGTGATCAGGTTGTTACATAGCGTGATCATGTTGTTACATAGCGTGATCATGTTGTTACATAGCGTGCTCAGGTTGTTACATAGCGTGATCATGTCATTACATAGCGTGATGAGTCTGTTACATAGCGTGATCATGTTGTTACATAGCGTGATCAGCTTGTTACATAGCGTGATCAGGTTGTTACATAACGTGATCATGTTGTAACATAGCGTGATCATGTTGTTACATAGCGTAATCAGGTTGTTACATAGCGTGATCATGTTGTTACATAGCGTGATGAGTCTGTTACATAGCGTAATGCGTGTTGTACAGGTCTATACAGATCACCAAACTTTAATTCAGAGTAACAGATCGTTGACATGAAGATGGTAGAGGCATTCCACTAGCTGGAACGATTCGGGAGCTGGAAACGCTAGGGACACGCAGCGTAATGCAAGTTGTGCAGTTCTATACAGAGCACCAAACTTTAATTCAGGAGGTAAAATTTCGTTGAAATGTAGGTGACAGGAGCGCGTCCGATGTTGAACAGTCCGAAATCTGGAAATGTTAGGGACAATCCGTTGTGTGGATGACTAGTGTTTCCAGAGAGCATCCTTTCTCACGAATGTTCCCAGAGAGCATCCTTTTTTCCATGCTCGCACTCGCCATGTTCTGGTTACGTGTCGTTGTAACGTAATAGTACGCTGTTAGGATGGTTTTGTATACATGACAGGCAAAAGGCGAGGGTCCGTACCCTTAAAGATTTGAACCTGAAGTCTATCCCATTCAACCTGACGTCTACGGGCTCCGTGAACAATAGTTGTCTAGATGACTAATGTTTCAAGAGCGTATCCTTTCCTCCTGCTATGCATTGATCGCAATTCCCTCCGTCGTCCTGATATACAGTTTGTCCCTCTCCGTTTCGCGCACTAGTGTTTAACATATATAGAGTTTGTAAGGTTTAGTAAATAAGTATATAAAAGTGTTGTAATGCTGGATGAGGAAAGTTTTATAATCGAATTTCTCTCTATATTACCGTATAAACCTACATTCCTACTCCTTCAACCACTGTCTACCCTTGTATCTCTACCGTTTTCCATATTTCTCCCATATAAACGTATACTCTACTCCTCAACCCTCTCTAGACTAGCACCTCTCATCGTATTCCCTAACGCTATCATATAAATGCATTTTCCTCCTTGAAGACTCTCAACCTAGCACCTACCTTCGTTTTCCTCGTCTCTGCATATAAACGCTTACTCTGTCATTCAAGCCTTCCCGCCTAATACCTCTCCTCGGTTTGCTAGCTCTCCTATATAAAAACGCCATATTCTACACTTCTAGTACCTCACCTCGTATTCCCTATCTCTTCCGTATAAAGCGTATCCTCTCCTCCTTCAGCATCAGTCTAGACTCACACCTCCCTTGTATTTCCCTATCTCTCTCGTATAAGCCTATATTCCCGTCCTTCAGCATCTGTCTGGTCTATTATCTGTACACGTTTCCCCTATCTTTCCCATATAAACGCATATTCCACACCTCAAACCCTGACTAGCCTAGCACTTCTCCTCATATTCCTCTACCTCTCTCATATATAAGATGCACTCATCCATCCTTACGTCTCCGTTTCTGTGAACAATTTCTGTCTAGAGACCTAATGTTTCAGGAGAGCATCCTTTCCCCTATAACATGTTTATAGAGGGAGCACGAACCTTTTAGATCAATCATAAACTCGCTCCATAACCAGCTGTATATGATCACTCAACGTGTATTAATCTCAGCCATATAATCTCACGCCCAGAAGCAGGATGTTTATGACGTCACACCTAGAGACATGATGTCTGACAGCATCAAACACGTTTAAACTCGTCTCATAACTACCTGCTTATGCTGTCACACCAGCAAGAGAAGCATTCTCCCACGCTCATTCAGACATATATATCAAATTCAAAGCCTACAACCACCACCACCACCACTACCACCTATTGTACCAAGGTTAATTCCATCTGTATTATCACAATACTTAAAGTAAAAGCTTAAAAGGTAACGAGAGGATTTTCCTCCTTATTTAGTTAAATGTATGTATATACTACATTATCTCATGTTTTCATTCCCTTTTCAATTCTTCCTTTCCACCTTCTCACAGAAAGCCCTTAACATTTCACTACAATCACGAGAAAAGCAATTTTTCCATAGTAACACAGATTCTAAGCTGCTAAATCGAACCGGGTAATACTTTTAATAAATGTATTTTAGCTCCCCCGCATCAGCATCAAGCATTTAATCTTTATTAGAACCTGATATGATCCCTAGGCTTGAAGATATATGAAATCATCCCTTCGGGATTCGATCTGAGTACTTTAAAGTAATATTTGTCACGATAGCGATATTTAAGGACTAGATACTCTTGCGTTTACCTTGATATGTCTATCTAAATTAGATTACGCGTTATTAAATTTGTAAATAAATTTCATTGAATCGGTATTCGAACCCGGAACACCAGGAACAAAATAATTTATGATATTAGCTCAACAAGTTAAACAAAGCTGTATGCATGTACATCATCGATCTAAGTGATATATTCTAGTGTACAGAGGAAAATTAAGGAAGTCATTAAAAGATGGGGAATCAAAATATGGACAACTGATTGAAAGATATATACAGTATTAATTACCCATCACAGGTGCTATCAATCATGCTTTGGTCCATCCCTGTAGCTTTCTTAGTTTCCGAGATAATGGTGATTTAAAAATTAGGATCGAACCCGGAACGTCAGGTATCTAATTACACATCCACAAGATACTACCTAATAACATAAACGCAATAAAGTTTATTTGGCGTCTTTATCTTAATCAGTTTAGGAGTTACTAAATTTATAATTACATTACATTTAATCGGTATTCGAACCCTGGACACCAGAAACAAAATTATTTACAGTATTAGTTTGATATGTTTAAAGGTGGTGTACGCAGTTACAGTATAATCTATTTAATATATTCTAGAGTATAGAGAAGAAATTAAGTAAGTGATTGAAAGATCGGGATTCGAAATAAGGACAACTGATTGAAAATTAAATACAGTATTAATTACCCATCATAGCTATCAATCATGCTTTGGTCAACTCATCTACCTCTCTTAGTTTCTGAGATAATGACGATTAAAAAATTAAGGATTGAACCCAGAGCACCAGGTACCCAACTATACATCCGCAAGATACTACCTAATAACTTAAACGCAATAAAGTTTATTTGGCGTCTTTATCATAATTAGTTTAGGAGTTATTAAATTTATAATTAAATTACATTTTATTGGTATTCGAACCCTGAACGTCATGTACCCAAATATACATTCACAATAAACTACCTAATGACGTTAATGTAATAAACTTTATTTGACGTCTTTATTGTAATTAGTCTCTGAGTTATTAGAAGCTGAATTTGTAATCACTCCTAGGATTCGTACCCAGCCATCCCGGTCAACTTGGAACTCATTGGAGAAGCTGCTGCTTTTTATATCATTTCCCCCGCTAAAAGCTGAAGTGGTGAGGGTTGTGCAGAGCACTTAGGAAAACAATTACTGACATTGTTCGCTAATGTGGTGAAAGCGTCTAACGTTGTCAGCTAATGGAGGTCACCGTTCCACCAGACAGAAGTAGGTTGATGTTCGCTAATGTATGTAAACAGATCCGGAATGCAAACTTAAAGGTCTATTAATGTGGTGAAAGCGTCTAACATTGTCAGCTAATGGACAACCGCTTTCCTCAGATAGAAGAAGGCTGCAGTGTTTTCATTACATGACAGACTGTTCCCGTGAGCGCGCTACTTATACACACGCTCGATTCAATTCATATACAATTAATTAATCAAGGGCATTAGTAGTCATAAAAAAATGTTTGACGAACATTACCTAATTAATTTACCGAGGGACGGCAGGCCTCGAGAAAACAATTCCCTACCGCACACCTCAAAGGGAACCGGAGGGAGGCTGCAACAAAGAACAAACGATATCGATTATATCTTATCACCTGTCGCCATCTCGGGCGGTCATTAGCGTGTTACACATGTTTACATATGTATTACCACACATATTCATTAGACGTGACATTAGCGGCGGTCATTAGCTGGTTACACGATTTTACATGTGTTTACATGTGTTAAAACACATGTAAATCAGAGGGCGGCGTCTGTTTGTGCGCTCAAATCGGCTTTTTGTTCCTACTTATAATGTTAGAGATGTGTTACTCTAAGATACTGGATGTATGTCACGTATGATATAATGTTAGAGATGTGTTATTATAAGATACTGGATGTATGTCACGTATGATCTAATGTTAGAGATGTGTTATTCTATGATGCTGGTTGTATGTCACGTATGATATAATGTTAGAAATACATTATTCTAAGATACTGTTTGAATGTCACGTATGATGTAATGTCAGAGATGTGTTAATCTAAGGTACTGGTTGTATGTCACGAATGATCTAATGTTAGAGATGTGTTATTCCAAGATATTGGATGTATGTCACTTATGATCCAATGTTAGAGATATTTTATTCTAAGATACTGTTTGTATGTCACGTATGATATAATGTTGAAAATGTGTTATTTTAGGATACTGGATGTATGTCACGTATGATATAATGTTAGAGATGTGTTATTCTAAGATACTGGTTGTATGTCACGTGTGATATAATGTTAGAGATATGTTGTTCTAGGATACTGGTTGTATGTCACGGATGATATAATGTTAGAGATGTGTTATTCTAAAATACTGGTTGTATGCTACGTACGGTATAATGTTGGAAATGTGTTGTTCTAGGTTACTGTTTGTATGTCTCGTATGATATAATGTTGGAGATGTGCTATTCTAGGAAATTGGTGTTATGTCACGTATGAAATAATGTTGGAGATGTGTTATTCTAAGATACTGGTTGTATGTCACGTATGATATAATGTTGGATATGTGTTCTTCTAGGATACAGTATGTATGACACGTATGATATAATGTTAGAGACGTGTTATTCTAAGATACTGTTTGTATGTCACGTATGACATAATGTTGAAGATGTGTTATTCTAAAATATAGGTTGTATATCACGTATATCGTAATGTTAGAGATGTGATATTCTAAAATACTGGATGTATGTCACGTATTATATAATGTTAGAGAAGTGTTGTTCTAGGATACTGGATGTATGTCACGTATGATATACTGTTAGAGATGTGTTGATCTAGGATATTGGATGTATGTCACGTATGATATAATTTTGGAAATGTATTATTCTAAGATACTGGTCCTATGTCACGTATGATATAATGTAGGAAATGTATAATTCTAAGATACTATTCCTATGTCACGTATGATATAATTTTGGAGATGTTTTGTTCTAAGATACTGGATGTATGTCACGTATGATATAATGTTGGAGATGTGTTATTTTAGGATACTGGATGTATGTCACGTATGATATAATATTGGAGATGTGTTATTCTAGGAAACTGGTTGTATGTCACGTATAATATAGTGTTCGAGATGTGTTATTCTAAGATACTGGATGTATGTCACGTGTGATATAATGTTAGAGATGTGCTGTTCTAGGAAACTTGATGTATGTCACGTATGATATAATGTTAGAGATGTGTTATTCTAAGATGCTGGATATTTGTCACGTATGATATAATTTTAGAAATGTGTTATTCTAGGATACTGGATGTATGTCACGTATGATATAATGTTAGAGATGTGTTATTCTAAGATACTGGTTGTATGTCACGTATGATATAATGCTAGGGATGTGTTATACTAAGATACTGGATGTATGTCACGTATGGTATAATGTTAAAAATGTGTTGTTCTAGGAAACTGGTTGTATGTCACGTATAATATAATGTTAGAGATGTGTTATTCTAGCATGCTGGATGTATGTGACGTATAATATAATGTTAGAGATGTGTTATTCTAGGATACTGGATGTATGTCACGTATAATATAGTGTTAGAGATGTGTAATTCTAGGATACTGGATGTAATTCACATATAATATGATGTTAGAGATGTGTTATTCTAGGAAACTGGTTGTATGTCACGTATAATATAATGCTAGATATAAGTTGTTCTAGGATACTGGATCTATGTCACGTATAATGTAATGTTAGTGAAGTGTTATTCTAGGAAACTCGTTGTATGTCACGTATAATATAATGGTAGAGGTGTGTTATTCTAAGATACTGGATGTATGTCAGGAAATATATAATGTTAGAGATGTGTGATTCTAGGATACTGGTTGTATGTCACGTATGGTATAATGTTAAAGATGTGTTACTCTAAGTTACTGGTTGTAATACACGTATGATATAATATTTTTTAAGTGTTATTTTAGGATACTGGTTGTATGTTACGTATGATATAATGTTAGAGATGCGTTGTTCTAAGATACATTTGTATGTCACGTAATGTATAATGTCAGAGATGTGTTATTCTAGGATACTGGTTGTATGTCACGTATGATATAATGTTGGAGAGTGTTGTTCTAGTATACCACATTTATGTCCCGTATGCAGTAATGATGTAGAGGTGTTGTTTTAGAAGACCGGATGTATTTCACTTATGATATTATGTTAGAAATGTGCTGTTCTAGGATACTGGTTGCATGTCACGTATTGTGTAATGTTGAAGATGTGTTGTTCTAGGATACTGGAATAAGGTCACGTATGATATAATGTTGCAGATGTGTTGTTCTTGGATACTGAATGTATGTTACGTATTATATAATGTTGGAGATCGGTTATTCTAGGATACTGATACTGGAGATGTGTTCTTCTAGGATACTGGTTGTATGTCACGTATGATATAATGTTGGAGAATTGTTGTTCAGGTATAGTGGATATATGTCACGTATGATATAATATTGGAGATGTGTTGTTCTAGGATACTGGATTTATGTCACGTATAATATAATATTGGAGATGTGTTGTTTTAGTATACTGGAAATATGTCACGTATGATATAATGTTGGAGATGTGTTGTTCTAGGATACTGGTTGTATGTCACGTATGGTATAATATTCGAGATGTGTTTTTCTAGAATACTGTCTGTATGTCACGTATGATAGAATGTTAGAGAGGTGTTGTTCTAGGATACTGGATGTATGTCACGATGGTATAATGTAGGAGATGTGTTGTTGTAGGATATTGGATGTATGCCTCGTAAGATATAATGTTGGAAATGTGTTGTTCTAGGATACTGGATGTATGTGACGTATGATATAATGTTGGAGGTGTGTTGTTCTAGAAAGCTGGATGTACTTCAGTAGATATAATGTAGGAGATGTGTTATTCAAGTTTACTGGAAGTATGTCACGTATTATATAATGTTGGAGATGTGTTGTTCTAGGATACTGGTTGTATCTCACGTGTGGTACAATGTTGGAGATGTGTTGTTCTAGGATACTGGTTGCATGTCATGTATGATATAATGTCGGAGGTGCGTTGTTCTAGGATACTGGATGTATGCCACGTATGATATAATGTTGGAGATGTGTTGTTCTATGTTACTGGATGTATGTCACGTATAATATAATATTGGAGATGTGTTGATCTAGGATACTGGATGTATGTGACGTATTTTATAATGATGTAGATGTGCTGTTCTAGGATATTGGATGTATGTCACGGATGTTATAGTGTCGGATATGTGTTTTTCTAGGATACTGGATATACGTCACGTATGATACAATGATGTAGATGTGTTATTCTAAGATACTGTAATAATGTCACGTATGATACAATGTTGGAGATGTGCTGTTCTAGGATACTGTATGTGTGTCCGTATGATATTATTTAGGAGATGTGTTATTATGGGATACTGGTTGTATGTCACGTATGATATAATGTTAGAGATGTGTTATTCTAAGATACCGGTTGTATGTCACGTATGATATAATGTTAGAGATGTGTTATTCCCAGATACTGGAAGAATGTCAAGTATTATATACTGTTAGAGAAGTGTTATTCTAGGATACTGGTTGTATGTCACGTATGGTATAATGTTAGAGATGTGTTATTCTAGGATACTGGTTGTATGTCACGTAGGATATAATGTTAGAGTTGTGTTGTTCTAGGATACTGGTTGCATGTCACGTATGATATAATGTTAGAGATGTGTTGTTCATGGATACTGGTTGTACGTCACGTATGTTATAATGTTAGAGATGTGTTATTCTAAGATACTGGTGCTAATTCACGTATGATATAATGTAGGACATGTAGTATTGTAGGATACTGGATGTATGCCATGTATGTGATAATGTTAGAGATGTGTTATTCTACTTTTCTGGAAGTAAGTCACGTATGATTTAATGTTGAAGATGCGTTGTTCTAGGATACTGGTTGTATGTCACGTATGGTACAATGTTGGAGATGTGCTGTTCTAGGATACTGGTTACATGTCACAAATGATATAATGTTGCATCTGTATTGTTCTAGGTTACTGGATGTATGTCACGTATAATATAATATTGGAGATGTGTTGATCTAGGATACTGCATGTATGTCACGTATGCTATAATGATGTAGATGTGCTGTTCTAGGATATTGGATGTATGTCACGTATGATATAATGTCGGAGATGTGTTTTATAGGATACTGTATAAATGTCACGTATGATAAAATGTTGCAGATGTGTTGTTCTAGGATAATGAATAATGTCACGTATGATACAATGTTGGAGATGTATTGTTCTAGGATACTGTATTGTGTCACGTATGATATAATTTTGGAGATGTGTTATTCTAGGTTACTGGAGGTATGACACGTATGATATAATGTTGGAGATGTGTTATTCTAGGATACTGGTTGTATAACACGTATGATATAATGTTAGAGATGTGTTACTCTATGATACTGGTTGTATGTCACGTATGGTATAATGTTGGAAATGTGTTATTCTAAGATACTGGTTGTATTTCACGTATGATATAATGCTGCAGATGTGTTATTCTAGGATACTGGTTGTATGTCACGTATGATATAATGTTAGACATGTGTTATTCTAAGATACTGGCTGTATGTTACGTATGGTATAATGTTGAAGCTGAGTTGTTCTAGGATACTGGTTGTATGTCACGTAAGATATAACGCTGAAGATGTGTTATTCTAAGATGCTGGTTACATGTAACCTATAATATAATGTTAGAAATGTGTTGTTCTGGGATACTGGCTGTATGTCACGTATGATAGAATGTTTGAGATGTGTTATTCCAAGATACTGGTTGTATGTCACGTATGATATGATGTTAAAATGTGTTGTTCTAGGATACTGGTTGTATGTCACGTATGGTATAATGTTGAAGATGTGTTGTTCTAGGATACTGGTTGTATGTCACGTATGATATAATGCTGAAGGAGTGTTGTTCTAGGATACTGGTTGTATGTCACGTATAATATAATGTTGTAGATGTGTTATTCTAAGATGCTGGTTGTATGTCACGTATGATATAATGTTAAAGATGTGTTGTTCTAGGATACTGGTTGTGTGTCACGTATGATATAATTTTAGAGATGTGTTATTGTTTGATACTGGTTGTATGTCACGTATGGTATAATGTTGAAGATGGTTTGTTCTAGGATACTGGTTGTATGTCACGTATGATATAATGTTAGAGATGTAATGTTCTAAGATACTGGTTGTATGTCACGTATGATATAATGTTAGAGATGTGTTGTTCTAAGATACTGATTGTATGTCACGTATGATATAATGTTAGAGATGTGTTATTCTAAGTTACTGGTTTTATGTTACGTATGGTATAATGTTGAAGATGTGTTGTTCTTAGATACTGGTTGTATTTTACGTATGATATAATGTTGAAGATGTGTTATTCTAAGATACTGGTTGTATGTCACGTATGATATAATGTTAGAGATGTGTTGTTCTAGGATACTGGTTGTATGTCACATATGATATAATGTTAGAGATGTGTTATTCTAAGATACTGGATGTATGTCACGTATGATATAATGCTAGAGATGTGTTATTCTAAGATACTGGATGTATGTCACGTATTATGTAATGTTAGAGATTTATTATTCTAAGATACTGGTTGTATGTCACGTATGATCTAATGTCAGAGATGGGTTATTCTAGGATACTGGATATATGTCACGTATGATCTAATGTTAGAGATGTTTTATTCTAGGATACTGTTTGTATATCACGTATGATATAATGTAAGCATGTGTTGTTCTAGTATACGTCATGTAGGTCCTCTATGCAGTAATGATGTAGATGTGTTGTTCCAGAATACTGGATATATTTTACGTATGATATTATTTTAGAGATGTGCTGTTCTAGGATACTGGTTGCATGTCACGTATGGTGTAATTGTTGAAGATGTGTTATTCTAGGATACTGGATTAAGGTCACGTATGATATAACGTTGCAGATGTGTTGTTCTTGGATACTGAATGTATGTTACGTATGATATAATGTTGGAGATGTGTTATTCTAGGATACTGGTTCTGTCACGTATGATATAATGTTAGAGATGTGTTATTCTAAGATACTGGTTGTATGTCACGTATGGTATAATGTTGAAAAAGTGCTGCTCTAGGATACTGGTTGTATGTCACGCATGCTATAATGTTAGAGATGTGTTGTTCTAAGATACTGGTTGTATGTCATGTATGATATAATGTTAGAAATGTGTTGTTCTAAGATACTGGTTGTATGTCACGCATGGTATAATGTTGAAGATGTGTTATTCTAAGATACTGGTTGTATGTAACGTATGGTATAATGTTGTAAATGTGTTACTGTAGGATACTGGTTGTATGTCACGTGTAGCATAATGTTGAAGATGTGTTATTCTAAGATACTGGTTGTATGTCACTTATGATATAATGTAAGAGATGTGTTGTTCTAAGATACTGGTTGTATGTCTGGTATGGTATAATGTTAGAGATGTGTTATTCTAGGATACTGGTTGTATGTCACGTATGATATAATGTTAGTGATGTGTTGTTCTAAGATACTGGTTGTATATCACGTATGATATAATGTTAGAGATGTGTTATTCTAAGACACTGGTTGTATGTCACGTATGATATAATGTTAGAGATGTGTTATTTTAAGATACTGGTTGTATGTCACGTATGACGGAATGTGTTGTTCTAGGATACTGGATTTATGTCACGAATAATGAAATGTTAGTGATGTGTTATTCTAAGATACTGGTTGTATGTCACGTACGATATAATGCTAGAGATGTGTTGTTTTGGATACTGGTTGTATGTCACGTATGATATTTTGGCATGTACACAGATAATATGACAAGACCCTCTCTGGGCACCGAGGTTAGAGACGGCAGTTTGTCTGTGAGTAGGAGTGAGTCAGGGTAACCAAGTGTTAAGGGAGGGGATAGCGTTACTGACGCCCGAGTTTGACGTGGGTTTTTGTAACAGTCAGCAAGTAAGCTTCGTGTGAGACAGACGGGAAACTGCTAAAGCACGATGTCCTCGTCGGCAGCCAATGGGCAAAGGAATGTAAGTATCTAACTTCATCCATTAAACTGTGTGCCATCCACGTTTGAAAGGTTTAATTATGGTAGAATAGAATCCTTCCTCTCCCTTAAGCCAGGTATTATGTTGGTATAGCATTATTTTTGGTTCTTTCTTTAGCTGCGTCCCTCGTCGTAGCCTCGCATGTGAAGTTCTTGTTTGATTTACCGGTGCCTTTTGCAAGCGAGTAGCTCCCATCTGTTCTTGTAAAATAATTTAAAGAGAGGCATACGACAATTGGTGTGAGGCGCCGGGTAATTGGTGGAGGGCCAGGCATAATTTAAATTTTTTGTGAGATTTTCAAGTGTAAATTTTTTTCCCTCGAAATGTAACGGTTTGTGGTCCTCCACGTGGTCGCGAAAAATCTAAATTTGTTTCTGGCTTAAGGGTAAGAATTTTTATGCTTTAATTTGTGATTCTCATATTCTAAATTTTGTTGCTATCATATCTGAAAGTCTTGTTTCTAAATTTTAATTTTGAGTTCATTTTTGCATTTTTTCCATTTTCTGTCGGCGTGACGCTAAAACTTCTGACTCCATTTTCCTACTATTTTGGCTTCATTTCCATTAAATTGTATTGCTGTGCTAAGTGGTTCGTGCTGGTTATTTTCAAATATGTTTTTGTGAAAGTTGAGTTGTGAAACGAGTGAGATATTTGCAACTTTGAAAATGTGCTCGTCACGTGTTGGCCATCTAGGTGAAAATATTGTTTTCTGTGCTTATTAGCAGTGGTTCTGGAAACTTATAACTCTATATTCCAGTGATTGTGATTTCTAGCTCTTTACTATACTTTTGTGGGACATTTTTCGTGTAACTTTTATGTACGCACGTGTGTTATGTAATTCCCGCATGGTCATGCATTTCAGCACTAATTCTAGCTTGTGAAACCAGTCTTCCTCAGCACGTGTTTTGGCGCGTTTATTTGCGTGTGTATATCAGGTCAGATACATTTGTTTTAAAAAAAAAGAGAGAAGGAATTTTTTTGTGCTACGTATAAATTGCAAGTCTGTATTCTGCTCCTTTTGAGATAATGTTAGCGGTGGTCACAGTAGGTGTGACGTGGTTTTTTTTTTTAACTTTCAGTTCGAGGTTTCTCACTGAAGCTATCATTTTGTTTTCTTCCATGTGTTCATTCTGATTAAAAATCTTGGTATTGTGTCCAAGTGGCTTGCGTGTCATACTTGTGTAGACCGTATGTCGGTATAATTTCCTGATATTTCGCCGTGGGCGCTTAATTATAATACTTCTGGTACTGTTTTATTTGGCTATGTTCTGATATTGCCCCTTACATTCATGTGATGCTATAAGTGTTTAGTTTGGTGTAATCTGTATCGCTTTGTCATACTGTTTATTTATTGGTTGTGTTATCTTTTGTGCTGCAATCATGCCTAAGCGACGTACTACGCAGAAATCTGATATGGCAATTGCTCCAGTTAGCGAGCATAGTGTAGAGGAATCTAAGTCCAGTATTAGTACGCCTGTTGTTGTTCAGTTATTATCAGTGATGTCTAACCTGCCCGTGCCGCTGAGTACAATACAGTCAGCTGTGTGTCACTCGGTCATTGACCCCTCTCACGTTGAGAATTCCAGCAAGTTGTCGGCGTATGAGTTACTTTAGAATTTTGAAATGTTCGCTACTACTGCTAATGGCCGCTCTGAGAAAATGATAATGATGATAATTTTGCTTCACTGTTGCCAAGTTTGGTTTATTTAATTCCGCAATGCATATTTTTAGGGGAAAATCTTTCGCAGTTACTCATGTAAGTAAAAGTTTCAGGAGCTACTACCAGCCTTGCCAGTATCTTCACCTAATTAGGTTTGATGTGCCTTCTAATATGGACCGGTACGATGTGGATGTTGATGAACCAGCTGTACGTGTGTTACCAGATTTTGGAAAACTGCACTGGAATTTTTTTTTTGGTAAAAATAGTAAAAAAAGAAAAAATATAACTTGTAAGTATGTAAACATGGTGAGTGCTAAAGTTTGGACGAACGAAACAGTTTTACGACTCACACAGGTATACTAAATTTTTATTGTTTCACTGACTGATGCTTAATTAAGCTTTGCTTTTCAGGAATAATATGTGCTATGAATGTCTCTGCTAAATTAAAAGTGTATTATTATTGTGGGTGTAACTTAAATTTTAAATTATGTTTTTGGAACTGCAAATCATTTGTTTTGTTGTATTATGCTGCAGGAATGTGTTTCATGTGTACTATGTGCTTAATTGAGCTTTCATTTTCAGGAATGGTCTGTGACAGTATTGTTTTGAGTAATGATGTGATGTTGTTTTGTTGCATTCGATTTGATTTGATTTGACTTGATTTGATTTTAGGTTTCATAATGATGCTGTGATCTTTATTTGCAGAAAATTGTTGCATGAATAGTGTGTGTATGTATGTGTGTATTTGAGGTTATGTGATATATGTGAGATTTGCCTCGGTGGGAGTGCCAAAGAGCAACCCCGATGGCGTAGTGTGAGGTTATGTGAGAAATATGAGTTGAGATTTGCCTCGGTGGATGTGCGTAAGAGTAACCCCGACGGTGCTAATGTGAGAGATGAGATGAGGAGAGATGAGAAGAGATGAGATGATGTCAGCTTCGGTGGAAGTGCCAAAGAGTAACCCCGACAGTTGTTGTATGAATGTGTTGATTTTTTTCAGGAGGGCTACATGTACCTGGAAAGTTGATGTGATGTGATGATTTCAGAGGTTTTGCTTATTGGTGTTGCTGTAACGTGCCCAGTATAGCGTGTGTGATGAATTCACACGAGAGATTAAATGGATGGAAGTGATTGTAATGTGAATAATTTTTTTTTCTGTTTATGCAACAAGTTTATTACCATCTTAGATAGCAAATTTTAATACCAACTGTTTTCCAGCTTAATTTTGATTTGGAGGATGTGGATGCAACAGTATAATGTCATGTTATTTGTGTCATTCCTGAAATTTTAATGTGATTTCTTGAAGGTTATGCCTATGTTAGATGTTTTTGAATTTGCAGCATGTTAAATGAGACATGTCAGTGAAGATGTTTTGTTTTGAAGAGAAAATTGAAAGTTGAGATAAAGATGTTAATGACTGAAGTAATGATGCTGATTGAAATACTGATGATGATGATGATGAGATTATGATTGAGTTGATGATAATAATGAGATGAGGAAGATAGTACTGTGGACGAGAAACTGTATTAGTCACAAGAGTATGACAATAGTAGTTGAAAGCATGTCACGTGGTGTAGTTTGGAGATGTATTGTGGATGTAGTTTGTAGTAATGCATACAGTAGTTTTCAGTAGCTAGCTAAGTGAGTGTTGTGTGTAATTTGGGCCATGGTCAGTGTGAATGAGTTCATTTCATTGTCATGTGTGATTATCTTGTAAGTGCACTTATTTTCTTTTGTTAGTGATACCAGCGGGTTATTAAGATTTAATATTGGGATCCCAAATAAGGCTATGTTTTTCTGTCATGTTATTGTATGACAAAGTCACTGTTCTTGATATAATGTTAAAGTATTCTGTGTCTGTTTTAATGTTTTATTTGGATTCTGAAGCACTGTGAGTTAAATTTTGGATGGCAACTGTCTATAAAATTTAGTTCTTATGCCAATTTGTACTTTTTTTCTCTCTTTCTTTGCCCCATGTCAAAAGAATTTTATTGCAAACTTTTCAACCTTTCAAATATTTAATTGTACATGACATACCGTTCTTTTTATGTGTGATTGTTTGTTGGAGCACCCTTTTTACTGTTTGGTGGTTTTGTTGTAGTATTTTGCTGATGGCGGAGCTCGAGAGGATCACAGGAGTATCCCCGTGGCACACCAGAAGTCAAGAAACACCACAGGGAAGCTGTCGGGCAGCCACTACACTGCCGTGGCATAAGGAGCCACTATCTTGGGGGGCAGTCAAAGCCAGCGACTGCCCACCCTGTTGTCATCACCAGAGACCTGCAGTGATAACAATTCTACACCAGGACAAATCGTCGTTGTGGGCACTTTATAAATTCACCCACAAACAGTTTCAAGGGACCATCAAGAGCAGTTGCAGTGTAGTGTGCGTGTGAACTGAGGCAGCGTGGTGTGTGTGCGTGTGCGGGGTGCTCAAGCATAAGTAAAGTAACAATATTATTCGATAGCACTCAAGATTCTCGAGACTCCACTACGCCCAGTAATATTCTTTGTCGTCGTCTGGGTGTTTATCACACATGTGTATTTTCTTATTGTATGTCATTTTTTCATTATTTTAATGTCTCTTATTGTATTTGTTTGCCTTGTGTCGACGAGGGCGTCGATCTCGGTGGCAGGGGAGATGTGGCATGTGCACAGATAATATGACAAGACCCTCTCTGGGCACCGAGGTTAGAGACGGCAGTTTGTCTGTGAGTAGGGGTGAGTCAGCGGAACCAAGTGTCAAGGGAGGGGATAGCGATACTGACGCCCGAGTTTGGCGTGGGTTTTTGTAACAGTCAGCAAGTAAGCTTCGTGTGAAACAGACGGGAAACTGCTAAAGCACGATGTCCTCGTCGGCAGACAATGGGCAAAGGAATGTAAGTATCTAACTTCATCCATTAAACTGTGTGCCATCCACGTTTGAAAGTTTTAATTATGGTAGAATAGAATCCTTCCTCTCCCTTAAGCCAGGTATTATGTTGGTATAGCATTATCTTTGGTTCTTTCTCTAGCTGCATCCCTCGTCGTAGCCTCGCATGTGAAGCTCTTGTTTGATTTTCCGGTGCCTTTTGCAAGCGAGTAGCTCCCATCTGTTCTTGTAAAATAATTTAAAGAGAGGCATACGACAATATAATGTTGGAGATGTGTTGGTCTAGGATACTGGTTGTATGTCACGTATGGTATAATGTTAGAAATGTGTTATTCTAAGATACTGGTTGTATTTCACGTATGGTATAACGTTGGAGATGTGTTGTTCTAGAATACTGTTTGTATCTCACGTATGATATAATAGTGGAGAGGTTTAGTTCTAGGATACTAGGTGTATGTCACGTATGGTATAATGTTGGCTATGTGTTGTTCTAGGATACTGAATGTATGTCACGTATGATATAATGTCGGAGATGTGTAATTCTAGAATACTGGATATATTTCAGTATAATATAATGTAGGAGATGATTTATTCTAAGTTACTGGATGTATGTCACGTATAATATAATGTTGGAGATGTGTTGTTCTAGGATACTGGATGTATGTCACGTATGGTATAATGTTGGAGATGTGTTGCTCTAGGATACTGGAAGTATGTCACCCATGACATAATGTTGGAGGTGTGTTATTCTAGGTTACTGAAAGTATGTCACGTATGATATAATGTTGGAGATGTGTTGTTCTAGGATCCTGGATGTATGTCCCTTATGATAGAATGTTGAAGATGTTTTGTTCTAGGATACTGGATGTATGGCACGTATGATATACTGTTTCAGTTCTGTTGTTCTAGGTTACTGGTTGTATGTCACATATGATATAATATTGGAGATATGTTGTTCTAGAACACTGGATGTATGTCACGTATGATATAATGCTGGAGATGTGTTATTCTAGGATACTGGATGTATCTCACGTATGATATAATGTTGCAGATGTGTTGCTCTAGGATACTAGATGTATGTCACGTATGATATAATATTGGAGATGTGTTGTTCATAGCAACCTGGAATAAGGTCACGTATGATATAATGTTGGAGATGTGTTGCTCTAGAATACTGGGTGTATGTTACGTATGATATAATATTGGAGATGTGTTGCTTAGGACACTGGATGTATGTTCCGAATGGTGTAATGGTGGAGATGTGTTATTCTAGGATACTGGATGTATGTCACGTATGATATAATGTTGGAGCTGTGTTGTTCTAGGATACTGGATGTATGTCACGTATAATACAATATTGGAAAAGTGCTGATTTAGGATACTGGATGTATGTCACGTATGCTATAATGATGTAGATGTGTTCTAAGATACTGGATATATATCACGTATGATCTAATGTTGCATATGTGTTGTTCTACGTTACTGGAATTAGGTCACGTATGGTATAATGTTTAAGATGTGTTGCTCTAGGATACTGGAAGTATGTCACCTATGATATGATGTTGGAGATGTGTTATTCTAGGTTACTGAAAGTATGTCACGTATGATATAATGTTGGAGATGTGTTGTTCTAGGATACTGGATGTATGTCCCTTATGATAGAATGTTGCAGATGTGTTGTTCTAAAATACTGGATGTATGTCACGTATAATATTATGTAGGAGATATCTTATTCTAGGATACTGCTTGTATGTCACGTATGATATAATACTGGAGATGTGTTGATCTAGGATACTGGATGTATGTCACGTATGATACAATGTTAGAGATGTGTTATTCTAGGATACTTGTTGTATGTCACGTATGAAATAATGTTAGAGAAGTGTTATTCTAGGATACTGGATATATGTCACGTATGATATAATTATAGAGATGTGTTATTCTAAGATACTGGTTGTATGTCACTTATGATATAATGTTAGAGATGTGTTATTCTAGGATACTGGATGTATGTCACGTATGATATAATCTTAGAAATGTGTTATTCTAGGATACTGATTGTATGCCACGTATGATATAATGTTAAAGATGCGTTGTTTTAGGATACTGGTTGTATGTCACATATGATATAATGTTAGAGATGTGTTATTCTAGGACACTGGTTGTATGTCACGTATGATATAATGTTGAAGATGTGTTATTTTAGGATACTGGATGTTTGCCACTTATGATATAATGTTAGAGATGTGTTACTCTAAGATACTGGTTGTATGTCACGAATGATATAATGTTAGAGATGTGTTGTTCTAGGTTACTGGTTGTATGTCACGTATGATATAATGTTGGAGATGTGCTATTCTAGGATACTGGTTGTATGTCACGTATGTTATAATGTTGGAGATGTGTTACTATAAGATACTGGTTGTATGTCACGTATGATATAATGTTGGATATGTGTTATTCTAAGATACTGGTTGTATGTCACCTATGACATAATGTTAGAGATGTGTTATTCAAAGATACTGGTTGTATGTCACGTATGATATAATGTTAGATATGTGTTATTCTAAGGTACTGGATGTATGTCACGTATGATATTATGTTAGGGATGTGTTATTCTAGGATACTGGATGTATGTCACGTATGATATAATGTTAGAGATGTGTTGTTCCAGGATACTGGATGTATGTCACGTATGATATAATTTTGGAAATGTATTATTCTAAGATACTGGTCGTATGTCACGTATGATATAATGTTGGAGATGTGTTGTTCTAAGATACTGGATCTATGTCACGTATGATATAATGTTGGAGATGTGATGTTCTAGAATCCTGGATGTATTTCACATATGATATAATGTAGGAGATGTGTTATTCTAGGTTACAGGAAGTATGAAACGTATGATATAATGTTGGAGACGTGTTATATTACGATACTGGTTGTAAGCCGCATATGGTATAATGATGGATATGTGTTGTTCTAGGATACTGGATGTATGTCACGAATGATATAATGTTAGAGATGTGTTATTCTAGTTTACTGGAAGTATGTCACGTATGATATAATCTTGGATATGTGTTGTTCTAGGATACTGGATGTATGTCACGTATGATATAATGTTGGAGATGTGATGTTCTAGAATACTGGATGTATTTCACATATGATATAATGTAGGAGATGTGTTATTCTAGGTTACAGGAAGTATGTCACGTATGATATAATGTTGGAGACGTGTTATATTACGATACTGGTTGTAAGCCGCATATGGTATAATGTTGGGTATGTGTTGTTCTAGGATACTGGATGTATGTCACGAATGATATAATGTTGGAGATGTGTTATTCTAGTTTACTGGAAGTATGTGACGTATGATATAATCTTGGTTATGTGTTGTTCTAGGATACTGGTTGTATAACACGTATGGTATAATGTTGGAGATGCGTTGTTCTAGATTACTGTTTGTATGTCACGTATGATATAGTGTTGGAGAGGTGTTGTTCTGGGATACTGGATGTATATCACGTATGGTATAATGTTGGAGATGTCTTAATCTAGGTCACTGGAATTATGTCACGTATGATATGATGCTGGAGATGTGTTATTCTAAGATACTGGTTGTACGTCACGTTAGATATAATGTTGGAGATGTGTTGTTCTAGGATACTGGATGTATGTCACGTATTATATAATGTAGGAGATGTGTTCTTCTAGGATACTGAATGCATGCAACTTATGATATAATGTTGAAGATGTGTTGTTTTAGGATACAGGATGTATGTCACGTATGATATGACGTTGAGATATGATGTTCTAGAATACTGGAAGTCTGTCACGTATGACATAATTTAGGAGATGTAATATTCTAGGTTACTGGAAGTATGTCGCGTATGATATAGCTTTGGAGATGTGTTATTTTTGGATACTGGTCGTATGTCACATATGTTATAATGTTGGAGATATGTTATTCTAGGATTCAGGTTGTATGTCACGTATTGTATAATGTTGGAGATGAGTTGCTCTAGGATACTGGATGTATGTCAGGTATGATATAATGCTTGAGATGTCTTGTTCTAGCATACTGGTGGTATGTCACTTATGGTACAATGTTGGAGATGTGTTGTTCTAGGATACTGGATGTATGTCACGTATGGTATAATGTTGGAGATGTGTTGTTCTAGGACACTGGATGTATGTCACGTATGATATAATGTTGGAGATGTGTTGTTACACTATGCTTAAGATGCGTCACTTATTATATATAATGTTGGAGATGTGTTGTTACCTATACTTAAGATGTGTCACTTATACATAATTTTGGAGATGTGTTGTGACACTATACTTAGGATGAGTCACTTAATATAGGTAATGTTGAAATGTGTTGCTACAGTATACCGAAGATGTGTCGCATATTATATATAACTTTGTACAAGTTTTGTTACACTATACTTGAGATGTGCCACTTATTATACCTAAAGTTGAAATTTATTAATACACTATGCTTAAGAGGAGTAACTTATTGTATATAATGTTGAGATGTGTTGCTACAGTATACTGAAGATGTGGTACCTATTATATATAATGTTCAGATGTGTTGCTACAGTATACTTAAGATGTGTCACGTATTAAATATAATTTTGGAGATGTATTTTTTCACTATACTGAAGATGTGTCACTTATTATATATAATGTTGGAGATGTATTGTTACACTATACTGAAGATGTGTCACTTATATATAATGTTGAGATGTGTCTTTGCACTATACGGAAGATGTGGTTGTTATTATATATAATGTTCAGATGTGTTGCTACAGTATACTGAAGATGTGTCATTTATTATATATAATGTTGGAGATGTGTTGTTGCACTATACTGAAGATGTGTCACTTATTATATATCATGCTGGAGATGTATTGTTGCACTATACTGAAGATGTGTCACTTATTATATATAATGTTGGAGATGTGTTGTTGCACTATACGGAAGATGGGTCACTTATTATATATAATGTTGAGATGTGTTGTTGCACTATACTGAAGATATGTCACTTATTATATATAATGTTGGAGATGTGTTGTTGCACTATACTGAAGATGTGTCACTTATTATATATAATGTTGAGATGTGTTGTTGCACTATACTGAAGATGTGTCTTTTATTATATATAATGTTGAGATGTGTTGTTGCACTATACTGAAGATGTGTCACTTATTATATATAATGTTGAAATGTGTTGTTGCACTATACTGAAGATGTGTCACTTATTATATATAATGTTGGAGATGTATTGTTGCACTATACTGAAGATGTGTCACTTATTATATATAATGTTGAGATGTGTTGTTGCACTATACTGAAGATCTGTCACTTATTATATATAATGTTGAGATGTGTTGTTGCACTATACTAAAGATGTGTCACTTATTATATATAATGTTGGAGATGTATTGTTGCACTATACTGAAGATGTGTCACTTATTATATATAATGTTCGAGATGTGTTGTTGCACTTTACTGAAGATGTGTCACTTATTATATAAATGTTGAGATGCGTAGCTACAGTATATTGAATATGTGTCGCTTCTTATATATAATGTTGGAGATGTGTTGTTGCCTATACTGAAGATGTGTTACTTATTATATATAATGTTGAGATGCGTTGCTACAGTATATTGAATATGTGTCACTTAACAAACATAATTTTGGAAATGTATTGTTACTTTATACCGAAGATGTGTCACTTATTATATATAATGTTGAGATGTGTTGTTGCACTATACTGAAGATGTGTCACTTATTATATATAATGTTGAGATTTGTTCTTGCACTATACTGAAGATGTGTCACTTATTATATATAATGTTGGAGATGTGTTGTTGCACTTACTGAAGATGTGTCACTTATTATATATAATGTTCGAGATGTGTTGCTGCACTTTACTGAAGATGTGTCACTTATTATATATCATGCTGGAGATGTGTTGTTGCCTATACTGAAGATGTGTTACTTATTATATATAATGTTGAGATGCGGTGCTACAGTATATTGAATATGTGTCACTTAACAAACATAATTTTGGAAATGTATTGTTACTTTATACCGAAGATGTGTCACTTATTATATATAATGTTGAGATGTGTTGTTGCACTATACTGAAGATGTGTCACTTATTATATATAATGTTGAGATTTGTTCTTGCACTATACTGAAGATGTGTCACTTATTATATATAATGTTGGAGATGTGTTGTTGCACTATACAGAAGATGTGTCACTTATTATATATAATGTTCGAGATGTGTTGCTGCACTATACTGAAGATGTGTCACTTATTATATATAATGTTCGAGATGTGTTGTTGCACTATACTGAAGATGTGTCACTTATTATATATAATGTTGAGATTTGTTCTTGCACTATACTGAAGATGTGTCACTTATTATATATAATGTTGGAGATGTGTTGTTGCACTATACTGAAGATGTGTCACTTATTATATATAATGTTCGAGATGTGTTGCTGCACTATACTGAAGATGTGTCACTTATTATATATAATGTTGAGAGGTGTTTTTGCACTATACTGAAGATGTGTCACTTATTATATATAATGTTGAGATGTGTTCTTGCACTATAATGAAGATGTGTCACTTATTATATATAATGTTGAGATGTGTTCTTGCACTATACTGAAGAGGTGTCACTTATTATATATAATGTTGGAGATGTGTTTTTGCACTATACTGAAGATGTGTCACTTATTATATATATTGTTAGAGACGGGTTGCTACAGTATACTGAAGATGTGTCAGTTATTATATATAATGTTGCAGACGGGTTGCTACAGTATACTGAACATGTGTCACTTATATATAATGTTGGAAATGTTTTGCTACAGTATACTGAAGATGTGGCACTTATTATATATAATGTTAGAAACGGGTTGCTACAGTATACTGAAGATGTGTCACTTGTTATATATAATGCTTGAGACGGGTTGTTACAGTATACTGAAGATGAGTCGTTTATTATATAAAATGTTTGAGACGGGTTGCTACAGTATACTGAAGATGTGTCACTTATGATATATAATGTTGAGTTGTGTTGCACTATACTGAAGATTTGTCACTTATTATATATAATGTTTTCGACGGGTTGCTACAGTATACTGAAGATGAGTCGTTTATTATATAAAATGTTTAAGACGGGTTGCTACAGTATGCTGAAGATGTGTCACTTATTATATATAATGTTAGAGACGGGTTGCTACACTGTATTGAAGATCTGTCACTTATTATATATATTGTTAGAGACGGGTTGCTACAGTATACTGAAGATGTGTCACATATTATATATAATATTAGGGACGGGTTGCTACAGTATACTGAAGATGTGTCACTTATTATATATAATGTTGGAGACGGGTTGCTACAATGTATTGAAGATGTGTCACTTGTTATATATAATGTTGGAGATGTGTTGCTACACTATACTGAAGATATGTCACTTATTATATATAATGTTAGAGACGGGTTGCTACACTGTATTGAAGATGTGTCACTTGTTATATATAATGTTGGAGATGTGTTGCTACACTATACTGAAGATATGTCACTTATTATATATAATGTTAGAGACGGGTTGCTACACTGTATTGAAGATGTGTCACTTGTTATATATAATATTGGAAATGTGTTGCTACAGTATACTGAAGATGTGTCACTTATTATATATAATGTTAGAGACGGGTTGCTACACTGTATTGAAGATGTGTCACTTGTTATATATAATATTGGAAATGTGTTGCTACAGTATACTGAAGATGTGTCACTTATTATATAGTGTTAGAGACGGGTTGCTACACTGCATTGAAGATGTGTCACTTGTTATATATAATATTTGGGACGGGTTGCTACAGTATACTCAAGATGAGTCACTTGTTATATATAATGTCAGCGACGGGTTGCTACACTGTATTGAAGATGCGTCACTTGTTATATATAATGTTGGAAATGTGTTACTACAGTATACTGAAGATGTGTCACTTATATATAATGTTAGAGACGGGTTGCTACACTGTATTGAAGATGTGTTACTTATATATAGTGTTAGAGACGGGTTGCTCCACTGTATTGAAGATGTGTCACTTGTGATATATAATGTTGGAGATGTGTTGCTACACTATACTGAAGATATGTCACTTATTATATATAATGTTAGAGACGGGTTGCTACACTGTATTGAAGATGTGTCACTTGTTATATATAATGTTGGAAATGCTTTGCTACATTATACTGAAGATGAGTCACCTATTATATATAATGTTAGAGACGGGTTCCTACACTGTATTGAAGATGTGAAACTTGTTATTTATAATGTTGGAAATGTGTTGCTACAGTATACTGAAGATGTGTCACTTATTATATATAATGTTAGAGGCGGGTTGCTAACCTGTATTGAAGATGTCACTTGTTATATATAATGTTGGAGATGTGTTGCTACAGTATACAGAAGATGTGTCACTTATTATATATAGTGTTAGAGACGGGTTGCTACACTGTATTGTAGATGTGTCACTTGTTATATATAATGTTGAGATGTGTTGTTGCACTATACTGAAGATGTGTCACTTATTATATATAATGTTGAAATGTGTTGTTGCACTATACTGAAGATGTGTCACTTATTATATATAATGTTGAAGATGTATTGTTGCACTATACTGAAGATGTGTCACTTATTATATATAATGTTGAGATGTGTTGTTGCACTATACTGAAGATCTGTCACTTATTATATATAATGTTGAGATGTGTTGTTGCACTATACTGAAGATGTGTCACTTATTATATATAATGTTGGAGATGTATTGTTGCACTATACTGAAGATGTGTCACTTATTATATATAATGTTCGAGATGTGTTGTTGCACTTTACTGAAGATGTGTCACTTATTATATAAATGTTGAGATGCGTAGCTACAGTATATTGAATATGTGTCGCTTCTTATATATAATGTTGGAGATGTGTTGTTGCCTATACTGAAGATGTGTTACTTATTATATATAATGTTGAGATGCGTTGCTACAGTATATTGAATATGTGTCACTTAACAAACATAATTTTGGAAATGTATTGTTACTTTATACCGAAGATGTGTCACTTATTATATATAATGTTGAGATGTGTTGTTGCACTATACTGAAGATGTGTCACTTATTATATATAATGTTGAGATTTGTTCTTGCACTATACTGAAGATGTGTCACTTATTATATATAATGTTGGAGATGTGTTGTTGCACTTACTGAAGATGTGTCACTTATTATATATAATGTTCGAGATGTGTTGCTGCACTTTACTGAAGATGTGTCACTTATTATATATCATGCTGGAGATGTGTTGTTGCCTATACTGAAGATGTGTTACTTATTATATATAATGTTGAGATGCGGTGCTACAGTATATTGAATATGTGTCACTTAACAAACATAATTTTGGAAATGTATTGTTACTTTATACCGAAGATGTGTCACTTATTATATATAATGTTGAGATGTGTTGTTGCACTATACTGAAGATGCGTCACTTATTATATATAATGTTGAGATTTGTTCTTGCACTATACTGAAGATGTGTCACTTATTATATATAATGTTGGAGATGTGTTGTTGCACTATACAGAAGATGTGTCACTTATTATATATAATGTTCGAGATGTGTTGCTGCACTATACTGAAGATGTGTCACTTATTATATATAATGTTCGAGATGTGTTGTTGCACTATACTGAAGATGTGTCACTTATTATATATAATGTTGAGATTTGTTCTTGCACTATACTGAAGATGTGTCACTTATTATATATAATGTTGGAGATGTGTTGTTGCACTATACTGAAGATGTGTCACTTATTATATATAATGTTCGAGATGTGTTGCTGCACTATACTGAAGATGGGTCACTTATTATATATAATGTTGAGAGGTGTTTTTGCACTATACTGAAGATGTGTCACTTATTATATATAATGTTGAGATGTGTTCTTGCACTATAATGAAGATGTGTCACTTATTATATATAATGTTGAGATGTGTTCTTGCACTATACTGAAGAGGTGTCACTTATTATATATAATGTTGGAGATGTGTTTTTGCACTATACTGAAGATGTGTCACTTATTATATATATTGTTAGAGACGGGTTGCTACAGTATACTGAAGATGTGTCAGTTATTATATATAATGTTGCAGACGGGTTGCTACAGTATACTGAACATGTGTCACTTATATATAATGTTGGAAATGTTTTGCTACAGTATACTGAAGATGTGGCACTTATTATATATAATGTTAGAAACGGGTTGCTACAGTATACTGAAGATGTGTCACTTGTTATATATAATGCTTGAGACGGGTTGTTACAGTATACTGAAGATGAGTCGTTTATTATATAAAATGTTTGAGACGGGTTGCTACAGTATACTGAAGATGTGTCACTTATGATATATAATGTTGAGTTGTGTTGCACTATACTGAAGATTTGTCACTTATTATATATAATGTTTTCGACGGGTTGCTACAGTATACTGAAGATGAGTCGTTTATTATATAAAATGTTTAAGACGGGTTGCTACAGTATGCTGAAGATGTGTCACTTATTATATATAATGTTAGAGACGGGTTGCTACACTGTATTGAAGATCTGTCACTTATTATATATATTGTTAGAGACGGGTTGCTACAGTATACTGAAGATGTGTCACATATTATATATAATATTAGGGACGGGTTGCTACAGTATACTGAAGATGTGTCACTTATTATATATAATGTTGGAGACGGGTTGCTACAATGTATTGAAGATGTGTCACTTGTTATATATAATGTTGGAGATGTGTTGCTACACTATACTGAAGATATGTCACTTATTATATATAATGTTAGAGACGGGTTGCTACACTGTATTGAAGATGTGTCACTTGTTATATATAATGTTGGAGATGTGTTGCTACACTATACTGAAGATATGTCACTTATTATATATAATGTTAGAGACGGGTTGCTACACTGTATTGAAGATGTGTCACTTGTTATATATAATATTGGAAATGTGTTGCTACAGTATACTGAAGATGTGTCACTTATTATATATAATGTTAGAGACGGGTTGCTACACTGTATTGAAGATGTGTCACTTGTTATATATAATATTGGAAATGTGTTGCTACAGTATACTGAAGATGTGTCACTTATTATATAGTGTTAGAGACGGGTTGCTACACTGCATTGAAGATGTGTCACTTGTTATATATAATATTTGGGACGGGTTGCTACAGTATACTCAAGATGAGTCACTTGTTATATATAATGTCAGCGACGGGTTGCTACACTGTATTGAAGATGCGTCACTTGTTATATATAATGTTGGAAATGTGTTACTACAGTATACTGAAGATGTGTCACTTATATATAATGTTAGAGACGGGTTGCTACACTGTATTGAAGATGTGTTACTTATATATAGTGTTAGAGACGGGTTGCTCCACTGTATTGAAGATGTGTCACTTGTGATATATAATGTTGGAGATGTGTTGCTACACTATACTGAAGATATGTCACTTATTATATATAATGTTAGAGACGGGTTGCTACACTGTATTGAAGATGTGTCACTTGTTATATATAATGTTGGAAATGCTTTGCTACATTATACTGAAGATGAGTCACCTATTATATATAATGTTAGAGACGGGTTCCTACACTGTATTGAAGATGTGAAACTTGTTATATATAATGTTGGAAATGTGTTGCTACAGTATACTGAAGATGTGTCACTTATTATATATAATGTTAGAGGCGGGTTGCTAACCTGTATTGAAGATGTCACTTGTTATATATAATGTTGGAGATGTGTTGCTACAGTATACAGAAGATGTGTCACTTATTATATATAGTGTTAGAGACGGGTTGCTACACTGTATTGTAGATGTGTCACTTGTTATATATAATGTTGGAAATGTGTTGCTACAGTATACTGAAGATGTGTTACTTATTATAAATAATGTTAGAGACGGTTTGCTACACTGTATTGAAGATGTGTCACTTGTTATATATAATGTTGGAGATATGTTGCTACACTATACTGAAGATATGTCAGTAATTTTATATGGTGTTGGAGATGTTTTCCTACACTATGCTGAAGATATGTCACTTATTACATATAATGTTGGAGATGTGTTGCTATCTGTCCTGAAGATGTGTAACTTATTACGCATAATGTTGGAGATGTGTTATAGAACTGTACTGAAGATATGTCATTTATTATATATAATGTTGGAGACGTGTTGTTACATTATACTGAAGATGTGTGACTTGTTATAAATGATGTTGGAGATGTGATGCTACAGCGTACTGAAGATGAGTCAGTAATAACATAATGTTGGAAATGTGTTGAACCAGTATACTGGGAATGTATTAGTTATAATATAATGTTGGAGATGTTTTGAACCAGTTTACTGGTAATGTGTCAGTTATAATACATTGTTGGAAATGTGTTTAACAAGCTTACTAGTAATGTGTCAGTTATAATATAAATTCGGAAATGTGTTAAACCAGTATACTGGGAATGTGTCAGTCATAGTGTGGTGCTGGAAATGTGTTAAACCAGTATACTGGTAACATGACAGTTATAACAAGTGGTTGGAAATGTGTTAAACCAGTATACTGGTAATGTATTAGTTATAATATAATGTTGGGGGGGTGTTGAACCAGTATACTGGTAATGTGTCAGTTATAACAAAAGCTGGAGATGTGTTGATCCAGTATACTCGGAATGGGTCAGTTATAATATAATGTTGGAATTTTGTTGAACCAGGTTACTGGGAATGTGTCAGTTATAATATAATGGTGGAAATGTGTTGAACTAGTATACTGGTAATGTCTCAGATATAATATAATGTTGGAGATGTGTTGAACCAGTTTACTGGGAATGTGTCAGTTATAATATAATGTTGGAAATGTGTTGAACCAGTATGCTGGTAATGTGTTAGTTATAATATAATGTTGGAGTTTTGTTGAAACAGTATACGGGGAATGAGTCAGTTATAGTATAACGTTGAAAATGTGTTGAACCAGATTACACGTAATGTGTTATTTATAATATGGTGTTGGAAATGTGCTGAACCAGTATACTGGTAATGTGCCAGTTATAATATAATGTTGGAAATGTGTTGAACCAGTATACTGGTTATGTGTCAGTTATAATATAATGTTGGAAATGTGTTGAACCAGTATAATGGTGATTCGTCAGTTATAACATATTGTTGCAGATGTATGGAGCCAGTATACTGGAAATGTGTCACTTTTAATATACTGATGGAAATATGTGTTCAACCAGTATACTGGGGATGTGTCAATTATAATAAAATGCTGGAAATGTGTTGAACCAGCTTACTGGGAATGTGTCAGTTATAATATAATGTTGGAAATGTGTTGAACCAGTATACTGGGAATGTGTCAGTTATAATATAATGCTGGAAATGTGTTGAACCAATATACTGGTTATGTATTAGTTATAATAAAATGTTGGAGATGTTTTCAACTAGGTTACAGGTAATGTGTCAGTTATAATAATTTTTGGAAATGTGTTGAACCAGCTTACTGGAAATGTGCCAGTTATAATATAATTTCGGAAATGTGTTGAACCAGTATACTGGGAATGTGTGAGTTATAACGTGGTGCTGGAAAGGTGTTGAACCAGCATACTGGTAATCTATTAGTTATAATATAATGTTGGAGGTGTGTTGAACCAGTATACCGGTAATGTGTCAGTTATAACATACTGTTGGAGATGTGTTGAACCAGTATACTGGTAATGTTTCAGTTATAATATAATGTTGGAGAAGTTTTGAATCAGTTTACTGGGAATGTGTCGTTTTAAATATAATGTTGGAAATGTGTTGAACCAGGATACTGGTAATAAGTCAGTTATAGTATAATGTCGGAAATGCGTTGAACCAATATACTGGTAATGTGTCAGTTATAATATAATGTTGGAGATGTGTTGAACCAGTATTCTGGTAATGTGTCAGTTATAATAACATGATGGAAATGTCTTGAAATAGTTTACTGGGAATGTGTCAGTTATAATATAATGTTGCAAGTGTAATGAACCAGTATACTGGTAATGTGTCAGATATAATTAATTGTTGGAGATCTGTTGAACCACTATAGTCGTAATGTGTCAGTTATAATATAATGTTGGAAATGTGTTGAACCAGTATACTGGTAATGTGTCAGTTATAATATAATGCTGTAAAATTGTGTTGTACCAGTACACTGGTAATGTGTCAGTTATAATATAATGCTCAAAATGCGTTAAAGCAGTATACTGGTAATGTTTCAGTTTTAATATATTTTTGGATATAAGCTGAACCAGTATACTGGTAATGTGTCAATTATAATATAATGCTGTAAATGTGTTGAACAAGTACACTGGTAATGTGTCAGTTATAATATAATGTTGGAGATGTGTTGAACAGGTATACTGGTAATGTATTAGTTATCATATAACGCTGGAGATGTGTTGAACCAGTATACTGGTAATGTGTCAGTTATAATATATTGTTGGAGCTGTGTTGAGCCAGTATACTGGGAATGTGTCAGTTATAATATAATGCTGGAAATGTGTTGAACCAGTATACTGGGAATGTGTCAGTTATAATATAATGCTGAAAATGTGTTGAACCAGTATACAGTAATGTGTCAGTTATAATATAATGTTGAGATGTGTTCAACCAGTTTACTGGGAATCTCTCGGTTATAATATAGAGTTGGAAATGCGTTGAACCAGTATACTGGTACTGTGTCAGTTATAATAAAATGTTGGAAATGTTTTGAACCAGTTTATTGGTAATGTGTATGTTATAAATAATGTTGGAAATGTGTTGAACTAGTATACTGGTAATGTGACAGTTATAATTAATTGTTGGAGAGGTGTTGAACCAGTATAGTCGTAATATGTCAGTTATAATATAATGTTGGAAATGTGTTGAACCAGTATACTGGTAATGTGTCAGTTATAATATAATGATGGAAATATGTTGAACCATTATGCTGGTAATGTGTCAGTTAAAATATAATGTTGGAGATGTATTGAACGAATATACTGGTAATGTGTCAAATATAATATAATGTTGAAAATGTGTTGAACGAGTATACTGGTTATGTGTCAGTTATAATATAATGTTGGAGATGTGTTGAACCAGTATACTGGTAATGTGTCAGTTATAATATAATTTTGGAGATGTGCTGAACCAGGATACTGTTAATGTGTCAGTTATAATATAATGTTGGAGATGTGTTAAACCAGTATTCTGGTAATGTGTCAGTTATAATAAAATGTTGGAAATGTCTTAGGCTAGTTTACTTGGAATGTGTCAGTTATAATATAGTGTTGGAAATGTAATGAACCAGTATACTGGTAATGTGTCAGTTATAATTAAATGTTGAAGATGTGTTGAACCAGTATACTGGTAATGTGTCTGTTTTAATATATTGTTGTAGATTTGTGGAACCAGTATACCGGAAATGTGTCAGTTTTAATATAATGTTGGAAATATGTGTTAAACCAGTATACTGTGAATAAGTCAGTTATAATATAATGCTGGAAATGTGTTTAACCAGTTTACTGAGAGTGTGTCAGATATAATATCTGGGAATGTGTTGAACAAGTATACTGGGGATTTTCAGTTATAACATAATGTTGGAAATGTGTTGGACCAGTTTACTGCGAATGTGTAAGTTATAATACAATGCTGGAAATGCGTTAATGCAGTTAACTGGTAATGTATTAGCTATAATAATATGTTGGTGATGTTTTCAACTAGCTTACTGGTAATGTGTTGGTTATAATATATTGTTGGAAATGTGTTCAACCAGCTTACTAGTAATGTGCCAGTTATAATATAATTTCGGAAATGTGTTAACAAGTATACTGGGAATGTGTGTTATAATATAATGTTGGAAATGTGCTTACCCAGTATACTGGTAATGTGTCAGTCATAATATGGTGTTGGAGATGTGTTGAATCAGTATTCTGGTAATGTGTCAGTTATAATATAATGTTGCAGATGTGTTGCACGAATATACTGGTAATGTGTCAAATATAATATAATATTGAAAATGTGTTGAAATAGTTTACTGGGAATGTGTCAGTTATAATATAATTTTGGAAATATGTTGAACCAGTACACTAGTAATGTGTCAGTTATAATATAATGTTGAGAATGTGTTGAACCAGTATACTGGTAATCTGTCAGTTATAATATATTGTTGGAGCTGTGTTGAGCCAGTATACTGGGAATGTGTCAGTTGTAATATAATGCTGGAAATGTGTTGAACCAGTATACTGGGAATGTGTCAGTTATAATATAATGCTGAAAGTGTGTTGAACTAGTATACTGGGAAAGTGTCAAGTATAATGTGGTGCTAGAAATGTGTTGAAAGAGTATACTGGTAATGCGTCAGTTAGAATATGGTCCCGGATATGTGTTGAACAAGTATACTGGTAATGTATTAGTTATAATATAATGTTGGAGTTGTGTTGAACAAGTGTACTGGTAATGTGTCAGTTATAACATAATGCTGGAGATGTGTTGAACTAGTATACTGGAAAAGTGTCA
This sequence comes from Deroplatys truncata, assembly GCA_030765065.1. Lineage (NCBI taxonomy): Eukaryota > Metazoa > Arthropoda > Insecta > Mantodea > Mantidae > Deroplatys > Deroplatys truncata. The sequence goes on along the minus strand of CM060975.1, from coordinate 333,722,425 downwards.
AGTATAATGTGGTGCTAGAAATGTGTTGAAAGAGTTTACTGGTAATGTATTAGTTATAATATAATTTTGGAGGTGTGTTGAACAAGTATACTGGTAATGTGTCAGTTATAACATAATGCTGGAGATGTGTTGAAACAGTATACTAATAAAGTGTCAGTTGTAACATAATGTTAGAGATGTATTGAGCCAGTATACCGGGAATGTGTCAGTTATAATATAATGCTGGAAAATGTGTTGAACCAGTATGCTGGTAATGCATTAGTTATAATATAATTTTGGAGGTGTAATGAACAAGTGTACTGGTAATGTGTCAGTTATAACATAATGCTGGAGATGTGTTGAAACAGTATACTAATAAAATGTCAGTTATAACATAATGTTAGAGATGTATTGAGCCAGTATACCGGGAATGTGTCAGTTATAATATAATGCTGGAAATGTGTTGAACCAGTATGCCGGTAATGTGTCAGTTATAATATGGTGATGGAAATGTGTTGTACCAATATACTGGTAATGTGTCAGTTATATATGGTGTTGGAAATGTGTTGAACCAGTATACTGGTAATGTATTAGTTATAATTTAATGTTGGAGGTGCGTTGAACCAGTATACTGGTAATGTGTCAGTTATAACATAATGTTGCAGGTGCGTTGAACCAGTATTCTGGTAATGTGTCAGTTATATTAAAATGTTGAAAATGTCTTGAACTAGTTTACTGGGAATGTGTCAGTTATAATATAATGTTCGAATTGTAATGAACCAGTATACTGGTAATCTGTCAGATATAATTAATTGTTGGAGATGTGTTGAACCAGTATAGTCGTAATGTGTCAGCTATAATATAATCTTGGAAATGTGTTGAACCAGTATACTGGTAATATGTCAGTTATAATATAATGCTGTAAAATTCTGTTGAGCCAGTACACTGGTAATGTGTCAGTTATAATATAATGCTGGAAATGCGTTAAAGCAGTATACTGGTAATGTTTAAGTTTTAACATATTGTTGGATATAAGTTGAACCAGTATACTGGTAAATACTCAATTATAATATAATGCTGAAAATGTGTTGAACAAGTACACTGGTAATGTGTCAGTTATAATATAATGTTGGAGATGTGTTGAACAGGTATACCGGTAATGTATTACTTATCATATAATGCTGGAGATGTGTTGAACCAGTATACTTGTAATGTGTCAAATATAATATAATGTTGATAATGTGTTAAACCAGCATACTGGGAATGTGACAGTTATAATATAATGTTGGAAATGTGTTGAAGTAGTTTACTGCGAATGTGTCAGTTATAAAATAATTTTGGAAATGTGTTGAACCAGTACACTGGTAATGTGTCAGTTATAATATAATGTTGGAAATGTGTTGAACCAGTATACTGGTTATTTGTCAGTTATAATATATTGTTGGAGATGTGTTGAGCCAGTATACTGGGAATGTGTCAGTTATAATATAATGCTGGAAATGTGTTGAAGCAGTATACCTGGAATGTGTCAATTTTAATATAATGTTGGAAATGTGTTGAACCAGTATGCTGGTAATTTGTCAGTTATAATATATTGTTGGAGATCTTTTGAACCAGCATACGGAGAATGTGTCTGTTATAATATAATGCTGGAAATGTGTAGAACCAGTTTACTGGGAATGTGTCAGTTATAATATAATGCTGAAAGTGCGTTGAACCAGTATACTGGGAATGTGTCAGTTAAAATATAATGTTAGAAATGTGATGAACCAGCATACTGGTAATGTGACGTTTATAATATAATGTTGTAAATGTGTTGAACTAGTTTAATGTGAATGTGTCATTATATTATAATGTTGGAAACGTGTTGAAGCAGTATACTGGTAATGTGTCAGTTATAATATATTGTTGGAAATGTGTTGAACCAGTATACTGGTAATGTATCCGTTATAATATAATGTTGGAGATGTGTTGAACCAGTGTACTGGCAATGTCTCAGTTATAATATAATGTTGGAAAAGTGCTGAACCAGTATACTGGTAATGTGTCAATTATAATATCATGCTGGAAATGTGTTGAACCAGTATACTGATAATGTGACAGTTATAATATAATGTTGGAGATGTGTTGAACCAGTATAGTGGCAATATCTCAGTTATAATATAATGTTGGAAATGTGCTGAACCAGTATACTGGAAATGTGTCAATTATAATATAATGCTGGAAATGCGTTAAAGCAGTATACTGGTAATATTTCAGTTTTAATATATTGTTGGATATAAGATTAACCAGTATACTGGTAATGTGTCAGTTATAATATAATGTAGGAAACGTGTTGAACTAGTACACTGGTAATATGTCAGTTATATATGGTGTTGGAAATTGTGTTGAATCAGTTAACTGCTAAAGTATAAGTTATAATATTATGCTGGAGATGGGTTGAACTAGGTTACTGGGCATGTGTCAGTTATAATATAATGTTGGAAACGTGTTGACCCAGTATACTGGTGATGTGTCAGATATAATATACTGTTGGAGATGTGTTGAATCAGTATACTGGTAATGTGTCAGTTATAATATTATGTTGGAGATGTGTTGAACCAGTATACTGGTAATGTGTCAACTATTATATAATGTTGGATATGTGTTGAACCAGTATACTGGTAATGTGTCAGTTATAATATAATGCTGGAAACTTGTTGAAACAGTATATTGGTAATGAGTCCGTTAGAATACAATGCTGGAGATGTGTTGAACCAGTATACTGGTAATGTGTCAGTTATAATATAATGTTGGAGATGTGTTGAATCAGTTTTTTGGGAATGTGTCAGTTGTAATATAATGTTGGAAATTTGTTGAACCAGTATACTGGTAATGTGTCAGTTATAATATAATGTTGGAGATGTGTTCAACCAGTTTACTGGGAATCTGTCGGTTATAATATAGAGTTGGAAATGTGTTGAACCAGTATCTGGTACTGTGTCAGTTATAATAAAATGTTGGAAATGTGTTGAACCAGTATACTGGTAATGCGTCGGTTATAATTAATTGTTGGAAATGTGTTGAACCAGTATACTGGTAATGTGTCTGTTATAATATAATGATGGAAATATGTTGAACCATTCAACTGGTAATGTGTCGGTTAAAATATAATGTTGGAGATATATTGAAAGAATATACTGGTAATGTGTCAAATATAATATAATGTTGAAAATGTGTTGAACGAGTATACTGTTTATGTGTCGGTTATAATATAATGTTGGAGATGTGTTGAACCAGTATACTGGTAACGTGTCAGTTATAATATAATTTTGGAGAGGTGTTGAACCAGTATACTGTAAAGGTGTCAGTTATAATATAATGTTGGAGATGTGTTAAACCAGTATTCTGGTAATGTATCAGTTATAATAAAATGTTGGAAATGTAATGAACCAGTATACTGGAAAAGTGTCAGCTATAATTAATTGTTGAAGATGTGTTTAACCAGTATAGTCGTGATGTGTTAGTTATAATAAATGTTGTAAATGTGTTGAACCAGTATACTGGTAATGTGACGGTTATAATATGATGTTGAAAATGTGTTGAACTAGTTTACTGGGAATGTGTAAGTTATATCATAATGTTGGAAACGTGTTGAAGCAGTATACTGGTAATGTGTCAGGTATAATATATTGTTGGAAATGTGTTGAACCAGTATACTGGTAATGTATCAATTATAATATAATGTTGGAGATGTGTTGAACCAGTATACTGGCAATGTGTCAGTTATAATATAATGTTGGAAATGTGCTGAACCAGTACACTGGTAGTGTGTCAATTAAAAAATAATGCTGGAATTGTGTTGAACCAGTATACTGATAATGTGATAGTTATAATATAATGCTGGAAATGGACAAACCAGTATACTGGTAATGTGTCAGTTTTAATATATTATTGGAGATGAGTAAATCCAGTATACTGATAATGTGTCAGTTATAATATAATGCCTGAAATGTTTTGAACCAGTATACAGGTAATGTGTCAGTTATAATATAATGCTGGAAATGTGTTGAACCAGTATACTGGTAATGTGTCAGTTATAATATAATGTTGGAGATGTGTTGACCAGGTATACTGGTAATGTATTAGATATCATATAATGCTGGAGATGTGTTGAACCAGTATACTGGTAATGTTTCAGTTATAATATAATGTTGGAAATGTGTTGAACCAGTATACTAATAATGTGGCAGCTATAATATGTTGGAAATGTGTTGAACCAGTATACTGGTAATGTGTCAGTTATATATGTTGTTGGAAATGTGTTGAACCAGTATACTGGTAATGTGTCAGTTATAATATAATGTAGGAAATGTGTTGAACTAGTACACTGGTAATATGTCAGTTATATATGGTGTTGGAAATTGTGTTGAACCAGTTAACTGCTAATTTATAAGTTATAATATAATGTTGGAGATGTATTGAACGAATATACCGGTAATGTGTCAAATATAATATAACGTTGAAAATGTGTTGAACGAGTATACTGGTTATGTGTCAGTTATAACATAATGTTGGAGATGTGTTGAACCAGAATACTGGTAATGTGTCAGTTATAATATAATTTTGCAGATGTGTTGAACCAGGATACTGTTAATGTGTCAGTTATAATATAATGTTGGAGATGTGTTAAACCAGTATTCTGGTAATGTGTCAGTTATAATAAAATGTTGGAAATGTCTTAGGCTAGTTTACTTGGAATATATCAGTTATAATATAGTGTTGGAAAAGTAATGAACCAGTATACTGGTAATGTGTCAGTTTTAATATATTGTTGTAGATGTGTGGAGCCAGTATACTGGGTATGTGTCAGTTTTAATATAATGTTGGAAATATGTGTTGAACCAGTATACTGTGAATGTGTCAGTTATAATATAATGCTGGAAATGTGTTGAACCAGTTTACTGGGAATGTGCCAGATATAATATAATCTGGGAATGTGTTTAACAAGTATACTGGGGATTTTCAGTTATAACATAGTGTTGGAAATGTGTTGGACCAGTTTACTGCGAATGTGTAAGTTATAATACAATGCTGGAAATGCGTTAATGCAGTTAACTGGTAATGTATTAGTTATAATAATATGTTGGAGATGTTTTCAACTAGCTTACAGGTAATGTGTCGGTTATAATATATTGTTGGAAATGTGTTGAACCAGCTTACTAGTAATGTGCCAGTTATAATATAATTTCGGAAATGTGTTGAACAAGTATACTGGGAATGTGTGTTATATTGTGGTGCTGGTAATGTGTTGAACCAGTATACTAGGAATGTGTCAGTTATAATATAATGTTGGAAATGTGCTTACCCAGTATACTGGTAATGTGTCAGTCATAATATGGTGTTGGAGATGTGTTGAACCAGTATTCTGGTAATGTGTCAGTTATAATATAATGTTGCAGATGTGTTGCACGAATATACTGGTAATGTGTCAAATATAATATAATGTTGAAAATGTGTTGAAATAGTTTACTGGGAATGTGTCAGTTATAATATAATTTTGGAAATATGTTAAACCAGTACACTGGTAATGTGTCAGTTAAAATATAATGTTGAAAATGTGTTGAACCAGTATACTGGTAATGTGCCAGTTATAATCTATTGTTGGAGTTGTGTTGAGCCAGTATACTGGGAATTTGTCAGTTATAATATAATGCTGGAAATGTGTTGAACCAGTATACTGGGAATTTGTCAGTTATAATATAATGATGCAGATGTGTTGAACGAGTCTACTGGGAATGTGTCAGAAATAATATAATGTTAAAAATGTGTTGAACCAGTACACAGGGAATGTGTTAATTTTAATATAATGTTGGAAATATGTTTTGAACCAGCATACCGAGAATGTGTCATTTATAATATAATGCTGGAAATGTGTGGAACCAGTTTACTGGGAATGTGTCAGTTATAATATAATGCTGAAAGTGTGTTGAACCTGTATACTGGGGATGAGTTAGTTATAATATAATGTTAGAAATGTGTTGAACCAATTTACTGGTAATGTGTCAGTTATAATATAATGCTGGAAATGTGTTGAACCAGTATACCGGTAATGTGTCAGGTATAATATAATGCTGGAAATGTGTTGAACCAGTATACTGGTAATCTATTAGTTATAATTTAATGTTGGAGGTGCGTTGAACCAGTATACTGGTAATGTGTCAGTTATAACATAATGTTGCAGGTGCGTTGAACCAGTATTCTGATAATGTGTCAGTTATAATAAAATGTTGTAAATGTAATGAACCAGTATACTGGTAATGTGTCAGATATAATTAATTGTTGGAGATGTGTTGAACCAGTATAGTCGTAATGTGTAAGCTATAATATAATTTTGGAAATGTGTTGAACCAGTATACTGGTAATGTGTCAGTTATAATATAATGCTGTAAAATTCTGTTGATTCAGTACAGTGGTAATGTGTCAGTTATAATATAATGCTGGAAATGCGTTAAAGCAGTATACTGGTAATGTTTAAGTTTTAACATATTGTTGGATATAAGTTGAACCAGTATACTGGTAATGTGTCAATTATAATATAATGCTGAAAATCTGTTGAATAAGTACACAGGTAATGTGTCAGTTATAATATAATGTTGGAGATGTGTTGAACAGGTATACCGGTAATGTATTACTTATCATATAATACTGGAGATCAGTTGAACCAGTATACTGGTAATGTGTCAAATATAATATAATGTTGAAAATGTGTTAAACCATTATACTGGAAATGTGACGGTTATAATGTAATGTTAGAAATGTGTTGAACCAGTATACTGGGAATGTGTCAGTTATAATATAATGCTCGAATTGTGTTGAAGCAGTATACCTCGAATGTGTCAGTTATAATATAATGATGGAGATGTGTTGAACTAGCTTACTGGGAATGTGTCAGTTATAATATAATGTTAAAAGTGTGTTCAACCAGTACACAGGGAATGTGTCAATTTTAATATAATGTTGGAAATGTGTTGAACCAGTATACTGGTAATGTGTCAGTAATAATATATTGTTGGAGATGCTTTGAACCAGCATACGGAGAATGTGTCATTTATAATATAATGCTGGAAATGTGTAGAACCAGTTTACTGGGAATGTGTCAGTTATAATATAATGCTGAAAGTGTGTTAAACCAGTATACTGGGGATGTGTCAGTTATAATATAATGTTAGAAATGTGTTGAACCAGTTTACTGGTAATGTGTCAGTTATAACATAATGTGGAAATGTGTTGAACTAGTATACTGGGAATATGTCAGTTATAATGTGGTGCTGGAAATGTGTTGAACCAGTTTACTGGTAATGTGTCAGTTATAACATAATGCTGGAAATGTGTTGAACCAGTAAACTGGAAATGTGTCAGTTATAATACAGTCCTGGAGATGTGTTGAACAAGTATACTGGTAACGTATTAGTTATAATATAATTTTGGAGGTTTGTTGAACAAGTATACTGGTAATGTGTCAGTTATAACATAATGCTGGAGATGTGTTGAACCAGTATACTGGTAAAGTGTCAGTTATAACATAGTGTTAGAGATGTATTGAGCCAGTATACCGGGAACGTGTCAGTTATAATATAATGCTGGAAATGTGTTGAACCAGTATGCTGGTAATGTGTCGGTTATAATATGGTGATGGAAATGTCATGTACGAGTATACTGGTAATGTGTCAGTTATAATACAATGCTGGAACTGTGTTGAACCAATATACTGGTATTGTGTCAGTTATAATATAACGTTGAAAATGTTTTGTACCAGTATACTGGTAATGTGTCAGTTATATATGCTGTTGGAAATGTTATGAACTAATATATTGGTAATGTATTAGTTATAATATAATTCGGGAGATGTGTAAAACTAGTTTACTGGGAATGTGTCAGTTATTATATAATGTTGGAATTGTAATGAACCAGTATACTGGTAATGTGTCAGATATAATTAATTTTTAGAGATGTGTTGAACCAGTATAGTCCTAATGTGTCAGTTATAATATAACGTTGAAAATGTTTTGTACCAGTATACTGGTAATGTGTCAGTTATATATGGTGTTAGAAATTGTTGAACCAGTATATTGGTAATGTGTCAGCTATAATATAATGCTGGAAATGTGTTGAACGAGTATACTGGTAATGTATTAGTTATATTTAAATGTTGATGGTGCGTTAAACCAGTATACTGGTAATGCGTCAGTTATAATATAATGCTGGAAATGTGTTGAAACAGTATACTGGTAATGCGTCCGTTATAATATAATGCAGGATATGTATTGAACCAGTATACTCGTAATGTGTCAGATATAATATAATGTTGGATATGTGTTGAATCAGTTTTTTGGGAATGTGTCAGTTGTAATATAATGTTGGAAATTTGTTGAACCAGTATACTGGTAATGTGTCAGTTATAATGTAATGTTGGAGATGTGCTGAACGAATATACTGGTAATGTGTCAAATATAATATGTTGAAAATGTGTTGAACCAGTATACAGGTAATGTGTCAGTTATAATGTAATGTTGGAGATGTGCTCAACCAGTTTACTGGGAATCTGTCGGTTATAATATTGAGTTGGAAATGCGTTGAACCAGTATACTGGTACTCTGTCAGTTATAATAAAATGTTGGAAATGTGTTGAACCAGTTTATTGGTAATGGGTCAGTTATAAATAATATTGGAAATGTGTTGAATCAGTATACTGGTGATGTGTCAGTTATAATTAATTGTTGGAGATGTGTTAAACCAATATAGTCGTAATGTGCCAGTTATAATATACTGTCGGAAATGTGTTGAACCAGTATACTGGTAATGTATCAGTTATAATACAATGATGGAAATGTGTTGAACCATTATACTGGTAACGTGTCAGTTAAATATAATGTTGGAGATGTATTGAAGAATATACTGGTAATGTTTCAAATATAATATAATGTTGAAAATGTGTTGAACGAGTATACTGTTTATGTGTCGGTTATAATATAATTTTGGAGATGTGTTGAACCAGTATACTGTTAATGTGTCAGTTATAATATAATGTTGGAGATGTGTTAAACCAGTATTCTGGTAATGTGTCAGTTATAATAAAATGTTGGAAATGTCTTGAACTAGTTTACTGGGAGTGTGTCAGTTATAATATAATGTTGGAAATGTGTTGAACCAGTATACTGGTAATGCGTCAGTTTTAATATATTAATGTAGATGTGTGGAGCCAGTATACTGGGAATGTGTCAGTTTTAATATAATGTTGGAAATATGTGTTGAACCAGTATACTGTGAATGTGCCAAATATAATATAATGCTGGGAAAATGTGTTGAACCAGTTTACTGGGAATTTGTCAGATATAATATAATCTGGAAATGTGTTGAACCAGTTAACTGGTAATGTATTAGTTATACTAATATGTTGGAGATGTTTTCAACTAGCTTACTAGTAATGTGTCGGTTATAATATGTTGTTGGAAATGTGTTGTTCCAGCTTACTAGTAATGTGCCAAGTATAATATAATTTCGGAAATGTGTTGAACGAATATACTGATAATGTGTCAAATATAATAAAATGTTGAAAATGTGTTGAAACAGCCAACTGGGAATGTGACAGTTATAATGTGGTGATGGAAATGTGTTGTAACAGTATACTGGTAATGTGTCAGTTATAATACAATGCTGGAAATGTGTTGAACCAATATACTGGTATTCTGTCAGTTATATATGGTGTTGGAAATGTGTTGAAGCAGTATATTGGTAATGTACTAGTTATAATATAATTCGGGAGATGTGTTCCACTAGTTTACTGGGCATGTTTCAGTTATAATATAATGCTTTAAATGTGTTGAACCAGTACACTGGGAATGTGTCAGTTATAATATAATGCTGGAAATGTGTTGAAGCAGTATACCGTTAATGTGTCAGCTATAATATAATGCTGGAAATGTGTTGAACCAGTATACTGGTAATGTATTAGTTATAATTTAATGTTGGAGGAGCGTTGAACCAGTATACTGGTAATATGTCAGTTATAACATAATATTTGCAGGTGCGTTGAACCAGTATTCTGGTAATGTGTCAGTTATAATAAAATGTTGGAAATGTCTTGAACTAGTTTACTGGGAATGTGTCAGTTATAATATAATGTTGGAATTGTAATGAACCAGTATACTGGTAATGTGTCAGATATAATTAATTGTTAGAGATGTGTTGAACTAGTATAGTCGTAATGCGTCAGCTATAATATAATGTTGGAAATGTGTTGAACCAGTATACTGGTAATGTGTTAGATATAATATAATATTGTAAAACTGTGTTGAGCCAGTACACTGGTAATGTGTCAGTTATAATATAATGCTGGAAATGCGTTAAAGCAGTATACTGGTAATGTTTCAGTTTTAATATATTGTTGGATATAAGTTGAACCAGTATACTGATAATGTGTCAATTATAATATAATGCTGGAAATGTGTTGAACAAGTACCCTGGTAATGTATTACTTATCATATAATGTTGGAGATGTGTTGAACCAGTACACTGGTAATGTGTCAGTTATAATGTAATGTTGGAGATGTGTTGAATCAGTTTTTTGGGAATGAGTCAGTTGTAATACAATGTTGGATATTTGTTGAACCAGTATACTGGTAATGTGTCAAATAGAATATAATGTTGAAAATGTGTTAAACCAGCATACTGAGAATGTGACAGTTATAATATAATGTTGGAAATGTGTTGAAATAGTTTACTGTGAATGTGTCAGTTATAATATAATTTTGGAAATGTGTTGAACCAGTACACTGGTAATGTGTCAGTTATAATATAATGTTGGAAACGTGTTGAACCAGTATATTGGTAATGTGTCAGTTATAATATATTGTTGGAGATGTGTTGAGCCAGTATACTGGGAATGTGTCAGTTATAATATAATGCTGGAAATGTGTTGAACCGTTATACTGGGAATGTGTCAGTTATAATATAATGATGGAGATGTGTTGAACTAGTTTACTGGGAATGTGTCAGTTATAATATAATGTTAAAAATGTTTTGAACTAGTATACTGGGAATGTGTCAGTTACAATGTGGTGCTGGAAATGTGTTGAACCAGTATACTGGGAATGTGTCAGTTATAAAATAATGTTGGAAATGTGTTGAACCAGTATCCTGGAAATGTGTCAGTTATAATATGGTCCTGGAAATGTATTGAAAAAGTATACTGGTAATGTATTGGTTATAATATAATGTTGGAGGTGTGTTGAAGCAGTATATTGTTAATGTGTCAGTTATAACACAATGCTGGAGATGTGTTGAACCAGCATACTGGTAAAGTGTCAGTTATAACGTAATGTTAGAGATGTTTTGAGTCAGTATACCGGGAATGTGTCAACTATAATATAATGCTGGAAATGTGCTGAACCAGTATGCTAGTAATCTGTCAGTTATAATATGGTGATGGAAGTGTGTTGTCCCAGTATACTGGTAATGTGTCAGTTATAATACAATGCTGGAAAATATGTTGAACCAATATACTGGTAATGTGTCAGTTATAATACAATGTTGGAATGTGTTAAAACATTATACTGGTATTATGTCAGTTATACTTATCGTTGAAAATCTGTTGTACCAGTATACTGGTAATGTGTCAGTTATAAATAATGTTGGAAATGGGTTGAACCAGTATACTGGTAATGTGTCAGTTATAATTAATTGTTGGAGATGTGTTGCACCAGTATACTCATAATGTGTCAGTTATAATATACTGTTGGAAATGTGTTGAACCAGCATACTGGTAATGTTTAGTTATAATATAATGATGGAAATGTGTTGAACAAGTATACTGCTAATGTGTCAGTTATAATTAAATGTTGGAGGTGCGTTGAACCAGTATACTGGCAAGTGTCAGTTATATTATAGTGTTGGAAACGTGTTGAAGCAGTATACTGGTAATGTGTCAGTTATAATATATTGTTGGAGATGTGTTGAACCAGTATACTGGCAATGTCTCAGTTATAATATAGTGTTGGAAATGTGCTGAACCAGTATACTGGTAATGTGTCAATTATAATTTAGTGCTGGAAATGTGTTGAACCAGTATACTGATAATGTGACAGTTATAATATATTATTGGAGATGAGTAAATCCAGTGTACTGGTAATGTGTCAGTTATAATATAATGCTTGAAATTTTTTGCACCAGTATACTGGTAATGTGTCAGTTATAATATAATAATGGAAATCTGTTGAATCAGTATACTGGTAATGTGTCAGTTATAATATTATGCTGGAGATGTGTTGAACCAGTATACTGGTAATGTGTCAGTTATAATATAATGTTGGAAATGTGTTGAACCAGTATACTGGTAATGTGTCAGTTGTAATATAATGTTGGAAATTTGTTGAACCAGTATACTGGTAATGTGTCAGTTATAATATAATGCTGGAAATATGTTGATACAGTATACTGGTAATGCGTCCGTTATAATATAATGCTGGAGATGTGTTGAACCAGTATACTGGTAATGTGTCAGTTATAATATAATGTTGGAGAAGTTTTGAATCAGTTTTTTGGGAATGTGTCATTTGTAATATAATGTTGGAAATTTGTTGAACCAGTAAACTGGTAATGTGTAAGTTATAATATATTGTTGGGGATGTGTTAATCCAGTATACTGGGAATGTGTCAGTTATAATATAATGCTGGAAATGTGTTGAAACCAGTATACTGGGAATGTGTTAGTTATAATATAATGATAGAGATGTGTTGAACTAGTTTACTGGGAATGTGTCAGTTGTAATATAATGTTAAAAATGTGTTGAACCAGTACACAGGAAATGTGTCAATTTTAATACAATGTTGGAAATGTGTTGAAATAGTTTACTGGGAATGTGTTAGTTATAATATAATGTTGGAAATGTGTTGAACCAGTATACTGGTAATGTGTCAGTTATAATATATTGTTGGAGATGTGTTGAGCCAGTATAGTGGGAATGTGTCAGTTATAATATAATGCTGGAAATGTTTTGAACTAGTAAACTGGGAATGTGCCAGTTATAAAATAATGATGGAGATGTGTTCAACTAGTTTACTGGGAATGTGTCAGTTATAATACAATGTTAAAAATGTGTTAAACCAGTACACAGGGAATGTGTCAATTTTAATATAATGTTGAAAATGTTTTGAACCAGCATACGGAGAATGTGTCGGTTATAATATAATGCTGGAAATGTGTGGAACCAGTTTACAGGGAATGTGGCAGTTATAATATTATGCCGAAAGTGTGTTGAACAAGTACACTGGTAATGTGTCAGTTATAATATAATGTTGGAGATGTGTTGAATAGGTATACCGGTAATATATTACTTATCATATCATGGTGGAGATATGTTGAAACAGTATACTGGTAATGTGTCAGTTATAATATAATGTAGGAAATGTGTTGAACTAGTACACTGGTAATGTGTCAGTTATATATGGTGTTGGAAATTGTGTTGAACCAGTTAACTGCAAATGTAAAAGTTATAATATAATGCTGGAAAATATGTTGAACTAGTTTACTGGGCATGTGTCAGTTATAATATAATGTTGGAAACGTGTTGAACCAGTACACTGTTAATGTGTTAGTTATAATATAATGTTGGAGATGTGTTGAACCAGTATACTGGTAATGTGTCAGTTATAATATAATGTTGGAAATGTGTTGAACCAGCATACTGGTAATTCGTCAGTAATAATATAATGCTGGAAATGTGTTGAAACAGTATACTCGTAATGCGTCCGTTATAATATAATGCTGGAGATGTGTTGAACCAGTATACTGGCAACTAGTCAGTTATAATATAATGTTGGAGATGTGTAGAATCAGTTTTTTGGAAATGTGTCAGTTGTAATATAATGTTGGAAATGTGTTGAACCAGTATACTGGTAATGTGTCAGTTGTAATATAATGTTGGAAATGTGTTGTACGAATATACTGGTAATGTGTCATATATAATATAATGTTGAAAATGTGTTGAACCAGTATACTGGTAATGTGTCAGTTATAATATAATGTTGGAGATGTGTTCAACCAGTTTATTGGGAATCTGTTAGTTATAATATAGAGTTGGAAATGTGTTGAACCAGTATACTTGTAGTGTGTCAGTTATAATTAATTGTTGGAGATGTGTTGAACCAGTATAGTCGTAATGTGTCAGTTATAATATAATGTTGGAAATGTGTTGAACCAGTATACTGGTAATGTGTCAGTTATAATAAAATGATGGAAATGTGTTGAACCAGTGTACTGATAATGTGTCAGTCATTATTTGGTTTTGGAAATGTGTTGAACCAGTATACTGGTAATGTGTCAGTTTTAATGTATTATTGGAGATGAGTAAATCCAGTATACTGGTAATGTGTCAGTTATAATATAATACTGGAAATGTGTTGAACCAGTATACTGGTAATCTGTCAGTTATAATATAATGATGGAATTGTGTTGAATCAGTATACTGGAAATGGGTGAGTTATAATATAGTGTTGGAAATGTGTTTAACCAGTATACCGGTATTGTGTCAGTTATAATATAATGCTGTAAATGTGTTGAACCAGTACACTGGTAATGTGTCAGTTATAATATAATGCTGGAAATGTTTTAAAGCAGTATACGGGTGATTTGTCAGTTTTAATATATTGTTGGATATAAGTTGAACCTGTATACTGGAAATGTGTCACTTATAATATAATGTTGGAGATGTGTTGAACCAGTATTCTGGTAATGTGTCAGTTATAATAAAATGTTGGAAATGTCTTGAACTAGTTTACTGGGAATGTGTAGGTTATAATATAATGTTGGAAATGTAATGAACCAGTATACTGGTAATGTGTCAGATATAATTAATTGTTGGAAATGTGTTGAACCAGTATAGTCGTAATGTGTCAGTTATAATATAATGTTGGAAATGTGTTTAACCAGTATACTGGAAATGCGTCAGTTATAATATAATGCTGTAAAATTGTGTTGAACCAGTACACTGGTAATGTGTTAGTTATAATATAATGCTGGAAATGCGTTAAAGCAGTATACTGGTAATGTTTCAGTTTTAATATATTGTTGGATATAAGTTGAACCAGTATACTGGTAATGTGTCAATTATAATATAATGCTGGAAATGTGCTGAACAAGTACACTGGTAATGTATCAGTTATAATATAATGTTGGAGATATGTTGAACAGGTATACTGGTTATGTATTAGTTATCATATAATGCTGGAGATGTGTTGAACCATTATACTGGTAATGTGTCAGTTATAATATAATATTGGAAAAGTTTTGAACCAGTATACTAATAATGTGGCAGTTATAATATAATGCTGGAAATGTGTTGAACCAGTATACTGGTAATGTGTCACTTATATATGTTGTTGGAAATGTGTTGAACCAGTATAATGGTAATGTGTCAGTTATATATGTTGTTGGAAATTGTGTTGAGCCAGTGAACTGCTAGGTTATAAGTTATAATATAATGCTGGAGATGTGTTGAACCAGTATACTGGTAATGTGTCAGTTATAATATACTGTTGGAGATGTGTTGAATCAGTATACTGGTTATGTGTCAGGTATAATATTATGTTGGAGATGTGTTGAACCAGTATACTGGTAATGTGTCAGGTATAATATAATGTTGGAAATGTGTTGAACCAGTATACTGGTAATGTGTCAGTTAGGCTATAAGGCTGGAAATGTGTTGAAACAGTATACTGGTAATGCGTCTGTTATAATATAATACCGGAAATGTGTTGGACCAGTTTACTGCGAATGTGTAAGTTATAATATAATGCTGGAAATGCGTTGATCCAGTTAACTGGTAATGTAATAGTTATAATAATATGTTGGAGATGTTTTCAACTAGCTTACTGGTAATGTGTCGGTTATAATATATTGTTGGAAATGTGTTGAACCAGCTTACCAGTAATGTGCCAGTTATAATATAATGTTGGAAATGTGATGAAATCGTTTACTGAAAATGTGTCAGTTATAATATAATTTTCGAAATGTGTTGAACCAGTTTACTGGTAATGTGTCACTTATAATATAATGCTGGAAATGTGCTGAACTAGTATACTGGGAATGTGTCAGTTATAATGTGGTGCTGGAAATGTGTTGAACCAGTATACTGGGAATGTGTCAGTTATAATATAATGTTGGAAATGTGTTGAACCAGTACACTGGTAATGTGTCAGATATAATATAATGCTGGAAATGTGTTGAACCAGTATACCGGTAATGTGTCATCTATAATGTAATGCTGGTAATGTGTTGAACCAGTATACTGGGAATGTGGCTGTTATAATATAATGTTGGAAATGTGCTTAACCAGTATACTGGTAATTTGTCAGTCAATATATATTGTTGGATATAAGTTGAACCAGTATACTAGTAATGTGTCAATTATAATATAATGTTGGAAATGTGTTGAACAAGTACACTGGTAATGTGTCAGGTATAATATAATGTTGGATATGTGTTGAAACAGTATACTGGTAATGCGTCCGTTATAATATAATGCTGGAGATGTGTTGAACCAGTATACTGGTAACGTGTCAGTTATAATATAATGTTGGAGATGTGTAGAATCAGTCTTTTGGAAATGTGTCAGTTGTAATATAATGTTGGAAATGTGTTGAACCAGTATACTGGTAATGTGTCAGGTGTAATATAATGTTGGAGCCGTGTTGAACGAATATACTGGTAATGTATCAAATATAATATAATGTTGAAAATGTGTTGAACCAGTATACAGGTAATGTGTCAGTTATAGTATAATGTTGGAGATGTATTCAACCAGTTTACTGGGAATCTGTCGGTTATAATATAGAGTTGGAAATGCGTTGAAGCAGTTTATTAGTAATGTGTCAGTTAGAAATAATGTTGGAAATGTGTTGAACCAGTATACTGGTAATGTGTCAGTTATAATTAATTGTTGGAGATTGTTGAACCAGTATAGTCGTAATGTGTCAGTTATAATATAATGTTGGAAATGTGTTGAACCGGTATACGGGTAATGTGTCAGTTATAATATAATGATGGAAATGTGTTGAACCATTATACTGGTAATGTGTCAGTTAAAATATAATGTTGGAGATGTATTGAACGAATATACTGGTAATGTGTCAAATATAATATAATGTTGAAAATGTGTTGAACGAGTATACTGGTTATGTGTCAGTTATAATATAATGTTGGAGATGTGTTGAACCAGTATACTGGTAATGTGTCAGTTATAATATAATTTTGGAGATGTGTTGAACCAGTATACTGTTAATGTGTCAGTTATAATATAATGTTGGAGATATGTTAAACCAGTATTCTGGTACTGTGTCAGTTATAATAAAATGTTGGAAATGTCTTGAACTAGTTTACTGGGAATGTGTCAGTTATAATATAATTTTGGAAATGTAATGAACCAGTATACTGGTAATGTGTCAGTTATAATTAATTGTTGAAGATGTGTTGAACCAATATAGTCGTAATGTGCTAGTTATAATCTAATGTTGGCAATGTGTTGAACCAGTGTACTGGTAATGTGACAGTTTTAATATATTTTTGTAGATGTGTGGAGCCAGTATACTGGGAAGTGTCAGTTTTAATATAATGTTGGAAATATGTGTTGAACCAGTATACTGTGAATGTGTCAGTTATAATACAATGCTGGCAATGTGTTGAACCAGTTTACTGGGAATGTGTCAGTTATAACATAATGTTGGAAATGTGTTGGACCAGTTTACTGCGAATGAGTAAGTTATAATGTAATGCTGAAATTGCGTTGATCCAGTTGACTGGTAATGTTTTAGTTATAATAATAGGTTGCAGATGTTTTCAACTAGCTTACTGGTAATGTGTCGGTTATAATATATTGTTGGAAATGTGTTGAACCAGCTTACCAGTAATGTGCAAGTTATAATATAATTTCGGCAATGTGTTGAACAAGTATACTGGGAATGTGTGAGTTATAATGTGGTGCTGGTAATCTGTTGAACCAGTATACTGGGAATGTGTCAGTTATAATATAATGTTGCAGATGTGTTGAACGAATATACTGGTAATGTGTCAAATATAATATAATATTGAAAATGTGTTGAACCAGCATATTGGGAATGTGACAGTTATAATATAATGTTGGAAATGTGTTGAAATAGTTTTTTAGGAATGTGTCAGTTGTAATATAATGTTGGAAATTTGTTGAACCTGTATACTGGTAATGTGTCAGGTGTAATATAATGTTGGAGACGTGTTGAACGAATATACTGGTAATGTATCAAATATAATATAATGTTGAAAATGTGTTGAACCAGTATACAGGTAATGTGTCAGTTATAGTATAATGTTGGAGATGTATTCAACCAGTTTACTGGGAATCTGTCGGTTATAATATAGAGTTGGAAATGCGTTGAAGCAGTATACTGGTACTGTGTCTGTTATAATAAAATGTTGGAAATGTGTTGAACCAGTTTATTAGTAATGTGTCAGTTAGAAATAATGTTGGAAATGTGTTGAACCAGTATACTGGTAATGTGTCAGTTATAATTAATTGTTGGATATTGTTGAACCAGTATAATCGTAATGTGTCAGTTATAATATAATGTTGGAAATGTGTAGAACCGGGATACGGGTAATGTGTCAGTTATAATATAATGATGGAAATGTGTTGAACCATTATACTGGTAATGTGTCAGTTAGAATATAATGTTGGAGATGTATTGAACGAATATACTGGTAAAGTGTCAAATATAATATAATGTTGAAAATGTGTTGAACCAGTATACTGGTTATGTGTCAGTTATAATATAATGTTGGAGATGTGTTGAACCAGTATACTGGTAATGTGTCAGTTATAATATAATTTTGGAGATGTGTTGAACCAGTATACTGTTAATGTGTCAGTTATAATATAATGTTGGAGATATGTTAAACCAGTATTCTGGTACTGTGTCAGTAATAATAAAATGTTGGAAATGTCTTGAACTAGTTTACTGGGAATGTGTCAGTTATAATATAATTTTGGAAATGTAATGAACCAGTATTCTGGTACTGTGTCAGTTATAATAAAATGTTGGAAATGTCTTGAACTAGTTTACTGGGAATGTGTCAGTTATAATATAATTTTGGAAATGTCTTGAACTAGTTTACTGGTAATGTGTCAGTTATAATTAATTGTTGAAGATGTGTTGAACCAATATAGTCGTAATGTGTTAGCTATAATCTAATGTTGGCAATGTGTTGAACCAGTATACTGGTAATGTGTCAGTTTTAATATATTTTTGTAGATGTGTGGAGCCAGTATACTGGGAAGTGTCAGTTTTAATATAATGTTGGAAATATGTGTTGAACCAGAATACTGCGAATGTGTCAGTTATAATACAATGCTGGCAATGTGTTGAACCAGTATACTGGGAATGTGTCAGTTATAACATAATGTTGGAAATGTGTTGGACCAGTTTACTGCGAATGAGTAAGTTATAATGTAATGCTGGAAATGCGTTGATCCAGTTGACTGGTAATGTTTTAGTTATAATAATATGTTGCAGATGTTTTCAACTAGCTCACTGGTAATGTGTCGGTTATAATATATTGTTGGAAATGTGTTGAACCAGCTTACCAGTAATGTGCAAGTTATAATATAATTTCGGTAATGTGTTGAACAAATATACTGGGAATGTGTGAGTTATAATGTGGTGCTGGTAATCTGTTGAACCAGTATACTGGGAATGTGTCAGTTATAATATAATGTTGAAAATTTGCTTAACCAGTATACTGGTAATGTGTCACTCATAATATGGTGTTGGAGATGTGTTGAACCAGTATACTGGTAATGTGTCAGTTATAATATAATGTTGCAGATGTGTTGAACGAATATACTGGTAATGTGTCAAATATAATATAATATTGAAAATGTGTTGAACCAGCATACTGGGAATGTGACAGTTATAATATAATGTTGGAAATGTGTTGAAATAGTTTATTGGGAATGTGTTAGTTATAATATAATGTTGGAAATGTGTTGAACCAGTATACTGGTAATGTGTCAGTTATAATACATTGTTGGAGATGTGTTGTGCCAGTATAGTGGGAATGTGTCTGTTATAATATAATGCTGGAAATGTGTTGAACTAGTATACTGGGAATGTGCCAGTTATAAAATAATGATGGAGATGTGTTCAACTAGTTTACTGGGAATGTGTCAGTTATAATATAATGTTAAAATGTGTTGAACCAGTTCTCAGGGAATGTGTCAATTTTAATATAATGTTGGAAATGTTTTGAACCAGCATACGGAGAATGTGTCAGTTATAATATAATGCTGGAAGTGTGTGGAACCAGTTTACAGGGAATGTGTCAGTTATAATATAATGCTGAAAGTGTGTTGAACAAGTACACGGGTAATGTGTCAGTTATAATATAATGTTGGAGATGTGTTGAGTAGGTATTCCGGTAATGTATTACTTATCATATCATGTTGGAGATGTGTTGAAACAGTATACTGGTAATGTGTCAGTTATAATATAATGTAGGAAATGTTTTGAACTAGTACACTGGTAATGTGTCTGTTATCAATGGTGTTGGAAATTGTGTGGAACCAGTTAACTGCAAATGTATAAGTTATAATATAAAGCTGGAAATGTGTTGAACTAGTTTACTGGGCATGTGTCAGTTATAATATAATGTTGGAAACGTGTTGAAACCAGTATACTGGTAATGTGTTAGTTATAATATCCTGTTGCAGGTGTGTTTAATAAGTATACTGGTAATGTGTCAGTTTTAAAATTATGTTGGAGGTGTGTTGAACCAGTATACTGGTAATGTGTCAGTTATAATATAATGTTGGAAATGTGTTGAACCAGCACACTGGTAATGTGTTAGTTATAATATAATGCTGGAAATGTGTTGAAACAGTAACTGGTAATGCGTCCGTTATAATATAATGCTGGAGATGTGTTGAACCAGTATACTGGTAACGTGTCAGTTATAATATAATGTTGGAGATGTGTAGAATCAGTTTTTTGGAAATGTGTCAGTTGTAATATAATGTTGGAAATGTGTTGAACCAGTATACTGGTAATGTGTCAGTCGTAATATAATGTTGGAGATGTGTTGAACAAATATACTGGTAATGTGTCAAATATAATATAATGTTGAAAATGTGTTGAACCAGTATACTTGTAATGTGTCAGGTATAATCGAATGTTGGAGATGTGTTCAACCAGTTTACTGGTAATCTGTCAGTTATAATATAGATTTGGAAATGTGTTGAACCAGTATACTGGTACTGTGTCAGTTATAATTAATCGTTGGTGATGTGTTGAACCAGTATAGTCGTAATGTGTTAGTTATAAAATAATGTTGGAAATGTGTTGAACCAGTATACCGGTTATGTGTCAGTTATAATAAAATGATGGAAATGTGTTGAACCAGTATACTGATAATGTGTCAGTCATTATTTTGTGTTGGAAATGTGTTGAACCCGTATACTGGTAATGTGTCAGTTTTAATGTATTATTGGAGATGAGTAAATCCAGTATACTGGTAATGTGTCAGTTATAATATAATGCTTGAAATGATTTGAACCAGTATACTGGTAATATGACAGTTATAATATAATGCTGGAAATGTTTTGAACCAGTATACTGGTAATCTGTCAGTTATAATATAATGATGGAATTGTGTTGAATCAGTATACTGGTAATGTGTCAGTTATAATATAGTGTTGGAAATGTGTTTAACCAGTATACCGGTATTGTGTCAGTTATAATATAATGCTGTAAATGTGTTGAACCAGTACACTGGTAATGTGTCAGTTATAATATAATGCTGGAAATGTGTTAAAGCAGTATACGGGTAATTTGTCAGTTTTAATATATTGCTGGATATAAGTTGAACCTGTATACTGGTAATGCCTCCGTTATAATATAATGTTGGAAATGTGTTGAACCAGTATACTGGTAATGTGCCAGTTATAGTATACTGTTGGAAATGTGTTGAACCAATATACTGGTAATGTGTCAGTTGTAATATAATGTTGGAGATGTGTTGTACGAATATACTGGTAATGTGTCATATATAATATAATGTTGAAAATGTGTTGAACCAGTATACTGGTAATGTGTCAGTTATAATATAATGTTGGAGATGTGTTCAACCAGTTTACTGGGAAATCTGTCAGTTATAATATAGAGTTGGAAATGTGTTGAACCAGTATACTGGTAGTGTGTCAGTTATAACTAGTTGTTGGAGATGTGTTGAACCAGTATAGTCGTAATGTGTCAGTTATAATATAATGTTGGAAATGTGTTGAACAAGTATACTGGTAATGTGTCAGTTATAATAAAATGATGGAAATGTGTTGAACCAGTACACTGATAATGTGTCAGTCATTATTTGGTTTTGGAAATGTGTTGAACCAGTATACTGGTAATGTGTCAGTTTTAATGTATTATTGGAGATGAGTAAATCCAGTATACTGGTAATGTGTCAGTTATAATATAATGCTTGAAATGATTTGAACCAGTATACTGGTAATGTGACAGTTATAATATAATACTGGAAATGTGTTGAACCAGTATACTGGTAATCTGTCAGTTATAATATAATGATGGAATTGTGTTGAATCAGTATACTGGTAATGGGTGAGTTATAATATAGTGTTGGAAATGTGTTTAACCAGTATACCGGTATTGTGTCAGTTATAATATAATGCTGTAATTGTGTTGAACCAGTACACTGGTAATGTGTCAGTTATAATATAATGCTGGAAATGGTTTAAAGCAGTATACGGGTCATTTGTCAGTTTTAATATATTGTTGGATATAAGTTGAACCTGTATACTGGAAATGCCTCAGTTATAATATAATGTTGGAAATGTGTTGAACCAACATACTGGTAATGTGTCACTTATAATATAATGTTGGAGATGTGTTGAACCAGTATTCTGGTAATGTGTCAGTTATAATAAAAAGTTGGAAATGTCTTGAAC
Source organism: Deroplatys truncata (assembly GCA_030765065.1). Classification (NCBI taxonomy): domain Eukaryota; kingdom Metazoa; phylum Arthropoda; class Insecta; order Mantodea; family Mantidae; genus Deroplatys; species Deroplatys truncata. Next base: position 333,699,422 of record CM060975.1, on the reverse strand, counting down.
TAGTTTACTGGGAATGTGTCAGTTATAATATAATGTTGGAAATGTAATGAAGCAGTATACTGGTAATGTGTCAGATATAATTAATTGTTGGAAATGTGTTGAACCAGTATAGTCGTAATGTGTCAGTTATAATATAATGTTGGAAATGTGTTTAACCAGTATACTGGAAATGCGTCAGTTATAATATAATGCTGTAAAATTGTGTTGAACCAGTATACTGGTAATGTGTTAGTTATAACATAATGCTGGAAATGCGTTAAAGCAGTATACTGGTAATGTTTCAGTTTTAATATATTGTTGGATATAAGTTGAACCAGTATACTGGTAATGTGTCAATTATAATATAATACTGGAAATGTGCTGAACAAGTACACTGGTAATGTGTCAGTTATAATATAATGTTGGAGATATGTTGAACAGGTATACTGGTTATGTATTAGTTATCATATAATGCTGGAGATGTGTTGAACCATTATACTGGTAATGTGTCAGTTATAATATAATATTGGAAAAGTTTTGAACCAGTATACTAATAATGTGGCAGTTATAATATAATGCTGGAAATGTGTTGAACAAGTATGCTGGTAATGTGTCACTTATATATGTTGTTGGAAATGTGTTGAACCAGTATAATGGTAATGTGTCAGTTATATATGTTGTTGGAAATTGTGTTGAACCAGTGAACTGCTGATGTATAAGTTATAATATAATGCTGGAGATGTGTTGAACTAGTTTACTGGGCATATGTCAGTTATAATATAATGTTGGAAACGTGTTGAACCAGTATACTGGTAATGTGTCAGTTATAATATACTGTTGGAGATGTGTTGAATCAGTATACTGGTAATGTGTCAGGTATAATATTATGTTGGAGATGTGTTGAACCAGTATACTGGTAATGTGTCAGGTATAATATAATGTTGGAAATGTGTTGAACCAGTATACTGGTAATGTGTCAGTTAGGCTATAAGGCTGGAAATGTGTTGAAACAGTATACTGGTAATGCGTCTGTTATAATATAATACCGGAAATGTGTTGGACCAGTTTACTGCGAATGTGTAAGTTATAATATAATGCTGGAAATGCGTTGATCCAGTTAACTGGTAATGTAATAGTTATAATAATATGTTGGAGATGTTTTCAACTAGCTTACTGGTAATGTGTCGGTTATAATATATTGTTGGAAATGTGTTGAACAGGTATACTGGGAATGTGTCAGTTATAATATAATGTTGGAAATGTGTTTAACCAGTATACTGGTAATGTGTCAGTCATAATATGGTGTTGGAGATGTGTTGAACCAGTATACTGGTAATGTATCAGCTATAATATAATGTTGCAGATGTGTTGAACCAGTACACTGCTAATGTGTCAGATATAATCTAATTTTGAAGATGTGTTGAACCAGTATACAGTTAATGTGTCAGTTATAATATAATGCTGGAGATGTGTCAAACCAGTATTCTGGTAATGTGTCGGTTATAATAAAATGTTGGAAATGTGTTGAAGTAGTATACTGGTAATGTGTCAGTTATAATATAATGTTGAAGATGTATTGTTCGAATATACTGTTAATGTGTCAAATATAATATAATGTTGAAAATGTGTTGAACCAGTATACTGGTTACGTGTCAGTTATAATATAATGTTGGAGATGTGTTGAACCAGTATACTGGTAATGTGTCAGTTATAATATAATGTTGGAGATGTGTTGAACCAGTATACTGGTAATGTGTCATTTATAATATAATTTTGGAGATGTGTTTAACCAGTATACTGTTAATGTGTCAGTTATAATATAATGTTGGAGATGTGTTGAACCAGTATTCTGGTAATGTGTCAGTTATAATAAAATGTTGGAAATGTCTTGAACTAGTTTACTGGGAATGTGTCAGTTATAATATAATGTTGGAAATGTAATGAAGCAGTATACTGGTAATGTGTCAGATATAATTAATTGTTGGAAATGTGTTGAACCAGTATAGTCGTAATGTGTCAGTTATAATATAATGTTGGAAATGTGTTTAACCAGTATACTGGAAATGCGTCAGTTATAATATAATGCTGTAAAATTGTGTTGAACCAGTACACTGGTAATGTGTTAGTTATAATATAATGCTGGAAATGCGTTAAAGCAGTATACTGGTAATGTTTCAGTTTTAATATATTGTTGGATATAAGTTGAACCAGTATACTGGTAATGTGTCAATTATAATATAATACTGGAAATGTGCTGAACAAGTACACTGGTAATGTGTCAGTTATAATATAATGTTGGAGATATGTTGAACAGGTATACTGGTTATGTATTAGTTATCATATATAGCTGGAGATGTGTGGAACCATTATACTGGTAATGTGTCAGTTATAATATAATATTGGAAAAGTTTTGAACCAGTATACTAATAATGTGGCAGTTATAATATAATGCTGGAAATGTGTTGAACAAGTGTACTGGTAATGTGTCACTTATATATGTTGTTGGAAATGTGTTGAACCATTATAATGGTAATGTGTCAGTTATATATGTTGTTGGAAATTGTGTTGAACCAGTGAACTGCTAATGTATAAGTTATAATATAATGCTGGAGATGTGTTGAACTAGTTTACTGGGCATATGTCAGTTATAATATAATGTTGGAAACGTGTTGAACCAGTATACTGGTAATGTGTCAGTTATAATATACTGTTGGAGATGTGTTGAATCAGTATACTGGTAATGTGTCAGGTATAATATTATGTTGGAGATGTGTTGAACCAGTATACTGGTAATGTGTCAGGTATAATATAATGTTGGAAATGTGTTGAACCAGTATACTGGTAATGTGTCAGTTAGGCTATAAGGCTGGAAATGTGTTGAAACAGTATACTGGTAATGCGTCTGTTATAATATAATACCGGAAATGTGTTGGACCAGTTTACTGCGAATGTGTAAGTTATAATATAATGCTGGAAATGCGTTGATCCAGTTAACTGGTAATGTAATAGTTATAATAATATGTTGGAGATGTTTTCAACTAGCTTACTGGTAATGTGTCGGTTATAATATATTGTTGGAAATGTGTTGAACAGGTATACTGGGAATGTGTCAGTTATAATATAATGTTGGAAATGTGTTTAACCAGTATACTGGTAATGTGTCAGTCATAATATGGTGTTGGAGATGTGTTGAACCAGTATACTGGTAATGTATCAGTTATAATATAATGTTGCAGATGTGTTGAACACATTTACTGGTAATGTGTCAAATATAATATAAAGTTGAAAATGTGTTGAACCAGCATACTGGTAATGTGACAGTTATAATATAATGTTGGAAATGTGATGAAATAGTTTACTGGAAATGTGTCAGTTATAATATAATTTTCGAAATGTGTTGAACCAGATTACTGGTAATGTGTCACTTATAATATAATGCTGGAAATGTGCTGAACTAGTATACTGGGAATGTGTCAGTTATAATGTGGTGCTGGAAATGTGTTGAACCAGTATACTGGGAATGTGTCAGTTATAATATAATGTTGGAAATGTGTTGAACCAGTACACTGGTAATGTGTCAGTTATAATATAATGCTGGAAATGTGTTGAACCAGTATACAGGTAATGTGTCATCTATTATATAATGCTGGTAATGTGTTGAACCAGTATACTGGGAATGTGGCTGTTATAATATAATGTTGGAAATGTGCTTAACCAGTATTCTGGTAATTTGTCAGTCATAATATATTGTTGGATATAAGTTGAACCAGTATACTAGTAATGTGTCAATTATAATATAATGCTGGAAATGTGTTGAACAAGTACACTGGTAATGTGTCAGGTATAATATAATGTTGGATATGTGTTGAACAGGTATACCAGTAATGTATTACTTATCATATAATGCTGGAGATGTGTTGAACAGGTATACTGGTAATGTATTGGTTATCATATAATGCTGGAGATGTGTTGAACCATTATACTGGTAATGTGTCAGTTATAATATAATGTTGGAAAAGTGTTGAACCAGTATACTGGTAATGTGTCAGGTATAATATAATGTTGGAAATGTGTTGAACCAGTATACTGGTTATGTGTCAGTTATAATATATTGTTGGAAATGTGTTGAACCAGTATACTGGTAATGTATCAGTTATAATATAATGTAGGAGATGTGTTGCACCAGTATACTGGCAATGTCTCAGTTATAATATAATGTTGGAAATGTGCTGAACCAGTATACTGGTAATGTGTCAATTATAATATAATGCTGGAAATGTGTTGAACCAGTATACTGATAATGTGACTGTTATAATATAATGCTGGAAATCTGTCAAACCACTATGCTGGTAATGTGTCAGTTATAATAAATTGTTGGAGATGTGTTTAAACAGTATAGTCGTATGGTGTCAGTTATAATATAATGATGGCAATGTGTTGAACCATTATACTGGTAAGGTGTCATGTATAATATAATGTTGAAGATGTATTGAACGAATATACTGGTAATGTGTCAAATATAATATAATGTTGAGAATGTGTTGAACCAGTATACTGGTTATGTGTCAGTTATAATAAAATGTTGGAGATGTGTTGAACCAGTACACTGCTAATGTGTCAGATATAATCTAATTTTGAAGATGTGTTGAACCAGTATACAGTTAATGTGTCAGTTATAATATAATGCTGGAGATGTGTCAAACCAGTATTCTGGTAATGTGTCGGTTATAATAAAATGTTGGAAATGTGTTGAAGTAGTATACTGGTAATGTGTCGGTTATAATATAATGTTGGAAATGTGTTGAACGAGTGTACTGGTAATGTGTCAGTTATAATATAATGTTGAAGATGTATTGAACGAATATACTGTTAATGTGACAAATATAATATAATGTTGAAAATGTGTTGAACCAGTATACTGGTTACGTGTCAGTTATAATATAATGTTGGAGATGTGTTGAACCAGTATACTGGTAATGTGTCATTTATAATATAATTTTGGAGATGTGTTTAACCAGTATACTGTTAATGTGTCAGTTATAATATAATGTTGGAGATGTGTTAAACCAGTATTCTGGTAATGTGACAGTTATAATAAAATGTTAGAAATGTAATGAACCTGTATACTGGTAATGTGTCAGTTATATTTAATCGTTGGAGATGTGCTGAACCAGTATAGTCGTAATGTGTTAGTTATAACATAATCTTGGAAATGTGTTGAACCACTATACTGGGAATGTGTCAGTTATAATAAGGTGCTGGAAATGTGTTGAACCAGTAAACTGGGAATGTGTCAGTTATAAAATAATGTTGGAAATGTGTTGAACAAGTATACTGGTAATGTGTCAGTTATAAAATAATGTTGGAAATGTGTTCAACCAGTATACTGGTAATGTGTCAGTTATAATATGGTCCTGGAAATGTGTTGAACAAGTATACTGGTAATGTATTAGTTATAATATAATGTTGGAGGTGTGTTGAACCAGTATACTGGTAATGTGTCAGTCATAACATAATGCTGGAGATGTGTTGAACCAGTATACTGGTAAAGTGTCAGTTATAACATAATGTTAGAGATGTATTGAGCCAGTATACCGGGAATGTGTCAGTTATAATATAATGCTGGAAATGTGTTGAACCAGTATGCTGGTAATGTGTCAGTTATAATATGGTGATGGAAATGTGTTGTACCAGTATACTGGTAATGTGTCAGTTATAATAAAATGCTGGAAATGTGTTGAACCAATATACTGGTAATGTGTCAGTTATAATATAATGTTGGAATGTGTTAAACCATTATACTGGTATTGAGTCAGCTATAATATAACGTTGAAAATGTGTTGTACCAGTATACTGGTAATGTGTCAGTTATATATGGTGTTGGAAAGGTGTTGAAACAGTATATTGGTAATGTATTAGTTATAATATAATTCGGGAGAAGTGTTAAACTAGTTTGCTGGGCATGTGTCAGTTATAATATAATGCTATAAATGTGTTTATCCAGTACACTGGTAATGTGTCAGTTATAATAAAATGTTGAAAATGTAATGAACCAGTATACTGGTAATATGTCAGATATAAGTAATTGTTGGAGATGTGTTGAACCGGTATAGTAGTAATGTGTCAGTTATAATATAATGTTGGAAATGGGTTGAACCAGTATGCTGGTAATGTATCAGTTATAATATAATGCTGGAAATGCGTTAAAGCAGTATACTGGTAATGCTTCAGTTTTAATATATTGTTGGATATAAGTTGAACCAGTATACTGGTAATGTGTCAGTTATAATATAATGTTGGAGATGTGTTGAACAGGTATACTGGTAATGTATTGCTTATCATATAATGCTGGAGATGTGTTGATCCCGTATTCTGGTAATGTGTCAGTTATAATATAATGTTGGAAATGTGTTGAACCAGTATACTGGTAATGTGTCAGTTATATATGTTGTTGGAAATGTGTTGAACCAGTATACTGGTAATGTGGCAGTTATAATATAATGTAGGAAACGTGTTGAACCAGTATACTGGTAATGTGTCAGTTATAATATACTGTTGGAGATGTGTTGAATCAGTATACTGGTAATATGTCAGTTATAATATTATGTTGGAGAACTGTTCAACCAGTATACTGGTAATGTGTCAGTTATAATATAATGTTGGAAATGTGTTGAACCAGTATACTGGTAATGCCAGGTATAATATAATTTTGGAAATGTGTTGAACCAGTACACTGGTAATGTGTCAGTTAAAATATAATGTTGGAAATGTGTTGAACCAGTATCCTGGTAATGTGTCAGTTATAATATATCGTTGGAGATGTGTTGAGCCAGTATACTGGGAATGTGTCAGTTATAATATAATGCTGGAAATGTGTTGAACCAGTATACTGGTAATGTGTCAGTTATATATGTTGTTGGAAATGTGTTGAACCATAATACTGGTAATATGTCAGTATTAATATAATTCGGAGATCTGTTCAACCAGTTTACTGGGAATATGTCGGTTATAATATAGAGTTGTAAACGTGTTGAACCAGTATACTAGTACTGTGTCAGTTATAATAAAATGTTGGAAATGTGTTGAACCAGCTTATTGATAATGTGTCAGTTATAAATAATGTTGGAAATGTGTTGAACCAGTATACTGGTAATGTGTCAGTTATAATTAATTGTTTGTAGATGTGTTGAACCAGTATAGTCGTAATGTGTCAGTTATAAAATAATGTTGGAAATGTGTTGAACCAGTATACTTGTAATGTGTCAGTTATAATATAATGTTGGAAATGTGCTGAGCTAGTTTACTGAGAATGTGTCAGTTATAATATAATGTTAGAAATGTGTTGGACCAGCATACTGGTAATGTGAAGGTTATAATATAATGTTGAAAATGTGTTGAACTAGTTTACTGGGAATGTTTCAGTTATATTATAATGTTGCAAACGTGTTGAAGCAGTATACTGGTAATGTGTCGGTTATAATATATTGTTGGAAATGTGTTGAACCAGTATACTGGTAATGTGTCAGTCGTAATATAATGTTGGAGATGTGTTGAACGAAATTACTGGTAATGTGTCAAATATAATATAATGTTGAAAATGTGTTGAACCAGTATACTGGTAATGTGTCAGTTATAATCGAATGTTGGAGATGTGTTCAACCAGTTTACTGGTAATCTGTCAGTTATAATATAGATTTGGAAATGTGTTGAACCAGTATACTGGTACTGTGTCAGTTATAATTAATTGTTGGTGATGTGTTGAACCAGTATAGTCGTAATGTGTCAGTTATAATATAATGTTGGAAATGTGTTGAACCAGTATACTGGTAATGTGTCCATCTCTATGTTTAACATCAAATGCTTCTTTTTGCTTCACCTGCTGCTTTGTAATGTTAGCAACAGCAACCTCTCGTGCCTTCTGAATCTCTTGCAATGTCTGTCTCACAAAAAGGTCATTAGACGTAGCTTGTAGCTGAACCTGGTTAGGTAAAGAAGGTTATCGACCATATATCAAGAAAAAGGGTGAAAATTTAGTAGACTCTTGAACACTCGAGTTATATGAAAAGATGACATAGGGCAATATTGAGTCCCAATTCTTCTGATTATTATCCACAAAATGGCTGAGCATATTTAAGAGGGTTTGGCTAAATCTTTCAGTAAGTCCGTTGCAAGCTGGATGATAAGCACTGGTGAAATTGGAAGACACTGATAAAGATCTCAACAATTCTTGTGTCACCTCACTTAAGAAAACTGAGCCACGATCAGATAACAAGGCAGCAGGGGCTCCATGCTTACAGATGATGTTATGCAAAATAAATTTAGCAACTTGAGGGATTGTTGCTGAAGAAAGCGACGCAGACTCGACCCAGCGAGAAGCATACTCGGTCGCAACGACAACATACTTGTGTCCAGAATTGGAGCGTGGGAGAGGCCCAAGCAAATCAATACCCCACCGCTCGCCTACAGATGCAACCGGAATTGGTTGTAATAAGCCTGCTGGTTTCTGATTCTTCGGTCCCTTTCTTGTTTGACAGCTGGGACAGGTTCGGACAAAATGTTCAATATCTTTCTTCATACCAACCCAGTAATACCTGGAGTGAATTTTGGCAAATGTTTTCGAGAATCCTAAGTGGCCTGAAAGAGGATCATCATGACATGAAGAAAGAATTTCATGTTTTAGAGCTTCTGGAATAACCAGCAGATGGAGAGGGCCAGTGGAGCCAGCATTTTTACGATAAAGAACACCTGATTTGAGTGTGTAGTTGGAAACTTGTCTCTGAAGCTTAGCAGGGGCCGACGGAGGATCATGGAGAGCATTAATAAGCTCAAGTAACCCAGTATCTTTCTTCTGATGGTCAGCAACTTCAACTGATGACAGCAAACATGTGGGGAGTTCATCAAGCTGTTCAAGATCACTTTCTGTAGGTTGTAACACAGGGAATCTCGATAGAGTATCAGCATCATGATGTTTCTTGCCAGATTTATAAGAAATGGTATAATCAAACTTGCAATTTCAAACTCCATCGTGCCAAACGCCCAGTCAAATCTTTCAAATTATTTAAATAACAAAGGGAGTGATGATCAGATACAATATGAACCTTGTAGCCATAAACAAAACTGCGGAAGTGGGTAAGTCCAAACAGGATGGCCAACAATTCCAACTCAGGAACACTGTAATTACGTTCACATTTAGATAGTGTCCTTGAAGCATAGCCCACTGGTTTCAACACGTTATCAATCTTCTGATACAATACCGAGGCAACCCCTAATCCACTGGCATCAGAGTGTAGTTCGGTATAAGCACCAGGAGTATAGTGAGCTAAGACAGGGGCCGAAACCAATAAGTCTTTCAAATTTTGAAATGCAGTTTGCTGATCAGATCCCCAAATAAAACTTTGATTCTTCCTAGTCAACTGAATTAGAGGTTGAGCAATATTAGCGTAGTCCTTGATGAATTTCCTGTAAAAATTAAACAATCCCAAAACTTTTCTCACATCTCGAACATTTTTAGGACGAGGCAAATTTTGAATGGAAACAACTTTGTCAGAATCAGGTGAAATGCCATCTTTAGAAACTTCAAAGCCTAAGAGTTTAATCTTTTTCATGGCGAAGAAACATTTTTCTGGTTTAAGTTTAAACTTGTGGTGATCCAGACGTTGAAGAACAGCCTCAAGATTTTGCAACAACACTTCAAAGGTTTTAGCAAAAACAATAATGTCATCCAGATATGCAATAGCCTTTTTAAAATTCAAATCGCCTAACAACTTGTCTGCGATGTAACTGAAAAACCTAGGGGCATTTGCCAACCCTAAACTCAAGCGTGTAAATTGATATTGACCCTGAAAAGTGACAAAAGGGGTGTACTTCTGGCTATCCTCTGCAATAGGTACCTGAAAGTATGCTGACAGTAAATCTAATGAGACAAACCATTTAGCCTCCCCCAAATAACTTAACAAATCATCTATCAATGGTAAAGGGAAAGAGGTGGTCTCTGAAACAGCATTCAATTTTCTATAGTCGACACAAAATCTCATGGAGCCATCTTTCTTTTTGACAAGTACTACAGGAGAAGCCCAGGAGGACTGTGATTCCTTGATAATGCCAGCATCTTGCATCTCTTTAACTTGCTCAGCAATAATTTCCTTTTGTTTATGAGGAACTCTATATGGTCTTTGCTTAATTGGCTTAGGGTCATTTACTTTGATATCAAATTCTGCAACATCCGTAGTACCGAGTTCTTGTAATGTTGTGGCAAAAAGATCACTATATTTCAATAACAAAGCATGTAAGTCAGCCTTTTGGGTTTCCAGGAGTTTACCATTAACATTAAAATTACAATTTGGAGCTGGCAGAGGAGTAACATCGGATGACAAAACAGAATTACTCTGAACAAGTGCAACATCATAAGCTTTAGCTAAGACTGTATTTGCAAACAATGTTTGTGGAACTGAAGTATTATTATGCACTGGAATAGTAAGTTCAGAGGTAGAATGACACAATAACGGTGGAACGGAAAGATTCTTCTTTTGCATTATGTTAAGAGCAGGTTCAAACATAACCTCATTACTAATGGTTGACAAAGGCTTAACTGATATATAGCATGTAAACAGAGGTGGAATTTTAACATCATGCATAACTGCCATTTTAACACCAGAATCTGCACAATCATCATCTAGGAGAGGGTTTACTGCCATATCAACAAAAGGTCCTTGTGTTAGAGTTATTGGTATACTGAACGCATCATTCTTAGAAGATTTCAAGGTTATCAGATTATGTGCATAGTCAATTATAACATCATGGGTCTGCAAAAAGTCATTGCCTAAAATCAAATCATGGGACAACTCTTTCACAACTAGTACATCCTCCTGAAAAAGAACATCATTAATATGGAAATCTAACACAGTGTGGTAAGGCGCATCAAGTAACTTGTTTCCTGCAGTGCGGAGCATCATCTCTATAGGTTTTAATGTAGAATGATCAAGAACATGTGCAGCATTCACAATACTCACTGCGCTTCCTGTATCGAGCAAGATGGAGAGCTCTGTCTGGGCAATACGACCAGGAACTTGCAATATCTGACCTGATAATGCAGACACATCCCGTTGAGGTGTAGCTATGTCCCGTTGAGGTGCAGCCATGCTGGTGGGCGGTGGTGTTGCTGCTACGTCTCGTCGCCAGTCGTTTTTTGACTGCGGGAGGCGGCTCCGGCAAAAGCGAGCCAGGTGGCCCTGCCTGTTGCATCTATAGCAGGTGACTGGTGGATCCCTCCGGTTGAAGTCAGATGACCGTGGAAGCTGTGAATGCTGGGAAGTTCTCTCCGAAGATGGTAACTGAAACTGGTTAACTCTGTTACATAACTGTTCCACACAATCAATCAGCTGATGCATAGGATCGATAGGTACGCCCACAAGAGAAGAAGCCTGAGAAGGCTGAGGAGAAGCTGGTAAAGTAACAGCAGGAACAGATGCATTATTAAATATAACAGAGGGTGGCGTAACCACTGCAGCCTGAGATTGAGCAGACACTAGATGTTCACGGTTCTGCATGTAAAACTGTGCTTTGTCCACTCGTCGAATGATTTGTATTACCTCATCAACAGTTTGAGGATTTAATGGCAATAAAGCTTGTACATACAGAGGTCTGAGACCTTTAAGCAAGTGTTTAATTTGTTCCAACTGCAACATAGCTGGGTTGACTTGGTCAAATAAAGATAGCACGTCATAGATGTAACTAATAACAGGTTCATCATCCAACTGTACCCGCTGTCTGAGTTTCATTTCCAGAATATCACTCTGGTTTGTTATCTGAAATGCATTTAAACATTGTGTAGACAAGAAAACCCAATCATGGTGAGGGTGCCGATGGCGAAAAGTTTGAAACCATGATGCAGCAGTATCTCGTAAATAGCATGGAAAGCATTTCAATTTCATTCCTTCTGACCAGCCATTAGCAGCAGCGACCATTTCAAAGTTCTGCAGAAATTCATGCGCCGACATCCTACTGGAATTCTCAAAGTACGAGGGGTCAATGACCGGGCGGCAGACAGCTGATTGCGGTGCATTGGCCACGAGAGGCGGATTAGACATCGCTAGTAACTGAGTAACAACAGGCGTACTAACACTGGACATAGATTCTACTTCACTGTGCTCGCTAACTGGAGCAATTGCTATATCAGATTTCTGTGCAGTACGTCGCTTAGGCATGATTGCAGCACAAAAGATAACGCAACCAATAAACAAACAGTATGACAAAGCAATACAGATTACACCAAACTAAACACTTATAGCATCACATGAATGTAAGTAGCAAGATCAGAACATAGCCAAATAAAACAGTTCCAGAAAGAATACAATTAAGCGCCCGCGGCGAAATATCAGAAAATTATACCAACACACGTCTACACAAGTCACTTGGACACAATACCAAGATTTTTAATCAGAATGAACACATGGAAGAAAACAAAATGATAGCTTCAGTGAGAAACCTCGAACTGGAAGTTAAAAAAAAACCACGTCACACCTACTGTGACCACCGCTAAGATTCTATAAAGGAGCAGAATACAGACTTGTAATTTATACTAGCACACCAAACTTCTCTTTTGTCTTTTTTTTGTCTTAAAACAAATGTATCTGACCTGATATACACACGCAAATAAACGCGCCAAAACACGTGCTGAGGAAGACTGGTTTCACAAGATAAAATTATTGCTGAAATGCACGACCACGCGGGAATTACATAACACACGTGCGTACATAAAAGCTACACGAAAAATGACCCAGAAAAGTGCAGTAAATAGCTAGAAATTACAATCACTGGAATATAAAGTTATACGTTTCCAAACCACTGCTAATAAGCACAGAAAACAAGATTTGCAAACAGATAGCCAACACGTGACGAGCACATTTCAAACTACAACTATCTCGCTCGTTTCACAACTCAACTTTCACAAAAACATTTTTTTGTGAAAACAACCAGCACGAACCACTTAGCACAGCAATACAATTTAAAAAGAAATGAAGCCGAAACAAGGGGAAAATGGAGTCAGAAGTTTTAGCGTCACGCCGGCAGACAATGGAAAAAAACAAAAATGAGCTCAAAATTAAAATTTCGAAACCAGACTTTCAGATATGATGAAAAGAAAATTTAGAAGAAGAGAATCACAAATTAAAGTATAAAAATCCTTACCCTTTAGCCAGAAAAAATTTTACATTTTTCGCGACCACGTGGAGAAACACAAACCGTTAAATTTGGAGGGAAAAAAAATTTTGCACTTAAAATCTCAAAACGAAATAAACCAAATACTCGGCGCCACCGCCAATTACCCGGAGACTCACGCCAATTTGTCCTATGCCTCACATTTATTTATTATTTAACTTCAGAGGAGAGCTACTCGCTTATGAGAGGGATCGTTGAACAAACAAAGAACTTTAAACTCGAGGCATCGACGAGGGACGCACCTAAAGTTAGATTATAAAAATAATTACTACACCAACATAATTTCTGGCTGAAGGGAGAGGCAAGGAACTCTACACTATCATAATTAAAACGGCAAGAGAATGGATAGCTGGTAGGTTTATTATAAAATGTTGTCTTACCCCATGTGTCTGCCGGGCGAGGACGCCAAGTCTTAGGCAGTTATCCGTCTAACTCACGCGAAGCCTAGTCACAGAATGAACCCACGCCAAGACTTAGCGTCAGTAACGCCACTTCCCCCCAATGACACACTGCTTCCCCTGAATCGCGCCTACTCTCAGATAAACTGCCAGGTCTCGACGTCCAGAGAGCGTATTACAATTAATATAATCTGTGCACATGCTACAATAATATAATGTTGGAAATGTGTGGAACCAGTATACTGGTAATGTGTCAGTTCTAACATATTGTTGTAGATGTGTGGAGCCAGTATACTGGTAATGTGTCAGTTATAATATAATTTCGGAAATTTGTTGAACAAGTATACTGTGAATGTGTGAGTTATAATGTGGTGCTGGTAATGTGTTGAACCAGTATACTGGGAATGTGTAAGTTATAATATAATGTTGGAAATTTGTTTAACCAGTACACTGGTAATGTGTCAGTTATAATATAATTTCGGAAATTTGTTGAACAAGTATACTGTGAATGTGTGAGTTATAATGTGGTGCTGGTAATGTGTTGAACCAGTATACTGGGAATGTGTAAGTTATAATATAATGTTGGAAATTTGTTTAACCATTATACTGGTAATGTGTCAGTTATAATATAATTTCGGAAATTTGTTGAACAAGTATACTGTGAATGTGTGAGTTATAATGTGGTGCTGGTAATGTGTTGAACCAGTATACTGGGAATGTGTAAGTTATAATATAATGTTGGAAATTTGTTTAACCAGTATACTGGTAATGTGTCAGTCATAATATAATGTTGCAGATGTGTTGTACGAATATACTGATAATGTGTCAAATATAATATAATGTTAAAAATGTGTTGAACCAGCATACTGCTAATGTGACAGTTATAATATAATTTTGGAAATGTGTTGAACCAGTACACTGGTAATATGTCAGCTATAATATAATGTTGAAAATGTGTTGAACCAGTATACTGGTAATGTGTGAGTTATAATATATTGTTGGAGATGTATTGAGCCAGTATACTGGTAATGTGTCAGTTATAATATAATGCTGGAAATGTGTTGAACTAGTTTCCTGGCAATGTGTCAGTTATAATATAATGTTAAAAATGTCTTGAATCAGTACATAGGGAATGTGTCAATTTTAATATAATGTTGGAAATATGTTTTGAACCAGCAAACGGGGAATGTGTCAGTTATAATATAATGCTGGAAATGTGTGGAACCAGATTACTCGGAATGTGTCAGTTATAATATAATGCTGAAAGTGTGTTCAACCAGTATACTGGGGATGTGTCAGTTATAATATAATGTTAGAAATGTGTTGAACCAGTTTACTGGTAATGTGTCAGTTATAATGTGGTGCTGGAAATGTGTTGTACCAGTATACTGGGAATATGTCAGTTATAAAATAATGTTGGAAATGTGTTGAACAAGTATACTGGTAATGTATTAGTTATAATATAATGTTGGAGTTGTGTTGAACCAGTATACTGGTAAAGTGTCAGTTATAACATAATGTTAGAGATGTATTGAGCAAGTATACCGGGAATGTGTCAGATATAATATAATGCTGGAAATGTGTTGAACCAGTATGCTGGTAACGTGTCAGTTATTATATGGTGATGGAAATGTGTTCTACCAGTATACTGGTAATGTGTCAGTAATAATACATGCTGGAAATGTGTTGAACCAATATACTGGTAATGTGTCAGTTATAATATAATGTTGGAATGTGTTAAACCATTACACTGGTATTGTGTCAGTTATAATATAACGTTGAAAATGTGTTGTACTGGTATACTGGTAATGTGTCAGTTATACATGGTGTTGGAAATGTGTTGAACCAGTATATTGGTAAAGTATTAGTTATATTATAATTCGGGAGATGTGCTGAACTAGCTTATTGGGCATGTGTCAGTTACAATATAATGCTGTAAATGTGTTGAACCAGTACACTGGTAATGTGTCAGTTATAATATAATGCTGGAAATGTGTTGAACCAGTATACCGGTAATGTGTCACTTATAATATAATGCTGTAAATGTGTTGAACAAGTATACTGGTAATGTATTAGTTATAATTAAATGTTGGAGGTGCGTTGAACCCGTATACTGGTAATGTGTTAGTTATAACATAATGTTGGAGGTGCGTTGAACCAGTATTCTGGTAATGTGTCAGTTATAATAAAATTTTGGAAATGTCTTGAACTAGTTTACTGGGAATGTGTCAGTT
This sequence comes from Deroplatys truncata, assembly GCA_030765065.1. Lineage (NCBI taxonomy): Eukaryota > Metazoa > Arthropoda > Insecta > Mantodea > Mantidae > Deroplatys > Deroplatys truncata. The sequence continues at coordinate 333,683,596 of CM060975.1, read as the reverse complement.
ATAATATAATGTTGGACATGTAATTAACCTGTATACTGGTAATGTGTCAGATATAATTAATTGTTGGAGATGTGTTAAACCAGTATAGTCGTAATGTGTCAGTTATAATATAATGTTGGAAATATGTTGAACCAGTATACTGGTAATGTATCAGTTATAATATAATGCCTTAAAATTGTGTTGAACCAGTACACTGGTAATGTGTCTCTTATAATATAATGCTGAAAATGCGTTAAAGCAGTATACTGGTAATGTTTCAGTTTTAATATATTGTTGCATATAAGTTAAACCAGTATACTGGTAATGTGTCAATTATGATATAATGCTGGAAATGTGTTGAACAAGTACACTGGTAATGTGTCAGTTATAATATAATGTTGGAGATGTGTTGAATAGGTATACCGGTAATGTATTACTTATCATATCATGCTGGAGATGTGTTGTAACAGTATGCTGGTATTGTGTCAGTTATAATATAATGTTGGAAATGTGTTGAACCAGTATACTAATAATGTTGCTGTTATAATATAATGCTGGAAATGTTTTGAACCAGTACAGCAGTAATGTGTCAGTTATATATGTTGTTGGAAATGTGTTGAACCAGTATACTGGTAATGTGTCAGTTATAATATAATGTAGGAAATGTGTTAAACTAGTACACTGGTAATGTGTCAGTTTTATATGGTGTTGGAAATTGTGTTGAACCAGTTAACTGCTAATGTATAAGTTATAATATAATGCTGGAGATGTGTTGAACTAATTTACTGGGCATGTGTCAGTTATAATATAATGTTGGAAACGTGTTGTACCAGTATACTGGTAATGTGTCAGTTATAATATACTGTTGGAGAAGTGGTGAATCAGTATACAGGTAATGTGTTAGTTATAGTATTATATTGGAGATGGGTTGAACCAGTATACTGGTAATGTGTCTGTTATAATGTAATGTCGGAAATGTGTTGAACCAGTATACTGGTAATGTGTCAGTTATAATATAATGCTGGAAATGTGTTGAAACAGTATACTGGTAATGAGTCCGTTATAATATAATGCTGGAGATGTGTAGAACCAGTATACTGGTAATGTGTCAGTTATAATATAATGTTGGAGATGTGTTGAATCAGTTTTTGTCGAATGTGTCAGTTGTAATATAATGTTGGAAATGTGTTGAACCAGTATACTGATGTGTTAGTTAGAATATAATGTTGGATATGTGTTGAACGAATATACTGGTAATGTGTCAAATATAATATAATGTTGAAAATGTGTTGAACCAGTATACTGGTAATGTGTCAGTTATAATATAATGTTTGAGATGTGTTCAACCAGTTTACTGGGAATCTGTCGGTTATAATATAGAGTTGGAGTTATATTGAACCAGTATACTGGTACTGTGTCAGTTATAATATAATGCTGGAATGTGTTAAACCATTACACTGGTATTGTGTCAGTTATAATAAAACGTTGAAAATGTGTTGTACCAGTATACTGGTAATGTGTCAGTTATATATTGTGTTGGAAATGTGTTGAACCAGTATATTGGTAATGTATTAGTAATAATATAATTCGGGAGATGTGCTGAACTAGTTTACTGGGCATGCGTCAGTTACAATATAATGCTGTAAATGTGTTGAACCAGTACACTGGTAATGTGTCAGTTATAATATATAGCTGGAAATGTGTTGAACCAGTATACCGGTAATGTGTCAGTTATAATATAATTCTGGAAATGTGTTGAACCAGTATACTAGTAATGTATTAGTTATAATTAAATGTTGGAGGTGAGTTGAACCAGTATACTGGTAATGTGTCAGTTATAACATAATGTTGGAGGTGCGTTGAACCAGTATTCTGGTAATGTGTCAGTTATAATAAAATGTTGGAAATGTCTTGAACTAGTTTATTGGGAATGGGTTAGTTATAATATAATGTTGGTAATGTAATGAACCGGTATACTGGTAATGTGTCAGATGTAATTAATTGTTGGAGATGTGTTGAACCAGTATAGTCGTAATAAGTCAGTTATAATATAATGTTGGAAATGTGTTGAACCAGTATACTGGTAGTGTGTCAGTTATAATATAATGCTGAAAATGTTTTGAACCAGTATACTGCTAATGTGTCAGTTATAATATAATGCTGGAAATGTGTGGAACCAGATTACTCGGAATGTGTCAGTTATAATATAATGCTGAAAGTGTGTTGAACCAGTATACTGGGGATGTGTCAGTTATAATATAATGTTAGAAATGTGTTGATCCAGTTTACTGGAATAGTGTCAGTTATAATGTGATGCTGGAAATGTGTTGAACCAGTATACTGGGAATGTGTCAGATATAAAATAATGTTGGAAATGTGTTGAACCAGTATACTGGTAATGCGTCAGTTAGAATATGGTCCTGGAAATGTGTTGAACAAGTATACTGGTAATGTATTAGTTACAATATAACGTTGGAGTTGTGTTGAACCAGTATACTGGTAATGTGTCAGTTATAACATAATCCTGGAGATGTGTTGAACCAGAGTACTGGTAAAGTGTCAGTTATAACATAATGTTAGAGATGTATTGAGCCAGTATACCGGGAATGTGTCAGTTATAACATAATGCTGGAAATGTGTTGAACCAGTATGCTGGTTATGTGTCAGCTATAATACATGCAGGAAATGTGTAACCAATATACTGGTAATGTGTCAGTTATAATATAATGTTGGAATATGTTACACCATTACACTGGTATTGTGTCAGTTATAATATAACGTTGAAGATGTGTTGTACTAGTATACTGGTAATGTGTCAGTTATACATGGTGTTGGAAATGTGTTGAACCAGTATATTGGTAATGTATTAGTTATAATATAATTCGGGAGATGTGCTGGACTAGCTTACTGGGCATGTGTCAGTTACAATATAATGCTGTAAATGTGTTGAACCAGTACACTGGTAATGTGTCAGTTATAATATAATGCTGGAAAATGTGTGGAACCAGTATACCGGTAATGTGTCAGTTATAATATAATGCTGAAAATGTGTTGAACCAGTATACTGGTAATGTATTAGTTATAATTAAATGTTGGAGGTGCGTTGAACCAGTATACTGGTAATGTGTTAGTTATAACATAATGTTGGAGGTGCGTTGAACCAGTATTCTGGTAATGTGTCAGTTATAATAAAATGTTGGAAATCTCTTGAACTAGTTTACTGGGAATGTGTCAGTTATAATATCATGTTGGATATGTAATTAACCTAAATACTGGTAATGTGTCAGATATAATTAATTGTTGGAGATGTGTTAAACCAGTATAGTCGTAATGTGTCAGTTATAATATAATGTTGGAAATATGTTGAACCAGTATACTGGTAATGTGTCAGTTATAATATAATGCTGTAAAATTGTGTTGAACCAGTACACTGGTAGTGTGTCTGTTATAATATAATGCCGAAAATGCGTTAAAGCAGTATACTGGTATGTTTCAGTTTTAATATATTGTTGGATATAAGTTGAACCAGTATACTGGTAATGTGTCAATTATAATATAATGCTGGAAATGTGTTGAACAAGTACACTGGTAATGTGTCAGTTATAATATAATGTTGGAAATGTGTTGAACCAGTATACTAATAATGTTGCTGTTATAATATAATGCTGGAAATGTTTGAACCAGTATAGCAGTAATGTGTCAGTTATATATGTTGTTGGAAATGTGTTGAACCAGTATACTGGTAATGCGTCAGTTATAATATAATGTAGGAAATGTGTTAAACTAGTACACTGGTAATGTGTTAGTTATATATGGTGTAGGAAATTGTGTTGAACCAGTTAACTGCTAATGTATAAGTTATAATATAATGCTGGAGATGTGTTAAACTAGTTTACCCGTCATGTGTCAGTTATAATATAATGTTGGAAACGTGTTGTACCAGTATACTGGTAATGTGTCAGTTATAATATACTGTTGGAGATGTGTTGAATCAGTATACTGGTAATGTGTCAGTTCTAATATTATGTTGGAGATGTATTGAACCAGTTAACTGGTAATGTATTGGTTATAATAATATGTTGGAGATGTTTTTAACTAGTTTACTGGTAATGTTTCGGTTATAATATATTGTTAAATATGTGTTGATCCAGCTAACCAGTAATGTGCCAGTTATAATATAATTTCAGAAATTTGTTGAACAAGTATACTGTGAATGTGTGAGTTATAATGTGGTGCTGGTAATGTGTTGAACCAGTATACTGGGAATGTGTAAGTTATAATATAATGTTGGAAATTTGTTTAACCAGTATACTGGTAATGTGACAGTTATAATATAATGTTGCAGATGCGTTGAACGAATATACTGGTAATGTGTCAAATATAATATAATGTTGAAAATGTGTTGAACCAGCATACTGGTAATGTGACAGTTATAATATAATTTTGGAAATGTGTTGAACCAGTACACTGGTAATGTGTCAGCTATAATATAATGTTGAAAATCTGTTGAACCAGTATACTGGTAATGTGTGAGTTATAATAGATTGTTGGAGATGTGTTGAGCCTGTATACTGGGAATGTGTCAGTTATATAATGCCGGAAATCTGTTGAACCAGTATACTGGGAATGTGTCAGTTATAATATAATGATGGAAAGGTGTTGAACTAGTTTACTGGCAATGTGTCAGTTATAATATAATGTTAAAAATGTCTTGAATTAGTACATAGGGTATGTGTCAATTTTAATATAATGTTGGAAATATGTTTTGAACCAGAATACGGGGAATGTGTCAGTTGTAATATAATGCTGAACGTGTGTTGAACCAGTATACTGGGGATGTGTCAGTTATAATACAATGTTAGAAATGTGTTGAACCAGTTTACTGGTATAGTGTCAGTTATTATGTGGTGCTGGAAATGTGTTGAACCAGTATACTGGGAATGTGTCAGTTATAAAATAATGTTGGAAATGTGTTGAACCAGTATACTGGTAATGCGACAGTTAGAATATGGTCCTGGAAATGTGTTGAACAAGTATACTGGTAATTTATTAGTTATAATATAATGTTGGAGTTGTGTTGAACCAGTATACTGGTAATGTGTCAGTTATAACATAATGCTGGAGATGTGTTGAACCAGTGTACTGGTAAAGTGTCAGTTATAACATAATGTTACAGATGTATTGAGCCAGTATACCGGGAATGTGTCAGTTATAATATAATGCTGGAAATGTTTTGAACCAGTATGCTGGTAATGTGTCAGTTATACTATGGTGATGGAAATGTGTTCTACCAGTATACTGGTAATGTGTCAGTTATAATACATGCTGAAAATGTGTTGAACCAATATACTGGTAATGTGTCAGTTATAATATAATGTTGGAATGTGTTAAACCATTACACTGGTATTGTGTCAGTTATAATATAACGTTGAAGATGTGTTGTACTAGTATACTGGTAATGTGTCAGTTATACATGGTGTTGGAAATGTGTTGAACCAGTATATTGGGAATGTATTAGTTATAATATAATTCGGGAGATGTGTTGGATTAGCTTACTGGGCATGTGTCAGTTATAATATAATGCTGGAAATGTGTTGAACCAGTATACCGGTAATGTGTCATTTATAATATAATGCTGAAAATGTGTTGAAGCAGTATACTGGTAATGTATTAGTTATATTTAAATGTTGGAGGTGCGTTGAACCAGTATACTGGTAATGTGTTAGTTATAACATAATGTTGGAGGTGCGTTGAACCAGTATTTGGTAATGTGTCAGTTATAATAAAATGTTGGAAATGTCTTGAACTAGTTTACTGGGAATGTGTCAGTTATAATATCATGTTGGAAATGCAATTAACCTGTATACTGGTAATGTGTCAGATATAATTAATTGTTGGAGATGTGTTAAACCAGTATAGTCGTAATGTGTCAGTTATAATATAATGCTGGAAATATGTTGAACCAGTATACTGGTAATGTGTCAGTTATAATATAATTCTGTAAAATTGTGTTGAACCAGTACACTGGTAATGTGTCTGTTATAATATAATGCTGAAAATGCGTTAAAGCAGTATACTGGTAATGTTTCAGTTTTAATATATTGTTGGATATAAGTTGAACCAGTATACTGGTAATGTGTCAATTATAATATAATGCCGGAAATGTGTTGAACAAGTACACTGGTAATGTGTCAGTTATAATATAATGTTGGAGATGTGTTGAATAGGTACACCGGTAATGTATTATTTATCATATCATACTGGAGATGTGTTGAAACAGAATACTGGTATTGTGTCAGTTATAATATAATGTTGGAAATGTGTTGAACCAGTATACTAATAATGTGTCAGTTATAATATAATGTTGCAGATGTGTTGAATGAATATACTGGTCATGTGTCAAATATAATATAATGTTGAAAATGTGTTGAACCAGCATACTGGTAATGTGACAGTTATAATATAATTTTGGAAATGTGTTGAACCAGTAAACTGGTAATGTGTGAGTTATAATATAATGCTGGAAATGTGTTGAACCAGTATACCGGTAATGTGTCAGTCATAATATAATGCTGTAAATGTGTTGAACCAGTATACTGGTAATGTATTAGTTATAATTAAATGTTGGAGGTGCGTTGAAGCAGTATACTGGTAATGTGTTAGTTATAACATAATGTTGGAGGTGAGTTGAACCAGTATTCTGCTAATGTGTCAGTTATAATATAATGTTGGAAATGTAATTAACCTGTATACTGGTAATGTGTCAGGTATAATATAATGTTGGAAATGTGTTGAACCAGTATACTGGTAATGTGTCAGTTATAATATAATGGTGGTGATGTGTTGGACGAATATACTGGTAATGTGTCAAATATAATATAATGTTGAAAATTTGTTGAACCAGTATACTGGTAATGTGTCAGTTATAATATAATGTTGGATATGTGTTTAATCAGTTTACTGGGAATCTTTCGGTTATAATGTAGAGTTGGAGATGTGTTGAACCAGTATACTGGTACTGTGTCAGTTATAATAAAATGTTGGAAATGTGTTGAACCAGTTTATTGGTAATGTGTGAGTTATAAATAATGTTGGAAATGTGTTGAACCAGTATACTGGTAATGTGTCATTATAATTAATTGTTGGAGATGTGTTGAACCAGGATAGTCGTAATGTGTCAGTTATAATATAATGTTGGAAATTTGTTGAACCAGTATACTGGTAATGTGTCAGTTATAATATAATGATGGAAATGTGTTGAACCATTATACTGGTAATGTTTCAGTTATAATATAATGTTGGAGATGTGTTGAACAAGTAAACAGGTAATGTGTCAGTTATAATATAATGTTGGAAATGTGCTGAACTATTTTACTGGGAATATGTCAGTTATAATATAATGTTAGAAATATGTTGAACCAGCATACTGGTAATGTGGCGGTTATAATATAATGTTGAAAATGTGTTGAACTAGTTTACTGGGTATGTGTCAGTTATATTATAATGTTGGAAACGTTTTGTAGCAGTATACTCGTAATGTGTCAGTTATAATATATTGTGAGAAATGTATTGAACCAGTATACTGGTAATGTCTCACTTATAGTATAATGATGAAGATGTGCTGAAACAGTATACTGGTAATGTGTCAGTTTTAATATATTATGGAGATGAGTAAATCCAGTATACTGGTAATGTGTCAGTTATAATATAATGCTTGAAATGTTTTGAACCAGTATACTGGTAATGTGTCAGTTATAATATAATGCTGGAAATGTGTTGAACCAGTATACTGGTAATGTGTCAGTTATAATATAATGATGGAAATGTGTTGAATCAGTATACTGTTAATGTGTCAGTTATAATATAGTGTTGGAAAAGTGTTGAACCAGTATACTGGTATTGTGTCAATTATAATATAATGCTGTAAATATGTTGAACCAGTACACTGGTAATGTGTCAGTTATAATATAATGCTGGAAATGTGTTAAAACAGTATACGGTTAATGTGTCAGTTTTAATATATTGCTGGATATAATTTGAACCTGTATACTGGTAATGTGTCAGTTATAATATAATGTTGGAAATGTGTTGAACCAGTATACTGGTAATGTGTCGGTTATAATATAATGTTGGAAATGTGTTGAACCAGTATACTGTTAATGTGTCAGTTATAATATGATGTGGGAGATGTGTTAAACCAGTATTCTGGTAATGTGTCAGTTATAATAAAATGTTGGAAATGTCTTGAACTAGTTTACTGGGAATGTGTCAGTTATAATATAATGTTGGAAAAGTAATGAAAAAGTATACTGGTAATGTGTCAGTTATAATTAATTGTTGGAGATGTGTTGAACCAGTATAGTCGTAATGTGTCAGTTTTAATATATTGTTGCAGATGTGTGGAGCCAGTATACTGTGAATGTGTCAGTTTTAATATAATGTTGGAAATATGTGTTGAACCAGTAAACTTTGTATGTGTCAGTTATAATATAATGCTGGAAATGTGTTGAACCAGTATCCTGGTAATGTTTCAGATATAATATAATGTTGGAAATCTGTTGAACTAGTATACTGGTAATGTGTCAGATTTAATATATTCTTGTAGATGTGTTAAGCCAGTATACTGGGAATGTGTCAGTTATAATATAATGTTAGAAATTGTTGAACTAGTATACCGGTAATGTGTCAGTTTTAATACATTGTTGTAGATGTGTTAAGTCAGTATACTAGGAATGTGTCAGCTATAATATAATGTTAGAAATGTGTTGAACTAGTATACTGGTAATGTGTCAGTTTTAATATATTGTTGTAGATGTGTTAAGCCAGTATACTGGGAATGTGTCAGTTATAACATAATGTTTGAAATGTGTTGAACTAGTATACTGGTAATGTGTCAGTTTTAATATATTGTTGTAGATGTGTTAAGCCAGTATACTGGGAATGTGTCAGTCACAATATAATGTTAGAAATGTGTTGAACCAGCATACTGGTAATGTGACGGTTATAATATAATGTTGGAGATGTGTTAAACAAGTATTCTGGTAATGTGTCAGTTATAATAAAATGTTGGAAATGTCTTGAACTAGTTTACTGGGAATGAGTCAGTTATAATATAATGTTAGATATGTGATGAACAAGTATACTGGTAATGTGTCAGTTATAATTAATTGTTGGAGATGTGTTGAACCAGTATAGTCGTAATGTGTTGGTTATAATATAATGTTGGAAATGTGTTGAACCAGTATACTGGTATTGTGTCAGTTTTAATATATTGTTGTAGATGTGTGGAACCAGTACACTGGGAATGTGTCAGTTTTAATATAATGTTGGAAATATGTGTTGAACCAGTATACTGTGAATGTGTCAGTTATAATATAATGCTCGAAATGTGTTGAACCAGTTTACTGGGAATGTGTCAGTTTTAATATAATGTTGGAAATATGTGTTGAACCAGTATACTGTGAATGTGTCAGTTATAATATAATGCTGGAAATGTGTTGAACCAGTTTACTGGGAATGCGTCAGTTATAATATAATCTGGAAATGTGTTGAACCAGTTTACTGGTAATGTGTCGGTTATAATATATTGTTGGAAATGCGTTGAATCAGCTTACTAGTAATGTGACAGTTATAATATAATTTCGGACATGTGTTGAACAAGTGTACTGTGAATGTGTGAGTTATAATGTGGTGCTGGTAATGTGTTGAACCAGTATACCGGGAATGTGTAAGTTATAATATAATGTTGGAAATTTGTTTAACCAGTATACTGGTAATGTGTCAGTTATAATATGGTGTTGGAGATGTGTTGAACCAGTATACTGGTAATGTGTCAGTTATAATATAATGTTGCACATGTGTTGAATGAATATACTGGTCATGTGTCAAATATAATATAATGTTGAAAATGTGTTGAACCAGCATACTGGTAATGTGACAGTTATAATATAATTTTGGAAATGTGTTGAACCAGTAAACTGGTAATGTGTGAGTTATAATATAATGCTGGAAATGTGTTGAACCAGTATACCGGTAATGTGTCAGTCATAATATAATGCTGTAAATGTGTTGAACCAGTATACTGGTAATGTATTAGTTATAATTAAATGTTGGAGGTGCGTTGAAGCAGTATACTGGTAATGTGTTAGTTATAACATAATGTTGGAGGTGCGTTGAACCAGTATTCTGGTAATGTGTCAGTTATAATATAATGTTGGAAATGTAATTAACCTGTATACTGGTAATGTGTCAGATATAATGAATTGTTGGGGATGTGTTAAACCAGTATAGTCGTAATCTACCAGTTATAATATAATGCTGTAAAATTGTGTTGAACCAGTACACTGGTAATGTGTCTCTTATAATATAATGCTGAAAATTGCGTTAAAGCAGTATACTGGTAATGTTTCAGTTTTAATATATTGTTGCCTATAAGTTAAACCAGTATACTGGTAATGTGTCAATTATGATATAATGCTGGAAATGTGTTGAACAAGTACACTGGTAATGTGTCAGTTATAATATAATGTTGGAGATGTGTTGAATAGGTATACCGGTAATGTATTACTTATCATATCATGCTGGAGATGTGTTGTAACAGTATACTGGTAATGTGTCAGTTATTATGTAATGATGGAAATGTGTTGAACCAGTATACTAATAATGTTGCTGTTATAGTATAATGCTGGAAATTTTTGAACCAGTATAGCAGTAATCTGTCAGTTATATATGTTGTTGGAAATCTGTTGAACCAGTATACTGGTAATGTGTCAGTTATAATATGATGTAGGAAATGTGTGAAACTAGTGCACTGGTGATGTGTCAGTTTTATATGGTGTTGGAAATTGTGTTGAACCAGTTAACTGCTAATGTATAAGTCATAATATAATGCTGGAGATGTGTTGAACTATTTTACTGGGCATGTGTCAGTTATAATATAATGTTGGAAACGTGTTGTACCAGTATACTGGTAATGTGTCAGTTATAATATACTGTTGGAGAAATGGTGAATCAGTATACCGGTAATGTGTCAGTTATAGTATTATGTTCGAGATGTGTTGAACCAATATACTGGTAATGTGTCAGTTATAATATAATGTCGGAAATGTGTTGAACCAGTATACTGGTAATGTGTCAGTTATAATATAAAGCTGGAAATGTGTTGAAACAGTATACTGGTAATGCGTCCGTTATAATATAATGCTGGAGATGTGTTGAACCAGTATACTGGTAATGTGTCAGTTATAATATAATGTTGGAGATGTGTTGAATCAGTTTTTTGGGAATGTTCAGTTGTAATATAATGTTAGAAATGTGTTGAACCAGTTTACTGGTATAGTGTCAATTATAATGTGGTGCTGGAAATGTGTTGAACCAGTAAACTGGGAATGTGTCAGTTATAAAATAATGTTGGAAATGTGTTGAACCAGTATACTGGTAATGCGTCAGTTAGAATATGGTCCTGGAAATGTGTTGAACAAGTATGCTGGTAATGTATTAGTTATAATATAATGTTGGAGATGTGTTGAACCAGTGTACTGGTAATGTGTCAGTTATAACATAATGCTGGAGATGTGTTGAACCATTGTACTGGTAAAGTGTCAGTTATAACATAATGTTAGAGATGTATTGAGCCAGTATACCGGGAATGTGTCAGTTATAATATAATGCTGGAAATGTGTTGAACCAGTATGCTGGTAATGTGTCAGTTATAATATGGTGATGAAAATGTGTTCTACCAGTATATTGGTAATGTGTCAGTTATAATACATGCTGGAAATGTGTTGAACCAGTATATTGGTAATGTATTAGTTATAATATAATTCGGGAGATGTGCTGGACTAGCTGACTGGGCATGTGTCAGTTACAATATAATGCTGTAAATGTGTTGAACCAGTACACTGGTAATGTGTCAATTATAATATAATGCTGGAAATGTGATGAACCAGTATACCAGTAATGTGTCAGTTATAATATATTGCTGAAAATGTGTTGAACCAGTATACTGTTAATGTATTAGTTATAATAAAATGTTGGAGGTGCGTTGTACCAGTATACTGGTAATGTGTTAGTTATAACATAATTTTGGAGGTGCGTTGAACCAGTATTCTGGTAATGTGTCAGTTATAATAAAATGTTGGAAATGTCTTGAACTAGTTTACTGGGAATGTGTCAGTTATAATATCATGTTGGAAATGTAATTAACCTGTATAATGGTAATGTGTCAGATATAATTAATTGTTGGAGATGTGTTAAACCAGTATAGTCGTAATGTGTCAGTTATAATATAATGTTGGAAATATGTTGAACCAGTATACTGGTAATGTGTCAGTTATAATATAATGCTGTAAAATTGTGTTGAACCAGTACACTAGTAATGTGTCTGTTATAATATAATGCTGAAAATGCGTTAAAGCAGTATACTGGTAATGTTTCAGTTTTAATATATTGTTGGATATAAGTTGAACCATTATACTGGTAGTGTGTCAATTATAATATAATGCTGGAAATGTGTTGAACAAGTACACTGGTAATGTGTCAGTTGTAATATAATGTTGGAGATGTGTTGAATAGGTACACCGGTAATGTATTACTTATCATATCATACTGGAGATGTATTGAAACAGTATACTGGTAATGTGTCAGTTATAATATAATGTTGGAAATGTGTTTAACTAGTTTACTTGGAATGTGTCATTTATAACAAAATGTTGGAAATGTATTGATCCACTATACTGGTACTGTGTCAGTTATAATAAAATGTTGGAAATGTGTTGAACCAGTATTCTGGTAATGTGTCAGTTGGAAATGTGTTGAACCAGTATACTGGTAATGTGTCATTATAATTAATTGTTGGAGATGTGTTGAACCAGTATAGTCGTAATGTGTCAGTTATAATATAATGTTGGAAATTTGTTGAACCAGTATACTGGTAATGTGTCAGTTATAATATAATGTCGGAAATGTGTTGAACCAGTATACTAGTAGTGTGTCAGTTATAATATAAAGCTGGAAATGTGTTGAAACAGTATACTGGTAATGCGTCCGTTATAATATAATGCTGGAGATGTGTTGAACCAGTATACTGGTAATGCGTCCGTTATAATATAATGCTGGAAATGTGTTGAACCAGTATACTGATGTGTTAGTTATAATATAATGTTGGAGATGTGTTGAACGAATATACTGGTAATGTGTCAAATATAATATAATGTTGCAAATGTGTTAAACCAGTATACCTGTAATGTGTCTGATATAATATAATGTTTGAGATGTGTTCAACCAGTTTACTGGGAATCTGTCGGTTAACATATAGAGTTGGAGGTATGTTGAACCAGTATACTGGTACTGTGTCAGTTATAATATAATGTTGAAATGTGTTAAACCATTACACTGGTATTGTGTCAGTTATAATAAAACGTTGAAATTGTGTTGTACCAGTACACTGGTGATGTGTCAGTTATATATGGTGTTGGAAATGAGTTGAACCAGTATATTAATAATGTATTAGTAATAATATAATTTGGAAGATGTGCTGAACTAGTTTACTGGGCATGTGTCAGTTACAATATAATGCTGTAAATGTGTTGAACCAGTACACTGGTAATGTGTCAGTTATAATATATCGCTGGAAATGTGTTGAAACAGTATACCGGTAATGTATTAGTTATAATTAAATGTTGGAGGTGCGTTGAACCAGTATACTGGTAATGTGTCAGTTATAATAAAATGTTGGAAATGTCTTGAACTAGTTTATTGGGAATGTGTCAGTTATAATATAATGTTGGAGATGTGTCAACCAGTTTACTGGGATTCAGTCGGTTATAATATAGAGTTGGAAATGTGTTGAACCAGTGTACTGGTACTCTCTCAGATATAATAAAATGTTGGAAATGTGTTGAACCAGTTCATTGGTAATGTGTCAGTTATAAATAATGATGGAAATGTGTTGAACTATTATACTGGTAATGTGTCAGTTATAATATAATGTTGGGGATGTGTTGAACAAGTATACTGTTAATGTGTCAGTTATAATATAATGTTGGAAATGTGCTGAACTAGTTTACTGGGAATGTGTCAGTTATAATATAAGGTTAGAAATGTGATGAACCAGCATACTGGTAATGTGACGGTTATAATATAATGTTGGAGATGTGTTAAACTAGTATTCTGATAATGTGTCAGTTATAATTAAATGTTGGAAATGTCTTGAACTAGTTTACTGGGAATGTGTCAGTTATAATATAATGTTAGAAATGTAATGAACCAGTATACTGGTAATGTGTCAAATATAATTAATTGTTGGAGATGTGTTGAACCAGTATAGTGGTAATGTGTTAGTTATAACATAATGTTGGAAATGTGTGGAACCAGTATACTGGTAATGTGTCAGTTTTAATATATTGTTGTAGATGTGTGGAGAAAGTATACTGGGAATGTGTCAGTTTTAATATAATGTTGGAAATATGTGTTGAACCAGTTAACTGGTAATGTATTGGTTATAATAATATGTTGGAGATGTTTTTAATTAGTTTACTGGTAATGTGTCGGTTATAATATATTGTTGAAAATGTGTTGAACCAGCTTACTAGTAATGTGCCAGTTATAATATAATTTCAGAAATTTGTTGAACAAGTATACTGTAAATGTGTGAGTTATAATGTGGTGCTGGTTATGTGTTGAACCAGTATACTGGGAATGTATAAGTTATAATATAATGTTGGAAATTTGTTTAACCAGTATACTGGTAATGTGTCAGTCATAATATGGTGTTGGAGATGTGTTGAAGCAGTATAATGGTAATGTGTCAGTTATAATATAATGTTGCAGTTGCGTTGAACGAATATACTGGTAATGTGTCAAATATAATATAATGTTGAAAATGTGTTGAACCAGCATACTGGTAATGGGACAGTTATAATATAATTTTGGAAATATGTTGAACCAGTACACTGGTAATGTGTCAGCTATAATATAATGTTGAAAATCTGTTGAACCAGTATACTGGTAATGTGTGAGTTATAATATATTGTTGGAGATGTGTTGAGCCAGTATACTGGGAATGTGTCAGTTATAATATAATGCTGGAAATGTGTTGAACCAGTATACTGGGAATGTGTCAGTTATAATATAATGATGGAAAGGTGTTAAACTAGTTTACTGGCAATGTGTCAGTTATAATATCATGTTAAAAATGTCTTGAATCAGTACATAGGGTATGTGTCAATTTTAATATAATGTTGGAAATATGTTTTGAACCAGCATACGGGGAATGTGTCAGTTATAATATAATGCTGGAAATGTGTGGAACCAGATTACTCGGAATGTGTCAGTTATAATATAATGCTGAAAGTGTGTTGAACCATAATACTGGGGATGTGTCAGTTATAATATAATGTTAGAAATGTTTTGAACCAGTTTTCTGGTATAGTGTCAGTTATAATGTGGTGCTGGAAATGTGTTGAGCCAGTAAACTGGGAATGTGTCAGTTATAAAATAATGTTGGAAATGTGTTGAACCAGTATACTGGTAATGCGTCAGTTAGAATATAGTCCTGGAAATGTGTTGAACAAGTATACTGGTAATGTATTAGTTATAATATAATGTTGGAGTTGTAGTGAACCAGTGTACTGGTAATGTGTCAGTTATAACATAATGCTGGAGATGTGTTGAACCAGTGTACTGGTAAAGTGTCAGTTATAACATAATGTTAGAGATGTATTGAGCCAGTATACCGGGAATGTGTCAGTTATAATATAATGCTGGAAATGTGTTGAACCAGTATGCTGGTAATGTGTCAGTTATAATATGGTGATGGAAATGTGTTCTACCAGTATACTGGTAATGTGTCAGTTATAATACATGCTGGAAATGTGTTGAACCAATATACTGGTAATGTGTTAGTTATAATATAATTCGGGAGATGTGCTGGACTAGCTGACTGGGCATGTGTCAGTTACAATATAATGCTGTAAATGTGTTGAACCAGTACACTGGTAATGTGTCAATTATAATATAATGCTGGAAATGTGTTGAACCAGTATGCTGGTAATGTGTCAGTTATAATATGGTGATGGAAATGTGTTCTACCAGTATACTGGTAATGTGTCAGTTATACATGGTGTTGGAAATGTGTTGAACCAGTATATTGGTAATGTATTAGTTATAATATAATTCGGGAGATGTGCTGGACTAGCTGACTGGGCATGTGTCAGTTACAATATAATGCTGTAAATGTGTTGAACCAGTACACTGGTAATGTGTCAATTATAATATAATGCTGGAAATGTGTTGAACCAGTATACCAGTAATGTGTCAGTTATAATATAATGCTGAAAATGTGTTGAACCAGTATACAGGTAATGTATTAGTTATAATAAAATGTTGGAGGTGCGTTGAAC
Source organism: Deroplatys truncata (assembly GCA_030765065.1). Taxonomy (NCBI): domain Eukaryota; kingdom Metazoa; phylum Arthropoda; class Insecta; order Mantodea; family Mantidae; genus Deroplatys; species Deroplatys truncata. The sequence goes on along the minus strand of CM060975.1, from coordinate 333,667,217 downwards.
CAGTATACTGGTAATGTGTTAGTTATAATATAATATTGGAGGTGCGTTGAACCAGTATTCTGGTAATGTGTCAGTTATAATAAAATGTTGGAAATGTCTTGAACTAGTTTACTGGGAATGTGTCAGTTATAATATCATGTTGGAAATGTAATTAACCTGTATACTGGTAATGTGTCAGTTATAATAAAATGTTGGAAATGTCTTGAACTAGTTTACTGGGAATGTGTCAGTTATAATATCATGTTGGAAATGTAATTAACCTGTATACCAGTAATGTGTCAGTTATAATATATTGCTGAAAATGTGTTGAACCAGTATTCTGGTAATGTATTAGTTATAATAAAATGTTGGAGGTGCGTTGAACCAGTATTCTGGTAATGTGTCAGTTATAATAAAATGTTGGAAATGTCTTGAACTAGTTTACTGGGAATGTGTCAGTTATAATATCATGTTGGAAATGTAATTAACCTGTATACTGGTAATGTGTCAGATATAATTAATTGTTGGAGATGTGTTAAACCAGTATAGTCGTAATGTGTCAGTTATAATATAATGTTGGAAATATGTTGAACCAGTATACTGGTAATGTGTCAGTTATAATATAATGCTGTAAAATTGTGTTGAACCAGTACACTAGTAATGTGTCTGTTATAATATAATGCTGAAAATGCGTTAAAGCAGTATACTGGTAATGTTTCAGTTTTAATATATTGTTGGATATAAGTTGAACCAGTATACTGGTAATGTGTCAATTATAATATAATGCTAGAAATGTGTTGAACAAGTACACTGGTAATGTGTCAGTTGTAATATAATGTTGGAGATGTGTTGAATAGGTACACCGGTAATGTATTACTTATCATATCATACTGGAGATGTGTTGAAACAGTATACTGGTAATGTGTCAGTTATAATATAATGTTGGAAATGTGTTGAACCAGTTTACTTGGAATGTGTCATTTATAACAAAATGTTGGAAATGTATTGATCCACTATACTGGTACTGTGTCAGTTATAATAAAATGTTGGAAATGTGTTGAACCAGTATTCTGGTAATGTGTCAGTTGGAAATGTGTTGAACCAGTATACTGGTAATGTGTCATTATAATTAATTGTTGGAGATGTGTTGAACCAGTATAGTCGTAATGTGTCAGTTATAATATAATGTTGGAAATTTGTTGAACCAGTATACTGGTAATGTGTCAGTTATTATAATATCATGATGGAAATGTTTTGAACCATTGTACTGGTAATGTGTCAGTTATAATATAATGTTGGGGATGTGTTGAACAAGTAAACTGGTAATGTGTCAGTTATAATATAATGTTGGGGATGTGTTGAACAAGTATACTGTTAATGTGTCAGTTATAATATAATGTTGGAAATGTGCTGAACTAGTTTACTGGGAATGTGTCAGTTATAATATAAGGTTAGAAATGTGATGAACCAGCATACTGGTAATGTGACGGTTATAATATAATGTTGGAGATGTGTTAAACTAGTATTCTGATAATGTGTCAGTTATAATTAAATGTTGGAAATGTCTTGAACTAGTTTACTGGGAATGTGTCAGTTATAATATAATGTTAGAAATGTAATGAACCAGTATACTGGTAATGTGTCAAATATAATTAATTGTTGGAGATGTGTTGAACCAGTATAGTGGTAATGTGTTAGTTATAACATAATGTTGGAAATGTGTGGAACCAGTATACTGGTAATGTGTCAGTTTTAATATATTGTTGTAGATGTGTGGAGAAAGTATACTGGGAATGTGTCAGTTTTAATATAATGTTGGAAATATGTGTTGAACCAGTTAACTGGTAATGTATTGGTTATAATAATATGTTGGAGATGTTTTTAATTAGTTTACTGGTAATGTGTCGGTTATAATATATTGTTGAAAATGTGTTGAACCAGCTTACTAGTAATGTGCCAGTTATAATATAATTTCAGAAATTTGTTGAACAAGTATACTGTAAATGTGTGAGTTATAATGTGGTGCTGGTAATGTGTTGAACCAGTATACTGGGAATGTATAAGTTATAATATAATGTTGGAAATTTGTTTAACCAGTATACTGGTAATGTGTCAGTCATAATATGGTGTTGGAGATGTGTTGAAGCAGTATAATGGTAATGTGTCAGTTATAATATAATGTTGCAGTTGCGTTGAACGAATATACTGGTAATGTGTCAAATATAATATAATGTTGAAAATGTGTTGAACCAGCATACTGGTAATGGGACAGTTATAATATAATTTTGGAAATATGTTGAACCAGTACACTGGTAATGTGTCAGCTATAATATAATGTTGAAAATCTGTTGAACCAGTATACTGGTAATGTGTGAGTTATAATATATTGTTGGAGATGTGTTGAGCCAGTATACTGGGAATGTGTCAGTTATAATATAATGCTGGAAATGTGTTGAACCAGTATACTGGGAATGTGTCAGTTATAATATAATGATGGAAAGGTGTTAAACTAGTTTACTGGCAATGTGTCAGTTATAATATCATGTTAAAAATGTCTTGAATCAGTACATAGGGTATGTGTCAATTTTAATATAATGTTGGAAATATGTTTTGAACCAGCATACGGGGAATGTGTCAGTTATAATATAATGCTGGAAATGTGTGGAACCAGATTACTCGGAATGTGTCAGTTATAATATAATGCTGAAAGTGTGTTGAACCATAATACTGGGGATGTGTCAGTTATAATATAATGTTAGAAATGTTTTGAACCAGTTTACTGGTATAGTGTCAGTTATAATGTGGTGCTGGAAATGTGTTGAGCCAGTAAACTGGGAATGTGTCAGTTATAAAATAATGTTGGAAATGTGTTGAACCAGTATACTGGTAATGCGTCAGTTAGAATATGGTCCTGGAAATGTGTTGAACAAGTATACTGGTAATGTATTAGTTATAATATAATGTTGGAGTTGTAGTGAACCAGTGTACTGGTAATGTGTCAGTTATAACATAATGCTGGAGATGTGTTGAACCAGTGTACTGGTAAAGTGTCAGTTATAACATAATGTTAGAGATGTATTGAGCCAGTATACCGGGAATGTGTCAGTTATAATATAATGCTGGAAATGTGTTGAACCAGTATGCTGGTAATGTGTCAGTTATAATATGGTGATGGAAATGTGTTCTACCAGTATACTGGTAATGTGTCAGTTATAATACATGCTGGAAATGTGTTGAACCAATATACTGGTAATGTGTTAGTTATAATATAATTCGGGAGATGTGCTGGACTAGCTGACTGGGCATGTGTCAGTTACAATATAATGCTGTAAATGTGTTGAACCAGTACACTGGTAATGTGTCAATTATAATATAATGCTGGAAATGTGTTGAACCAGTATGCTGGTAATGTGTCAGTTATAATATGGTGATGGAAATGTGTTCTACCAGTATACTGGTAATGTGTCAGTTATACATGGTGTTGGAAATGTGTTGAACCAGTATATTGGTAATGTATTAGTTATAATATAATTCGGGAGATGTGCTGGACTAGCTGACTGGGCATGTGTCAGTTACAATATAATGCTGTAAATGTGTTGAACCAGTACACTGGTAATGTGTCAATTATAATATAATGCTGGAAATGTGTTGAACCAGTATACCAGTAATGTGTCGGTTATAATATAATCCTGAAAATGTGTTGAACCAGTATACTGGTAATGTATTAGTTATAATAAAATGTTGGAGGTGCGTTGAACCAGTATACTGGTAATGTGTTAGTTATAATATAATATTGGAGGTGCGTTGAACCAGTATTCTGGTAATGTGTCAGTTATAATAAAATGTTGGAAATGTCTTGAACTAGTTTACTGGGAATGTGTCAGTTATAATATCATGTTGGAAATGTAATTAACCTGTATACTGGTAATGTGTCAGTTATAATAAAATGTTGGAAATGTCTTGAACTAGTTTACTGGGAATGTGTCAGTTATAATATCATGTTGGAAATGTAATTAACCTGTATACCAGTAATGTGTCAGTTATAATATATTGCTGAAAATGTGTTGAACCAGTATTCTGGTAATGTATTAGTTATAATAAAATGTTGGAGGTGCGTTGAACCAGTATTCTGGTAATGTGTCAGTTATAATAAAATGTTGGAAATGTCTTGAACTAGTTTACTGGGAATGTGTCAGTTATAATATCATGTTGGAAATGTAATTAACCTGTATACTGGTAATGTGTCAGATATAATTAATTGTTGGAGATGTGTTAAACCAGTATAGTCGTAATGTGTCAGTTATAATATAATGTTGGAAATATGTTGAACCAGTATACTGGTAATGTGTCAGTTATAATATAATGCTGTAAAATTGTGTTGAACCAGTACACTAGTAATGTGTCTGTTATAATATAATGCTGAAAATGCGTTAAAGCAGTATACTGGTAATGTTTCAGTTTTAATATATTGTTGGATATAAGTTGAACCAGTATACTGGTAATGTGTCAATTATAATATAATGCTAGAAATGTGTTGAACAAGTACACTGGTAATGTGTCAGTTGTAATATAATGTTGGAGATGTGTTGAATAGGTACACCGGTAATGTATTACTTATCATATCATACTGGAGATGTGTTGAAACAGTATACTGGTAATGTGTCAGTTATAATATAATGTTGGAAATGTGTTGAACCAGTTTACTTGGAATGTGTCATTTATAACAAAATGTTGGAAATGTATTGATCCACTATACTGGTACTGTGTCAGTTATAATAAAATGTTGGAAATGTGTTGAACCAGTATTCTGGTAATGTGTCAGTTGGAAATGTGTTGAACCAGTATACTGGTAATGTGTCATTATAATTAATTGTTGGAGATGTGTTGAACCAGTATAGTCGTAATGTGTCAGTTATAATATAATGTTGGAAATTTGTTGAACCAGTATACTGGTAATGTGTCAGTTATTATAATATCATGATGGAAATGTTTTGAACCATTGTACTGGTAATGTGTCAGTTATAATATAATGTTGGGGATGTGTTGAACAAGTAAACTGGTAATGTGTCAGTTATAATATAATGTTGGAAATGTGCTGAACTATTTTACTGGGAATATGTCAGTTATAGTATAATGTTAGAAATATGTTGAACCAGCATACTGGTAATGTGAGGGTTATAATATAATGTTAGAAATATGTTGAACCAGCATACTGGTAATGTGACGGATATAATATAATGTTGAAAATGTGTTGAACTAGTTTACGGGGTATGTGTCAGTTATATTATAATGTTGGAAACGTGTTGAAGCAGTATACTCGTAACGTGTCAGTTATAATATATTGTTAGAAATGTATTGAACCAGTATACTGGTAATGTCTCAGTTATAGTATAATGATGGAGATGTACTGAAACAGTATACTGGTAATGTGTAAATATAATATAGGCCTGGAAAGGTGTTGAATCAGTATACTGATATTGTGACAGTTATAATATAATGCTGGAAATGTGTCAAACCAGTATACTGGTAATGTGTCAGTTTTAATATATTATGGAGATGAGTAAATTCAGTATACTGGTAATGTGTCAGTTATAATATAATGCTTGAAATGTTTTGAACCATTATACTGGTAATGTGTCAGTTATAATATAATGCTGGAAATGTGTTGAACCAGTATACTGGTAATGTGACAGTTATAATATAATGATGCAAATGTGTTGAATCAGTATACTGTTAATGTGTCAGTTATAATATAGTGTTGGAAATGTGTTGAAACAGTATACTGGTATTGTGTCAATTATAATATAATGCTGTAAATATGTTGAACCAGTACACTGGTAATGTGTCAGTTATAATATAATGCTGGAAATGTGTTAAAACAATATACGGGTAATGTGTCAGTTTTAATATATTGCTGGATATAAGTTGAACCTGTATACTGGTAATGTGTCAGTTATAATATAATGTTGGAAATGTGTTGAACCAGTATACTGGTAATGTGTCGATTATAATATAATGTTGGAAATGTGTTGAACCAGTATACTGGTAATGTGTCAGTTATAATATAATATTGGAGATGTATTGAACGAATATACGGGTAATGTGTCAAATATAATATAATGTTGAAAATGTGTTGACCCAGTATACTGTTTATGTGTCAGTTATAATATAACTTTGGAGATGAGTTAAACCAGTATTCTGGTAATGTGTCAGTTATAATAAAATGTTGGATATGTGTTGAACTAGTTTACTGGGTATGTGTCAGTTATAATATAATGTTGGAAATGTAATGATTCAGTAGACTGGTAATGTGTCAGTTATAATTAATTGTTGGAGATGTGTTGAAGCAGTATAGTCGTAATGTGTCAGTTTTAATATATCGTTGTAGATGTGTGGAGCCAGTATACTGGGAATGTGTCAGTTTTAATATAATGTTGGAAATATGTGTTGAACCAGTAAAATGTGTATGTGTCAGTTATAATATAATGCTGGAAATGTGTTGAACCAGTATACTGGTAATGTGTCAGTTATAATATAATGTTAGAAATGTGTTGAACTAGTATACTGGTAATGTGTCGGTTTTAATATATTCTTGTAGATGTGTTAAGCCAGTATACTGGGAATGTGTCAGTTATAATATAATGTTAGAAATGTGTTGAACTAGTATACTGGTAGTGTTTCAGTTTTAATACATTGTTGTAGATGTGTTAAGCCAGTTTACTGGGAATGTGTCAGTTATAATATAATGTTAGAAATGTGTTGAACTAGTATACTGGTAATGTGTCAGTTTTAATATATTGTTGTAGATGTGTTAAGCCATAATACTGGGAATGTGTCAGTCATAATATAATGTTAGAAATGTGTTGAACCAGCATACTGGTAATGTGACGGTTATAATATAATGTTGGAGAATTGTTAAACCAGTATTCTGGTAATGTGTCAGTTATAATAAAATGTTGGAAATGTCTTGAACTAGTTTACTGGGAATGAGTCAGTTATAATATAATGTTAGATATGTAATGTACCAGTATACTGGTAATGTGTCAGTTATAATTAATTGTTGGAGATGTGTTGAACCAGTTTAGTCGTAATGTGTTAATTATAATATAATGTTGGAAATGTGTTGAACCAGTATACTGGTATTGTGTCAGTTTTAATATATTGTTGTAGATGTGTGGAGCCAGTACACTGGGAATGTGTCAGTATTAATATAATGTTGGAGATGTGTTGAACCAGTACACTGGGAATGTGTCAGTTATATTATAATGCTGGAAATGTGTTGAACCAGTATCCTGGGAATGCGTCAGATATAATGTAATGCTGGAAATATGTGTTGAACCAGTATACTGTGAATGTGTCAGTTATAAAATAATGTTGGAAATGTGTTGGACCAGTTTACTGCGAATGTGTAAGTTATAATATAATGCTGGAAAATCGTTGATCCAGTTAACTGGTAATGTATTAGTTATAATAATATGTTGGAGATGTTTTTAACTAGTTTACTAGTAATGTTTCGGTTATAATATATTGTTGGAAATGTGTTGAATCAGCTTACTAGTAATGTGACAGTTATAATATAATTTCGGAAATGTTTTGAACAAGTATACTGTGAATGTGTGAGTTATAATGTGGTGCTGGTAATGTGTTGAACCAGTATACTGGGAATGTGTAAGTTATAATATAATGCTGAAAATTTGTTTAACCAGTATACTCGTAATGTGTCAGTCATAATATGGTGTTGGAGATATGTTGAACCAGTATACTGGTAATGTGTCAGTTATAATATAATGTTGCAGATGTGTTGAACGAATATACTGGTAATGTGTCAAATATAATATAATGTTGAAAATGTGTTGAACCAGCATACTGGTAATGTGACAGTTATAATATAATTTTGGAAATGTGTTGAACCAGTACACTGGTAATGTGTCAGTTATAATATAATGTTAAAAATGTGTTGAACCAGTATACTGGTAATGTGTGCGTTATAATATATTGTTGGAGATGTGTTGAGGCAGTTTACTGGGAATGTGTCAGTTATAATATAGTGCTGGAAATGTGTTGAACCAAAATACTGGGAATGTGTGATTTATAATATAATGATGGAAAGGTGTTGAACTAGTTTACTGGCAATGTGTCAGTTATAATATAATGTTAAAAATGTCCTGAATCAGCACACAGGGAATCTGTCAATTTTAATATAATGTTGGAAATATGTTTTGAACCAGCATACGGGGAATGTGTCAGTTATAATATAATGCTGGAAATGTGTGGAACCAGTTTACTCGGAATGTGTCAGTTATAATATAATGCTTAAAGTGCATTGAGCCAGTATACTGAGGATGTGTCAGTTATAATATAATGTTAGAAATGTGTTGAACCAGTTTACTGGTAATGTGTCAGTTGTAATGTGGTGCTGGAAATGTGTTGAACCAGTATACTGGGAATGTGTCAGTTATAAAATAATGTTGGAAATGTGTTGAACCAGTATACTGGTAATGTGTCAGTTATAATATGGTCCTGGAAATGTGTTGAACAAGTATACTGGTAATGTATTAGTTATAATATAATGTTGGAGGTGTGTTGAACCACTATACTGGTAATGTGTCAGTCATAACATAATGCTGGAGATGTGTTGAACCAGTGTACTGGTAAAGTGTCAGTTATAACATAATGTTAGAGATGTATTGAGCCAGTATACCGGGAATGTGTCAGTTATAATATAATGCTGGAAATGTGTTGAACCAGTATGCTGGTAATGTGTCAGTTATAATATGGTGATGGAAATGTGTTGTACCAGTATACTGGTAATGTGTCAGTTATAATACATGCTGGAAATGTATTGAAGCAATATACCGGTAATGGGTCAGTTATAATATAATGTTGGAATGTGTTAAACCATTACACTGGTATTCTGTCAGTTATAATATAACGTTGAAAATGTGTTGTACTAGTATACTGGTAATGTGTCAGTTATACATGGTGTTGGAAATGTGTTGAACCAGTATATTGGTAATGTATTAGTTATAATATTATTCGGGAGATGTGCTGAACTAGCCTACTGCGCATGTGTCAGTTACAATATAATGCTGTAAATGTGTTGAACTAGTATACTGGTAATGTATTAGTTATAATTAAATGTTGGAGGTGCGTTGAACCAGTATACTGGCAATGTGTCAGTTATAGCATAATGTTGGAGGTGCGTTGAACCAGTATTCTGGTAATGTGTCTGTTATAATATATTGCTGAAAATGCGTTAAAGCACTATACTGGTAATGTTTCAGTTTTAATATATTTTTGGATACAAGTTGAACCAGTATACTGGTAATGTATCAATTATAATATAATGCTGGAAATGTGTTGAACAAGTACACTGGTAATGTGTCAGTTATAATATAATGTTGGAGATGTGTTGAACAGGTATTTCGGTAATGTATTACTTATCATGTAATGCTGGAGATGTGTTGAAACAGTATACTGGGGATGTGTCAGTTATAATATAATGTTAGAAATGTGTTGAACCAGTTTACTGGTAATGTGTCGGTTATAATATAATGTTGGAAATGTGTTGAACCAGTATACTGGTAATGTGTCAGTTATAATATAATGTTGGAGATGTATTGAACGAAAATACTGGTAATGTGTCAAATATAATATAATGTTGAAAATGTGTTGAACCAGTATACTGGTTATGTGTCAGTTATAATATCATTTTGGAGATGTGTTGAACCAGTATACTATTAATGTGTGAGTTATAATATAATGTTGGAGATGTGTTAAACCAGTATTCAGGTAATGTGTCAGTTATAATATAATGTTCGAAATGTAATGAACCAGTATACTGTTAATGTGTCAGTTATAATTAATTGTTGGAGATGTGTTGAACAAGTATAGTCGTAAGGTGTTAGTTATAATATAATGTTGGAAATGTGTTGAACCAGTATACTGGTATTGTGTCAGTTTTAATATATTGTTGTAGATGTGTGGAGCCAGTACACTGGGAATGTGGCAGTTTTAATATAATGTTGGAAATATGTGTGGGGCCAGTATACTGTGAATGTGTCAGTTATAATATAATGCTGGAAATGTGTTGAACCAGTTTACTGGGAATGTGTCAGTTACAATATAATCTGGAAATGTGTTAAACCAGTATACTGGGGATGTGTCGGTTATAACATAATGTTGGAAATGTGTTCGACCAGTTTAATGCGAATGTGTAAGTTATAATATAATGCTGGAAATGCGTTGAACCATTTAACTGGTAATGTATTAGTTATAATAATATGTTCAAGATGTTTTTACTAGTTTACTGGTAATGTGTCGGTTATAATATATTGTTGGAAATGTGTTGAACCAGTATATTGGTAATGTGTCAGTTATAATATTATGCTGAAAATTGTGTTGAACCAGTACACTGTTAATGTGTCAGTTATAATATAATGCTGGAAATGCGTTAAAGCAGTATACTGGTAATGTTTCAGTTTTAATATATTGTTGGATATAAGTTGAACCAGTATACTGGTAATGTGTCAATTATAATATAATGCTAGAAATGTGTTGAACAAGTACATTGGTAATGCGTCAGTTATAATATAATGTTGGAGATGTGTTGAACAGGTATACCGGTAATGTTTTACTTATCATATAATGCTGGAGTTGTGTTTAACCAGTATACTGGTAATGTGTCAGTTATAATATAATGTTGGAAATGTGTTGAACCAGTATACTAATAATGTGGCATTTATAATATAATGCTGGAAATGTGTTGAACCAGTATACTGCTAATGTGTCAGTTATATATGTTGTTGGAAATGTGTTGAACCAGTATACTGGTAATGTGTCAGTTATAATATAATTTAGGAAATGTGTTGAACTAGTACACTGGTAATGTGTCAGTTATATATTGTCGTATGCCTCACTTTATATTAATTTTCAACTACAGAGGGGAGCTACTCGCTTGCGAGAGCGATCGTTAAATCAAACAAAGAACTTCAAATTACGAGGCAACGACGAGGACGCAGCTAAAGATAAATCCCAAAATAATTTCTATACCAATACAATGCCTGGCTTAAGGGAGAGGAAAGATTCTATTCTACCATAATTAGGACTTCCAGACGTGGATGGAACACAGTTTATTAAATGAAATTAAATACTCCCATAGCTTTGCCCATTGCCTGCCGACGAGGACATCGTGTTTTAGCAGTTTCCCGTCTGTCTCACTCGAAGCTTACTTACTTACTCGTCACAAGAAGCCACGCCAACTCGGGCGTCAGTAACGCTATCCCCTCCATGACACTATTTCCCCTGACTCGCCCCTACTCACAGACAAACTGCCGTGCTTCTGTGTCCAGAGAGCGTCTTATCAATATTATCTGTGAACATGCCACATCTCCCCCTGGCCACCGAAGTCGACGCCCTCGTCGACACAAGGAAAATAAATACAATAAGAGATATTAAAGAACACAAATGACATACAAAATACAAGAATTTAACATGTGTGATGCACCAAAATATAACAGAATAATATACATGTGTTATAAGCACCCAGACGACGACACAATGTTACTGGTCGATGTGGAGACTCCAGAAACTTAAGTGCCATCGACTAATATTGTTAGTGCAATTATACTTGAGCACCCCGCACACGCACACACCACGCTGCCTCAGTTCACAGGCACACTACACTGCGCAAAATATCGATGGTCTGCTGGAACTGTTTGTGGGTGATGTTATAAAGTGCCCACAACGACGATTTGTCCTGGTGTAGAATTATCACTGCAGGTCTCTGGTGATGACAACAGGGTGGGCAGTCGCTGGCTTGGACTGCCCCCCAAAATAGTGGCTCCTTAGGCCACGGCAGTGTAGTGGCTGCCCGACAGCTTCCCTGTGGTGTTTCTTGACTTCTGGTGTGCCACGGGGATGCTCCTGGATGCTCTCGAGCTCCGCCACAGCAAAATACTAGAACAAAACCACCAAACAATAAAAAGGGTGCTCCAACAAACAGTCACACATAAAAAGAACGGTATGTCATGTACAATTATATATTTTAAAGGTTGAAAAGTTTGCACTAAAATTCTTTTGACATGGGCAAAGAAAGAGAAAAAAAAAATAAGTACAAATTGGCATAAGAACTAAATTTTATAGAGAGTTGCCATCCAGAATTTAACTCAAAATGCTTCACAATCCAAATAAAACAGTAAAACAGACTCAGAATGCATTAACATGACAGAAAAACATAACCTTATTTGGGATCCCACTATTAAATCTTAATAACCAGTTGGTACTACTAATGAAAAGAAATAAGTGCACTTATGAGACAATCACACATGACAATGAAATGAACTCATTCACACTGACCATGGCCCAAATTACACACAACACTCACTTAACTATCTACTCAAACTAGTGTATGCGTCACTACAAACAACATCCACAATACATCTCCAAACTACGCCACGTGACATGCTTTCAACTACTATTATCATACTCTTGTCACTAATACAGTTTCTCGTCCACAATACTATCTTCCTCATCTCATTATTATCCTCATCATCTCAATCTCAATCATAATCATCAGTATTGGAATCAGCATTATTACTTCAGTCATTAACATCTTTATCTCAACTTTCAATATTCTCTTCAAAACAAAACATCTTCACTTACGTGTCTCATTTACCATGCTGCAAATTCAAAACATCTAACATAGGCATAACCTTCAAGAAATCACATTAAAATTTCAGGAATGACATTATATTGTTGCATCCATATCCTCCGAATCAAAATTAAGCTGGAAATCAGGTGGTATTAAACTTTGCTATAGAAGATGGTAATAAACTTGTTGCATAAACAGAAAAAAAATTATTCACATTACATTCACTTCCGTCCATTTAATCTCTCGTGTGAATTCATCACACACGCTATACTGGGCACGTTACAGCAACACCAATAAGCAAAATCTCTGAAATCATACAACTGTCGGGGTTACACTGTGGCACTTCCACCGAAGCTGACATCATCTCATCTCTCACATTAGCACCGTCGGGGTTACTCTTACGCACATCCACCGAGGCAAATCTCAACTCGTTTCACAACTCAACTTTCACAAAAACATTTTTGAAAATAACCAGTACGAACCACTTAGCACAGCAATACAATTTAAAGGAAATGAAGCCAAAACATGGGGAAAATGGAGTCAGAAGTTTTAGCGTCACGCCGGCAGACAATGGAAAAATGCAAAAATGAACCCGAAATTAAAATTTAGAAACCAGACTTTCAGATATGATAGTAACAAAATTTAGACTAAGAGAATCACAAATTAAAGCATAAAAATCCTTACCCTTAAGCCAGAAACAAATTTAGATTTTTCGCGACCACGTGGAGGACCACAAACCGTTACATTTTATAGGGAAAAACTATTTTACACTTGAAAATCTCACAAAAATTTAAATTATACCCGCCAAACTACTCGGTGCCTCACACCAATTGTCGTATGCCTCACTTTATATTAATTTTCAACTACACAGGGGAGTTACTCGCTTGCGAAAGGGATCGTTAAATCAAACAAAGAACTTCAAATTACGAGGCAACGACGAGGACGCAGCTAAAGCTAAACCCCAAAATAATTGCTATACCAATACAATGCCTGGCTTAAGGGAGAGGAAATATTCTATTCTACCATAATTAAGACTTCCAGACGAGGATGGAACACAGTTTATTAAATGAAATTAAATACTCACATACCTTTGCCCATTGCCTGCCGACGAGGACATCGTGTTTTAGCAGTTTCCCGTCTGTCTCACTCGAAGCTTACTTACTTACTCGTCACAAGAAGCCACGCCAACTCGGGCGTCAGTAAAGCTATCCCCTCCATGACACTGTTTCCCCTGACTCGCCCCTACTCGCAGACAAACTGCCGTGCTTCTGTGTCCAGAGAGCGTCTTATCAATATTATCTGTGCACATGACACAATATGGTGTTGAAAATTGTGTTGAACCAGTTAACTGCTAATGTATAAGTTATAATATAATGCTGGAGATGTGTTAAACTAGTTTACTGGGCATGTGTCAGTTATAATATAATGTTGGAAACGTGTTGTACCAGTATACTGGTAATGTGTCAGTTATAATATACTGTTAGAAATATGTTGAACCAGCATACTGGTAATGTGACGGTTATAATATAATGTTAGAAATATGCTGAACCAGCATACTGGTAATGTGACGGTTATAATATAATGTTGAAAATGTGTTGAACTAGTTTACTGGCAATGTGTCAGTTATATTATAATGTTGGAAACGTGTTGAAGCAGTATACTCGTAATGTGTCAGTTATAATATATTGTTAGAAATATATTGAACCAGTATACTGGTAATGTCTCAGTTATAGTATAATGATGGAGATGTGCTGAAACAGTATACTGGTAATGTGTAATTATAATATAATGCTGGAAAGGTGTTGAACCAGTATACTGATAATGTGACAGTTATAATATAATGCTGGAAATGTGTCAAACCAGTATACTGGTAGTGTCAGTTTTAATATATTATGGGGATGAGTAAATCCAGTATACTGGTAATGTGTCAGTTATAATATAATGCTTGAAATGTTTTGAACCAGTATACTGGTAATGTGTCAGTTATAATATAATGCTGGAAATGTGTTGAGCCTGCATACTGGTAATGTGACAGTTATAATATAATGAGGGAAATGTGTTGAATCAGTATACTGTTAATGTGTCAGTTATAATATAGTGTTGGAAATATGTTGAACCAGTATACTGGTATTGTGTCAATTATTATATAATGCTGTAAATGTGTTGAACCAGTACACTGGTAATGTGCTAGTTATAATATAATGCTGGAAATGTGTTAAAACAGTATACGGGTAATGTGTCAGTTTTAATATATTGCTGGATATAAGTTGAACCTGTATACTGGTAATGTGTCAGTTATAATATAATGTTGGAAATGTGTTGAACCAGTATACTGGTAATGTGTCGGTTATAATATAATGTTGGAAATGTGTTGAACCAGTATACTGGTAATGTGTCAGTTATAATATAATATTGGAAATGTATTGAACGAATATACGGGTAATGTGTCAAATATAATATAATGTTGAAAATGTGTTGAACCAGTATACTGGTTATGTGTCAGTTATAATATAATGTTGGAGATGTGTCAAACCAGTATTCTGGTAATGTGTCGGTTATAATAAAATGTTGGAAATGTGTTGAAGTAGTATACTGGTAATGTGTCGGTTATAATATAATGTTGGAAATGTGTTGAACGAGTGTACTGGTAATGTGTCAGTTATAATATAATGTTGAAGATGTATTGAACGAATATACTGTTAATGTGTCAAATATAATATAATGTTGAAAATGTGTTGAACCAGTATACTGGTTACGTGTCAGTTATAATATAATGTTGGAGATGTGTTGAACCAGTATACTGGTAATGTGTCATTTATAATATAATTTTGGAGATGTGTTTAACCAGTATACTGTTAATGTGTCAGTTATAATATAATGTTGGAGATGTGTTGAACCAGTATTCTGGTAATGTGTCAGTTATAATAAAATGTTGGAAATGTCTTGAACTAGTTTACTGGGAATGTGTCAGTTATAATATAATGTTGGAAATGTAATGAAGCAGTATACTGGTAATGTGTCAGATATAATTAATTGTTGGAAATGTGTTGAACCAGTATAGTCGTAATGTGTCAGTTATAATATAATGTTGGAAATGTGTTTAACCAGTATACTGGAAATGCGTCAGTTATAATATAATGCTGTAAAATTGTGTTGAACCAGTACACTGGTAATGTGTTAGTTATAATATAATGCTGGAAATGCGTTAAAGCAGTATACTGGTAATGTTTCAGTTTTAATATATTGTTGGATATAAGTTGAACCAGTATACTGGTAATGTGTCAATTATAATATAATACTGGAAATGTGCTGAACAAGTACACTGGTAATGTGTCAGTTATAATATAATGTTGGAGATATGTTGAACAGGTATACTGGTTATGTATTAGTTATCATATATAGCTGGAGATGTGTTGAACCATTATACTGGTAATGTGTCAGTTATAATATAATATTGGAAAAGTTTTGAACCAGTATACTAATAATGTGGCAGTTATAATATAATGCTGGAAATGTGTTGAACAAGTATACTGGTAATGTGTCACTTATATATGTTGTTGGAAATGTGTTGAACCAGTATAATGGTAATGTGTCAGTTATATATGTTGTTGGAAATTGTGTTGAACCAGTGAACTGCTAATGTATAAGTTATAATATAATGCTGGAGATGTGTTGAACTAGTTTACTGGGCATATGTCAGTTATAATATAATGTTGGAAACGTGTTGAACCAGTATACTGGTAATGTGTCAGTTATAATATACTGTTGGAGATGTGTTGAATCAGTATACTGGTAATGTGTCAGGTATAATATTATGTTGGAGATGTGTTGAACCAGTATACTGGTAATGTGTCAGGTATAATATAATGTTGGAAATGTGTTGAACCAGTATACTGGTAATGTGTCAGTTAGGCTATAAGGCTGGAAATGTGTTGAAACAGTATACTGGTAATGCGTCTGTTATAATATAATACCGGAAATGTGTTGGACCAGTTTACTGCAATTGTGTAAGTTATAATATAATGCTGGAAATGCGTTGATCCAGTTAACTGGTAATGTAATAGTTATAATAATATGTTGGAGATGTTTTCAACTAGCTTACTGGTAATGTGTCAGTTATAATATATTGTTGGAAATGTGTTGAACAGGTATACTGGGAATGTGTCAGTTATAATATAATGTTGGAAATGTGTTTAACCAGTATACTGGTAATGTGTCAGTCATAATATGGTGTTGGAGATGTGTTGAACCAGTATACTAGTAATGTATCAGTTATAATATAATGTTGCAGATGTGTTGAACACATTTACTGGTAATGTGTCAAATATAATATAAAGTTGAAAATGTGTTGAACCAGCATACTGGTAATGTGACAGTTATAATATAATGTTGGAAATGTGATGAAATAGTTTACTGGAAATGTGTCAGTTATAATATAATTTTCGAAATGTGTTGAACCAGATTACTGGTAATGTGTCACTTATAATATAATGCTGGAAATGTGCTGAACTAGTATACTGGGAATGTGTCAGTTATAATGTGGTGCTGGAAATGTGTTGAACCAGTATACTGGGAATGTGTCAGTTATAATATAATGTTGGAAATGTGTTGAACCAGTACACTGGTAATGTGTCAGTTATAATATAATGCTGGAAATGTGTTGAACCAGTATACCGGTAATGTGTCATCTATAATATAATGCTGGTAATGTGTTGAACCAGTATACTGGGAATGTGGCTGTTATAATATAATGTTGGAAATGTGCTTAACCAGTATTCTGGTAATTTGTCAGTCATAATATATTGTTGGATATAAGTTGAACCAGTATACTAGTAATGTGTCAATTATAATATAATGCTGGAAATGTGTTGAACAAGTACACTGGTAATGTGTCAGGTATAATATAATGTTGGATATGTGTTGAACAGGTATACCAGTAATGTATTACTTATCATATAATGCTGGAGATGTGTTGAACCAGTATACTGGTAATGTGTCAGTTATAATATTATGTTAGAGATATGTTAAATCAGTTTTTTAGGAATGTGTCAGTTGTAATATAATATTGGAAATTTGTTGAACCTGTATACTGGTAATGTGTCAGGTGTAATATAATGTTGGAGACGTGTTGAACGAATATACTGGTAATGTATCAAATATAATATAATGTTGAAAATGTGTTGAACCAGTATACAGGTAATGTGTCAGTTATAGTATAATGTTGGAGATGTATTCAACCAGTTTACTGGGAATCTGTCGGTTATAATATAGAGTTGGAAATGCGTTGAAGCAGTATACTGGTACTGTGTCTGTTATAATAAAATGTTGGAAATGTGTTGAACCAGTTTATTAGTAATGTGTCAGTTAGAAATAATGTTGGAAATGTGTTGAACCAGTATACTCGTAATGTGTCAGTTATAATTAATTGTTGGAGATTGTTGAACCAGTATAGTCGTAATGTGTCAGTTATAATATAAACGTTGGAAATGTGTTGAACCGGTATACGGGTAATGTGTCAGTTATAATATAATGATGGAAATGTGTTGAACCATTATACTGGTAATGTGTCAGTTAAAATATAATGTTGGAGATGTATTGAACGAATATACTGGTAATGTGTCAAATATAATATAATGTTGAAAATGTGTTGAACGAGTATACTGGTTATGTGTCAGTTATAATATAATGTTGGAGATGTGTTGAACCAGTATACTGGTAATGTGTCAGTTATAATATAATTTTGGAGATGTGTTGAACCAGTATACTGTTAATGTGTCAGTTATAATATAATGTTGGAGATATGTTAAACCAGTATTCTGGTACTGTGTCAGTTATAATAAAATGTTGGAAATTTCTTGAACTAGTTTACTGGGAATGTGTCAGTTATAATATAATTTTGGAAATGTATTGAACCAGTATACTGGTAATGTGTCAGTTATAATTAATTGTTGAAGATGTGTTGAACCAATATAGTCGTAATGTGTTAGTTATAATCTAATGTTGGCAATGTGTTGAACCAGTATACTGGTAATGTGTCAGTTTTAATATATTTTTGTAGATGTGAAGAGCCAGTATACTGGGAAGTGTCAGTTTTAATATAATGTTGGAAATATGTGTTGAACCAGTATACTGTGAATGTGTCAGTTATAATACAATGCTGGCAATGTGTTGAACCAGTTTACTGGGAATGTGTCAGTTATAACATAATGTTGGAAATGTGTTGGACCAGTTTACTGCGAACGAGTAAGTTATAATGTAATGCTGGAAATGCGTTGATCCAGTTGACTGGTAATGTTTTAGTTATAATAATATGTTGCAGATGTATTCAACTAGCTTACTGGTAATGTGTCGGTTATAATATATTGTTGGAAATGTGTTGAACCAGCTTACCAGTAATGTGCAAGTTATAATATAATTTCGGTAATGTGTTGAACAAGTATACTGGGAATGTGTGAGTTATAATGTGGTGCTGGTAATCTGTTGAACCAGTATACTGGGAATGTGTCAGTTATAATATAATGTTGAAAATTTGCTTAACCAGTATACTGGTAATGTGTCACTCATAATATGGTGTTGGAGATGTGTTGAACCAGTATACTGGTAATGTGTCAGTTATAATATAATGTTGCAGATGTGTTGAACGAATATACTGGTAATGTGTCAAATATAATATAATATTGAAAATGTGTTGAACCAGCATACTGGGAATGTGACAGTTATAATATAATGTTGGAAATGTGTTGAAATAGTTTACTGGGAATGTGTTAGTTATAATATAATGTTGGAAATGTGTTGAACCAGTATACTGGTAATGTGTCAGTTATAATATACTGTTGGAGATGTGTTGAGCCAGTATAGTGGGAATGTGTCTGTTATAATATAATGCTGGAAATGTGTTGAACTAGTATACTGGGAATGTGCCAGTTATAAAATAATGATGGATATGTGTTCAACTAGTTTACTGGGAATGTGTCAGTTATAATATAATGTTAAAAATGTGTTGAACCAGTTCTCAGGGAATGTGTCAATTTTAATATAATGTTGGAAATGTTTTGAACCAGCATACGGAGAATGTGTCAGTTATAATATAATGCTGGAAGTGTGTGGAACCAGTTTACAGGGAATGTGTCAGTTATAATATAATGCTGAAAGTGTGTTGAACAAGTACATTGGTAATGTGTTAGTTATAATATAATGTTGGAGATGTGTTGAGTAGGTATACCGGTAATGTATCACTTATCATATCATGTTGGAGATGTGTTGAAACAGTATA
This sequence comes from Deroplatys truncata, assembly GCA_030765065.1. Taxonomy (NCBI): domain Eukaryota; kingdom Metazoa; phylum Arthropoda; class Insecta; order Mantodea; family Mantidae; genus Deroplatys; species Deroplatys truncata. Next base: position 333,647,313 of record CM060975.1, on the reverse strand, counting down.
CTGGTAATGTGTCAGTTATAATTTAATGTAGGAAATGTTTTGAACTACTACACTGGTAATGTGTCAGTTATCAATGGTGTTGGAAATTGTTTGGAACCAGTTAACTGCAAATGTATAAGTTATAATATAAAGCTGGAAATGTGTTGAACTAGTTTACTGGGCATGTGTCAGTTATAATATAATGTTGGAAACGTGCTGAAACCAGTATACTGGTAATGTGTCAGTTATAATATCCTGTTGCATGTGTGTTGAATAAGTATACTGGTAATGTGTCAGTTTTAAAATTATGTTGGAGGTGTGTTGAACCAGTATACTGGTAATGTGTCAGTTATAATATAATGTTGGAAATGTGTTGAACCAGCACACTGGTAATGTGTTAGTTATAATATAATGCTGGAAATGTGTTGAAACAGTATTCTGGTAATGCGTACGTTATAATATAATGCTGGAAATGTGTTGAACCAGTATACTGGTAACGTGTCAGTTATAATATAGTGTTGGAGATGTGTAGAATCAGTTTTTTGGAAATGTGTCAGTTGTAATATAATGTTGGAAATGTGTTGAACCAGTATACTGGTAATGAGTCAGTCGTAATATAATGTTGGAGATGTGTTGAACGAATATACTGGTAATGTGTCAAATATAATATAATGTTGAAAATGTGTTGAACCAGTATACTGGTAATGTGTCAGTTATAATCGAATGTTGGAGATGTGTTCAACCAGTTTACTGGTAATCTGTCAGTTATCATATAGATTTGGAAATGTGTTGAACCAGTATACTGGTACTGTGTTAGTTATTATTAATTGTTGGTGATGTGTTGAACCAGTATAGTCGTAATGTGTCAGTTATAATATAATGTTGGAAATGTGTTGAACCAGTATACTGGTAATGTGTCAGTTATAATAAAATGATGGAAATGTGTTGAACCAGTATACTGATAATGTGTCAGTCATTATTTTGTGTTGGAAATGTGTTGAACCAGTATACTAGTAATGTGTCAGTTTTAATGTATTATTGGAGATGAGTAAATCCAGTATACTGGTAATGTGTCAGTTATAATATAATGCTTGAAATGATTTGAACCAGTATACTGGGAATGTGACAGTTATAATATAATGCTGGAAATGTGTTGAACCAGTATACTAGTAATCTGTCAGTTATAATATAATGATGCAATTGTGTTGAATCAGTATACTGGTAATGTGTCAGTTATAATATAGTGTTGGAAATGTGTTTAACCAGTATACCGGTATTGTGTCAGTTATAATATAATGCTGTAAATGTGTTGAACCAGTACACTGGTAATGTGTCAGTTATAATATAATGCTGGAAATGTGTTAAAGCAGTATACGGGTAATTTGTCAGTTTTAATATATTGTTGGATATAAGTTGAACCTGTATACTGGTAATGCCTCCGTTATAATATAATGTTGGAAATGTGTTGAACCAGTATACTGGTAATGTGTCAGTTATAATATAAAGCTGGAAATGTGTTGAAACAGTATACTGGTAATGCGTCCGTTATAATATAATGCTGGAGATGTGTTGAACCAGTATACTGGTAATGTGTCAGTTATAATATAATGTTGGAGATGTGTTGAATAAGTTTTTTGGGAATGTTCAGTTGTAATATAATGTTAGAAATGTGTTGAACCAGTTTACTGGTATAGTGTCAATTATAATGTGGTGCTGGAAATGTGTTGAACCAGTAAACTGGGAATGTGTCAGTTATAAAATAATGTTGGAAATGTGTTGAACCAGTATACTGGTAATGCGTCAGTTAGAATATGGTCCTGGAAATGTGTTGAACAAGTATGCTGGTAATGTATTAGTTATAATATAATGTTGGAGATGTGTTGAACCAGTGTACTGGTAATGTGTCAGTTATAACATAATGCTGGAGATGTGTTGAACCATTGTACTGGTAAAGTGTCAGTTATAACATAATGTTAGAGATGTATTGAGCCAGTATACCGGGAATGTGTCAGTTATAATATAATGCTGGAAATGTGTTGAACCAGTATGCTGGTAATGTGTCAGTTATAATATGGTGATGAAAATGTGTTCTACCAGTATATTGGTAATGTGTCAGTTATAATACATGCTGGAAATGTGTTGAACCAGTATATTGGTAATGTATTAGTTATAATATAATTCGGGAGATGTGCTGGACTAGCTGACTGGGCATGTGTCAGTTACAATATAATGCTGTAAATGTGTTGAACCAGTACACTGGTAATGCGTCAATTATAATATAATGCTGGAAATGTGATGAACCAGTATACCAGTAATGTGTCAGTTATAATATATTGCTGAAAATGTGTTGAACCAGTATACTGGTAATGTATTAGTTATAATAAAATGTTGGAGGTGCGTTGTACCAGTATACTGGTAATGTGTTAGTTATAACATAATTTTGGAGGTGCGTTGAACCAGTATTCTGGTAATGTGTCAGTTATAATAAAATGTTGGAAATGTCTTGAACTAGTTTACTGGGAATGTGTCAGTTATAATATCATGTTGGAAATGTAATTAACCTGTATAATGGTAATGTGTCAGATATAATTAATTGTTGGAGATGTGTTAAACCAGTATAGTCGTAATGTGTCAGTTATAATATAATGTTGGAAATATGTTGAACCAGTATACTGGTAATGTGTCAGTTATAATATAATGCTGTAAAATTGTGTTGAACCAGTACACTAGTAATGTGTCTGTTATAATATAATGCTGAAAATGCGTTAAAGCAGTATACTGGTAATGTTTCAGTTTTAATATATTGTTGGATATAAGTTGAACCATTATACTGGTAATGTGTCAATTATAATATAATGCTGGAAATGTGTTGAACAAGTACACTGGTAATGTGTCAGTTGTAATATAATGTTGGAGATGTGTTGAATAGGTACACCGGTAATGTATTACTTATCATATCATACTGGAGATGTGTTGAAACAGTATACTGGTAATGTGTCAGTTATAATATAATGTTGGAAATGTGTTTAACTAGTTTACTTGGAATGTGTCATTTATAACAAAATGTTGGAAATGTATTGATCCACTATACTGGTACTGTGTCAGTTATAATAAAATGTTGGAAATGTGTTGAACCAGTATTCTGGTAATGTGTCAGTTGGAAATGTGTTGAACCAGTATACTGGTAATGTGTCATTATAATTAATTGTTGGAGATGTGTTGAACCAGTATAGTCGTAATGTGTCAGTTATAATATAATGTTGGAATTTTTTTGAACCAGTATACTGGTAATGTGTCAGTTATAATATCATGTCGGAAATGTGTTGAACCAGTATACTAGTAGTGTGTCAGTTATAATATAAAGCTGGAAATGTGTTGAAACAGTATACTGGTAATGCGTCCGTTATAATATAATGCTGGAGATGTGTTGAACCAGTATACTGGTAATGTGTCAGTTATAATATAATGTTGGAGATGTGTTGAATCAGTTTTTTGGGAATGTGTCAGTTGTAATATAATGTTGGAAATGTGTTGAACCAGTATACTGATGTGTTAGTTATAATATAATGTTGGAGATGTGTTGAACGAATATACTGGTAATGTGTCAAATATAATATAATGTTGCAAATGTGTTAAACCAGTATACCTGTAATGTGTCAGATATAATATAATGTTTGAGATGTGTTCAACCAGTTTACTGGGAATCTGTCGGTTAACATATAGAGTTGGAGGTATGTTGAACCAGTATACTGGTACTGTGTCAGTTATAATATAATGTTGAAATGTGTTAAACCATTACACTGGTATTGTGTCAGTTATAATAAAACGTTGAAATTGTGTTGTACCAGTACACTGGTGATGTGTCAGTTATATATGGTGTTGGAAATGAGTTGAACCAGTATATTAATAATGTATTAGTAATAATATAATTTGGGAGATGTGCTGAACTAGTTTACTGGGCATGTGTCAGTTACAATATAATGCTGTAAATGTGTTGAACCAGTACACTGGTAATGTGTCAGTTATAATATATCGCTGGAAATGTGTTGAAACAGTATACCGGTAATGTATTAGTTATAATTAAATGTTGGAGGTGCGTTGAACCAGTATACTGGTAATGTGTCAGTTATAATAAAATGTTGGAAATGTCTTGAACTAGTTTATTGGGAATGTGTCAGTTATAATATAATGTTGGAGATGTGTCAACCAGTTTACTGGGATTCAGTCGGTTATAATATAGAGTTGGAAATGTGTTGAACCAGTGTACTGGTACTCTCTCAGATATAATAAAATGTTGGAAATGTGTTGAACCAGTTCATTGGTAATGTGTCAGTTATAAATAATGATGGAAATGTGTTGAACTATTATACTGGTAATGTGTCAGTTATAATATAATGTTGGGGATGTGTTGAACAAGTATACTGTTAATGTGTCAGTTATAATATAATGTTGGAAATGTGCTGAACTAGTTTACTGGGAATGTGTCAGTTATAATATAAGGTTAGAAATGTGATGAACCAGCATACTGGTAATGTGACGGTTATAATATAATGTTGGAGATGTGTTAAACTAGTATTCTGATAATGTGTCAGTTATAATTAAATGTTGGAAATGTCTTGAACTAGTTTACTGGGAATGTGTCAGTTATAATATAATGTTAGAAATGTAATGAACCAGTATACTGGTAATGTGTCAAATATAATTAATTGTTGGAGATGTGTTGAACCAGTATAGTGGTAATGTGTTAGTTATAACATAATGTTGGAAATGTGTGGAACCAGTATACTGGTAATGTGTCAGTTTTAATATATTGTTGTAGATGTGTGGAGAAAGTATACTGGGAATGTGTCAGTTTTAATATAATGTTGGAAATATGTGTTGAACCAGTTAACTGGTAATGCATTGGTTATAATAATATGTTGGAGATGTTTTTAATTAGTTTACTGGTAATGTGTCGGTTATAATATATTGTTGAAAATGTGTTGAACTAGCTTACTAGTAATGTGCCAGTTATAATATAATTTCAGAAATTTGTTGAACAAGTATACTGTAAATGTGTGAGTTATAATGTGGTGCTGGTAATGTGTTGAACCAGTATACTGGGAATGTATAAGTTATAATATAATGTTGGAAATTTGTTTAACCAGTATACTGGTAATGTGTCAGTCATAATATGGTGTTGGAGATGTGTTGAAGCAGTATAATGGTAATGTGTCAGTTATAATATAATGTTGCAGTTGCGTTGAACGAATATACTGGTAATGTGTCAAATATAATATAATGTTGAAAATGTGTTGAACCAGCATACTGGTAATGGGACAGTTATAATATAATTTTGGAAATATGTTGAACCAGTACACTGGTAATGTGTCAGCTATAATATAATGTTGAAAATCTGTTGAACCAGTGTACTGGTAATGTGTGAGTTATAATATATTGTTGGAGATGTGTTGAGCCAGTATACTGGGAATGTGTCAGTTATAATATAATGCTGGAAATGTGTTGAACCAGTATACTGGGAATGTGTCAGTTATAATATAATGATGGAAAGGTGTTAAACTAGTTTACTGGCAATGTGTCAGTTATAATATCATGTTAAAAATGTCTTGAATCAGTACATAGGGTATGTGTCAATTTTAATATAATGTTGGAAATATGTTTTGAACCAGCATACGGGGAATGTGTCAGTTATAATATAATGCTGGAAATGTGTGGAACCAGATTACTCGGAATGTGTCAGTTATAATATAATGCTGAAAGTGTGTTGAACCATAATACTGGGGATGTGTCAGTTATAATATAATGTTAGAAATGTTTTGAACCAGTTTACTGGTATAGTGTCAGTTATAATGTGGTGCTGGAAATGTGTTGAGCCAGTAAACTGGGAATGTGTCAGTTATAAAATAATGTTGGAAATGTGTTGAACCAGTATACTGGTAATGCGTCAGTTAGAATATGGTCCTGGAAATGTGTTGAACAAGTATACTGGTAATGTATTAGTTATAATATAATGTTGGAGTTGTAGTGAACCAGTGTACTGGTAATGTGTCAGTTATAACATAATGCTGGAGATGTGTTGAACCAGTGTACTGGTAAAGTGTCAGTTATAACATAACGTTAGAGATGTATTGAGCCAGTATACCGGGAATGTGTCAGTTATAATATAATGCTGGAAATGTGTTGAACCAGTATGCTGGTAATGTGTCAGTTATAATATGGTGATGGAAATGTGTTCTACCAGTATACTGGTAATGTGTCAGTTATAATACATGCTGGAAATGTGTTGAACCAATATACTGGTAATGTGTTAGTTATAATATAATTCGGGAGATGTGCTGGACTAGCTGACTGGGCATGTGTCAGTTACAATATAATGCTGTAAATGTGTTGAACCAGTACACTGGTAATGTGTCAATTCTAATATAATGCTGGAAATGTGTTGAACCAGTATGCTGGTAATGTGTCAGTTATAATATGGTGATGGAAATGTGTTCTACCAGTATACTGGTAATGTGTCAGTTATACATGGTGTTGGAAATGTGTTGAACCAGTATATTGGTAATGTATTAGTTATAATATCATTCGGGAGATGTGCTGGACTAGCTGACTGGGCATGTGTCAGTTACAATATAATGCTGTAAATGTGTTGAACCAGTACACTGGTAATGTGTCAATTATAATATAATGCTGGAAATGTGTTGAACCAGTATACCAGTAATGTGTCAGTTATAATATAATGCTGAAAATGGGTTGAACCAGTATACTGGTAATGTATTAGTTATAATAAAATGTTGGAGGTGCGTTGAACCAGTATACTGGTAATGTGTTAGTTATAATATAATATTGGAGGTGCGTTGAACCAGTATTCTGGTAATGTGTCAGTTATAATAAAATGTTGGAAATGTCTTGAACTAGTTTACTGGGAATGTGTCAGTTATAATATCATGTTGGAAATGTAATTAACCTGTATACTGGTAATGTGTCAGTTATAATAAAATGTTGGAAATGTCTTGAACTAGTTTACTGGGAATGTGTCAGTTATAATATCATGTTGGAAATGTAATTAACCTGTATACCAGTAATGTGTCAGTTATAATATATTGCTGAAAATGTGTTGAACCAGTATTCTGGTAATGTATTAGTTATAATAAAATGTTGGAGGTGCGTTGAACCAGTATTCTGGTAATGTGTCAGTTATAATAAAATGTTGGAAATGTCTTGAACTAGTTTACTGGGAATGTGTCAGTTATAATATCATGTTGGAAATGTAATTAACCTGTATACTGGTAATGTGTCAGATATAATTAATTGTTGGAGATGTGTTAAACCAGTATAGTCGTAATGTGTCAGTTATAATATAATGTTGGAAATATGTTGAACCAGTATACTGGTAATGTGTCAGTTATAATATAATGCTGTAAAATTGTGTTGAACCAGTACACTAGTAATGTGTCTGTTATAATATAATGCTGAAAATGCGTTAAAGCAGTATACTGGTAATGTTTCAGTTTTAATATATTGTTGGATATAAGTTGAACCAGTATACTGGTAATGTGTCAATTATAATATAATGCTAGAAATGTGTTGAACAAGTACACTGGTAATGTGTCAGTTGTAATATAATGTTGGAGATGTGTTGAATAGGTACACCGGTAATGTATTACTTATCATATCATACTGGAGATGTGTTGAAACAGTATACTGGTAATGTGTCAGTTATAATATAATGTTGGAAATGTGTTGAACCAGTTTACTTGGAATGTGTCATTTATAACAAAATGTTGGAAATGTATTGATCCACTATACTGGTACTGTGTCAGTTATAATAAAATGTTGGAAATGTGTTGAACCAGTATTCTGGTAATGTGTCAGTTGGAAATGTGTTGAACCAGTATACTGGTAATGTGTCATTATAATTAATTGTTGGAGATGTGTTGAACCAGTATAGTCGTAATGTGTCAGTTATAATATAATGTTGGAAATTTGTTGAACCAGTATACTGGTAATGTGTCAGTTATTATAATATCATGATGGAAATGTTTTGAACCATTGTACTGGTAATGTGTCAGTTATAATATAATGTTGGGGATGTGTTGAACAAGTAAACTGGTAATGTGTCAGTTATAATATAATGTTGGAAATGTGCTGAACTATTTTACTGGGAATATGTCAGTTATAGTATAATGTTAGAAATATGTTGAACCAGCATACTGGTAATGTGAGGGTTATAATATAATGTTAGAAATATGTTGAACCAGCATACTGGTAATGTGACGGTTATAATATAATGTTGAAAATGTGTTGAACTAGTTTACGGGGTATGTGTCAGTTATATTATAATGTTGGAAACGTGTTGAAGCAGTATACTCGTAACGTGTCAGTTATAATATATTGTTAGAAATGTATTGAACCAGTATACTGGTAATGTCTCAGTTATAGTATAATGATGGAGATGTACTGAAACAGTATACTGGTAATGTGTAAATATAATATAGGCCTGGAAAGGTGTTGAATCAGTATACTGATATTGTGACAGTTATAATATAATGCTGGAAATGTGTCAAACCAGTATACTGGTAATGTGTCAGTTTTAATATATTATGGAGATGAGTAAATTCAGTATACTGGTAATGTGTCAGTTATAATATAATGCTTGAAATGTTTTGAACCATTATACTGGTAATGTGTCAGTTATAATATAATGCTGGGAATGTGTTGAACCAGTATACTGGTAATGTGACAGTTATAATATAATGATGCAAATGTGTTGAATCAGTATACTGTTAATGTGTCAGTTATAATATAGTGTTGGAAATGTGTTGAAACAGTATACTGGTATTGTGTCAATTATAATATAATGCTGTAAATATGTTGAACCAGTACACTGGTAATGTGTCAGTTATAATATAATGCTGGAAATGTGTTAAAACAATATACGGGTAATGTGTCAGTTTTAATATATTGCTGGATATAAGTTGAACCTGTATACTGGTAATGTGTCAGTTATAATATAATGTTGGAAATGTGTTGAACCAGTATACTGGTAATGTGTCGGTTATAATATAATGTTGGAAATGTGTTGAACCAGTATACTGGTAATGTGTCAGTTATAATATAATATTGGAGATGTATTGAACGAATATACGGGTAATGTGTCAAATATAATATAATGTTGAAAATGTGTTGACCCAGTATACTGTTTATGTGTCAGTTATAATATAACTTTGGAGATGAGTTAAACCAGTATTCTGGTAATGTGTCAGTTATAATAAAATGTTGGATATGTGTTGAACTAGTTTACTGGGTATGTGTCAGTTATAATATAATGTTGGAAATGTAATGATTCAGTAGACTGGTAATGTGTCAGTTATAATTAATTGTTGGAGATGTGTTGAAGCAGTATAGTCGTAATGTGTCAGTTTTAATATATTGTTGTAGATGTGTGGAGCCAGTATACTGGGAATGTGTCAGTTTTAATATAATGTTGGAAATATGTGTTGAACCAGTAAAATGTGTATGTGTCAGTTATAATATAATGCTGGAAATGTGTTGAACCAGTATACTGGTAATGTGTCAGTTATAATATAATGTTAGAAATGTGTTGAACTAGTATACTGGTAATGTGTCGGTTTTAATATATTCTTGTAGATGTGTTAAGCCAGTATACTGGGAATGTGTCAGTTATAATATAATGTTAGAAATGTGTTGAACTAGTATACTGGTAGTGTGTCAGTTTTAATACATTGTTGTAGATGTGTTAAGCCAGTTTACTGGGAATGTGTCAGTTATAATATAATGTTAGAAATGTGTTGAACTAGTATACTGGTAATGTGTCAGTTTTAATATATTGTTGTAGATGTGTTAAGCCAGTATACTGGGAATGTGTCAGTCATAATATAATGTTAGAAATGTGTTGAACCAGCATACTGGTAATGTGACGGTTATAATATAATGTTGGAGAATTGTTAAACCAGTATTCTGGTAATGTGTCAGTTATAATAAAATGTTGGAAATGTCTTGAACTAGTTTACTGGGAATGAGTCAGTTATAATATAATGTTAGATATGTAATGTACCAGTATACTGGTAATGTGTCAGTTATAATTAATTGTTGGAGATGTGTTGAACCAGTTTAGTCGTAATGTGTTAATTATAATATAATGTTGGAAATGTGTTGAACCAGTATACTGGTATTGTGTCAGTTTTAATATATTGTTGTAGATGTGTGGAGCCAGTACACTGGGAATGTGTCAGTATTAATATAATGTTGGAGATGTGTTGAACCAGTACACTGGGAATGTGTCAGTTATATTATAATGCTGGAAATGTGTTGAACCAGTATCCTGGGAATGCGTCAGATATAATGTAATGCTGGAAATATGTGTTGAACCAGTATACTGTGAATGTGTCAGTTATAACATAATGTTGGAAATGTGTTGGACCAGTTTACTGCGAATGTGTAAGTTATAATATAATGCTGGAAAATCGTTGATCCAGTTAACTGGTAATGTATTAGTTATAATAATATGTTGGAGATGTTTTTAACTAGTTTACTGGTAATGTTTCGGTTATAATATATTGTTGGAAATGTGTTGAATCAGCTTACTAGTAATGTGACAGTTATAATATAATTTCGGAAATGTTTTGAACAAGTATACTGTGAATGTGTGAGTTATAATGTGGTGCTGGTAATGTGTTGAACCAGTATACTGGGAATGTGTAAGTTATAATATAATGCTGAAAATTTGTTTAACCAGTATACTCGTAATGTGTCAGTCATAATATGGTGTTGGAGATATGTTGAACCAGTATACTGGTAATGTGTCAGTTATAATATAATGTTGCAGATGTGTTGAACGAATATACTGGTAATGTGTCAAATATAATATAAAGTTGAAAATGTGTTGAACCAGCATACTGGTAATGTGACAGTTATAATATAATTTTGGAAATGTGTTGAACCAGTACACTGGTAATGTGTCAGTTATAATATAATGTTAAAAATGTGTTGAACCAGTATACTGGTAATGTGTGCGTTATAATATATTGTTGGAGATGTGTTGAGGCAGTTTACTGGGAATGCGTCAGTTATAATATAGTGCTGGAAATGTGTTGAACCAGTATACTGGGAATGTGTGATTTATAATATAATGATGGAAAGGTGTTGAACTAGTTTACTGGCAATGTGTCAGTTATAATATAATGTTAAAAATGTCCTGAATCAGTACACAGGGAATCTGTCAATTTTAATATAATGTTGGAAATATGTTTTGAACCAGCATACTGGGAATGTGTCAGTTATAATATAATGCTGGAAATGTGTGGAACCAGTTTACTCGGAATGTGTCAGTTATAATATAATGCTTAAAGTGCATTGAGCCAGTATACTGAGGATGTGTCAGTTATAATATAATGTTAGAAATGTGTTGAACCAGTTTACTGGTAATGTGTCAGTTGTAATGTGGTGCTGGAAATGTGTTGAACCAGTATACTGGGAATGTGTCAGTTATAAAATAATGTTGGAAATGTGTTGAACCAGTATACTGGTAATGTGTCAGTTATAATATGGTCCTGGAAATGTGTTGAACAAGTATACTGGTAATGTATTAGTTATAATATAATGTTGGAGGTGTGTTGAACCACTATACTGGTAATGTGTCAGTCATAACATAATGCTGGAGATGTGTTGAACCTGTGTACTGGTAAAGTGTCAGTTATAACATAATGTTAGAGATGTATTGAGCCAGTATACCGGGAATGTGTCAGTTATAATATAATGCTGGAAATGTGTTGAACCAGTATGCTGGTAATGTGTCAGTTATAATATGGTGATGGAAATGTGTTGTACCAGTATACTGGTAATGTGTCAGTTATAATACATGCTGGAAATGTATTGAAGCAATATACCGGTAATGGGTCAGTTATAATATAATGTTGGAATGTGTTAAACCATTACACTGCTATTCTGTCAGTTATAATATAACGTTGAAAATGTGTTGTACTAGTATACTGGTAATGTGTCAGTTATACATGGTGTTGGAAATGTGTTGAACCAGTATATTGGTAATGTATTAGTTATAATATTATTCGGGAGATGTGCTGAACTAGCTTACTGCGCATGTGTCAGTTACAATATAATGCTGTAAATGTGTTGATCTAGTATACTGGTAATGTATTAGTTATAATTAAATGTTGGAGGTGCGTTGAACCAGTATACTGGCAATGTGTCAGTTATAGCATAATGTTGGAGGTGCGTTGAACCAGTATTCTGGTAATGTGTCTGTTATAATATAATGCTGAAAATGCGTTAAAGCACTATACTGGTAATGTTTCAGTTTTAATATATTTTTGGATACAAGTTGAACCAGTATACTGGTAATGTGTCAATTATAATATAATGCTGGAAATGTGTTGAACAAGTACACTGGTAATGTGTCAGTTATAATATAATGTTGGAGATGTGTTGAACAGGTATTTCGGTAATGTATTACTTATCATGTAATGCTGGAGATGTGTTGAAACAGTATACTGGGGATGTGTCAGTTATAATATAATGTTAGAAATGTGTTGAACCAGTTTACTGGTAATGTGTCGGTTATAATATAATGTTGGAAATGTGTTGAACCAGTATACTGGTAATGTGTCAGTTATAATATAATGTTGGAGATGTATTGAACGAAAATACTGGTAATGTGTCAAATATAATATAATGTTGAAAATGTGTTGAACCAGTATACTGGTTATGTGTCAGTTATAATATCATTTTGGAGATGTGTTGAACCAGTATACTATTAATGTGTGAGTTATAATATAATGTTGGAGATGTGTGAAACCAGTATTCAGGTAATGTGTCAGTTATAATATAATGTTCGAAATGTAATGAACCAGTATACTGTTAATGTGTTAGTTATAATTAATTGTTGGAGATGTGTTGAACAAGTATAGTCGTAATGTGTTAGTTATAATATAATGTTGGAAATGTGTTGAACCAGTATACTGGTATTGTGTCAGTTTTAATATTTTGTTGTAGATGTGTGGAGCCAGTACACTGGGAATGTGGCAGTTTTAATATAATGTTGGAAATATGTGTGGGGCCAGTATACTGTGAATGTGTCAGTTATAATATAATGCTGGAAATGTGTTGAACCAGTTTACTAGGAATGTGTCAGTTACAATATAATCTGGAAATGTGTTAAACCAGTATACTGGGGATGTGTCGGTTATAACATAATGTTGGAAATGTGTTCGACCAGTTTAATGCGAATGTGTAAGTTATAATATAATGCTGGAAATGCGTTGAACCATTTAACTGGTAATGTATTAGTTATAATAATATGTTCAAGATGTTTTTACTAGTTTACTGGTAATGTGTCGGTTATAATATATTGTTGGAAATGTGTTGAACCAGTATATTGGTAATGTGTCAGTTATAATATTATGCTGAAAATTGTGTTGAACCAGTACACTGTTAATGTGTCAGTTATAATATAATGCTGGAAATGCGTTAAAGCTGTATACTGGTAATGTTTCAGTTTTAATATATTGTTGGATATAAGTTGAACCAGTATACTGGTAATGTGTCAATTATAATATAATGCTAGAAATGTGTTGAACAAGTACATTGGTAATGCGTCAGTTATAATATAATGTTGGAGATGCGTTGAACAGGTATACCGGTAATGTTTTACTTATCATATAATGCTGGAGTTGTGTTTAACCAGTATACTGGTAATGTGTCAGTTATAATATAATGTTGGAAATGTGTTGAACCAGTATACTAATAATGTGGCATTTATAATATAATGCTGGAAATGTGTTGAACCAGTATACTGCTAATGTGTCAGTTATATATGTTGTTGGAAATGTGTTGAACCAGTATACTGGTAATGTGTCAGTTATAATATAATTTAGGAAATGTGTTGAACTAGTACACTGGTAATGTGTCAGTTATATATTGTCGTATGCCTCACTTTATATTAATTTTCAACTACAGAGGGGAGCTACTCGCTTGCGAGAGCGATCGTTAAATCAAACAAAGAACTTCAAATTACGAGGCAACGACGAGGACGCAGCTAAAGATAAATCCCAAAATAATTTCTATAGCAATACAATGCCTGGCTTAAGGGAGAGGAAAGATTCTATTCTACCATAATTAGGACTTCCAGACGTGGATGGAACACAGTTTATTAAATGAAATTAAATACTCCCATAGCTTTGCCCATTGCCTGCCGACGAGGACATCGTGTTTTAGCAGTTTCCCGTCTGTCTCACTCGAAGCTTACTTACTTACTCGTCACAAGAAGCCACGCCAACTCGGGCGTCAGTAACGCTATCCCCTCCATGACACTATTTCCCCTGACTCGCCCCTACTCACAGACAAACTGCCGTGCTTCTGTGTCCAGAGAGCGTCTTATCAATATTATCTGTGAACATGCCACATCTCCCCCTGGCCACCGAAGTCGACGCCCTCGTCGACACAAGGAAAATAAATACAATAAGAGATATTAAAGAACACAAATGACATACAAAATACAAGAATTTAACATGTGTGATGCACCAAAATATAACAGAATAATATACATGTGTTATAAGCACCCAGACGACGACACAATGTTACTGGTCGATGTGGAGACTCCAGAAACTTAAGTGACATCGACTAATATTGTTAGTGCAATTATACTTGAGCACCCCGCACACGCACACACCACGCTGCCTCAGTTCACAGGCACACTACACTGCGCAAAATATCGATGGTCTGCTGGAACTGTTTGTGGGTGATGTTATAAAGTGCCCACAACGACGATTTGTCCTGGTGTAGAATTATCACTGCAGGTCTCTGGTGATGACAACAGGGTGGGCAGTCGCTGGCTTGGACTGCCCCCCAAAATAGTGGCTCCTTAGGCCACGGCAGTGTAGTGGCTGCCCGACAGCTTCCCTGTGGTGTTTCTTGACTTCTGGTGTGCCACGGGGATGCTCCTGGATGCTCTCGAGCTCCGCCACAGCAAAATACTAGAACAAAACCACCAAACAATAAAAAGGGTGCTCCAACAAACAGTCACACATAAAAAGAACGGTATGTCATGTACAATTATATATTTTAAAGGTTGAAAAGTTTGCACTAAAATTCTTTTGACATGGGCAAAGAAAGAGAAAAAAAAAATAAGTACAAATTGGCATAAGAACTAAATTTTATAGAGAGTTGCCATCCAGAATTTAACTCACAATGCTTCACAATCCAAATAAAACAGTAAAACAGACTCAGAATGCATTAACATGACAGAAAAACATAACCTTATTTGGGATCCCACTATTAAATCTTAATAACCAGTTGGTACTACTAATGAAAAGAAATAAGTGCACTTATGAGACAATCACACATGACAATGAAATGAACTCATTCACACTGACCATGGCCCAAATTACACACAACACTCACTTAACTATCTACTCAAACTAGTGTATGCGTCACTACAAACAACATCCACAATACATCTCCAAACTACGCCACGTGACATGCTTTCAACTACTATTATCATACTCTTGTCACTAATACAGTTTCTCGTCCACAATACTATCTTCCTCATCTCATTATTATCCTCATCATCTCAATCTCAATCATAATCATCAGTATTGGAATCAGCATTATTACTTCAGTCATTAACATCTTTATCTCAACTTTCAATATTCTCTTCAAAACAAAACATCTTCACTTACGTGTCTCATTTACCATGCTGCAAATTCAAAACATCTAACATAGGCATAACCTTCAAGAAATCACATTAAAATTTCAGGAATGACATTATATTGTTGCATCCATATCCTCCGAATCAAAATTTAGCTGGAAATCAGGTGGTATTAAACTTTGCTATAGAAGATGGTAATAAACTTGTTGCATAAACAGAAAAAAAATTATTCACATTACATTCACTTCCGTCCATTTAATCTCTCGTGTGAATTCATCACACACGCTATACTGGGCACGTTACAGCAACACCAATAAGCAAAATCTCTGAAATCATACAACTGTCGGGGTTACACTGTGGCACTTCCACCGAAGCTGACATCATCTCATCTCTCACATTAGCACCGTCGGGGTTACTCTTACGCACATCCACCGAGGCAAATCTCAACTCGTTTCACAACTCAACTTTCACAAAAACATTTTTGAAAATAACCAGTACGAACCACTTAGCACAGCAATACAATTTAAAGGAAATGAAGCCAAAACATGGGGAAAATGGAGTCAGAAGTTTTAGCGTCACGCCGGCAGACAATGGAAAAATGCAAAAATGAACCCGAAATTAAAATTTAGAAACCAGACTTTCAGATATGATAGTAACAAAATTTAGACTAAGAGAATCACAAATTAAAGCATAAAAATCCTTACCCTTAAGCCAGAAACAAATTTAGATTTTTCGCGACCACGTGGAGGACCACAAACCGTTACATTTTATAGGGAAAAACTATTTTACACTTGAAAATCTCACAAAAATTTAAATTATACCCGCCAAACTACTCGGTGCCTCACACCAATTGTCGTATGCCTCACTTTATATTAATTTTCAACTACACAGGGGAGTTACTCGCTTGCGAAAGGGATCGTTAAATCAAACAAAGAACTTCAAATTACGAGGCAACGACGAGGACGCAGCTAAAGCTAAACCCCAAAATAATTGCTATACCAATACAATGCCTGGCTTAAGGGAGAGGAAATATTCTATTCTACCATAATTAAGACTTCCAGACGAGGATGGAACACAGTTTATTAAATGAAATTAAATACTCACATACCTTTGCCCATTACCTGCCGACGAGGACATCGTGTTTTAGCAGTTTCCCGTCTGTCTCACTCGAAGCTTACTTACTTACTCGTCACAAGAAGCCACGCCAACTCGGGCGTCAGTAAAGCTATCCCCTCCATGACACTGTTTCCCCTGACTCGCCCCTACTCGCAGACAAACTGCCGTGCTTCTGTGTCCAGAGAGCGTCTTATCAATATTATCTGTGCACATGACACAATATGGTGTTGAAAATTGTGTTGAACCAGTTAACTGCTAATGTATAAGTTATAATATAATGCTGGAGATGTGTTAAACTAGTTTACTGGGCATGTGTCAGTTATAATATAATGTTGGAAACGTGTTGTACCAGTATACTGGTAATGTGTCAGTTATAATATACTGTTAGAAATATGTTGAACCAGCATACTGGTAATGTGACGGTTATAATATAATGTTAGAAATATGCTGAACCAGCATACTGGTAATGTGACGGTTATAATATAATGTTGAAAATGTGTTGAACTAGTTTACTGGCAATGTGTCAGTTATATTATAATGTTGGAAACGTGTTGAAGCAGTATACTCGTAATGTGTCAGTTATAATATATTGTTAGAAATATATTGAACCAGTATACTGGTAATGTCTCAGTTATAGTATAATGATGGAGATGTGCTGAAACAGTATACTGGTAATGTGTAATTATAATATAATGCTGGAAAGGTGTTGAACCAGTATACTGATAATGTGACAGTTATAATATAATGCTGGAAATGTGTCAAACCAGTATACTGGTAGTGTCAGTTTTAATATATTATGGGGATGAGTAAATCTAGTATACTGGTAATGTGTCAGTTATAATATAATGCTTGAAATGTTTTGAACCAGTATACTGGTAATGTGTCAGTTATAATATAATGCTGGAAATGTGTTGAGCCTGCATACTGGTAATGTGACAGTTATAATATAATGAGGGAAATGTGTTGAATCAGTATACTGTTAATGTGTCAGTTATAATATAGTGTTGGAAATATGTTGAACCAGTATACTGGTATTGTGTCAATTATTATATAATGCTGTAAATGTGTTGAACCAGTACACTGGTAATGTGCTAGTTATAATATAATGCTGGAAATGTGTTAAAACAGTATACGGGTAATGTGTCAGTTTTAATATATTGCTGGATATAAGTTGAACCTGTATACTGGTAATGTGTCGGTTATAATATAATGTTGGAAATATGTTGAACCAGTATACTGGTAATGTGTCAGTTATAATATAATATTGGAAATGTATTGAACGAATATACGGGTAATGTGTCAAATATAATATAATGTTGAAAATGTGTTGAACCAGTATACTGGTTATGTGTCAGTTATAATATAATGTTGGAGATGTGTCAAACCAGTATTCTGGTAATGTGTCGGTTATAATAAAATGTTGGAAATGTGTTGAAGTAGTATACTGGTAATGTGTCGGTTATAATATAATGTTGGAAATGTGTTGAACGAGTGTACTGGTAATGTGTCAGTTATAATATAATGTTGAAGATGTATTGAACGAATATACTGTTAATGTGTCAAATATAATATAATGTTGAAAATGTGTTGAACCAGTATACTGGTTACGTGTCAGTTATAATATAATGTTGGAGATGTGTTGAACCAGTATACTGGTAATGTGTCATTTATAATATAATTTTGGAGATGTGTTTAACCAGTATACTGTTAATGTGTCAGTTATAATATAATGTTGGAGATGTGTTGAACCAGTATTCTGGTAATGTGTCAGTTATAATAAAATGTTGGAAATGTCTTGAACTAGTTTACTGGGAATGTGTCAGTTATAATATAATGTTGGAAATGCAATGAAGCAGTATACTGGTAATGTGTCAGATATAATTAATTGTTGGAAATGTGTTGAACCAGTATAGTCGTAATGTGTCAGTTATAATATAATGTTGGAAATGTGTTTAACCAGTATACTGGAAATGCGTCAGTTATAATATAATGCTGTAAAATTGTGTTGAACCAGTACACTGGTAATGTATTAGTTATAATATAATGCTGGAAATGCGTTAAAGCAGTATACTGGTAATGTTTCAGTTTTAATATATTGTTGGATATACGTTGAACCAGTATACTGGTAATGTGTCAATTATAATATAATACTGGAAATGTGCTGAACAAGTACACTGGTAATGTGTCAGTTATAATATAAT
The DNA here is from genome assembly GCA_030765065.1 of Deroplatys truncata. Classification (NCBI taxonomy): domain Eukaryota; kingdom Metazoa; phylum Arthropoda; class Insecta; order Mantodea; family Mantidae; genus Deroplatys; species Deroplatys truncata. The sequence goes on along the minus strand of CM060975.1, from coordinate 333,628,335 downwards.
GTTGGAGATATGTTGAACAGGTATACTGGTTATGTATTAGTTATCATATATAGCTGGAGATGTGTTGAACCATTATACTGGTAATGTGTCAGTTATAATATAATATTGGAAAAGTTTTGAACCAGTATACTAATAATGTGGCAGTTATAATATAATGCTGGAAATGTGTTGAACAAGTATACTGGTAATGTGTCACTTATATATGTTGTTGGAAATGTGTTGAACCAGTATAATGGTAATGTGTCAGTTATATATGTTGTTGGAAATTGTGTTGAACCAGTGAACTGCTAATGTATAAGTTATAATATAATGCTGGAGATGTGTTGAACTAGTTTACTGGGCATATGTCAGTTATAATATAATGTTGGAAACGTGTTGAACCAGTATACTGGTAATGTGTCAGTTATAATATACTGTAGGAGATGTGTTGAATCATTATACTGGTAATGTGTCAGGTATAATATTATGTTGGAGATGTGTTGAACCAGTATACTGGTAATGTGTCAGGTATAATATAATGTTGGAAATGTGTTGAACCAGTATACTGGTAATGTGTCAGTTAGGCTATAAGGCTGGAAATGTGTTGAAACAGTATACTGGTAATGCGTCTGTTATAATATAATACCGGAAATGTGTTGGACCAGTTTACTGCGAATGTGTAAGTTATAATATAATGCTGGAAATGCGTTGATCCAGTTAACTGGTAATGTAATAGTTATAATAATATGTTGGAGATGTTCTCAACTAGCTTACTGGTAATGTGTCGGTTATAATATATTGTTGGAAATGTGTTGAACAGGTATACTGGGAATGTGTCAGTTATAATATAATGTTGGAAATGTGTTTAACCAGTATACTGGTAATGTGTCAGTCATAATATGGTGTTGGAGATGTGTTGAACCAGTATACTGGTAATGTATCAGTTATAATATAATGTTGCAGATGTGTTGAACACATTTACTGGTAATGTGTCAAATATAATATAAAGTTGAAAATGTGTTGAACCAGCATACTGGTAATGTGACAGTTATAATATAATGTTGGAAATGTGATGAAATAGTTTACTGGAAATGTGTCAGTTATAATATAATTTTCGAAATGTGTTGAACCAGATTACTGGTAATGTGTCACTTATAATATAATGCTGGAAATGTGCTGAACTAGTATACTGGGAATGTGTCAGTTATAATGTGGTGCTGGAAATGTGTTGAACCAGTATATTGGGAATGTGTCAGTTATAATATAATGTTGGAAATGTGTTGAACCAGTACACTGGTAATGTGTCAGTTATAATATAATGCTGGAAATGTGTTGAACCAGTATACCGGTAATGTGTCATCTATAATATAATGCTGGTAATGTGTTGAACCAGTATACTGGGAATGTGGCTGTTATAATATAATGTTGGAAATGTGCTTAACCAGTATTCTGGTAATTTGTCAGTCATAATATATTGTTGGATATAAGTTGAACCAGTATACTAGTAATGTGTCAATTATAATATAATGCTGGAAATGTGTTGAACAAGTACACTGGTAATGTGTCAGGTATAATATAATGTTGGATATGTGTTGAACAGGTATACCAGTAATGTATTACTTATCATATAATGCTGGAGATGTGTTGAACCAGTATACTGGTAATGTGTCAGTTATAATATTATGTTAGAGATATGTTAAATCAGTTTTTTAGGAATGTGTCAGTTGTAATATAATATTGGAAATTTGTTGAACCTGTATACTGGTAATGTGTCAGGTGTAATATAATGTTGGAGACGTGTTGAACGAATATACTGGTAATGTATCAAATATAATATAATGTTGAAAATGTGTTGAACCAGTATACAGGTAATGTGTCAGTTATAGTATAATGTTGGAGATGTATTCAACCAGTTTACTGGGAATCTGTCGGTTATAATATAGAGTTGGAAATGCGTTGAAGCAGTATACATGTACTGTGTCTGTTATAATAAAATGTTGGAAATGTGTTGAACCAGTTTATTAGTAATGTGTCAGTTAGAAATAATGTTGGAAATGTGTTGAACCAGTATACTGGTAATGTGTCAGTTATAATTAATTGTTGGAGATTGTTGAACCAGTATAGTCGTAATGTGTCAGTTATAATATAATGTTGGAAATGTGTTGAACCGGTATACGGGTAATGTGTCAGTTATAATATAATGATGGAAATGTGTTGAACCATTATACTGGTAATGTGTCAGTTAAAATATAATGTTGGAGATGTATTGAACGAATATACTGGTAATGTGTCAAATATAATATAATGTTGAAAATGTGTTGAACGAGTATACTGGTTATGTGTCAGTTATAATATAATGTTGGAGATGTGTTGAACCAGTATACTGGTAATGTGTCAGTTATAATATAATTTTGGAGATGTGTTGAACCAGTATACTGTTAATGTGTCAGTTATAATATAATGTTGGAGATATGTTAAACCAGTATTCTGGTACTGTGTCAGTTATAATAAAATGTTGGAAATTTCTTGAACTAGTTTACTGGGAATGTGTCAGTTATAATATAATTTTGGAAATGTAATGAACCAGTATACTGGTAATGTGTCAGTTATAATTAATTGTTGAAGATGTGTTGAACCAATATAGTCGTAATGTGTTAGTTATAATCTAATGTTGGCAATGTGTTGAACCAGTATACTGGTAATGTGTCAGTTTTAATATATTTTTGTAGATGTGAAGAGCCAGTATACTGGGAAGTGTCAGTTTTAATATAATGTTGGAAATATGTGTTGAACCAGTATACCCTGAATGTGTCAGTTATAATACAATGCTGGCAATGTGTTGAACCAGTTTACTGGGAATGTGTCAGTTATAACATAATGTTGGAAATGTGTTGGACCAGTTTACTGCGAATGAGTAAGTTATAATGTAATGCTGGAAATGCGTTGATCCAGTTGACTGGTAATGTTTTAGTTATAATAATATGTTGCAGATGTATTCAACTAGCTTACTGGTAATGTGTCGGTTATAATATATTGTTGGAAATGTGTTGAACCAGCTTACCAGTAATGTGCAAGTTATAATATAATTTCGGTAATGTGTTGAACAAGTATACTGAGAATGTGTGAGTTATAATGTGGTGCTGGTAATCTGTTGAACCAGTATACTGGGAATGTGTCAGTTATAATATAATGTTGAAAATTTGCTTAACCAGTATACTGGTAATGTGTCACTCATAATATGGTGTTGGAGATGTGTTGAACCAGTATACTGGTAATGTGTCAGTTATAATATAATGTTGCAGATGTGTTGAACGAATATACTGGTAATGTGTCAAATATAATATAATATTGAAAATGTTTTGAACCAGCATACTGGGAATGTGACAGTTATAATATAATGTTGGAAATGTGTTGAAATAGTTTACTGGGAATGTGTTAGTTATAATATAATGTTGGAAATGTGTTGAACCAGTATACTGGTAATGTGTCAGTTATAATATACTGTTGGAGATGTGTTGAGCCAGTATAGTGGGAATGTGTCTGTTATAATATAATGCTGGAAATGTGTTGAACTAGTATACTGGGAATGTGCCAGTTATAAAATAATGATGGATATGTGTTCAACTAGTTTACTGGGAATGTGTCAGTTATAATATAATGTTAAAAATGTGTTGAACCAGTTCTCAGGGAATGTGTCAATTTTAATATAATGTTGGAAATGTTTTGAACCAGCATACGGAGAATGTGTCAGTTATAATATAATGCTGGAAGTGTGTGGAACCAGTTTACAGGGAATGTGTCAGTTATAATATAATGCTGAAAGTGTGTTGAACAAGTACATTGGTAATGTGTTAGTTATAATATAATGTTGGAGATGTGTTGAGTAGGTATACCGGTAATGTATCACTTATCATATCATGTTGGAGATGTGTTGAAACAGTATACTGGTAATGTGTCAGTTATAATATAATGTAGGAAATGTTTTGAACTAGTACACTGGTAATGTGTCAGTTATCAATGGTGTTGGAAATTGTTTGGAACCAGTTAACTGCAAATGTATAAGTTATAATATAAAGCTGGAAATGTGTTGAACTAGTTTACTGGGCATGTGTCAGTTATAATATAATGTTGGAAACGTGCTGAAACCAGTATACTGGTAATGTGTCAGTTATAATATCCTGTTGCATGTATGTTGAATAAGTATACTAGTAATGTCTCAGTTTTAAAATTATGTTGGAGGTGTGTTGAACCAGTATACTGGTAATGTGTCAGTTATAATATAATGTTGGAAATGTGTTGAACCAGCACACTGGTAATGTGTTAGTTATAATATAATGCTGGAAATGTGTTGAAACAGTATTCTGGTAATGCGTACGTTATAATATAATGCTGGAGATGTGTTGAACCAGTATACTGGTAACGTGTCAGTTATAATATAATGTTGGAGATGTGTAGAATCAGTTTTTTGGAAATGTGTCAGTTGTAATATAATGTTGGAAATGTGTTGAACCAGTATACTGGTAATGAGTCAGTCGTAATATAATGTTGGAGATGTGTTGAACGAATATACTGGTAATGTGTCAAATATAATATAATGTTGAAAATGTGTTGAACCAGTATATTGGTAATGTGTCAGTTATAATCGAATGTTGGAGATGTGTTCAACCAGGTTACTGGTAATCTGTCAGTTATAATATAGATTTGGAAATGTGTTGAACCAGTATACTGGTACTGTGTCAGTTATTATTAATTGTTGGTGATGTGTTGAACCAGTATAGTCGTAATGTGTCAGTTATAATATAATGTTGGAAATGTGTTGAACCAGTATACTGGTAATGTGTCAGTTATAATAAAATGATGGAAATGTGTTGAACCAGTATACTGATAATGTGTCAGTCATTATTTTGTGTTGGAAATGTGTTGAACCAGTATACTAGTAATGTGTCAGTTTTAATGTATTATTGGAGATGAGTAAATCCAGTATACTGGTAATGTGTCAGTTATAATATAATGCTTGAAATGATTTGAACCAGTATACTGGGAATGTGACAGTTATAATATAATGCTGGAAATGTGTTGAACCAGTATACTAGTAATCTGTCAGTTATAATATAATGATGGAATTGTGTTGAATCAGTATACTGGTAATGTGTCAGTTATAATATAGTGTTGGAAATGTGTTTAACCAGTATACCGGTATTGTGTCAGTTATAATATAATGCTGTAAATGTGTTGAACCAGTACACTGGTAATGTGTCAGTTATAATATAATGCTGGAAATGTGTTAAAGCAGTATACGGGTAATTTGTCAGTTTTAATATATTGTTGGATATAAGTTGAACCTGTATACTGGTAATGCCTCCGTTATAATATAATGTTGGAAATGTGTTGAACCAGTATACTGGTAATGTGCCAGTTATAGTATACTGTTGGAAATGTGTTGAACCAATATACTGGTAATGTGTCTTTTATAATATAATGTTGGGGATGTGTTGAACCAGTATTCTGGTAATGTGTCAGTTATAATAAAATGTTGGAAATGTCTTGAACTAGTTTACTGGGAATGTGTCAGTTATAATATAATGTTGGAAATGTAATGAACCAGTATACTGGTAATGTGTCAGTTATAATATAATGTTGGAAATGTGTTGAACCAGTATACTGGAAATGTGTCAGTTATAATATAATGCTGTAAAATTGTGTTGAACCAGTACACTGGTAATGTGTTGGTTATAATATAATGCTGGAAATGCGTTAAATCAGTATACTGGTAATGTTTCAGTTTTAATATATTGTTGGATATAAGTGTAACCAGTATACTGGTAATGTGTCAATTATAATATAATGCTGGAAATGTGTTGAACAAGTACACTGGTAATGTGTCAGTTATAATATAATGTTGGAGATGTGTATAACAGGTATACTGGTTATGTATTAGTTATCATATAATGCTGGAGATGTGTTGAACCATTATACTGGTAGTGTGTCAGTTATAATATAATGTTGGAAAAGTGTTGAACCAGTATACTAATAATGTGGCGGTTATAATATAATGCTGGAAATGTGTTGAACCAGTATACTGGTAATGTGTCACTTATATATGTTGTTGGAAATGTGTTGAACCAGTATAATGGTAATGTGTCAGTTATATATGTTGTTGGAAATTGTGTTGAACCAGTGAACTGCTAATGTATAAGTTATAATATAATGCTGGAGATGTGTTGAACTAGTTTACTGGGCATGTGTCAGTTACAATATAATGTTGGAAACGTGTTGAACCAGTATACTCGTAATGTGTCAGTTATAATATACTGTTGGAGATGTGTTGAATCAGTATACTGGTAATGTGTCAGGTATAATATTATGTTGGAGATGTGTTGAACCAGTATACTGGTAATGTGTCAGGTATAATATAATGTGGAAATGTGTTGAACCAGTATACTGGTTATGTGTCAGTTATAATATATTGTTGGAAATGTGTTGAACCAGTATACTGGTAATGTATCAGTTATAATATAATGTTGGAGATGTGTTGCACCAGTATACTGGCAATGTCTCAGTTATAATATAATGTTGGAAATGTGCTGAACCAGTATACTGGTAATGTGTCAATTATAATATAATGCTGGAAATGTGTTGAACCAGTATACTGATAATGTGAGTGTTATAATATAATGCTGGAAATGTGTCAAACCACTATGCTGGTAATGTGTCAGTTATAATAAATTGTTGGAGATGTGTTTAAACAGTATAGTCGTATGGTGTCAGTTATAATATAATGATGGCAATGTGTTGAACCATTATACTGGTAAGGTGTCATGTATAATATAATGTTGAAGATGTATTGAACGAATATACTGGTAATGTGTCAGTTTTAATATATTATGGAGATGAGTAAATTCAGTATACTGGTAATGTGTCAGTCATAATATAATGCTTGAAATGTTTTGAACCATTATACTGGTAATGTGTCAGTTATAATATAATGCTGGAAATGTGTTGAACCAGTATACTGGTAATGTGACAGTTATAATATAATGATGCAAATGTGTTGAATCAGTATACTGTTAATGTGTCAGTTATAATATAGTGTTGGAAATGTGTTGAACCAGTATACTGGTATTGTGTCAATTATAATATAATGCTGTAAATATGTTGAACCAGTACACTGGTAATGTGTCAGTTATAATATAATGCTGGAAATGTGTTAAAACAATATACGGGTAATGTGTCAGTTTTAATATATTGCTGGATATAAGTTGAACCTGTATACTGGTAATGTGTCAGTTATAATATAATGTTGGAAATGTGTTGAACCAGTATACTGGTAATGTGTCGGTTATAATATAATGTTGGAAATGTGTTGAACCAGTATACTGGTAATGTGTCAGTTATAATATAATATTGGAGATGTATTGAACGAATATACGGGTAATGTGTCAAATATAATATAATGTTGAAAATGTGTTGACCCAGTATACTGTTTATGTGTCAGTTATAATATAACTTTGGAGATGAGTTAAACCAGTATTCTGGTAATGTGTCAGTTATAATAAAATGTTGGATATGTGTTGAACTAGTTTACTGGGTATGTGTCAGTTATAATATAATGTTGGAAATGTAATGATTCAGTAGACTGGTAATGTGTCAGTTATAATTAATTGTTGGAGATGTGTTGAAGCAGTATAGTCGTGATGTGTCAGTTTTAATATATTGTTGTAGATGTGTGGAGCCAGTATACTGGGAATGTGTCAGTTTTAATATAATGTTGGAAATATGTGTTGAACCAGTAAAATGTGTATGTGTCAGTTATAATATAATGCTGGAAATGTGTTGAACCAGTATACTGGTAATGTGTCAGTTATAATATAATGTTGGAAATGTGTTGAACTAGTATACTGGTAATGTGTCGGTTTTAATATATTCTTGTAGATGTGTTAAGCCAGTATACTGGGAATGTGTCAGTTATAATATAATGTTAGAAATGTGTTGAACTAGTATACTGGTAGTGTGTCAGTTTTAATACATTGTTGTAGATGTGTTAAGCTAGTTTACTGGGAATGTGTCAGTTATAATATAATGTTAGAAATGTGTTGAACTAGTATACTGGTAATGTGTCAGTTTTAATATATTGTTGTAGATGTGTTAAGCCAGTATACTGGGAATGTGTCAGTCATAATATAATGTTAGAAATGTGTTGAACCAGCATACTGGTAATGTGACGGTTATAATATAATGTTGGAGAATTGTTAAACCAGTATTCTGGTAATGTGTCAGTTATAATAAAATGTTGGAAATGTCTTGAACTAGTTTACTGGGAATGAGTCAGTTATAATATAATGTTAGATATGTAATGTACCAGTATACTGGTAATGTGTCAGTTATAATTAATTGTTGGAGATGTGTTGAACCAGTTTAGTCGTAATGTGTTAGTTATAATATAATGTTGGAAATGTGTTGAACCAGTATACTGGTATTGTGTCAGTTTTAATATATTGTTGTAGATGTGTGGAGCCAGTACACTGGGAATGTGTCAGTATTAATGTAATGTTGGAGGTGTGTTGAACCAGTACACTGGGAATGTGTCAGTTATATTATAATGCTGGAAATGTGTTGAACCAGTATCCTGGGAATGCGTCAGATATAATATAATGCTGGAAATATGTGTTGAACCAGTATACTGTGAATGTGTCAGTTATAACATAATGTTGGAAATGTGTTGGACCAGTTTACTGCGAATGTGTAAGTTATAATATAATGCTGGAAAATCGTTGATCCAGTTAACTGGTAATGTATTAGTTATAATAATATGTTGGAGATGTTTTTAACTAGTTTACTGGTAATGTTTCGGTTATAATATATTGTTGGAAATGTGTTGAATCAGCTTACTAGTAATGTGACAGTTATAATATAATTTCGGAAATGTTTTGAACAAGTATACTGTGAATGTGTGAGTTATAATGTGGTGCTGGTAATGTGTTGAACCAGTATACTGGGAATGTGTAAGTTATAATATAATGCTGAAAATTTGTTTAACCAGTATACTCGTAATGTGTCAGTCATAATATGGTGTTGGAGATATGTTGAACCAGTATACTGGTAATGTGTCAGTTATAATATAATGTTGCAGATGTGTTGAACGAATATACTGGTAATGTGTCAAATATAATATAATGTTGAAAATGTGTTGAACCAGCATACTGGTAATGTGACAGTTATAATATAATTTTGGAAATGTGTTGAACCAGTACACTGGTAATGTGTCAGTTATAATATAATGTTAAAAATGTGTTGAACCAGTATACTGGTAATGTGTGCGTTATAATATATTGTTGGAGATGTGTTGAGGCAGTTTACTGGGAATGTGTCAGTTATAATATAGTGCTGGAAATGTGTTGAACCAGTATACTGGGAATGTGTGATTTATAATATAATGATGGAAAGGTGTTGAACTAGTTTACTGGCAATGTGTCAGTTATAATATAATGTTAAAAATGTCCTGAATCAGTACACAGGGAATCTGTCAATTTTAATATAATGTTGGAAATATGTTTTGAACCAGCATACGGGGAATGTGTCAGTTATAATATAATGCTGCAAATGTGTGGAACCAGTTTACTCGGAATGTGTCAGTTATAATATAATGCTTAAAGTGCATTTAGCCAGTATACTGAGGATGTGTCAGTTATAATATAATGTTAGAAATGTGTTGAACCAGTTTACTGGTAATGTGTCAGTTGTAATGTGGTGCTGGAAATGTGTTGAACCAGTATACTGGGAATGTGTCAGTTATAAAATAATGTTGGAATTGTGTTGAACCAGTATACTGGTAATGTGTCAGTTATAATATGGTCCTGGAAATGTGTTGAACAAGTATACTGGTAATGTATTAGTTATAATATAATGTTGGAGGTGTGTTGAACCACTATACTGGTAATGTGTCAGTCATAACATAATGCTGGAGATGTGTTGAACCAGTGTACTGGTAAAGTGTCAGTTATAACATAATGTTAGAGATGTATTGAGCCAGTATACCGGGAATGTGTCAGATATAATATAATGCTGGAAATGTGTTGAACCAGTATGCTGGTAATGTGTCAGTTATAATATGGTGATGGAAATGTGTTGTACCAGTATACTGGTAATGTGTCAGTTATAATACATGCTGGAAATGTATTGAAGCAATATACCGGTAATGGGTCAGTTATAATATAATGTTGGAATGTGTTAAACCATTACACTGGTATTCTGTCAGTTATAATATAACGTTGAAAATGTGTTGTACTAGTATACTGGTAATGTGTCAGTTATACATGGTGTTGGAAATGTGTTGAACCAGTATATTGGTAATGTATTAGTTATAATATTATTCGGGAGATGTGCTGAACTAGCCTACTGCGCATGTGTCAGTTACAATATAATGCTGTAAATGTGTTGAACTAGTATACTGGTAATGTATTAGTTATAATTAAATGTTGGAGGTGCGTTGAACCAGTATACTGGCAATGTGTCAGTTATAGCATAATGTTGGAGGTGCGTTGAACCAGTATTCTGGTAATGTGTCTGTTATAATATAATGCTGAAAATGCGTTAAAGCACTATACTGGTAATGTTTCAGTTTTAATATATTTTTGGATACAAGTTGAACCAGTATACTGGTAATGTGTCAATTATAATATAATGCTGGAAATGTGTTGAACAAGTACACTGGTAATGTGTCAGTTATAATATAATGTTGGAGATGTGTTGAACAGGTATTTCGGTAATGTATTACTTATCATGTAATGCTGGAGATGTGTTGAAACAGTATACTGGGGATGTGTCAGTTATAATATAATGTTAGAAATGTGTTGAACCAGTTTACTGGTAATGTGTCGGTTATAATATAATGTTGGAAATGTGTTGAACCAGTATACTGGTAATGTGTCAGTTATAATATAATGTTGGAGATGTATTGAACGAAAATACTGGTAATGTGTCAAATATAATATAATGTTGACAATGTGTTGAACCAGTATACTGGTTATGTGTCAGTTATAATATCATTTTGGAGATGTGTTGAACCAGTATACTATTAATGTGTGAGTTATAATATAATGTTGGAGATGTGTTAAACCAGTATTCAGGTAATGTGTCAGTTATAATATAATGTTCGAAATGTAATGAACCAGTATACTGTTAATGTGTCAGTTATAATTAATTGTTGGAGATGTGTTGAACAAGTATAGTCGTAATGTGTTAGTTATAATATAATGTTGGAAATGTGTTGAACCAGTATACTGGTATTGTGTCAGTTTTAATATATTGTTGTAGATGTGTGGAGCCAGTACACTGGGAATGTGGCAGTTTTAATATAATGTTGGAAATATGTGTGGGGCCAGTATACTGTGAATGTGTCAGTTATAATATAATGCTGGAAATGTGTTGAACCAGTTTACTGGGAATGTGTCAGTTACAATATAATCTGGAAATGTGTTAAACCAGTATACTGGGGATGTGTCGGTTATAACATAATGTTGGAAATGTGTTCGACCAGTTTAATGCGAATGTGTAAGTTATAATATAATGCTGGAAATGCGTTGAACCATTTAACTGGTAATGTATTAGTTATAATAATATGTTCAAGATGTTTTTACTAGTTTACTGGTAATGTGTCGGTTATAATATATTGTTGGAAATGTGTTGAACCAGTATATTGGTAATGTGTCAGTTATAATATTATGCTGAAAATTGTGTTGAACCAGTACACTGTTAATGTGTCAGTTATAATATAATGCTGGAAATGCGTTAAAGCAGTATACTGGTAATGTTTCAGTTTTAATATATTGTTGGATATAAGTTGAACCAGTATACTGGTAATGTGTCAATTATAATATAATGCTAGAAATGTGTTGAACAAGTACATTGGTAATGCGTCAGTTATAATATAATGTTGGAGATGTGTTGAACAGGTATACCGGTAATGTTTTACTTATCATATAATGCTGGAGTTGTGTTTAACCAGTATACTGGTAATGTGTCAGTTATAATATAATGTTGGAAATGTGTTGAACCAGTATACTAATAATGTGGCATTTATAATATAATGCTGGAAATGTGTTGAAACAGTATACTGCTAATGTGTCAGTTATATATGTTGTTGGAAATGTGTGGAACCAGTATACTGGTAATGTGTCAGTTACAATATAATTTAGGAAATGTGTTGAACTAGTACACTGGTAATGTGTCAGTTATATATTGTCGTATGCCTCACTTTATATTAATTTTCAACTACAGAGGGGAGCTACTCGCTTGCGAGAGCGATCGTTAAATCAAACAAAGAACTTCAAATTACGAGGCAACGACGAGGACGCAGCTAAAGATAAATCCCAAAATAATTTCTATACCAATACAATGCCTGGCTTAAGGGAGAGGAAAGATTCTATTCTACCATAATTAGGACTTCCAGACGTGGATGGAACACAGTTTATTAAATGAAATTAAATACTCCCATAGCTTTGCCCATTGCCTGCCGACGAGGACATCGTGTTTTAGCAGTTTCCCGTCTGTCTCACTCGAAGCTTACTTACTTACTCGTCACAAGAAGCCACGCCAACTCGGGCGTCAGTAACGCTATCCCCTCCATGACACTATTTCCCCTGACTCGCCCCTACTCACAGACAAACTGCCGTGCTTCTGTGTCCAGAGAGCGTCTTATCAATATTATCTGTGAACATGCCACATCTCCCCCTGGCCACCGAAGTCGACGCCCTCGTCGACACAAGGAAAATAAATACAATAAGAGATATTAAAGAACACAAATGACATACAAAATACAAGAATTTAACATGTGTGATGCACCAAAATATAACAGAATAATATACATGTGTTATAAGCACCCAGACGACGACACAATGTTACTGGTCGATGTGGAGACTCCAGAAACTTAAGTGCCATCGACTAATATTGTTAGTGCAATTATACTTGAGCACCCCGCACACGCACACACCACGCTGCCTCAGTTCACAGGCACACTACACTGCGCAAAATATCGATGGTCTGCTGGAACTGTTTGTGGGTGATGTTATAAAGTGCCCACAACGACGATTTGTCCTGGTGTAGAATTATCACTGCAGGTCTCTGGTGATGACAACAGGGTGGGCAGTCGCTGGCTTGGACTGCCCCCCAAAATAGTGGCTCCTTAGGCCACGGCAGTGTAGTGGCTGCCCGACAGCTTCCCTGTGGTGTTTCTTGACTTCTGGTGTGCCACGGGGATGCTCCTGGATGCTCTCGAGCTCCGCCACAGCAAAATACTAGAACAAAACCACCAAACAATAAAAAGAATGCTCCAACAAACAGTCACACATAAAAAGAACGGTATGTCATGTACAATTATATATTTTAAAGGTTGAAAAGTTTGCACTAAAATTCTTTTGACATGGGCAAAGAAAGAGAAAAAAAAATAAGTACAAATTGGCATAAGAACTAAATTTTATAGAGAGTTGCCATCCAGAATTTAACTCACAATGCTTCACAATCCAAATAAAACAGTAAAACAGACTCAGAATGCATTAACATGACAGAAAAACATAACCTTATTTGGGATCCCACTATTAAATCTTAATAACCAGTTGGTACTACTAATGAAAAGAAATAAGTGCACTTATGAGACAATCACACATGACAATGAAATGAACTCATTCACACTGACCATGGCCCAAATTACACACAACACTCACTTAACTATCTACTCAAACTAGTGTATGCGTCACTACAAACAACATCCACAATACATCTCCAAACTACGCCACGTGACATGCTTTCAACTACTATTATCATACTCTTGTCACTAATACAGTTTCTCGTCCACAATACTATCTTCCTCATCTCATTATTATCCTCATCATCTCAATCTCAATCATAATCATCAGTATTGGAATCAGCATTATTACTTCAGTCATTAACATCTTTATCTCAACTTTCAATATTCTCTTCAAAACAAAACATCTTCACTTACGTGTCTCATTTACCATGCTGCAAATTCAAAACATCTAACATAGGCATAACCTTCAAGAAATCACATTAAAATTTCAGGAATGACATTATATTGTTGCATCCATATCCTCCGAATCAAAATTAAGCTGGAAATCAGGTGGTATTAAACTTTGCTATAGAAGATGGTAATAAACTTGTTGCATAAACAGAAAAAAAATTATTCACATTACATTCACTTCCATCCATTTAATCTCTCGTGTGAATTCATCACACACGCTATACTGGGCACGTTACAGCAACACCAATAAGCAAAATCTCTGAAATCATACAACTGTCGGGGTTACACTGTGGCACTTCCACCGAAGCTGACATCATCTCATCTCTCACATTAGCACCGTCGGGGTTACTCTTACGCACATCCACCGAGGCAAATCTCAACTCGTTTCACAACTCAACTTTCACAAAAACATTTTTGAAAATAACCAGTACGAACCACTTAGCACAGCAATACAATTTAAAGGAAATGAAGCCAAAACATGGGGAAAATGGAGTCAGAAGTTTTAGCGTCACGCCGGCAGACAATGGAAAAATGCAAAAATGAACCCGAAATTAAAATTTAGAAACCAGACTTTCAGATATGATAGTAACAAAATTTAGACTAAGAGAATCACAAATTAAAGCATAAAAATCCTTACCCTTAAGCCAGAAACAAATTTAGATTTTTCGCAACCACGTGGAGGACCACAAACCGTTACATTTTATAGGGAAAAACTATTTTACACTTGAAAATCTCACAAAAATTTAAATTATACCCGCCAAACTACTCGGTGCCTCACACCAATTGTCGTATGCCTCACTTTATATTAATTTTCAACTACACAGGGGAGTTACTCGCTTGCGAAAGGGATCGTTAAATCAAACAAAGAACTTCAAATTACGAGGCAACGACGAGGACGCAGCTAAAGCTAAACCCCAAAATAATTGCTATACCAATACAATGCCTGGCTTAAGGGAGAGGAAATATTCTATTCTACCATAATTAAGACTTCCAGACGAGGATGGAACACAGTTTATTAAATGAAATTAAATACTCACATACCTTTGCCCATTGCCTGCCGACGAGGACATCGTGTTTTAGCAGTTTCCCGTCTGTCTCACTCGAAGCTTACTTACTTACTCGTCACAAGAAGCCACGCCAACTCGGGCGTCAGTAAAGCTATCCCCTCCATGACACTGTTTCCCCTGACTCGCCCCTACTCGCAGACAAACTGCCGTGCTTCTGTGTCCAGAGAGCGTCTTATCAATATTATCTGTGCACATGACACAATATGGTGTTGAAAATTGTGTTGAACCAGTTAACTGCTAATGTATAAGTTATAATATAATGCTGGAGATGTGTTAAACTAGTTTACTGGGCATGTGTCAGTTATAATATAATGTTGGAAACGTGTTGTACCAGTATACTGGTAATGTGTCAGTTATAATATACTGTTAGAAATATGTTGAACCAGCATACTGGTAATGTGACGGTTATAATATAATGTTAGAAATATGCTAAACCAGCATACTGGTAATGTGACGGTTATAATATAATGTTGAAAATGTGTTGAACTAGTTTACTGGCAATGTGTCAGTTATATTATAATGTTGGAAACGTGTTGAAGCAGTATACTCGTAATGTGTCAGTTATAATATATTGTTAGAAATGAATTGAACCAGTATACTGGTAATGTCTCAGTTATAGTATAATGATGGAGATGTGCTGAAACAGTATACTGGTAATGTGTAATTATAATATACTGCTGGAAAGGTGTTGAACCAGTATACTGATAATGTGACAGTTATAATATAATGCTGGAAATGTGTCAAACCAGTATACTGGTAGTGTCAGTTTTAATATATTATGGGGATGAGTAAATCCAGTATACTGGTAACGTGTCAGTTATAATATAATGCTTGAAATGTTTTGAACCAGTATACTGGTAATGTGTCAGTTATAATATAATGCTGGAAATGTGTTGAGCCTGTATACTGGTAATGTGACAGTTATAATATAATGAGGGAAATGTGTTGAATCAGTATACTGTTAATGTGTCAGTTATAATAGAGTGTTGGAAATATGTTGAACCAGTATACTGGTATTGTGTCAATTATTATATAATGCTGTAAATGTGTTGAACCAGTACACTGGTAATGTGCTAGTTATAATATAATGCTGGAAATGTGTTAAAACAGTATACGGGTAATGTGTCAGTTTTAATATATTGCTGGATATAAGTTGAACCTGTATACTGGTAATGTGTCAGTTATAATATAATGTTGGAAATGTGTTGAACCAGTATACTGGTAATGTGTCGGTTATAATATAATGTTGGAAATGTGTTGAACCAGTATACTGGTAATGTGTCAGTTATAATATAATATTGGAAATGTATTGAACGAATATACGGGTAATGTGTCAAATATAATATAATGTTGAAAATGTGTTGAACCAGTATACTGGTTATGTGTCAGTTATAATATAATGTTGGAGATGTGTCAAACCAGTATTCTGGTAATGTGTCGGTTATAATAAAATGTTGGAAATGTGTTGAAGTAGTATACTGGTAATGTGTCGGTTATAATATAATGTTGGAAATGTGTTGAACGAGTGTACTGGTAATGTGTCAGTTATAATATAATGTTGAAGATGTATTGAACGAATATACTGTTAATGTGTCAAATATAATATAATGTTGAAAATGTGTTGAACCAGTATACTGGTTACGTGTCAGTTATAATATAATGTTGGAGATGTGTTGAACCAGTATACTGGTAATGTGTCATTTATAATATAATTTTGGAGATGTGTTTAACCAGTATACTGTTAATGTGTCAGTTATAATATAATGTTGGAGATGTGTTGAACCAGTATTCTGGTAATGTGTCAGTTATAATAAAATGTTGGAAATGTCTTGAACTAGTTTACTGGGAATGTGTCAGTTATAATATAATGTTGGAAATGTAATGAAGCAGTATACTGGTAATGTGTCAGATATAATTAATTGTTGGAAATGTGTTGAACCAGTATAGTCGTAATGTGTCAGTTATAATATAATGTTGGAAATGTGTTTAACCAGTATACTGGAAATGCGTCAGTTATAATATAATGCTGTAAAATTGTGTTGAACCAGTACACTGGTAATGTGTTAGTTATAATATAATGCTGGAAATGCGTTAAAGCAGTATACTGGTAATGTTTCAGTTTTAATATATTGTTGGATATAAGTTGAACCAGTATACTGGTAATGTGTCAATTATAATATAATACTGGAAATGTGCTGAACAAGTACACTGGTAATGTGTCAGTTATAATATAATGTTGGAGATATGTTGAACAGGTATACTGGTTATGTATTAGTTATCATATATAGCTGGAGATGTGTTGAACCATTATACTGGTAATGTGTCAGTTATAATATAATATTGGAAAAGTTTTGAACCAGTATACTAATAATGTGGCAGTTATAATATAATGCTGGAAATGTGTTGAACAAGTATACTGGTAATGTGTCACTTATATATGTTGTTGGAAATGTGTTGAACCAGTATAATGGTAATGTGTCAGTTATATATGTTGTTGGAAATTGTGTTGAACCAGTGAACTGCTAATGTATAAGTTATAATATAATGCTGGAGATGTGTTGAACTAGTTTACTGGGCATATGTCAGTTATAATATAATGTTGGAAACGTGTTGAACCAGTATACTGGTAATGTGTCAGTTATAATATACTGTTGGAGATGTGTTGAATCAGTATACTGGTAATGTGTCTGGTATAATATTATGTTGGAGATGTGTTGAACCAGTATACTGGTAATGTGTCAGGTATAATATAATGTTGGAAATGTGTTGAACCAGTATACTGGTAATGTGTCAGTTAGGCTATAAGGCTGGAAATGTGTTGAAACAGTATACTGGTAATGCGTCTGTTATAATATAATACCGGAAATGTGTTGGACCAGTTTACTGCAATTGTGTAAGTTATAATATAATGCTGGAAATGCGTTGATCCAGTTAACTGGTAATGTAATAGTTATAATAATATGTTGGAGATGTTTTCAACTAGCTTACTGGTAATGTGTCGGTTATAATATATTGTTGGAAATGTGTTGAACAGGTATACTGGGAATGTGTCAGTTATAATATAATGTTGGAAATGTGTTTAACCAGTATACTGGTAATGTGTCAGTCATAATATGGTGTTGGAGATGTGTTGAACCAGTATACTGGTAATGTATCAGTTATAATATAATGTTGCAGATGTGTTGAACACATTTACTGGTAATGTGTCAAATATAATATAAAGTTGAAAATGTGTTGAACCAGCATACTGGTAATGTGACAGTTATAATATAATGTTGGAAATGTGATGAAATAGTTTACTGGAAATGTGTCAGTTATAATATAATTTTCGAAATGTGTTGAACCAGATTACTGGTAATGTGTCACTTATAATATAATGCTGGAAATGTGCTGAACTAGTATACTGGGAATGTGTCAGTTATAATGTGGTGCTGGAAATGTGTTGAACCAGTATACTGGGAATGTGTCAGTTATAATATAATGTTGGAAATGTGTTGAACCAGTACACTGGTAATGTGTCAGTTATAATATAATGCTGGAAATGTGTTGAACCAGTATACCGGTAATGTGTCATCTATAATATAATGCTGGTAATGTGTTGAACCAGTATACTGGGAATGTGGCTGTTATAATATAATGCTGGAAATTTGCTTAACCAGTATTCTGGTAATTTGTCAGTCATAATATATTGTTGGATATAAGTTGAACCAGTATACTAGTAATGTGTCAATTATAATATAATGCTGGAAATGTGTTGAACAAGTACACTGGTAATGTGTCAGGTATAATATAAGGTTGGATATGTGTTGAACAGGTATACCAGTAATGTATTACTTATCATATAATGCTGGAGATGTGTTGAACCAGTATACTGGTAATGTGTCAGTTATAATATTATGTTAGAGATATGTTAAATCAGTTTTTTAGGAATGTGTCAGTTGTAATATAATATTGGAAATTTGTTGAACCTGTATACTGGTAATGTGTCAGGTGTAATATAATGTTGGAGACGTGTTGAACGAATATACTGGTAATGTATCAAATATAATATAATGTTGAAAATGTGTTGAACCAGTATACAGGTAATGTGTCAGTTATAGTATAATGTTGGAGATGTATTCAACCAGTTTACTGGGAATCTGTCGGTTATAATATAGAGTTGGAAATGCGTTGAAGCAGTATACTGGTACTGTGTCTGTTATAATAAAATGTTGGAAATGTGTTGAACCAGTTTATTAGTAATGTGTCAGTTAGAAATAATGTTGGAAATGTGTTGAACCAGTATACTCGTAATGTGTCAGTTATAATTAATTGTTGGAGATTGTTGAACCAGTATAGTCGTAATGTGTCAGTTATAGTATAAACGTTGGAAATGTGTTGAACCGGTATACGGGTAATGTGTCAGTTATAATATAATGATGGAAATGTGTTGAACCATTATACTGGTAATGTGTCAGTTAAAATATAATGTTGGAGATGTATTGAAGGAATATACTGGTAATGTGTCAAATATAATATAATGTTGAAAATGTGTTGAACGAGTATACTGGTTATGTGTCAGTTATAATATAATGTTGGAGATGTGTTGAACCAGTATACTGGTAATGTGTCAGTTATAATATAATTTTGGAGATGTGTTGAACCAGTATACTGTTAATGTGTCAGTTATAATATAATGTTGGAGATATGTTAAACCAGTATTCTGGTACTGTGTCAGTTATAATAAAATGTTGGAAATTTCTTGAACTAGTTTACTGGGAATGTGTCAGTTATAATATAATTTTGGAAATGTAATGAACCAGTATACTGGTAATGTGTCAGTTATAATTAATTGTTGAAGATGTGTTGAACCAATATAGTCGTAATGTGTTAGTTATAATCTAATGTTGGCAATGTGTTGAACCAGTATACTGGTAATGTGTCAGTTTTAATATATTTTTGTAGATGTGAAGAGCCAGTATACTGGGAAGTGTCAGTTTTAATATAATGTTGGAAATATGTGTTGAACCAGTATACTGTGAATGTGTCAGTTATAATACAATGCTGGCAATGTGTTGAACCAGTTTACTGGGAATGTGTCAGTTATAACATAATGTTGGAAATGTGTTGGACCAGTTTACTGCGAATGAGTAAGTTATAATGTAATGCTGGAAATGCGTTGATCCAGTTGACTGGTAATGTTTTAGTTATAATAATATGTTGCAGATGTATTCAACTAGCTTACTGGTAATGTGTCGGTTATAATATATTGTTGGAAATGTGTTGAACCAGCTTACCAGTAATGTGCAAGTTATAATATAATTTCGGTAATGTATTGATCAAGTATTCTGGGAATGTGTGAGTTATAATGTGGTGCTGGTAATCTGTTGAACCAGTATACTGGGAATGTGTCAGTTATAATATAATGTTGAAAATTTGCTTAACCAGTATACTGGTAATGTGTCACTCATAATATGGTGTTGGAGATGTGTTGAACCAGTATACTGGTAATGTGTCAGTTATAATATAATGTTGCAGATGTGTTGAACGAATATACTGGTAATGTGTCAAATATAATATAATATTGAAAATGTGTTGAACCAGCATACTGGGAATGTGACAGTTATAATATAATGTTGGAAATGTGTTGAAATAGTTTACTGGGAATGTGTTAGTTATAATATAATGTTGGAAATGTGTTGAACCAGTATACTGGTAATGTGTCAGTTATAATATACTGTTGGAGATGTGTTGAGCCAGTATAGTGGGAATGTGTCTGTTATAATATAATGCTGGAAATGTGTTGAACTAGTATACTGGGAATGTGCCAGTTATAAAATAATGATGGATATGTGTTCAACTAGTTTACTGGGAATGTGTCAGTTATAATATAATGTTAAAAATGTGTTGAACCAGTTCTCAGGGAATGTGTCAATTTTAATATAATGTTGGAAATGTTTTGAACCAGCATACGGAGAATGTGTCAGTTATAATATAATGCTGGAAGTGTGTGGAACCAGTTTACAGGGAATGTGTCAATTATAATATAATGCTGAAAGTGTGTTGAACAAGTACATTGGTAATGTGTTAGTTATAATATAATGTTGGAGATGTGTTGAGTAGGTATACCGGTAATGTATCACTTATCATATCATGTTGGAGATGTGTTGAAACAGTATACTGGTAATGTGTCAGTTATAATATAATGTAGGAAATGTTTTGAACTAGTACACTGGTAATGTGTCAGTTATCAATGGTGTTGGAAATTGTTTGGAACCAGTTAACTGCAAATGTATAAGTTATAATATAAAGCTGGAAATGTGTTGAACTAGTTTACTGGGCATGTGTCAGTTATAATATAATGTTGGAAACGTGCTGAAACCAGTATACTGGTAATGTGTCAGTTATAATATCCTGTTGCATGTGTGTTGAATAAGTATACTGGTAATGTGTCAGTTTTAAAATTATGTTGGAGGTGTGTTGAACCAGTATACTGGTAATGTGTCAGTTATAATATAATGTTGGAAATGTGTTGAACCAGCAGACTGGTAATGTGTTAGTTATAATATAATGCTGGAAATGTGTTGAAACAGTATTCTGGTAATGCGTACGTTATAATATAATGCTGGAGATGTGTTGAACCAGTATACTGGTAACGTGTCAGTTATAATATAATGTTGGAGATGTGTAGAATCAGTTTTTTGGAAATGTGTCAGTTGTAATATAATGTTGGAAATGTGTTGAACCAGTATACTGGTAATGAGTCAGTCGTAATATAATGTTGGAGATGTGTTGAACGAATATACTGGTAATGTGTCAAATATAATATAATGTTGAAAATGTGTAGAACCAGTATATTGGTAATGTGTCAGTTATAATCGAATGTTGGAGATGTGTTCAACCAGTTTACTGGTAATCTGTCAGTTATAATATAGATTTGGAAATGTGTTGAACCAGTATACTGGTACTGTGTCAGTTATTATTAATTGTTGGTGATGTGTTGAACCAGTATAGTCGTAATGTGTCAGTTATAATATAATGTTGGAAATGTGTTGAACCAGTATACTGGTAATGTGTCAGTTATAATAAAATGATGGAAATGTGTTGAACCAGTATACTGATAATGTGTCAGTCATTATTTTGTGTTGGAAATGTGTTGAACCAGTATACTAGTAATGTGTCAGTTTTAATGTATTATTGGAGATGAGTAAATCCAGTATACTGGTAATGTGTCAGTTATAATATAATGCTTGAAATGATTTGAACCAGTATACTGGGAATGTGACAGTTATAATATAATGCTGGAAATGTGTTGAACCAGTATACTAGTAATCTGTCAGTTATAATATAATGATGGAATTGTGTTGAATCAGTATACTGGTAATGTGTCAGTTATAATATAGTGTTGGAAATGTGTTTAACCAGTATACCGGTATTGTGTCAGTTATAATATAATGCTGTAAATGTGTCGAACCAGTACACTGGTAATGTGTCAGTTATAATATAATGCTGGAAATGTGTTAAAGCAGTATACGGGTAATTTCTCAGTTTTAATATATTGTTGGATATAAGTTGAACCTGTATACTGGTAATGCCTCCGTTATAGTATAATGTTGGAAATGTGTTGAACCAGTATACTGGTAATGTGCCAGTTATAGTATACTGTTGGAAATGTGTTGAACCAATATACTGGTAATGTGTCTTTTATAATATAATGTTGGGGATGTGTTGAACCAGTATTCTGGTAATGTGTCAGTTATAATAAAATGTTGGAAATGTCTTGAACTAGTTTACTGGGAATGTGTCAGTTATAATATAATGTTGGAAATGTAATGAACCAGTATACTGGTAATGTGTCAGATATAATTAATTGTTGGAAATGTGTTGAACCAGTATAGTCGTAATGTGTCAGTTATAATATAATGTTGGAAATGTGTTGAACCAGTATACTGGAAATGTGTCAGTTATAATATAATGCTGTAAAATTGTGTTGAACCAGTACATTGGTAATGTGTTGGTTATAATATAATGCTGGAAATGCGTTAAATCAGTATACTGGTAATGTTTCAGTTTTAATATATTGTTGGATATAAGTGTAACCAGTATACTGGTAATGTGTCAATTATAATATAATGCTGGAAATGTGTTGAACAAGTACACTGGTAATGTGTCAGTTATAATATAATGTTGGAGATGTGTATAACAGGTATACTGGTTATGTATTAGTTATCATATAATGCTGGAGATGTGTTGAACCATTATACTGGTAATGTGTCAGTTATAATATAATGTTGGAAAAGTGTTGAACCAGTATACTAATAATGTGGCGGTTATAATATAATGCTGGAAATGTGTTGAACCAGTATACTGGTAATGTGTCACTTATATATGTTGTTGGAAATGTGTTGAACCAGTATAATGGTAATGTGTCAGTTATATATGTTGTTGGAAATTGTGTTGAACCAGTGAACTGCTAATGTATAAGTTATAATATAATGCTGGAGATGTGTTGAACTAGTTTACTGGGCATGTGTCAGTTACAATATAATGTTGGAAACGTGTTGAACCAGTATACTCGTAATGTGTCAGTTATAATATACTGTTGGAGATGTGTTGAATCAGTATACTGGTAATGGGTCAGGTATAATATTATGTTGGAGATGTGTTGAACCAGTATACTGGTAATGTGTCAGGTATAATATAATGTGGAAATGTGTTGAACCAGTATACTGGTTATGTGTCAGTTATAATATATTGTTGGAAATGTGTTGAACCAGTATACTGGTAATGTATCAGTTATAATATAATGTTGGGATGTGTTGCACCAGTATACTGGCAATGTCTCAGTTATAATATAATGTTGGAAATGTGCTGAACCAGTATACTGGTAATGTGTCAATTATAATATAATGCTGGAAATGTGTTGAACCAGTATACTGATAATGTGACTGTTATAATATAATGCTGGAAATGTGTCAAACCACTATGCTGGTAATGTGTCAGTTATAATAAATTGTTGGAGATGTGTTTAAACAGTATAGTCGTATGGTGTCAGTTATAATATAATGATGGCAATGTGTTGAACCATTATACTGGTAAGGTGTCATGTATAATATAATGTTGAAGATGTATTGAACGAATATACTGGTAATGTGTCAAATATAATATAATGTTGAAAATGTGTTGAACCAGTATACTGCTTATGTGTCAGTTATAATAAAATGTTGGAGATGTGTTGAACCAGTACACTGCTAATGTGTCAGATATAATCTAATTTTGAAGATGTGTTGAACCAGTATACAGTTAATGTGTCAGTTATAATATAATGCTGGAGATGTGTCAAACCAGTATTCTGGTAATGTGTCGGTTATAATAAAATGTTGGAAATGTGTTGAAGTAGTATACTGGTAATGTGTCGGTTATAATATAATGTTGGAAATGTGTTGAACGAGTGTACTGGTAATGTGTCAGTTATAATATAATGTTGAAGATGTATTGAACGAATATACTGTTAATGTGTCAAATATAATATAATGTTGAAAATGTGTTGAACCAGTATACTGGTTACGTGTCAGTTATAATATAATGTTGGAGATGTGTTGAACCAGTATACTGGTAATGTGTCATTTATAATATAATTTTGGAGATGTGTTTAACCAGTATACTGTTAATGTGTCAGTTATAATATAATGTTGGAGATGTGTTAAACCAGTATTCTGGTAATGTGACAGTTATAATAAAATGTTAGAAATGTAATGAACCTGTATACTGGTAATGTGTCAGTTATATTTAATCGTTGGAGATGTGCTGAACCAGTATAGTCGTAATGTGTTAGTTATAATATAATCATGGAAATGTGTTGAACCACTATACTGGGAATGTGTCAGTTATAATAAGGTGCTGGAAATGTGTTGAACCAGTAAACTGGGAATGTGTCAGTTATAAAATAATGTTGGAAATGTGTTGAACGAGTATGCTGGTAATGTGTCAGTTATAAAATAATGTTGGAAATGTGTTGAACAAGTATACTGGTAATGTGTCAGTTACAAAATAATGTTGGAAATGTGTTGAACAAGTATCCTGGTAATGTGTCAGTTATAAAATAATGTTGGAAATGTGTTGAACAAGTATACTGGTAATGTGTCAGTTATAAAATAATGTTGGAAATGTGTTGAAAAAGTATACTGTTAATGTGTCAGTTATAAAATAATGTTGGAAATGTGTTGAACAAGTATACTGTTAATGTGTCAGTTATAAAATAATGTTGGAAATGTGTTGAACCAGTATACTGGTAATGTGTCAGTTATAATATGGTCCTGGAAATGTGTTGAACAAGTATACTGGTAATGTATTAGTTATAATATAATGTTGGAGGTGTGTTGAACCAGTATACTGGTAATGTGTCAGTCATAACATAATGCTGGAGATGTGTTGAACCAGTATACTGGTAAAGTGTCAGTTATAACATAATGTTAGAGATGTATTGAGCCAGTATACCGGAAATGTGTCAGTTATAATATAATGCTGGAAATGTGTTGAACCAGTATGCTCGTAATGTGTCAGTTATAATATGGTGATGGAAATGTGTTGTACCAGTATACTGGTAATGTGTCAGTTATAATAAAATGCTGGAAATGTGTTGAACCAATATACTGGTAATGTGTCAGTTATAATATAATGTTGGAATGTGTTAAACCATTATACTGGTATTGAGTCAGCTATAATATAACGTTGAAAAAGTGTTGTACCAGTATACTGGTAATGTGTCAGTTATATATGGTGTTGGAAAGGTGTTGAAACAGTATATTGGTAATGTATTAGTTATAATATAATTCGGGAGAAGTGTTAAACTAGTTTGCTGGGCATGTGTCAGTTATAATATAATGCTATAAATGTGTTTAACCAGTACACTGGTAATGTGTCAGTTATAATAAAATGTTGAAAATGTAATGAACCAGTATACTGGTAATATGTCAGATATAAGTAATTGTTGGAGATGTGTTGAACCGGTATAGTAGTAATGTGTCAGTTATAATATAATGTTGGAAATGGGTTGAACCAGTATGCTGGTAATGTATCAGTTATAATATAATGCTGGAAATGCGTTAAAGCAGTATACTGGTAATGCTTCAGTTTTAATATATTGTTGGATATAAGTTGAACTAGTATACTGGTAATGTGTCAGTTATAATATAATGTTGGAGATGTGTTGAACAGGTATTCTGGTAATGTATTGGTTATCATATAATGCTGGAGGTGTGTTGATCCCGTATTCTGGTAATGTGTCAGTTATAATATAATGTTGGAAATGTGTTGAACCAGTATACTGGTAATGTGTCAGTTATATATGTTGTTGGAAATGTGTTGGACCAGTATACTGGTAATGTGGCAGTTATAATATAATGTAGGAAACGTGTTGAACCAGTATACTGGTAATGTGTCAGTTATAATATACTGTTGGAGATGTGTTGAATCAGTATACTGGTAATATGTCAGTTATAATATTATGTTGGAGAACTGTTCAACCAGTATACTGGTAATGTGTCAGTTATAATATAATGTTGGAAATGTGTTGAACCAGTATACTGGTAATGCCAGGTATAATATAATTTTGGAAATGTGTTGAACCAGTACACTGGTAATGTGTCAGTTATAATATAATGTTGGAAATGTGTTGAACCAGTATCCTGGTAATGTGTCAGTTATAATATATCGTTGGAGATGTGTTGAGCCAGTATACTGGGAATGTGTCAGTTATATATGTTGTTGGAAATGTGTTGAGCCATAATACTGGTAATATGTCACTATTAATATGATTCGGAGATCTGTTCAACCAGTTTACTGGGAATATGTCAGTTATAATATAGAGTTGTAAACGTGTTGAACCAGTATACTAGTACTGTGTCAGTTATAATAAAATGTTGGAAATGTGTTGAACCAGCTTATTGATAATGTGTCAGTTATAAATAATGTTGGAAATGTGTTGAACCAGTATACTGGTAATGTGTCAGTTATAATTAATTGTTTGTAGATGTGTTGAACCAGTATAGTCGTAATGTGTCAGTTATAAAATAATGTTGGAAATGTGTTGAACCAGTATACTTGTAATGTGTCAGTTATAATATAATGTTGGAAATGTGCTGAGCTAGTTTACTGAGAATGTGTCAGTTATAATATAATGTTAGAAATGTGTTGGATCAGCATACTGGTAATGTGAAGGTTATAATATAATGTTGAAAATGTGTTGAACCAGTATACTGGTAATGTGCCAGTTATAGTATACTGTTGGAAATGTGTTGAACCAATATACTGGTAATGTGTCTTTTATAATATAATGTTGGGGATGTGTTGAACCAGTATTCTGGTAATGTGTCAGTTATAATAAAATGTTGGAAATGTCTTGAACTAGTTTACTGGGAATGTGTCAGTTATAATATAATGTTGGAAATGTAATGAACCAGTATACTGGTAATGTGTCAGATATAATTAGTTGTTGGAAATGTGTTGAACCAGTATGGTCGTAATGTGTCAGTTATAATATAATGTTGGAAATGTGTTGAACCAGTATACTGGAAATGTGTCAGTTATAATATAATGCTGTAAAATTGTGTTGAACCAGTACACTGGTAATGTGTTGGTTATAATATAATGCTGGAAATGCGTTAAATCAGTATACTGGTAATGTTTCAGTTTTAATATATTGTTGGATATAAGGGTAACCAGTATACTGGTAATGTGTCAATTATAATATAATGCTGGAAATGTGTTGAACAAGTACACTGGTAATGTGTCAGTTATAATATAATGTTGGAGATGTGTATAACAGGTATACTGGTTATGTATTAGTTATCATATAATGCTGGAGATGTGTTGAACCATTATACTGGTAATGTGTCAGTTATAATATAATGTTGGAAAAGTGTTGAACCAGTATACTAATAATGTGGCGGTTATAATATAATGCTGGAAATGTGTTGAACCAGTATACTGGTAATGTGTCACTTATATATGTTGTTGGAAATGTGTTGAACCAGTATAATGGTAATGTGTCAGTTATATATGTTGTTGGAAATTGTGTTGAACCAGTGAACTGCTAATGTATAAGTTATAATATAATGCTGGAGATGTGTTGAACTAGTTTACTGGGCATGTGTCAGTTACAATATAATGTTGGAAACGTGTTGAACCAGTATACTCGTAATGTGTCAGTTATAATATACTGTTGGAGATGTGTTGAATCAGTATACTGGTAATGTCTCAGGTATAATATTATGTTGGAGATGTGTTGAACCAGTATACTGGTAATGTGTCAGGTATAATATAATGTTGGAAATGTGTTGAACCAGTATACTGGTTATGTGTCAGTTATAATATATTGTTGGAAATGTGTTGAACCAGTATACTGGTAATGTATCAGTTATAATATAATGTTGGAGATGTGTTGCACCAGTATACTGGCAATGTCTCAGTTATAATATAATGTTGGAAATGTGCTGAACCAGTATACTGGTAATGTGTCAATTATAATATAATGCTGGAAATGTGTTGAACCAGTATACTGATAATGTGACTGTTATAATATAATGCTGGAAATGTGTCAAACCAGTATGCTGGTAATGTGTCAGTTATAATAAATTGTTGGAGATGTGTTTAAACAGTATAGTCGTATGGTGTCAGTTATAATATAATGATGGCAATGTGTTGAACCATTATACTGGTAAGGTGTCATGTATAATATAATGTTGAAGATGTATTGAACGAATATACTGGTAATGTGTCAAATATAATATAATGTTGAAAATGTGTTGAACCAGTATACTGGTTATGTGTCAGTTATAATAAAATGTTGGAGATGTGTTGAACCAGTACACTGCTAATGTGTCAGATATAATCTAATTTTGAAGATGTGTTGAACCAGTATACAGTTAATGTGTCAGTTATAATATAATGCTGGAGATGTGTCAAACCAGTATTCTGGTAATGTGTCGGTTATAATAAAATGTTGGAAATGTGTTGAAGTAGTATACTGGTAATGTGTCGGTTATAATATAATGTTGGAAATGTGTTGAACGAGTGTACTGGTAATGTGTCAGTTATAATGTAATGTTGAAGATGTATTGAACGAATATACTGTTAATGTGTCAAATATAATATAATGTTGAAAATGTGTTGAACCAGTATACTGGTTACGTGTCAGTTATAATATAATGTTGGAGATGTGTTGAACCAGTATACTGGTAATGCGTCATTTATAATATAATTTTGGAGATGTGTTTAACCAGTATACTGTTAATGTGTCAGTTATAATATAATGTTGGAGATGTGTTAAACCAGTATTCTGGTAATGCGACAGTTATAATAAAATGTTAAAAATGTAATGAACCTGTATACTGGTAATCTGTCAGTTATATTTAATCGTTGGAGATGTGCTGAACCAGTATAGTCGTAATGTGTTAGTTATAATATAATCTTGGAAATGTGTTGAACCACTATACTGGGAATGTGTCAGTTATAATAAGGTGCTGGAAATGTGTTGAATCAGTAAACTGGGAATGTGTCAGTTATAAAATAATGTTGGAAATGTGTTGAACGAGTATGCTGGTAATGTGTCAGTTATAAAATAATGTTGGAAATGTGTTGAACAAGTATACTGGTAATGTGTCAGTTATAAAATAATGTTGGAAATGTGTTGAACAAGTATACTGGTAATGTGTCAGTTATAAAATAATGTTGGAAATGTGTTGAACAAGTATACTGGTAATGTGTCAGTTATAAAATAATGTTGGAAATGTGTTGAACCAGTATACTGGTAATGTGTCAGTTATAATATGGTCCTGGAAATGTGTTGAACAAGTATACTGGTAATGTATTAGTTATAATATAATGTTGGAGGTGTGTTGAACCAGTATACTGGTAATGTGTCAGTCATAACATAATGCTGGAGATGTGTTGAACCAGTATACTGGTAAAGTGTCAGTTATAACATAATGTTAGAGATGTATTGAGCCAGTATACCGGGAATGTGTCAGTTATAATATAATGCTGGAAATGTGTTGAACCAGTATGCTGGTAATGTGTCAGTTATAATATGGTGATGGAAATGTGTTGTACCAGTATACTGGTAATGTGTCAGTTATAATAAAATGCTGGAAATGTGTTGAACCAATATACTGGTAATGTGTCAGTTATAATATAATGTTGGAATGTGTTAAACCATTATACTGGTATTGAGTCAGCTATAATATAACGTTGAAAATGTGTTGTACCAGTATACTGGTAATGTGTCAGTTATATATGGTGTTGGAAAGGTGTTGAAACAGTATATTGGTAATGTATTAGTTATAATATAATTCGGGAGAAGTGTTAAACTAGTTTGCTGGGCATGTGTCAGTTATAATATAATGCTATAAATGTGTTTGACCAGTACACTGGTAATGTGTCAGTTATAATAAAATGTTGAAAATGTAATGAACCAGTATACTGGTAATATGTCAGATATAAGTAATTGTTGGAGATGTGTTGAACCGGTATAGTAGTAATGTGCCAGTTATAATATAATGTTGGAAATGGGTTGAACCAGTATGCTGGTAATGTATCAGTTATAATATAATGCTGGAAATGCGTTAAAGCAGTATACTGGTAATGCTTCAGTTTTAATATATTGTTGGATATAAGTTGAACCAGTATACTGGTAATGTGTCAGTTATAATATAATGTTGGAGATGTGTTGAACAGGAATACTGGTAATGTATTGGTTATCATATAATGCTGGAGATGTGTTGATCCCGTATTCTGGTAATGTGTCAGTTATAATATAATGTTGGAAATGTGTTGAACCAGTATACTGGTAATGTGTCAGTTATATATGTTGTTGGAAATGTGTTGAACCAGTATACTGGTAATGTGGCAGTTATAATATAATGTAGGAAACGTGTTGAACCAGTATATTGGTAATGTGTCAGTTATAATATACTGTTGGAGATGTGTTGAATCAGTATACTGGTAATATGTCAGTTATAATATTATGTTGGAAAACTGTTCAACCAGTATACTGGTAATGTGTCAGTTATAATATAATGTTGGAAATGTGTTGAACCAGTATACTGGTAATGCCAGGTATAATATAATTTTGGAAATGTGTTGAACCAGTACACTGGTAATGTGTCAGTTATAATATAATGTTGGAAATGTGTTGAACCAGTATCCTGGTAATGTGTCAGTTATAATATATCGTTGGAGATGTGTTGAGCCAGTATACTGGGAATGTGTCAGTTATAATATAATGCTGGAAATGTGTTGAACCAGTATACTGGTAATGTGTCAGTTATATATGTTGTTGGAAATGTGTTGAACCATAATACTGGTAATATGTCAGTATTAATATAATTCGGAGATCTGTTCAACCAGTTTACTGGGAATATGTCGGTTATAATATAGAGTTGTAAACGTGTTGAACCAGTATACTAGTACTGTGTCAGTTATAATAAAATGTTGGAAATGTGTTGAACCAGCTTATTGATAATGTGTCAGTTATAAATAATGTTGGAAATGTGTTGAACCAGTATACTGGTAATGTGTCAGTTATAATTAATTGTTTGTAGATGTGTTGAACCAGTATAGTCGTAATGTGTCAGTTATAAAATAATGTTGGAAATGTGTTGAACCAGTATACTTGTAATGTGTCAGTTATAATATAATGTTGGAAATGTGCTGAGCTAGTTTACTGAGAATGTGTCAGTTATAATATAATGTTAGAAATGTGTTGGACCAGCATACTGGTAATGTGAAGGTTATAATATAATGTTGAAAATGTGTTGAACTAGTTTACTGGGAATTTTTCAGTTATATTATAATGTTGGAAACGTGTTGAAGCAGTATACTGGTAATGTGTCGGTTATAATATATTGTTGGAAATGTGTTGAACCAGTATACTGGTAATGTGTCAGTCGTAATATAATGTTGGAGATGTGTTGAACGAAATTACTGGTAATGTGTCAAATATAATATAATGTTGAAAATGTGTTGAACCAGTATACTGGTAATGTGTCAGTTATAATCGAATGTTGGAGATGTGTTCAACCAGTTTACTGGTAATCTGTCAGTTATAATATAGATTTGGAAATGTGTTGAACCAGTATACTGGTACTGTGTCAGTTATAATTAATTGTTGGTGATGTGTTGAACCAGTATAGTCGTAATGTGTCAGTTATAATATAATGTTGGAAATGTGTTGAACCAGTATACTGGTAATGTGTCCATCTCTGTTTAGCATCAAATGCTTCATTTTGCTTCACCTGCTGCTTTGTAATGTTAGCAACAGCAACCTCTCGTGCCTTCTGAATCTCTTGCAATGTCTGTCTCACAAAAAGGTCATTAGACGTAGCTTGTAGCTGAACCTGGTTAGGTAAAGAAGGTTATCGACCATATATCAAGAAAAAGGGTGAAAATTTAGTAGACTCCTGAACACTCGAGTTATATGAAAAGATGACATAGGGCAATATTGAGTCCCAATTCTTCTGATTATTATCCACAAAATGGCTGAGCATATTTAAGAGGGTTTGGCTAAATCTTTCAGTAAGTCCGTTGCAAGCTGGATGATAAGCACTGGTGAAATTGGAAGACACTGATAAAGATCTCAACAATTCTTGTGTCACCTCACTTAAGAAAACTGAGCCACGATCAGATAACAAGGCAGCAGGGGCTCCATGCTTACAGATGATGTTATGCAAAATAAATTTAGCAACTTGAGGGATTGTTGCTGAAGAAAGCGACGCAGACTCGACCCAGCGAGAAGCATACTCGGTCGCAACGACAACATACTTGTGTCCAGAATTGGTGCGTGGGAGAGGCCCAAGCAAATCAATACCCCACCGCTCGCCTACAGATGTAACCGGAATTGGTTGTAATAAGCCTGCTGGTTTCTGATTCTTCGGTCCCTTTCTTGTTTGACAGCTGGGACAGGTTCGGACAAAATGTTCAATATCTTTCTTCATACCAACCCAGTAATACCTGGAGTGAATTTTGGCAAATGTTTTCGAGAATCCTAAGTGGCCTGAAAGAGGATCATCATGACATGAAGAAAGAATTTCATGTTTTAGAGCTTCTGGAATAACCAGCAGATGGAGAGGGCCAGTGGAGCCAGCATTTTTACGATAAAGAACACCTGATTTGAGTGTGTAGTTGGAAACTTGTCTCTGAAGCTTAGCAGGGGCCGACGGAGGATCATGGAGAGCATTAATAAGCTCAAGTAACCCAGTATCTTTCTTCTGATGGTCAGCAACTTCAACTGATGACAGCAAACATGTGGGGAGTTCATCAAGCTGTTCAAGATCACTTTCTGTAGGTTGTAACACAGGAAATCTCGATAGAGTATCAGCATCATGATGTTTCTTGCCAGATTTATAAGAAATGGTATAATCAAACTTGCAATTTCAAACTCCATCGTGCCAAACGCCCAGTCAAATCTTTCAAATTATTTAAATAACAAAGGGAGTGATGATCAGATACAATATGAACCTTGTAGCCATAAACAAAACTGCGGAAGTGGGTAAGTCCAAACAGGATGGCCAACAATTCCAACTCAGGAACACTGTAATTACGTTCACATTTAGATAGTGTCCTTGAAGCATAGCCCACTGGTTTCAACACGTTATCAATCTTCTGATACAATACCGAGGCAACCCCTAATCCACTGGCATCAGAGTGTAGTTCGGTATAAGCACCAGGAGTATAGTGAGCTAAGACAGGGGCCGAAACCAATAAGTCTTTCAAATTTTGAAATGCAGTTTGCTGATCAGATCCCCAAATAAAACTTTGATTCTTCCTAGTCAACTGAATTAGAGGTTGAGCAATATTAGCGTAGTCCTTGATGAATTTCCTGTAAAAATTAAACAATCCCAAAACTTTTCTCACATCTCGAACATTTTTAGGACGAGGCAAATTTTGAATGGAAACAACTTTGTCAGAATCAGGTGAAATGCCATCTTTAGAAACTTCAAAGCCTAAGAGTTTAATCTTTTTCATGGCGAAGAAACATTTTTCTGGTTTAAGTTTAAACTTGTGGTGATCCAGACGTTGAAGAACAGCCTCAAGATTTTGCAACAACACTTCAAAGGTTTTAGCAAAAACAATAATGTCATCCAGATATGCAATAGCCTTTTTAAAATTCAAATCGCCTAACAACTTGTCTGCGATGTAACTGAAAAACCTAGGGGCATTTGCCAACCCTAAACTCAAGCGTGTAAATTGATATTGACCCTGAAAAGTGACAAAAGGGGTGTACTTCTGGCTATCCTCTGCAATAGGTACCTGAAAGTATGCTGACAGTAAATCTAATGAGACAAACCATTTAGCCTCCCCCAAATAACTTAACAAATCATCTATCAATGGTAAAGGGAAAGAGGTGGTCTCTGAAACAGCATTCAATTTTCTATAGTCGACACAAAATCTCATGGAGCCATCTTTCTTTTTGACAAGTACTACAGGAGAAGCCCAGGAGGACTGTGATTCCTTGATAATGCCAGCATCTTGCATCTCTTTAACTTGCTCAGCAATAATTTCCTTTTGTTTATGAGGAACTCTATATGGTCTTTGCTTAATTGGCTTAGGGTCATTTACTTTGATATCAAATTCTGCAACATCCGTAGTACCGAGTTCTTGTAATGTTGTGGCAAAAAGATCACTATATTTCAATAACAAAGCATGTAAGTCAGCCTTTTGGGTTTCCAGGAGTTTACCATTAACATTAAAATTACAATTTGGAGCTGGCAGAGGAGTAACATCGGATGACAAAACAGAATTACTCTGAACAAGTGCAACATCATAAGCTTTAGCTAAGACTGTATTTGCAAACAATGTTTGTGGAACTGAAGTATTATTATGCACTGGAATAGTAAGTTCAGAGGTAGAATGACACAATAACGGTGGAACGGAAAGATTCTTCTTTTGCATTATGTTAAGAGCAGGTTCAAACATAACCTCATTACTAATGGTTGACAAAGGCTTAACTGATATATAGCATGTAAACAGAGGTGGAATTTTAACATCATGCATAACTGCCATTTTAACACCAGAATCTGCACAATCATCATCTAGGAGAGGGTTTACTGCCATATCAACAAAAGGTCCTTGTGTTAGAGTTATTGGTATACTGAACGCATCATTCTTAGAAGATTTCAAGGTTATCAGATTATGTGCATAGTCAATTATAACATCATGGGTCTGCAAAAAGTCATTGCCTAAAATCAAATCATGGGACAACTCTTTCACAACTAGTACATCCTCCTGAAAAAGAACATCATTAATATGGAAATCTAACACAGTGTGGTAAGGCGCATCAAGTAACTTGTTTCCTGCAGTGCGGAGCATCATCTCTATAGGTTTTAATGTAGAATGATCAAGAACATGTGCAGCATTCACAATACTCACTGCGCTTCCTGTATCGAGCAAGATGGAGAGCTCTGTCTGGGCAATACGACCAGGAACTTGCAATATCTGACCTGATAATGCAGACACATCCCGTTGAGGTGTAGCTATGTCCCGTTGAGGTGCAGCCATGCTGGTGGGCGGTGGTGTTGCTGCTACGTCTCGTCGCCAGTCGTTTTTTGACTGCGGGAGGCGGCTCCGGCAAAAGCGAGCCAGGTGGCCCTGCCTGTTGCATCTATAGCAGGTGACTGGTGGATCCCTCCGGTTGAAGTCAGATGACCGTGGAAGCTGTGAATGCTGGGAAGTTCTCTCCGAAGATGGTAACTGAAACTGGTTAACTCTGTTACATAACTGTTCCACACAATCAATCAGCTGATGCATAGGATCGATAGGTACGCCCACAAGAGAAGAAGCCTGAGAAGGCTGAGGAGAAGCTGGTAAAGTAACAGCAGGAACAGATGCATTATTAAATATAACAGAGGGTGGCGTAACCACTGCAGCCTGAGATTGAGCAGACACTAGATGTTCACGGTTCTGCATGTAAAACTGTGCTTTGTCCACTCGTCGAATGATTTGTATTACCTCATCAACAGTTTGAGGATTTAATGGCAATAAAGCTTGTACATACAGAGGTCTGAGACCTTTAAGCAAGTGTTTAATTTGTTCCAACTGCAACATAGCTGGGTTGACTTGGTCAAATAAAGATAGCACGTCATAGATGTAACTAATAACAGGTTCATCATCCAACTGTACCCGCTGTCTGAGTTTCATTTCCAGAATATCACTCTGGTTTGTTATCTGAAATGCATTTAAACATTGTGTAGACAAGAAAACCCAATCATGGTGAGGGTGCCGATGGCGAAAAGTTTGAAACCATGATGCAGCAGTATCTCGTAAATAGCATGGAAAGCATTTCAATTTCATTCCTTCTGACCAGCCATTAGCAGCAGCGACCATTTCAAAGTTCTGCAGAAATTCATGCGCCGACATCCTACTGGAATTCTCAAAGTACGAGGGGTCAATGACCGGGCGGCAGACAGCTGATTGCGGTGCATTGGCCACGAGAGGCGGATTAGACATCGCTAGTAACTGAGTAACAACAGGCGTACTAACACTGGACATAGATTCTACTTCACTGTGCTCGCTAACTGGAGCAATTGCTATA
Organism: Deroplatys truncata; assembly: GCA_030765065.1. Lineage (NCBI taxonomy): Eukaryota > Metazoa > Arthropoda > Insecta > Mantodea > Mantidae > Deroplatys > Deroplatys truncata. Next base: position 333,591,689 of record CM060975.1, on the reverse strand, counting down.
TCAGATTTCTGTGCAGTACGTCGCTTAGGCATGATTGCAGCACAAAAGATAACGCAACCAATAAACAAACAGTATGACAAAGCAATACAGATTACACCAAACTAAACACTTATAGCATCACATGAATGTAAGTAGCAAGATCAGAACATAGCCAAATAAAACAGTTCCAGAAAGAATACAATTAAGCGCCCGCGGCGAAATATCAGAAAATTATACCAACACACGTCTACACAAGTCACTTGGACACAATACCAAGATTTTTAATCAGAATGAACACATGGAAGAAAACAAAATGATAGCTTCAGTGAGAAACCTCGAACTGGAAGTTAAAAAAAAACCACGTCACACCTACTGTGACCACCGCTAAGATTCTATAAAGGAGCAGAATACAGACTTGTAATTTATACTAGCACACCAAACTTCTCTTTTGTCTTTTTTTTGTCTTAAAACAAATGTATCTGACCTGATATACACACGCAAATAAACGCGCCAAAACACGTGCTGAGGAAGACTGGTTTCACAAGATAAAATTATTGCTGAAATGCACGACCACGCGGGAATTACATAACACACGTGCGTACATAAAAGCTACACGAAAAATGACCCAGAAAAGTGCAGTAAATAGCTAGAAATTACAATCACTGGAATATAAAGTTATACGTTTCCAAACCACTGCTAATAAGCACAGAAAACAAGATTTGCAAACAGATAGCCAACACGTGACGAGCACATTTCAAACTACAACTATCTCGCTCGTTTCACAACTCAACTTTCACAAAAACATTTTTTTGTGAAAACAACCAGCACGAACCACTTAGCACAGCAATACAATTTAAAAAGAAATGAAGCCGAAACAAGGGGAAAATGGAGTCAGAAGTTTTAGCGTCACGCCGGCAGACAATGGAAAAAAACAAAAATGAGCTCAAAATTAAAATTTCGAAACCAGACTTTCAGATATGATGAAAAGAAAATTTAGAAGAAGAGAATCACAAATTAAAGTATAAAAATCCTTACCCTTTAGCCAGAAAAAATTTTACATTTTTCGCGACCACGTGGAGAAACACAAACCGTTAAATTTGGAGGGAAAAAAAATTTTGCACTTAAAATCTCAAAACGAAATAAACCAAATACTCGGCGCCACCGCCAATTACCCGGAGACTCACGCCAATTTGTCCTATGCCTCACATTTATTTATTATTTAACTTCAGAGGAGAGCTACTCGCTTATGAGAGGGATCGTTGAACAAACAAAGAACTTTAAACTCGAGGCATCGACGAGGGACGCACCTAAAGTTAGATTATAAAAATAATTACTACACCAACATAATTTCTGGCTGAAGGGAGAGGCAAGGAACTCTACACTATCATAATTAAAACGGCAAGAGAATGGATAGCTGGTAGGTTTATTATAAAATGTTGTCTTACCCCATGTGTCTGCCGGGCGAGGACGCCAAGTCTTAGGCAGTTATCCGTCTAACTCACGCGAAGCCTAGTCACAGAATGAACCCACGCCAAGACTTAGCGTCAGTAACGCCACTTCCCCCCAATGACACACTGCTTCCCCTGAATCGCGCCTACTCTCAGATAAACTGCCAGGTTTCGACGTCCAGAGAGCGTATTACAATTAATATAATCTGTGCACATGCTACAATAATATAATGTTGGAAATGTGTGGAACCAGTATACTGGTAATGTGTCAGTTCTAACATATTGTTGTAGATGTGTGGAGCCAGTATACTGGTAATGTGTCAGTTATAATATAATTTCGGAAATTTGTTGAACAAGTATACTGTGAATGTGTGAGTTATAATGTGGTGCTGGTAATGTGTTGAACCAGTATACTGGGAATGTGTAAGTTATAATATAATGTTGGAAATTTGTTTAACCAGTACACTGGTAATGTGTCAGTTATAATATAATTTCGGAAATTTGTTGAACAAGTATACTGTGAATGTGTGAGTTATAATGTGGTGCTGGTAATGTGTTGAACCAGTATACTGGGAATGTGTAAGTTATAATATAATGTTGGAAATTTGTTTAACCATTATACTGGTAATGTGTCAGTTATAATATAATTTCGGAAATTTGTTGAACAAGTATACTGTGAATGTGTGAGTTATAATGTGGTGCTGGTAATGTGTTGAACCAGTATACTGGGAATGTGTAAGTTATAATATAATGTTGGAAATTTGTTTAACCAGTACACTGGTAATGTGTCAGTTATAATATAATTTCGGAAATTTGTTGAACAAGTATACTGTGAATGTGTGAGTTATAATGTGGTGCTGGTAATGTGTTGAACCAGTATACTGGGAATGTGTAAGTTATAATATAATGTTGGAAATTTGTTTAACCAGTACACTGGTAATGTGTCAGCTATAATATAATGTTGGAAATGTGTGGAACCAGTATACTGGTAATGTGTCAGTTCTAACATATTGTTGTAGATGTGTGGAGCCAGTATACTGGTAATGTGTCAGTTATAATATAATTTCGGAAATTTGTTGAACAAGTATACTGTGAATGTGTGAGTTATAATGTGGTGCTGGTAATGTGTTGAACCAGTATACTGGGAATGTGTAAGTTATAATATAATGTTGGAAATTTGTTTAACCAGTACACTGGTAATGTGTCAGCTATAATATAATGTTGGAAATGTGTGGAACCAGTATACTGGTAATGTGTCAGTTCTAACATATTGTTGTAGATGTGTGGAGCCAGTATACTGGTAATGTGTCAGTTATAATATAATTTCGGAAATTTGTTGAAGAAGTATACTGTGAATGTGTGAGTTATAATGTGGTGCTGGTAATGTGTTGAACCAGTATACTGGGAATGTGTAAGTTATAATATAATGTTGGAAATTTGTTTAACCAGTACACTGGTAATGTGTCAGTTATAATATAATTTCGGAAATTTGTTGAACAAGTATACTGTGAATGTGTGAGTTATAATGTGGTGCTGGTAATGTGTTGAACCAGTATACTGGGAATGTGTAAGTTATAATATAATGTTGGAAATTTGTTTAACCAGTATACTGGTAATGTGTCAGTTATAATATAATGTTGCAGATGTGTTGTACGAATATACTGATAATGTGTCAAATATAATATAATGTTAAAAATGTGTTGAACCAGCATACTGGTAATGTGACAGTTATAATATAATGCTGGAAATGTGTTGAAGCAGTATACCGTTAATGTGTCAGCTATAATATAATGCTGGAAATGTGTTGAACCAGTATACTGGTAATGTATTAGTTATAATTTAATGTTGGAGGAGCGTTGAACCAGTATACTGGTAATATGTCAGTTATAACATAATATTTGCAGGTGCGTTGAACCAGTATTCTGGTAATGTGTCAGTTATAATAAAATGTTGGAAATGTCTTGAACTAGTTTACTGGGAATGTGTCAGTTATAATATAATGTTGGAATTGTAATGAACCAGTATACTGGTAATGTGTCAGATATAATTAATTGTTAGAGATGTGTTGAACTAGTATAGTCGTAATGCGTCAGCTATAATATAATGTTGGAAATGTGTTGAACCAGTATACTGGTAATGTGTTAGATATAATATAATATTGTAAAACTGTGTTGAGCCAGTACACTGGTAATGTGTCAGTTATAATATAATGCTGGAAATGCGTTAAAGCAGTATACTGGTAATGTTTCAGTTTTAATATATTGTTGGATATAAGTTGAACCAGTATACTGATAATGTGTCAATTATAATATAATGCTGGAAATGTGTTGAACAAGTACCCTGGTAATGTATTACTTATCATATAATGTTGGAGATGTGTTGAACCAGTATACTGGTAATGTGTCAGTTATAATGTAATGTTGGAGATGTGTTGAATCAGTTTTTTGGGAATGAGTCAGTTGTAATACAATGTTGGATATTTGTTGAACCAGTATACTGGTAATGTGTCAAATAGAATATAATGTTGAAAATGTGTTAAACCAGCATACTGAGAATGTGACAGTTATAATATAATGTTGGAAATGTGTTGAAATAGTTTACTGTGAATGTGTCAGTTATAATATAATTTTGGAAATGTGTTGCACCAGTACACTGGTAATGTGTCAGTTATAATATAATGTTGGAAACGTGTTGAACCAGTATATTGGTAATGTGTCAGTTATAATATATTGTTGGAGATGTGTTGAGCCAGTATACTGGGAATGTGTCAGTTATAATATAATGCTGGAAATGTGTTGAACCGTTATACTGGGAATGTGTCAGTTATAATATAATGATGGAGATGTGTTGAACTAGTTTACTGGGAATGTGTCAGTTATAATATAATGTTAAAAATGTTTTGAACTAGTATACTGGGAATGTGTCAGTTACAATGTGGTGCTGGAAATGTGTTGAACCAGTATACTGGGAATGTGTCAGTTATAAAATAATGTTGGAAATGTGTTGAACCAGTATCCTGGAAATGTGTCAGTTATAATATGGTCCTGGAAATGTATTGAAAAAGTATACTGGTAATGTATTAGTTATAATATAATGTTGGAGGTGTGTTGAAGCAGTATATTGTTAATGTGTCAGTTATAACACAATGCTGGAGATGTGTTGAACCAGCATACTGGTAAAGTGTCAGTTATAACGTAATGTTAGAGATGTTTTGAGTCAGTATACCGGGAATGTGTCAACTATAATATAATGCTGGAAATGTGCTGAACCAGTATGCTAGTAATCTGTCAGTTATAATATGGTGATGGAAGTGTGTTGTCCCAGTATACTGGTAATGTGTCAGTTATAATACAATGCTGGAAAATATGTTGAACCAATATACTGGTAATGTGTCAGTTATAATACAATGTTGGAATGTGTTAAAACATTATACTGGTATTATGTCAGTTATACTTATCGTTGAAAATGTGTTGTACCAGTATACTGGTAATGTGTCAGTTATAAATAATGTTGGAAATGTGTTGAACCAGTATACTGGTAATGTGTCAGTTATAATTAATTGTTGGAGATGTGTTGCACCAGTATACTCATAATGTGTCAGTTATAATATACTGTTGGAAATGTGTTGAACCAGCATACTGGTAATGTTTAGTTATAATATAATGATGGAAATGTGTTGAACAAGTATACTGCTAATGTGTCAGTTATAATTAAATGTTGGAGGTGCGTTGAACCAGTATACTGGCAATGTGTCAGTTATATTATAGTGTTGGAAACGTGTTGAAGCAGTATACTGGTAATGTGTCAGTTATAATATATTGTTGGAGATGTGTTGAACCAGTATACTGGCAATGTCTCAGTTATAATATAGTGTTGGAAATATGCTGAACCAGTATACTGGTAATGTGTCAATTATAATTTAGTGCTGGAAATGTGTTGAACCAGTATACTGATAATGTGACAGTTATAATATATTATTGGAGATGAGTAAATCCAGTGTACTGGTAATGTGTCAGTTATAATATAATGCTTGAAATTTTTTGCACCAGTATACTGGTAATGTGTCAGTTATAATATAATAATGGAAATCTGTTGAATCAGTATACTGGTAATGTGTCAGTTATAATATTATGCTGGAGATGTGTTGAACCAGTATACTGGTAATGTGTCAGTTATAATATAATGTTGGAAATGTGTTGAACCAGTATACTGGTAATGTGTCAGTTGTAATATAATGTTGGAAATTTGTTGAACCAGTATACTGGTAATGTGTCAGTTATAATATAATACTGGAAATATGTTGATACAGTATACTGGTAATGCGTCCGTTATAATATAATGCTGGAGATGTGTTGAACCAGTATACTGGTAATGTGTCAGTTATAATATAATGTTGGAGAAGTTTTGAATCAGTTTTTTGGGAATGTGTCATTTGTAATATAATGTTGGAAATTTGTTGAACCAGTAAACTGGTAATGTGTAAGTTATAATATATTGTTGGGGATGTGTTAATCCAGTATACTGGGAATGTGTCAGTTATAATATAATGCTGGAAATGTGTTGAAACCAGTATACTGGGAATGTGTTAGTTATAATATAATGATAGAGATGTGTTGAACTAGTTTACTGGGAATGTGTCAGTTGTAATATAATGTTAAAAATGTGTTGAACCAGTACACAGGAAATGTGTCAATTTTAATACAATGTTGGAAATGTGTTGAAATAGTTTACTGGGAATGTGTTAGTTATAATATAATGTTGGAAATGTGTTGAACCAGTATACTGGTAATGTGTCAGTTATAATATATTGTTGGAGATGTGTTGAGCCAGTATAGTGGGAATGTGTCAGTTATAATATAATGCTGGAAATGTTTTGAACTAGTAAACTGGGAATGTGCCAGTTATAAAATAATGATGGAGATGTGTTCAACTAGTTTACTGGGAATGTGTCAGTTATAATACAATGTTAAAAATGTGTTAAACCAGTACACAGGGAATGTGTCAATTTTAATATAATGTTGAAAATGTTTTGAACCAGCATACGGAGAATGTGTCGGTTATAATATAATGCTGGAAATGTGTGGAACCAGTTTACAGGGAATGTGGCAGTTATAATATAATGCCGAAAGTGTGTTGAACAAGTACACTGGTAATGTGTCAGTTATAATATAATGTTGGAGATGTGTTGAATAGGTATACCGGTAATATATTACTTATCATATCATGCTGGAGATATGTTGAAACAGTATACTGGTAATGTGTCAGTTATAATATAATGTAGGAAATGTGTTGAACTAGTACACTGGTAATGTGTCAGTTATATATGGTGTTGGAAATTGTGTTGAACCAGTTAACTGCAAATGTAAAAGTTATAATATAATGCTGGAAATGTGTTGAACTAGTTTACTGGGCATGTGTCAGTTATAATATAATGTTGGAAACGTGTTGAACCAGTACACTGTTAATGTGTTAGTTATAATATAATGTTGGAGATGTGTTGAACCAGTATAATGGTAATGTGTCAGTTATAATATAATGTTGGAAATGTGTTGAACCAGCATACTGGTAATTCGTCAGTAATAATATAATGCTGGAAATGTGTTGAAACAGTATACTCGTAATGCGTCCGTTATAATATAATGCTGGAGATGTGTTGAACCAGTATACTGGCAACTAGTCAGTTATAATATAATGTTGGAGATGTGTAGAATCAGTTTTTTGGAAATGTGTCAGTTGTAATATAATGTTGGAAATGTGTTGAACCAGTATACTGGTAATGTGTCAGTTGTAATATAATGTTGGAAATGTGTTGTACGAATATACTGGTAATGTGTCATATATAATATAATGTTGAAAATGTGTTGAACCAGTATACTGGTAATGTGTCAGTTATAATATAATGTTGGAGATGTGTTCAACCAGTTTATTGGGAATCTGTTAGTTATAATATAGAGTTGGAAATGTGTTGAACCAGTATACTTGTAGTGTGTCAGTTATAATTAATTGTTGGAGATGTGTTGAACCAGTATAGTCGTAATGTGTCAGTTATAATATAATGTTGGAAATGTGTTGAACCAGTATACTGGTAATGTGTCAGTTATAATAAAATGATGGAAATGTGTTGAACCAGTGTACTGATAATGTGTCAGTCATTATTTGGTTTTGGAAATGTGTTGAACCAGTATACTGGTAATGTGTCAGTTTTAATGTATTATTGGAGATGAGTAAATCCAGTATACTGGTAATGTGTCAGTTATAATATAATGCTTGAAATGATTTGAACCAGTATACTGGTAATGTGACAGTTATAATATAATACTGGAAATGTGTTGATCCAGTATACTGGTAATCTGTCAGTTATAATATAATGATGGAATTGTGTTGAATCAGTATACTGGAAATGGGTGAGTTATAATATAGTGTTGGAAATGTGTTTAACCAGTATACCGGTATTGTGTCAGTTATAATATAATGCTGTAAATGTGTTGAACCAGTACACTGGTAATGTGTCAGTTATAATATAATGCTGGAAATGTTTTAAAGCAGTATACGGGTGATTTGTCAGTTTTAATATATTGTTGGATATAAGTTGAACCTGTATACTGGAAATGTGTCACTTATAATATAATGTTGGAGATGTGTTGAACCAGTATTCTGGTAATGTGTCAGTTATAATAAAATGTTGGAAATGTCTTGAACTAGTTTACTGGGAATGTGTCAGTTATAATATAATGTTGGAAATGTAATGAACCAGTATACTGGTAATGTGTCAGATATAATTAATTGTTGGAAATGTGTTGAAGCAGTATAGTCGTAATGTGTCAGTTATAATATAATGTTGGAAATGTGTTTAACCAGTATACTGGAAATGCGTCAGTTATAATATAATGCTGTAAAATTGTGTTGAACCAGTACACTGGTAATGTGTTAGTTATAATATAATGCTGGAAATGCGTTAAAGCAGTATACTGGTAATGTTTCAGTTTTAATATATTGTTGGATATAAGTTGAACCAGTATACTGGTAATGTGTCAATTATAATATAATGCTGGAAATGTGCTGAACAAGTACACTGGTAATGTATCAGTTATAATATAATGTTGGAGATATGTTGAACAGGTATACTGGTTATGTATTAGTTATCATATAATGCTGGAGATGTGTTGAACCATTATACTGGTAATGTGTCAGTTATAATATAATATTGGAAAAGTTTTGAACCAGTATACTAATAATGTGGCAGTTATAATATAATGCTGGAAATGTGTTGAACCAGTATACTGGTAATGTGTCACTTATATATGTTGTTGGAAATGTGTTGAACCAGTATAATGGTAATGTGTCAGTTATATATGTTGTTGGAAATTGTGTTGAACCAGTGAACTGCTAATGTATAAGTTATAATATAATGCTGGAGATGTGTTGAACTAGTTTACTGGGCATGTGTCAGTTATAATATAATGTTGGAAACGTGTTGAACCAGTATACTGGTAATGTGTCAGTTATAATATACTGTTGGAGATGTGTTGAATCAGTATACTGGTAATGTGTCAGGTATAATATTATGTTGGAGATGTGTTGAACCAGTATACTGGTAATGTGTCAGGTATAATATAATGTTGGAAATGTGTTGAACCAGTATACTGGTAATGTGTCAGTTAGGCTATAAGGCTGGAAATGTGTTGAAACAGTATACTGGTAATGCGTCTGTTATAATATAATACCGGAAATGTGTTGGACCAGTTTACTGCGAATGTGTAAGTTATAATATAATGCTGGAAATGCGTTGATCCAGTTAACTGGTAATGTAATAGTTATAATAATATGTTGGAGATGTTTTCAACTAGCTTACTGGTAATGTGTCGGTTATAATATATTGTTGGAAATGTGTTAAACCAGCTTACCAGTAATGTGCCAGTTATAATATAATGTTGGAAATGTGATGAAATCGTTTACTGGAAATGTGTCAGTTATAATATAATTTTCGAAATGTGTTGAACCAGTTTACTGGTAATGTGTCACTTATAATATAATGCTGGAAATGTGCTGAACTAGTATACTGGGAATGTGTCAGTTATAATGTGGTGCTGGAAATGTGTTGAACCAGTATACTGGGAATGTGTCAGTTATAATATAATGTTGGAAATGTGTTGAACCAGTACACTGGTAATGTGTCAGATATAATATAATGCTGGAAATGTGTTGAACCAGTATACCGGTAATGTGTCATCTATAATATAATGCTGGTAATGTGTTGAACCAGTATACTGGGAATGTGGCTGTTATAATATAATGTTGGAAATGTGCTTAACCAGTATACTGGTAATTTGTCAGTCAATATATATTGTTGGATATAAGTTGAACCAGTATACTAGTAATGTGTCAATTATAATATAATGTTGGAAATGTGTTGAACAAGTACACTGGTAATGTGTCAGGTATAGTATAATGTTGGATATGTGTTGAAACAGTATACTGGTAATGCGTCCGTTATAATATAATGCTGGAGATGTGTTGAACCAGTATACTGGTAACGTGTCAGTTATAATATAATGTTGGAGATGTGTAGAATCAGTTTTTTGGAAATGTGTCAGTTGTAATATAATGTTGGAAATGTGTTGAACCAGTATACTGGTAATGTGTCAGGTGTAATATAATGTTGGAGCCGTGTTGAACGAATATACTGGTAATGTATCAAATATAATATAATGTTGAAAATGTGTTGAACCAGTATACAGGTAATGTGTCAGTTATAGTATAATGTTGGAGATGTATTCAACCAGTTTACTGGGAATCTGTCGGTTATAATATAGAGTTGGAAATGCGTTGAAGCAGTTTATTAGTAATGTGTCAGTTAGAAATAATGTTGGAAATGTGTTGAACCAGTATACTGGTAATGTGTCAGTTATAATTAATTGTTGGAGATTGTTGAACCAGTATAGTCGTAATGTGTCAGTTATAATATAATGTTGGAAATGTGTTGAACCGGTATACGGGTAATGTGTCAGTTATAATATAATGATGGAAATGTGTTGAACCATTATACTGGTAATCTGTCAGTTAAAATATAATGTTGGAGATGTATTGAACGAATATACTGGTAATGTGTCAAATATAATATAATGTTGAAAATGTGTTGAACGAGTATACTGGTTATGTGTCAGTTATAATATAATGTTGGAGATGTGTTGAACCAGTATACTGGTAATGTGTCAGTTATAATATAATTTTGGAGATGTGTTGAACCAGTATACTGTTAATGTGTCAGTTATAATATAATGTTGGAGATATGTTAAACCAGTATTCTGGTACTGTGTCAGTTATAATAAAATGTTGGAAATGTCTTGAACTAGTTTACTGGGAATGTGTCAGTTATAATATAATTTTGGAAATGTAATGAACCAGTATACTGGTAATGTGTCAGTTATAATTAATTGTTGAAGATGTGTTGAACCAATATAGTCGTAATGTGCTAGTTATAATCTAATGTTGGCAATGTGTTGAACCAGTGTACTGGTAATGTGACAGTTTTAATATATTTTTGTAGATGTGTGGAGCCAGTATACTGGGAAGTGTCAGTTTTAATATAATGTTGGAAATATGTGTTGAACCAGTATACTGTGAATGTGTCAGTTATAATACAATGCTGGCAATGTGTTGAACCAGTTTACTGGGAATGTGTCAGTTATAACATAATGTTGGAAATGTGTTGGACCAGTTTACTGCGAATGAGTAAGTTATAATGTAATGCTGAAATTGCGTTGATCCAGTTGACTGGTAATGTTTTAGTTATAATAATAGGTTGCAGATGTTTTCAACTAGCTTACTGGTAATGTGTCGGTTATAATATATTGTTGGAAATGTGTTGAACCAGCTTACCAGTAATGTGCAAGTTATAATATAATTTCGGTAATGTGTTGAACAAGTATACTGGGAATGTGTGAGTTATAATGTGGTGCTGGTAATCTGTTGAACCAGTATACTGGGAATGTGTCAGTTATAATATAATGTTGCAGATGTGTTGAACGAATATACTGGTAATGTGTCAAATATAATATAATATTGAAAATGTGTTGAACCAGCATATTGGGAATGTGACAGTTATAATATAATGTTGGAAATGTGTTGAAATAGTTTTTTAGGAATGTGTCAGTTGTAATATAATGTTGGAAATTTGTTGAACCTGTATACTGGTAATGTGTCAGGTGTAATATAATGTTGGAGACGTGTTGAACGAATATACTGGTAATGTATCAAATATAATATAATGTTGAAAATGTGTTGAACCAGTATACAGGTAATGTGTCAGTTATAGTATAATGTTGGAGATGTATTCAACCAGTTTACTGGGAATCTGTCGGTTATAATATAGAGTTGGAAATGCGTTGAAGCAGTATACTGGTACTGTGTCTGTTATAATAAAATGTTGGAAATGTGTTGAACCAGTTTATTAGTAATGTGTCAGTTAGAAATAATGTTGGAAATGTGTTGAACCAGTATACTGGTAATGTGTCAGTTATAATTAATTGTTGGATATTGTTGAACCAGTATAATCGTAATGTGTCAGTTATAATATAATGTTGGAAATGTGTAGAACCGGGATACGGGTAATGTGTCAGTTATAATATAATGATGGAAATGTGTTGAACCATTATACTGGTAATGTGTCAGTTAGAATATAATGTTGGAGATGTATTGAACGAATATACTGGTAAAGTGTCAAATATAATATAATGTTGAAAATGTGTTGAACGAGTATACTGGTTATGTGTCAGTTATAATATAATGTTGGAGATGTGTTGAACCAGTATACTGGTAATGTGTCAGTTATAATATAATTTTGGAGATGTGTTGAACCAGTATACTGTTAATGTATCAGTTATAATATAATGTTGGAGATATGTTAAACCAGTATTCTGGTACTGTGTCAGTAATAATAAAATGTTGGAAATGTCTTGAACTAGTTTACTGGGAATGTGTCAGTTATAATATAATTTTGGAAATGTAATGAACCAGTATTCTGGTACTGTGTCAGTTATAATAAAATGTTGGAAATGTCTTGAACTAGTTTACTGGGAATGTGTCAGTTATAATATAATTTTGGAAATGTCTTGAACTAGTTAACTGGTAATGTGTCAGTTATAATTAATTGTTGAAGATGTGTTGAACCAATATAGTCGTAATGTGTTAGTTATAATCTAATGTTGGCAATGTGTTGAACCAGTATACTGGTAATGTGTCAGTTTTAATATATTTTTGTAGATATGTGGAGCCAGTATACTGGGAAGTGTCAGTTTTAATATAATGTTGGAAATATGTGTTGAACCAGAATACTGCGAATGTGTCAGTTATAATACAATGCTGGCAATGTGTTGAACCAGTTTACTGGGAATGTGTCAGTTATAACATAATGTTGGAAATGTGTTGGACCAGTTTACTGCGAATGAGTAAGTTATAATGTAATGCTGGAAATGCGTTGATCCAGTTGACTGGTAATGTTTTAGTTATAATAATATGTTGCAGATGTTTTCAACTAGCTCACTGGTAATGTGTCGGTTATAATATATTGTTGGAAATGTGTTGAACCAGCTTACCAGTAATGTGCAAGTTATAATATAATTTCGGTAATGTGTTGAACAAATATACTGGGAATGTGTGAGTTATAATGTGGTGCTGGTAATCTGTTGAACCAGTATACTGGGAATGTGTCAGTTATAATATAATGTTGAAAATTTGCTTAACCAGTATACTGGTAATGTGTCACTCATAATATGGTGTTGGAGATGTGTTGAACCAGTATACTGGTAATGTGTCAGTTATAATATAATGTTGCAGATGTGTTGAACGAATATACTGGTAATGTGTCAAATATAATATAATATTGAAAATGTGTTGAACCAGCATACTGGGAATGTGACAGTTATAATATAATGTTGGAAATGTGTTGAAATAGTTTATTGGGAATGTGTTAGTTATAATATAATGTTGGAAATGTGTTGAACCAGTATACTGGTAATATGTCAGTTATAATACATTGTTGGAGATGTGTTGAGCCAGTATAGTGGGAATGTGTCTGTTATAATATAATGCTGGAAATGTGTTGAACTAGTATACTGGGAATGTGCCAGTTATAAAATAATGATGGAGATGTGTTCAACTAGTTTACTGGGAATGTGTCAGTTATAATATAATGTTAAAAATGTGTTGAACCAGTTCTCAGGGAATGTGTCAATTTTAATATAATGTTGGAAATGTTTTGAACCAGCATACGGAGAATGTGTCAGTTATAATATAATGCTGGAAGTGTGTGGAACCAGTTTACAGGGAATGTGTCAGTTATAATATAATGCTGAAAGTGTGTTGAACAAGTACACTGGTAATGTGTCAGTTATAATATAATGTTGGAGATGTGTTGAGTAGGTATTCCGGTAATGTATTACTTATCATATCATGTTGGAGATGTGTTGAAATAGTATACTGGTAATGTGTCAGTTATAATATAATGTAGGAAATGTTTTGAACTAGTACACTGGTAATGTGTCTGTTATCAATGGTGTTGGAAATTGTGTGGAACCAGTTAACTGCAAATGTATAAGTTATAATATAAAGCTGGAAATGTGTTGAACTAGTTTACTGGGCATGTGTCAGTTATAATATAATGTTGGAAACGTGTTGAAACCAGTATACTGGTAATGTGTTAGTTATAATATCCTGTTGCAGGTGTGTTTAATAAGTATACTGGTAATGTGTCAGTTTTAAAATTATGTTGGAGGTGTGTTGAACCAGTATACTGGTAATGTGTCAGTTATAATATAATGTTGGAAATGTGTTGAACCAGCACACTGGTAATGTGTTAGTTATAATATAATGCTGGAAATGTGTTGAAACAGTATACTGGTAATGCGTCCGTTATAATATAATGCTGGAGATGTGTTGAACCAGTATACTGGTAACGTGTCAGTTATAATATAATGTTGGAGATGTGTAGAATCAGTTTTTTGGAAATGTGTCAGTTGTAATATAATGTTGGAAATGTGTTGAACCAGTATACTGGTAATGTGTCAGTCGTAATATAATGTTGGAGATGTGTTGAACAAATATACTGGTAATGTGTCAAATATAATATAATGTTGAAAATGTGTTGAACCAGTATACTTGTAATGTGTCAGGTATAATCGAATGTTGGAGATGTGTTCAACCAGTTTACTGGTAATCTGTCAGTTATAATATAGATTTGGAAATGTGTTGAACCAGTATACTGGTACTGTGTCAGTTATAATTAATCGTTGGTGATGTGTTGAACCAGTATAGTCGTAATGTGTTAGTTATAAAATAATGTTGGAAATGTGTTGAACCAGTATACCGGTAATGTGTCAGTTATAATAAAATGATGGAAATGTGTTGAACCAGTATACTGATAATGTGTCAGTCATTATTTTGTGTTGGAAATGTGTTGAACCCGTATACTGGTAATGTGTCAGTTTTAATGTATTATTGGAGATGAGTAAATCCAGTATACTGGTAATGTGTCAGTTATAATATAATGCTTGAAATGATTTGAACCAGTATACTGGTAATGTGACAGTTATAATATAATGCTGGAAATGTGTTGAACCAGTATACTGGTAATCTGTCAGTTATAATATAATGATGGAATTGTGTTGAATCAGTATACTGGTAATGTGTCAGTTATAATATAGTGTTGGAAATGTGTTTAACCAGTATACCGGTATTGTGTCAGTTATAATATAATGCTGTAAATGTGTTGAACCAGTACACTGGTAATGTGTCAGTTATAATATAATGCTGGAAATGTGTTAAAGCAGTATACGGGTAATTTGTCAGTTTTAATATATTGCTGGATATAAGTTGAACCTGTATACTGGTAATGCCTCCGTTATAATATAATGTTGGAAATGTGTTGAACCAGTATACTGGTAATGTGCCAGTTATAGTATACTGTTGGAAATGTGTTGAACCAATATACTGGTAATGTGTCAGTTGTAATATAATGTTGGAGATGTGTTGTACGAATATACTGGTAATGTGTCATATATAATATAATGTTGAAAATGTGTTGAACCAGTATACTGGTAATGTGTCAATTATAATATAATGTTGGAGATGTGTTCAACCAGTTTACTGGGAAATCTGTCAGTTATAATATAGAGTTGGAAATGTGTTGAACCAGTATACTGGTAGTGTGTCAGTTATAATTAGTTGTTGGAGATGTGTTGAACCAGTATAGTCGTAATGTGTCAGTTATAATATAATGTTGGAAATGTGTTGAACAAGTATACTGGTAATGTGTCAGTTATAATAAAATGATGGAAATGTGTTGAACCAGTACACTGATAATGTGTCAGTCATTATTTGGTTTTGGAAATGTGTTGAACCAGTATACTGGTAATGTGTCAGTTTTAATGTATTATTGGAGATGAGTAAATCCAGTATACTGGTAATGTGTCAGTTATAATATAATGCTTGAAATGATTTGAACCAGTATACTGGTAATGTGACAGTTATAATATAATACTGGAAATGTGTTGAACCAGTATACTGGTAATCTGTCAGTTATAATATAATGATGGAATTGTGTTGAATCAGTATACTGGTAATGGGTGAGTTATAATATAGTGTTGGAAATGTGTTTAACCAGTATACCGGTATTGTGTCAGTTATAATATAATGCTGTAATTGTGTTGAACCAGTACACTGGTAATGTGTCAGTTATAATATAATGCTGGAAATGGTTTAAAGCAGTATACGGGTCATTTGTCAGTTTTAATATATTGTTGGATATAAGTTGAACCTGTATACTGGAAATGCCTCAGTTATAATATAATGTTGGAAATGTGTTGAACCAACATACTGGTAATGTGTCACTTATAATATAATGTTGGAGATGTGTTGAACCAGTATTCTGGTAATGTGTCAGTTATAATAAAATGTTGGAAATGTCTTGAACTAGTTTACTGGGAATGTGTCAGTTATAATATAATGTTGGAAATGTAATGAAGCAGTATACTGGTAATGTGTCAGATATAATTAATTGTTGGAAATGTGTTGAACCAGTATAGTCGTAATGTGTCAGTTATAATATAATGTTGGAAATGTGTTTAACCAGTATACTGGAAATGCGTCAGTTATAATATAATGCTGTAAAATTGTGTTGAACCAGTATACTGGTAATGTGTTAGTTATAACATAATGCTGGAAATGCGTTAAAGCAGTATACTTGTAATGTTTTAGTTTTAATATATTGTTGGATATAAGTTGAACCAGTATACTGGTAATGTGTCAATTATAATATAATACTGGAAATGTGCTGAACAAGTACACTGGTAATGTGTCAGTTATAATATAATGTTGGAGATATGTTGAACAGGTATACTGGTTATGTATTAGTTATCATATAATGCTGGAGATGTGTTGAACCATTATACTGGTAATGTGTCAGTTATAATATAATATTGGAAAAGTTTTGAACCAGTATACTAATAATGTGGCAGTTATAATATAATGCTGGAAATGTGTTGAACAAGTATGCTGGTAATGTGTCACTTATATATGTTGTTGGAAATGTGTTGAACCAGTATAATGGTAATGTGTCAGTTATATATGTTGTTGGAAATTGTGTTGAACAAGTGAACTGCTGATGTATAAGTTATAATATAATGCTGGAGATGTGTTGAACTAGTTTACTGGGCATATGTCAGTTATAATATAATGTTGGAAACGTGTTGAACCAGTATACTGGTAATGTGTCAGTTATAATATACTGTTGGAGATGTGTTGAATCAGTATACTGGTAATGTGTCAGGTATAATATTATGTTGGAGATGTGTTGAACCAGTATACTGGTAATGTGTCAGGTATAATATAATGTTGGAAATGTGTTGAACCAGTATACTGGTAATGTGTCAGTTAGGCTATAAGGCTGGAAATGTGTTGAAACAGTATACTGGTAATGCGTCTGTTATAATATAATACCGGAAATGTGTTGGACCAGTTTACTGCGAATGTGTAAGTTATAATATAATGCTGGAAATGCGTTGATCCAGTTAACTGGTAATGTAATAGTTATAATAATATGTTGGAGATGTTTTCAACTAGCTTACTGGTAATGTGTCGGTTATAATATATTGTTGGAAATGTGTTGAACAGGTATACTGGGAATGTGTCAGTTATAATATAATGTTGGAAATGTGTTTAACCAGTATACTGGTAATGTGTCAGTCATAATATGGTGTTGGAGATGTGTTGAACCAGTATACTGGTAATGTATCAGTTATAATATAATGTTGCAGATGTGTTGAACACATTTACTGGTAATGTGTCAAATATAATATAAAGTTGAAAATGTGTTGAACCAGCATACTGGTAATGTGACAGTTATAATATAATGTTGGAAATGTGATGAAATAGTTTACTGGAAATGTGTCAGTTATAATATAATTTTCGAAATGTGTTGAACCAGATTACTGGTAATGTGTCACCTATAATATAATGCTGGAAATGTGCTGAACTAGTATACTGGGAATGTGTCAGTTATAATGTGGTGCTGGAAATGTGTTGAACCAGTATACTGGGAATGTGTCAGTTATAATATAATGTTGGAAATGTGTTGAACCAGTACACTGGTAATTTGTCAGTTATAATATAATGCTGGAAATGTGTTGAACCAGTATACCGGTAATGTGTCATCTATAATATAATGCTGGTAATGTGTTGAACCAGTATACTGGGAATGTGGCTGTTATAATATAATGCTGGAAATGTGCTTAACCAGTATACTGGTAATTTGTCAGTCATAATATATTGTTGGATATAAGTTGAACCAGTATACTAGTAATGTGTCAATTATAATATAATGCTGGAAATGTGTTGAACAAGTACACTGGTAATGTGTCAGGTATAATATAATGTTGGATATGTGTTGAACAGGTATACCAGTAATGTATTACTTATCATATAATGCTGGAGATGTGTTGAACCAGTATACTGGTAATGTGTCAGTTATAATATTATGTTAGAGATATGTTAAATCAGTTTTTTAGGAATGTGTCAGTTGTAATATAATGTTGGAAATTTGTTGAACCTGTATACTGGTAATGTGTCAGGTGTAATATAATGTTGGAGACGTGTTGAACGAATATACTGGTAATGTATCAAATATAATATAATGTTGAAAATGTGTTGAACCAGTATACAGGTAATGTGTCAGTTATAGTATAATGTTGGAGATGTATTCAACCAGTTTACTGGGAATCTGTCGGTTATAATATAGAGTTGGAAATGTGTTGAAGCAGTATACTGGTACTGTGTCTGTTATAATAAAATGTTGGAAATGTGTTGAACCAGTTTATTAGTAATGTGTAGGTTAGAAATAATGTTGGAAATGTGTTGAACCATTATACTGGTAATGTGTCAGTTATAATTAATTGTTGGAGATTGTTGAACCAGTATAGTCGTAATGTGTCAGTTATAATATAATGTTGGAAATGTGTTGAACCGGTATACGGGTAATGTGTCAGTTATAATATAATGATGGAAATGTGTTGAACCATTATACTGGTAATGTGTCAGTTAAAATATAATGTTGGAGATGTATTGAACGAATATACTGGTAATGTGTCAAATATAATATAATGTTGAAAATGTGTTGAACGAGTATACTGGTTATGTGTCAGTTATAATATAATGTTGGAGATGTGTTGAACCAGTATACTGGTAATGTGTCAGTTATAATATAATTTTGGAGATGTGTTGAACCAGTATACTGTTATTGTGTCAGTTATAATATAATGTTGGAGATATGTTAAACCAGTATTCTGGTACTGTGTCAGTTATAATAAAATGTTGGAAATGTCTTGAACTAGTTTACTGGGAATGTGTCAGTTATAATATAATTTTGGAAATGTAATGAACCAGTATACTGGTAATGTGTCAGTTATAATTAATTGTTGAAGATGTGTTGAACCAATATAGTCGTAATGTGTTAGTTATAATTTAATGTTGGCAATGTGTTGAACCAGTATACTGGTAATGTGTCAGTTTTAATATATTTTTGTAGATGTGAAGAGCCAGTATACTGGGAAGTGTCAGTTTTAATATAATGTTGGAAATATGTGTTGAACCAGTATACTGTGAATGTGTCAGTTATAATACAATGCTGGCAATGTGTTGAACCAGTTTACTGGGAATGTGTCAGTTATAAAATAATGTTGGAAATGTGTTGGACCAGTTTACTGCGAATGAGTAAGTTATAATGTAATGCTGGAAATGCGTTGATCCAGTTGACTGGTAATGTTTTAGTTATAATAATATGTTGCAGATGTATTCAACTAGCTTACTGGTAATGTGTCGGTTATAATATATTGTTGGAAATGTGTTGAACCAGCTTACCAGTAATGTGCAGGTTATAATATAATTTCGGTAATGTGTTGAACAAGTATACTGGGAATGTGTAAGTTATAATGTGGTGCTCGTAATCTGTTGAACCAGTATACTGGGAATGTGTCAGTTATAATATAATGTTGAAAATTTGCTTAACCAGTATACTGGTAATGTGTCACTCATAATATGGTGTTGGAGATGTGTTGAACCAGCATACTGGGAATGTGACAGTTATAATATAATGTTGGAAATGTGTTGAAATAGTTTACTGGGAATGTGTTAGTTATAATATAATGTTGGAAATGTGTTGAACCAGTATACTGGTAATGTGTCAGTTATAATATATTGTTGGAGATGTGTTGAGCCAGTATAGTGGGAATGTGTCTGTTATAATATAATGCTGGAAATGTGTTGAACTAGTATACTGGGAATGTGCCAGTTATAAAATAATGATGGAGATGTGTTCAACTAGTTTACTGGGAATGTGTCAGTTATAATATAATGTTAAAAATGTGTTGAACCAGTTCTCAGGGAATGTGTCAATTTTAATATAATGTTGGAAATGTTTTGAACCAGCATACGGAGAATGTGTCAGTTATAATATAATGCTGGAAGTGTGTGGAACCAGTTTACAGGGAATGTGTCAGTTATAATATAATGCTGAAAGTGTGTTGAACAAGTACACTGGTAATGTGTTAGTTATAATATAATGTTGGAGATGTGTTGAGTAGGTATACCGGCAATGTATCACTTATCATATCATGTTGGAGATGTGTTGAAACAGTATACTGGTAATGTGTCAGTTATAATATAATGTAGGAAATGTTTTGAACTAGTACACTGGTAATGTGTCAGTTATCAATGGTGTTGGAAATTGTTTGGAACCAGTTAACTGCAAATGTATAAGTTATAATATAAAGCTGGAAAAGTGTTGAACTAGTTTACTGGGCATGTGTCAGTTATGATATAATGTTGGAAACGTGCTGAAACCAGTATACTGGTAATGTGTCAGTTATAATATCCTGTTGCATGTGTGTTGAATAAGTATACTGGTAATGTGTCAGTTTTAAAATTATGTTGGAGGTGTGTTGAACCAGTATACTGGTAATGTGTCAGATATAATATAATGTTGGAAATGTGTTGAACCAGCACACTGGTAATGTGTTAGTTATAATATAATGCTGGAAATGTGTTGAAACAGTATACTGGTATTGCGTCCGTTATAATATAATGCTGGAGATGTGTTGAACCAGTATACTGGTAACGTGTCAGTTATAATATAATGTTGGAGATGTGTAGAATCAGTTTTTTGGAAATGTGTCAGTTGTAATATAATGTTGGAAATGTGTTGAACCAGTATACTGATAATGAGTCAGTCGTAATATAATGTTGGAGATGTGTTGAACGAATATACTGGTAATGTGTCAAATATAATATAATGTTGAAAATGTGTTGAACCAGTATACTGGTAATGTGTCAGTTATAATCGAATGTTGGAGATGTGTTCAACCAGTTTACTGGTAATCTGTCAGTTATAATATAGATTTGGAAATGTGTTGAACCAGTATACTGGTACTGTGTCAGTTATTATTAATTGTTGGTGATGTGTTGAACCAGTATAGTCGTAATGTGTCAGTTATAATATAATGTTGGAAATGTGTTGAACCAGTATACTGGTAATGTGTCAGTTATAATAAAATGATGGAAATGTGTTGAACCAGTATACTGATAATATGTCAGTCATTATTTTGTGTTGGAGATGTGTTGAACCAGTATACTGGTAATGTGTCAGTTTTAATGTATTATTGGAGATGAGTAAATCCAGTATACTGGTAATGTGTCAGTTATAATATAATGCTTGAAATGATTTGAACCAGTATACTGGGAATGTGACAGTTATAATATAATGCTGGAAATGTGTTGAACCAGTATACTGGTAATCTGTCAGTTATAATATAATGATGGAATTGTGTTGAATCAGTATACTGGTAATGTGTCAGTTATAATATAGTGTTGGAAATGTGTTTAACCAGTATACCGGTATTGTGTCAGTTATAATATAATGCTGTAAATGTGTTGAACCAGTACACTGGTAATGTGTCAGTTATAATAAAATGTTGGAAATGTCTTGAACTAGTTTACTGGGAATGTGTCAGTTATAATATAATGTTGGAAATGTAATGAACCAGTATACTGGTAATGTGTCAGATGTTATTAATTGTTGGAAATGTGTTGAACCAGTATAGTCGTAATGTGTCAGTTATAATATAATGTTGGAAATGTGTTGAACCAGTATACTGGAAATGTGTCAGTTATAATATAATGCTGTAAAATTGTGTTGAACCAGTACACTGGTAATGTGTTGGTTATAATATAATGCTGGAAATGCGTTAAATCAGTATACTGGTAATGTTTCAGTTTTAATACATTGTTGGATATAAGTGTAACCAGTATACTGGTAATGTGTCAATTATAATATAATGCTGGAAATGTGTTGAACAAGCACACTGGTAATGTGTCAGTTATAATATAATGTTGGAGATGTGTATAACAGGTATACTGGTTATGTATTAGTTATCATATAATCCTGGAGATGTGTTGAACCATTATACTGGTAATGTGTCAGTTATAATATAATGTTGGAAAAGTGTTGAACCAGTATACTAATAATGTGGCAGTTATAATATAATGCTGGAAATGTGTTGAACCAGTATACTGGTAATGTGTCACTTATATATGTTGTTGGAAATGTGTTGAACCAGTATAATGGTAATGTGTCAGTTATATATGTTGTTGGAAATTGTGTTGAACCAGTGAACTGCTAATGTATAAGTTATAATATAATGCTGGAGATGTGTTGAACTAGTTTACTGGGCATATGTCAGTTATAATATAATGTTGGAAACGTGTTGAACCAGTATACTGGTAATGTGTCAGTTATAATATACTGTTGGAGATGTGTTGAATCAGTATACTGGTAATGTGTCAGGTATAATATTATGTTGGAGATGTGTTGAACCAGTATACTGGTAATGTGTCAGGTATAATATAATGTTGGAAATGTGTTGAACCAGTATACTGGTAATGTGTCAGTTAGGCTATAAGGCTGGAAATGTGTTGAAACAGTATACTGGTAATGCGTCTGTTATAATATAATACCGGAAATGTGTTGGACCAGTTTACTGCGAATGTGTAAGTTATAATATAATGCTGGAAATGCGTTGATCCAGTTAACTGGTAATGTAATAGTTATAATAATATGTTGGAGATGTTTTCAACTAGCTTACTGGTAATGTGTCGGTTATAATATATTGTTGGAAATGCGTTGAACAGGTATACTGGGAATATGTCAGTTATAATATAATGTTGGAAATGTGTTTAACCAGTATACTGGTAATGTGTCAGTCATAATATGGTGTTGGAGATGTGTTGAACCAGTATACTGGTAATGTATCAGTTATAATATAATGTTGCAGATGTGTTGTACACATTTACTGGTAATGTGTCAAATATAATATAAAGTTGAAAATGTGTTGAACCAGCATACTGGTAATGTGACAGTTATAATATAATGTTGGAAATGTGATGAAATAGTTTACTGGAAATGTGTCAGTTATAATATAATTTTCGAAATGTGTTGAACCAGATTACTGGTAATGTGTCACTTATAATATAATGCTGGAAATGTGCTGAACTAGTATACTGGGAATGTGTCAGTTATAATGTGGTGCTGGAAATGTGTTGAACCAGTATACTGGGAATGTGTCAGTTATAATATAATGTTGGAAATGTGTTGAACCAGTACACTGGTAATGTGTCAGTTATAATATAATGCTGGAAATGTGTTGAACCAGTATACAGGTAATGTGTCATCTATAATATAATGCTGGTAATGTGTTGAACCAGTATACTGGGAATGTGGCTGTTATAATATAATGTTGGAAATGTGCTTAACCAGTATTCTGGTAATTTGTCAGTCATAATATATTGTTGGATATAAGTTGAACCAGTATACTAGTAATGTGTCAATTATAATATAATGCTGGAAATGTGTTGAACAAGTACACTGGTAATGTGTCAGGTATAATATAATGTTGGATATGTGTTGAACAGGTATACCAGTAATGTATTACTTATCATATAATGCTGGAGATGTGTTGAACAGGTATACTGGTAATGTATTGGTTATCATATAATGCTGGAGATGTGTTGAACCATTATACTGGTAATGTGTCAGTTATAATATAATGTTGGAAAAGTGTTGAACCAGTATACTGGTAATGTGTCAGGTATAATATAATGTTGGAAATGTGTTGAACCAGTATACTGGTTATGTGTCAGTTATAATATATTGTTGGAAATGTGTTGAACCAGTATACTGGTAATGTATCAGTTATAATATAATGTAGGAGATGTGTTGCACCAGTATACTGGCAATGTCTCAGTTATAATATAATGTTGGAAATGTGCTGAACCAGTATACTGGTAATGTGTCAATTATAATATAATGCTGGAAATGTGTTGAACCAGTATACTGATAATGTGACTGTTATAATATAATGCTGGAAATGTGTCAAACCACTATGCTGGTAATGTGTCAGTTATAATAAATTGTTGGAGATGTGTTTAAACAGTATAGTCGTATGGTGTCAGTTATAATATAATGATGGCAATGTGTTGAACCATTATACTGGTAAGGTGTCATGTATAATATAATGTTGAAGATGTA
Organism: Deroplatys truncata; assembly: GCA_030765065.1. NCBI lineage: Eukaryota > Metazoa > Arthropoda > Insecta > Mantodea > Mantidae > Deroplatys > Deroplatys truncata. The sequence goes on along the minus strand of CM060975.1, from coordinate 333,567,134 downwards.
TTGAACGAATATACTGGTAATGTGTCAAATATAATATAATGTTGAAAATGTGTTGAACCAGTATACTGGTTATGTGTCAGTTATAATAAAATGTTGGAGATGTGTTGAACCAGTACACTGCTAATGTGTCAGATATAATCTAATCTTGAAGATGTGTTGAACCAGTATACAGTTTATGTGTCAGTTATAATATAATGCTGGAGATGTGTCAAACCAGTATTCTGGTAATGTGTCGGTTATAATAAAATGTTGGAAATGTGTTGAAGTAGTATACTGGTAATGTGTCGGTTATAATATAATGTTGGAAATGTGTTGAACGAGTGTACTGGTAATGTGTCAGTTATAATATAATGTTGAAGATGTATTGAACGAATATACTGTTAATGTGACAAATATAATATAATGTTGAAAATGTGTTGAACCAGTATACTGGTTACGTGTCAGTTATAATATAATGTTGGAGATGTGTTGAACCAGTATACTGGTAATGTGTCATTTATAATATAATTTTGGAGATGTGTTTAACCAGTATACTGTTAATGTGTCAGTTATAATATAATGTTGGAGATGTGTTAAACCAGTATTCTGGTAATGTGACAGTTATAATAAAATGTTAGAAATGTAATGAACCTGTATACTGGTAATGTGTCAGTTATATTTAATCGTTGGAGATGTGCTGAACCAGTATAGTCGTAATGTGTTAGTTATAACATAATCTTGGAAATGTGTTGAACCACTATACTGGGAATGTGTCAGTTATAATAAGGTGCTGGAAATGTGTTGAACCAGTAAACTGGGAATGTGTCAGTTATAAAATAATGTTGGAAATGTGTTGAACAAGTATACTGGTAATGTGTCAGTTATAAAATAATGTTGGAAATGTGTTGAACAAGTATACTGGTAATGTGTCAGTTATAAAATAATGTTGGAAATGTGTTGAACAAGTATACTGGTAATGTGTCAGTTATAAAATAATGTTGGAAATGTGTTGAAAAAGTATACTGTTAATGTGTCAGTTATAAAATAATGTTGGAAATGTGTTGAACAAGTATACTGGTAATGTGTCAGTTATAAAATAATGTTGGAAATGTGTTGAACCAGTATACTGGTAATGTGTCAGTTATAATATGGTCCTGGAAATGTGTTGAACAAGTATACTGGTAATGTATTAGTTATAATATAATGTTGGAGGTGTGTTGAACCAGTATACTGGTAATGTGTCAGTCATAACATAATGCTGGAGATGTGTTGAACCAGTATACTGGTAAAGTGTCAGTTATAACATAATGTTAGAGATGTATTGACCCAGTATACCGGGAATGTGTCAGTTATAATATAATGCTGGAAATGTGTTGAACCAGTATGCTGGTAATGTGTCAGTTATAATATGGTGATGGAAATGTGTTGTACCAGTATACTGGTAATGTGTCAGTTATAATAAAATGCTGGAAATGTGTTGAACCAATATACTGGTAATGTGTCAGTTATAATATAATGTTGGAATGTGTTAAACCATTATACTGGTATTGAGTCAGCTATAATATAACGTTGAAAATGTGTTGTACCAGTATACTGGTAATGTGTCAGTTATATATGGTGTTGGAAAGGTGTTGAAACAGTATATTGGTAATGTATTAGTTATAATATAATTCGGGAGAAGTGTTAAACTAGTTTGCTGGGCATGTGTCAGTTATAATATAATGCTATAAATGTGTTTAACCAGTACACTGGTAATGTGTCAGTTATAATAAAATGTTGAAAATGTAATGAACCAGTATACTGGTAATATGTCAGATATAAGTAATTGTTGGAGATGTGTTGAACCGGTATAGTAGTAATGTGTCAGTTATAATATAATGTTGGAAATGGGTTGAACCAGTATGCTGGTAATGTATCAGTTATAATATAATGCTGGAAATGCGTTAAAGCAGTATACTGGTAATGCTTCAGTTTTAATATATTGTTGGATATAAGTTGAACCAGTATACTGGTAATGTGTCAGTTATAATATAATGTTGGAGATGTGTTGAACAGGTATACTGGTAATGTATTGGTTATCATATAATGCTGGAGATGTGTTGATCCCGTATTCTGGTAATGTGTCAGTTATAATATAATGTTGGAAATGTGTTGAACCAGTATACTGGTAATGTGTCAGTTATATATGTTGTTGGAAATGTGTTGAACCAGTATACTGGTAATGTGGCAGTTATAATATAATGTAGGAAACGTGTTGAACCAGTATACTGGTAATGTGTCAGTTATAATATACTGTTGGAGATGTGTTGAATCAGTATACTGGTAATATGTCAGTTATAATATTATGTTGGAGAACTGTTCAACCAGTATACTGGTAATGTGTCAGTTATAATATAATGTTGGAAATGTGTTGAACCAGTATACTGGTAATGCCAGGTATAATATAATTTTGGAAATGTGTTGAACCAGTACACTGGTAATGTGTCAGTTATAATATAATGTTGGAAATGTGTTGAACCAGTATCCTGGTAATGTGTCAGTTATAATATATCGTTGGAGATGTGTTGAGCCAGTATACTGGGAATGTGTCAGTTATAATATAATGCTGGAAATGTGTTGAACCAGTATACTGGTAATGTGTCAGTTATATATGTTGTTGGAAATGTGTTGAACCATAATACTGGTAATATGTCAGTATTAATATAATTCGGAGATCTGTTCAACCAGTTTACTGGGAATATGTCGGTTATAATATAGAGTTGTAAACGTGTTGAACCAGTATACTAGTACTGTGTCAGTTATAATAAAATGTTGGAAATGTGTTGAACCAGCTTATTGATAATGTGTCAGTTATAAATAATGTTGGAAATGTGTTGAACCAGTATACTGGTAATGTGTCAGTTATAATTAATTGTTTGTAGATGTGTTGAACCAGTATAGTCGTAATGTGTCAGTTATAAAATAATGTTGGAAATGTGTTGAACCAGTATACTGGTAATGTGTCAGTTATAATTAATTGTTTGTAGATGTGTTGAACCAGTATAGTCGTAATGTGTCAGTTATAATATAATGTTGGAAATGTGCTGAGCTAGTTTACTGAGAATGTGTCAGTTATAATATAATGTTAGAAATGTGTTGGACCAGCATACTGGTAATGTGAAGGTTATAATATAATGTTGAAAATGTGTTGAACTAGTTTACTGGGAATGTTTCAGTTATATTATAATGTTGGAAACGTGTTGAAGCAGTATACTGGTAATGTGTCGGTTATAATATATTGTTGGAAATGTGTTGAACCAGTATACTGGTAATGTGTCAGTCGTAATATAATGTTGGAGATGTGTTGAACGAAATTACTGGTAATGTGTCAAATATAATATAATGTTGAAAATGTGTTGAACCAGTATACTGGTAATGTGTCAGTTATAATCGAATGTTGGAGATGTGTTCAACCAGTTTACTGGTAATCTGTCAGTTATAATATAGATTTGGAAATGTGTTGAACCAGTATACTGGTACTGTGTCAGTTATAATTAATTGTTGGTGATGTGTTGAACCAGTATAGTCGTAATGTGTCAGTTATAATATAATGTTGGAAATGTGTTGAACCAGTATACTGGTAATGTGTCCATCTCTATGTTTAACATCAAATGCTTCTTTTTGCTTCACCTGCTGCTTTGTAATGTTAGCAACAGCAACCTCTCGTGCCTTCTGAATCTCTTGCAATGTCTGTCTCACAAAAAGGTCATTAGACGTAGCTTGTAGCTGAACCTGGTTAGGTAAAGAAGGTTATCGACCATATATCAAGAAAAAGGGTGAAAATTTAGTAGACTCTTGAACACTCGAGTTATATGAAAAGATGACATAGGGCAATATTGAGTCCCAATTCTTCTGATTATTATCCACAAAATGGCTGAGCATATTTAAGAGGGTTTGGCTAAATCTTTCAGTAAGTCCGTTGCAAGCTGGATGATAAGCACTGGTGAAATTGGAAGACACTGATAAAGATCTCAACAATTCTTGTGTCACCTCACTTAAGAAAACTGAGCCACGATCAGATAACAAGGCAGCAGGGGCTCCATGCTTACAGATGATGTTATGCAAAATAAATTTAGCAACTTGAGGGATTGTTGCTGAAGAAAGCGACGCAGACTCGACCCAGCGAGAAGCATACTCGGTCGCAACGACAACATACTTGTGTCCAGAATTGGAGCGTGGGAGAGGCCCAAGCAAATCAATACCCCACCGCTCGCCTACAGATGCAACCGGAATTGGTTGTAATAAGCCTGCTGGTTTCTGATTCTTCGGTCCCTTTCTTGTTTGACAGCTGGGACAGGTTCGGACAAAATGTTCAATATCTTTCTTCATACCAACCCAGTAATACCTGGAGTGAATTTTGGCAAATGTTTTCGAGAATCCTAAGTGGCCTGAAAGAGGATCATCATGACATGAAGAAAGAATTTCATGTTTTAGAGCTTCTGGAATAACCAGCAGATGGAGAGGGCCAGTGGAGCCAGCATTTTTACGATAAAGAACACCTGATTTGAGTGTGTAGTTGGAAACTTGTCTCTGAAGCTTAGCAGGGGCCGACGGAGGATCATGGAGAGCATTAATAAGCTCAAGTAACCCAGTATCTTTCTTCTGATGGTCAGCAACTTCAACTGATGACAGCAAACATGTGGGGAGTTCATCAAGCTGTTCAAGATCACTTTCTGTAGGTTGTAACACAGGAAATCTCGATAGAGTATCAGCATCATGATGTTTCTTGCCAGATTTATAAGAAATGGTATAATCAAACTTGCAATTTCAAACTCCATCGTGCCAAACGCCCAGTCAAATCTTTCAAATTATTTAAATAACAAAGGGAGTGATGATCAGATACAATATGAACCTTGTAGCCATAAACAAAACTGCGGAAGTGGGTAAGTCCAAACAGGATGGCCAACAATTCCAACTCAGGAACACTGTAATTACGTTCACATTTAGATAGTGTCCTTGAAGCATAGCCCACTGGTTTCAACACGTTATCAATCTTCTGATACAATACCGAGGCAACCCCTAATCCACTGGCATCAGAGTGTAGTTCGGTATAAGCACCAGGAGTATAGTGAGCTAAGACAGGGGCCGAAACCAATAAGTCTTTCAAATTTTGAAATGCAGTTTGCTGATCAGATCCCCAAATAAAACTTTGATTCTTCCTAGTCAACTGAATTAGAGGTTGAGCAATATTAGCGTAGTCCTTGATGAATTTCCTGTAAAAATTAAACAATCCCAAAACTTTTCTCACATCTCGAACATTTTTAGGACGAGGCAAATTTTGAATGGAAACAACTTTGTCAGAATCAGGTGAAATGCCATCTTTAGAAACTTCAAAGCCTAAGAGTTTAATCTTTTTCATGGCGAAGAAACATTTTTCTGGTTTAAGTTTAAACTTGTGGTGATCCAGACGTTGAAGAACAGCCTCAAGATTTTGCAACAACACTTCAAAGGTTTTAGCAAAAACAATAATGTCATCCAGATATGCAATAGCCTTTTTAAAATTCAAATCGCCTAACAACTTGTCTGCGATGTAACTGAAAAACCTAGGGGCATTTGCCAACCCTAAACTCAAGCGTGTAAATTGATATTGACCCTGAAAAGTGACAAAAGGGGTGTACTTCTGGCTATCCTCTGCAATAGGTACCTGAAAGTATGCTGACAGTAAATCTAATGAGACAAACCATTTAGCCTCCCCCAAATAACTTAACAAATCATCTATCAATGGTAAAGGGAAAGAGGTGGTCTCTGAAACAGCATTCAATTTTCTATAGTCGACACAAAATCTCATGGAGCCATCTTTCTTTTTGACAAGTACTACAGGAGAAGCCCAGGAGGACTGTGATTCCTTGATAATGCCAGCATCTTGCATCTCTTTAACTTGCTCAGCAATAATTTCCTTTTGTTTATGAGGAACTCTATATGGTCTTTGCTTAATTGGCTTAGGGTCATTTACTTTGATATCAAATTCTGCAACATCCGTAGTACCGAGTTCTTGTAATGTTGTGGCAAAAAGATCACTATATTTCAATAACAAAGCATGTAAGTCAGCCTTTTGGGTTTCCAGGAGTTTACCATTAACATTAAAATTACAATTTGGAGCTGGCAGAGGAGTAACATCGGATGACAAAACAGAATTACTCTGAACAAGTGCAACATCATAAGCTTTAGCTAAGACTGTATTTGCAAACAATGTTTGTGGAACTGAAGTATTATTATGCACTGGAATAGTAAGTTCAGAGGTAGAATGACACAATAACGGTGGAACGGAAAGATTCTTCTTTTGCATTATGTTAAGAGCAGGTTCAAACATAACCTCATTACTAATGGTTGACAAAGGCTTAACTGATATATAGCATGTAAACAGAGGTGGAATTTTAACATCATGCATAACTGCCATTTTAACACCAGAATCTGCACAATCATCATCTAGGAGAGGGTTTACTGCCATATCAACAAAAGGTCCTTGTGTTAGAGTTATTGGTATACTGAACGCATCATTCTTAGAAGATTTCAAGGTTATCAGATTATGTGCATAGTCAATTATAACATCATGGGTCTGCAAAAAGTCATTGCCTAAAATCAAATCATGGGACAACTCTTTCACAACTAGTACATCCTCCTGAAAAAGAACATCATTAATATGGAAATCTAACACAGTGTGGTAAGGCGCATCAAGTAACTTGTTTCCTGCAGTGCGGAGCATCATCTCTATAGGTTTTAATGTAGAATGATCAAGAACATGTGCAGCATTCACAATACTCACTGCGCTTCCTGTATCGAGCAAGATGGAGAGCTCTGTCTGGGCAATACGACCAGGAACTTGCAATATCTGACCTGATAATGCAGACACATCCCGTTGAGGTGTAGCTATGTCCCGTTGAGGTGCAGCCATGCTGGTGGGCGGTGGTGTTGCTGCTACGTCTCGTCGCCAGTCGTTTTTTGACTGCGGGAGGCGGCTCCGGCAAAAGCGAGCCAGGTGGCCCTGCCTGTTGCATCTATAGCAGGTGACTGGTGGATCCCTCCGGTTGAAGTCAGATGACCGTGGAAGCTGTGAATGCTGGGAAGTTCTCTCCGAAGATGGTAACTGAAACTGGTTAACTCTGTTACATAACTGTTCCACACAATCAATCAGCTGATGCATAGGATCGATAGGTACGCCCACAAGAGAAGAAGCCTGAGAAGGCTGAGGAGAAGCTGGTAAAGTAACAGCAGGAACAGATGCATTATTAAATATAACAGAGGGTGGCGTAACCACTGCAGCCTGAGATTGAGCAGACACTAGATGTTCACGGTTCTGCATGTAAAACTGTGCTTTGTCCACTCGTCGAATGATTTGTATTACCTCATCAACAGTTTGAGGATTTAATGGCAATAAAGCTTGTACATACAGAGGTCTGAGACCTTTAAGCAAGTGTTTAATTTGTTCCAACTGCAACATAGCTGGGTTGACTTGGTCAAATAAAGATAGCACGTCATAGATGTAACTAATAACAGGTTCATCATCCAACTGTACCCGCTGTCTGAGTTTCATTTCCAGAATATCACTCTGGTTTGTTATCTGAAATGCATTTAAACATTGTGTAGACAAGAAAACCCAATCATGGTGAGGGTGCCGATGGCGAAAAGTTTGAAACCATGATGCAGCAGTATCTCGTAAATAGCATGGAAAGCATTTCAATTTCATTCCTTCTGACCAGCCATTAGCAGCAGCGACCATTTCAAAGTTCTGCAGAAATTCATGCGCCGACATCCTACTGGAATTCTCAAAGTACGAGGGGTCAATGACCGGGCGGCAGACAGCTGATTGCGGTGCATTGGCCACGAGAGGCGGATTAGACATCGCTAGTAACTGAGTAACAACAGGCGTACTAACACTGGACATAGATTCTACTTCACTGTGCTCGCTAACTGGAGCAATTGCTATATCAGATTTCTGTGCAGTACGTCGCTTAGGCATGATTGCAGCACAAAAGATAACGCAACCAATAAACAAACAGTATGACAAAGCAATACAGATTACACCAAACTAAACACTTATAGCATCACATGAATGTAAGTAGCAAGATCAGAACATAGCCAAATAAAACAGTTCCAGAAAGAATACAATTAAGCGCCCGCGGCGAAATATCAGAAAATTATACCAACACACGTCTACACAAGTCACTTGGACACAATACCAAGATTTTTAATCAGAATGAACACATGGAAGAAAACAAAATGATAGCTTCAGTGAGAAACCTCGAACTGGAAGTTAAAAAAAAACCACGTCACACCTACTGTGACCACCGCTAAGATTCTATAAAGGAGCAGAATACAGACTTGTAATTTATACTAGCACACCAAACTTCTCTTTTGTCTTTTTTTTGTCTTAAAACAAATGTATCTGACCTGATATACACACGCAAATAAACGCGCCAAAACACGTGCTGAGGAAGACTGGTTTCACAAGATAAAATTATTGCTGAAATGCACGACCACGCGGGAATTACATAACACACGTGCGTACATAAAAGCTACACGAAAAATGACCCAGAAAAGTGCAGTAAATAGCTAGAAATTACAATCACTGGAATATAAAGTTATACGTTTCCAAACCACTGCTAATAAGCACAGAAAACAAGATTTGCAAACAGATAGCCAACACGTGACGAGCACATTTCAAACTACAACTATCTCGCTCGTTTCACAACTCAACTTTCACAAAAACATTTTTTTGTGAAAACAACCAGCACGAACCACTTAGCACAGCAATACAATTTAAAAAGAAATGAAGCCGAAACAAGGGGAAAATGGAGTCAGAAGTTTTAGCGTCACGCCGGCAGACAATGGAAAAAAACAAAAATGAGCTCAAAATTAAAATTTCGAAACCAGACTTTCAGATATGGTGAAAAGAAAATTTAGAAGAAGAGAATCACAAATTAAAGTATAAAAATCCTTACCCTTTAGCCAGAAAAAATTTTACATTTTTCGCGACCACGTGGAGAAACACAAACCGTTAAATTTGGAGGGAAAAAAAATTTTGCACTTAAAATCTCAAAACGAAATAAACCAAATACTCGGCGCCACCGCCAATTACCCGGAGACTCACGCCAATTTGTCCTATGCCTCACATTTATTTATTATTTAACTTCAGAGGAGAGCTACTCGCTTATGAGAGGGATCGTTGAACAAACAAAGAACTTTAAACTCGAGGCATCGACGAGGGACGCACCTAAAGTTAGATTATAAAAATAATTACTACACCAACATAATTTCTGGCTGAAGGGAGAGGCAAGGAACTCTACACTATCATAATTAAAACGGCAAGAGAATGGATAGCTGGTAGGTTTATTATAAAATGTTGTCTTACCCCATGTGTCTGCCGGGCGAGGACGCCAAGTCTTAGGCAGTTATCCGTCTAACTCACGCGAAGCCTAGTCACAGAATGAACCCACGCCAAGACTTAGCGTCAGTAACGCCACTTCCCCCCAATGACACACTGCTTCCCCTGAATCGCGCCTACTCTCAGATAAACTGCCAGGTCTCGACGTCCAGAGAGCGTATTACAATTAATATAATCTGTGCACATGCTACAATAATATAATGTTGGAAATGTGTGGAACCAGTATACTGGTAATGTGTCAGTTCTAACATATTGTTGTAGATGTGTGGAGCCAGTATACTGGTAATGTGTCAGTTATAATATAATTTCGGAAATTTGTTGAACAAGTATACTGTGAATGTGTGAGTTATAATGTGGTGCTGGTAATGTGTTGAACCAGTATACTGGGAATGTGTAAGTTATAATATAATGTTGGAAATTTGTTTAACCAGTACACTGGTAATGTGTCAGTTATAATATAATTTCGGAAATTTGTTGAACAAGTATACTGTGAATGTGTGAGTTATAATATAATGTTGGAAATGTGTGGAACCAGTATACTGGTAATGTGTCAGTTCTAACATATTGTTGTAGATGTGTGGAGCCAGTATACTGGTAATGTGTCAGTTCTAACATATTGTTGTAGATGTGTGGAGCCAGTATACTGGTAATGTGTCAGTTATAATATAATTTCGGAAATTTGTTGAACAAGTATACTGTGAATGTGTGAGTTATAATGTGGTGCTGGTAATGTGTTGAACCAGTATACTGGGAATGTGTAAGTTATAATATAATGTTGGAAATTTGTTTAACCAGTACACTGGTAATGTGTCAGTTATAATATAATTTCGGAAATTTGTTGAACAAGTATACTGTGAATGTGTGAGTTATAATGTGGTGCTGGTAATGTGTTGAACCAGTATACTGGGAATGTGTAAGTTATAATATAATGTTGGAAATTTGTTTAACCATTATACTGGTAATGTGTCAGTTATAATATAATTTCGGAAATTTGTTGAACAAGTATACTGTGAATGTGTGAGTTATAATGTGGTGCTGGTAATGTGTTGAACCAGTATACTGGGAATGTGTAAGTTATAATATAATGTTGGAAATTTGTTTAACCAGTATACTGGTAATGTGTCAGTCATAATATAATGTTGCAGATGTGTTGTACGAATATACTGATAATGTGTCAAATATAATATAATGTTAAAAATGTGTTGAACCAGCATACTGGTAATGTGACAGTTATAATATAATTTTGGAAATGTGTTGAACCAGTACACTGGTAATATGTCAGCTATAATATAATGTTGAAAATGTGTTGAACCAGTATACTGGTAATGTGTGAGTTATAATATATTGTTGGAGATGTATTGAGCCAGTATACTGGGAATGTGTCAGTTATAATATAATGCTGGAAATGTGTTGAACTAGTTTCCTGGCAATGTGTCAGTTATAATATAATGTTAAAAATGTCTTGAATCAGTACATAGGGAATGTGTCAATTTTAATATAATGTTGGAAATATGTTTTGAACCAGCAAACGGGGAATGTGTCAGTTATAATATAATGCTGGAAATGTGTGGAACCAGATTACTCGGAATGTGTCAGTTATAATATAATGCTGAAAGTGTGTTCAACCAGTATACTGGGGATGTGTCAGTTATAATATAATGTTAGAAATGTGTTGAACCAGTTTACTGGTAATGTGTCAGTTATAATGTGGTGCTGGAAATGTGTTGTACCAGTATACTGGGAATATGTCAGTTATAAAATAATGTTGGAAATGTGTTGAACAAGTATACTGGTAATGTATTAGTTATAATATAATGTTGGAGTTGTGTTGAACCAGTATACTGGTAAAGTGTCAGTTATAACATAATGTTAGAGATGTATTGAGCAAGTATACCGGGAATGTGTCAGTTATAATATAATGCTGGAAATGTGTTGAACCAGTATGCTGGTAACGTGTCAGTTATTATATGGTGATGGAAATGTGTTCTACCAGTATACTGGTAATGTGTCAGTAATAATACATGCTGGAAATGTGTTGAACCAATATACTGGTAATGTGTCAGTTATAATATAATGTTGGAATGTGTTAAACCATTACACTGGTATTGTGTCAGTTATAATATAACGTTGAAAATGTGTTGTACTGGTATACTGGTAATGTGTCAGTTATACATGGTGTTGGAAATGTGTTGAACCAGTATATTGGTAAAGTATTAGTTATATTATAATTCGGGAGATGTGCTGAACTAGCTTATTGGGCATGTGTCAGTTACAATATAATGCTGTAAATGTGTTGAACCAGTACACTGGTAATGTGTCAGTTATAATATAATGCTGGAAATGTGTTGAACCAGTATACCGGTAATGTGTCACTTATAATATAATGCTGTAAATGTGTTGAACAAGTATACTGGTAATGTATTAGTTATAATTAAATGTTGGAGGTGCGTTGAACCCGTATACTGGTAATGTGTTAGTTATAACATAATGTTGGAGGTGCGTTGAACCAGTATTCTGGTAATGTGTCAGTTATAATAAAATGTTGGAAATGTCTTGAACTAGTTTACTGGGAATGTGTCAGTTATAATATAATGTTGGACATGTAATTAACCTGTATACTGGTAATGTGTCAGATATAATTAATTGTTGGAGATGTGTTAAACCAGTATAGTCGTAATGTGTCAGTTATAATATAATGTTGGAAATATGTTGAACCAGTATACTGGTAATGTATCAGTTATAATATAATGCCTTAAAATTGTGTTGAACCAGTACACTGGTAATGTGTCTCTTATAATATAATGCTGAAAATGCGTTAAAGCAGTATACTGGTAATGTTTCAGTTTTAATATATTGTTGCATATAAGTTAAACCAGTATACTGGTAATGTGTCAATTATGATATAATGCTGGAAATGTGTTGAACAAGTACACTGGTAATGTGTCAGTTATAATATAATGTTGGAGATGTGTTGAATAGGTATACCGGTAATGTATTACTTATCATATCATGCTGGAGATGTGTTGTAACAGTATGCTGGTATTGTGTCAGTTATAATATAATGTTGGAAATGTGTTGAACCAGTATACTAATAATGTTGCTGTTATAATATAATGCTGGAAATGTTTTGAACCAGTATAGCAGTAATGTGTCAGTTATATATGTTGTTGGAAATATGTTGAACCAGTATACTGGTAATGTGTCAGTTATAATATAATGTAGGAAATGTGTTAAACTAGTACACTGGTAATGTGTCAGTTTTATATGGTGATGGAAGTTGTGTTGAACCAGTTAACTGCTAATGTATAAGTTATAATATAATGCTGGAGATGTGTTGAACTAATTTACTGGGCATGTGTCAGTTATAATATAATGTTGCAAAACGTGTTGTACCAGTATACTGGTAATGTGTCAGTTATAATATACTGTTGGAGAAGTGGTGAATCAGTATACAGGTAATGTGTTAGTTATAGTATTATATTGGAGATGGGTTGAACCAGTATACTGGTAATGTGTCTGTTATAATATAATGTCGGAAATGTGTTGAACCAGTATACTGGTAATGTGTCAGTTATAATATAATGCTGGAAATGTGTTGAAACAGTATACTCGTAATGAGTCCGTTATAATATAATGCTGGAGATGTGTTGAACCAGTATACTGGTAATGTGTCAGTTATAATATAATGTTGGAGATGTGTTGAATCAGTTTTTTTCGAATGTGTCAGTTGTAATATAATGTTGGAAATGTGTTGAACCAGTATACTGATGTGTTAGTTAGAATATAATGTTGGATATGTGTTGAACGAATATACTGGTAATGTGTCAAATATAATATAATGTTGAAAATGTGTTGAACCAGTATACTGGTAATGTGTCAGTTATAATATAATGTTTGAGATGTGTTCAACCAGTTTACTGGGAATCTGTCGGTTATAATATAGAGTTGGAGTTATATTGAACCAGTATACTGGTACTGTGTCAGTTATAATATAATGCTGGAATGTGTTAAACCATTACACTGGTATTGTGTCAGTTATAATAAAACGTTGAAAATGAGTTGTACCAGTATACTGGTAATGTGTCAGTTATATATGGTGTTGGAAATGTGTTGAACCAGTATATTGGTAATGTATTAGTAATAATATAATTCGGGAGATGTGCTGAACTAGTTTACTGGGCATGTGTCAGTTACAATATAATGCTGTAAATGTGTTGAACCAGTACACTGGTAATGTGTCAGTTATAATATATAGCTGGAAATGTGTTGAACCAGTATACCGGTAATGTGTCAGTTATAATATTATTCTGGAAATGTGTTGAACCAGTATACTAGTAATGTATTAGTTATAATTAAATGTTGGAGGTGAGTTGAACCAGTATACTGGTAATGTGTCAGTTATAACATAATGTTGGAGGTGCGTTGAACCAGTATTCTGGTAATGTGTCAGTTATAATAAAATGTTGGAAACGTCTTGAACTAGTTTATTGGGAATGGGTTAGTTATAATATAATGTTGGTAATGTAATGAACCGGTATACTGGTAATGTGTCAGATGTAATTAATTGTTGGAGATGTGTTGAACCAGTATAGTCGTAATAAGTCAGTTATAATATAATGTTGGAAATGTGTTGAACCAGTATACTGGTAATGTGTCAGTTATAATATAATGCTGAAAATGTTTTGAACCAGTATACTGCTAATGTGTCAGTTATAATATAATGCTGGAAATGTGTGGAACCAGATTACTCGGAATGTGTCAATTATAATATAATGCTGAAAGTGTGTTGAACCAGTATACTGGGGATGTGTCAGTTATAATATAATGTTAGAAATGTGTTGATCCAGTTTACTGGAATAGTGTCAGTTATAATGTGATGCTGGAAATGTGTTGAACCAGTATACTGGGAGTGTGTCAGATATAAAATAATGTTGGAAATGTGTTGAACCAGTATACTGGTAATGCGTCAGTTAGAATATGGTCCTGGAAATGTGTTGAACAAGTATACTGGTAATGTATTAGTTACAATATAACGTTGGAGTTGTGTTGAACCAGTATACTGGTAATGTGTCAGTTATAACATAATCCTGGAGATGTGTTGAACCAGAGTACTGTTAAAGTGTCAGTTATAACATAATGTTAGAGATGTATTGAGCCAGTATACCGGGAATGTGTCAGTTATAACATAATGCTGGAAATGTGTTGAACCAGTATGCTGGTAATGTGTCAGTTATAATACATGCAGGAAATGTGTTGAACCAATATACTGGTAATGTGTCAGTTATAATATAATGTTGGAATGTGTTAAACCATTACACTGGTATTGTGTCAGTTATAATATAACGTTGAAGATTTGTTGTACTAGTATACTGGTAATGTGTCAGTTATACATGGTGTTGGAAATGTGTTGAACCAGTATATTGGTAATGTATTAGTTATAATATAATTCGGGAGATGTGCTGGACTAGCTTACTGGGCATGTGTCAGTTACAATATAATGCTGTAAATGTGTTGAACCAGTACACTGGTAATGTGTCAGTTATAATATAATGCTGGAAAATGTGTGGAACCAGTATACCGGTAATGTGTCAGTTATAATATAATGCTGAAAATGTGTTGAACCAGTATACTGGTAATGTATTAGTTATAATTAAATGTTGGAGGTGCGTTGAACCAGTATACTGGTAATGTGTTAGTTATAACATAATGTTGGAGGTGCGTTGAACCAGTATTCTGGTAATGTGTCAGTTATAATATAATGTTGGAAATCTCTTGAACTAGTTTACTGGGAATGTGTCAGTTATAATATCATGTTGGATATGTAATTAACCTAAATACTGGTAATGTGTCAGATATAATTAATTTTTGGAGATGTGTTAAACCAGTATAGTCGTAATGTGTCAGTTATAATATATTGTTGGATATAAGTTGAACCAGTATACTGGTAATGTGTCAATTATAATATAATGCTGGAAATGTGTTGAACAAGTACACTGGTAATGTGTCAGTTATAATATAATGTTGGAGATGTGTTGAATAGGTACACCGGTAATGTATTACTTATCATATCATACTGGAGATGTGTTAAAACAGTATACTGGTAATGTGTCAGTTATAATATAATGTTGGAAATGTGTTGAACCAGTATACTAATAATGTTGCTGTTATAATATAATGCTGGAAATGTTTGAACCAGTATAGCAGTAATGTGTCAGTTATATATGTTGTTGGAAATGTGTTGAACCAGTATACTGGTAATGCGTCAGTTATAATATAATGTAGGAAATGTGTTAAACTAGTACACTGGTAATGTGTTAGTTATATATGGTGTTGGAAATTGTGTTGAACCAGTTAACTGCTAATGTATAAGTTATAATATAATGCTGGAGATGTGTTAAACTAGTTTACCCGTCATGTGTCAGTTATAATATAATGTTGGAAACGTGTTGTACCAGTATACTGGTAATGTGTCAGTTATAATATACTGTTGGAGATGTGTTGAATCAGTATACTGGTAATGTGTCAGTTCTAATATTATGTTGGAGATGTATTGAACCAGTTAACTGGTAATGTATTGGTTATAATAATATGTTGGAGATGTTTTTAACTAGTTTACTGGTAATGTTTCGGTTATAATATATTGTTAAATATGTGTTGATTCAGCTAACCAGTAATGTGCCAGTTATAATATAATTTCAGAAATTTGTTGAACAAGTATACTGTGAATGTGTGAGTTATAATGTGGTGCTGGTAATGTGTTGAACCAGTATACTGGGAATGTGTAAGTTATAATATAATGTTGGAAATTTGTTTAACCAGTATACTGGTAATGTGACAGTTATAATATAATGTTGCAGATATGTTGAACGAATATACTGGTAATGTGTCAAATATATTATAATGTTGAAAATGTGTTGAACCAGCATACTGGTAATGTGACAGTTATAATATAATTTTGGAAATGTGTTGAACCAGTACACTGGTAATGTGTCAGCTATAATATAATGTTGAAAATCTGTTGAACCAGTATACTGGTAATGTGTGAGTTATAATAAATTGTTGGAGATGTGTTGAGCCAGTATACTGGGAATGTGTCAGTTATATAATGCCGGAAATCTGTTGAACCAGTATACTGGGAATGTGTCAGTTATAATATAATGATGGAAAGGTGTTGAACTAGTTTACTGGCAATGTGTCAGTTATAATATCATGTTAAAAATGTCTTGAATTAGTACATAGGGTATGTGTCAATTTTAATATAATGTTGGAAATATGTTTTGAACCAGAATACGGATAATGTGTCAGTTATAATATAATGCTGAACGTGTGTTGAACCAGTATACTGGGGATGTGTCAGTTATAATACAATGTTAGAAATGTGTTGAACCAGTTTACTGGTATAGTGTCAGTTATTATGTGGTGCTGGAAATGTGTTGAACCAGTATACTGGGAATGTGTCAGTTATAAAATAATGTTGGAAATGTGTTGAACCAGTATACTGGTAATGCGACAGTTAGAATATGGTCCTGGAAATGTGTTGAACAAGTATACTGGTAATTTATTAGTTATAATATAATGTTGGAGTTGTGTTGAACCAGTATACTGGTAATGTGTCAGTTATAACATAATGCTGGAGATGTGTTGAACCAGTGTACTGGTAAAGTGTCAGTTATAACATAATGTTACAGATGTATTGAGCCAGTATACCGGGAATGTGTCAGTTATAATATAATGCTGGAAATGTTTTGAACCAGTATGCTGGTAATGTGTCAGTTATACTATGGTGATGGAAATGTGTTCTACCAGTATACTGGTAATGTGTCAGTTATAATACATGCTGAAAATGTGTTGAACCAATATACTGGTAATGTGTCAGTTATAATATAATGTAGGAAATGTGTTGTACTAGTATACTGGTAATGTGTCAGTTATACATGGTGTTGGAAATGTGTTGAACCAGTATATTGGGAATGTATTAGTTATAATATAATTCGGGAGATGTGTTGGACTAGCTTACTGGGCATGTGTCAGTTATAATATAATGCTGGAAATGTGTTGAACCAGTATACCGGTAATGTGTCATTTATAATATAATGCTGAAAATGTGTTGAAGCAGTATACTGGTAATGTATTAGTTATAATTAAATGCTGGAGGTGCGTTGAACCAGTATACTGGTAATGTGTTAGTTATAACATAATGTTGGAGGTGCGTTGAACCAGTATTCTGGTAATGTGTCAGTTATAATAAAATGTTGGAAATGTCTTGAACTAGTTTACTGGGAATGTGTCAGTTATAATATCATGTTGGAAATGCAATTAACCTGTATACTGGTAATGTGTCAGATATAATTAATTGTTGGAGATGTGTTAAACCAGTATAGTCGTAATGTGTCAGTTATAATATAATGCTGGAAATATGTTGAACCAGTATACTGGTAATGTGTCAGTTATAATATAATTCTGTAAAATTGTGTTGAACCAGTACACTGGTAATGTGTCTGTTATAATATAATGCTGAAAATGCGTTAAAGCAGTATACTGGTAATGTTTCAGTTTTAATATATTTTTGGATATAAGTTGAACCAGTATACTGGTAATGTGTCAATTATAATATAATGCCGGAAATGTGTTGAACAAGTACACTGGTAATGTGTCAGTTATAATATAATGTTGGAGATGTGTTGAATAGGTACACCGGTAATGTATTATTTATCATATCATACTGGAGATGTGTTGAAACAGAATACTGGTATTGTGTCAGTTATAATATAATGTTGCAGATGTGTTGAATGAATATACTGGTCATGTGTCAAATATAATATAATGTTGAAAATGTGTTGAACCAGCATACTGGTAATGTGACAGTTATAATATAATTTTGGAAATGTGTTGAACCAGTAAACTGGTAATGTGTGAGTTATAATATAATGCTGGAAATGTGTTGAACCAGTATACCGGTAATGTGTCAGTCATAATATAATGCTGTAAATGTGTTGAACCAGTATACTGGTAATGTATTAGTTATAATTAAATGTTGGAGGTGCGTTGAAGCAGTATACTGGTAATGTGTTAGTTATAACATAATGTTGGAGGTGAGTTGAACCAGTATTTTGGTAATGTGTCAGTTATAATATAATGTTGGAAATGTAATTAACCTGTATACTGGTAATGTGTCAGGTATAATATAATGTTGGAAATGTGTTGAACCAGTATACTGGTAATGTGTCAGTTATAATATAATGGTGGTGATGTGTTGGACGAATATACTGGTAATGTGTCAAATATAATATAATGTTGAAAATTTGTTGAACCAGTATACTGGTAATGTGTCAGTTATAATATAATGTTGGATATGTGTTTAATCAGTTTACTGGGAATCTTTCGGTTATAATATACAGGTGGAGATGTGTTGAACCAGTATACTGGTACTGTGTCAGTTATAATAAAATGTTGGAAATGTGTTGAACCAGTTTATTGGTAATGTGTGAGTTATAAATAATGTTGGAAATGTGTTGAACCAGTATACTGGTAATGTGTCATTATAATTAATTGTTGGAGATGTGTTGAACCAGGATAGTCGTAATGTGTAAGTTATAATATAATGTTGGAAATTTGTTGAACCAGTATACTGGTAATGTGTCAGTTATAATATAATGATGGAAATGTGTTGAACCATTATACTGGTAATGTTTCAGTTATAATATAATGTTGGAGATGTGTTGAACAAGTAAACAGGTAATGTGTCAGTTATAATATAATGTTCGAAATGTGCTGAACTATTTTACTGGGAATATGTCAGTTATAATATAATGTTAGAAATATGTTGAACCAGCATACTGGTAATGTGACGGTTATAATATAATGCTAGAAATATGTTGAATCAGCATACTGGTAATGTGACGGTTATAATATAATGTTGAAAATGTGTTGAACTAGTTTACTGGGTATGTGTCAGTTATATTATAATGTTGGAAACGTGTTGTAGCAGTATACTCGTAATGTGTCAGTTATAATATATTGTGAGAAATGTATTGAACCAGTATACTGGTAATGTCTCACTTATAGTATAATGATGGAGATGTGCTGAAACAGTATACTGGTAATGTGTCAGTTTTAATATATTATGGAGATGAGTAAATCCAGTATACTGGTAATGTGTCAGTTATAATATAATGCTTGAAATGTTTTGAACCAGTATACTGGTAATGTGTCAGTTATAATATAATGCTGGAAATGTGTTGAACCAGTATACTGGTAATGTGTCAGTTATAATATAATGATGGAAATGTGTTGAATCAGTATACTGTTAATGTGTCAGTTATAATATAGTGTTGGAAAAGTGTTGAACAAGTATACTGGTATTGTGTCAATTATAATATAATGCTGTAAATATGTTGAACCAGTACACTGGTAATGTGTCAGTTATAATATAATGCTGGAAATGTGTTAAAACAGTATACGGTTAATGTGTCAGTTTTAATATATTGCTGGATATAAGTTGAACCTGTATACTGGTAATGTGTCAGTTATAATATAATGTTGGAAATGTGTTGAACCAGTATACTGGTAATGTGTCGGTTATAATATAATGTTGGAAATGTGTTGAACCAGTATACTGTTAATGTGTCAGTTATAATATGATGTGGGAGATGTGTTAATCCAGTATTCTGGTAATGTGTCAGTTATAATAAAATGTTGGAAATGTCTTGAACTAGTTTACTGGGAATGTGTCAGTTATAATATAATGTTGGAAAAGTAATGAAAAAGTATACTGGTAATGTGTCAGTTATAATTAATTGTTGGAGATGTGTTGAACCAGTATAGTCGTAATGTGTCAGTTTTAATATATTGTTGTAGATGTGTGGAGCCAGTATACTGTGAATGTGTCAGTTTTAATATAATGTTGGAAATATGTGTTGAACCAGTAAACTTTGTATGTGTCAGTTATAATATAATGCTGGAAATGTGTTGAACCAGTATCCTGGTAATGTTTCAGATATAATATAATGTTGGAAATCTGTTGAACTAGTATACTGGTAATGTGTCAGTTTTAATACATTGTTGTAGATGTGTTAAGTCAGTATTCTAGGAATGTGTCAGCTATAATATAATGTTAGAAATGTGTTGAACTAGTATACTGGTAATGTGTCAGTTTTAATATATTGTTGTAGATGTGTTAAGCCAGTATACTGGGAAAGTGTCAGTTATAATATAATGTTTGAAATGTGTTGAACTAGTATACTGGTAATGTGTCAGTTTTAATATATTGTTGTAGATGTGTTAAGCCAGTATACTGGGAATGTGTCAGTCACAATATAATGTTAGAAATGTGTTGAACCAGCATACTGGTAATGTGACGGTTATAATATAATGTTGGAGATGTGTTAAACCAGTATTCTGGTAATGTGTCAGTTATAATAAAATGTTGGAAATGTCTTGAACTAGTTTACTGGGAATGAGTCAGTTATAATATAATGTTAGATATGTGATGAACAAGTATACTGGTAATGTGTCAGTTATAATTAATTGTTGGAGATGTGTTGAACCAGTATAGTCGTAATGTGTTAGTTATAATATAATGTTGGAAATGTGTTGAACCAGTATACTGGTATTGTGTCAGTTTTAATATATTGTTGTAGATGTGTGGAACCAGTACACTGGGAATGTGTCAGTTTTAATATAATGTTGGAAATATGTGTTGAACCAGTATACTGTGAATGTGTCAGTTATAATATAATGCTGGAAATGTGTTGAACCAGTTTACTGGGAATGTGTCAGTTTTAATATAATGTTGGAAATATGTGTTGAACCAGTATACTGTGAATGTGTCAGTTATAATATAATGCTGGAAATGTGTTGAACCAGTTTACTGGGAATGCGTCAGTTTTATATAATCTGGAAATGTGTTGAACCAGTTTACTGGTAATGTGTCGGTTATAATATATTGTTGGAAATGCGTTGAATCAGCTTACTAGTAATGTGACAGTTATAATATAATTTCGGACATGTGTTGAACAAGTATACTGTGAATGTGTGAGTTATAATGTGGTGCTGGTAATGTGTTGAACCAGTATACCGGGAATGTGTAAGTTATAATATAATGTTGGAAATTTGTTTAACCAGTATACTGGTAATGTGTCAGTTATAATATGGTGTTGGAGATGTGTTGAACCAGTATACTGGTAATGTGTCAGTTATAATATAATGTTGCAGATGTGTTGAATGAATATACTGGTCATGTGTCAAATATAATATAATGTTGAAAATGTGTTGAACCAGCATACTGGTAATGTGACAGTTATAATATAATTTTGGAAATGTGTTGAACCAGTAAACTGGTAATGTGTGAGTTATAATATAATGCTGGAAATGTGTTGAACCAGTATACCGGTAATGTGTCAGTCATAATATAATGCTGTAAATGTGTTGAACCAGTATACTGGTAATGTATTAGTTATAATTAAATGTTGGAGGTGCGTTGAAGCAGTATACTGGTAATGTGTTAGTTATAACATAATGTTGGAGGTGCGTTGAACCAGTATTCTGGTAATGTGTCAGTTATAATATAATGTTGGAAATGTAATTAACCTGTATACTGGTAATGTGTCAGATATAATGAATTGTTGGGGATGTGTTAAACCAGTATAGTCGTAATCTATCAGTTATAATATAATGCTGTAAAATTGTGTTGAACCAGTACACTGGTAATGTGTCTCTTATAATAGAATGCTGAAAATTGCGTTAAAGCAATATCCTGGTAATGTTTCAGTTTTAATATATTGTTGCCTATAAGTTAAACCAGTATACTGGTAATGTGTCAATTATGATATAATGCTGGAAATGTGTTGAACAAGTACACTGGTAATGTGTCAGTTATAATATAATGTTGGAGATGTGTTGAATAGGTATACCGGTAATGTATTACTTATCATATCATGCTGGAGATGTGTTGTAACAGTATACTGGTAATGTGTCAGTTATAATATAATGTTGGAAATGTGTTGAACCAGTATACTAATAATGTTGCTGTTATAATATAATGCTGGAAATTTTTGAACCAGTATAGCAGTAATCTGTCAGTTATATATGTTGTTGGAAATGTGTTGAACCAGTATACTGGTAATGTGTCAGTTATAATATGATGTAGGAAATGTGTGAAACTAGTGCACTGGTGATGTGTCAGTTTTATATGGTGTTGGAAATTGTGTTGAACCAGTTAACTGCTAATGTATAAGTCATAATATAATGCTGGAGATGTGTTGAACTATTTTACTGGGCATGTGTCAGTTATAATATAATGTTGGAAACGTGTTGTACCAGTATACTGGTAATGTGTCAGTTATAGAATACTGTTGGAGAAATGGTGAATCAGTATACCGGTAATGTGTCAGTTATAGTATTATGTTCGAGATGTGTTGAACCAGTATACTGGTAATGTGTCAGTTATAATATAATGTCGGAAATGTGTTGAACCAGTATACTGGTAATGTGTCAGTTATAATATAAAGCTGGAAATGTGTTGAAACAGTATACTGGTAATGCGTCCGTTATAATATAATGCTGGAGATGTGTTGAACCAGTATACTGGTAATGTGTCAGTTATAATATAATGTTGGAGATGTGTTGAATCAGTTTTTTGGGAATGTTCAGTTGTAATATAATGTTAGAAATGTGTTGAACCAGTTTACTGGTATAGTGTCAGTTATAATGTGGTGCTGGAAATGTGTTGAACCAGTAAACTGGGAATGTGTCAGTTATAAAATAAATGTGTTGAACCAGTATACTGGTAATGCGTCAGTGAGAATATGGTCCTGGAAATGTGTTGAACAAGTATGCTGGTAATGTATTAGTTATAATATAATGTTGGAGATGTGTTGAACCAGTGTACTGGTAATGTGTCAGTTATAACATAATGCTGGAGATGTGTTGAACCATTGTACTGGTAAAGTGTCAGTTATAACATAATGTTAGAGATGTATTGAGCCAGTATACCGGGAATGTGTCAGTTATAATATAATGCTGGAAATGTGTTGAACCAGTATGCTGGTAATGTGTCAGTTATAATATGGTGATGAAAATGTGTTCTACCAGTATATTGGTAATGTGTCAGTTATAATACATGCTGGAAATGTGTTGAACTTGTATATTGGTAATGTATTAGTTATAATATAATTCGGGAGATGTGCTGGACTAGCTGACTGGGCATGTGTCAGTTACAATATAATGCTGTAAATGTGTTGAACCAGTACACTGGTAACGTGTCAATTATAATATAATGCTGGAAATGTGATGAACCAGTATACCAGTAATGTGTCAGTTATAATATATTGCTGAAAATGTGTTGAACCAGTATACTGGTAATGTATTAGTTATAATAAAATGTTGGAGGTGCGTTGAACCAGTATACTGGTAATGTGTTAGTTATAACATAATTTTGGAGGTGCGTTGAACCAGTATTCTGGTAATGTGTCAGTTATAATAAAATGTTGGAAATGTCTTGAACTACTTTACTGGGAATGTGTCAGTTATAATATCATGTTGGAAATGTAATTAACCTGTATAATGGTAATGTGTCAGATATAATTAATTGTTGGAGATGTGTTAAACCAGTATAGTCGTAATGTGTCAGTTATAATATAATGTTGGAAATATGTTGAACCAGTATACTGGTAATGTGTCAGTTATAATATAATGCTGTAAAATTGTGTTGAACCAGTACACTAGTAATGTGTCTGTTATAATATAATGCTGAAAATGCGTTAAAGCAGTATACTGGTAATCTTTCAGTTTTAATATATTGTTGGATATAAGTTGAACCATTATACTGGTAATGTGTCAATTATAATATAATGCTGGAAATGTGTTGAACAAGTACACTGGTAATGTGTCAGTTGTAATATAATGTTGGAGATGTGTTGAATAGGTACACCGGTAATGTATTACTTATCATATCATACTGGAGATGTCTTGAAACAGTATACTGGTAATGTGTCAGTTATAATATAATGTTGGAAATGTGTTTAACTAGTTTACTTGGAATGTGTCATTTATAACAAAATGTTGGAAATGTATTGATCCACTATACTGGTACTGTGTCAGTTATAATAAAATGTTGGATATGTGTTGAACCAGTATTCTGGTAATGTGTCAGTTGGAAATGTGTTGAACCAGTATACTGGTAATGTGTCATTATAATTAATTGTTGGAGATGTGTTGAACCAGTATAGTCGTAATGTGTCAGTTATAATATAATGTTGGAAATTTGTTGAACCAGTATACTGGTAATGTGTCAGTTATAATATAATGTCGGAAATGTGTTGAACCAGTATACTAGTAATGTGTCAGTTATAATATAAAGCTGGAAATGTGTTGAAACAGTATACTGGTAATGCGTCCGTTATAATATAATGCTGGAGATGTGTTGAACCAGTATACTGGTAATGTGTCAGTTATAATATAATGTTGGAGATGTGTTGAATCAGTTTTTTGGGAATGTGTCAGTTGTAATATAATGTTGGAAATGTGTTGAACCAGTATACTGATGTGTTAGTTATAATATAATGTTGGAGATGTGTTGAACGAATATACTGGTAATGTGTCAAATATGATATAATGTTGCAAATGTGTTAAACCAGTATACCTGTAATGTGTCAGATATAATATAATGTTTGAGATGTGTTCAACCAGTTTACTGGGAATCTGTCGGTTAACATATAGAGTTGGAGGTATGTTGAACCAGTATACTGGTACTGTGTCAGTTATAATATAATGTTGAAATGTGTTAAACCATTACACTGGTATTGTGTCAGTTATAATAAAACGTTGAAATTGTTTTGTACCAGTACACTGGTGATGTGTCAGTTATATATGGTGTTGGAAATGAGTTGAACCAGTATATTAATAATGTATTAGTAATAATATAATTTGGGAGATGTGCTGAACTAGTTTACTGGGCATGTGTCAGTTACAATATAATGCTGTAAATCTGTTGAACCAGTACACTGGTAATGTGTCAGTTATAATATATCGCTGGAAATGTGTTGAAAGAGTATACCGGTAATGTATTAGCTATAATTAAATGTTGGAGGTGCGTTGAACCAGTATACTGGTAATGTGTCAGTTATAATAAAATGTTGGAAATGTCTTGAACTAGTTTATTGGGAATGTGTCAGTTATAATATAATGTTGGAGATGTGTCAACCAGTTTACTGGGATTCAGTCGGTTATAATATAGAGTTGGAAATGTGTTGAACCAGTGTACTGGTACTCTCTCAGATATAATAAAATGTTGGAAATGTGTTGAACCAGTTCATTGGTAATGTGTCAGTTATAAATAATGATGGAAATGTGTTGAACTATTATACTGGTAATGTGTCAGTTGTAATATAATGTTGGGGATGTGTTGAACAAGTATACTGTTAATGTGTCAGTTATAATATAATGTTGGAAATGTGCTGAACTAGTTTACTGGGAATGTGTCAGTTATAATATAAGGTTAGAAATGTGATGAACCAGCATACTGGTAATGTGACGGTTATAATATAATGTTGGAGATGTGTTAAACTAGTATTCTGATAATGTGTCAGTTATAATTAAATGTTGGAAATGTCTTGAACTAGTTTACTGGGAATGTGTCAGTTATAATATAATGTTAGAAATGTAATGAACCAGTATACTGGTAATGTGTCAAATATAATTAATTGTTGGAGATGTGTTGAACCAGTATAGTGGTAATGTGTTAGTTATAACATAATGTTGGAAATGTGTGGAACCAGTATACTGGTAATGTGTTAGTTTTAATATATTGTTGTAGATGTGTGGAGAAAGTATACTGGGAATGTGTCAGTTTTAATATAATGTTGGAAATATGTGTTGAACCAGTTAACTGGTAATGTATTGGTTATAATAATATGTTGGAGATGTTTTTAACTAGTTTACTGGTAATGTGTCGGTTATAATATATTGTTGAAAATGTGTTGAACCAGCTTACTAGTAATGTGCCAGTTATAATATAATTTCAGAAATTTGTTGAACAAGTATACTGTAAATGTGTGAGTTATAATGTGGTGCTGGTAATGTGTTGAACCAGTATACTGGGAATGTATAAGTTATAATATAATGTTGGAAATTTGTTTAACCAGTATACTGGTAATGTGTCAGTCATAATATGGTGTTGGAGATGTGTTGAAGCAGTATACTGGTAATGTGTCAGTTATAATATAATGTTGCAGTTGCGTTGAACGAATATACTGGTAATGTGTCAAATATAATATAATGTTGAAAATGTGTTGAACCAGCATACTGGTAATGGGACAGTTATAATATAATTTTGGAAATATGTTGAACCAGTACACTGGTAATGTGTCAGCTATAATATAATGTTGAAAATCTGTTGAACCAGTATACTGTTAATGTGTGAGTTATAATATATTGTTGGAGATGTGTTGAGCCAGTATACTGGGAATGTGTCAGTTATAATATAATGCTGGAAATGTGTTGAACCAGTATACTGGGAATGTGTCAGTTATAATATAATGATGGAAAGGTGTTAAACTAGCTTACTGGCAATGTGTCAGTTATAATATCATGTTAAAAACGTCTTGAATCAGTACATAGGGTATGTGTCAATTTTAATATAATGTTGGAAATATGTTTTGAACCAGCATACGGGGAATGTGTCAGTTATAATATAATGCTGGAAATGTGTGGAACCAGATTACTCGGAATGTGTCAGTTATAATATAATGCTGAAAGTGTGTTGAACCATAATACTGGGGATGTGTCAGTTATAATATAATGTTAGAAATGTTTTGAACCAGTTTACTGGTATAGTGTCAGTTATAATGTGGTGCTGGAAATGTGTTGAGCCAGTAAACTGGGTATGTGTCAGTTATAAAATAATGTTGGAAATGTGTTGAACCAGTATACTGGTAATGCGTCAGTTAGAATATGGTCCTGGAAATGTGTTGAACAAGTATACTGGTAATGTATTAGTTATAATATAATGTTGGAGTTGTAGTGAACCAGTGTACTGGTAATGTGTCAGTTATAACATAGGGCTGGAGATGTGTTCAACCAGTGTACTGGTAAAGTGTCAGTTATAACATAATGTTAGAGATGTATTGAGCCAGTATACCGGGAGTGTGTCAGTTATAATATAATGCTGGAAATGTGTTGAACCAGTATGCTGGTAATGTGTCAGTTATAATATGGTGATGGAAATGTGTTCTACCAGTATACTGGTAATGTGTCAGTTATAATACATGCTGGAAATGTGTTGAACCAATATACTGGTAATGTGTTAGTTATAATATAATTCGGGAGATGTGCTGGACTAGCTGACTGGGCATGTGTCAGTTACAATATAATGCTGTAAATGTGTTGAACCAGTACACTGGTAATGTGTCAATTATAATATAATGCTGGAAATGTGTTGAACCAGTATACCAGTAATGTGTCAGTTATAATATAATGCTGAAAATCTGTTGAACCAGTATACTGGTAATGTATTAGTTATAATAAAATGTTGGAGGTGCGTTGAACCAGTATACTGGTAATGTGTTAGTTATAATATAATATTGGAGGTGCGTTGAACCAGTATTCTGGTAATGTGTCAGTTATAATAAAATGTTGGAAATGTCTTTAACTAGTTTACTGGGAATGTGTCAGTTATAATATCATGTTGGAAATGTAATTAACCTGTATACTGGTAATGTGTCAGTTATAATAAAATGTTGGAAATGTCTTGAACTAGTTTACTGGGAATGTGTCAGTTATAATATCATGTTGGAAATGTAATTAACCTGTATACCAGTAATGTGTCAGTTATAATATGTTGCTGAAAATGTGTTGAACCAGTATTCTGGTAATGTATTAGTTATAATAAAAGGTTGGAGGTGCGTTGAACCAGTATACTGGTAATGTGTTAGTTATAACATAATTTTGGAGGTGCGTTGAACCAGTATTCTGGTAATGTGTCAGTTATAATAAAATGTTGGAAATGTCTTGAACTAGTTTACTGGGAATGTGTCAGTTATAATATCATGTTGGAAATGTAATTAACCTGTATACTGGTAATGTGTCAGATATAATTAATTGTTGGAGATGTGTTAAACCAGTATAGTCGTAATGTGTCAGTTATAATATAATGTTGGAAATATGTTGAACCAGTATACTGGTAATGTGTCAGTTATAATATAATGCTGTAAAATTGTGTTGAACCAGTACACTAGTAATGTGTCTGTTATAATATAATGCTGAAAATGCGTTAAAGCAGTATACTGGTAATGTTTCAGTTTTAATATATTGTTGGATATAAGTTGAACCAGTATACTGGTAATGTGTCAATTATAATATAATGCAAGAAATGTGTTGAACAAGTACACTGGTAATGTGTCAGTTGTAATATAATGTTGGAGATGTGTTGAATAGGTACACCGGTAATGTATTACTTATCATATCATACTGGAGATGTGTTGAAACAGTATACTGGTAATGTGTCAGTTATAATATAATGTTGGAAATGTGTTGAACTAGTTTACTTGGAATGTGTCATTTATAACAAAATGTTGGAAATGTATTGATCCACTATACTGGTACTGTGTCAGTTATAATAAAATGTTGGATATGTGTTGAACCAGTATTCTGGTAATGTGTCAGTTGGAAATGTGTTGAACCAGTATACTGGTAATGTGTCATTATAATTAATTGTTGGAGATGTGTTGAACCAGTATAGTCGTAATGTGTCAGTTATAATATAATGTTGGAAATTTGTTGAACCAGTATACTGGTAATGTGTCAGTTATAATATAATGTCGGAAATGTGTTGAACCAGTATACTAGTAATGTGTCAGTTATAATATAAAGCTGGAAATGTGTTGAAACAGTATACTGGTAATGCGTCCGTTATAATATAATGCTGGAGATGTGTTGAACCAGTATACTGGTAATGTGTCAGTTATAATATAATGTTGGAGATGTGTTGAATCAGTTTTTTGGGAATGTGTCAGTTGTAATATAATGTTGGAAATGTGTTGAACCAGTATACTGATGTGTTAGTTATAATATAATGTTGGAGATGTGTTGAACGAATATACTGGTAATGTGTCAAATATGATATAATGTTGCAAATGTGTTAAACCAGTATACCTGTAATGTGTCAGATATAATATAATGTTTGAGATGTGTTCAACCAGTTTACTGGGAATCTGTCGGTTAACATATAGAGTTGGAGGTATGTTGAACCAGTATACTGGTACTGTGTCAGTTATAATATAATGTTGAAATGTGTTAAACCATTACACTGGTATTGTGTCAGTTATAATAAAACGTTGAAATTGTTTTGTACCAGTACACTGGTGATGTGTCAGTTATATATGGTGTTGGAAATGAGTTGAACCAGTATATTAATAATGTATTAGTAATAATATAATTTGGGAGATGTGCTGAACTAGTTTACTGGGCATGTGTCAGTTACAATATAATGCTGTAAATCTGTTGAACCAGTACACTGGTAATGTGTCAGTTATAATATATCGCTGGAAATGTGTTGAAAGAGTATACCGGTAATGTATTAGCTATAATTAAATGTTGGAGGTGCGTTGAACCAGTATACTAGTAATGTGTCAGTTATAATAAAATGTTGGAAATGTCTTGAACTAGTTTATTGGGAATGTGTCAGTTATAATATAATGTTGGAGATGTGTCAACCAGTTTACTGGGATTCAGTCGGTTATAATATAGAGTTGGAAATGTGTTGAACCAGTGTACTGGTACTCTCTCAGATATAATAAAATGTTGGAAATGTGTTGAACCAGTTCATTGGTAATGTGTCAGTTATAAATAATGATGGAAATGTGTTGAACTATTATACTGGTAATGTGTCAGTTGTAATATAATGTTGGGGATGTGTTGAACAAGTATACTGTTAATGTGTCAGTTATAATATAATGTTGGAAATGTGCTGAACTAGTTTACTGGGAATGTGTCAGTTATAATATAAGGTTAGAAATGTGATGAACCAGCATACTGGTAATGTGACGGTTATAATATAATGTTGGAGATGTGTTAAACTAGTATTCTGATAATGTGTCAGTTATAATTAAATGTTGGAAATGTCTTGAACTAGTTTACTGGGAATGTGTCAGTTATAATATAATGTTAGAAATGTAATGAACCAGTATACTGGTAATGTGTCAAATATAATTAATTGTTGGAGATGTGTTGAACCAGTATAGTGGTAATGTGTTAGTTATAACATAATGTTGGAAATGTGTGGAACCAGTATACTGGTAATGTGTCAGTTTTAATATATTGTTGTAGATGTGTGGAGAAAGTATACTGGGAATGTGTCAGTTTTAATATAATGTTGGAAATATGTGTTGAACCAGTTAACTGGTAATGTATTGGTTATAATAATATGTTGGAGATGTTTTTAACTAGTTTACTGGTAATGTGTCGGTTATAATATATTGTTGAAAATGTGTTGAACCAGCTTACTAGTAATGTGCCAGTTATAATATAATTTCAGAAATTTGTTGAACAAGTATACTGTAAATGTGTGAGTTATAATGTGGTGCTGGTAATGTGTTGAACCAGTATACTGGGAATGTATAAGTTATAATATAATGTTGGAAATTTGTTTAACCAGTATACTGGTAATGTGTCAGTCATAATATGGTGTTGGAGATGTGTTGAAGCAGTATACTGGTAATGTGTCAGTTATAATATAATGTTGCAGTTGCGTTGAACAAATATACTGGTAATGTGTCAAATATAATATAATGTTGAAAATGTGTTGAACCAGCATACTGGTAATGGGACAGTTATAATATAATTTTGGAAATATGTTGAACCAGTACACTGGTAATGTGTCAGCTATAATATAATGTTGAAAATCTGTTGAACCAGTATACTGTTAATGTGTGAGTTATAATATATTGTTGGAGATGTGTTGAGCCAGTATACTGGGAATGTGTCAGTTATAATATAATGCTGGAAATGTGTTGAACCAGTATACTGGGAATGTGTCAGTTATAATATAATGATGGAAAGGTGTTAAACTAGCTTACTGGCAATGTGTCAGTTATAATATCATGTTAAAAACGTCTTGAATCAGTACATAGGGTATGTGTCAATTTTAATATAATGTTGGAAATATGTTTTGAACCAGCATACGGGGAATGTGTCAGTTATAATATAATGCTGGAAATGTGTGGAACCAGATTACTCGGAATGTGTCAGTTATAATATAATGCTGAAAGTGTGTTGAACCATAATACTGGGGATGTGTCAGTTATAATATAATGTTAGAAATGTTTTGAACCAGTTTACTGGTATAGTGTCAGTTATAATGTGGTGCTGGAAATGTGTTGAGCCAGTAAACTGGGAATGTGTCAGTTATAAAATAATGTTGGAAATGTGTTGAACCAGTATACTGGTAATGCGTCAGTTAGAATATGGTCCTGGAAATGTGTTGAACAAGTATACTGGTAATGTATTAGTTATAATATAATGTTGGAGTTGTAGTGAACCAGTGTACTGGTAATGTGTCAGTTATAACATAGGGCTGGAGATGTGTTCAACCAGTGTACTGGTAAAGTGTCAGTTATAACATAATGTTAGAGATGTATTGAGCCAGTATACCGGGAGTGTGTCAGTTATAATATAATGCTGGAAATGTGTTGAACCAGTATGCTGGTAATGTGTCAGTTATAATATGGTGATGGAAATGTGTTCTACCAGTATACTGGTAATGTGTCAGTTATAATACATGCTGGAAATGTGTTGAACCAATATACTGGTAATGTGTTAGTTATAATATAATTCGGGAGATGTGCTGGACTAGCTGACTGGGCATGTGTCAGTTACAATATAATGCTGTAAATGTGTTGAACCAGTACACTGGTAATGTGTCAATTATAATATAATGCTGGAAATGTGTTGAACCAGTATACCAGTAATGTGTCAGTTATAATATAATGCTGAAAATCTGTTGAACCAGTATACTGGTAATGTATTAGTTATAATAAAATGTTGGAGGTGCGTTGAACCAGTATACTGGTAATGTGTTAGTTATAATATAATATTGGAGGTGCGTTGAACCAGTATTCTGGTAATGTGTCAGTTATAATAAAATGTTGGAAATGTCTTTAACTAGTTTACTGGGAATGTGTCAGTTATAATATCATGTTGGAAATGTAATTAACCTGTATACTGGTAATGTGTCAGTTATAATAAAATGTTGGAAATGTCTTGAACTAGTTTACTGGGAATGTGTCAGTTATAATATCATGTTGGAAATGTAATTAACCTGTATACCAGTAATGTGTCAGTTATAATATGTTGCTGAAAATGTGTTGAACCAGTATTCTGGTAATGTATTAGTTATAATAAAAGGTTGGAGGTGCGTTGAACCAGTATACTGGTAATGTGTTAGTTATAACATAATTTTGGAGGTGCGTTGAACCAGTATTCTGGTAATGTGTCAGTTATAATAAAATGTTGGAAATGTCTTGAACTAGTTTACTGGGAATGTGTCAGTTATAATATCATGTTGGAAATGTAATTAACCTGTATACTGGTAATGTGTCAGATATAATTAATTGTTGGAGATGTGTTAAACCAGTATAGTCGTAATGTGTCAGTTATAATATAATGTTGGAAATATGTTGAACCAGTATACTGGTAATGTGTCAGTTATAATATAATGCTGTAAAATTGTGTTGAACCAGTACACTAGTAATGTGTCTGTTATAATATAATGCTGAAAATGCGTTAAAGCAGTATACTGGTAATGTTTCAGTTTTAATATATTGTTGGATATAAGTTGAACCAGTATACTGGTAATGTGTCAATTATAATATAATGCAAGAAATGTGTTGAACAAGTACACTGGTAATGTGTCAGTTGTAATATAATGTTGGAGATGTGTTGAATAGGTACACCGGTAATGTATTACTTATCATATCATACTGGAGATGTGTTGAAACAGTATACTGGTAATGTGTCAGTTATAATATAATGTTGGAAATGTGTTGAACTAGTTTACTTGGAATGTGTCATTTATAACAAAATGTTGGAAATGTATTGATCCACTATACTGGTACTGTGTCAGTTATAATAAAATGTTGGATATGTGTTGAACCAGTATTCTGGTAATGTGTCAGTTGGAAATGTGTTGAACCAGTATACTGGTAATGTGTCATTATAATTAATTGTTGGAGATGTGTTGAACCAGTATAGTCGTAATGTGTCAGTTATAATATAATGTTGGAAATTTGTTGAACCAGTATACTGGTAATGTGTCAGTTATAATATAATGTCGGAAATGTGTTGAACCAGTATACTAGTAATGTGTCAGTTATAATATAAAGCTGGAAATGTGTTGAAACAGTATACTGGTAATGCGTCCGTTATAATATAATGCTGGAGATGTGTTGAACCAGTATACTGGTAATGTGTCAGTTATAATATAATGTTGGAGATGTGTTGAATCAGTTTTTTGGGAATGTGTCAGTTGTAATATAATGTTGGAAATGTGTTGAACCAGTATACTGATGTGTTAGTTATAATATAATGTTGGAGATGTGTTGAACGAATATACTGGTAATGTGTCAAATATGATATAATGTTGCAAATGTGTTAAACCAGTATACCTGTAATGTGTCAGATATAATATAATGTTTGAGATGTGTTCAACCAGTTTACTGGGAATCTGTCGGTTAACATATAGAGTTGGAGGTATGTTGAACCAGTATACTGGTACTGTGTCAGTTATAATATAATGTTGAAATGTGTTAAACCATTACACTGGTATTGTGTCAGTTATAATAAAACGTTGAAATTGTTTTGTACCAGTACACTGGTGATGTGTCAGTTATATATGGTGTTGGAAATGAGTTGAACCAGTATATTAATAATGTATTAGTAATAATATAATTTGGGAGATGTGCTGAACTAGTTTACTGGGCATGTGTCAGTTACAATATAATGCTGTAAATCTGTTGAACCAGTACACTGGTAATGTGTCAGTTATAATATATCGCTGGAAATGTGTTGAAAGAGTATACCGGTAATGTATTAGCTATAATTAAATGTTGGAGGTGCGTTGAACCAGTATACTGGTAATGTGTCAGTTATAATAAAATGTTGGAAATGTCTTGAACTAGTTTATTGGGAATGTGTCAGTTATAATATAATGTTGGAGATGTGTCAACCAGTTTACTGGGATTCAGTCGGTTATAATATAGAGTTGGAAATGTGTTGAACCAGTGTACTGGTACTCTCTCAGATATAATAAAATGTTGGAAATGTGTTGAACCAGTTCATTGGTAATGTGTCAGTTATAAATAATGATGGAAATGTGTTGAACTATTATACTGGTAATGTGTCAGTTGTAATATAATGTTGGGGATGTGTTGAACAAGTATACTGTTAATGTGTCAGTTATAATATAATGTTGGAAATGTGCTGAACTAGTTTACTGGGAATGTGTCAGTTATAATATAAGGTTAGAAATGTGATGAACCAGCATACTGGTAATGTGACGGTTATAATATAATGTTGGAGATGTGTTAAACTAGTATTCTGATAATGTGTCAGTTATAATTAAATGTTGGAAATGTCTTGAACTAGTTTACTGGGAATGTGTCAGTTATAATATAATGTTAGAAATGTAATGAACCAGTATACTGGTAATGTGTCAAATATAATTAATTGTTGGAGATGTGTTGAACCAGTATAGTGGTAATGTGTTAGTTATAACATAATGTTGGAAATGTGTGGAACCAGTATACTGGTAATGTGTCAGTTTTAATATATTGTTGTAGATGTGTGGAGAAAGTATACTGGGAATGTGTCAGTTTTAATATAATGTTGGAAATATGTGTTGAACCAGTTAACTGGTAATGTATTGGTTATAATAATATGTTGGAGATGTTTTTAACTAGTTTACTGGTAATGTGTCGGTTATAATATATTGTTGAAAATGTGTTGAACCAGCTTACTAGTAATGTGCCAGTTATAATATAATTTCAGAAATTTGTTGAACAAGTATACTGTAAATGTGTGAGTTATAATGTGGTGCTGGTAATGTGTTGAACCAGTATACTGGGAATGTATAAGTTATAATATAATGTTGGAAATTTGTTTAACCAGTATACTGGTAATGTGTCAGTCATAATATGGTGTTGGAGATGTGTTGAAGCAGTATACTGGTAATGTGTCAGTTATAATATAATGTTGCAGTTGCGTTGAACGAATATACTGGTAATGTGTCAAATATAATATAATGTTGAAAATGTGTTGAACCAGCATACTGGTAATGGGACAGTTATAATATAATTTTGGAAATATGTTGAACCAGTACACTGGTAATGTGTCAGCTATAATATAATGTTGAAAATCTGTTGAACCAGTATACTGTTAATGTGTGAGTTATAATATATTGTTGGAGATGTGTTGAGCCAGTATACTGGGAATGTGTCAGTTATAATATAATGCTGGAAATGTGTTGAACCAGTATACTGGGAATGTGTCAGTTATAATATAATGATGGAAAGGTGTTAAACTAGCTTACTGGCAATGTGTCAGTTATAATATCATGTTAAAAACGTCTTGAATCAGTACATAGGGTATGTGTCAATTTTAATATAATGTTGGAATAATGTTTTGAACCAGCATACGGGGAATGTGTCAGTTATAATATAATGCTGGAAATGTGTGGAACCAGATTACTCGGAATGTGTCAGTTATAATATAATGCTGAAAGTGTGTTGAACCATAATACTGGGGATGTGTCAGTTATAATATAATGTTAGAAATGTTTTGAACCAGTTTACTGGTATAGTGTCAGTTATAATGTGGTGCTGGAAATGTGTTGGGCCAGTAAACTGGGAATGTGTCAGTTATAAAATAATGTTGGAAATGTGTTGAACCAGTATACTGGTAATGCGTCAGTTAGAATATGGTCCTGGAAATGTGTTGAACAAGTATACTGGTAATGTATTAGTTATAATATAATGTTGGAGTTGTAGTGAACCAGTGTACTGGTAATGTGTCAGTTATAACATAGGGCTGGAGATGTGTTCAACCAGTGTACTGGTAAAGTGTCAGTTATAACATAATGTTAGAGATGTATTGAGCCAGTATACCGGGAGTGTGTCAGTTATAATATAATGCTGGAAATGTGTTGAACCAGTATGCTGGTAATGTGTCAGTTATAATATGGTGATGGAAATGTGTTCTACCAGTATACTGGTAATGTGTCAGTTATAATACATGCTGGAAATGTGTTGAACCAATATACTGGTAATGTGTTAGTTATAATATAATTCGGGAGATGTGCTGGACTAGCTGACTGGGCATGTGTCAGTTACAATATAATGCTGTAAATGTGTTGAACCAGTACACTGGTAATGTGTCAATTATAATATAATGCTGGAAATGTGTTGAACCAGTATACCAGTAATGTGTCAGTTATAATATAATGCTGAAAATCTGTTGAACCAGTATACTGGTAATGTATTAGTTATAATAAAATGTTGGAGGTGCGTTGAACCAGTATACTGGTAATGTGTTAGTTATAATATAATATTGGAGGTGCGTTGAACCAGTATTCTGGTAATGTGTCAGTTATAATAAAATGTTGGAAATGTCTTTAACTAGTTTACTGGGAATGTGTCAGTTATAATATCATGTTGGAAATGTAATTAACCTGTATACTGGTAATGTGTCAGTTATAATAAAATGTTGGAAATGTCTTGAACTAGTTTACTGGGAATGTGTCAGTTATAATATCATGTTGGAAATGTAATTAACCTGTATACCAGTAATGTGTCAGTTATAATATGTTGCTGAAAATGTGTTGAACCAGTATTCTGGTAATGTATTAGTTATAATAAAAGGTTGGAGGTGCGTTGAACCAGTATACTGGTAATGTGTTAGTTATAACATAATTTTGGAGGTGCGTTGAACCAGTATTCTGGTAATGTGTCAGTTATAATAAAATGTTGGAAATGTCTTGAACTAGTTTACTGGGAATGTGTCAGTTATAATATCATGTTGGAAATGTAATTAACCTGTATACTGGTAATGTGTCAGATATAATTAATTGTTGGAGATGTGTTAAACCAGTATAGTCGTAATGTGTCAGTTATAATATAATGTTGGAAATATGTTGAACCAGTATACTGGTAATGTGTCAGTTATAATATAATGCTGTAAAATTGTGTTGAACCAGTACACTAGTAATGTGTCTGTTATAATATAATGCTGAAAATGCGTTAAAGCAGTATACTGGTAATGTTTCAGTTTTAATATATTGTTGGATATAAGTTGAACCAGTATACTGGTAATGTGTCAATTATAATATAATGCAAGAAATGTGTTGAACAAGTACACTGGTAATGTGTCAGTTGTAATATAATGTTGGAGATGTGTTGAATAGGTACACCGGTAATGTATTACTTATCATATCATACTGGAGATGTGTTGAAACAGTATACTGGTAATGTGTCAGTTATAATATAATGTTGGAAATGTGTTGAACTAGTTTACTTGGAATGTGTCATTTATAACAAAATGTTGGAAATGTATTGATCCACTATACTGGTACTGTGTCAGTTATAATAAAATGTTGGAAATGTGTTGAACCAGTATTCTGGTAATGTGTCAGTTGGAAATGTGTTGAACCAGTATACTGGTAATGTGTCATTATAATTAATTGTTGGAGATGTGTTGAACCAGTATAGTCGTAATGTGTCAGTTATAATATAATGTTGGAAATTTGTTGAACCAGTATACTGGTAATGTGTCAGTTATTATAATATCATGATGGAAATGTGTTGAACCATTGTACTGGTAATGTGTCAGTTATAATATAATGTTGGGGATGTGTTGAACAAGTAAACTGGTAATGTGTCAGTTATAATATAATGTTGGAAATGTGTTGAACTATTTTACTGGGAATATGTCAGTTATAGTATAATGTTAGAAATATGTTGAACCAGCATACTGGTAATGTGAGGGTTATAATATAATGTTAGAAATATGTTGAACCAGCATACTGATAATGTGACGGTTATAATATAATGTTGAAAATGTGTTGAACTAGTTTACTGGGTATGTGTCAGTTATAATATAATGTTGGAAACGTGTTGAAGCAGTATACTCGTAACGTGTCAGTTATAATATATTGTTAGAAATGTATTGAACCAGTATACTGGTAATGTCTCAGTTATAGTATAATGATGGAGATGTACTGAAACAGTATACTGGTAATGTGTAATTATAATATAGGCCTGGAAAGGTGTTGAACCAGTATACTGATATTGTGACAGTTATAATATAATGCTGGAAATGTGTCAAACCAGTATACTGGTAATGTGTCAGTTTTAATATATTATGGAGATGAGTAAATTCAGTATACTGGTAATGTGTCAGTTATAATATAATGCTTGAAATGTTTTGAACCAGTATACTGGTAATGTGTCAGTTATAATATAATGCTGGAAATGTGTTGAACCAGTATACTGGTAATGTGACAGTTATAATATAATGATGCAAATGTGTTGAATCAGTATACTGTTAATGTGTCAGTTATAATATAGTGTTGGAAATGTGTTGAACCAGTATACTGGTATTGTGTCAATTATAATATAATGCTGTAAATATGTTGAACCAGTACACTAGTAATGTGTCAGTTATAATATAATGCTGGAAATGTGTTAAAACAATATACGGGTAATGTGTCAGTTTTAATATATTGCTGGATATAAGTTGAACCTGTATACTGGTAATGTGTCAGTTATAATATAATGTTGGAAATGTGTTGAACCAGTATACTGGTAATGTGTCGGTTATAATATAATGTTGGAAATGTGTTGAACCAGTATACTGGTAATGTGTCAGTTATAATATAATATTGGAGATGTATTGAACGAATATACGGGTAATGTGTCAAATATAATATAATGTTGAAAATGTGTTGACCCAGTATACTGTTTATGTGTCAGTTATAATATAACTTTGGAGATGAGTTAAACCAGTATTCTGGTAATGTGTCAGTTATAATAAAATGTTGGATATGTGTTGAACTAGTTTACTGTGTATGTGTCAGTTATAATATAATGCTGGAAATGTAATGATTCAGTAGACTGGTAATGTGTCAGTTATAATTAATTGTTGGAGATGTGTTGAAGCAGTATAGTCGTAATGTGTCAGTTTTAATATATTGTTGTAGATGTGTGGAGCCAGTATACTGGGAATGTGTCAGTTTTAATATAATGTTGGAAATATGTGTTGAACCAGTAAAATGTGTATGTGTCAGTTATAATATAATGCTGGAAATGTGTTGAACCAGTATACTGGTAATGTGTCAGTTATAATATAATGTTGGAAATGTGTTGAACTAGTATACTGGTAATGTGTCGGTTTTAATATATTCTTGTAGATGTGTTAAGCCAGTATACTGGGAATGTGTCAGTTATAATATAATGTTAGAAATGTGTTGAACTAGTATACTGGTAGTGTGTCAGTTTTAATACATTGTTGTAGATGTGTTAAGCTAGTTTACTGGGAATGTGTCAGTTATAATATAATGTTAGAAATGTGTTGAACTATTATACTGGTAATGTGTCAGTTTTAATATATTGTTGTAGATGTGTTAAGCCAGTATACTGGGAATGTGTCAGTCATAATATAATGTTAGAAATGTGTTGAACCAGCATACTGGTAATGTGACGGTTATAATATAATGTTGGAGAATTGTTAAACCAGTATTCTGGTAATGTGTCAGTTATAATAAAATGTTGGAAATGTCTTGAACTAGTTTACTGGGAATGAGTCAGTTATAATATAATGTTAGATATGTAATGTACCAGTATACTGGTAATGTGTCAGTTATAATTAATTGTTGGAGATATGTTGAACCAGTTTAGTCGTAATGGGTTAGTTATAATATAATGTTGGAAATGTGTTGAACCAGTATACTGGTATTGTGTCAGTTTTAATATATTGTTGTAGATGTGTGGAGCCAGTACACTGGGAATGTGTCAGTATTAATATAATGTTGGAAATATGTGTTGAACCAGTATACTGTGAATGTGTCAGTTATATTATAATGCTGGAAATGTGTTGAACCAGTATCCTGGGAATGCGTCAGATATAATATAATCTGGAAATGTGTTGGACCAGTTTACTGCGAATGTGTAAGTTATAATATAATGCTGGAAAATCGTTGATCCAGTTAACTGGTAATGTATTAGTTATAATAATATGTTGGAGATGTTTTTAACTAGTTTACTGGTAATGTTTCGGTTATAATATATTGTTGGAAATGTGTTGAATCAGCTTACTAGTAATGTGACAGTTATAATATAATTTCGGAAATGTGTTGAACAAGTATACTGTGAATGTGTGAGTTATAATGTGGTGCTGGTAATGTGTTGAACCAGTATACTGGGAATGTGTAAGTTATAATATAATGCTGAAAATTTGTTTAACCAGTATACTCGTAATGTGTCAGTCATAATATGGTGTTGGAGATATGTTGAACCAGTATACTGGTAATGTGTCAGTTATAATATAATGTTGCAGATGTGTTGAACGAATATACTGGTAATGTGGTAAATATAATATAATGTTGAAAATGTGTTGAACCAGCATACTGGTAATGTGACAGTTATAATATAATTTTGGAAATGTGTTGAACCAGTACACTGGTAATGTGTCAGTTATAATATAATGTTTAAAATGTGTTGAACCAGTATACTGGTAATGTGTGCGTTATAATATATTGTTGGAGATGTGTTGAGGCAGTTTACTGGGAATGTGTCAGTTATAATATAGTGCTGGAAATGTGTTGAACCAGTATACTGGGAATGTGTGATTTATAATATAATGATGGAAAGGTTTTGAACTAGTTTACTGGCAATGTGTCAGTTATAATATAATGTTAAAAATGTCCTGAATCAGTACACAGGGAATCTGTCAATTTTAATATAATGTTGGAAATATGTTTTGAACCAGCATACGGGGAATGTGTCAGTTATAATATAATGCTGGAAATGTGTGGAACCAGTTTACTCGGGATGTGACAGTTATAATATAATGCTTAAAGTGCATTGAGCCAGTATACTGGGGATGTGTCAGTTATAATATAATGTTAGAAATGTGTTGAACCAGTTTACTGGTAATGTGTCAGTTGTAATGTGGTGCTGGAAATGTGTTGAACCAGTATACTGGGAATGTGTCAGTTATAAAATAATGTTGGAAATGTGTTGAACCAGTATACTGGTAATGTGTCAGTTATAATATGGTCCTGGAAATGTGTTGAACAAGTATACTGGTAATGTATTAGTTATAATATAATGTTGGAGGTGTGTTGAACCACTATACTGGTAATGTGTCAGTCATAACATAATGCTGGAGATGTGTTGAACCAGTGTACTGGTAAAGTGTCAGTTATAACATAATGTTAGAGATGTATTGAGCCAGTATACCGGGAAT
Organism: Deroplatys truncata; assembly: GCA_030765065.1. Lineage (NCBI taxonomy): Eukaryota > Metazoa > Arthropoda > Insecta > Mantodea > Mantidae > Deroplatys > Deroplatys truncata. The sequence continues at coordinate 333,525,226 of CM060975.1, read as the reverse complement.
GTGTCAGTTATAATATAATGCTGGAAATGTGTTGAACCAGTATGCTGGTAATGTGTCAGTTATAATATGGTGATGGAAATGTGTTGTACCAGTATACTGGTAATGTGTCAGTTATAATACATGCTGGAAATGTATTGAAGCAATATACCGGTAATGGGTCAGTTATAATATAATGTTGGAATGTGTTAAACCATTACACTGGTATTCTGTCAGTTATAATATAACGTTGAAAATGTGTTGTACTTGTATACTGGTAATGTGTCAGTTATACATGGTGTTGGAAATGTGTTGAACCAGTATATTGGTAATGTATTAGTTATAATATTATTCGTGAGATGTGCTGAACTAGCTTACTGCGCATGTGTCAGTTACAATATAATGCTGTAAATGTGTTGAACTAGTATACTGGTAATGTATTAGTTATAATTAAATGTTGGAGGTGCGTTGAACCAGTATACTGGCAATGTGTCAGTTATAGCATAATGTTGGAGGTGCGTTGAACCAGTATTCTGGTAATGTGTCTGTTATAATATAATGCTGAAAATGCGTTAAAGCACTATACTGGTAATGTTTCAGTTTTAATATATTTTTGGATACAAGTTGAACCAGTATACTGGTAATGTGTCAATTATAATATAATGCTGGAAATGTGTTGAACAAGTACACTGGTAATGTGTCAGTTATAATATAATGTTGGAGATGTGTTGAACAGGTATTTCGGTAATGTATTACTTATCATGTAATGCTGGAGATGTGTTGAAACAGTATACTGGGGATGTGTCAGTTATAATATAATGTTAGAAATGTGTTGAACCAGTTTACTGGTAATGTGTCGGTTATAATATAAAGTTGGAAATGTGTTGAACCAGTATACTGGTAATGTGTCAGTTATAATATAATGTTGGAGATGTATTGAACGAAAATACTGGTAATGTGTCAAATATAATATAATGTTGAAAATGTGTTGAACCAGTATACTGGTTATGTGTCAGTTATAATATCATTTTGGAGATGTGTTGAACCAGTATACTATTAATGTGTGAGTTATAATATAATGTTGGAGATGTGTTAAACCAGTATTCAGGTAATGTGTCAGTTATAATATAATGTTGGAAATGTAATGAACCAGTATACTGTTAATGTGTCAGTTATAATTAATTGTTGGAGATGTGTTGAACAAGTATAGTCGTAATGTGTTAGTTATAATATAATGTTGGAAATGTGTTGAACCAGTATACTGGTATTGTGTCAGTTTTAATATATTGTTGTAGATGTGTGGAGCCAGTACACTGGGAATGTGGCAGTTTTAATATAATGTTGGAAATATGTGTGGGGCCAGTATACTGTGAATGTGTCAGTTATAATATAATGCTGGAAATGTGTTGAACCAGTTTACTGGGAATGTGTCAGTTACAATATAATCTGGAAATGTGTTAAACCAGTATACTGGGGATGTGTCGGTTATAACATAATGTTGGAAATGTGTTCGACTAGTTTAATGCGAATGTTTAAGTTATAATATAATGCTGGAAATGCGTTGAACCATTTAACTGGTAATGTATTAGTTATAATAATATGTTCAAGATGTTTTTACTAGTTTACTGGTAATGTGTCGTTTATAATATATTGTTGGAAATGTGTTGAACCAGTATATTGGTAATGTGTCAGTTATAATATTATGCTGAAAATTGTGTTGAACCAGTACACTGTTAATGTGTCAGTTATAATATAATGCTGGAAATGCGTTAAAGCAGTATACTGGTAATGTGTCAGTTATAATATAATGTTGGAAATGTGTTGAACCAGTATACTAATAATGTGGCATTTATAATATAATGCTGGAAATGTGTTGAACCAGTATACTGCTAATGTGTCAGTTATATATGTTGTTGGAGATGTGTTGAACCAGTATACTGGTAATGTGTCAGTTATAATATAATTTAGGAAATGTGTTGAACTAGTACACTGGTAATGTGTCAGTTATATATTGTCGTATGCCTCACTTTATATTAATTTTCAACTACAGAGGGGAGCTACTCGCTTGCGAGAGCGATCGTTAAATCAAACAAAGAACTTCAAATTACGAGGCAACGACGAGGACGCAGCTAAAGATAAATCCCAAAATAATTTCTATACCAATACAATGCCTGGCTTAAGGGGGAGGAAAGATTCTATTCTACCATAATTAGGACTTCCAGACGTGGATGGAACACAGTTTATTAAATGAAATTAAATACTCCCATAGCTTTGCCCATTGCCTGCCGACGAGGACATCGTGTTTTAGCAGTTTCCCGTCTGTCTCACTCGAAGCTTACTTACTTACTCGTCACAAGAAGCCACGCCAACTCGGGCGTCAGTAACGCTATCCCCTCCATGACACTATTTCCCCTGACTCGCCCCTACTCACAGACAAACTGCCGTGCTTCTGTGTCCAGAGAGCGTCTTATCAATATTATCTGTGAACATGCCACATCTCCCCCTGGCCACCGAAGTCGACGCCCTCGTCGACACAAGGAAAATAAATACAATAAGGGATATTAAAGAACACAAATGACATACAAAATACAAGAATTTAACATGTGTGATGCACCAAAATATAACAGAATAATATACATGTGTTATAAGCACCCAGACGACGACACAATGTTACTGGTCGATGTGGAGACTCCAGAAACTTAAGTGCCATCGACTAATATTGTTAGTGCAATTATACTTGAGCACCCCGCACACGCACACACCACGCTGCCTCAGTTCACAGGCACACTACACTGCGCAATATATCGATGGTCTGCTGGAACTGTTTGTGGGTGATGTTATAAAGTGCCCACAACGACGATTTGTCCTGGTGTAGAATTATCATTGCAGGTCTCTGGTGATGACAACAGGGTGGGCAGTCGCTGGCTTGGACTGCCCCCCAAAATAGTGGCTCCTTAGGCCACGGCAGTGTAGTGGCTGCCCGACAGCTTCCCTGTGGTGTTTCTTGACTTCTGGTGTGCCACGGGGATGCTCCTGGATGCTCTCGAGCTCCGCCACAGCAAAATACTAGAACAAAACCACCAAACAATAAAAAGGGTGCTCCAACAAACAGTCACACATAAAAAGAACGGTATGTCATGTACAATTATATATTTTAAAGGTTGAAAAGTTTGCACTAAACTTCTTTTGACATGGGCAAAGAAAGAGAAAAAAAATAAGTACAAATTGGCATAAGAACTAAATTTTATAGAGAGTTGCCATCCAGAATTTAACTCACAATGCTTCACAATCCAAATAAAACAGTAAAACAGACTCAGAATGCATTAACATGACAGAAAAACATAACCTTATTTGGGATCCCACTATTAAATCTTAATAACCAGTTGGTACTACTAATGAAAAGAAATAAGTGCACTTATGAGACAATCACACATGACAATGAAATGAACTCATTCACACTGACCATGGCCCAAATTACACACAACACTCACTTAACTATCTACTCAAACTAGTGTATGCGTCACTACAAACAACATCCACAATACATCTCCAAACTACGCCACGTGACATGCTTTCAACTACTATTATCATACTCTTGTCACTAATACAGTTTCTCGTCCACAATACTATCTTCCTCATCTCATTATTATCCTCATCATCTCAATCTCAATCATAATCATCAGTATTGGAATCAGCATTATTACTTCAGTCATTAACATCTTTATCTCAACTTTCAATATTCTCTTCAAAACAAAACATCTTCACTTACGTGTCTCATTTACCATGCTGCAAATTCAAAACATCTAACATAGGCATAACCTTCAAGAAATCACATTAAAATTTCAGGAATGACATTATATTGTTGCATCCATATCCTCCGAATCAAAATTAAGCTGGAAATCAGGTGGTATTAAACTTTGCTATAGAAGATGGTAATAAACTTGTTGCATAAACAGAAAAAAAATTATTCACATTACATTCACTTCCATCCATTTAATCTCTCGTGTGAATTCATCACACACGCTATACTGGGCACGTTACAGCAACACCAATAAGCAAAATCTCTGAAATCATACAACTGTCGGGGTTACACTGTGGCACTTCCACCGAAGCTGACATCATCTCATCTCTCACATTAGCACCGTCGGGGTTACTCTTACGCACATCCACCGAGGCAAATCTCAACTCGTTTCACAACTCAACTTTCACAAAAACATTTTTGAAAATAACCAGTACGAACCACTTAGCACAGCAATACAATTTAAAGGAAATGAAGCCAAAACATGGGGAAAATGGAGTCAGAAGTTTTAGCGTCACGCCGGCAGACAATGGAAAAATGCAAAAATGAACCCGAAATTAAAATTTAGAAACCAGACTTTCAGATATGATAGTAACAAAATTTAGACTAAGAGAATCACAAATTAAAGCATAAAAATCCTTACCCTTAAGCCAGAAACAAATTTAGATTTTTCGCGACCACGTGGAGGACCACAAACCGTTACATTTTATAGGGAAAAACTATTTTACACTTGAAAATCTCACAAAAACTTAAATTATAACCGCCAAACTACTCGGTGCCTCACACCAATTGTCGTATGCCTCACTTTATATTAATTTTCAACTACACAGGGGAGTTACTCGCTTGCGAAAGGGATCGTTAAATCAAACAAAGAACTTCAAATTACGAGGCAACGACGAGGACGCAGCTAAAGCTAAACCCCAAAATAATTGCTATACCAATACAATGCCTGGCTTAAGGGAGAGGAAATATTCTATTCTACCATAATTAAGACTTCCAGACGAGGATGGAACACAGTTTATTAAATGAAATTAAATACTCACATACCTTTGCCCATTGCCTGCCGACGAGGACATCGTGTTTTAGCAGTTTCCCGTCTGTCTCACTCGAAGCTTACTTACTTACTCGTCACAAGAAGCCACGCCAACTCGGGCGTCAGTAAAGCTATCCCCTCCATGACATTGTTTCCCCTGACTCGCCCCTACTCGCAGACAAACTGCCGTGCTTCTGTGTCCAGAGAGCGTCTTATCAATATTATCTGTGCACATGACACAATATGGTGTTGAAAATTGTGTAGAACCAGTTAACTGCTAATGTAGAAGTTATAATATAATGCTGGAGATGTGTTAAACTAGTTTACTGGGCATGTGTCAGTTATAATATAATGTTGGAAACGTGTTGTACCAGTATACTGGTAATGTGTCAGTTATAATATACTGTTAGAAATATGTTGAACCAGCATACTGGTAATGTGACGGTTATAATATAATGTTAGAAATATGCTGAACCAGCATACTGGTAATGTGACGGTTATAATATAATGTTGAAAATGTGTTGAACTAGTTTACTGGCAATGTGTCAGTTATATTATAATGTTGGAAACGTGTTGAAGCAGTATACTCGTAATGTGTCAGTTATAATATATTGTTAGAAATGAATTGAACCAGTATACTGGTAATGTCTCAGTTATAGTATAATGATGGAGATGTGCTGAAACAGTATACTGGTAATGTGTAATTATAATATAATGCTGGAAAGGTGTTGAACCAGTATACTGATAATGTGACAGTTATAATATAATGCTGGAAATGTGTCAAACCAGTATACTGGTAGTGTCAGTTTTAATATATTATGGGGATGAGTAAATCCAGTATACTGGTAATGTGTCAGTTATAATATAATGCTTGAAATGTTTTGAACCAGTATACTGGTAATGTGTCAGTTATAATATAATGCTGGAAATGTGTTGACCCTGTATACTGGTAATGTGACAGTTATAATATAATGAGGGAAATGTGTTGAATCAGTATACTGTTAATGTGTCAGTTATAATATAGTGTTGGAAATATGTTGAACCAGTATACTGGTATTGTGTCAATTATTATATAATGCTGTAAATGTGTTGAACCAGTACACTGGTACTGTGCTAGTTATAATATAATGCTGGAAATGTGTTAAAACAGTATTGGGTAATGTGTCAGTTTTAATATATTGCTGGATATAAGCTGAACCTGTATACTGGTAATGTGTCAGTTATAATATAATGTTGGAAATGTGTTGAACCAGTATACTGGTAATGTGTCGGTTATAATATAATGTTGGAAATGTGTTGAACCAGTATACTGGTAATGTGTCAGTTATAATATAATATTGGAAATGTATTGAACGAATATACGGGTAATGTGTCAAATATAATATAATGTTGAAAATGTGTTGAACCAGTATACTGGTTATGTGTCAGTTATAATATAATGTTGGAGATGTGTCAAACCAGTATTCTGGTAATGTGTCGGTTATAATAAAATGTTGGAAATGTGTTGAAGTAGTATACTGGTAATGTGTCGGTTATAATATAATGTTGGAAATGTGTTGAACGAGTGTACTGGTAATGTGTCAGTTATAATATAATGTTGAAGATGTATTGAACGAATATACTGTTAATGTGTCAAATATAATATAATGTTGAAAATGTGTTGAACCAGTATACTGGTTACGTGTCAGTTATAATATAATGTTGGAGATGTGTTGAACCAGTATACTGGTAATGTGTCATTTATAATATAATTTTGGAGATTTGTTTAACCAGTATACTGTTAATGTGTCAGTTATAATATAATGTTGGAGATGTGTTGAACCAGTATTCTGGTAATGTGTCAGTTATAATAAAATGTTGGAAATGTCTTGAACTAGTTTACTGGGAATGTGTCAGTTATAATATAATGTTGGAAATGTAATGAAGCAGTATACTGGTAATGTGTCAGATATAATTAATTGTTGGAAATGTGTTGAACCAGTATAGTCGTAATGTGTCAGTTATAATATAATGTTGGAAATGTGTTTAACCAGTATACTGGTAATGTGTCAGTTATAATATATTGTTATAAATGTATTGAACTAGTATACTGGTAATGTGTCAGTTTTAATATATTGTTGTAGATGTGTTAAGCCAGTATACTGGGAATGTGTCAGTCATAATATAATGTTAGAAATGTAATGAACCAGCATACTGGTAATGTGACGGTTATAATATAGAGTTGGAAATGCGTTGAAGCAGTATACTGGTACTGTGTCTGTTATAATAAAATGTTGGAAATGTGTTGAACCAGTTTATTAGTAATGTGTCAGTTAGAAATAATGTTGGAAATGTGTTGAACCAGTATACTGGTAATGTGTCAGTTATAATTAATTGTTGGAGATTGTTGAACCAGTATAGTCGTAATGTGTCAGTTATAATATAATGTTGGAAATGTTTTGAACCAGTATACTGGTATTGTGTCAGTTTTAATATATTGTTGTAGATGTGTGGAGCCAGTACACTGGGAATGTGGCAGTTTTAATATAATGTTGGAAATATGTGTGGAGCCAGTATACTGTGAATGTGTCAGTTATAATATAATGCTGGAAATGTGTTGAACCAGTTTACTGGGAATGGGTCAGTATTAATATAATATGGAAATGTGTTGAACCAGTATACTGGGGATGTGTCAGTTATAACATAATGTTGGAAATGTGTTGGACCAGTTTACTGCGAATGTGTAAGTTATAATATAATGCTGGAAATGCGTTGATCCAGTTAACTGGTAATGTATTAGTTATAACAATATGTTGGAGATGTTTTTAACTAGTCTACTGGTAATGTGTCGGTTATTATGTATTGTTGGAAATGTGTTGAACCAGCTTACTAGTAATGTGACAGTTATAATATAATTTCGGACATGTGTTGAACAAGTATACTGTAAATGTGTGAGTTATAATGTGGTGCTGGTAATGTATTGAACCACTATACCGGGAATGTGTAAGTTATAATATAATGTTGGAAATTTGTTTAACCAGTATACTGGTAATGTGTCAGTCATAATATAATGGTGCAGATGTGTTGAACGAATATACTGGTAATGTGGAAAATATAATATAATGTTGAAAATGTGTTGAACCAGCATACTGGTAATGTGACAGTTATAATATAATTTTGGAAATGTGTTGAACCAGTACACTGGAAATGTGTCAGTTATAATATAACGTTAAAGATGTGTTGAACCAGTATACTGGTAATGTGTGAGTTATAATATATTTATGGAGATGTGTTGAGCCAGTTTACTGGGAATGTGTCAGTCATAATATAATGCTGGAGATGTGTTGAACCAGTATACTGGGAATCTGTCAGTTATAATATAATGTTAAAAATGTGTTGAACCAGTTTACTGGTAATGTGTCAGTTATAATGTGGTGCTGGAAATGTGTTGTACCAGTATACTGGGAATGTGTCAGTTATAAAATAATGTTGGAAATGTGTTGAACCAGTATACTGGTAATGTGTCAGTTATAATATGGTCCTGGAAATGTGTTGATTAAGTATAACGGTAATGTATTAGTTATAATATAATGTTGGAGGTGTGTTGAACAACTATACTGGTAATGTGTCAGTCATAACATAATGCTGGAGATGTGTTGAACCAGTGTACTGGTAAAGTGTCAGTTATAACATAATGTTAGAGCTGTTTTGAGCCAGTATTCCGGGCATGTGTCAGTTATAATATAATGCTGGAAATGTGTTAAACCAGTATGCTGGTAATGTGTCAGTTATAATATGGTGATGGAAATGTGTTGTACCAGTATACTGGTAATGTGTCAGTTATAATACCTGCTGGAAATGTGTTGAAGCAATATACTGGTAATGTGTCAGTTATAATATAATGTTGGAATGTGTTAAACCATTACACTGGTATTCTGTCAGTTATAATATAACGTTGAAAATGTGTTGTACTAATATACTGTTAATGTGTCAGTTATACATGGTGTTGGAAATGTGTTGAACCAGTATATTGGTAATGTATTAGTTATAAAATAATTCGGGAGATGTGCTGAACTAGCTTACTGCGCATGTGTCAGTTACAATATAATGCTGTAAATGTGTAGAACCAGTACACTGGTAATGTGTCAAATATAATATAATGCTGGAAATGTGTTGAACCAGTATACCGGTAATGTGTCAGTTATAATATAATGCTGTAAATGTGTTGAACCAGTATACTGGTAATGTATTAGTTATAATAAAATGTTGGAGGTGCGTTGATCCAGTATACTGGTAATGTGTCAGTTATAGCATAATGTTGGAGGTGCGTTGAACCAGAATTCTGGTAATGTGTCAGTTATAATAAAATGTTGGAAATGTTTTGAACTAGTTTACTGGGAATGTGTCATTATAATATAATGTTGGAAATGTAATTAACCAGTATACTGGTAATGTGTCAGATATAATTAATTGTTGGAGATGTGTTAAACCAGTATAGTCGTAATGTGTCAGTTATAATATAATGTTGGAAATGTGTTGAACGAGTATACTGATAATGTGTCAGTTATAATATAATGCTGAAAATGCGTTAAAGCAGAATACTGGTAATGTTTCAGTTTTAATATATTGTTGGATATAAGTTGAACCAGTATACTGGTAATGTGTAAATTATAATATAATGCTGGAAATGTGTTGAACAAGTACACTAGTAATGTGTCAGTTTTAATATAATGTTGGAGATGTGCTGAACAGGTATACCGGTAATGTATTACTTATTAATATAATGCTGGAGAAGTCTTGAACCAGTATACTGTTAATGTGTCGATTACAATATAATGTTGGAAATGTGTTGAACCAGTATAATGGTAATGTGTCAGTTATAATATAATGTTAGAGATGTATTGAACGAAAATACCGGTAATGTGTCAAATATAATATAATGTTGAAAATGTGTTGAACCAGTATACTGGTTATGTGTTAGTTATAATATAATTTTGGAGATGTGTTGAACCACTATACTGTTAAAGTGTGAGTTATAATATAATGTTGGAGATGTGTTAAACCAGTATTCTGGTAATGTGTCAGTTATAATAAAATGTTGGAAATGTCTTGAACTAGCTTTTTGGGAATGTGTCAGTTATAATATAATGTTGGAAATGTAATGAACCAGTATACTGTTACTGTGTCAGTTATAATTAATTGTTGGAGATGTGTTGAACCAGTATAGTCGTAATGTGTTAGTTATAATATGATGTTGGAAATGTGTTGAACCAGTATACTGGTATTGTGTCAGTTTTAATATATTGTTGTAGATGTGTGGAGCCAGTACACTGGGAATGTGTCAGTTTTAATATAATGTTGGAAATATGTGTTGAAACAGTATACTGTGAATGTGTCAGTTATAATATAATGCTGGAAATGTGTTGAACAAGTTTACTGGGAATATGTCAGTTATAATATAATCTGGAAATGTGTTAAACCAGTATACTGGGGACGTGTCAGTTATAACATAATGTTGGAAATGTGTTGGACCAGTTTAATGCGAATGTGTAAGTTATAATATAATGCTGGAAATGCGTTGATCCATTTATCTGGTAATGTATTAGTTATAATAATATGTTCAAGATGTTTTTAATTAGTATACTGGTAATGTGTCGGTTATAATATATTGTTGGAAATGTGTTGAACCAGCTTACTAGTAATGTGCCAGTTATAATATAATTTCGGAAATGTGTTGAACAAGTATACTGGGAATGTGTGAGTTATAATGTGGTGCTGGTAATTTGTTGAACCAGTATACTGGGAAAGTGTCAGTTATAAATTAATGTTGGAAATGCGTTTAACCAGTATACTGGTAATGTGTCAGTTATAATATAATGTTGCAAATGTGTTGAACGAATGTACTGGTAATGTTTCAAATATAATATAATGTTGAATATGTGTTGAACCAGCATACTGTTAATGTAACAGTTAAAATATAATGTTGGAAATGTGTTGAAATAGTTTACTGGGAATGGGTCAGTTATAATAAAAATTTGGAAATGTGTTGAACCAGTACACTGGTAATGTGTCAGTTATAATATAATGTTGGAAATGTGTTGAACCAGTATACTGGTATTGTGTCAGTTATAATATATTGTTGGAGATGTGTTGAGCCAGTATACTGGGAATGTGTCAGTTATAATATAATCCTGGAAATGTGTTGAACCAGTATACTGGTAATGTGTCAGTTATATATTGTGTTGAAATATGTGCTGAACCAGTTAACTGCTAATGTATAAGTTATAATATAATGCTGGAGGTGTGTTGAACTAGTTTACTGGGCATGTGTCAGTTATAATATAATGTGGAAACGTGTTGAACCAGTATACTGGTAATGTGTTAGTTATAATATACTGTTTGAGAAGTGTTGAATAAATATACTGGTAATATGTCAGCTATAATATTATGTTGGAGATCTGTTGAACCAGTATACTGGTAATTTGTCAGTTATAATTTAATGCTGGAAATGTGTTGAAACAGTATACTGGTAATGCGTCCGTTATTATATAATGCTGGGGATGTGTTGAATCACTTTTTGGGAATGTGTCACTTGTAATATAATGTTGGAAATAGGTTGAACCAGTATACAGGTAATGTGTCGGTTATAATATAATGTTGGAGATGTGTTGAACGAATATACTTGTAATGTGTCAGTTATAATATAATGTTAGAAATGTGTTGAACTAGTATACTGGTAATGTGTCAGTTTTAATATATTGTTGTAGATGTGTTAAGCCAGTATACTGGGAATGTGTCAGTGATAATATAATGTTGGAAATGTGTTGAACTAGTATACTGGTAATGTGTCAGTTTTAATATATTGTTGTAGATAAGTTAAGCCAGTATACTGGGAATGCCTCAGTCATAATATAATGTTAGAAATGTGTTGAACCAACATACTGTTAATGTGACGGTTAAAATATAATGTTGGAGATGTGTTAAACCAGTATTCTGGTAATGTGTCAGTTATAATAAAATGTTGGAAATATCTTGAACTAGTTTACTGGGAATGAGTCAGTTATAATATAATGTTAGATATGTAATGAACCAGTTTACTGGGAATGCGTCAGAATTAATATAATATGGAAATGTGTTGAACCAGTATACTGGGGATGTGTCAGTTATAACATAATGTTGGAAATATGTTGGACCAGTTTACTGCGAATGTGTAAGTTATAATATAATGCTGGAAATGCGTTGATCCAGTTAACAGGTAATGTATTAGTTATAACAATATGATGGAGATGTTTTTAACTAGTTTACTGGTAATGTGTCGGTTATAATATATTGGTGGAAACGTGTTGAACCAGCTTACTAGTAATGTGACAGTTATAATATAATTTCGGACATGTGTTAAACAAGTATACTGTGAATGTGTGAGTTATAATGTGGTGCTGGTAATGTATTGAACCAGTATACCGGGAATGTTTAAGTTATAATATAATGTTGGAAATTTGTTTAACCGGTATACTGGTAATGTGTCAGTCATAATATAATGTTGCAGATGTGTTGAACGAATATACTGGTAATGTTGCAAATATAATATAATGTTGAAAATGTGTTGAACCAGCATACTGGTAATGTGACAGTTATAATATAATTTTGGAAATGTGTTGAACCAGTGCACTGGAAATGTGTTAGTTATAATATAATGTTAAAAATGTGTTGAACCAGTTTACTGGTAATGTGTCAGTTATAATAAGGTGCTGGAAATGTGTTGTACCAGTATACTGGGAATGTGTCAGTTATAAAATAATGTTGGAAATGTGTTGAACCAGTATACTGGTAATGTGTCAGTTATAATATGGTCCTGGAAATGTGTTGAACCAGTGTACTGGTAAAGTGTCAGTTATAACATAATGTTAGAGATGTTTTGAGCCAGTATTCCGGGAATGTGTCAGTTATAATATAATGCTGGAAATGTGTTGAACCAGTATGCTGGTAATGTGTCAGTTATAATATGGTGATGGAAATGTGTTGTACCAGTATACTGGTAATGTGTCAGTTTTAATACATGCTGGAAATGTGTTGAAGCAATATACTGGTAATGTGTCAGTTATAATATAATGTTGGAATGTGTTAAACCATTACACTGGTATTCTGTCAGTTATAATATAACGTTGAAAATGTGTTGTACTAATATACTGTTAATGTGTCAGTTATACATGGTGTTGGAAATTTTTTGAACCAGTTAATTGGTAATGTATTAGTTATAAAATAATTCGGGAGATGTGCTGAACTAGCTTACTGCGCATGTGTCAGTTACAATATAATGCTGTAAATGTGTTGAACCAGTACACTGGTAATATGTCAAATATAATATAATGCTGGAAATGTGTTGAACCAGTATACCGGTAATGTGTCAGTTATAATATAATGCTGTAAATGTGTTGAACCAGTATACTGGTAATGTATTAGTTATAATTAAATGTTGGAGGTGCGTTGAACCAGTATACTGGTAATGTGTCAGTTATAGCATAATGTTGGAGGTGCGTTGAACCAGTATTCTGGTAATGTGTCAGTTATAATAAAATGCTGGAAATGTCTTGAACTAGTTTACTGGGAATGTGTCATTATAATATAATGTTGGAAATGTAATTAACCAGTATACTAGTAATGTGTGAGATATAATTTATTGTTGGAGATGTGTTAAACCAGTATAGTCGTAATGTGTCAGTTATAATATAATGTTGGAAATGTGTTGAACGAGTATACTGGTAATGTGTCAGTTATAATATAATGCTGTAAAATTGTGTTGAACCAGTACACTGGTAATGTGTCTGTTATAATATAATGCTGAAAATGCGTTAAAGCAGTATACTGGTAATGTTTCAGTATTAATAAATTGTTGGATATAAGTTGAATCAGTATACTGGTAATGTGTCAATTATAATATAATGCTGGAAATGTGTTGAACAAGTACACTGGTAATGTGTTGGTTATAATATAATGTTGGAGATGTGCTGAACAGGTATACCGGTAATGTATTACTTATCATATAATGCTGGAGATGTGTTGAAACAGAATACTGGGGATGTGCCAGTTATAATATAATGTTAGAAATGTGTTGAACCAGTTTACTGGTAATGTGTCAGTTATAATGTGGTGCTGGAAATGTGTTGAACCAGTATATTGGTAATGTGTCGGTTATAATATAATGTTGGAAATGTGTTGAACCAGTATACTGGTAATGTGTCAGTTATAATATAATGTTAGAGATGCATTGAACGAAAATACCGGTAATGTGTCAAATATAATATAATGTTGAAAATGTGTTGAACCAGTATACTGGTTATGTGTTAGTTATAATATAATTTTGGAGATGTGTTGAACCACTATACAGTTAAAGTGTGAGTCACAATATAAAGTTGGAGATGTGTAAAACCAGTATTCTGGTAATGTGTCAGTTATAATAAAATGTTGGAAATGTCTTGAACTAGCTTTTTGGGAATGTGTCAGTTATAATATAATGTTGGAAATGTAATGAACCAGTATACTGTTAATGTGTCAGTTATAATTAATTGTTGGAGATGTGTTGAACCAGTATAGTCGGAATGTGTTAGGTATAATATGATGTTGGAAATGTGTTGAACCAGTATACTGGTATTGTGTCAGTTTTAATATATTGTTGTAGATGTGTGGAGACAGTACACTGGGAATGTGTCAGTTTTAATATAATGTTGGAAATATGTGTTGAACCAGTATACTGTGAATGTGTCAGTTATAATATAATGCTGGAAATGTGTTGAACCAGTTTACTGGGAATGTGTCAGTTATAATATAATCTGGAAATGTGTTAAACCAGTATACTGGGGATGTGTCAGTTATAACATAATGTTGGAAATGTGTTGGACCAGTTTAATGCGAATGTGTAAAATATAATATAATGCTGGAAATAAATTGATCCATTTAACTGGTAATGTATTAGTTATAATAATATGTTCAAGATGTTTTTAACTAGTATACTTGTAATAGGTCGGTTATATTATATTGTTGGAAATGTGTTGAACCAGCTTACTAGTAATGTGCCAGTTATAATATAATTTCGGAAATGTGTTGAACAAGTATACTGGGAATGTGTGAGTTATAATGTGGTGCTGGTAATTTGTTGAACCAGTATACTGGGAAAGTGTCAGTTATAAATTAATGTTGGAAATGCGTTAAACCAGTATACTGGTAATGTGTCAGTCATAAAATGGTGTCGGAGATGTGTTGAACCAGTATACTGGTAATGTGTGAGTTATAATATAATGTTGCAGATGTGTTGAACGAATATACTGGTAATGTGTCAAATATAATATAATGTTGAATATGTGTTGAACCAGCATACTGTTAATGTGACAGTTAAAATATAATGTTGGAAATGTGTTGAAATAGTTTACTGGGAATGTGTCAGTTATAATATAAATTTGGAAATGTGTTGAACCAGTACACTGGTAATGTGTCAGTTATAATATAATGTTGGAAATGTGTTGAACCAGTATACTGGTAATGTGTCAGTTATAATATATTGTTGGAGATGTGTTGAGCCAGTATACTGGGAATGTGTCAGTTATAATATAATGCTGGAAATGTGTTGAACCAGTATACTGGTAATGTGTCAGTTATATATGGTGTTGGAATATGTGCTGAACCAGTTAACTGCTAATGTATAAGTTATAATATAATGCTGGAGATGTGTTGAACTAGTTTACTGGGCATGTGTCAGTTATAATATAATGTTGGAAACGTGTTGAACCAGTATACTGGTAATGTGTCAGTTATAATATACTGTTGGAGAAGTGTTGAATCAGTATACTGGTAATATGTCAGTTATAATATTATGTTGGAGATCTGTTGAACCAGTATACTGGTAATGTGTCAGTTATAATTTAATGCTGGAAATGTGTTGAAACAGTATACTGGTAATGCGTCCGTCATTATATAATGCTGGAGATGTGTTGAATCAGTTTTTTGGGAATGTGTCAGTTGTAATATAATGTTGGAAATAGGTTGAACCAGTATACAGGTAACGTGTCGGTTATAATATAATGTTGGAGATGTGTTGAACGAATATACTTGTAATGTGTCAAATATAATATAATGTTGAAGACGTTTTGAACCAGTATACTGGTAATGTGTCAGTTATAATATAATGTTGGAGATGTGTTCAACCAGTTTACTGGGAATCTGTCGGTTATAATATAGAGTTGGAGGTGTGTTGAACCAGTATACTGGTACTGTGTCAGTTATAATATAATGTTGGAATGTGTTAAACCATTACACTGGTATTGTGTCAGTTATAATAAAACGTTGAAAATGTGTTATACCAGTATACTGGTAATGTGTCAGTTATATATGGTGTTGGAAATGTGTTGAACCAGTATATTGGTAATGTATTAGTAATAATATAATTCGGGAGCTGTGCTGAACTAGTTTACTGGGCATGTGTCAGTTACAATATAATCCTGTAAATGTGTTGAACCAGTACACTGGTAATGTGTCAGTTATAATACATCGCTGGAAATGTGTTGAACCAGTATACCGGTAATGTGTCAGTTATAATATAATGCTGGAAATGTGTTGAACCAGTAAACTGGTAATGTGTCAGTTATAACATAATGTTGGAGGTGCGTTGAACCAGTATTCCTGTAATGTGTCAGTTATAATAAAATGTTGGAAATGTCTTGAACTAGTTTACTGGGAATGTGTTAGTTATAATATAATGTTGGTAATGTAATGAACCGGTATACTGGTAATGTGTCAGATGTAAATAATTGTTGGAGATTCGTTGAACCAGTATAGTCGTAATGTGTCAGTTATAACATAATGCTGGATATGTGTTGAACTAGTATACTTGTAATGTGTCAGTTATAATATAATGTTGGAGATGTGTTTAACCAGTTTACTGGGAATCAATCGGTTATAATATAGAGTTGGAAATGTGTTGAACCAGTGTACTGGTACTGTGTCAGTTATAATAAAATGTTGGAAATGTGTTGAACCAGTTTATTGGTAATGTGTAAGTTATAAATAATGTTGGAAATGTAATGAACCAGTATACTGGTAATGTGTCAGTTATAATTAATTGTTGGAGATGTGTTGAACCAGTATAGTCGTAATGTGTTAGTTATAATATAATGTGGGAAATGTGTGGAACCAGTATACTGGTAATGTGTCAGTTTTAATATATTGTTGTAGATGTGTGCAGCCAGTATAGTGGGAATGTGTCAGTTTTAATATAATGTTGGAAATATGTGTTGAACCAGTTAACTGGTAATGTATTGGTTATAATAATATGTTGGGGATGTTTTTAACTAGTTTACTGGTAATGTGTCGGTTATAATATATTGTTGGAAATGTGTTGAACCAGCTTACTAGTAATGTGCCAGTTATAATATAATTTCAGAAATTTGTTGAACAAGTATACTGTGAATGTGTGAGTTATAATGTGGTGCTGGTAATGTGTTGAACCAGTATACTGGGAATGAGTAAGTTATAATACAATGTTGGAAATTTGTTTAACCAGTATACTGGTTATGTGTCGGTCATAATACTGTGTTGGAGATGTGTTGATCCAGTATACTGGTAATGTGTCAGTCATAACATAATGTTGCAGATACGTTGAACGAATATACTGGTAATGTGTCAAAAATAATATAATGTTGAAAATGTGTTGAACCAGCATACTGGTAATGAGACAGTTATAATATAATTTTGGAAAGGTGTTGAACCAGTGCACTAGAAATGTGTCAGCTATAATATAATTTTGAAATTGTGTTGAACCAGTATACTGGTAATGTGTGAGTTATAATATATTGTTGGAGATGTGTTGAGCCAGTATACTGATAATGTGACAGTTATAATATAATGCTGGAAATGTGTCAAACCAGTATACTAGTAATGTCAGATTTAATATATTATGGAGATGAGTAAATCAAGCATACTGGTAATGTGTCAGTTATAATATAATGCTTGAAATGTTTTGAACCAGTATACTGGTAATGTGTCAGTTATAATATAATGCTGGAAATGTGTTGAACCCGTATACGGGTAATGTGACAGTTATAATATAATGATGGAAATGTGTTGAATCAGTATACTGTTAATGTGTCAGTTATAATATAGTGTTGGAAATGTGTTGAACCAGTATACCGTTAATGTGTCAGTTATAATATAATGTTGGAAATGTGTTGAATCAGTATACTGTTAATCTGTCAGTTATAATATAATGTTGGAAATGTGTTGAATCAGTATACTGTTAATGTGTCAGTTATAATATAATGTTGGAAATGTGTTGAACCAGTATACTGGTATTGTGTCAGTTATAATATATTGTTGTAGATGTGTGGAACCAGTACACTGGGAATGTGTCAGTTTTAATATAATGTTGGAAATATGTGTTGAACCAGTATACTGTGAATGTGTTAGTTATAATATAATGCTGGAAATGTGTTGAACCAGTATACTGGTATTGTGTCAGTTATAATATATTGTTGTAGATGTGTGGAACCAGTACACTGGGAATGTGTCAGTTTTAATATAATGTTGGAAATATGTGTTGAACCAGTATACTGTGAATGTGTTAGTTATAATATAATGCTGGAAATGTGTTGAACCAGTTTACTGGGAATGCGTCAGTTATAATATAATCTGGAAATGTGTTGAACCAGTATACTGGGAATGTGTCAGTTATAACATAATGCTGGAAATGCGTTGATCCAGTTAACTGGTATGTATTAGCTATAATAATATGTTGGAGATGTTCTTAACTAGTTTACTAGTAATGTGTCGGTTATAATATATTGTTGGAAATGTGTTAAACCAGTATACTGGTGATGTGTCAGTTATAATATATTGTTGGAAATGTGTTCGAAAAGTTTACTGCGAATGTGTAAGTTATAATATAATGCTGGAAATGCGTTGAACCAGTTAACTGGTAATGTATTAGTTATAATAATATGTTGGAGATGTTTTCAACTAGTTTACTGGTAATGTGTCGGTTATAATATAATTTCGGAAATGTGTTGAACAAGTATACTGGGAATGTGTGAGTTATAATGTGGTGCTGGTAATGTGTTGAACCAGTATACTGGGAATGTGTCAGTAATAATATAATGTTGGAAATGTGTTTAACCAGTATACTGGTAATGTGTCAGTCATAATATGATGTTGCAGATGTGTTGAACGAATATACTGGTAATGTGTCAAATATAATATAATGTTGAAAATGTGTTGAACCAGCATACTGGTAATGTGACAGTTATAATATAATGTTGGAAATGTGTTGAAATAGCTTACTGGGAATGTGTCAGGTATAAAATAATTTTGGAAATGTGTTGAACCAGTACACTGGTAATGTGTCAGTTATAATATAATGTTGGAAATGTGTTGAAGCAGTATACTGGTAATGTCTCAGTTATAATATATTGTTGGATATGTGTTGAGCCAGTATACTAGGAATGTGTCAGTTATAATATAATGCCGGAAATGTGTTGAACCAGTATACTGAAATGTGTCAGTTATAATATAATGATGGAGATGTGTTAAAATAGTTTACTGGGAATGTGTCAGTTATAATATAATGTTAAAAATGTGTTGAACCAGTACACAGGGAATGTCTCAATTTTAATATATTGCTGGAAATATGTTTTGAACCTGCATACGGGGAATGTGTCTGTTAAAATATAATGCTGGAAATGTGTGGAACCAGTTTACTGGGAATGTGTCAGTTATTATATAATGCTGAAGATGTGTTGAACCAATATACTGGGGATGTGTCAGTTATAATATAATGTTGGAAATGTGTTGAACCAGTTTACTGGTAATGTGTCAGTTATAATATAATGTTAGAAATGTGTTGAACCAATATACTGGGAATGTGACAGTTATAATGTGGTGCTGGAAATGTGTTGAACCACAATACACGGAAAATGTGCCAGTTACAAAATAATGTTGGAAATGTGTTGAACCAGTAAACTGGTAATGTGTCAGTTATAATATGGTCTAGGAACTGTGTTGAACAAGTATACTGGTAATGTGTCAGTTATAATATAATGTTGGAGATTTGTTGATCCAGTTTAGTTTACTGGGAATGTGTCAGTTATAATATAATGTTGGAGGTGTGTTGATCCAGTATACTGGTAAGGTGTCACTTAACATAATGCTGGATATGTGTTAAACCATTATACTGGTATGGTGTCAGTTATAATATAACGTTGAAAATCTGTTGTACCAGTATACTAGTAATGTGTCAGTTATATATATGGTGTTGGAAATGTGTTGAACCAGTATATTGGTAATGTATTAGTTATAATATAATTCGGGAGATGTGATGAACTAGTTTACTGGGCATGTGTCAGTTATAATATAATGCTGTAAATGTGTTGAACCAGTAAACTGGTAATATATTAGTTATAATTAAATGTTGGAGGTACGTTGAACCAATATACTGGTAATGTGTCAGTTATAACATAATGTTGGAGGTGCGTTGAACCAGTATTCTGGTAATGTGTCAGTTATAATAAAATGTTGGAAATGTCTTGAACTAGTTTACTGGGAATGTGTCAGTTATAATATAATGTTGGAAATGTAATGAACCAGTATACTGGTAATGTGTCAGATATAATTAATTGTTGGATATGTGTTGAACCAGTATAGTCGTAAGGTGTCAGATATAATATAATGTTGGAAATGTGTTGAACCAGTATACTGGTAATGTGTCAGTTATAATATAATGCTGTAAAATTGTGTTGATCCAGTACAGTGGTAATGTATCAGTTATAATATAATGCTAGAAATGCGTTAAAGCAGTATACTGGTAATGTTTCAGCTTTAATATATTGTTGGATATAAGTTGAACCAGTATACTGGCAATGTGTTAATTATAATATAATGCTGGAAATGTGTTGAACAAGTGCACTGGTAATGTGTCAGTTATAATATAATGTTGGAGATGTGTTGAACAGGTATACTGGAAATCTATTAGTTATCATATAATGCTGGAGATGTGTTGAACCAGTATACTGGTAATGTGTAAGTTATAATATAATGTTGGAAATGTGTTGAACTAGTATGCTAATAGAGTGGCAGTTATAATATAATATAGGAAATGTGTTGAACTAGTACACTGGAAATGTGTCAGTTATATATGGTGTTGGAAATTGTGTTGAACCAGATAACTGCTAATGTATAAGTTATAATATAATGCTGGAAATGCGTAGAACTAGTTTACTGGGCATGTGTCAGTTATAATATAATGTTGGAAACGTGTTGAACCAGTATAATAGTAATGTGTCAGTTATAATATACTGTTGGAGATGTGTTGAATCAGTATACTGGTAATGCGTCAGTTATAATATTATGTTGGAGATCTGTTGAACCAGTATACTGGTAATGTGTCAGTTATGATATAATGCTGGAAATGTGTTGAACCAGTATACTGGTAATGTGTCTGTTATAATATAATGTTGGAGATGTACTGAATCAGTTTTTGGGAATGTGTCAGTTGCAATATAATGTTGGAAATGTGTTGAACCAGTATACTGGTAATGTGTCAGTTATTATATAATGTTGGAGCTGTGTTGAACGAATATACTGTTAATGTATCAAATATAATATAGTGATGAAAATGTGTTGAACCAGTATACTGGTAATGTGTCAGTTATAATATAATGTTGGAGATGTGTTCAACAAGTTTACTGGGAATTTGTCGGTTACAATATAGAGTTGGAAATGTGTTGAACCAATATACGGTACTGTGTCAGTTATTATAAAATGTTGGAAATGTGTTGAACCAGTTTATTGGTAATGTGTCAGTTATTATGTAATGTTGGAATGTGTTAAACCATTATACTTGTATTGTGTCAGTTATAGTATAACGTTGAAAATGTGTTTTACCAGTATACTGGTAATGTGTCATTTATAATATAATGTTGGAAATGTGTTGAACCAGTATACTGGTAATGTGTCAGTTATAATATAATGCTGGAAATATGTTTAACCAGTAAACTGGTAATATGTCACTTATATATGTTGTTGCAAATGTGTTGAACCAGTATACTGGTAATGTGTCAGTTATATATGATGTTAGAAATGTGTTGAACCAGTATATTGGTAATGTATTGGTTATAATATTATTCGGGAGATGTTTTCAACTAGTTTACTGGTAATGTGTCAGTTATAATATATTGTTGGAAATGTGTTGAACCAGCTTACTGGTAATGTGTCAGTTATAATATAATTTCGGAAATGTGTTAAACCAATATACTGGCAATATGTGAGTTATAATGTGGTGCTGGAAATGTGTTGAATCAGTATACTGGGAATGTGTCAGTTATAATGCAGTGTTGGAAATGTGTTTAACAAGTATACCGGTAATGTGTCAGTTATAATATGGTGTTGGAAATTTGTTGAACCAGTATACTGGTAATGTGTTAGTTATAATATAATGCTGGAGGTGCGTTGAACCATTATACTGGTAATGTGTCAGTCATAACATAATGTTGGAGATGTGTTGAACCAGTATACTGGTAATGTGTCAGTCATAACATAATGTTGGAGATGTGTTGAGCCAGTATACTGGGAATGTGTAAGTTATAATATAATGCTTGAAATGTGTTGAACCAGTATACTGGTAATGTATCAGTTCTAATAAGTTGTTGGAAATGTGTTGAACCAGTATACTGGGAAGGTGTCAGTTATTATATAATGTTGGAAATGTGTTGAACCAGTATACTGGTAATGTGTCAGTTATAATATAATGTTGGAGATGAGTTGAATTAGTATACTGGTAATGTGCCAGTTATAATATTATATTGGAGATGTGTTGAACCAGTATACTAGTAATGAGTCAGTTATAATATAATGCTGGAAATGCGTTGAACAAGTATACTGGTAATGTGTCAGCTATATATGGTGTTGGAAATGTGTCGAACCGGTATACTGGTAACGTGTCAGTTATAATATAATGTTGGAAATGTGTTAAAACAGTATGCTGGTAATGTGTAAGTTATAATATGATGTTAAAAATGTGTTGAACCAGTTTACTGGGAATGTGTCATTTATAATATAATGTTGGAAATGTGTTGAACCAGTATTTTAGTACTGTGTCAGTTATAATATAATGTTGGGGATGTGTTGAACAAGTATACTAGTAATGTGTCAGTTATAATGTAATGTTGGAAATGTGCTGAACTACTTTACTGGGAATGTGTCAGTTATAATATAATGTTGGAAATGTGTTGAACCAGTATACTGGTAATGTGTCAGTTATAATATAATGCTGGAAATGTGTTTAACCAGTAAACTTGTGAATTTGTCACTTATGTATGTTGTTGCAAATGTTTTGAACCAGTATACTGGTAATGTGTCAGTTATATATGGTGTTGGAAATGTGTTGAACCAGTATATTGGTAATGTATTTGTTATAATATTATTCGGGAGATGTGTTGAACTAGTTTACTGGGCATGTGTCAGTTATAATACAATGCTGTAAATGTGTTGAATCAGTACACTGGTAATGTGTCATTTATAATATAATGCTGGAAATGTGTTGAACCAGTATACTGGTAATGTGTAAGTTATAATATAATGCTGGAAATGAGTTGAACCAGTATACTGGTAATGTGTCAGTTATAACATAATGTTGGAGGTGCGTTGAACCAGTATTCTGGTAATGTGTCTGTTATAATAAAATGTTGGAAATGTCTTGAACTAGTTTACTGGGAATGTGTCAGTTATAATATAATGTTGGTAATGTAATGAACCAGTATACTGGTAATGTGTCAGATGTAATTAATTGTTTGAGATGTGTTGAACCAGTATAGTCGTAATGTTTCAGTTTTAATATATTGTTGGATATAAGTTGAACCAGTATACTGGTAATGTGTCAATTATAATATAATGCTGGAAATGTGTTGAACAAGTACACTGGTAATGTGTCAGTTATAATATAATGTTGGAGATGTGTTGAACAGGTATACCGGTAATGTATTACTTATCATATAATGCTGGAGTTGTGTTGAACTAGTATACTGGTAATGTGTCAGTTATAATATAATGTTGGAAATGTGTTGAACCAGTATACTAATAATGTGGCAGTTATAATATAATGCTGGAAATGTGTTGAACCAGTATACTGATAATGTGTCAGTTATATATGTTGTTGGAAATGTGTTGAACCAGTATACTGTTAATGTGTCAGTTATAATATAATGTAGGAAATGTGTTGAACTAGTACACTGGTAAAGTGTCAGTTATATATTGTCGTATGCCTCACTTTATATTAATTTTCAACTACAGAGTGGAGCTACTCGCTTGCGAGAGGGATCGTTAAATCAAACAAAGAACTTCAAATTACGAGGCAACGACGAGGACACAGCTAAAGTTAAATCCCAAAATAATTTCTATACCAATACAATGCCTGGCTTAAGGGAGAGGAAAGATTCTATTCTATCATAATTAAGACTTCCAGACGTGGATGGAGCACAGTTTATTAAATGAAATAAAATACTCACATACCTTTGCCCATTGCCTGCCGACGAGGACATCGTGTTTTAGCAGTTTCCCGTCTGTCTCACTCGAAGCTTACTTACTTACTCGTCACAGGAAGCCACGCCAACTCGGGCGTCAGTAACGCTATCCCCTCCATGACACTGTTTCCCCTGACTCGCCCCTACTCACAGACAAACTGCCGTGCTTCTGTGTCCAGAGAGCGTTTTATCAATATTATCTGTGCACATGCAACATCTCCCCCTGGCCACCGAAGTCGACGCCCTCGGCGACACAAGGAAAATAAATACAATAAGAGATATTAAAGAACACAAATGACATACAAAATACAAGAATTTAACATGTGTGATGCACCAAAATATAACAGAATAATATACATGTGTTATAAGCACCCAGACGACGACACAATGTTACTGGGCGATGTGGAGACTCGAGAAACTTAAGTGCCATCGACTAATATTGTTACTGCACTTATACTTGAGCACCCCGCACACGCACACACCACGCTGCCTCAGTTCACAGGCACACTACACTGCGCAAAATATCGATGGTCTGCTGGAACTGTTTGTGGGTGATGTTATAAAGTGCCCACAACGACGATTTGTTCTGGTGAAGAATTATCACTGCAGGTCTCTGGTGATGACAACAGGGTGGGCAGTTGCTGGCTTGGACTGCCCCCCAAAATAGTGGCTCCTTAGGCCACGGCAGTGTAGTGGCTGCCCGACAGCTTCCCTGTGGTGTTTCTTGACTTCTGGTGTGCCACGGGGATGCTCCTGGATGCTCTCGAGCTCCGCCACAGCAAAATAATAGAACAAAACCACCAAACAATAAAAAAGGGTGCTCCAACAAACAGTCACACATAAAAAGAACGGTATGTCATGTACAATTATATATTTTAAAGGCTGAAAAGTTTGCACTAAAATTCTTTTGACATGGGCAAAGAAAGAGAAAAAAAATAAGTACAAATTGGCATATGAACTAAATTTTATAGAGAGTTGCCATCCAGAATTTAACTCACAATGCTTCACAATCCAAATAAAACAGTAAAACAGACTCAGAATACATTAACATGACAGAAAAACATAACCCTATTTGGGATCCCACTATTAAATCTTAATAACCAGCTGATACTACTAATGAAAAGAAATAAGTGCACTTACAAGACAATCACACATGACAATGAAATGAACTCATTCACACTGACCATGGCCCAAATTACACACAACACTCACTTAAATATCTACTCAAACTAGTGTATGCATCACTACAAACTACATCCACAATACATCTCCAAACTACGCCACGTGACATGCTTTCAACTACTATTATCATACTCTTGTCACTAATACAGTTTCTCGTCCACAATACTATCTTCCTCATCTCATTATTATCCTCATCATCTCAATCTCAATCATAATCATCAGTATTGCAATCAGCATTATTACTTCAGTCATTAACATCTTTTTCTCAACTTTCAATTTTCTCTTCAAAACAAAACATCTTCACTTACGTGTCTCATTTACCATGCTGCAAATACAAAACATCTAACATAGGCATAACCTTCAAGAAATCACATTAAAATTTCAGGAATGACACAAATAACATGACATTATATTGTTGCATCCATATCCTCCGAATCAAAATTAAGCTGGAAAACAGGTGGTATTAAACTTTGCTATAGAAGATGGTAATAAACTTGTTGCATAAACAGAAAAAAAAATTATTCACATTACATTCACTTCCATCCATTTAATCTCTCGTGTGAATTCATCACACACGCTATACTGGGCACGTTACAGCAACACCAATAAGCAAAATCCCTGAAATCATACAACTGTCGGAGTTACACTGTGGCACTTCCACCGAAGCTGACATCATCTCATCTCTCACATTAGCACCGTCGGGGTTACTCTTACGCACATCCACCGAGGCAAATCTCAACTCGTTTCACAACTCAACTTTCACAAAAACATTTTTGAAAATAACCAGCACGAACCACTTAGCACAGCAATACAATTTAAATGAAATGAAGCCAAAACAAGGGGAAAATGGAGTCAGAAGTTTTAGAGTCACGCCGGCAGACAATGGAAAAATGCAAAAATGAACCCAAAATTAAAATTTAGAAACCAGACTTTCAGATATGATAGTAACAAAATTTAGACTAAGAGAATCACAGATTAAAGCATAAAAATCCTTACCCTTAAGCCAGAAACAAATTTAGATTTTTCGAGACCACGTGGAGGACCACAAACCGTTACATTTTAGAGGGAAAAACAATTTTACACTTGAAAATCTCACAAAAATTTAAATTATACCCACCAAACTACTCGGTGCCTCACTTTATATTAATTTTCAACTACACAGGGGAGCTACTCGCTTGCGAAAGGGATCGGTAAATCAAACAAAGAACTTCAAATTACGAGGCAACGACCAGGACGCAGCTAAAGCTAAATCCCAAAATAATTGCTATACCAATACAATGCCTGGCTTAAGGGAAAGGAAAGATTCTATTCTACAATAATTAAGACTTCCAGACGTGGATGGAACACAGTTTATTAAATGAAATTAAATACTCACATACCTTTGCCCATTGCCTGCCGACGAGGACATCGTGTTTTAGCAGTTTCCCGTCTGTCTCACTCGAAGCTTAATTACTTACTCGTCACAAGAAGCCACGCCAACTCGGGCGTCAGTAACGCTATCCCCTCCATGACACTGTTTCCCCTGACTCGGCCCTACTCACAGACAAACTGCCCTGCTTCTGTGTCCAGAGAGCGTCTTATCAATATTATCTGTGCACATGCCACAATATGGTGTTGGAAATTGTGTTGAAACAGTTAACTGCTAATGTATAAGTTATAATATAATGCTGGAGATGTGTTGAACTAGTGTACTGGGCATGTGTCACTTATAATATAATGTTGGAAACGTGTTGTACCAGTATACTGGTAATGTGTCAGTTATAATATACTGTTAGAGATGTGTTGAATCAGTATACTGGTAATGTGTCAGTTATAATATTATGTTGGAAATGTGTTGAACCAGTATACTGGTAATGTGTCAGATGTAATTAATTGTTTGAGATGTGTTGAACCAGTATAGTCGTAATGTTTCAGTTTTAATATATTGTTGGATATAAGTTGAACCAGTATACTGGTAATGTGTCAATTATAATATAATGCTGGAAATGTGTTGAACAAGTACACTGGTAATGTGTCAGTTATAATATAATGTTGGAGATGTGTTGAACAGGTATACCGGTAATGTATTACTTATCATATAATGCTGGAGTTGTGTTGAACTAGTATACTGGTAATGTGTCAGTTATAATATAATGTTGGAAATGTGTTGAACCAGTATACTAATAATGTGGCAGTTATAATATAATGCTGGAAATGTGTTGAACCAGTATACTGATAATGTGTCAGTTATATATGTTGTTGGAAATGTGTTGAACCAGTATACTGTTAATGTGTCAGTTATAATATAATGTAGGAAATGTGTTGAACTAGTACACAGGTAAAGTGTCAGTTATATATTGTCGTAAGCCTCACTTTATATTAATTTTCAACTACAGAGTGGAGCTACTCGCTTGCGAGAGGGATCGTTAAATCAAACAAAGAACTTCAAATTACGAGGCAACGACGAGGACACAGCTAAAGTTAAATCCCAAAATAATTTCTATACCAATACAATGCCTGGCTTAAGGGAGAGGAAAGATTCTATTCTACCATAATTAAGACTTCCAGACGTGGATGGAGCACAGTTTATTAAATGAAATAAAATACTCACATACCTTTGCCCATTGCCTGCCGACGAGGACATCGTGTTTTAGCAGTTTCCCGTCTGTCTCACTCGAAGCTTACTTACTTACTCGTCACAGGAAGCCACGCCAACTCGGGCGTCAGTAACGCTATCCCCTCCATGACACTGTTTCCCCTGACTCGCCCCTACTCACAGACAAACTGCCGTGCTTCTGTGTCCAGAGAGCGTCTTATCAATATTATCTGTGCACATGCCACATCTCCCCCTGGCCACCGAAGTCGACGCCCTCGGCGACACAAGGAAAATAAATACAATAAGAGATATTAAAGAACACAAATGACATACAAAATACAAGAATTTAACATGTGTGATGCACCAAAATATAACAGAATAATATACATGTGTTATAAGCACCCAGACGACGACACAATGTTACTGGGCGATGTGGAGACTCGAGAAACTTAAGTGCCATCGACTAATATTGTTACTGCACTTATACTTGAGCACCCCGCACACGCACACACCACGCTGCCTCAGTTCACAGGCACACTACACTGCGCAAAATATCGATGGTCTGCTGGAACTGTTTGTGGGTGATGTTATAAAGTGCCCACAACGACGATTTGTTCTGGTGAAGAATTATCACTGCAGGTCTCTGGTGATGACAACAGGGTGGGCAGTTGCTGGCTTGGACTGCCCCCCAAAATAGTGGCTCCTTAGGCCACGGCAGTGTAGTGGCTGCCCGACAGCTTCCCTGTGGTGTTTCTTGACTTCTGGTGTGCCACGGGGATGCTCCTGGATGCTCTCGAGCTCCGCCACAGCAAAATAATAGAACAAAACCACCAAACAATAAAAAAGGGTGCTCCAACAAACAGTCACACATAAAAAGAACGGTATGTCATGTACAATTATATATTTTAAAGGCTGAAAAGTTTGCACTAAAATTCTTTTGACATGGGCAAAGAAAGAGAAAAAAAATAAGTACAAATTGGCATATGAACTAAATTTTATAGAGAGTTGCCATCCAGAATTTAACTCACAATGCTTCACAATCCAAATAAAACAGTAAAACAGACTCAGAATACATTAACATGACAGAAAAACATAACCCTATTTGGGATCCCACTATTAAATCTTAATAACCAGCTGATACTACTAATGAAAAGAAATAAGTGCACTTACAAGACAATCACACATGACAATGAAATGAACTCATTCACACTGACCATGGCCCAAATTACACACAACACTCACTTAAATATCTACTCAAACTAGTGTATGCATCACTACAAACTACATCCACAATACATCTCCAAACTACGCCACGTGACATGCTTTCAACTACTATTATCATACTCTTGTCACTAATACAGTTTCTCGTCCACAATACTATCTTCCTCATCTCATTATTATCCTCATCATCTCAATCTCAATCATAATCATCAGTATTGCAATCAGCATTATTACTTCAGTCATTAACATCTTTTTCTCAACTTTCAATTTTCTCTTCAAAACAAAACATCTTCACTTACGTGTCTCATTTACCATGCTGCAAATACAAAACATCTAACATAGGCATAACCTTCAAGAAATCACATTAAAATTTCAGGAATGACACAAATAACATGACATTATATTGTTGCATCCATATCCTCCGAATCAAAATTAAGCTGGAAAACAGGTGGTATTAAACTTTGCTATAGAAGATGGTAATAAACTTGTTGCATAAACAGAAAAAAAAATTATTCACATTACATTCACTTCCATCCATTTAATCTCTCGTGTGAATTCATCACACACGCTATACTGGGCACGTTACAGCAACACCAATAAGCAAAATCCCTGAAATCATACAACTGTCGGAGTTACACTGTGGCACTTCCACCGAAGCTGACATCATCTCATCTCTCACATTAGCACCGTCGGGGTTACTCTTACGCACATCCACCGAGGCAAATCTCAACTCGTTTCACAACTCAACTTTCACAAAAACATTTTTGAAAATAACCAGCACGAACCACTTAGCACAGCAATACAATTTAAAGGAAATGAAGCCAAAACAAGGGGAAAATGGAGTCAGAAGTTTTAGAGTCACGCCGGCAGACAATGGAAAAATGCAAAAATGAACCCAAAATTAAAATTTAGAAACCAGACTTTCAGATATGATAGTAACAAAATTTAGACTAAGAGAATCACAGATTAAAGCATAAAAATCCTTACCCTTAAGCCAGAAACAAATTTAGATTTTTCGAGACCACGTGGAGGACCACAAACCGTTACATTTTAGAGGGAAAAACAATTTTACACTTGAAAATCTCACAAAAATTTAAATTATACCCACCAAACTACTCGGTGCCTCACTTTATATTAATTTTCAACTACACAGGGGAGCTACTCGCTTGCGAAAGGGATCGTTAAATCAAACAAAGAACTTCAAATTACGAGGCAACGACCAGGACGCAGCTAAAGCTAAATCCCAAAATAATTGCTATACCAATACAATGCCTGGCTTAAGGGAAAGGAAAGATTCTATTCTACAATAATTAAGACTTCCAGACGTGGATGGAACACAGTTTATTAAATGAAATTAAATACTCACATACCTTTGCCCATTGCCTGCCGACGAGGACATCGTGTTTTAGCAGTTTCCCGTCTGTCTCACTCGAAGCTTAATTACTTACTCGTCACAAGAAGCCACGCCAACTCGGGCGTCAGTAACGCTATCCCCTCCATGACACTGTTTCCCCTGACTCGGCCCTACTCACAGACAAACTGCCCTGCTTCTGTGTCCAGAGAGCGTCTTATCAATATTATCTGTGCACATGCCACAATATGGTGTTGGAAATTGTGTTGAAACAGTTAACTGCTAATGTATAAGTTATAATATAATGCTGGAGATGTGTTGAACTAGTGTACTGGGCATGTGTCACTTATAATATAATGTTGGAAACGTGTTGTACCAGTATACTGGTAATGTGTCAGTTATAATATACTGTTAGAGATGTGTTGAATCAGTATACTGGTAATGTGTCAGTTATAATATTATGTTGGAAATGTGTTGAACCAGAATATTGGTAATGTGTCAGTTATAATATAATGCTGGAAATGTGTTGAAACAGTATACTGGTAATGCGTCCGTAATAATATAATGCCGGACATGTGTTGCACCAGTACACTGGTAATGTGTCAGTCATAATATAATCTTGGAGACGTGTTGAATCAGTTTTTTGGGAATGTGTCAGTTGTAATATAATGTTGGAAATGTGTTGAACCAGTATACTGATAATGTGTCAGTTATAATATAATGTTGGAGATGTGTTGAACGAATATACTGGTAATGTGTCAAATTTAATATAATGTTGAAAATGTCTTGAAACAGTATACCGGTAATGTATCAGTTATAATATAATGTTGGAGATGTGTTCAACAAGTTTACTGGGAATCTTTCGGTTATAATATAGAGTTGGAGATGTGTTGAACCAGTATACTGGTACTGTGTCAGTTATAATAAAATGTTGGAAATGTGTTGAACCAGTTTATTGGTAATGTGTCAGTTATAAATAATGTTGGAAATGTGTTGAACCAGTATACTGGTAATGTGACATTATAATTAATTGTTGGAGATGTGTTGAACCAGTATAGCTGTAATGTGTCTGTTATAATATAATGTTGGAAATGTGTTGAACCAGTATACTGGTAATGTGTCAGTTATAATATAATGATGGAAATATGTTGAACCATTATACTGGTAATGTGTCAGTTAAAATATAATTTTGGGGATGTGTTGAACAAGTAAACTGGTAATGTGTCAGTTATAAATAATGCTGGAAATGTGTTGAACCAGTATACTGGTAATGTGACATTATAATTAATTTTTAGAAATGTGTTGAACCAGTATAGCCGTAATGTGTCAGTTATAATATAATGTTGGAAATGTGTTGAACCAGTATACTGGTAATGTGTCAGTTATAATATAATGATGGAAATATGTTGAACCATTATACTGGTAATGTGTCAGTTATAATATAATGTTGGAAATGTGTTGAACCACTATACTGATAATGTGTCAGTTATAATACAATGCTTGAAATGTTTTGAACCAGTATACTGGTAATGTGTCAGTTATAATATAATGTTGGAGATGTGTTCAACCAGTCTACTGGGACTCTGTCGGTTATAATATAGAGTTGGAAATGCGTTGAACCAGTGTACTGGTACTGTGTCAGTTATAATAAAATGTTGGAAATGTGTTGAACCACTTTATTGGTAATGTGTCAGTTATAAATAATGTTGGAAATGTGTTGAACAAGTATACTGGTAATGTGTCAGGTACAATTAATTGTTGGACATGTGTTGAACCAGTATAGTCGTAGTGTGTCAGTTATAATATAATGTTGGAAATGTGTTGAACCATTCTACTGGTAATGTGTCAGTTATAATATAATGTTGGGGATGTGTTGAAGAAGTATACTGGTAATGTGTCAGTTATAATATAATGTTGGAAATGTGCTGAACTAGTTTACTGGGAATGTGTCAGTTATAATATAATGTTGGAAACGTGTTGAAGCAGTACACTGGTATTGTGTCAGTTATAATATATTGTTGGAAATGTGTTGAACCAGTATACTGGTACTGTATCAGTTATAATAAAATGTTGGAGATGTGTTGAACCATTATACTGGCAATTTGTCAGTTATAATATAATGTTGGAATTGTGCTGAACCAGTGTACTGGTAATGTGTCACTTATAATTATTTGTTTGAGATGTGTTGAACCAGTATATTAGAAATGTGTCAGTTATAATATAATGTTGGAAATGTGTTGAACCAGTATACTGGTAATGTGTCAGTTATAATATTATGTTGGAGATGTGTTGAACCAGTAAGCTGGTAATGTGTCAGTTATAATATAATGTTGGAAATGTGTTGATCCAGGATACTGGTAATGTGTCAGATATAATATAATGCTGTAAATGTGTTGAACAAGTAAACTGGTAATATATTAGTTATAATTAAATGTTGGAGGTGCGTTGAACCAATATACTGGTAATGTGTCAGTTATAACATAATGTTTGAGGTGCGTTGAACCAGTATAGTCGTAATGTGTCAGTTATAATACAATGTTGGAAATGTGTTGAACCAGTACACTGGTAATGTGTCAGTTATAATATAATGCTGTAAAATTGTGTTGATCCAGTACACTGGTAATGTGTCAGTTATAATATAATGCTAGAAATGCGTTAAAGCAGTATACTGGTAATGTTTCAGTTTTAATATATTGTTGGATATAAGTTGAACCAGTATACTGGCAATGTGTCAATTATAATATAATGCTGGAAATGTGTTGAACAAGTACACTGGTAATGTGTCAGTTATAATATAATGTTGGACATGTGTTGAACAGGTATACTGGTAATGTGTAAGTTATAATATAATGTTGGAAATGTGTTGAACTAGTATACTAATAAAGTGGCAGTTATAATATAATATAGGAAATGTGTTGAACTAGTACACTGGTAATGTGTCAGTTATATATGGTGTTGGAAATTGTATTGAACCAGATAACTGCTAATGTATAAGTTATAATATAATGCTGGAGATGCGTAGAACTAGTTTACTGGGCATGTGTCAATTATAATATAATGTTGGAAACGTGTTGAACCAGTATAATGGTAATGTGTCAGTTATAATATACTGTTGGAGATGTGTTGAATCAGTATACTGGTAATGCGTCAGTTATAATATTATGTTGGAGATCTGTGGAACCAGTATACTCGTAATGTGTCAGTTATGATATAATGCTGGAAATGTGTTGAAACAGTATACTGGTAATGCGTCCCTTATAATATAATGCTGGAGATGTGTTTAACCAGTATACTGGTAATGTGTCTGTTATAATATAATGTTGGAGATGTACTGAATCAGTTTTTTGGGAATGTGTCAGTTGCAATATAATGTTGGAAATGTGTTGAACCAGTATACTGGTAATGTGTCAGTTATAATATAATGTTGGAGCTGTGTTGAACGAATATACTGTTAATGTATCAAATATAATATAATGATGAAAATGTGTTCGACCAGTATACTGGTAATGTGTCACTTATAATATAATGTTGGAGATGTGTTCAACCAGTTTACTGGGAATCTGTCGGTTATAATATAGAGTTGGAAATGTGTTGAACCAATATACTGGTACTGTGTCAGTTATTATAGAATGTTGGAAATGTGTTGAACCAGTAGACTGGTAATGTGTCAGTTATAATTAATTGTTGAAGATGTGTTGAACCAGTATAGTCGTAATGTGTCAGTTATAATGTAATGTTGGAATGTGTTAAACCATTATACTGGTATTGTGTCAGTTATAGTATAACGTTGAAAATGTGTTTTACCAGTATACTGGTAATGTGTCATTTAAAATATAATGTTGGAAATGTGTTGAACCAGTACACTGGTAATGTGTCAGTTATAATATAATGCTGGAAATGTGTTAAACCAGTTAACTGGTAATTTGTCACTTATATATGATGTTGGAAATGTGTTGAACCAGTATATTGGTAATGTATTGGTTATAATATTATTCGGGAGATGTGTTGAACTATTTTACTGGGCATGTGTCCGTTATAATATAATGCTGTAAATGTGTTGAATCAGCACACTGGTAATGTGTCATTTATAATATAATGCTGGAAATGTGTTTAACCAGTATAATCGGAATGTGTAAGTTATAATATAATGCTTGAAATGTGTTGAACCAGTATACTGGACATGTGTAAGTTATAATATGGTGTTGGAAATGTGTTGAACCTATATACTCCTAATGTATCAGTTCTAATAGGTTGTTGGAAATGTGTTCACCCAGTACACTGGTAATGTGTCAGTTATAATATAATGTTGGAGATGTGTTGAACCAGTATACTTGTTATGTGTCAACTATAATATAATGCTGGAGATGTGTTGAACCAGTATACTGGTAATGTGTCAGTTAAAATATAATGTTGGAGATGTGTTGAATCAGTTTACTGCTAATGTGTCGGTTAAAATAAATTGTTGGAGATGTGTTGAGCCAGTATACTGGGAATGTGTCATTTATAATATAATGTTGGAGATGTGTTAAACCAGTTTACTGTTAATATGTCGGTTAAAATATATTGTTGGAAATGTGTTGAGCCACTATACTGGTAATGTGTCATTTATAATATAATGCTGGAAATGTTTTGAACCAGTATACTGGGAATGTGTTAGTTTTAATATAATGTTGGAAATGTGTTGAACTAGTATACTGGGAATGTGTTAGTTAGAATATAATGAAGGAAATGTGTTCAACCAGTATACTGGTAATGTGTCAAATATAATGTAATGTTGAAAATGTGTTGAACCAGTATACTGGTTATGTATGAGTTATATTATAATGTTGTAGATGTGTTGAAGCAGTATACTGGTAATGTGTCAGTTATAATATTTTGTTGGAGATGTGTTGAACCAGTATACTGGTAATGTGTCAGATATAATATAATGTTGGTGATGTGTTGAGCTAATTTACTGGGAATGTGTCAGTTATAACAAAATGTTGGAAATGTGTTGATCCACTATACTGGTACTGTGTCAGTTATAATAAAATTTTGGAAATTTGTTGAACCAGTATTCTGTAATGTGTCAGTTGGAAATGTGCTGAACCAGTATATTAGTAATGTGTCAGTTATAATATAAAGTTGGAAATGTGTTGAACCAGAATACTGGTAATGTGTCAGTTATAATATAATGTTAGGTATGTGTTTAACCGGTATACTGGTAATGTGTCGGTTATAATATAATGTTGGAAATGTGTTGAACTAGCTTACTGGGAATGTGTCAGTTATAATATAATGTTGGAAATGTGCTGAAATAGTATACTGGTAATGTGTCAGTCATAATATAATGTTGGATATGTGATGAACCAGTATACTGGTAATGTGTCAATTATAATATAATGTTGCGGATGCGTTGAAGCAGTTTACCGGTAATGTGTCAGTTATAATATATTGTTGGAAATGTGAGCAACCAGTTTACTGGGAATCTGTTCGTTATAATATAATGTTGGAAATGTGTTGAACCAGTATACTGGTAATGTGTCAGTTATAATATAATGTTAGTGATGTGTTTAACCAGTACACTGGTTATGTGTCAGTTATAATATAATGTTGGAAATGTGTTGAGATAGTTTACTGGGAATGTGTCAGTTATAACAAAATGTTGGAAATGTGTAGATCCACAATACTGGTACTGTATCAGTTATAATAAAATGTTGGAAATGTGTTGAACCAGTATTCCTTTAATGTGTAAAGACCAGTATATTAGTCATCTGTCAGAGTTAATTAATTGTTGGAGATGCGTTGAACCAGTATAGTGGTAACGTGTCAGTTATAATACAAGGTTGAGGATGTTTTGAACCAGTTTACTGGGAATGTGTCAGTTATAATATAATGCTGGAAATGTGTTGAACTAGTTTACTGGGAATGTGTCAGTTATAATATAATGTTGGGGATTTGTTTAACCAGTATACTGGTAACGTGTCAGTTATAATATAATGTTGGAAATGAATTGAACTAGTTTACAGGGAATGTGTCAGTTATAATAAAATGTTGCAGATGTGTTGAACGAATATACTGGTAAATTGTCAGTTATAATATAATGTTGGAAATATTTTGAACCAGTATGCTGGTAATGGTTCAGTTATAATATAATGTTGTAGATGTGTTAAACCAGTATACTGGTAATGTGTCAGTTATAAGATAATGTTGGAGATGTGTTGAACCAGTTTTCTGGGAATGTGTCAGTTATAATATAATGCTGGAAATGTATTCAACCAGTATACTAGTATTGTGTCATTTATATATAATGTTGGAGATGTGTTGAATCAGTATACCGGGAATGTGTCAGTTATAACATAGTGTTGGAAATGAGTTGTACCAGTATACTGGTAATGTGTCAGTTATAATATATTGTTGGAGATTTGTTCAACCAGTTTACTGGGAAGCTGTCGGTTATAATATAATGTTGGAAATGTTTTGAACCAGTGTACAGGGAATTTTTCAGTTTTAATATTATGCTCGAAATGTGTAGAACCAGTATACTGAGAATGTGTCAGTTAGAATATAATGTAGGAAATGTGTTGAACCAGTATACTGGTAATGTGTCAGTTATAATACAAGGTTGGAGATGTTTTGAACCAGTTTACTGGGAATGTGTCAGTTATAATATAATGTTGGAAATGAGTTGAACCAGTATACTGGTAATGTGTCAGTTATAATATAATGTTGCAGATGTGATGAATGAATATACTGGTAATGTGTCGGTTAAAATATATTGTTGGAGATGTGTTGAGCTAGTATACTGGGAATGTGTCATTTAAAATATAATGCTGGAAATGTTTTGAACCAGTGTACAGGGAATTTGTCAGTTTTAATATTATGTTCGAAATGTGTTGAACCAGTATACTGAGAATGTGTCAGTTAGAATATAATGTAGGAAATGTGTTGAACCAGTATACTGGTAATGTGTCAGTTATAATATAATGTTGGAAATGTGTTGAACCAGTATACTGGTAATGTGTCAGTTATGATATAATGTTTAGATAAGTTGAAACAGTATATTGGTAATGTGTCATTTATAATATTTTGTGGGAGATGTGTTTAACCAGTTTACTGGGAACCTGTTAGTTATAATATAATGTTGGAAATGTGTTACCAGTACAATGGTTTTGTGTCAGTTATAAAATAATGTTGGTGATGTGTTTAACCAATATACTGGTAATGTGTCAGTTATAATATTATGTTGAAAATGTGTTGAACTTGTTTACTTGGAATGTGTCATTTATAACAAAATGTTGGAAATGTATTGATCCACTATACTGGTACTGTGTCAGTTATAATAAAATGTTGGAAATGTGTTGAACCAGTATTCTGGTATTGTGTCAGTTGGAAATGTGCTTAACCAGTATTTTAGTAATTTGTCAGTTATAATTAATTGTTGGAGATGTGTTGAACCAGTACAGTCGTAACGTGTCAGTTATAATATAATGTTGGAAATGTGTTGAACCAGTATACTGGTAATATGTCAGTTATAATATAATGTTGGGGTTGTGTTGAACCGGTATGCTGGTAATGTGTCTGTTATAATATAATGTTGGAAATGCGTTCAACTAGTTTACTGGGAATGTGTCAGTTATAATATAATGTTGGAAATGTGTTGAACCAGTATACTGGTAATGTGTCAGTCATAATATAATGTTGGAAATGTGTTGAAGCAGCATACTGGTAACGTGTCAGTTATAATATAATGTTGCGGATGTGTCGAACCAGTATACCGGTAATGCGTCAGTTATAATATAATGTTGGAAATGAGTTGAACCAGTATACTGGTAATGTGTCAGTTATAATATAATGTTGGAAATGTGTTGAACCAGTTTACTGGGAATGTGTCAGTTATATTATAATGTAGGAAATGTGTGGTACCAGTATAGTTGTAACGTGTCAGTTATAATTAATGGTTGGAGATGTGTTGAACCAGTATAGTCGTAATGTGTCAGTTACAATATAATGTTGGAAGTATGTTGAACCAATATACTGGTAATGTGTCAGTTATAATATAATGTTGGATATGTGTTGAACCAATATACTGGTAATGTGTCAGTTATCTATGGTGTTGAACCAGTATACGGGTAATGTGTCAGTTATAATATAATGTTGGAGATGTGTTGATCCAGTATACTGGTAATGTGTCAGTTATAATACTATGTTGGAGATGCGTTGAGCCAGCATACTGGTAACGTGTCAGTTATAATATAAGGTTAGAGATGTGTTGAACCAGTTTACTGGGAATGTGTCAGTTATAATATAATGTTGGAAATGTGTTGTAGTAGTATATTGGTAATGTGTCAGTTATAATATAATGTTGGAAGATGTGTTGAACGAATACACTGCTAATGTATCAGTTATAATATAATGTTGGATATGTGTTGATCCAGTATACTGGAAATGTGTCAGTTATAATATAATGTTGGATATGAGTTGAACCAGTTTTCTGGGAATGTGACAGTTACAATTTAATGTTGGAAATTTGTTGAACCAGTATACTGGTAATGTGACAGTTATAATACAATGTTGGAAATATGTTGAACCAGTATACTGGTAATGTATCAGTTATAATATAATGTTAGATATGTGTTAAACCAGTATACTGGTAATGTGTCAGCCATAAGATAATGTTGGAGATGTGTTGAACCAGATTTCTGGGAATGTGTCAGTTATAATATAATGGTGGAAATGTGTTGAAACAGCATACTCGTAACGTGTCAGTTATAATAATATGCTGGAAATGTGTTGAACAATTATACTGGTAATGTGTCAGTTAAAATATAATTTTGGAAATGTGTTCAACCAAAACAATGGTAATGTGTCAGTTATAATATAATTTTGGAGATGTGTTGAACCAGTATACTTGTTATGTGTCAGTTATAATATAATGCTGGAGATGTGTTGAACCAGTATACTGGTAATGTGTCAGTTAAAATATAATGTTGGAGATGTGTTGAACCAGTTTACTGCTAATGTGTCGGTTAAAATATATAGTTGGAGATGTGTTGAGCTAGTATACTGGGAATGTGTCATTTATAATATAATGTTGGAGATGTGTTGAACCAGTTTACTGCTAATATGTCGGTTAAAATATATTGTTGGAGATGTGTTGAGCCAGTATACTGGGAATGTGTCATGTATAATATAATGCTGGAAATGTTTTGAACCAGTATACTGGTTATGTGTTAGTTTTAATATAATCTTGGAAACGTGTTGAACCAGTATACTGGGAATGTGTCAGTTAGAACATAATGCTGGAAATGTGTTGAACCAGTTTACTGGGAACGTGTCAGTTATAATATAATGCTGGGAATGCGTTGAACCAGTATACTGAAATGTGTCTATTTATAATATAATGTTGGAAATGTGCTGAACCAGTATACTGGGAATGTGTTAGTTAGAATATAATGTTGTAGATGTTTTGAAGCAGTATACTGGTAATGTGTCAGTTATAATATTTTGTTGGACATGTGTTAAACCGGTTTACTGGGAACCTGTTCGTTATAATATAATGTTGGAAATGTGTTGAACCAGTGTACTGGTAATGTGTCAGATATAATATAATGTTGGTTATGTGTTGAACTAATTTACTGGGAATGTGTCAGTTATAACAAAATGTTGGAAATGCATTGATCCAGTATACTGGTACTGTGTCAGTTATAATAAAATTTTGGAAATTTGTTGTACCAGTGTTCTGTAATGTGTCAGTTGGAAATGTGTTGAACCAGTATATTAGTAATGTCAGTTATAATATAATGTTGGAAGTGTGTTGAACTAGTTTACTGGAAATGTGTCAGTTATAATATAATGTTGGAAATGTGTTGAAATAGTATACTGGTAATGTGTCAGTCATAATATAATGTTGGAAATGTGATGAACCAGTATACTGGTAATGTGTCAGTTATAATATAATGTTGCGGATGTGTTGAAGCAGTATACCGGTAATGTGTCAGTTACAATATATTGTTGGAGATGTGTTCAACCAGTTTACTGGTAATCTGTTGGTTATAATATAATGTTGCAAATGTGTTGAACCAGTATACTGGTAATGTGTCAGTTATAATATAATGTTAGTGATGTGTTTAACCAGTATACTGGTAATGTATCAGTTATAATATAATGTTGGAAATGTGTTGAGCTAGTTTACTGGGAATGTGTCAGTTATAACAAAATGTTGGAAATGTGTAGATCCACAATACTGGTACTGTATCAGTTATAATAAAACGTTTGAAATGTGTTGAACCAGTATTCTTGTAATGTGTCGGTTGGAAATATATTGAACCAGTATATTAGTCATCTGTCAGTTATAATTAATTGTTGGAGATGCGATGAACCAGTATACTGGTAACGTGTTAGTTATAATACAAGGTTGGAAATGTTTTGAACCAGTTTACTGGATATGTGTCAGTTATAATATAATGTTGGAAATGAGTTGAACCAGTATACTGGTAATGTGTCAGTTATAATATAATGTTGCAGATGTGATGAACGAATATACTGGTAATGTGTCAGTTATAATATAATGTTGGAAATGTGTTGAACTTGTTTACTGGGAATGTGTCAGTTATAATTTAATATTGCAAATGTGTTGAAATAGTATACTGGTAATGTGTCAGTCATAATATAATGTTGGAAATGTGTTGAACCAGTATACTGGCAATGTGTCAGTTATAATAAAATGTTGGGGATGTGTTTAACCAGTATACTGGTAACGTGTCAGTTATAATATAATGTTGGAAATGAATTGAAATAGTTTACTGGGAATGTGTCAGTTATAACAAAATATTGGTAATGTGCTGAACCAATATACTGGTACTGTGTCAGTTATAATAAAATGTTGGAAATGTTTTGAACCAGTTTACTGGTAATGTGTCAGTTATAATATAATGTTGAAAATGTTGTGAACCAGTATACTGGTAATGTGTCAGTTATATATGGTGTTGGAAATGTGTTGAACAAGTATCCTGGTAATGTGTCAGTTATAATATTATGTTGGAGATGCGTTGAACCAGTATACCGGTGGCGTGTCAGTTATAATACAAGGTTGCAGATGTGTTGAACCAGTTTACTGGGAATGGGTGATTTATAATATAATGAGGAAATGTGTTGTACCAGTATACTGGTAATATGTCAGTTATAATGTAATGTTGCAGATGTGTTGAACGAATATACTGGTAAATTGTCAGTTATACTATAATGTTGGAAATATTTTGAACCAGTATACTGGTCATGTATCAGTTATAATATAATTTTGTAGATGTGTTAAACCAGTATACTGGTAATGTGTCAGTTATAAGATAATTTTGGAGATGTGTTGAACCAGTTTACTGGGAATGTGTCAGTTATAATATAATGTTGGAAATGTGTTGAACCAGTATACTGGTATTGTGTCATTTATAATATAATGTTGGAGATGTGTTGAATCAGTATACTGGGAATGTGTCAGTTATAACATAATGTTGGAAATGAGTTGTACCAGTATACTATTAATGTGTC
Organism: Deroplatys truncata; assembly: GCA_030765065.1. Classification (NCBI taxonomy): domain Eukaryota; kingdom Metazoa; phylum Arthropoda; class Insecta; order Mantodea; family Mantidae; genus Deroplatys; species Deroplatys truncata. The sequence goes on along the minus strand of CM060975.1, from coordinate 333,483,034 downwards.
AGTTATAACAAAATATTGGAAATGTGTTGAACCAGTATGCTGGCGCTGTGCCAGTTATAATATAATGTTGGAAATGTGTTGAACCAGTATACTGGTAATGTGTCAGTTATAATTAATTGATGGAGATGTGTTTAACCAGTATAGTCGTAATGTGTCAGTTATAACATAATGTTGGAAATGTGTTGAACCAGTATACTGGTAATGTGTCAGTTATAATATAATGTTGGAAATCTGTTGAACCAGGATACTGGTAATGTGTCACTAATAATATAATGTTGGGGATGTGATGAACCAGTATACTGGTAATGTGTCAGTTATAATATAATGTTGGAAATGTGTTAAACCAGTATACTGGTAATGCGTCAGTTATAATATAATTTTGGGGATGTGTTTAACCTGTATACTGGTAATGTGTCAGTTATAATGTAATGCTGGAAATGTGTTGAACTAGTTTACTAGGAATGTGTCAGTTATAATATAATGTTTGTAACGTGCTGAACCAGTTTCCTGGTAATCTGTCAGTTATAATATAATGATTCAAATGTGTTGAACCACTGTACTGGTAATATGTCAGTTATAATATAATGTTGGAGATGTGTTGAACCAGTATACTGGTTATGTGTCACTTATAACATAATGTTGGAAATGTGTTAAACCAGTATGCTGTTAATGTGTCAGTTATATAATAATGTTGGAAATGTGTTCAACCAGTATACTGGTAATTTGTCACTTATAATATAATGTTGGAAATGTGTTGAACCAGTACAGTGGGAATGTGTCAGTTATAATATAATGTTGGAGATGTGTTGAACCAGTTTACTGGTAATGTGTCGGTTAAAATATATTGTTGGAGATGTGTTGAACTAGTATACTGGGAATGTGTCATTTGAAATATAATGCTGGAAATGTTTGGAACCAGTATACTGAGAATGTGTCAGTAAAAATATAACGATGAAAATGTGTTGAACCAGTTTACTGGGAATGTGTCAGTTATAATACAATGGTGGAAACTTGTTGAACCAGTATACTGGTAATGTGTCAAATATAATGTTATGTTGAAAATGTGTTGAACCAGTATACTTGTTATGTGTCAGTTATAATATATTGTTGGAGATGTGTTCAACCAGTTTACTGGGAATTTGTCAGTTATAATAAAATTTTGGAAATGTGTTGAACCAGTATACTGGTAATGTGTCAGTTATAATTAATTGTTGGAGATGTGTTTAACCAATATAATCGTAATGTGTCAGTTGTAATATAATGTTGGAAATGTGTTGAACCAGTATACTGGTAATATGTCAGTAATAATATAATGTTGGAAATGTGTTCAACCAGTACACTGGTAATGTGTCTTTTATAATATAGTGTTCGGGATGTGTTGAACCAGTATACTGGAAATGTGTCAGTTATAATATAATGTTCGAAATGTGTTGGATCAGTATACTGGTAATGTGTCAGATATAATAAAATGTTGGAAATGTGTTGAACCAATATACTGGTAATGTGTCAGTTATAATAATATGTTGGAAATGTGTTGAACCAGTATAATCGTAATGTATCAGTTATAATATAATGTTGGAAATGTTTTGCTCCAGTATACTGGTAATGTGTCACTTATAATATAATGTTGGAGATGTGTTGAACCAGTACACTGGTAATGTGTCAGTTATAATATAATGTTGGAGATGTGTTGAACCAGTATACTTGTTATGTGTCAGTTATAATATAATCTGGAGATGTGTTGAACCAGTATTTTGGTAATGTGTCAATTAAAGTATAATGTTGGAGATGTGTTGAGCCAGTTTAGTTTACTGGGAATGTGTCAGTTATAATATAATGTTGGAGATGTTTTGAACCAGCTTACTGGTAATGTGTCGGTTAAAATATATTGTTGGAGATGTGTTGAGCCAGTATACTGGGAATGTGTCAATTATAATATAATGCTGGAAATGTTTTGATACAGTATACTGGGAATGTGTCAATTTTAATATAATGTTGGAAACGTGTTGAACCGTTACACTGGGAATGTGTCAGTTATAATATAATGCTGGAAATGTGTTGAACCAGTTTACTGGGAATGTGTCAGTTATAATATAATGCTGGGAATGTGTTGAATCAGTATACTGGGAATGTGTCTATTTATAATATAATGTTGGAAACGTGTTAACCGGTACCTTGGGAATGTTTCAGTTATAATATAATGCTGGAAATGTGTTGAACCAGTATACTGGGAATGTGTCAGTTAGAATATTTTGTAGGAAATGTGTTGAACCAGTATACTGGGAATGTGTCACTTATAACATAATGTTGGAAATTTGTTGAACCAGTATACTGGTTTTGTGTCAGTTATAATATAACGTTGAAAATGTGTTGAACCATTTGACTGGGAATGTGTCAGTTATAATATAATGTTGGAAATGTGTTGAACCAGTATACTGGTAATGTGTCAGTTATAATATAATGTTGGAGATCTGTTGAACGAATATACTGGTAATGTGTCAAATATAATGTAATGTTGTAAATGTGTTGAACCAGTTTACTGGATATGTGTGAGTTATAATATAATGTTGTAGATGTGTTGAACCAGTATACTGGTAATGTGTCAGTTATAATATATTGTTGGAGATGTGTTCAACCAGTTTATTGGGAATCTGTTGGTTATAAGATAATGTTAGAAATGTGTTGAACCAGTATACTGGTAATGTGTCAGTTATAATATAATGTTGCAGATCTGTTGAACGAATATACTGGTAATGTGTCAAATATAATGTAATGTAAATGTGTTGAACCAGTATACTAGTAATGTGTCAGATATGATATATTGTTGGAGATGCGTTCAACGAGTTTACTGGGAATCTGTCGGTTATAATATAATATTGGAAATGTGTTGAACCAGTATACTGGTAATGTTTTATTTATAATATAATGTTGGGAATGTGTTTAACCAGTATACTGGTAATGTGTCAGTTATGATATAATGTTGGAAATGTGTTGAACTAGTTTACTGGGAATGTGTCAATTATAACATAATGTTGGAAATGTGTTGAACCAGTATACTCGTAATGTGTCAGTTATGATATAATGTTGGAGATGTGTTGAACCAGTATACTGATAATGCGTCAGAAAAATTTTACGATGAAAATGTGTTGAACCAGTTTACTGGGAATGTGTCAGTTGTAATACAATGGTGGAAATTTGTTGAACTAGTATACTGATAATGTGTCAGTCATAATATAATGTTGGAAATGTGTTGGATCAGTATACTGATAATGTGTCAGATATAATAAAATGTTGGAAAATGTGTTGAACCAATATACTGGTAATGTGTCAGTTATAATAATATGTTGGAAATGTTTTGAACCAGTATACTGGTAATGTGTCAGTAATAATTTATTGTAGAAGATGTGTTGAACCAGTATAATCGTAATGTATCAGTTATAATATAATGTTGGAAATGTTTTGAACCAGTATACTGGTAATGCGTCACTTATAATATAATGTTGGAGATGTGTTGAACCAGTACACTGGTAATGTGTCAGTTATAATATAATGTTGGAAATGTGTTGAACCAGTATACTTGTTATGTGTCAGTTATAATAAATTTGGAGATGTGTTGAACCAGTATACTGGTAATGTGTCAGTTATAATATAATGTTGGAGATGTGTTGATCCAGTATTCTGGTAATGTGTCAGTTATAATACTATGTTGGAGATGCGTTGAGCGAGTATACTGATAACGTTTCAGTTATAATATAAGGTTGGAGATGTGTTGAACCAGCTTACTGGGAATGTGTCAGTGTTAATATAATGGTGGGAATGTGTTGAACCAGTATACTGGTAAAGTGTCAGTGATAATATCGTGTTTGAAATGTGTTGAACCAGTATATTGGTAATATGTCAGTTATAATATACTTTTAGAGATGTGTTGAACGAATATACTGGTTATGTGTCAGTTATAATATTATGTTGGAAATGTGTTGAACCAGTATACTCTTAATGCGTCCGTTATAATATAATGCTGGAGATGTGTTGAACCAGTATACTGGTAATGTGTCAGTTGTAATATAATGTTGGAAATGTGTTGAACCAGTATACTGGTAATGTGTCATTTATAATATAATGTTGGAGATGTGTTTAACCAATATAATCGTAATGTGTCAGTTGTAATATAATGTTGGAAATGTGTTCAACCAGTATACTGGTAATGTGTCTGTTATAATATAGTGTTCGTGATGTGTTGAACCAGTATACTGGAAATGTGTCAGTTATAATATAATGTTGGAAATGAATTGAAATAGTTTACTGGGAATGTGTCAGTTATAACAAAATATTGGTAATGTGCTGAACCAATATACTGGTACTGTGTCAGTTATAATAAAATGTTGGAAATGTTTTGAACCAGTTTACTGGTAATGTGTCAGTTATAATATAATGTTGAAAATGTTGTGAACCAGTATACTGGTAATGTGTCAGTTATATATGGTGTTGGAAATGTGTTGAACAAGTATCCTGGTAATGTGTCAGTTATAATATTATGTTGGAGATGCGTTGAACCAGTATACCGGTGGCGTGTCAGTTATAATACAAGGTTGCAGATGTGTTGAACCAGTTTACTGGGAATGGGTGATTTATAATATAATGAGGAAATGTGTTGTACCAGTATACTGGTAATATGTCAGTTATAATGTAATGTTGCAGATGTGTTGAACGAATATACTGGTAAATTGTCAGTTATAATATAATGTTGGAAATATTTTGAACCAGTATACTGGTCATGTATCAGTTATAATATAATTTTGTAGATGTGTTAAACCAGTATACTGGTAATGTGTCAGTTATAAGATAATTTTGGAGATGTGTTGAACCAGTTTACTGGGAATGTGTCAGTTATAATATAAGGTTGGAAATGTGTTGAACCAGTATACTGGTATTGTGTCATTTATAATATAATGTTGGAGATGTGTTGAATCAGTATACTGGGAATGTGTCAGTTATAACATAATGTTGGAAATGAGTTGTACCAGTATACTATTAATGTGTCAGTTATAACAAAATATTGGAAATGTGTTGAACCAGTATGCTGGCGCTGTGCCAGTTATAATATAATGTTGGAAATGTGTTGAACCAGTATACTGGTAATGTGTCAGTTATAATTAATTGATGGAGATGTGTTTAACCAGTATAGTCGTAATGTGTCAGTTATAACATAATGTTGGAAATGTGTTGAACCAGTATACTGGTAATGTGTCAGTTATAATATAATGTTGGAAATCTGTTGAACCAGGATACTGGTAATGTGTCACTAATAATATAATGTTGGGGATGTGATGAACCAGTATACTGGTAATGTGTCAGTTATAATATAATGTTGGAAATGTGTTAAACCAGTATACTGGTAATGCGTCAGTTATAATATAATTTTGGGGATGTGTTTAACCTGTATACTGGTAATGTGTCAGTTATAATGTAATGCTGGAAATGTGTTGAACTAGTTTACTAGGAATGTGTCAGTTATAATATAATGTTTGTAACGTGCTGAACCAGTTTCCTGGTAATCTGTCAGTTATAATATAATGATTCAAATGTGTTGAACCACTGTACTGGTAATATGTCAGTTATAATATAATGTTGGAGATGTGTTGAACCAGTATACTGGTTATGTGTCACTTATAACATAATGTTGGAAATGTGTTAAACCAGTATGCTGTTAATGTGTCAGTTATATAATAATGTTGGAAATGTGTTCAACCAGTATACTGGTAATTTGTCACTTATAATATAATGTTGGAAATGTGTTGAACCAGTACAGTGGGAATGTGTCAGTTATAATATAATGTTGGAGATGTGTTGAACCAGTTTACTGGTAATGTGTCGGTTAAAATATATTGTTGGAGATGTGTTGAACTAGTATACTGGGAATGTGTCATTTAAAATATAATGCTGGAAATGTTTGGAACCAGTATACTGAGAATGTGTCAGTAAAAATATAACGATGAAAATGTGTTGAACCAGTTTACTGGGAATGTGTCAGTTATAATACAATGGTGGAAACTTGTTGAACCAGTATACTGGTAATGTGTCAAATATAATGTTATGTTGAAAATGTGTTGAACCAGTATACTTGTTATGTGTCAGTTATAATATATTGTTGGAGATGTGTTCAACCAGTTTACTGGGAATTTGTCAGTTATAATAAAATTTTGGAAATGTGTTGAACCAGTATACTGGTAATGTGTCAGTTATAATTAATTGTTGGAGATGTGTTTAACCAATATAATCGTAATGTGTCAGTTGTAATATAATGTTGGAAATGTGTTGAACCAGTATACTGGTAATATGTCAGTAATAATATAATGTTGGAAATGTGTTCAACCAGTACACTGGTAATGTGTCTTTTATAATATAGTGTTCGGGATGTGTTGAACCAGTATACTGGAAATGTGTCAGTTATAATATAATGTTCGAAATGTGTTGGATCAGTATACTGGTAATGTGTCAGATATAATAAAATGTTGGAAATGTGTTGAACCAATATACTGGTAATGTGTCAGTTATAATAATATGTTGGAAATGTGTTGAACCAGTATAATCGTAATGTATCAGTTATAATATAATGTTGGAAATGTTTTGCTCCAGTATACTGGTAATGTGTCACTTATAATATAATGTTGGAGATGTGTTGAACCAGTACACTGGTAATGTGTCAGTTATAATATAATGTTGGAGATGTGTTGAACCAGTATACTTGTTATGTGTCAGTTATAATATAATCTGGAGATGTGTTGAACCAGTATTTTGGTAATGTGTCAATTAAAGTATAATGTTGGAGATGTGTTGAGCCAGTTTAGTTTACTGGGAATGTGTCAGTTATAATATAATGTTGGAGATGTTTTGAACCAGCTTACTGGTAATGTGTCGGTTAAAATATATTGTTGGAGATGTGTTGAGCCAGTATACTGGGAATGTGTCAATTATAATATAATGCTGGAAATGTTTTGATACAGTATACTGGGAATGTGTCAATTTTAATATAATGTTGGAAACGTGTTGAACCGTTACACTGGGAATGTGTCAGTTATAATATAATGCTGGAAATGTGTTGAACCAGTTTACTGGGAATGTGTCAGTTATAATATAATGCTGGGAATGTGTTGAATCAGTATACTGGGAATGTGTCTATTTATAATATAATGTTGGAAACGTGTTAACCGGTACCTTGGGAATGTTTCAGTTATAATATAATGCTGGAAATGTGTTGAACCAGTATACTGGGAATGTGTCAGTTAGAATATTTTGTAGGAAATGTGTTGAACCAGTATACTGGGAATGTGTCACTTATAACATAATGTTGGAAATTTGTTGAACCAGTATACTGGTTTTGTGTCAGTTATAATATAACGTTGAAAATGTGTTGAACCATTTGACTGGGAATGTGTCAGTTATAATATAATGTTGGAAATGTGTTGAACCAGTATACTGGTAATGTGTCAGTTATAATATAATGTTGGAGATCTGTTGAACGAATATACTGGTAATGTGTCAAATATAATGTAATGTTGTAAATGTGTTGAACCAGTTTACTGGATATGTGTGAGTTATAATATAATGTTGTAGATGTGTTGAACCAGTATACTGGTAATGTGTCAGTTATAATATATTGTTGGAGATGTGTTCAACCAGTTTATTGGGAATCTGTTGGTTATAAGATAATGTTAGAAATGTGTTGAACCAGTATACTGGTAATGTGTCAGTTATAATATAATGTTGCAGATCTGTTGAACGAATATACTGGTAATGTGTCAAATATAATGTAATGTAAATGTGTTGAACCAGTATACTAGTAATGTGTCAGATATGATATATTGTTGGAGATGCGTTCAACGAGTTTACTGGGAATCTGTCGGTTATAATATAATATTGGAAATGTGTTGAACCAGTATACTGGTAATGTTTTATTTATAATATAATGTTGGGAATGTGTTTAACCAGTATACTGGTAATGTGTCAGTTATGATATAATGTTGGAAATGTGTTGAACTAGTTTACTGGGAATGTGTCAATTATAACATAATGTTGGAAATGTGTTGAACCAGTATACTCGTAATGTGTCAGTTATGATATAATGTTGGAGATGTGTTGAACCAGTATACTGATAATGCGTCAGAAAAATTTTACGATGAAAATGTGTTGAACCAGTTTACTGGGAATGTGTCAGTTGTAATACAATGGTGGAAATTTGTTGAACTAGTATACTGATAATGTGTCAGATATAATAAAATGTTGGAAAATGTGTTGAACCAATATACTGGTAATGTGTCAGTTATAATAATATGTTGGAAATGTTTTGAACCAGTATACTGGTAATGTGTCAGTAATAATTTATTGTAGAAGATGTGTTGAACCAGTATAATCGTAATGTATCAGTTATAATATAATGTTGGAAATGTTTTGAACCAGTATACTGGTAATGCGTCACTTATAATATAATGTTGGAGATGTGTTGAACCAGTACACTGGTAATGTGTCAGTTATAATATAATGTTGGAAATGTGTTGAACCAGTATACTTGTTATGTGTCAGTTATAATAAATTTGGAGATGTGTTGAACCAGTATACTGGTAATGTGTCAGTTATAATATAATGTTGGAGATGTGTTGATCCAGTATTCTGGTAATGTGTCAGTTATAATACTATGTTGGAGATGCGTTGAGCGAGTATAAAGATAACGTTTCAGTTATAATATAAGGTTGGAGATGTGTTGAACCAGCTTACTGGGAATGTGTCAGTGTTAATATAATGGTGGGAATGTGTTGAACCAGTATACTGGTAAAGTGTCAGTGATAATATCGTGTTTGAAATGTGTTGAACCAGTATATTGGTAATATGTCAGTTATAATATACTTTTAGAGATGTGTTGAACGAATATACTGGTTATGTGTCAGTTATAATATTATGTTGGAAATGTGTTGAACCAGTATACTCTTAATGCGTCCGTTATAATATAATGCTGGAGATGTGTTGAACCAGTATACTGGTAATGTGTCAGTTGTAATATAATGTTGGAAATGTGTTGAACCAGTATACTGGTAATGTGTCATTTATAATATAATGTTGGAGATGTGTTTAACCAATATAATCGTAATGTGTCAGTTGTAATATAATGTTGGAAATGTGTTCAACCAGTATACTGGTAATGTGTCTGTTATAATATAGTGTTCGTGATGTGTTGAACCAGTATACTGGAAATGTGTCAGTTATAATATAATGTTGGAAATGTGTTGGATCAGTATACTGGTAATGTGTCAGTAATATTATAATGTTGGAAATGTGTTCAACCAGTATACTGGTAATGTGTCTGTTATAATATAGTGTTCGTGATGTGTTGAACCAGTATACTGGAAATGTGTCAGTTATAATACAATGTTGCAAATGTGTTGGATCAGTATACTGGTAATGTGTCAGATATAATATAATGTTGGGGATGTGTTGAACCAGTATACTGGTAATGTGTCAGTTATTATATAATGTTGGAAAAGTGTTGAACTAGTTTACTGGGAATGTGACAGTTATAACAAAATGTTGGAACTGTGTTGAACCAGTATACCGCTACTGTGTCAGTTATTATAAAATGTTGGAAATGTGTTGAACCAGTATACTGTAATGTGTCAGTTATAATAATATGTTGGAAATGTGTTGAACCAGTATACTGGTAATGTGTCAGTAATAATTAATTGTAGGGGATGTGTTGAACCAGTATAATCGTAATGTATCAGTTATAATATAATGTTGGAAATGTTTTGAACCAGTCTACTGGTAATGTGTCAGTTATAATATAATGTTGGAGATGTGTTGAACCAGAGCACTTGTAGTGTGTCAGTAATAAAATAATGTTGGGGATGTGTTGAACCATTATACTGGTAAATCTTCAGTTATAATATAGTGTTGGAAATGTGTTGAACTAGTTTACTGGTATTGTGTCAGATATAATGTAATGTCGGAAACGTGTTGAACAAGTATACTGGTAATGTGTCAGTTATAATATAATGTTGGAAATGTGTTGAACCAGTATACTGGTAATATGTCAGTTAAAGTATAATGTTTGAGATGTGTTGTGACAGCTTAGTTTACTGGGAATGTGTCAGTTATAATATAATGTAGGAGATGTGTTGAACCAGCTTAATGGTAATGTGTCGGTTAAAGTATATTGTTGGAGATGTGTTGAGCCGGTATACTGGGAATGTGTCATTTATAATATAATGCTGGAAATGTTTTGATACAGTATACTGGGAATGTGTCAATTTTAATATAATGTTGGAAACGTGTTGAACCGGTACCTATGGAATGTGTCAGTTATAATATAATGCTGGAAATGTGTTAAACCAGTATACTGGGAATGTGTCTGTTAGAATATTTTGTAGGAAATGTGTTGAACCAGTATACTGGGAATGTGTCACTTATAACATAATGTTGGAAATGTGTTGAACCAGTATCCTGGTAATGTGTCAGTTATAATATAATGTTGGAGATGTGTTGAACCAGTATAGTGGTTATGTGTCTGTTATAATATAAGGTTGAAAATGTTTTGAACCAGTTGACTGGCAATTTGTCAGTTATAATATAATGTTGGAGATCTGTTGAACGAATATACTGGTAATGTGTCAAATATAATGTAATGTTGTAAATGTGTTGAACCAGTTTACTGGATATGTGTGAGTTATAATATAATGTTGTAGATGTGTTGAACTAGTATACTGGTAATGTGTCAGTTATAATATATTGTTGGAGATGTGTTCAACCAGTTTAGTGGGAATCTGTTGGTTATAAAATAATGTTGGAAATGTGTTGAACCAGTATACTGGTAATGTGTCAGTTATAAAATAATGTTGGTGATGTGTTTAACCAGTATAATTTTAATGTGTCAGTTATAATATAATGTTGTAAATGTGTTGAACTAGTTTACTGGGAATGTGTCAGTTATAACAAAATGTTTGAAATGTGTTGATCCACTACACTGGTACTGTGTCAGTTATAATAAAATGCTGGAAATGTGTTGAACCAGTATTCTGGTAATGTGTCAGTTGGTAATGTGTTGAACCAGTATAGTAGTAATGTGTAAGTTATTATATAATGTTGTAATTTGTTGAACCAGTAAACTGATAATGTGTTATTGTTATAATATAATGTTGGAGATGTGCTGAACCAGTATACTGGTTATGTGTCAGTAAAAATATGACGATGAAAATGTGTTGAACCAGTTTACTGGGAATGTGTCAGTTATAATACAATGATGTAAATTTGTTGAACTAGTATACTGATAATGTGTCATTTATAATATGGTGTTGGAAATGTGTTGAACCAGTTTACTAGGAATGTGTCAGTTATAATATAATGTTGGAAATGTGTTGAACCAGTATACTGGGAATGTTTCAGTTATAATATATTGTTGGAGATGTGTTGCACCAGTATACTGGTAATGTGGCAGTTATAATAGAACGTTGATAATGTGTTGAACCAGTTTACTGGGAATCTGTCGGTTATAATATAATATTGGGAATGTGTTGAACCAGTATACCGGTAATGTGTCATTTATAATATAATGTTGGGGATGTGTTTAACCAGTATACTGGTAATGTGTCAGTTATATTATAATGTTGGAAATGTGTTGAACTAGTTTACTGGGAATGTGTCAGTTATAATATAATGTAGGAAATGTGTTGTACCACTATAGTGGTAACGTGTCAGTTATAATTAATGGTTGGAGATGTGTTGAACCAATATAGTCGTAATGTGTCAGTTACAATATAATGTTGGAAATATGTTGAACCAATATACTGGTAATGTGTCCGTTATCTATGGTGTTGGAAATGTGTTGAACCAGTATTTTGGTAATGTGTCAGTTATAATATAATGTTCGAGATGTGTTGATCCAGTATACTGGTAATGTGTCAGTTATAATAATATGTTGGAGATGTGTTGAACCGGTTTACTTGGAATGTGTCAGTTATAATATAACGTTGGAAATGTGCTGTACCAGTATAATGGTAATGTGTCAGTTATAATATATTGTTGAAGCTGTGTTGAACGAATATACTGGTAATGTATCAGTTATAATATAATGTTCGAGATGTGTTGATCCAGTATACTGGTAATGTATCAGTTATAATAATATGTTGGAGATGTGTTGAACCGGTTTACTTGGAATGTGTCAGTTATAATATAATGTTGGAAATGTGCTGTACCAGTATAATGGTAATGTGTCAGTTATAATATATTGTTGAAGCTGTGTTGAACGAATATACTGGTAATGAGTCATTTATAATATAATGTTGGAGATGTGTTGAATCAGTTTACTTGGAATGTGTCAGCTATAATTAATTGTAGGGGATGTGTTGAACCAGTATAGTAGTAATGTGTCAGTTATTATATAATGTTGGAAGTTGTTGAACCAGTATACTGGTAATGTGTCAGTTATAATATAATGTTGGAAATGTGTTGAACTAATTTACTGGGAATGTGTCAATTATAATATAATGTTGGAAATGTGTTGAACCAGTATACTGATAATGTGTCAGTTATAATATAATGTTGGAGATGTGTTGAACCAGTATAGTGGTAATGTGTCAGTTTAAAATATAACGATGAAAATGTGTTGAACCAGTTTACTGGGAATGTGTCAGTTGTAATACAATGGTGGAAATTTGTTGAACAAGTATACTGATAATGTGTCAGTCATAATATAATGTTGGAAATGTGTTGAACCAGTATACTGGTAATGTTTCAGTTATAATATAATGTTGCAGATGTGTCGAACCAGTATACCAGTAATGCGTCAGTTATAACATAATGTTAGAAATGTGTTGAACCAGTATACTTAATGTGTCAGTTATATTATAATGTTGGAAATGTGTTGAACTAGTTTACTGGGAATGTGTCAGTTATAATATAATGTAGGAAATGTGTTGTACCAGTATAGTGGTAACGTGTCAGTTATAATTAATGGTTGGAGATGTTTTGAACCAATATAGTCGTAATCTGTCAGTTACAATATAATGTTGGAAATATGTTGAACCAATATACTGGTATGAGTCAGTTATCTATGGTGTTGGAAATGTGTTGAACCAGTATACTGGTAATGTGTCAGTTATAATACTATGTTGGAAATGCGTTGAGCGAGTATACTGATAACGTTTCAGCTTTAATATAAGGTTGGAGATTTGTTGAACCAGCTTACTGCGAATGTGTCAGTGTTAATATAATGGTGGAAATGTGTTGAACCGGTATACTGGTAATATGTCAGTGATAATATGGTGTTGGAAATGTGTTGAACCAGTATATTGGTATTATGTCAGTTATAATATAATTTTAGAGATGTGTTGAACGAATATACTGGTTATGTGTCAGTTATAATATTATGTTGCAAATGTGTTGAACCAGTATACCCTTAATGCGTCCGTTATAATATAATGCTGGAGATGAGTTGAACCAGGATACTGGTAATGTGTCAGTTGTAATATAATGTTAGATATGCGTTGAATCAGTTTACAGGGAATGTGTCATTTATATAATAATGTTGGAAACGTGTTGAACAAGTATACTAGTAATGCGTAAGTTATAATATAATGTTGGGGATGTGTTGAACGAATATACTGGTAATGTGTCAAATATAATGTTATGTTGAAAATGTGTTGAACCAGTATACTTGTTATGTGTCAGGTATAATATATTGTTGGAGATGTGTTCAACCAGTTTACTGGGAATTTGTCAGTTATAATAAAATTTTGGAAATGTGTTGAACCAGTATACTTGTAATGTGTCAGTTATAATTAATTGTTGGAGATGTGTTTAACCAATATAATCGTAATGTGTCGGTTGTAATATAATGTTGGAAATGTTTTGAACCAGTATACTGGGAATGTTTCAGTTATAATATAATGTTGGAGATGTGTTGCACCTGTATACTGGTATTGTGGCAGTTATAATAGAACGTTGAAAATGTGTAGAACCAGTTTACTGGGAATGTGTCAATTATGATATAATGTTGTAAATGTGTTGAACCAGTATACTGGTAATGTATCAGTTATAATATAATGTTGGAGATGTGTTGAACCAGTATACTGGTAATGTGACAGTTATAATGTAATGTTGGAAATGTGTTGAACCAGTATACTGGTAATGTGTCATTTATAATATAATGTTGGAGATGTGTTGAATCAGTTTACTGGGAATGTGTCAGCTATAATTAATTGTAAGGGGATGTGTTGAACCAGTATAGTAGTAATGTGTCAGTTATTATATAATGTTGGAAGTTGTTGAACCAGTATACTGGTAATGTGTCAGTTATAATATAATGTTGGAAATGTGTTGAACTAGTTTACTAGGAATGTGTCAATTATAACATAATGTTGGAAATGTGTTGAACCAGTATACTGGTAATGTGTCAGTTATAATATAATGTTGGAGATGTGTTGAACCAGTATACTGGTAATGTGTCAGTTATAATATAATGTTGGAGATAGGTTTATCCAGTATACTGGTAATGTGTCGGTTATAATACTATGTTGGAGATGCTTTGAGCGAGTATACTGATAACGTTTCAGTTATAATATAAAGTTGGAGATTTGATGAACCAGCTTACTGGGAATGTGTCAGTGTTAATATAATGGTGGAAATGTATTGATCCAGTATACTGGTAATGTGTCAGTGATAATATGGTGTTGGAAATGTGTTGAACCAGTATATTGGTAATATGTCAGTTATAATATAATTTTAGAGATGTGTTGAACGAATATACTGGTTATGTGTCAGTTATAATATAATATTGGAGATGTGTTGAACCAGTTTACTGGTAATGTGTCAGTTGTAATATAATGTTAGATATGCGTTGAATCAGTTTAAAGGGAATGTGTCATTTATAATATAATGTTGGAAATGTGTTGAACAAGTATACTAGTAATGCGTAAGTTATAATATAATGTTGGAGATGTGTTGAACGAATATACTGGTAATGTGTCAAATATAATGTTATGTTGAAAATGTGTTGAACCAGTATACTTGTTATCTGTCAGTTATAATATATTGTTGGAGATGTGTTCAACCAGCTTACTGGGAATTTGTCAGTTATAATAAAATTTTGGAAATGTGTTGAACCACTATACTGGTAATGTGTCAGTTATAATTAATTGTTGGAGATGTGTTTAACCAATATAATCGTAATGTGTCAGTTGTAATATAATGTTGGAAATGTGTTGAACCAGAATACTGAGAATGTGTCAGTTAGAATATAATGTAGCAAATGTGTTGAACCAGTATACTGGTAATGTGTCAGTTGTAATATAATGTTGGAGATGTGTTGAACCAGTATACTGGTTACGTGTCAGTTACAATATAACGTTGGAAATGTGTTGAACTCGTATACTGGTAATGTGTCAGTTATGATATAATGTTTAGCTAAGTTGAAACAGTATATTGGTAATGTGTCAGTTATAGTATTTTGTGGGAGATGTGTTTATTCAGTTTACTGGGAACCTGTTAGTTATAATATAATGTTGGCAATGTGTTGAATTAGTATACTGGTTTTGTGTCAGTTATAATTAATTGTTGGAGATGTGTTGAACCAGTATAGTCGTAATGTGTTAGATATAATATAATGTTGGAAATGTGTTGAACCAGTATACAGGTAATGTGTAAGTTATAATATAATGTTGGGGTTGTGTTGAACCGGTATGCTGGTAATGTGTCGGTTATAATATAATATTGGAAATTTGTTTAACTAGTTTACTGGGAATGTGTCAGTTATAATATAATGTTTGAAATTTGTTGAACAAGTATACTGGTAATGTGTCAGTCATTATATGATGTTGTAAATGTGTTGAAGCAGTATACTGGTAACGTGTCCGTTATAATATAATGTTGATAATGTGTCGAACCAGTATACCGGTAATGCGTCAGTTATAATATAATGTTGGAAATGTGTTAAACCAGTATACTGGTAATGTGTCAGTTATAATATAATGTTGGAAATGTGTTGAACTAGTTTACTGGGAATGTGTCAGTTATAATATAATGCAGGAAATGTGTTGTACCAGTATAGTTGTAACGTGTCAGTTATAATTAATAGTTGGAAATGTGTTGAACCAGTATAGTCGTAATGTGTCAGTTACAATATAATGTTGGAAATATGTTGAACCAATATACCGGTAATGTGTCTGTTATAATATAATGTTGGATATGTGTTGAACCAATATACTGGTAATGTGTCAGTTATCTATGGTGTTGGAAATGTGTTGAACCAGTATTCTGATAATGCGTCAGCTATAATATAATGTTGGAGATGTTTTGATCCAGTATACTGGTAATGTGTCAGTTCTAATACTATGTTGGATATGCGTTGAGCCAGCATACTGGTAACGTGTCAGTTATAATATAAGGTTGGAGATGCTTTGAAACAGTTTACTGGGAATGTGTCAGTTACAATATAATGTTGGAAATGTGTTGTACCAGTATAATGGTAATGTGTCAGTTATAATATAATGTTGGAAGATGTGTTCAACAAATATACTGCTAATGTATCAGTTACAATATAATGTTGGGGATGTGTTGAACCAGTATACTGGTAATGTGTCAGTTATAATATAATGTTGGATATGTGTTGAACCAGTTTTTTGGGAATGTGACAGTTATAATATAATGTTGGAAATCTGTTGAACCAGTATACTGGTAATGTGTCATTTATAAAATAATGTTGGAAATGTGTTGAATCAGTTTACTGGGAATGTGTCATTTATAATATAATGTTGGAAATGTGTTGAACCAGTATACTGGTAATGTGTCAGATATAATATATTGTTGGAGATGTGTTGAACCAATATGCTGGTAATGTGCCAGTTATAATATGATATTGGAAATGTTTTGAACCTGTATACTGGTAATGTGGCGGTTATAATTAATGGTTGGAGATGTGTTGAACCAGTATAGTCGTAATGTGTCAGTTATAATCTAATGTTGGAAATGTGTTGAACCAGTATACTGGTAATGTGTCAGTTATAATATAATGTTGCGGATGTGTTGAAGCAGTATACCGGTAATGTTTCAGTTATAATATATTGTTGGAGATGTGTTCAACCAGTTTACTGGGAATCTGTTGGTAATAATATAATGTTGGAAATGTAATGAACCAGTATACTGGTAATGTGTCATTTATAATATAATGTTAGTGATGTGTTTAACCAGTATACTAGTAATGTGTCAGTTATAATATAATGTTGGAAATGTGTTGAGCTAGTTTACTGGGAATGTGTCAGTTATGACAAAATGTTGGAATGGTGTAGATCCACAATACTGGTACTGTATCAGTTATAATAAAATGTTGGAAATGTGTTGAACCAGTATTCTTGTAATGTGTCAGTTGGAAATGTATTGAACCAGTATATTAGTAATCTGTCAGTTATAATAAATTGTTGGAGATGCGTTGAACCAGTATACTGGTAACGTGTCAGTTATAATACAAGGTTGGAGATGTTTTGAACCAGTTTACTGGGAATGTGTCTGTTATAAAATAATGTTGGAAATGTGTTGAACCAGTATACTGGTAATGTGTCAGTTATAATTTAATGTTGCAGATGTAATGAACGAATATACTGGTAATGTGTCAGTTATAATATAATGTTGGAAATGTGTTGAACCAGTATACTGGTAATGTGTCAGTTATAATATAATGTTGGGGATGTGTTTAACCAGTATACTGGTAACGTGTCAGTTATAATATAATGTTGAAAATGAATTGAACTAGTTTACTGGGAATGTGTCAGTTATAATAAAATGTTGGAAAGGTTTTGAACCAGTTTACTGGTAATGTGTCAGTTATCATATAATGTTGGAAATGTGTTGAACCAGTATACTGGTAATATGTCAGTTATATATGGTGTTGGAAATGCGTTGAACCAGTATCGTGGTAATGTGTCAGTTATAATATTATGTTGGAGATGCGTTGAACCAGTATACTGGTAGCGTGTCAGTTATAATACAAGGTTGGAGATGTGTTGAACCAGTTTACTGGGAATGTGTCATTTATAATATAATGAGGAAACGTGTTGTACCAGTATACTGGTAATGTGTCAGTTATAATATAATGTTGGAGATGTGTTGAACCAGTATACTGGTAATGTGTCAGTTATAATTAATTGATGGAGATGTGTTTAACTAGTATAGTCGTAATGTGTCAGTATTAACATAATGTTGGAAATGTGTTGAACCAGTATACTGGTAATGTGTCAGTTATAATATAATGTTGGAAATGTGTTGAACCAGTATACTGGTTAATTGTCACTTATAACATAATGTTGGAAATGTGTTAAACCAGTATGCTGTTAATGTGTCAGTTATATAATAATGTTGGAAATGTGTTCAACCAGTATACTGGTAATTTGTCTGTTATAATAAAATGTTGGAAATATGTTGAACCAGAATACTGGTAATGTATCAGTTATAATATAATGTTGTAGATGTGTTAAACCAGTATACTGCTAATGTGTCAGTTATAAGATAATGTTGGAGATGTGTGGAACCAGTTTTCTGGGAATGTGTCAGTTATAATACAATGTTGGAAATGTGTTGAACCAGTATACTGGTATTGTGTCATCTATAATATAATGTTGGAGATGTGTTGAATCAGTATACTGGGAATGTGTCAGTTATAACTTAATGTTGGAAATGAGTTGTACCAATATACTGGTAATGTGTCAGTTATAACAAATTGTTGGAGATGTGTTCAACCAGTTTACTGGGAATCTGTCGGTTATAATATAATGTTGGAAATGTGTTGAACCAGTATACTGGTACTGTGACAGTTATAACAAAATGTTGGAAATGTGTTGAACCAGTATGCTGGCAATGTGCCAGTTATAATATAATGTTGGAAATGTGTTGAACCAGTATACTGGTAATGTGTCAGTTATAATTAATTGATGGAGATGTGTTTAACCAGTATAGTCGTAATGTGTCAGTTATAACATAATGTTGGAAATGTGTTGCACCAGTATACTGGTAATGTGTCAGTTATAATATAATGTTAGAAATGTGTTTTAAACCAGGATACTGGTAATGTGTCTCTAATAATATAATGTTGGGAATGTGATGAACCAGTATACTGGTAATGTGTCAGTTATAATATAATTTTAGAAATGTGTTAAACCAGCATACTGGTAATGTGTCAGTTATAATATAATGTTGGGGATGTGTTTAACCAGTATACTAGTAATGTGTCAGTTATAATGTAATGCGGGAAATGTGTTGATCTAGTATACTAGGAATGTGTCAGTTATAATATAATGTTGGAAACGTGCTGAACCAGTTTACTGTTAATCTGTCAGTTATAACAAAATGTTGGAAATGTGTTGAACCAGTATGCTGGCAATGTGCCAGTTATAATATAATGTTGGAAATGTGTTGAACCAATAAACTGGTAATGTGTCAGTTATAATATAATGTTGGAAATGTGTTGAACCAGTAAACTGGTAATGTGTCAGTTATAATATAATGTTGGAAATGTGTTGAACTAGGATACTGGTTATGTGTCTGTAATAATATAATGTTGGTGATGTGATGAACCAGTATACTGGTAATGTGTAAGTTATAATATAATGTTGGGGATGTGTTTAACCAGTATACTGGTAATGTGTCAGTTATAATGTAATGCTGGAAATGTTTTGAACCAGTACACTGGTAATGTGTCAGTTATAATATAACGTTGGGGATGTGTTGAACCAGTATACTGGTAAATCTTCAGTTATAATATAGTGTTGGAAATGTGTTGAACTAGTTTACTGGTACTGTGTCAGTTATAATATAATGTCGGAAACGTGTTGAACAAGTATACTGGTATTGTGTCAGTTATAATATAATGTTGGAAATGTGTTGAACCAGTAAACTGGTAATGTGTCAGTTATAATATAATGTTGGAAATGTGTTGAACTAGGATACTGGTTATGTGTCAGATATAATATAATGTTGGAGATGTGTTGAACCAGTTTACCGGTAATGTGTCGGTTAAAATATATTCTTGGAGATGTGTTGAGCTAGTATACTGGGAATGTGTCATTTAAAATATAATGCTGGAAATGTTTTGAACCAGTATACAGGGAATGTGTCAGTTTTAATATAATGTTGGAGATGTGTTGAAACAGTATACTGGTAATGTGTCAGTTATAACAAAATGTTGGAATTGTGTTGACCCATTATACTGGTACTGTGTCAGCTATAATAAGATGTTGGAAATGTGTTGAACCAGTATACAGGTAATGTGACAGATATAATATAATGTTGGAAATGTGTTGAACCAGTTTATTCGTAATGTGTCAGTTATAATTAATTGTAGGGGATGTCCTTAACCAGTATACTGGTAATGTGTCTGTACTAATATAATATTGGGGATGTGTTGAACCAGTATACTGGGAATGTGTCAGTTATAATATAATGTTGGGGATGTGTTTAACCAGTATACTGGTAATGTGTCAGTTATAATATAATGTTGAAAATGTGTTGAACTAGCTTACTGGGAATGTGTGTTATAATATAATGTTGGAAACGTGCTGAACCAGTATACTGGTAATGTGTCAGTTATAATATAATGGTGGAAATGTGTTGAACCAGTCTACTAGTAATATGTCAGTTGTAATATAATGTTGGAGATGTGTTGAACCAGTATACTGGTTATGTTTCACTTATAACATAGTGTTGGAAATGTGTTAAACCAGTATGCTAGTAATGTGTCATTTATAATATAATGTTGGAGATGTGTTGAACCAGTATACTGGTAATGTGGCAGTTATAATATAACGTTGAAAATGTGTTGAACCAGTTTACTGGGAATGTGTCATTTGTAATATAATGTTGGAAATGTGTTGAACCAGTATACTGGTTATGTGTCAGTTATAATATATTGTTGGAGATCTGTTGAACGAATATACTTCAAATATAATGTAATGCTGTAAATGTGTTGAACCAGTATACTGGTTATGTGTGAGTTATAATATAATGTTGTAGATGTGTTGAGCCAGTATACTAGTAATGTGTCAGATATGATATATTGTTGGAGATGTGTTCATCGAGTTTACTGGGAATCTGTTGGTTATAATATAATATTGGAAATGTGTTGAACCAGTATACTGGTAATGTGTCATTTATAATATAATGTTAGGGATGTGTTTAACTAGTATACTGGTAATGTGACAGTTATAATATAATGTTGGAAATGTGTTGAACTAGTTTACTGGGAATGTGTCACTTATAACATAATGTTGGGGATGTTTTTAACCAGTATACTGTTAATGTGTCAGTTATAATATAATGTTGGAGATGTGTTGAACCAGTATACTGGTAATGTGTCAGTAAAAATATAACGATGAAAATTTGTTAAACTAGTATACTGATAATGTGTCATTTATAATATGGTGTTGGAAATGTGTTGAACCAGTTTACTAGGAATGTGTCAGTTATAATATAATGTTGAAAATGTGTTGAACCAGTTTACTGGGAATGTGTCAGTTATAATCTAATGGTGGAAATGTGTTGAACCGGTATATTGGTAATGTGTCAGTTATAATATCATGTTGGAATTTTTTGAACCAGTATACTGGTAATGTGTCAGTTATAATATAATGTTGGGGATGTGTTGAACCAGCATACTGGTAATGTGTCAGATATAATCTTATGTTGGGAATGTGTTGAACCAGTATACTGGGAATGTTTCAGTTATAATATAATGTTGGAGATGTGTTGAACCAGTATACTGGTAATGTGTCAGTTATAATATTAATTTGAAAATGTGTTGAACCAGCTTACTGGGAATGTGTCAGTGTTAATATAATGGTGGAAATGTGTTGAACCAGTATACTGATAATGTGTCAGTGATAATATGGTATTGGAAATGTGTTGAACCAGTACATTGGTAATATGTCAGTTATAATATATTTTTAGAGATGTGTTGAACGAATATACTGGTTATGTGTCAGTTATAATATTATGTTGGAAGTTGAACCAGTATACTCTTAATGCGTCCGTTATAATATAATGCTGGAGATGTGTTGAACCAGTACACTGGTAATGTGTCAGTTGTAATATAATTTTGGATATGCGTTGAATCAGTTTACAGGGAATGTGTCATTTATAATATAATGTTGGAAATGTGTTAATAAAGTATACTAGTAATGCGTAAGTTATAATATAATGTTGGAGATGTGTTGAACGAATATACTGATAATGTGTCAAATATAATGTTATGCTGAAAATGTGTTGAACCAGTATACTTGTTATGTGCCAGTTATAATATATTGTTGGAGATGTGTTCAACCAGTTTACTGGGAATTTGTCAGTTATAATAAAATTTTGGAAATGTGCTGAACCTGTATACTGGTAATGTGTCAGTTATAATTAATTGTTGGAGATGTGTTTAACCAATTTAATCGTAATGTGTCAGTTGTAATATAATGTTGGAAATGTGTTGAACCAGTATACTGGTAATATGTCAGTAATAATATAATGTTGGAAATGTGTTCCACCAGTATACTGGTAATGTGTCTGTTATAATATAGTGTTCGGGATGTGTTGAACCAGTATACTGGAAATGTGTCAGTTATAATATAATGTTGAAATGTGTTGGATCAGTATACTGGTAATGTGTCAGATATAATAAAATGTTGGAAATGTGTTGAACCAATATACTGGTAATGTGTCAGTTATAATAATATGTTGGAGATGTGTTGAACCAGTACACTGGTAATGTGTCAGTTATAATATAATGTTGGAGATGTGTTGAACCAGTGTACTTGTTATGTTTCAGTTAAAGTATAATGTTGGAGATGTGTTGAGCCAGTTTAGCTTACTGGGAATGTGTCAGTGATAATATAATGTTGGAGATGTGTTGAACCAGCTTACAGGTAATGTGTCGGTTAAAATATATTGTTGGAGATGTGTTGAGCCAGTATACTGGGAATGTGTCATTTATAATATAATGCTGGAAATGTTTTGATACAGTATACTGGGAATGTGTCAATTTTAATATAATGTTTGAAATTTGTTGAACAAGTATACTGGTAATGTGTCAGTCATTATATGATGTTGTAAATGTGTTGAGCAGTATACTGGTAACGTGTCAGTTATAATATAATGTTGATAATGTGTCGAACCAGTATACCGGTAATGTGTCAGTTATAATATAATGTTGGAAATGTGTTGAACTAGTTTACTGGGAATGTTTTAGTTATAATATAATGTAGGAAATGTGTTGTACCAGTATAGTTGTAACGTGTCAGTTATAATTAATGGTTGGAAATGTGTTGAACCAGTATAGTCGTAATGTGTCAGTTACAATATAATGTTGGAAATATGTTGAACCAATATACCGGTAATGTGTCTGTTATAATATAATGTTGGATATGTGTTGAACCAATATACTGGTAATGTGTCAGTTATCTATGGTGTTGGAAATGTGTTGAACCAGTATTCTGATAATGCGTCAGTTATAATATAATGTTGGAGATGTTTTGATCCAGTATACTGGTAATGTGTCAGTTATAATACTATGTTGGAGATGCGTTGAGCCAGCATACTGGTAACGTGTCAGTTATAATATAAGGTTGGAGATTATTTGAACCAGTTTACTGGGAATGTGTCAGTTAAATATAATGTCGGAAATGTGTTGTACCAGTATAATGGTAATGTGTCAGTTATAATATAATGTTGGAAGATGTGTTCAACGAATATACTGCTAATGTATCAGTTATAATATAATGTTGGAGATGTGTTGAACCAGTATACTGGTAATGTGTCAGTTATAATATAATGTTGGATATGTGTTGAACCAGTTTTCTGGGAATGTGACAGTCATAATATAATGTTGGAAATCTGTTGAACCAGTATACTGGTAATGTGTCATTTATAAAATAATGTTGGAGATGTGTTGAATCAGTTTACTGGGAATGTGTCATTTATAATATAATGTTGGAAATGTGTTGAACCAGTATACTGGTAATGTGTCAGATATAATATATTGTTGGAGATGTGTTCAACCAGTTTACTGGGAATCTGTCGGTTATAATATAATGATGGAAATGTGTAGAACCAGTATACTGGTACTGTGTCAGTTATAATAAAATGTTGGAAATGTGTTGAACCAGTATGCTGGTAATGTGCCAGTTATAATATGATATTGGAAATGTGTTGAACCAGTATACTGGTAATGTGTCGGTTATAATTAATTGTTGGAGATGTGTTGAACCAGTATAGTCGTAATGTGTCAGTTATAATATATTGTTGGAGATGTGTTCAACCAGTTTACTGGGAATCTGTTGGTAATAATATGTTGGAAATGTAATGAACCAGTATACTGGTAATGTGTCAGTTATAATATAATGTTAGTGATGTGTTTAACCAGTATACTGGTAATGTGTCAGTTATAATATAATGTTGGAAATGTGTTGAGCTAGTTTACTGGGAATGTGTCAGTTATGACAAAATGTTGGAAATGTGTAGATCCACAATACTGGTACTGTATCAGTTATAATAAAATGTTGGAAATGTGTTGAACCAGTATTCTTGAAATGTGTCAGTTGGAAATAAATTGAACCAGTATATTAGTAATCTGTCAGTTATAATAAACTGTTGGAGATGCGTTGAACCAGTATACTGGTAACGTGTCAGTTATAATAGAAGGTTGGAGATGTTTTGAACCAGTTTACTGGGAATGTGTCTGTTATAAAATAATGTTGGAAATGTGTTGAACCAGTATACTGGTAATGTGTCAGTTATAATATAATGTTGCAGATGTAATGAACGAATATACTGGTAATGTGTCAGTTATAATATAATGTTGGAAATGTGTTGAACTAATTTACTGGGAATGTGTCAGTTATAATTGAATATTGCAAATGTGTTGAAATAGTATACTGGTAATGTGTCAGTCATAATATAAAGTTGGAAATGTGTTGAACCAGTATACTGGTAATGTGTCAGTTATAATATAATGTTGGGGATGTGTTTAACCAGTATACTGGTAACGTGTCAGTTATAATATAATGTTGAAAATGAATTGAACTAGTTTACTGGGAATGTGTCAGTTATAATAAAATGTTGGTAATGTGCTGAACCAGTATACTGGTACTGTGTAAGTTATAATAAAATGTTGGAAATGTTTTGAACCAGTTTACTGGTAATGTGTCAGTTATCATATAATGTTGGAAATGCGCTGAACCAGTATACTGGTAATATGTCAGTTATATATGGTGTTGGAAATGCGTTGAACCAGTATCGTGGTAATGTGTCAGTTATAATATTATGTTGGAGATGCGATGAACCAGTATACTGGTAGCGTGTCAGTTATAATACAAGGTTGGAGATGTGTTGAACCATTATACTGGTAATGTGTCAGTTATAATTAATTGATGGAGATGTGTTTAACCAGTATAGTCGTAATGTGTCAGTTATAACATAATGTTGGAAATGTGTTGAACCAGTATACTGGTTATGTGTCATTTATAACATAATGTTGGAAATGTGTTAAACCAGTATGCTGTTAATGTTTCAGTTATGTAATAATGTTGGAAATGTGTTCAACCAGTATACTGGTAATTTGTCTGTTATAATAAAATGTTGGAAATATGTTGAACCAGTATACTGGTAATGTATCAGTTATAATATAATGTTGTAGATGTGTTAAACCAGTATACTGCTAATGTGTCAGTTATAAGATAATGTTGGAGATGTGTTGAACCAGTTTTGTGGGAATGTGTCAGTTATAATACAATGTTGGAAATGTGTTGAACCAGTATACTGGTATTGTGTCATTTATAATATAATGTTAGAGATGTGTTGAATCAGTATACTGGGAATGTGTCAGTTATAACATAATGTTGGAAATGAGTTGTACCAATATACTGGTAATGTGTCAGTTATAACAAATTGTTGGAGATGTGTTCAACCAGTTTACTGGGAATCTGTCGGTTATAATATAATGTTGGAAATGTGTTGAACCAGTATACTGGTGCCGTGACAGTTATAAAAAAATGTTGGAAATGTGTTGAACCAGTATACTGGTAATGTGTCAGTTATAATTAATTGATGGAGATGTGTTTATCCAGTATAGTCGTAATGTGTCAGTTATAACATAATGTTGGAAATGTGTTGCACCAGTATACTGATAATGTGTCAGTTATAATATAATGTTGGAAATGTGTTAAACCAGGATACTGGTAATGTGTCTCTAATAATATAATGTTGGGGATGTGATGAACCAGTATACTGGTAATGTGTCAGTTATAATATAATGTTGGAAATGTGTTAAACCAGTATACTGGTAATGTGTCAGTTATAATATAATGTTGGGAATGTGTTTAACCACTATACTGGTAAAGTATCTGTTATAATGTAATGCTGGAAATGTGTTGATCTAGTTTACTATGAATCTGTCAGTTATAATATAATGTTGGAAACGTGCTGAACCATTTTACTGGTAATCTGTCAGTTATAACAAAATGTTGGAAATGTGTTGAAGCAGTATGCTGGCAATGTGCCAGTTATAATATAATGTTGGAAATTTGTTGAAACAATAAACTGGTAATGTGTCAGTTATAATATAATGTTGGAAATGTGTTGAACCAGTAAGCTGGTAATGTGTCAGTTATAATATAATGTTGGAAATGTGTTGAACCAGGATACTGGTTATGTGTCTGTAATAATATAATGTTGGTGATGTGATGAACCAGTATACTGGTAATGTGTAAGATATAATATAATGTTGGGGATGTGTTTAACCAGTATACTGGTACTGTGTCAGTTATAATGTAATGCTGGAAATGTGTTGAACCAGTACACTGGTAATGTGTCAGTTATAATATAACGTTGGGGATGTGTTGAACCAGTATACTGGTAAATCTTCAGTTATAATATAGTGTTGGAAATGTGTTGAACTATTTTATTGGTACTGTGTCAGTTATAATATAATGTCGGAAACGTGTTGAACAAGTGTACTGGTATTTTGTCAGTTATAATATAATGTTGGAAATGTGTTGAACCAGTACAGTGGGAATGTGTCAGTTATAATATAATGTTGGAGATGTGTTGAACCAGTTTACTGGTAATGTGTCGGTTAAAATATATTGTTTGAGATGTGTTGAACTAGTATACTGGGAATGCGTCATTTAAAATATAATGCTGGAAATGTTTTGAACCAGTATACTGAGAATGTGTCAGTAAAAATATAACGATGAAAATGTGTTGAACCAGTTTACTGGGAATGTGTCAGTTATAATACAATGGTGGAAACTTGTTGAACCAGTATACTGGTAATGTGTCAAATATAATGTTATGTTGAAAATGTGTTGAACCAGTATACTTGTTATGTGTCAGTTATAATATATTGTTGGAGATGTGTTCAACCAGTTTACTGGGAATTTGTCAGTTATAATAAAATTTTGGAAATGTGTTGAACCAGTATACTGGTAATGTGTCAGTTATAATTAATTGTTGGAGATGTGTTTAACCAATATAATCGTAATGTGTCAGTTGTAATATAATGTTGGAAATGTGTTGAACCAGTATACTGGTAATATGTCAGTAATAATATAATGTTGGAAATGTGTTCAACCAGTATACTGGTAATGTGTCTTTTATAATATAGTGTTCGGGATGTGTTGAACCAGTATACTGGAAATGTGTCAGTTATAATATAATGTTCGAAATGTGTTGGATCAGTATACTGGTAATGTGTCAGATATAATAAAATGTTGGAAATGTGTTGAACCAATATACTGGTAATGTGTCAGTTATAATAATATGTTGGAAATGTGTTGAACCAGTATACTGGTAATGTGTCAGTAATAATTAATTGTAGGAGATGTGTTGAACCAGTATAATCGTAATGTATCAGTTATAATATAATGTTGGAAATGTTTTGCTCCAGTATACTGGTAATGTGTCACTTATAATATAATGTTGGAGATGTGTTGAACCAGTACACTGGTAATGTGTCAGTTATAATATAATGTTGGAGATGTGTTGAACCAGTATACTTGTTATGTGTCAGTTATAATATAATCTGGAGATGTGTTGAACCAGTATTTTGGTAATGTGTCAATTAAAGTATAATGTTGGAGATGTGTTGAGCCAGTTTAGTTTACTGGGAATGTGTCAGTTATAATATAATGTTGGAGATGTTTTGAACCAGCTTACTGGTAATGTGTCGGTTAAAATATATTGTTGGAGATGTGTTGAGCCAGTATACTGGGAATGTGTCAATTATAATATAATGCTGGAAATGTTTTGATACAGTATACTGGGAATGTGTCAATTTTAATATAATGTTGGAAACGTGTTGAACCGTTACACTGGGAATGTGTCAGTTATAATATAATGCTGGAAATGTGTTGAACCAGTTTACTGGGAATGTGTCAGTTATAATATAATGCTGGGAATGTGTTGAATCAGTATACTGGGAATGTGTCTATTTATAATATAATGTTGGAAACGTGTTAACCGGTACCTTGGGAATGTTTCAGTTATAATATAATGCTGGAAATGAGTTGAACCAGTATACTGGGAATGTGTCAGTTAGAATATTTTGTAGGAAATGTGTTGAACCAGTATACTGGGAATGTGTCACTTATAACATAATGTTGGAAATTTGTTGAACCAGTATACTGGTTTTGTGTCAGTTATAATATAACGTTGAAAATGTGTTGAACCATTTGACTGGGAATGTGTCAGTTATAATATAATGTTGGAAATGTGTTGAACCAGTATACTGGTAATGTGTCAGTTATAATATAATGTTGGAGATCTGTTGAACGAATATACTGGTAATGTGTCAAATATAATGTAATGTTGTAAATGTGTTGAACCAGTTTACTGGATATGTGTGAGTTATAATATAATGTTGTAGATGTGTTGAACCAGTATACTGGTAATGTGTCAGTTATAATATATTGTTGGAGATGTGTTCAACCAGTTTATTGGGAATCTGTTGGTTATAAGATAATGTTAGAAATGTGTTGAACCAGTATACTGGTAATGTGTCAGTTATAATATAATGTTGCAGATCTGTTGAACGAATATACTGGTAATGTGTCAAATATAATGTAATGTAAATGTGTTGAACCAGTATACTAGTAATGTGTCAGATATGATATATTGTTGGAGATGCGTTCAACGAGTTTACTGGGAATCTGTCGGTTATAATATAATATTGGAAATGTGTTGAACCAGTATACTGGTAATGTTTCATTTATAATATAATGTTGGGAATGTGTTAAACCAGTACACTGGTAATGTGTCAGTTATGATATAATGTTGGAAATGTGTTGAACTAGTTTACTGGGAATGTGTCAATTATAACATAATGTTGGAAATGTGTTGAACCAGTATACTCGTAATGTGTCAGTTATGATATAATGTTGGAGATGTGTTGAACCAGTATACTGATAATGCGTCAGAAAAATTTTACGATGAAAATGTGTTGAACCAGTTTACTGGGAATGTGTCAGTTGTAATACAATGGTGGAAATTTGTTGAACTAGTATACTGATAATGTGTCAGTCATAATATAATGTTGGAAATGTGTTGGATCAGTATACTGATAATGTGTCAGATATAATAAAATGTTGGAAAATGTGTTGAACCAATATACTGGTAATGTGTCAGTTATAATAATATGTTGGAAATGTTTTGAACCAGTATACTGGTAATGTGTCAGTAATAATTTATTGTAGAAGATGTGTTGAACCAGTATAATCGTAATGTATCAGTTATAATATAATGTTGGAAATGTTTTGAACCAGTATACTGGTAATGTGTCACTTATAATATAATGTTGGAGATGTGTTGAACCAGTACACTGGTAATGTGTCAGTTATAATATAATGTTGGAAATGTGTTGAACCAGTATACTTGTTATGTGTCAGTTATAATAAATTTGGAGATGTGTTGAACCAGTATACTGGTAATGTGTCAGTTATAATATAATGTTGGAGATGTGTTGATCCAGTATTCTGGTAATGTGTCAGTTATAATACTATGTTGGAGATGCGTTGAGCGAGTATACTGATAACGTTTCAGTTATAATATAAGGTTGGAGATGTGTTGAACCAGCTTACTGGGAATGTGTCAGTGTTAATATAATGGTGGGAATGTGTTGAACCAGTATACTGGTAAAGTGTCAGTGATAATATCGTGTTTGAAATGTGTTGAACCAGTATATTGGTAATATGTCAGTTATAATATACTTTTAGAGATGTGTTGAACGAATATACTGGTTATGTGTCAGTTATAATATTATGTTGGAAATGTGTTGAACCAGTATACTCTTAATGCGTCCGTTATAATATAATGCTGGAGATGTGTTGAACCAGTATACTGGTAATGTGTCAGTTGTAATATAATGTTGGAAATGTGTTGAACCAGTATACTGGTAATGTGTCATTTATAATATAATGTTGGAGATGTGTTTAACCAATATAATCGTAATGTGTCAGTTGTAATATAATGTTGGAAATGTGTTCAACCAGTATACTGGTAATGTGTCTGTTATAATATAGTGTTCGTGATGTGTTGAACCAGTATACTGGAAATGTGTCAGTTATAATATAATGTTGGAAATGTGTTGGATCATTATACTGGTAATGTGTCAGTAATATTATAATGTTGGAAATGTGTTCAACCAGTATACTGGTAATGTGTCTGTTATAATATAGTGTTCGTGATGTGTTGAACCAGTATACTGGAAATGTGTCAGTTATAATACAATGTTGCAAATGTGTTGGATCAGTATACTGGTAATGTGTCAGATATAATATAATGTTGGGGATGTGTTGAACCAGTATACTGGTAATGTGTCAGTTATTATATAATGTTGGAAAAGTGTTGAACTAGTTTACTGGGAATGTGACAGTTATAACAAAATGTTGGAACTGTGTTGAACCAGTATACCGCTACTGTGTCAGTTATTATAAAATGTTGGAAATGTGTTGAACCAGTATACTGTAATGTGTCAGTTATAATAATATGTTGGAAATGTGTTGAACCAGTATACTGGTAATGTGTCAGTAATAATTAATTGTAGGGGATGTGTTGAACCAGTATAATCGTAATGTATCAGTTATAATATAATGTTGGAAATGTTTTGAACCAGTCTACTGGTAATGTGTCAGTTATAATATAATGTTGGAGATGTGTTGAACCAGAGCACTTGTAGTGTGTCAGTAATAAAATAATGTTGGGGATGTGTTGAACCATTATACTGGTAAATCTTCAGTTATAATATAGTGTTGGAAATGTGTTGAACTAGTTTACTGGTATTGTGTCAGATATAATGTAATGTCGGAAACGTGTTGAACAAGTATACTGGTAATGTGTCAGTTATAATATAATGTTGGAAATGTGTTGAACCAGTATACTGGTAATATGTCAGTTAAAGTATAATGTTTGAGATGTGTTGTGACAGCTTAGTTTACTGGGAATGTGTCAGTTATAATATAATGTTGGAGATGTGTTGAACCAGCTTACTGGTAATTAGTCGGTTAAAGTATATTGTTGGAGATGTGTTGAGCCGGTATACTGGGAATGTGTCATTTATAATATAATGCTGGAAATGTTTTGATACAGTATACTGGGAATGTGTCAATTTTAATATAATGTTGGAAACGTGTTGAACCGGTACCTTTGGAATGTGTCAGTTATAATATAATGCTGGAAATGTGTTAAACCAGTATACTGGGAATGTGTCTGTTAGAATATTTTGTAGGAAATGTGTTGAACCAGTATACTGGGAATGTGTCACTTATAACATAATGTTGGAAATGTGTTGAACCAGTATCCTGGTAATGTGTCAGTTATAATATAATGTTGGAGATGTGTTGAACCAGTATAGTGGTTATGTGTCTGTTATAATATAAGGTTGAAAATGTTTTGAACCAGTTGACTGGCAATTTGTCAGTTATAATATAATGTTGGAGATCTGTTGAACGAATATACTGGTAATGTGTCAAATATAATGTAATGTTGTAAATGTGTTGAACCAGTTTACTGGATATGTGTGAGTTATAATATAATGTTGTAGATGTGTTGAACTAGTATACTGGTAATGTGTCAGTTATAATATATTGTTGGAGATGTGTTCAACCAGTTTAGTGGGAATCTGTTGGTTATAAAATAATGTTGGAAATGTGTTGAACCAGTATACTGGTAATGTGTCAGTTATAAAATAATGTTGGTGATGTGTTTAACCAGTATAATTTTAATGTGTCAGTTATAATATAATGTTGTAAATGTGTTGAACTAGTTTACTGGGAATGTGTCAGTTATAACAAAATGTTTGAAATGTGTTGATCCACTACACTGGTACTGTGTCAG
Organism: Deroplatys truncata; assembly: GCA_030765065.1. NCBI lineage: Eukaryota > Metazoa > Arthropoda > Insecta > Mantodea > Mantidae > Deroplatys > Deroplatys truncata. The sequence goes on along the minus strand of CM060975.1, from coordinate 333,450,643 downwards.
TTATAATAAAATGCTGGAAATGTGTTGAACCAGTATTCTAGTAATGTGTCAGTTGGTAATGTGTTAAACCAGTATAGTAGTAATGTGTAAGTTATTATATAATGTTGTAATTTGTTGAACCAGTAAACTGATAATGTGTTATTGTTATAATATAATGTTGGAGATGTGCTGAACCAGTATACTGGTTATGTGTCAGTAAAAATATAACGATGAAAATGTGTTGAACCAGTTTACTGGGAATGTGTCAGTTATAATACAATGATGTAAATTTGTTGAACTAGTATACTGATAATGTGTCATTTATAATATGGTGTTGGAAATGTGTTGAACCAGTTTACTAGGAATGTGTCAGTTATAATATAATGTTGGAAATGTGTTGAACCAGTATACTGGGAATGTTTCAGTTATAATATAATGTTGGAGATGTGTTGCACCAGTATACTGGTAATGTGGCAGTTATAATAGAACGTTGATAATGTGTTGAACCAGTTTACTGGGAATCTGTCGGTTATAATATAATATTGGGAATGTGTTGAACCAGTATACCGGTAATGTGTCATTTATAATATAATGTTGGGGATGTGTTTAACCAGTATACTGGTAATGTGTCAGTTATAATATAATGTTGGAAATGTGTTGAATTAGTTTACTGGGAATGTGTCAATTATAACATAATGTTGGAAAAGTGTTGAACCAGTACACTGGTAATGTGTCAGTTATAATATAATGTTGGAGACGTGTTGAACCAGTATACTGGTAATGTGTCAGTTATATTATAATGTTGGAAATGTGTTGAACTAGTTTACTGGGAATGTGTCAGTTATAATATAATGTAGGAAATGTGTTGTACCACTATAGTGGTAACGTGTCAGTTATAATTAATGGTTGGAGATGTGTTGAACCAATATAGTCGTAATGTGTCAGTTACAATATAATGTTGGAAATATGTTGAACCAATATACTGGTAATGTGTCCGTTATCTATGGTGTTGGAAATGTGTTGAACCAGTATTTTGGTAATGTGTCAGTTATAATATAATGTTCGAGATGTGTTGATCCAGTATACTGGTAATGTGTCAGTTATAATAATATGTTGGAGATGTGTTGAACCGGTTTACTTGGAATGTGTCAGTTATAATATAATGTTGGAAATGTGCTGTACCAGTATAATGGTAATGTGTCAGTTATAATATATTGTTGAAGCTGTGTTGAACGAATATACTGGTAATGTATCAGTTATAATATAATGTTCGAGATGTGTTTATCCAGTATACTGGTAATGTGTCAGTTATAATAATATGTTGGAGATGTGTTGAACCGGTTTACTTGGAATGTGTCAGTTATAATATAATGTTGGAAATGTGCTGTACCAGTATAATGGTAATGTGTCAGTTATAATATATTGTTGAAGCTGTGTTGAACGAATATACTGGTAATGTGTCATTTATAATATAATGTTGGAGATGTGTTGAATCAGTTTACTTGGAATGTGTCAGCTATAATTAATTGTAGGGGATGTGTTGAACCAGTATAGTAGTAATTTGTCAGTTATTATATAATGTTGGAAGTTGTTGAACCAGTATACTGGTAATGTGTCAGTTATAATATAATGTTGGAAATGTGTTGAACTAATTTACTGGGAATGTGTCAATTATAATATAATGTTGGAAATGTGTTGAACCAGTATACTGGTAATGTGTCAGTTATAATATAATGTTGGAGATGTGTTGAACCAGTATAGTGGTAATGTGTCAGTTTAAAATATAACGATGAAAATGTGTTGAACCAGTTTACTGGGAATGTGTCAGTTGTAATACAATGGTGGAAATTTGTTGAACAAGTATACTGATAATGTGTCAGTCATAATATAATGTTGGAAATGTGTTGAACCAGTATACTGGTAATGTTTCAGTTATAATATAATGTTGCAGATGTGTCGAACCAGTATACCAGTAATGCGTCAGTTATAACATAATGTTGGAAATGTGTTGAACCAGTATACTTAATGTGTCAGTTATATTATAATGTTGGAAATGTGTTGAACTAGTTTACTGGGAATGTGTCAGATATAATATAATGTAGGAAATGTGTTGTACCAGTATAGTGGTAACGTGTCAGTTATAATTAATGGTTGGAGATGTTTTGAACCACTATAGTCGTAATGTGTCAGTTACAATATAATGTTGGAAATATGTTGAACCAATATACTGGTATGAGTCAGTTATCTATGGTGTTGGAAATGTGTTGAACCAGTATACTGGTAATGTGTGAGTTATAATACTATGTTGGAGATGCGTTGAGCGAGTATACTGATAACGTTTCAGCTTTAATATAAGGTTGGAGATTTGTTGAACCAGCTTACTGCGAGTGTGTCAGTGTTAATATAATGGTGGAAATGTGTTGAACCGGTATACTGGTAATATGTCAGTGATAATATGGTGTTGGAAATGTGTTGAACCAGTGTATTGGTATTATGTCAGTTATAATATAATTTTAGAGATGTGTTGAACGAATATACTGGTTATGTGTCAGTTATAATATTATGTTGGAAATGTGTTGAACCAGTATACTCTTAATGCGTCCGTTAAAATATAATGCTGGAGATGAGTTGAACCAGTATACTGGTAATGTGTCAGTTGTAATATAATGTTAGATATGCGTTGAATCAGTTTACAGGGAATGTGTCATTTATATAATAATGTTGGAAACGTGTTGAACAAGTATACTAGTAATGCGTAAGTTATAATATAATGTTGGGGATGTGTTGAACGAATATACTGGTAATGTGTCAAATATAATGTTATGTTGAAAATGTGTTGAACCAGTATACTTGTTATGTGTCAGGTATAATATATTGTTGGAGATGTGTTCAACCAGTTTACTGGGAATTTGTCAGTTATAATAAAATTTTGGAAATGTGTTGAACCAGTATACTTGTAATGTGTCAGTTATAATTAATTGTTGGAGATGTGTTTAACCAATATAATCGTAATGTGTTGTTGTAATATAATGTTGGAAATGTGTTGAACCAGTATACTGGGAATGTTTCAGTTATAATATAATGTTGGAGATGTGTTGCACCTGTATACTGGTATTGTGGCAGTTATAATAGAACGTTGAAAATGTGTAGAACCAGTTTACTGGGAATGTGTCAATTATGATATAATGTTGTAAATGTGTTGAACCAGTATACTGGGAATGTTTCAGTTATAATATAATGTTGGAGATATGTTGAACGAATATACTGGTAATGTGTCAAATATTATATAATGTAAATGTGTTGAACCAGTATACTTGTTATGTGTGAGTTATAATATAATGTTGTAGATGTGTTGAACCAGTATACTAGTAATGTGTCAGATATGATATATTGTTGGAGCTGTGTTCAAGGAGTTTACTGGGAATCTGTCGGTTATAATATAATATTGGAAATGTGTTGAACCAGTATACTGGTAGTGTGTCATTTATAATATGATGTTGGGGATGTGTTTAACCAGTATACTGGTAATGTGTCAGTTATAATCTAATGTTGGAAATGTGTTGAACTAGTTTACTGGGAATGTGTCAATAATAACATAATGTTGGAAAAGTGTTGAACCAGTATACTGGTAATGTGTCAGTTATAATATAATGTTGGAGATGTGTTGAACCAGTATACTGGTAATCTGTCAGTAAAAATATGACGATGAAAATGTGTTGAACCAGTTTACTGGGAATGTGTCAGTTGTAATACAATGGTGGAAATTTTTTGAACTAGTATACTGATAATGTGTCAGTCATAATATAATGTTGGAAATGTGTTGAACCAGTATACCGGTAATGTTTCAGTTATAATATAATGTTGCGGATGTGTCGAACCAGTATACCAGTAATGCGTCAATTATAACATAATGTTGGAAATGCGTTGAACCAGTATACTGGTAATGTGTCAGTTATATTATAATGTTGGAAATGTGTTGAACTAGTTTACTGGGAATGTGTCAGTTATAATATAATGTAGGAAATGTGTTGTACCACTATAGTGGTAACGTGTCAGTCATAATTAATGGTTGGAGATGTGTTGAACCAATATAGTCGTAATGTGTCAGTTACAATTTAATGTTGGAAATATTTTGAACCAATATACTGGTAATGTTTCAGTTATCTATGGTGTTGGAAATGTGTTGAACCAGTATACTGGTAATGTGTCATTTATAATATAATGTTCGAGATGTGTTGATCCAGTATACTGGTAATGTGTCAGTTATAATACTATGTTGGAGATGCGTTGAGCGAGTATACTGGTAACGTGCCAGTTATAATATAAGGTTGGAGATGTGTTGAACCAGTTTACTGGGAATTTGTCAGTTATAATATAATGTTGGGAATATGTTGAACCAGTATACTGGTAATGTATCAGTTATAATATAATGTTGGAGATGTGTTGAACCAGTATACTGGTAATGTGACAGTTATAATGTAATGTTGGAAATGTGTTGAACCAGTATACTGGTAATGTGTCATTTATAATATAATGTTGGAGATGTGCTGAATCAGTTTACTGGGAATGTGTCAGCTATAATTAATTGTAAGGGGATGTGTTGAACCAGTATAGTAGTAATGTGTCAGTTATTATATAATGTTGGAAGTTGTTGAACCAGTATACTGGTAATGTGTCAGTTATAATATAATGTTGGAAATGTGTTGAACTAGTTTACTAGGAATGTGTCAATTATAACATAATGTTGGAAATGTGTTGAACCAGTATACTGGTAATGTGTCAGTTATAATATAATGTTGGAGATGTGTTGAACCAGTATACTGGTAATGTGTCAGTTATAATATAATGTTGGAGATAGGTTTATCCAGTATACTGGTAATGTGTCGGTTATAATACTATGTTGGAGATGCTTTGAGCGAGTATACTGATAACGTTTCAGTTATAATATAAGGTTGGAGATTTGATGAACCAGCTTACTGGGAATGTGTCAGTGTTAATATAATGGTGGAAATGTATTGATCCAGTACACTGGTAATGTGTCAGTGATAATATGGTGTTGGAAATGTGTTGAACCAGTATATTGGTAATATGTCAGTTATAATATAATTTTAGAGATGTGTTGAACGAATATACTGGTTATGTGTCAGTTATAATATAATATTGGAGATGTGTTGAACCAGTTTACTGGTAATGTGTCAGTTGTAATATAATGTTAGATATGCGTTGAATCAGTTTAAAGGGAATGTGTCATTTATAATATAATGTTGGAAATGTGTTGAACAAGTATACTAGTAATGCGTAAGATATAATATAATGTTGGAGATGTGTTGAACGAATATACTGGTAATGTGTCAAATATAATGTTATGTTGAAAATGTGTTGAACCAGTATACTTGTTATGTGTCAGTTATAATATATTGTTGGAGATGTGTTCAACCAGCTTACTGGGAATTTGTCAGTTATAATAAAATTTTGGAAATGTGTTGAACCACTATACTGGTAATGTGTCAGTTATAATTAATTGTTGGAGATGTGTTTAACCAATATAATCGTAATGTGTCAGTTGTAATATAATGTTGGAAATGTGTTGAACCAGTATACTGGTAATATGTCAGTAATAATATAATGTTGGAAATGTGTTCAACCAGTATACTGGTAATGTGTCTGTTATAATATAGTGTTCGTGATGTGTTGAACCAGTATACTGGAAATGTGTCAGTTATAATATAATGTTGGAAATGTGTTGGATCAGTATACTGGTAATGTGTCAGATATAATATAATGTTGGGGATGTGTTGAACCAGTATACTGTTAATGTGTCAGTTATGATATTATTTTGGAAATGTGTTGAATTAGTTTACTGGAAATGTGTCAGTTATAATATAATAGTGGAAATTTGTTGAACCAGTATACTGGTAATGTGTGAGTTATAATATGGTGTTGGAAATGTGTTGAACCAGTTTACTGGGAATGAGTCAGTTATAATATAATGTTGGAAATGTTTTGAACCAGTATACCGGGAATGTGTCAGTTATAAAATAATGTTGGAGATGTGTTGAACCAGTATACTGGGAATGAGTCAGTTATAATATAATGTTGGAAATGTTTTGAACCAGTATACCGGTAATGTGTCAGTTATATTATAATGGTCTAAATGTGTTGAACTAGTTTACAGGGAATGTGTCAGTTATAATATAATGTTTGAAATGTGTTGAACCAGTGTACTGGTAATGTGTCAGTTATAGTATAATGTTGGAAATGTGTTGAACTAGTTTACTGGGAATGTGTCAGTTATAATATAATGTAGGAAATGTTTTGTACCAGTATAGTGGTAACGTGTCAGTTATAATACAAGGTTGGAGATGTGTTGAACTAGTTTACTGGGAATGTGTCAGTTATAATATAATGTAGGAAATGTTTTGTACCAGTATACTGGTAATGTGTCAGTTATAATATTATGTTGGAGATGCGCTAACAAGTATACTGGTAACGTGTCAGTTATAATACAAGGTTGGAGATGTGTTGAACCACTTTACTGGGAATGTGTCAGTTATAATATAATGTTGGAAATGTGTTGTACCAGTATACTGGTAACGTGTAAGTTATAATATAATGTTGGAGATGTGTTGAACGAATATACTGGTAATGTGTCAGTTATAATATAATGTTGGAGATGTGTTGAACCAGTATACTTGTTATGTGTCAGTTATAATATAATGTTGGAGATGTGTTGAACCAGTATACTGGTAATGTGTCAGTTATAATATAATGTTGGAGATTTGTTGATCCAATTTAGTTTTCTGGCAATGCGTCAGTTATAATATAATGTTCGAGATGTGTTGAACCAGTATCCTGGTAATGTGTCATTTAATATATATTTTTGGAAATGCGTTGAGCCAGTATACTGCGAATGTATCATTTATAATATAATGCCGGAAATGTTTTGAACCAGTAAACTGAGAATGTGTCAGTTTTAATATTGGAAACGTGTTGAACCAGCATACTGGGAATGTGTCAGTTATAATAAAATGCTGGAATTGTGTTGAAACAGTTTACTGGGAATGTTTCAGTTATAATATAATGTTGAAAATGTATTGAACCAGTATACTGGTAATGTGTCAGTTATAATATAATGTTTTAGATGTATTGAACCAGTATACTGGTAATGTGTCAGTCATAATATAACGTTGAAAATGTGTTGAACCAGTTTACTGGGAATGTGTCAGTTATAATATAATGGTGGAAATGTGTTGAACTAGTATACTGGTAATGTGTCAGTTATATTATTGTGTTGGAAATGTGTTGAACCAGTTTACTGGGAATGCGTCAGTTATAATTTAATGCTGGAAATTTGTTGAACCAGTATACTGGGAATGTGTCAGTTATAATATAACGTTGAAAATGTGTTGAACCAGTTTACTGGGAATATGTCAGTTATAATAAAATGGTGTTGGAAATGTGTTGAATCAGAATAGTCGTAATGCGTCAGTTATAATATAATGTTGGAATTGTGTTGAATCAGTATACTGGGAATGTTTCAGTTATAATATAATGTTGGAGATGTGTTCAACCAGTATACTGGTAATGTGTCAGTTATGATATTATTTTAGAAATGTGTTGAATTAGTTTACTGGAAATGTGTCAGTTATAATATAATAGTGGAAATTTGTTGAACCAGTATACTGGTAATGTGTGAGTTATAATATGGTGTTGGAAATGTGTTGAACCAGTTTACTGGGAATGAGTCAGTTATAATATAATGTTGGAAATGTTTTGAACCAGTATACCGGGAATGTGTCAGTTATAAAATAATGTTGGAGATGTGTTGAACCAGTATACTGGAAATGTGTCAGTTATAATATGGTGTTGGAAATGTGTTGAACCAGTATACTGGTAATGTATTAGTTATAATATAATGTTGGAGATGTGTTGAACCAGTATAGTGGTAATGTGTCAGTTCTAATATGGTGTTGGAACTGATTTGAACCAGTATACTGGTAATGTATTAGTTATAATATAATGTTGGAGATGAGTTGAACCAGTATACTGGTAATGTATTAAGTATAATATATTGATGTAGATTGTTGAACCAGTATACTGGTAATGTGTCGGTTATAATATAATGTTGGAAATGTGTTGAACTAGTTTATTCGGAATGTGTCAGTTATAATATAATGTTGGAAATGTGTTGAAACAGTATACTGGTAATGTGTCAGTTATAATATAATGTTGGGGATGTGTTTAAACAGTATACTGGTAACGTGACAGTTATAATAAATTGTTGGAAATGTGTTGAACCACTATAGTCGTAATGTGTCAGTTATAATATAATGTTTAAAATGTGTTGAACTAGTTTACTGTGAATGTGTCAGTTGTAACAAAATGTTGGAAATGTGTTGAACCTTTATACTGGTACTGTGTCAGTTATAGTAAAATGTTGGAAATGTGTTGAACCAGTATACAGGTAATGTGTCAGGTATAATATAATGTTGGAAATGTGTTAAACCAGTATATTCGTAATGTGTCAGTTATAATTAATTGTAGGAGATGTGTTGAACCAGTAAAGTAGTAATGTGTGAGTTATAATATAGTGTTGGAATTTGTTGAACCAGTAATCTGGTAAAGTGTCAGTTATAATATAATGTTGGAGATGTGTTAAACCAGTATACTGGTTATGTGTCAGTTATAATATAACGTTGAAAACGTGTTGAACCAGTTGACTGGGAATGTGTCAGTTATAATATATTGTTGGAGATGTGTTGAGCCAGTATATTGGGAATGTGTCATTTATAATATAATGCTGGAAATGTTTTGATACAGTATACTGTGAATGTGTCAGTTGGAAACATGTTGAACCAGTACACCGGGAATGTGTCAGTTATAATATAATGCTGGAAATGTGTCGAACCAGTATGCTGGGAATGTGTCAGTTAGAATATAATGTAGGATATGTTTTGAACCAGTATACAGGTAATGTGTCAGGTATAATATAATGTTGGAAATGTGTTGAACCAGTATATTGTTAATCTGTCAGTTATAATTAATTGTAGGAGATGTGTTGAACCAGTATATTAGTAATGTGTTAGTTATAATATAATGTTGGAATTTGTTAAACCAGTATACTGGTAATGTGTCAGTTATAATATAATGTTGGAAATGTTTTGAACCAGTATACTGGTAATGTGTCAGTTAATTTATAATGTTGGAAATGTTCTGAACTAGTTTACTGGGAATGTTTCAGTTATAATATAAAGTTGGAAAAGTGTTGAACCAGTATACTGGTAATATGTCAATTATAATATAATGGTGGAAAAGTGTTGAACCAGTATACTGGTAATGTTTAGTTATAACATAATGTTGGAGATGTGTTGAACCAGTATACTGGTTAATATCAGTTATAATATAATGTTGGAGATGTGTTGAAACAGTATACTGGTAATGTATCAATTATAATATAATGTGGAGATGTGTTGAGCCATTTTGGTTTACTGGCAATGTGTCAGTTATAATATAATGCGGTAGATGTGTGTAACCAGTATATAGGTTATGTGTCAGTTATAATATATTGTTGGAGATGTGTTGAGCCAGTATACTGGGAAAGTGTCATTTATAATATAATGCTGGAAATGTTTTGAACCAGTAAACTGGGAATGTGTCAAGTTTAATATAAAGTTGGAAATGTGTTGAACCAGTATACTCGTAATGTGTCAGTTATAATATAATAATGGGGATGTGTTGTTCCAGTATACTGGAAATGTGTCAGGTATAATATAATGTTGGAAATGTGTTGAACTAGTTTACTGGCAATGTGTCAGTTATAATATAATGTAGGAAATGTGTTGTACCAATATAGTGGTAACGTGTCAGTTATAATTAATAGTTGGAGATGTTTTGAACCAGTACAGTCGTAATGTGTCAGTTATAATATAATGTTGGAAATATGTTGAACCAATATACTCGTAATGTGTCAGTTATAATATAATGTTGGAAATGTGTTGAACCAGTATACTGGTAATGTGTCAGTTATATATGGTGTTGGAAATGTGTTGAACCTGTATACTGGTAATGTGTCAGTTATTATAATATATTGTTGGAGATGTTTTGAACCAGTATACTGGTAATGTGTCAGTTATAATATTATGTTGGAGATGCGTTGAACCAGTATACTGGTAACGTTTCAGTTATAATACAAGGTTGGAGATGTGTTGAACCAGTTTACTGGGAATGTGTCAGTTATAATATCATGTTGGAAATGTGTTGCACCAGTATACTGGTAATGTGTCAGTTATAATATAATGTTGGAGATGTGTTTAACCAGTATACTGGTAATATGTCAGTTAAAGTATAATGTTTGAGATGTGTTGTGACAGCTTAGTTTACTGGGAATGTGTCAGTTATAATATAATGTTGGAGATGTGTTGAACCAGCTTACTGGTAATGTGTCGGTTAAAGTATATTGTTGGAGATGTGTTGAGCCGGTATACTGGGAATGTGTCATTTATAATATAATGCTGGAAATGTTTTGATACAGTATACTGGGAATGTGTCAATTTTAATATAATGTTGGAAACGTGTTGAACCGGTACCTTTGGAATGTGTCAGTTATAATATAATGCTGGAAATGTGTTAAACCAGTATACTGGGAATGTGTCTGTTAGAATATTTTGTAGGAAATGTGTTGAACCAGTATACTGGGAATGTGTCACTTATAACATAATGTTGGAAATGTGTTGAACCAGTATCCTGGTAATGTGTCAGTTATAATATAATGTTGGAGATGTGTTGAACCAGTATAGTGGTTATGTGTCTGTTATAATATAAGGTTGAAAATGTTTTGCACCAGTTGACTGGCAATTTGTCAGTTATAATATAATGTTGGAGATCTGTTGAACGAATATACTGGTAATGTGTCAAATATAATGTAATGTTGTAAATGTGTTGAACCAGTTTACTGGATATGTGTGAGTTATAATATAATGTTGTAGATGTGTTGAACTAGTATACTGGTAATGTGTCAGTTATAATATATTGTTGGAGATGTGTTCAACCAGTTTAGTGGGAATCTGTTGGTTATAAAATAATGTTGGAAATGTGTTGAACCAGTATACTGGTAATGTGTCAGTTATAAAATAATGTTGGTGATGTGTTTAACCAGTATAATTTTAATGTGTCAGTTATAATATAATGTTGTAAATGTGTTGAACTAGTTTACTGGGAATGTGTCAGTTATAACAAAATGTTTGAAATGTGTTGATCCACTACACTGGTACTGTGTCAGTTATAATAAAATGCTGGAAATGTGTTGAACCAGTATTCTGGTAATGTGTCAGTTGGTAATGTGTTAAACCAGTATAGTAGTAATGTGTAAGTTATTATATAATGTTGTAATTTGTTGAACCAGTAAACTGATAATGTGTTATTGTTATAATATAATGCTGGAGATGTGCTGAACCAGTATACTGGTTATGTGTCAGTAAAAATAAAACGATGAAAATGTGTTGAACCAGTTTACTGGGAATGTGTCAGTTATAATACAATGATGTAAATTTGTTGAACTAGTATACTGATAATGTGTCATTTATAATATGGTGTTGGAAATGTGTTGAACCAGTTTACTAGGAATGTGTCAGTTATAATATAATGTTGGAAATGTGTTGAACCAGTATACTGGGAATGTTTCAGTTATAATATAATGTTGGAGATGTGTTGCACCAGTATACTGGTAATGTGGCAGTTATAATAGAACGTTGATAATGTGTTGAACCAGTTTACTGAGAATCTGTCGGTTATAATATAATATTGGGAATGTGTTGAACCAGTATACCGGTAATGTGTCATTTATAATATAATGTTGGGGATGTGTTTAACCAGTATACTGGTAATGTGTCAGTTATAATATAATGTTGAAATGTGTTGAATTAGTTTACTGGGAATGTGTCAATTATAACATAATGTTGGAAAAGTGTTGAACCAGTACACTGGTAATGTGTCAGTTATAATATAATGTTGGAGACGTGTTGAACCAGTATACTGGTAATGTGTCAGTTATATTATAATGTTGGAAATGTGTTGAACTAGTTTACTGGGAATGTGTCAGTTATAATATAATGTAGGAAATGTGTTGTACCACTATAGTGGTAACGTGTCAGTTATAATTAATGGTTGGAGATGTGTTGAACCAATATAGTCGTAATGTGTCAGTTACAATATAATGTTGGAAATATGTTGAACCAATATACTGGTAATGTGTCCGTTATCTATGGTGTTGGAAATGTGTTGAACCAGTATTTTGGTAATGTGTCAGTTATAATATAATGTTCGAGATGTGTTGATCCAGTATACTGGTAATGTGTCAGTTATAATAATATGTTGGAGATGTGTTGAACCGGTTTACTTGGAATGTGTCAGTTATAATATAATGTTGGAAATGTGCTGTACCAGTATAATGGTAATGTGTCAGTTATAATATATTGTTTAAGCTGTGTTGAACGAATATACTGGTAATGTATCAGTTATAATATAATGTTCGAGATGTGTTTAACCAGTATACTGGTAATGTGTCAGTTATAATAATATGTTGGAGATGTGTTGAACCGGTTTACTTGGAATGTGTCAGTTATAATATAATGTTGGAAATGTGCTGTACCAGTATACTGGTAATGTGTCAGTTATAATATATTGTTGAAGCTGTGTTGAACGAATATACTGGTAATGTGTCATTTATAATATAATGTTGGAGATGTGTTGAATCAGTTTACTTGGAATGTGTCAGCTATAATTAATTGTAGGGGATGTGTTGAACCAGTATAGTAGTAATGTGTCAGTTATTATATAATGTTGGAAGTTGTTGAACCAGTATACTGGTAATGTGTCAGTTATAATATAATGTTGGAAATGTGTTGAACTAATTTACTGGGAATGTGTCAATTATAATATAATGTTGGAAATGTGTTGAACCAGTATACTGGTAATGTGTCAGTTATAATATAATGTTGGAGATGTGTTGAACCAGTATAGTGGTAATGTGTCAGTTTAAAATATAACGATGAAAATGTGTTGAACCAGTTTACTGGGAATGTGTCAGTTGTAATACAATGGTGGAAATTTGTTGAACAAGTATACTGATAATGTGTCAGTCATAATATAATGTTGGAAATGTGTTGAACCAGTATACTGGTAATGTTTCAGTTATAATATAATGTTGCAGATGTGTCGAACCAGTATACCAGTAATGCGTCAGTTATAACATAATGTTGGAAATGTGTTGAACCAGTATACTTAATGTGTCAGTTATATTATAATGTTGGAAATGTGTTGAACTAGTTTACTGGGAATGTGTCAGATATAATATAATGTAGGAAATGTGTTGTACCAGTATAGTGGTAACGTGTCAGTTATAATTAATGGTTGGAGATGTTTTGAACCAATATAGTCGTAATGTGTCAGTTACAATATAATGTTGGAAATATGTTGAACCAATATACTGGTATGAGTCAGTTATCTATGGTGTTGGAAATGTGTTGAACCAGTATACTGGTAATGTGTCAGTTATAATACTATGTTGGAGATGCGTTGAGCGAGTATACTGATAACGTTTCAGCTTTAATATAAGGTTGGAGATTTGTTGAACCACCTTACTGCGAATGTGTCAGTGTTAATATAATGGTGGAAATGTGTTGAACCAGTATACTGGTAATATGTCAGTGATAATATGGTGTTGGAAATGTGTTGAACCAGTATATTGGTATTATGTCAGTTATAATATAATTTTAGAGATGTGTTGAACGAATATACTGGTTATGTGTCAGTTATAATATTATGTTGGAAATGTGTTGAACCAGTATACTCTTAATGCGTCCGTTATAATATAATGCTGGAGATGAGTTGAACCAGTATACTGGTAATGTGTCAGTTGTAATATAATGTTAGATATGCGTTGAATCAGTTTACAGGGAATGTGTCATTTATATAATAATGTTGGAAACGTGTTGAACAAGTATACTAGTAATGCGTAAGTTATAATATAATGTTGGGGATGTGTTGAACGAATATACTGGTAATGTGTCAAATATAATGTTATGTTGAAAATGTGTTGAACCAGTATACTTGTTATGTGTCAGGTATAATATATTGTTGGAGATGTGTTCAACCAGTTTACTGGGAATTTGTCAGTTATAATAAAATTTTGGAAATGTGTTGAACCAGTATACTTGTAATGTGTCAGTTATAATTAATTGTTGGAGATGTGTTTAACCAATATAATCGTAATGTGTCGGTTGTAATATAATGTTGGAAATGTGTTGAACCAGTATACTGGGAATGTTTCAGTTATAATATAATGTTGGAGATGTGTTGCACCTGTATACTGGTATTGTGGCAGTTATAATAGAACGTTGAAAATGTGTAGAACCAGTTTACTGGGAATGTGTCAATTATGATATAATGTTGTAAATGTGTTGAACCAGTATACTGGTAATGTGTCAGTTATAATATAATGTTGGAGATATGTTGAACGAATATACTGGTAATGTGTCAAATATTATATAATGTAAATGTGTTGAACCAGTATACTTGTTATGTGTGAGTTATAATATAATGTTGTAGATGTGTTGAACCAGTATACTGGTAATGTGTCAGTTATGATATTATTTTAGAAATGTGTTGAATTAGTTTACTGGAAATGTGTCAGTTATAATATAATAGTGGAAATTTGTTGAACCAGTATACTGGTAATGTGTGAGTTATAATATGGTGTTGGAAATGTGTTGAACCAGTTTACTGGGAATGAGTCAGTTATAATATAATGTTGGAAATGTTTTGAACCAGTATACCGGGAATGTGTCAGTTATAAAATAATGTTGGAGATGTGTTGAACCAGTATACTGGAAATGTGTCAGTTATAATATGGTGTTGGAAATGTGTTGAACCAGTATACTGGTAATGTATTAGTTATAATATAATGTTGGAGATGTGTTGAACCAGTATAGTGGTAATGTGTCAGTTCTAATATGGTGTTGGAACTGATTTGAACCAGTATACTGGTAATGTATTAGTTATAATATAATGTTGGAGATGAGTTGAACCAGTATACTGGTAATGTATTAAGTATAATATATTGATGTAGATTGTTGAACCAGTATACTGGTAATGTGTCGGTTATAATATAATGTTGGAAATGTGTTGAACTAGTTTATTCGGAATGTGTCAGTTATAATATAATGTTGGAAATGTGTTGAAACAGTATACTGGTAATGTGTCAGTTATAATATAATGTTGGGGATGTGTTTAAACAGTATACTGGTAACGTGACAGTTATAATAAATTGTTGGAAATGTGTTGAACCACTATAGTCGTAATGTGTCAGTTATAATATAATGTTTAAAATGTGTTGAACTAGTTTACTGTGAATGTGTCAGTTGTAACAAAATGTTGGAAATGTGTTGAACCTTTATACTGGTACTGTGTCAGTTATAGTAAAATGTTGGAAATGTGTTGAACCAGTATACAGGTAATGTGTCAGGTATAATATAATGTTGGAAATGTGTTGAACCAGTATATTCGTAATGTGTCAGTTATAATTAATTGTAGGAGATGTGTTGAACCAGTAAAGTAGTAATGTGTGAGTTATAATATAGTGTTGGAATTTGTTGAACCAGTAATCTGGTAAAGTGTCAGTTATAATATAATGTTGGAGATGTGTTAAACCAGTATACTGGTTATGTGTCAGTTATAATATAACGTTGAAAACGTGTTGAACCAGTTGACTGGGAATGTGTCAGTTATAATATATTGTTGGAGATGTGTTGAGCCAGTATATTGGGAATGTGTCATTTATAATATAATGCTGGAAATGTTTTGATACAGTATACTGTGAATGTGTCAGTTGGAAACATGTTGAACCAGTACACCGGGAATGTGTCAGTTATAATATAATGCTGGAAATGTGTCGAACCAGTATGCTGGGAATGTGTCAGTTAGAATATAATGTAGGATATGTTTTGAACCAGTATACAGGTAATGTGTCAGGTATAATATAATGTTGGAAATGTGTTGAACCAGTATATTGTTAATCTGTCAGTTATAATTAATTGTAGGAGATGTGTTGAACCAGTATATTAGTAATGTGTTAGTTATAATATAATGTTGGAATTTGTTAAACCAGTATACTGGTAATGTGTCAGTTATAATATAATGTTGGAAATGTTTTGAACCAGTATACTGGTAATGTGTCAGTTAATTTATAATGTTGGAAATGTTCTGAACTAGTTTACTGGGAATGTTTCAGTTATAATATAAAGTTGGAAAAGTGTTGAACCAGTATACTGGTAATATGTCAATTATAATATAATGGTGGAAAAGTGTTGAACCAGTATACTGGTAATGTTTAGTTATAACATAATGTTGGAGATGTGTTGAACCAGTATACTGGTTAATATCAGTTATAATATAATGTTGGAGATGTGTTGAAACAGTATACTGGTAATGTATCAATTATAATATAATGTGGAGATGTGTTGAGCCATTTTGGTTTACTGGCAATGTGTCAGTTATAATATAATGCGGTAGATGTGTGTAACCAGTATATAGGTTATGTGTCAGTTATAATATATTGTTGGAGATGTGTTGAGCCAGTATACTGGGAAAGTGTCATTTATAATATAATGCTGGAAATGTTTTGAACCAGTAAACTGGGAATGTGTCAAGTTTAATATAAAGTTGGAAATGTGTTGAACCAGTATACTCGTAATGTGTCAGTTATAATATAATAATGGGGATGTGTTGTTCCAGTATACTGGAAATGTGTCAGGTATAATATAATGTTGGAAATGTGTTGAACTAGTTTACTGGCAATGTGTCAGTTATAATATAATGTAGGAAATGTGTTGTACCAATATAGTGGTAACGTGTCAGTTATAATTAATAGTTGGAGATGTTTTGAACCAGTACAGTCGTAATGTGTCAGTTATAATATAATGTTGGAAATATGTTGAACCAATATACTCGTAATGTGTCAGTTATAATATAATGTTGGAAATGTGTTGAACCAGTATACTGGTAATGTGTCAGTTATATATGGTGTTGGAAATGTGTTGAACCTGTATACTGGTAATGTGTCAGTTATTATAATATATTGTTGGAGATGTTTTGAACCAGTATACTGGTAATGTGTCAGTTATAATATTATGTTGGAGATGCGTTGAACCAGTATACTGGTAACGTTTCAGTTATAATACAAGGTTGGAGATGTGTTGAACCAGTTTACTGGGAATGTGTCAGTTATAATATCATGTTGGAAATGTGTTGCACCAGTATACTGGTAATGTGTCAGTTATAATATAATGTTGGAGATGTGTTTAACCAGTATACTGGTAATATGTCAGTTAAAGTATAATGTTTGAGATGTGTTGTGACAGCTTAGTTTACTGGGAATGTGTCAGTTATAATATAATGTTGGAGATGTGTTGAACCAGCTTACTGGTAATGTGTCGGTTAAAGTATATTGTTGGAGATGTGTTGAGCCGGTATACTGGGAATGTGTCATTTATAATATAATGCTGGAAATGTTTTGATACAGTATACTGGGAATGTGTCAATTTTAATATAATGTTGGAAACGTGTTGAACCGGTACCTTTGGAATGTGTCAGTTATAATATAATGCTGGAAATGTGTTAAACCAGTATACTGGGAATGTGTCTGTTAGAATATTTTGTAGGAAATGTGTTGAACCAGTATACTGGGAATGTGTCACTTATAACATAATGTTGGAAATGTGTTGAACCAGTATCCTGGTAATGTGTCAGTTATAATATAATGTTGGAGATGTGTTGAACCAGTATAGTGGTTATGTGTCTGTTATAATATAAGGTTGAAAATGTTTTGCACCAGTTGACTGGCAATTTGTCAGTTATAATATAATGTTGGAGATCTGTTGAACGAATATACTGGTAATGTGTCAAATATAATGTAATGTTGTAAATGTGTTGAACCAGTTTACTGGATATGTGTGAGTTATAATATAATGTTGTAGATGTGTTGAACTAGTATACTGGTAATGTGTCAGTTATAATATATTGTTGGAGATGTGTTCAACCAGTTTAGTGGGAATCTGTTGGTTATAAAATAATGTTGGAAATGTGTTGAACCAGTATACTGGTAATGTGTCAGTTATAAAATAATGTTGGTGATGTGTTTAACCAGTATAATTTTAATGTGTCAGTTATAATATAATGTTGTAAATGTGTTGAACTAGTTTACTGGGAATGTGTCAGTTATAACAAAATGTTTGAAATGTGTTGATCCACTACACTGGTACTGTGTCAGTTATAATAAAATGCTGGAAATGTGTTGAACCAGTATTCTGGTAATGTGTCAGTTGGTAATGTGTTAAACCAGTATAGTAGTAATGTGTAAGTTATTATATAATGTTGTAATTTGTTGAACCAGTAAACTGATAATGTGTTATTGTTATAATATAATGCTGGAGATGTGCTGAACCAGTATACTGGTTATGTGTCAGTAAAAATAAAACGATGAAAATGTGTTGAACCAGTTTACTGGGAATGTGTCAGTTATAATACAATGATGTAAATTTGTTGAACTAGTATACTGATAATGTGTCATTTATAATATGGTGTTGGAAATGTGTTGAACCAGTTTACTAGGAATGTGTCAGTTATAATATAATGTTGGAAATGTGTTGAACCAGTATACTGGGAATGTTTCAGTTATAATATAATGTTGGAGATGTGTTGCACCAGTATACTGGTAATGTGGCAGTTATAATAGAACGTTGATAATGTGTTGAACCAGTTTACTGAGAATCTGTCGGTTATAATATAATATTGGGAATGTGTTGAACCAGTATACCGGTAATGTGTCATTTATAATATAATGTTGGGGATGTGTTTAACCAGTATACTGGTAATGTGTCAGTTATAATATAATGTTGAAATGTGTTGAATTAGTTTACTGGGAATGTGTCAATTATAACATAATGTTGGAAAAGTGTTGAACCAGTACACTGGTAATGTGTCAGTTATAATATAATGTTGGAGACGTGTTGAACCAGTATACTGGTAATGTGTCAGTTATATTATAATGTTGGAAATGTGTTGAACTAGTTTACTGGGAATGTGTCAGTTATAATATAATGTAGGAAATGTGTTGTACCACTATAGTGGTAACGTGTCAGTTATAATTAATGGTTGGAGATGTGTTGAACCAATATAGTCGTAATGTGTCAGTTACAATATAATGTTGGAAATATGTTGAACCAATATACTGGTAATGTGTCCGTTATCTATGGTGTTGGAAATGTGTTGAACCAGTATTTTGGTAATGTGTCAGTTATAATATAATGTTCGAGATGTGTTGATCCAGTATACTGGTAATGTGTCAGTTATAATAATATGTTGGAGATGTGTTGAACCGGTTTACTTGGAATGTGTCAGTTATAATATAATGTTGGAAATGTGCTGTACCAGTATAATGGTAATGTGTCAGTTATAATATATTGTTTAAGCTGTGTTGAACGAATATACTGGTAATGTATCAGTTATAATATAATGTTCGAGATGTGTTGATCCAGTATACTGGTAATGTGTCAGTTATAATAATATGTTGGAGATGTGTTGAACCGGTTTACTTGGAATGTGTCAGTTATAATATAATGTTGGAAATGTGCTGTACCAGTATACTGGTAATGTGTCAGTTATAATATATTGTTGAAGCTGTGTTGAACGAATATACTGGTAATGTGTCATTTATAATATAATGTTGGAGATGTGTTGAATCAGTTTACTTGGAATGTGTCAGCTATAATTAATTGTAGGGGATGTGTTGAACCAGTATAGTAGTAATGTGTCAGTTATTATATAATGTTGGAAGTTGTTGAACCAGTATACTGGTAATGTGTCAGTTATAATATAATGTTGGAAATGTGTTGAACTAATTTACTGGGAATGTGTCAATTATAATATAATGTTGGAAATGTGTTGAACCAGTATACTGGTAATGTGTCAGTTATAATATAATGTTGGAGATGTGTTGAACCAGTATAGTGGTAATGTGTCAGTTTAAAATATAACGATGAAAATGTGTTGAACCAGTTTACTGGGAATGTGTCAGTTGTAATACAATGGTGGAAATTTGTTGAACAAGTATACTGATAATGTGTCAGTCATAATATAATGTTGGAAATGTGTTGAACCAGTATACTGGTAATGTTTCAGTTATAATATAATGTTGCAGATGTGTCGAACCAGTATACCAGTAATGCGTCAGTTATAACATAATGTTGGAAATGTGTTGAACCAGTATACTTAATGTGTCAGTTATATTATAATGTTGGAAATGTGTTGAACTAGTTTACTGGGAATGTGTCAGATATAATATAATGTAGGAAATGTGTTGTACCAGTATAGTGGTAACGTGTCAGTTATAATTAATGGTTGGAGATGTTTTGAACCAATATAGTCGTAATGTGTCAGTTACAATATAATGTTGGAAATATGTTGAACCAATATACTGGTATGAGTCAGTTATCTATGGTGTTGGAAATGTGTTGAACCAGTATACTGGTAATGTGTCAGTTATAATACTATGTTGGAGATGCGTTGAGCGAGTATACTGATAACGTTTCAGCTTTAATATAAGGTTGGAGATTTGTTGAACCACCTTACTGCGAATGTGTCAGTGTTAATATAATGGTGGAAATGTGTTGAACCAGTATACTGGTAATATGTCAGTGATAATATGGTGTTGGAAATGTGTTGAACCAGTATATTGGTATTATGTCAGTTATAATATAATTTTAGAGATGTGTTGAACGAATATACTGGTTATGTGTCAGTTATAATATTATGTTGGAAATGTGTTGAACCAGTATACTCTTAATGCGTCCGTTATAATATAATGCTGGAGATGAGTTGAACCAGTATACTGGTAATGTGTCAGTTGTAATATAATGTTAGATATGCGTTGAATCAGTTTACAGGGAATGTGTCATTTATATAATAATGTTGGAAACGTGTTGAACAAGTATACTAGTAATGCGTAAGTTATAATATAATGTTGGGGATGTGTTGAACGAATATACTGGTAATGTGTCAAATATAATGTTATGTTGAAAATGTGTTGAACCAGTATACTTGTTATGTGTCAGGTATAATATATTGTTGGAGATGTGTTCAACCAGTTTACTGGGAATTTGTCAGTTATAATAAAATTTTGGAAATGTGTTGAACCAGTATACTTGTAATGTGTCAGTTATAATTAATTGTTGGAGATGTGTTTAACCAATATAATCGTAATGTGTCGGTTGTAATATAATGTTGGAAATGTGTTGAACCAGTATACTGGGAATGTTTCAGTTATAATATAATGTTGGAGATGTGTTGCACCTGTATACTGGTATTGTGGCAGTTATAATAGAACGTTGAAAATGTGTAGAACCAGTTTACTGGGAATGTGTCAATTATGATATAATGTTGTAAATGTGTTGAACCAGTATACTGGTAATGTGTCAGTTATAATATAATGTTGGAGATATGTTGAACGAATATACTGGTAATGTGTCAAATATTATATAATGTAAATGTGTTGAACCAGTATACTTGTTATGTGTGAGTTATAATATAATGTTGTAGATGTGTTGAACCAGTATACTAGTAATGTGTCAGATATGATATATTGTTGGAGCTGTGTTCAAGGAGTTTACTGGGAATCTGTCGGTTATAATATAATATTGGAAATGTGTTGAACCAGTATACTGGTAGTGTGTCATTTATAATATGATGTTGGGGATGTGTTTAACCAGTATACTGGTAATGTGTCAGTTATAATCTAATGTTGGAAATGTGTTGAACTAGTTTACTGGGAATGTGTCAATAATAACATAATGTTGGAAAAGTGTTGAACCAGTATACTGGTAATGTGTCAGTTATAATATAATGTTGGAGATGTGTTGAACCAGTATACTGGTAATCTGTCAGTAAAAATATGACGATGAAAATGTGTTGAACCAGTTTACTGGGAATGTGTCAGTTGTAATACAATGGTGGAAATTTGTTGAACTAGTATACTGATAATGTGTCAGTCATAATATAATGTTGGAAATGTGTTGAACCAGTATACCGGTAATGTTTCAGTTATAATATAATGTTGCGGATGTGTC
Source organism: Deroplatys truncata (assembly GCA_030765065.1). Taxonomy (NCBI): domain Eukaryota; kingdom Metazoa; phylum Arthropoda; class Insecta; order Mantodea; family Mantidae; genus Deroplatys; species Deroplatys truncata. The sequence goes on along the minus strand of CM060975.1, from coordinate 333,428,489 downwards.
GAACCAGTATACCAGTAATGCGTCAATTATAACATAATGTTGGAAATGCGTTGAACCAGTATACTGGTAATGTGTCAGTTATATTATAATGTTGGAAATGTGTTGCACCAGTATACTGGTAATGTGTCAGTTATAATATAATGTTGGAGATGTGTTTAACGAATATACTGGTAATGTGTCAGATATAATATAATGTTGGAAATACGTTGAACCAGTATACTGGTAGTGTATCAGTTATAATATAATGTTGGAGATGTGTTGAACCAGTTCACTGGTAATGTGTCGGTTAAAATATATTGTTGGAGATGTGTTGAGCCAGTATACTGGGAATGTGTCATTTATAATATAATGCTGGAAATGTTTTGAACCAGTATACATGGAATGTGTCAGTTTTAATGTAATGTTGGAAACGTGTTGAACCAGTATACTGGGAATGTGTCAGATATAATATAATGCTCGAAATGTGTTGAGCCAGTTTACTGGAAATGTAACAGTTATAATATAATGCTGTGAATGTGTTGAACCAGTATACTGGGAATGTGTGAGTTAAAATATAATGTAGGAAATGCGTTGAACCAGTATACTGGTAAGGTGTCACTTATAACATAATGCTGGAAATGTGTTGAACCAGTATAATGGTAATGTGACAGTTATAATACAACGTTGAAGATGTGTTGAACCAGTTTATTGGTTATATGTCCCTTATAATATAATGTTGGAGATGTGTTGAACCAGTATACTTGTTATGTGTCAGTTATAATATAACGTTGAACATGTGTTGAACCAGTTTATTGGGAATGTGTCAGTTATAATATAGTGTTGGAAATGAGTTGATCCAGTATACTGGTAATGTTTCAGTTATAATATAATGTTGGAGATCTGTTGAACGAATATACTGGAATGGTGTCAAATATAATGTAATGTTGAAAATGTGTTGAAATAATATACTGGTTACTTGTGAGTTATAATATAATGCTGTAAATGTGTTGAACCAGTATACTGGTAATGTGTCAATTATAATATAATGTTGGAAATGTGTTGAACTAGTTTACTGGGAATGTGTCAGTTATAACAAAATGTTGGAAATGTGTTGATCCAATATACTGGTACTGAATCATTTATAATAAAATGTTCGAAATGTGTTGAATCAGTATTCTAGTAATGTGTCAGGTGTAAATGTGTTGAACCAGTATATTAGTAATATGTCAGTTATAAATAATTGTTGGAGATGTGTTAAACTAGGGTAGTAGTAATGTGTAAGTTATAATATAATGTTGGAAATGTGTTGAACAAGTATACTGGTAATGTGACAGTTATAATATAATGTTGGAAATGTGTTGAACCAGTATACTGGTAATGTGTCAGTTATAATATATTGTTGGAGATAGGTTCAACCAGTTTACTTGGACTCTGTCGGTTATAATATTATGTTGGAAATGTGTTGAACCAGTATACTGGTAATGTGTCAGTTATAATATAATGTTGAAGATGTGCTGAACCAGTACACTGGTAGTGTGTCAGTTATAAAATAATGTTGGGGATGTGTTGAACCATTATACTGGTAAATCTTCAGTTATAATATAGTGTTGGAAATGTGTTGAACTAGTTTATTGGTACTGTGTCAAATATAATATAATGTCGGAAACGTGTTGAACAAGTATCCTGGTAATGTGTCAGTTATAATATAATGTTGGAAATGTGTTGAACCAGTACACTGGTAATGTGTCAGTTATAATACAATGTAGGAAATGTGTTGAACCAGTATACTTGTAATGTGTCAGTTATAATATAATTTTGGAGATGTGTTGAACCTGTATACTGGTAATGTGTCAGTTAAAGTATAATGTTGGAGATGTGTTGAGCCAGTTTAGTTTACTGGGAATGTGTCAGATATAATATAATGCTGGAAATGTGTTGAACCAGCTTACTGGGAATGTGTCAGTTCTAATATAATGCTGGGAATGTGTTGAACCAGTATACTGGGAATGTGTCTATCTATAATATAATGTTGGAAATGTGTTGAACCAGTATACTCGGAATGTGTCAGTTAGAATATAATGTTGGAAATGTGTTGAACCAGTATACTGGGAATGTGTTATTTATAACATAATATTGGAAATGTGTTGAACCAGTATACTGGTAATGTGTCAGTTATAATATAAGTTGGAGATGTGTTGAACGAGTATACTGGTTATGTGTCAGTTATAGTATAACGTTGAAAATGTGTTGAACCAGTTTACTGGGAACGTGTCAGTTATAATATAATGTTGGAAATGTGTTGAACCAGTATACTGGTAATGTGTCAGTTATAATATATTGTTGGAAATGTGTTGAACCAGTATACTGGTAATGTGTCAGTTATAATTAATTGTTGGAAATGTGTTTAACCAGTATATTAGTAATGTGTCAGTTATAATTGATTGTTGGAGATGTGTTAAACCTGTATACTAGTAATGTGTCAGTTATAATATAATGTTGGAAATGTGTTGAACCAGTATACTGGTAATGAGTCAGTTATAATATAATGTTGGAAATGTGTTGAACCAGTATACTGGTAATGTTTCAGTTATAATATAATGTTGGAAATGCGTTGAACCAGTATACTGGTAATGTGTCAGTTATAATATAATGTTGGAGATGTGTTGAACCAGTATACTGGTAATGTGTCAGTTATAATTAATTGCTGGAAATGTGTTGAACCAGTATACTGGTAATGTGTCAGTTATAATATAATGTTGGAAATGTGTTGAACCAGTATACTGGTAATGTGTCAGTTATAATATAATGTTGGAAATGTGTTGAACCAGTATATTAGTAATGTGTCAGTTATAATTAATTGTTGGAAATGTGTTGAACCAGTATACTGGTAATGTGTTAGTTATATTATAATGTTGGGAATGTGTTGAACTAGTTTATTCGGAATGTGTCAGTTATAATATAATGTTGGAAATGTGTTGAAACAGTATACTGGTAATGTGTCAGTTATAATATAATGTTGGGGATGTGTTTAACCAGTATACGGGTAACGTGTCAGTTATAATAAATTGTTGGAGATGTGTTGAACCACTATAGTCGTAATGTGTCAGTTATAATATAATGTTGAAAATGTGTTGAACTAGTTTACTGGGAATGTGTCAGTTGTAACAAAATGTTGGAAATGTGTTGAACCTGTATACTGGTACTGTGTCAGTTATAGTAAAATGTTGGAAATGTGTTGAACCAGTATACAGGTAATGCGTCAGGTATAATATAATGTTGGAAATGTGTTGAACCAGTATATTCGTAATGTGTCAGTTATAATTAATTGTAGGAGATGTGTTGAACCATTAAAGTAGTAATGTGTGAGTTATAATATAGTGTTGGAATTTGTTGAACCAGTAATCTGGTAAAGTGTCAGTTATAATATAATGTTGGAGATGTGTTGAACCAGTATACTGGTAATGTGTCAATTATAATATAATGTTGGAAATGTGCTGAACTAGTTTACAGGGATAGTTTCAGTTATAATATAATGTTGGAAATGTGTTGAAGCAGTATACTTGTAATGTGTCAACTATAATATAATGGTGGAAATGTGTTGAACCAGTATACTGTTAATGTTTCAGTTATAATCTAATGTTGGAGATGTGTTGAACCAGTATACTGGTTAATGTCAGTTATAATATAGTGTCGGAGATGTGTAGAAACAGTATACTGGTAATGTGTCTGTTATAATATAATGTTGGAGATGTGTTGAGCCATTTTAGTTTACTGGCAATGTGTCAGTTATAATATAATGTTGGAGATGTGTTGAACCAGTATACTGGTTATGTGTCAGTTATAATATATTGTTGGAGATGTGTTGAGCCAGTATACTGGGAATGTGTCATTTATAATATAATGCTGGAAATGTTTTGAACCAGTATACTGGGAATGTGTCAAGTTTAATATAATGTTGGAAACGTGTTGAACCATTATACTGGTAATGTGTCAGTCATAATATATTTTTGGAAATGTGTTGAACCAGTATACTGGTAATGTGTCAGTTATAATATAATGTTGGGGATGTGTTGAACCAGTATACCGGTAATGTGTCAGTTATATTATTATGGTCTAAATGTGTTGAACTAGTTTACAGGGAATGTGTCAGTTATAATATAATGTTTGAAATGTGTTGAACCAGTGTACTGGTAATGTGTCAGTTATAGTATAATGTTGGAAATGTGTTGAACTAGTTTACTGGGAATGTGTCAGTTATAATATAATGTAGGAAATGTTTTGTACCAGTATAGTGGTAACGTGTCAGTTATAATACAAGGTTGGAGATGTGTTGAACTAGTTTACTGGGAATGTGTCAGTTATAATATAATGTAGGAAATGTTTTGTACCAGTATACTGGTAATGTGTCAGTTATAACATTATGTTGGAGATGCGCTAACAAGTATACTGGTAACGTGTCAGTTATAATACAAGGTTGGAGATGTGTTGAACCACTTTACTGGGAATGTGTCAGTTATAATATAATGTTGGAAATGTGTTGTACCAGTATACTGGTAATGTGTAAGTTATAATATAATGTTGGAGATGTGTTGAACGAATATACTGGTAATGCGTCAGTTATAATATAATGTTGGAGATGTGTTGAACCAGTATACTTGTTATGTGTCAGTTATAATATAATGTTGGAGATGTGTTGAACCAGTATACTGGTAATGTGTCAGTTATAATATAATGTTGGAGATTTGTTGATCGAATTTAGTTTTCTGATAATGTGTCAGTTATAATATAATGTTCGAGATGTTTTGAACCAGTATACTGGTAATGTGTCATTTAATATATATTTTTGGAGATGCGTTCAGCCAGTATACTGCGAATGTATCATTTATAATATAATGCCGGAAATGTTTTGAACCAGTAAACTGGGAATGTGTCAGTTTTAATATTGGAAACGTGTTGAACCAGCATACTGGGAATGTGTCAGTTATAATAAAATGCTGGAATTGTGTTGAAACAGTTTACTGGGAATGTTTCAGTTATAATATAATGTTGGAAATGTATTGAACCAGTATACTGGTAATGTGTCAGTTATAATATAATGTTTTAGATGTATTGAACCAGTATACTGGTAATGTGTCGGTCATAATATAACGTTGAAAATGTGTTGAACCAGTTTACTGGGAATGTGTCAGTTATAATATAATGGTGGAAATATGTTGAACTAGTATACTGGTAATGTGTCAGTTATATTATTGTGTTGGAAATGTGTTGAACCAGTTTACTGGGAATGCGTCAGTTATAATTTAATGCTGGAAATTTGTTGAACCAGTATACTGGGAATGTGTCAGTTATAATATAACGTTGAAAATGTGTTGAACCAGTTTACTGGGAATATGTCAGTTATAATAAAATGGTGCTGGAAATGTGTTGAATCAGAATAGTCGTAATGCGTCAGTTATAATATAATGTTGGAATTGTGTTGAATCAGTATACTGGGAATGTTTCAGTTATAATATAATGTTGGAGATGTGTTCAACCAGTATACTGGTAATGTGTCAGTTATGATATTATTTTGGAAATGTGTTGAATTAGTTTACTGGAAATGTGTCAGTTATAATATAATAGTGGAAATTTGTTGAACCAGTATACTGGTAATGTGTGAGTTATAATATGGTGTTGGAAATGTGTTGAACCAGTTTACTGGGAATGAGTCAGTTATAATATAATGTTGGAAATGTTTTGAACCAGTATACCGGGAATGTGTCAGTTATAAAAAAATGTTGCAGATGTGTTGAACCAGTATACTGGAAATGTGTCAGTTATAATATGGTGTTGGAAATGTGTTGAACCAGTATACTGGTAATGTATTAGTTATAATATAATGTTGGAGATGTGTTGAACCAGTATAGTGGTAATGTGTCAGTTCTAATATGGTGTTGGAACTGATTTGAACCAGTATACTGGTAATGTATTAGTTATAATATAATGTTGGAGATGAGTTGAACCAGTATACTGGTAATGTATTAGGTATAATATATTGATGTAGATTGTTGAACCAGTATACTGGTAATGTGTCGGTTATAATATAATGTTGGAAAGGTGTTGAACTAGTTTATTCGGAATGTGTCAGTTATAATATAATGTTGGAAATGTGTTGAAACAGTATACTGGTAATGTGTCAGTTATAATATAATGTTGGGGATGTGTTTAAACAGTATACTGGTAACGTGACAGTTATAATAAATTGTTGGAAATGTGTTGAACCACTATAGTCGTAATGTGTCAGTTATAATATAATGTTTAAAATGTGTTGAACTAGTTTACTGTGAATGTGTCAGTTGTAACAAAATGTTGGAAATGTGTTGAACCTTTATACTGGTACTGTGTCAGTTATAGTAAAATGTTGGAAATGTGTTGAACCAGTATACAGGTAATGTGTCAGGTATAATATAATGTTGGAAATGTGTTGAACCAGTATATTCGTAATGTGTCAGTTATAATTAATTGTAGGAGATGTGTTGAACCAGTAAAGTAGTAATGTGTGAGTTATAATATAGTGTTGGAATTTGTTGAACCAGTAATCTGGTAAAGTGTCAGTTATAATATAATGTTGGAGATGTGTTAAACCAGTATACTGGTTATGTGTCAGTTATAATATAACGTTGAAAACGTGTTGAACCAGTTGACTGGGAATGTGTCAGTTATAATATATTGTTGGAGATGTGTTGAGCCAGTATATTGGGAATGTGTCATTTATAATATAATGCTGGAAATGTTTTGATACAGTATACTGTGAATGTGTCAGTTGGAAACATGTTGAACCAGTACACCGGGAATGTGTCAGTTATAATATAATGCTGGAAATGTGTCGAACCAGTATGCTGGGAATGTGTCAGTTAGAATATAATGTAGGATATGTTTTGAACCAGTATACAGGTAATGTGTCAGGTATAATATAATGTTGGAAATGTGTTGAACCAGTATATTGTTAATCTGTCAGTTATAATTAATTGTAGGAGATGTGTTGAACCAGTATAGTAGTAATGTGTTAGTTATAATATAATGTTGGAATTTGTTAAACCAGTATACTGGTAATGTGTCAGTTATAATATAATGTTGGAAATGTTTTGAACCAGTATACTGGTAATGTGTCAGTTAATTTATAATGTTGGAAATGTTCTGAACTAGTTTGCTGGGAATGTTTCAGTTATAATATAAAGTTGGAAAAGTGTTGAACCAGTATACTGGTAATATGTCAATTATAATATAATGGTGGAAAAGTGTTGAACCAGTATACTGGTAATGTTTAGTTATAACATAATGTTGGAGATGTGTTGAACCAGTATACTGGTTAATATCAGATATAATATAATGTTGGAGATGTGTTGAAACAGTATACTGGTAATGTATCAATTATAATATAATGTGGAGATGTGTTGAGCCATTTTGGTTTACTGGCAATGTGTCAGTTATAATATAATGCGGTAGATGTGTGTAACCAGTATATTGGTTATGTGTCAGTTATAATATATTGTTGGACATGTGTTGAGCCAGTATACTGGGAAAGTGTCATTTATAATATAATGCTGGAAATGTTTTGAACCAGTAAACTGGGAATGTGTCAAGTTTAATATAAAGTTGGAAATGTGTTGAACCAGTATACTCGTAATGTGTCAGTTATAATATAATAATGGGGATGTGTTGTTCAAGTATACTGGAAATGTGTCAGGTATAATATAATGTTGGAAATGTGTTGAACTAGTTTACTGGCAATGTGTCAGTTATAATATAATGTAGGAAATGTGTTGTACCAATATAGTGGTAACGTGTCAGTTATAATTAATAGTTGGAGATGTTTTGAACCAGTACAGTCGTAATGTGTCAGTTATAATATAATGTTGGAAATATGTTGAACCAATATACTCGTAATGTGTCAGTTATAATATAATGTTGGAAATGTGTTGAACCAGTATACTGGTAATGTGTCAGTTATATATGGTGTTGGAAATGTGTTGAAACAGTATACTGGTAATGTGTCAGTTATTATAATATATGGTTGGAGATGTTTTGAACCAGTATACTGGTAATGTGTCAGTTATAATATTATGTTGGAGATGCGTTGAACCAGTACACTAGTAACGTTTCAGTTATAATACAAGGTTGGAGATGTGTTGAACCAGTTTACTGGGAATGTGTCAGTTATAATATCATGTTGGAAATGTGTTGCACCAGTATACTGGTAATGTGTCAGTTATAATATAATGTTGGAGATGTATTTAACGAATATACTGGTAATGTGTCAGATATAATATAATGTTGGAAATACGTTGAACCAGTATACTGGTAGTGTATCAGTTATAATATAATGTTGGAGATGTGTTGAACCAGTTCACTGGTAATGTGTCGGTTAAAATATATTGTTGGAGATGTGTTGAGCCAGTATACTTGGAATGTGTCATTTATAATATAATGCTGGAAATGTTTTGAACCAGTATACTGGGAATGTGTCAGTTTTAATATAATGTTGGAAACGTGTTGAACCAGTATACTGGGAATGTGTCAGATATAATATAATGCTCGAATTGTGTTGAGCCAGTTTACTGGAAATGTGACAGTTATAATATAATGCTGGGAATGTGTTAACCAGTATACTGGGAATGTATCTATTTATAATATAATGTTGGAAATGTGTTGAACCAGTATACTGGGAATGTGTGAGTTAAAATATAATGTAGGAAATGTGTTGAACCAGTATACTGGTAAGGTGTCACTTATAACATAATGCTGGAAATGTGTTGAACCAGTATACTGGTAATGTGTCATTTATAATATAACGTTGAAGATGTGTTGAACCAGTTTATTGGTTATGTGTCAGTTATAATATAATGTTGGAAATATGTTGATCCAGTATACTGGTTATGTGTCAGTTATAATATAACGTTGAAGATGTGTTGAACCAATTTTAAGGTTATGTGTCAGTTATAATAAAATGTTGGAAATGTGTTGAACCAGTATAATGGTAATGTGTCAGTTATAATACAACGTTGAAGATGTGTTGAACCAGTTTATTGGTTATATGTCCCTTATAATATAATGTTGGAGATGTGTTGAACCAGTATACTTGTTATGTGTCAGTTATAATATAACGTTGAACATGTGTTGAACCAGTTTATTGGGAATGTGTCAGTTATAATATAGTGTTGGAAATGAGTTGATCCTGTATACTGGTAATGTGTCAGTTATAATATAATGTTGGAGATCTGTTGAACGAATATACTGGAATGGTGTCAAATATAATGTAATGTTGAAAATGTGTTGAAATAGTATACTGGTTATTTGTGAGTTATAATATAATGCTGTAAATGTGTTGAACCAGTATACTGGTAATGTGTCAATTATAATATAATGTTGGAAATGTGTTGAACTAGTTTACTGGGAATGTGTCAGTTATAACAAAATGTTGGAAATGTGTTGATCCAATATACTGGTACTGAATCATTTATAATAAAATGTTCGAAATGTGTTGAATCAGTATTCTAGTAATGTGTCAGTTGTAAATGTGTTGAACCAGTATATTAGTAATATGTCAGTTATAAATAATTGTTGGAGATGTGTTAAACTAGCGTAGTAGTAATGTGTCAGTTATAATATAATGTTGGAAATGTGTTGAACAAGTATACTGGTAATGTGACAGTTATAATATAATGTCTGAAAGGTGTTGAACCAGTATACTGGTAATGTGTCAGTTATAATATATTGTTGGAGATGTGTTCAACCAGTTTACTTGGACTCTGTCGGTTATAATATAATGCTGGAAATGTGTTGAACCAGTATACTGGTAATGTGTCAGTTATAATATAATGTTGAAGATGTGTTGAACCAGTACACTGGTAGTGTGTCAGTTATAAAATAATGTTGGGGATGTGTTGAATCCATTATACTGGTAAATCTTCAGTTATAATATAGTGTTGGAAATGTGTTGAACTAGTTTACTGGTACTGTGTCAGATATAATATAATGTCTGAAACGTGTTGAAGAGGTATCCTGGTAATGTGTCAGTTATAATATAATGTTGGAAATGTGTTGAACCAGTACACTGGTAATGTGTCAGTTATAATATAATGTTGGAAATGTGTTGAACCAGTATACTTGTTATGTGTCAGTTATAATATAATGTTTGAGATGTGTTGAACCAGTATACTGGTAATGTGTCATTTAATATATATTTTTGGAGATGCGTTGAGCCAGTATACTGCGAATGTATCATTTATAATATAATGCCGGAAATGTTTTGAACCAGAAAACTGGGAATGTGTCAGTTTTGATATTGGAAACGTGTTGAACCAGCATACTGGGAATGTGTCAGTTATAATAAAATGCTGGAATTGTGTTGAAACAGTTTACTGGGAATGTTTCAGTTATAATATAATGTTGGAAATGTATTGAACCAGTATACTGGTAATGTATCAGTTATAATATAATGTTTTAGATGTATTGAACCAGTATACTGGTAATGTGTCAGTCATAATATAACGTTGAAAATGTGTTGAACCAGTTTACTGGGAATGTGTCAGTTATAATATAATGGTGGAAATGTGTTGAACTAGTATACTGGAAATGTGTCAATTATAATATTGTGTTGGAAATGTGCTGAACCAGTTTACTGGGAATGCGTCAGTTATAATTTAATGCTGAAAATTTGTTGAACCGGTATACTGGGAATGTGTCAGTTATAATATAACGTTGAAAATGTGTTGATCCAGTTTACTGGGAATATGTCAGTTATAATAAAATGGTGTTCGAAATGTGTTGAATCAGTATAGTCGTAATGCGTCAGTTATAATATAATGTTGTAAATGTGTTGAATAAGTATACTGGGAATGTTTCAGTTATAATATAATGTTGGAGATGTGTTCAACCAGTATACTGGTAATGTGTCAGTTATAATATTATTTTGGAAATGTGTTGAACTAGTTTACTGGAAATGTGTCAGTTATAATATAATAGTGGAAATTTGTTGAACCAGTATACTGGTAATGTGTGAGTTTTAATATGGTGTTGGAAATGTGTTGAACCAGTTTACTGGGAATGAGTCAGTTGTAATATAATGTTGGAAATGTTTTGAACCAGTATACCGGGAATGTGTCAGTTATAAAATAATGTTGGAGATGTGTTGAACCAGTATACTGGAAATGTGTCAGTTATAATATGGTGTTGGAAATGTGTTGAATTAGTATACTGGTAATGTATTAGTTATAATATAATGTTGGAGATGTGTTGAACCAGTATAGTGGTAATGTGTCAGTTCTATTATGGTGTGGAACTGATTTGAACCAGTATACTGGTAATGTATTAGTTATAATATAATGTTGGAGATGAGTTGAACCAGTATACTGGTAATGTATTAGGTATAATATATTGATGGAGATTGTGGAACCAGTATACTGGTAATGTGTCGGTTATAATATAATGTTGGAAATGTGTTGAACTAGTTTATTCGGAATGTGTCAGTTATAATATAATGTTGGAAATGTGTTGAAACAGTATACTGGTAATGTGTCAGTTATAATATAATGTTGGGGATGTGTTTAACCAGTATACTGGTAACGTGTCAGTTATAATAAATTGTTGGAGATGTGTTGAACCACTATAGTCGTAATGTGTCAGTTATAATATAATGTTGAAAATGCGTTGAACTAGTTTACTGTGAATGTGTCAGTTGTAACAAAATGTTTGAAATGTGTTGAACCTTTATACTGGTACTGTGTCAATTATAGTAAAATTTTGGAAATGTGTTGAACCAGTATACAGGTAATGTGTCAGGTATAATATAATGTTGGAAATGTGTTGAACCAGTATATTCGTAATGTGTCATTTATAATTAATTGTAGGAGATGTGTTGAACCAGTAAAGTAGTAATGTGTGAGTTATAATATAGTGTTGGAATTTGTTGAACCAGTAATCTGGTAAAGTGTCAGTTATAATATAATGTTGGAGATGTGTTAAACCAGTATACTGGTTATGTGTCAGTTATAATATAACGTTGAAAACGTGTTGAACCTGTTGACTGGGAATGTGTCAGTTATAATATATTGTTGGAGATGTGTTGAGCCAGTATACTGGGAATGTGTCATTTATAATATAATGCTGGAAATGTTTTGATACAGTATACTGTGAATGTGTCAGTTTTAATATAATGTTGGAAACATGTTGAACCAGTACACCGTGAATGTGTCAGTTATAATATAATGCTGGAAATGTGTCTAACCAGTATGCTGGGAATGTGTCAGTTAGAATATAATGTTGGAAATGTGTTGAACCAGTATACTTGTTATGTGTCAGTTATAATATAATTTTGGAGATGTGTTGAACCTGTATACTGGTAATGTGTCAGTTAAAGTATAATGTTGGAGATGTGTTGAGCCAGTTTAGTTTACTGGTAATGTGTCACTTATAATATAATGTTGGAGATGTGTTGAACCAGTACACTGGTAATGTTTCAGTTATAATATAATGTTGGAGATGTGTTGAACCAGTATACTTGTTATGTGTCAGTTATAATATAATGTTGGAGATGTGTTCAACCAGTATTTTGGTAATGTGTCAGTTAAAGTATAATGTTGGAGAAGTGTTGAGCCAGTTTAGTTTACTGGGAATGTGTCAGTTATAATATAATGTTGGAGATGTGTTGAACCAGCTTACTGGTAATTTGTCGGTTAAAATATATTGTTGGAGATGTGTTGAGCCAGTATACTGGGAATGTGTCATTTATAATATAATGCTGGAAATGTTTTGATACAGTATACTGGGAACGTGTCAGTTTTAATATAGTGTTGGAAACGTGTTGAACCAGTACACTGGGAATGTGTCAGTTATAATATAATGCTGGAAATGTGTTGAACCAGTTTACTGGGAATTTGTCAGTTCTAATATAATGCTGGGAATGTGTTGAACCAGTATACTGGGAATGTGTCTATCTATAATATAGTGTTGGAAATGTGTTGAACCAGTATACTCGGAATGTGTCAGTTAGAATATAATGTAGGAAATGTGTTGAACCAGTATACTGGGAATGTGTTATTTATAACATAATGTTGGAAATGTGTTGAACCAGTATACTGGTAATGTGTCAGTTATAATATAATGTTGGAGATGTTTTGAACGAGTATACTGGTTATGTGTCAGTTATAGTATAACGTTGAAAATGTGTTGAACCAGTTTACTGGGAACGTGTCAGTTATAATATAATGTTGGAAATGTGTTGAACCAGTATACTGGTAATGTGTCAGTTTTAATATATTGTTAAAAATGTGTTTAACCAGTATATTAGTAATGTGTCAGTTATAATTAGTTGTTGGAGATGTGTTATACCAGTATACTGGTAATGTGTCAGTTATAATATAATGTTGAAAATGTGTTGAACCAGTATACTGGTAATGTGTCAGTTATAATATAATGTTGGAAATGTGTTGAACCAGTATACTGGTAATGTGTCAGTTATAATATAATGTTGGAAATGCGTTGAACCAGTATACTGGTAATGTGTCAGTTATAATATAATGTTGGAGATGTGTTGAACCAGTATACTGGTAATGTGTCAGTTATAATTAATTGTTGGAAATGTGTTGAACCAGTATACTGGTAATGTGTCAGTTATAATATAATGTTAGAAATGTGTTGAACCAGTATACTGGTAATGTGTCAGTTATAATATAATGTTGGAAATGTGTTGAACCAGTATATTAGTAATGTGTCAGTTATAATTAATTGTTGGAAATGTGTTGAACCAGTATACTGGTAATGTGTCAGATATATTATAATGTTGGAGATGTGTTGAAACAGTATACTGGCAATGTGTCAGTTATAATATAATGTTGGGGATGTGTTTAACCAGTATACTGGTAACGTGTCAGTTATAATAAATTGTTGGAGATGTGTTGAACCACTATAGTAGTAATGTGTCAGTTATAATATAATGTTGAAAATGTGTTAAACCTGTATACTGGTACTGTGTCAGTTATTATAAAATGTTGGAAATGTGTTGACCCAGTATACAGGTAATGTGTCAGGTATAATATAATGTTGGAAATGTGTTGAACCAGTATATTCGTAATGTGTCAGTTATAATTAATTGTAGGAGATGTGTTGAACCAGTAAAGTAGTAATGTGTGAGTTATAATATAGTGTTGGAATTTGTTGAAACAGTAATCTGGTAAAGTGTCAGTTATAATATAATGTTGGAGATGTGTTGAACCAGTATACTGGTAATGGGTCAATTATAATATAATGTTGGAAATGTTCTGAACTAGTTTACAGGGATAGTTTCAGTTATAATATAATGTTGGAAACGTGTTGAACCAGTATACTGGTAATGTGTCAATTATAATATAATGGTGGAAATGTGTTGAACCAGTATACTGTTAATGTTTCAGTTATAATCTAATGTTGGAGATGTGTTGAACCAGTATACTGGTTAATGTCAGTTATAATATAGTGTCGGAGATGTGTAGAAACAGTATACTGGTAATGTGTCGGTTATAATATAATGTTGGAGATGTGTTGAGACATTTTAGTTTACTGGCAATGTGTCAGTTATAATATAATGTTGGAGATGTGTTGAACCAGTATACTGGTTATGTGTCAGTTATAATATATTGTTGGAGATGTGTTGAGCCAGTATACTGGGAATGTGTCATTTATAATATAATGCTGGAAACGTTTTGAACCAGTATACTGGGAATGTGTCAAGTTTAATATAATGTTGGAAACGTGTTGAACCATTATACTGGTAATGTGTCAGTCATAATATATTTTTGGAAATGTGTTGAACCAGTATACTGGTAATGTGTCAGTTATAATATAATGTTGGAAATGTGTTGAACCAGTGAACTGGTAATGTGTCAGTTATAGTATAATGTTGGAAATGTGTTGAACTAGTTTAATGGGAATGTGTCAGTTATAATATAATGTAGGAAACGTTTTGTACCAGTATAGTGGTAACGTGTCAGTTATAATACAAGGTTGGAGATGTGTTGAACTAGTTTACTGGGAATGTGTCAGTTATAATATAATGTAGGAAATGTTTTGTACCAGTATACTGGTAATGTGTCAGTTATAATATTATGTTGGAGATGCGCTAACAAGTATACTGGTAACGTGTCAGTTATAATACAAGGTTAGAGATGTGTTGAACCACTTTACTGGGAATGTGTCAGTTATAATATAATGTTGGAAATGTGTTGTACCAGTATACTGGTAATGTGTAAGTTATAATATAATGTTGGAGATGTGTTGAACGAATATACTGGTAATGTGTCAGTTATAATATAATGTTGGAGATGTGTTGAACCAGTATCCTGGTTATGTGTCAGTTATAATATAATGTTGGAGATGTGTTGAACCAGTATACTGGTAATGTGTCAGTTATAATATAATGTTGGAGATTTGTTGATCCTGTTTAGTTTACTGGGAATGTGTCAGTTATAATATAATGTTGGAGATGTGTTGAACCAGTATACTGGTAATGTGTCATTTAATATATATTTTTGGAGATGCGTTGAGCCAGTATACTGCGAATGTATCATTTATAATATAATGCCGGAAATGTTTTGAACCAGTAAACTGGGAATGTGTCAGTTTTAATATTGGAAACGTGTTGAACCAGCATACTGGGAATGTGTCAGTTATAATAAAATGCTGGAATTGTGTTGAAACAGTTTACTGGGAATGTTTCAGTTATAATATAATGTTGGAAATGTATTGAACCAGTATACTGGTATTGTGTCAGTTATAATATAATGTTTTAGATGTATTGAACCAGTATACTGGTAATGTGTCAGTCATAATATAACGTTGAAAATGTGTTGAACCATTTCACTGGGAATGTGTCAGTTATAATATAATGGTGGAAATGTGTTGAACTAGAATACTGGTAATGTGTCAGTTATAATATTGTGTTGGAAATGTGTTGAACCAGTTTACTGGGAATGCGTCAGTTATAATTTAATGCTGGAAATTTTTGAACCAGTATACTGGGAATGTGTCAGTTATAATATAACGTTGAAAATGTGTTGAACCAGTTTACTGGGAATATGTCAGTTATAATAAAATGGTGTTGGAAATGTGTTGAATCAGAATAGTCGTAATGCGTCAGTTATAATATAATGTTGGAAATGTGTTGAACCAGTATACTGGGAATGTGTCAGTTATAATATTATTTTGGAAATGTGTTGAACTAGTTTACTGGAAATGTGTCAATTATAATATAATAGTGGAAATTTGTTGAACCAGTATACTGGTAATGTGTGAGTTATAATATGGTGTTGGAAATGTGTTGAACCAGTTTACTGGGAATGAGTCAGTTATAATATAATGTTGGAAATGTTTTGAACCAGTATACCGGGAATGTGTCAGTTATAAAATAATGTTGGAGATGTGTTGAACCAGTATACTGGGAATGTTTCAGTTATAATATAATCTTGGAGATGTGTTCAACCAGTATACTGGTAATGTGTCAGTTATAATATTATTTTGGAAATGTGTTGAACTAGTTTACTGGAAATGTGTCAGTTATAATATAATAGTGGAAATTTGTTGAACCAGTACACTGGTAATGTGTCAGTTATAATATGGTGTTGGAAATGTGCTGAACCAGTATACTGGTAATGTATTAGTTATAATATAATGTTGGAGATGTGTTGAACCAGTATAGTGGTAATGTGTCAGTTCTAATATGGTGTTGGAACTGATTTGAACCAGTATACTGGTAATGTATTAGTTATAATATAATGTTGGAGATGAGTTGAACCAGTATACTGGTAATGTATTAGGTATAATATATTGATGGAGATTGTTGAACCAGTATACTGGTAATGTGTCGGTTATAATATAATGTTGGAAATGTGTTGAAACAGTATACCGGTAATGTGTCAGTTATAATATAATGTTGGGGATGTGTTTAACCAGTATACTGGTAACGTGTCAGTTATAAGAAATTGTTGGAGATGTGTTGAACCACTATAGTCGTAATGTGTCAGTTATAATATAATGTTGAAAATGTGTTGAACTAGTTTACTGTGAATGTGTCAGTTGTAACAAAATGTTGGAAATGTGTTGAACCTTTATACTGGTACTGTGTCAGTTATAGTAAAATGTTGGAAATGTGTTGAACCAGTATACAGGTAATGTGTCAGGTATAATATAATGTTGGAAATGTGTTGAACCAGTATATTCGTAATGTGTCAGTTATAATTAATTGTAGGAAATGTGTTGAACCAGTAAAGTAGTAATGTGTGAGTTATAATATAGTGTTGGAATTTGTTGAACCAGTAATCTGGTAAAGTGTCAGTTATAATATAATGTTGGAGATGTGTTAAACCAGTATACTGGTTATGTGTCAGTTATAATATAACCTTGAAAACGTGTTGAACCAGTTGACTGGGAATGTGTCAGTTATAATATATTGTTGGAGATGTGTAGAGCCAGTATACTGGGAATGTGTCATTTATAATATAATGCTGGAAATGTTTTGATACAGTATACTGTGAATGTGTCAGTTTTAATATAATGTTGGAAACAGGTTGAACCAGTACACCGGGAATGTGTCAGTTATAATATAATGCTGGAGATGTGTCGAACCAGTATACTGGTTAATATCAGTTATAATATAATGTAGAGATGTGTTGAGCCATTTTAGTTTACTGGCAATGTGTCAGTTATAATATAATGTTGGAGATGTGTGTAACCAGTATATTGGTTATGTGTCAGTTATAATATATTGTTGGAGATCTGTTGAGCCAGTATACTGGGAAAGTGTCATTTATAATATAATGCTGGAAATGTTTTGAACCAGTAAACTGGGAAAGTGTCAAGTTTAATATAATGTTGGAAATGTGTTGAACCAGTATACTCGTAATGTGTCAGTTATAATATAATAATGGGGATGTGTTGTTCCAGTATACTGGTAATGTGTCAGGTATAATATAATGTTGGAAATGTGTTGAACTAGTTTACTGGCAATGTGTCAGTTATAATATAATGTAGGAAATGTGTTGTACCAATATAGTGTTAACGTGTCAGTTATAATTAATAGTTGGAGATGTTTTGAGCCAGTACAGTCGTAATGTGTCAGTTATAATATAATGTTGGAAATATGTTGAACCAATATACTGGTTATGTGTCAGTTATAATATAATGTTGGAAATGTGTTGAACCAGTATACTGGTAATGTGTTAGTTATTATAATATATTGTTGGAGATGTTTTGAACCAGTACACTGGTAATGTGTCAGTTATAATATTATGTTGGAGATGCGTTGAACCAGTATACTGGTAACGTTTCAGCTATAATACAAGGTTGGAGATGTGTTGAACCAGTTTACTGGGAATGTGTCAGTTATAATATCATGTTGGAAATGTGTTGCACCAGTATACTGGTAATGTGTCAGTTATAATATAATGTTGGAGATGTGTTTAACGAATATACTGGTAATGTGTCAGATATAATATAATGTTGGAAATACGTTGAACCAGTATACTGGTAGTGTATCAGTTATAATATAATGTTGGAGATGTGTTGAACCAGTTCACTGGTAATGTGTCGGTTAAAATATATTGTTGGAGATGTGTTGAGCCAGTATACTGGGAATGTGTCATTTATAATATAATGCTGGAAATGTTTTGAACCAGTATACTGGGAATGTGTCAGTTTTAATATAATGTTGGAAACGTGTTGAACTAGTATACTGGGAATGTGTCAGATATAATATAATGCTCGAAATGTGTTGAGCCAGTTTACTGGAAATGTGACAGTTATAATATAATGCTGGGAATGTGTTAACCAGTATACTGGGAATGTATCTATTTATAATATAATGTTGGAAATGTGTTGAACCAGTATACTGGGAATGTGTGAGTTAAAATATAATGTAGGAAATGTGTTGAACCAGTATACTGGTAAGGTGTCACTTATAGCATAATGCTGGTAATGTGTTGAACCAGTATACTGGTAATGTGTCATTTATAATATAACGTTGAAGATGTGTTGAACCAGTTTATTGGTTATGTGTCAATTATAATATAATGTTGGAAATATGTTGATCCAGTATACTGGTTATGTGTCAGTTATAATATAACCTTGAAGATGTGTTGAACCAGTTTATTGCTTATATGTCCCTTATAATATAATGTTGGAGATGTGTTGAACCAGTATACTTGTTATGTGTCAGTTATAATATAACGGTGAACATGTTTTGAACCAGTTTATTAGGAATGTGTCAGTTATAATATAGTGTTGGAAATGAGTTGATCCAGTATACTGGTAATGTGTCAGTTATAATATAATGTTGGGAATCTGTTGAACGAATATACTGGAATGGTGTCAAATATAATGTAATGTTGAAAATGTGTTGAAATAGTATACTGGTTATTTGTGAGTTATAATATAATGCTGTAAATGTGTTGAACCAGTATACTGGTAATGTGTCAATTATAATATAATGTTGGAAATGTGTTGAACTAGTTTACTGGGAATGTGTCAGTTATAACAAAATGTTGGAAATGTGTTGATCCAATATACTGGTACTGAATCATTTATAATAAAATGTTCGAAATGTGTTGAATCAGTATTCTAGTAATGTGTCAGTTGTAAATGTGTTGAACCAGTATATTAGTAATATGTCAGTTATAAATAATTGTTGGAAATGTGTTAAACTAGCGTAGTAGTAATGTGTCAGTTATAATATGATGTTGGAAGTGTGTTGAACAAGTATACTGGTAATGTGACAGTTATAATATAATGTTGGAAATGTGTTGAACCAGTATACTGGTAATGTGTCAGTTATAATATATTGTGGAGATGTGTTCAACCAATTTACTAGGACTCTGTCTGTTATAATATAATGTTGGAAATGTGTTGAACCAGTATACTGGTAATGTGTCAGTTATAAAATAATGTTGGGGATGTGTTGAACCATTATACTGGTAAATCTTCAGTTATAATATAGTGTTGGAAATGTGTTGAACTAGTTTACTGGTACTGTGTCAGATATAATATAATGTCGGAAACGTGTTGAACAAGTATCCTGGTAATGTGTCAGTTATAATATAATGTTGGAAATGTGTTGAACCAGTACACTGGTAATGTGTCAGTTATAATATAATGTTGGAAATGTGTTGAACCAGTATACTTGTTATGTGTCAGTTATAATTTAATTTTGGAGATGTGTTGAACCTGTATACTGGTAATGTGTCAGTTAAAGTATAATGTTGGAGATGTGTTGAGCCAGTTTAGTTTACTGGTAATGTGTTACTTATAATATAATGTTGGAGATGGTTTGAACCAGTACACTGGTAATGTTTCAGTTATAATATAATGTTGGAGATGTGTTGAACCAGTATACTTGTTATGTGTCAGTTATAATATAATGTTGGAGATGTGTTCAACCAGTATTTTGGTAATGTGTCAGTTAAAGTATAATGTTGGAGATGTGTTGAGCCAGTTTAGTTTACTGGGAATGTGTCAGTTATAATATAATGTTGGAGATGTGTTGAACCAGCTTACTGGTAATGTGTCGGTTAAAATATATTGTTGGAGATGTGTTGAGCCAGTATACTGGGAATGTGTCATTTATAATATAATGCTGGAAATGTTTTGATACAGTATACTGGGAACGTGTCAGTTTTAATATAGTGTTGGAAAAGTGTTGAACCAGTACACTGGGAATGTGTCTATCTATAATATAATGTTGGAAATGTGTTGAACCAGTATACTTGGAATGTGTCAGTTAGAATATAATGTAGGAAATGTGTTGAACCAGTATACTGGTTATGTGTCAGTTATAGTATAACGTTGAAAATGTGTTGAACCAGTTTACTGGGAACGTGTCAGTTATAATATAATGTTGGAAATGTGTTGAACCAGAATACTGGTAATGTGTCAGTTATAATATATTGTTGGAAATGTGTTGAACCAGTATACTGGTAATGTGTCACTTATAATTAATTGTTGGAAATGTGTTTAACCAGTATATTAGTAATGTGTCAGTTATAATTAATTGTTGGAGATGTGTTAAACCAGTATACTGGTAATGTGTCAGTTATAATATTATGTTGGAAATGTGCTGATCCAGTATACTGGTAATGTGTCAGTTATAATATAATGTTGGAAATGTGTTGAACCAGTATACTGGTAATGTGTCAGTTATAATATAATGTTGGAAATGCGCTGAACCAGTATACTGGTAATGTGTCAGTTATAATATAATGTTGGAGATGTGTTGAACCAGTATATTGGTAATGTGTCAGTTATAATTAATTTTTGGAAATGTGTTTAACCAGTATACTGGTAATGTGTCAGTTATAATATAATGTTGGAAATGTGTTGAACCAGTATACTGGTAATGTGTCAGTTATAATATAATGTTGGAAATATGTTGAACAAGTATATTAGTAATGTGTCAGTTATAATTAATTGTTGGAAATGTGTTGAACCATTATACTGGTAATGTGTCAGTTATATTATAATGTTGGGGATGTGTTGAACTAGTTTATTCGGAATGTGTCAGTTATAATATAATGTTGGAAATGTGCTGATCCAGTATACTGGTAATGTGGCAGTTATAATATAATGTTGGAAATGTGTTGAACCAGTATACTGGTAATGTGTCAGTTATAATTAATTTTTGGAAATGTGTTTAACCAGTATACTGGTAATGTGTCAGGTATAATATAATGTTGGAAATGTGTTGAACCAGTATATTCGTAATGTGTCAGTTATAATTAATTGTAGGAGATGTGTTGAACCAGTAAAGTAGTAATGTGTGAGTTATAATATAGTGTTGGAATTTGTTGAAACAGTAATCTGGTAAAGTGTCAGTTATAATATAATGTTGGAGATGTGTTGAACCAGTATACTGGTAATGTGTCAATTATAATATAATGTTGGAAATCTGCTGAACTAGTTTACAGGGATAGTTTCAGTTATAATATAATGTTGGAAACGTGTTGAACCAGTATACTGGTAATGTGTTTAATTATAATATAATTGTGGAAATGTGTTGAACCAGTATACTGTTAATGTTTCAGTTATAATCTAATGTTGGAGATGTGTTGAACCAGTATACTGGTTAATGTCAGTTATAATATAGTGTCGGAGATGTGTAGAAACAGTATACTGGTAATGTGTCGGTTATAATATAATGTTGGAGATGTGTTGAGCCATTTTAGTTTACTGGCAATGTGTCAGATATAATATAATGTTGGAGATGTGTTGAACCAGTATACTGGTAATGTGTCAGTTATAATATAATGTTGGGGATGTGTTGAACCAGTATACCGGTAATGTGTCAGTTACAATTTAATGTTCTAAATGTATTGAACTAATTTACAGGGAATGTGTCAGTTATAATATAATGTTGAAAATGTGTTGAACCAGTATACTGGTAATGTGTCAGATATAGTATAATGTTGGAAATGTGTTGATCTAGTTTACTGGGAATGTGTCAGTTATAATATAATGTAGGAAATGTTTTGTACCAGTATAGTGGTAACGTGTCAGTTATAATACAAGGTTGGAGATGTGTTGAACTAGTTTACTGGGAATGTGTCAGTTATAATATAATGTAGGAAATGTTTTGTACCAGAATACTGGTAATGTGTCAGTTATAACATTATGTTGGAGATGCGCTAACCAGTATACTGGTAACGTGTCAGTTATAATACAAGGTTGGAGATGTGTTGAACCACTTTACTGGGAATGTGTCAGTTATAATATAATGTTGGAAATGTGTTGTACCAGTATACTGGTAATGTGTAAGTTATAATATAATGTTGCAGATGTGTTGAACGAATATACTGGTAATGTGTCAGTTATAATATAATGTTGGAGATGTGTTGAACCAGTATACTGGTTATGTGTCAGTTATAATATAATGTTGGAGATGTGTTGAACCAGTATACTGGGAATGTGTCAGTTATAATATAATGTTGGAGATGTGTTGAACCAGTATACTGGTAATGTGTCATTTAATATATATTTTTGGAGATGTGTTGAGCCAGTATACTGCGAATATATCATTTATAATATAATGCCGGAAATGTTTTGAACCAGTATACTGGGAATTTGTCAGTTTTAATATTGGAAACGTGTTGAACCAGCATACTGGGAATGTGTCAGTTATAATAAAATGCTGGAATTGTGTTGAAACAGTTTACTGGGAATGTTTCAGTTATAATATAATGTTGGAAATGTATTGAACCAGTGTACTGGTAATGTGTCAGTTATAATATAATGTTATAGATGTATTGGACCAGTATACTGGTAATGTGTCAGTCATAATATAACGTTGAAAATGTGTTGAACCAGTTTACTGGGAATGTGTCAGTTATAATATAATGGTGGAAATGTGTTGAACTAGTATACTGGTAATGTGTCAGTTATAATATTGTGTTGGAAATGTGTTGAACCAGTTTACTGGGAATGCGTCAGTTATAATTTAATGCTGGAAATTTGTTGAACCAGTATACTGGGAATGTGTCAGTTATAATATAACGTTGAAGATGTGTTGAACCAGTTTACTGGGAATATGTCAGTTATAATAAAATGGTGTTGGAAATGTGTTGAATCAGAATAGTCGTAATGCGTCAGTTATAATATAATGTTGGAAATGTGTTGAACCAGTATACTGGGAATGTTTCAGTTGTAATATAATGTTAGAGATGTGTTCAACCAGTATACTGGTAATGTGTCAGTTATAATATTATGTTGGAAATGTGTTGAACTAGTTTACTGGAAATGTGTCAGTTATAATATAATAGTGGAAATTTGTTGAAGCAGTATACTGGTAATGTGTGAGTTATAATATGGTGTTGGAAATGTGTTGAACCAGTTTACTGGGAATGAGTCAGTTATAATATAATGTTGGAAATGTTTTGAACCAGTATACCGGGAATGTGTCAGTTATAAAATAATGTTGGAGATGTGTTGAACCAGTATACTGGAAATGTGTCAGTTATAATATGGTGCTGGAAATGTGTTGAACCAGTATACTGGTAATGTATTAGTTATAATATAATGTTGGAGATGTGTTGAACCAGTATAGTGGTAATGTGTCAGTTCTAATATGGTGTTGGAACTGATTTGAAACAGTATACTGGTAATGTATTAGTTATAATATAATGTTGGAGATGAGTTGAACCAGTATACTGGTAATGTATTAGGTATAATATATTGATGGAGATTGTTGAACCAGTATACTGGTAATGTGTCGGTTATAATATAATGTTGGAAATGTGTTGAACTAGTTTATTCGGAATGTGTCAGTTATAATATAATGTTGGAAATGTGTTTAACCAGTATACTGGTAACGTGTCAGTTATAATAAATTGTTGGAGATGTGTTGAACCACTATAGTCGTAATGTGTCAGTTAGAATATAATGTTGAAAATGTGTTGAACTAGTTTACTGTGAATGTGTCAGTTGTAACAAAATGTTGGAAATTTGTTGAACCTTTATACTGGTACTGTGTCAGTTATAGTAAAATGTTGGAAATGTGTTGAACCAGTATACAGCTAATGTGTCAGGTATAATATAATGTTGGAAATGTGTTGAACCAGTATATTCGTAATGTGTCAGTTATAATTAATTGTAGGAGATGTGTTGAACCAGTAAAGTAGTAATGTGTGAGTTATAATATAGTGTTGGAATTTGTTGAACCAGTAATCTGGTAAAGTGTCAGTTATAATATAATGTTGGAGATGTGTTATACCAGTATACTGGTAATGTGTCAATTATAATATAATGTTGGAAATGTGCTGAACTAGTTTACAGGGATAGTTTCAGTTATAATATAATGTTGGAAACGTGTTGAACCAGTATACTGGTAATGTGTCAATTATAATATAATGGTGGAAATGTGTTGAACCAGTATACTGTTAATGTTTCAGTTATAATCTAATGTTGGAGATGTGTTGAACCAGTATACTGGTTAATGTCAGTTATAATATAGTGCCGGAGATGTGTAGAAACAGTATACTGGTAATGTGTCAGTTATAATATAATGTTGGAGATGTGTTGAGCCATTTTAGTTTACTGGCAATGTGTCAGTTATAATATAATGTTGGAGATGTGTTGAACCAGTATACTGGTTATGTGTCAGTTATAATATATTGTTGGAGATGTGTTGAGCCAGTATACTGGGAATGTGTCATTTATAATATAATGCTGGAAATGTTTTGAACCAGTATACTGGGAATGTGTCAAGTTTAATATAATGTTGGAAACGTGTTGAACCATTATACTGGTAATGTGTCAGTCATAATATATTTTTGGAAATGTGTTGAACCAGTATACTGGCAATGTGTCAGTTATAATATAATGTTGGGGATGTGTTGAACCAGTATACCGGTAATGTGTCAGTTATAATATAATGTTCTAAATGTGTTGAACTAGTTTACAGGGAATGTGTCAGTTATAATATAATGTTGGAAATGTGTTGAACTAGTTTACAGGGAATGTGTCAGTTATAATATAATGTTGGAAATGTGTTGAACCAGTATACTGGTAATGTGTCAGTTATAGTATAATGTTGGAAATGTGTTGAGGAATGTGTCAGTTATAATATAATGTAGGAAATGTTTTGTACCAGTATAGTGGTAACGTGTCAGTTATAATACAAGGTTGGAGATGTGTTGAACCAGTTTACTGGTAATGTGTCGGTTATAATATAATGTTGGAAATGTGTTGAACCAGTATACTGGTAATGTGTCAGATATATATGGTGTTGGAAATGTGTTGAACCAGTATACTGGTAATGTGTCAGTTATAATATAATGTTGGAGATGTGTTGATCCAGTATACTGGTAATGTGTCAGTTATAATATTATGTTGGAGATGCGCTAACCAGTGTACTGGTAACGTGTCAGTTATAATACAAGGTTGGAGATGTGTTGAACCACTTTACTGGGAATGTGTCAGTTATAATATAATGTTGGAAATGTGTTGTACCAGTATACTGGTAATGTGTCAGTTATAATATAATGTTGGAGATGTGTTGAACGAATATACTGGTAATGTGTCAGTTATAATATAATTTTGGAAATATGTTAAACCAGTAAACTGGTAATGTGTCAGTCATAATATAATGTTGGAGATGTCTTGATCCAGTATACTGGTAGTGTGTCAGTTATATTATAATGTTGGAGATGTGTTGAACCAGTTTTCTGGGAATGTGTCAGTTATAATATAATGTTGGAAATGTGTTGAACCAGTATACTGGTAATGTGTCATTTATAATATAGTGTTGGAGATGTGTTTAATCAGTTTACTAGGAATGTTTCAGTTATAATATAATGTTGGAATTGTGTTGAACCAGTATACTGGTAATGTGTCAGTTATAATATATTGTTGGAGATGTGTTCAACCTGTTTACTTGGAATCTGTCGGTTATAATATAATGTTGGAAATGTGTTGAACCAGTATACGGGTACTGTGTCAGTTATAATAAAATGTTGGAAATTTGTTGAACCAGTATACTGGTACTGTGTCAGTTACGATTAATTGTCGGAGATCTGTTTAACCAGTATAGTCGTAATGTGTCAGTTATAATGTAATGATGGAAATGTGTTGAGCCAGTATACTGGTAATGTATCAGTTATAATATAATGTTGGAAATGTGTTGAGCCAGTATACTGGTAATGTGTCAGTTATAATATAATGTTGGGGATGTGTTTAAACAGTATACTGGTAATGTGTCAGTTATAATATAATGTTGGAAATGTGTTAAACTAGTTTACTGGGAATGTGTCAGTTATAATATAATGTAGGAAACGTGCTGAACCAGTATACTGGTAATGTGTCAGTTATAATATAATGGTGGAAATGTGTTGAACCAGTATACTGGTAATATGTCAGTTATAATATAATGTTGGAGATGTGTTGAACCAGTATACTGGTTATGTGTCAGTTATAATATAATGTTGGAGATGTGTTGAACCAGTATACTGGTAATGTGTCAGTTATAATATAATGTTGGACGTTTGTTGATCCAGTTTAGTTTACTGGGAATGTGTCAGTTATAATATAATGTTGGAGATGTGTTGAACCAGTATACTGGTAATGTGTCATTTATAATATAGTGTTGGAGATGTGTTTAATCAGTTTACTAGGAATGTTTCAGTTATAATATAATGTTGGAATTGTGTTGAACCAGTATACTGGTAATGTGTCAGTTATAATATATTGTTGGAGATGTGTTCAACCTGTTTACTTGGAATCTGTCGGTTATAATATAATGTTGGAAATGTGTTGAACCAGTATACGGGTACTGTGTCAGTTATAATAAAATGTTGGAAATTTGTTGAACCAGTATACTGGTACTGTGTCAGTTACGATTAATTGTCGGAGATCTGTTTAACCAGTATAGTCGTAATGTGTCAGTTATAATGTAATGATGGAAATGTGTTGAGCCAGTATACTGGTAATGTATCAGTTATAATATAATGTTGGAAATGTGTTGAGCCAGTATACTGGTAATGTGTCAGTTATAATATAATGTTGGGGATGTGTTTAAACAGTATACTGGTAATGTGTCAGTTATAATATAATGTTGGAAATGTGTTAAACTAGTTTACTGGGAATGTGTCAGTTATAATATAATGTAGGAAACGTGCTGAACCAGTATACTGGTAATGTGTCAGTTATAATATAATGGTGGAAATGTGTTGAACCAGTATACTGTTAATATGTCAGTTATAATATAATGTTGGAGATGTGTTGAACCAGTATACTGGTTATGTGTCAGTTATAATATAATGTTGGAGATGTGTTGAACCAGTATACTGGTAATGTGTCAGTTATAATATAATGTTGGACGTTTGTTGATCCAGTTTAGTTTACTGGGAATGTGTCAGTTATAATATAATGTTGGAGATGTGTTGAACCAGTATACTGGTAATGTGTCATTTAATATATATTTTTGGAGATGCGTTGAGCCAGTATACTGGGAATGTATCATTTATAATATAATGCCGGAAATGTTTTGAACCAGTATACTGGGAATGTGTCAGTTTTAATATTCGAAACGTGTTGAACCAGCATACTGGGAATGTGTCAGTTATAATAAAATGCTGGAATTGTGTTGAAACATTTTACTGGGAATGTTTCAGTTAAAATATAATGTTGGAAATGTATTGAACCAGTATACTGGTAATGTGTCAGTTATAATATAATGTTTTAGATGTATTGAACCAGTATACTGGTAATGTGTCAGTTATAATATAGCGTTGAAAAGTTTTTGAACCAGTTTACTGGGAATGTGTCAGTTATAATATAATGGTGGAAATGTGTTGAACTAGTATATTGGTAATGTGTCAGTTATAATATTGTGTTGGAAATGTGTTGAACCAGTTTACTGGGAATGCGTCAGTTATAATTTAATGCTGGAAATTTTAGAACCAGTATACTGGGAATGTGTCAGTTATAATATACGGTTGAAAATTTGTTGAACCAGTTTACTGGGAATATGTCAGTTATAATAAAATGGTGTTGGAAATGTGTTGAATCAGAATAGTCGTAATGCGTCAGTTATAATATAATGTAGGAAATGTGTTGAACCAGTATACTGGGAATGTTTCAGTTATAATATAATGTTGGAGATGTGTTCAACCAGTATACTGGTAATAGGTCAGTTATAATATTATGTTGGAAATGTGTTGAACCAGTTTACTGGGAATGTGTCAGTTATAATATAATAGTGGAAATTTGTTGAACCAGTATACTGGTAATGTGTGAGTTATAATATGGTGTTGGAAATGTGTTGAACCAGTTTACTGGGAATGAGTCAGTTATAATATAATGTTGGAAATGTTTTGAACCAGTATACCGGGAATGTGTCAGTTATAAAATAATGTTGGAGATGTGTTGAACCAGTATACTGGTAATGTGTCAGTTATAATATGGTGTTGGAAATGTGTTGAACCAGTATACTGTTAATGTATTAGTTATAATATAATGTTGGAGATGTGTTGAACCAGTATAGTGGTAAAGTGTCAGTTCTAATATGGTGTTGGAAGTGATTTGAACCAGTATACTGGTAATGTATTAGGTATAATATATTGATGGAGATTGTTGAACCAGTATAGTGGTAATGTATTAGTTATAATATATGGTTGGAGATGTGTTGAACCAGTATACTGGTCATGTTTCAGTTATAATATAATGTTGGAAATGTGTTGAACCAGTATACTGGTAATGTGTCAGTTATAATATAATATTGGAGATTAGTTGAAGCAGTATACTGGTAATGTATGAGTTATAATATGATGTTGGAAATGTGTTGAACCAGTATACTGGTAATGTGTCAGTTATAATATAATGTTGGAAATATGTTGAACAAGTATATTAGTAATGTGTCAGTTATGATTAATTGTTGGAAATGTGTTGAACCATTATACTGGTAATGTGTCAGTTATATTATAATGTTGGGGATGTGTTGAACTAGTTTATTCGGAATGTGTCAGTTATAATATAATGTTGAAAATGTGTTGAACCAGTATACTGGTAATGTGTCAGATATAGTATAATGTTGGAAATGTGTTGATCTAGTTTACTGGGAATGTGTCAGTTATAATATAATGTAGGAAATGTTTTGTACCAGTATAGTGGTAACGTGTCAGTTATAATACAAGGTTGGAGATGTGTTGAACTAGTTTACTGGGAATGTGTCAGTTATAATATAATGTAGGAAATGTTTTGTACCAGAATACTGGTAATGTGTCAGTTATAACATTATGTTGGAGATGCGCTAACTAGTATACTGGTAACGTGTCAGTTATAATACAAGGTTGGAGATGTGTTGAACCACTTTACTGGGAATGTGTCAGTTATAATATAATGTTGGAAATGTGTTGTACCAGTATACTGGTAATGTGTAAGTTATAATATAATGTTGCAGATGTGTTGAACGAATATACTGGTAATGTGTCAGTTATAATATAATGTTGGAGATGTGTTGAACCAGTATACTGGTTATGTGTCAGTTATAATATAATGTTGGAGATGTGTTGAACCAGTATACTGGGAATGTGTCAGTTATAATATAATGTTGGAGATGTGTTGAACCAGTATACTGGTAATGTGTCATTTAATGTATATTTTTGGAGATGTGTTGAGCCAGTATACTGCGAATATATCATTTATAATATAATGCCGGAAATGTTTTGAACCAGTATACTGGGAATTTGTCAGTTTTAATATTGGAAACGTGTTGAACCAGCATACTGGGAATGTGTCAGTTATAATAAAATGCTGGAATTGTGTTGAAACAGTTTACTGGGAATGTTTCAGTTATAATATAATGTTGGAAATGTATTGAACCAGTGTACTGGTAATGTGTCAGTTATAATATAATGTTATAGATGTATTGGACCAGTATACTGGTAATGTGTCAGTCATAATATAACGTTGAAAATGTGTTGAACCAGTTTACTGGGAATGTGTCAGTTATAATATAATGGTGGAAATGTGTTGAACTAGTATACTGGTAATGTGTCAGTTATAATATTGTGTTGGAAATGTGTTGAACCAGTTTACTGGGAATGCGTCAGTTATAATTTAATGCTGGAAATTTGTTGAACCAGTATACTGGGAATGTGTCAGTTATAATATAACGTTGAAGATGTGTTGAACCAGTTTACTGGGAATATGTCAGTTATAATAAAATGGTGTTAGAAATGTGTTGAATCAGAATAGTCGTAATGCGTCAGTTATAATATAATGTTGGAAATGTGTTGAACCAGTATACTGGGAATGTTTCAGTTGTAATATAATGTTAGAGATGTGTTCAACCAGTATACTGGTAATGTGTCAGTTATAATATTATGTTGGAAATGTGTTGAACTAGTTTACTGGAAATGTGTCAGTTATAATATAATAGTGGAAATTTGTTGAAGCAGTATACTGGTAATGTGTGAGTTATAATATGGTGTTGGAAATGTGTTGAACCAGTTTACTGGGAATGAGTCAGTTATAATATAATGTTGGAAATGTTTTGAACCAGTATACCGGGAATGTGTCAGTTATAAAATAATGTTGGAGATGTGTTGAACCAGTATACTGGAAATGTGTCAGTTATAATATGGTGCTGGAAATGTGTTGTACCAGTATACTGGTAATGTATTAGTTATAATATAATGTTGGAGATGTGTTGAACCAGTATAGTGGTAATGTGTCAGTTCTAATATGGTGTTGGAACTGATTTGAAACAGTATACTGGTAATGTATTAGTTATAATATAATGTTGGAGATGAGTTGAACCAGTATACTGGTAATGTATTAGGTATAATATATTGATGGAGATTGTTGAACCAGTATACTGGTAATGTGTCGGTTATAATATAATGTTGGAAATGTGTTGAACTAGTTTATTCGGAATGTGTCAGTTATAATATAATGTTGGAAATGTGTTTAACCAGTATACTGGTAACGTGTCAGTTATAATAAATTGTTGGAGATGTGTTGAACCACTATAGTCGTAATGTGTCAGTTATAATATAATGTTGAAAATGTGCTGAACTAGTTTACTGTGAATGTGTCAGTTGTAACAAAATGTTGGAAATTTGTTGAACCTTTATACTGGTACTGTGTCAGTTATAGTAAAATGTTGGAAATGTGTTGAACCAGTATACAGGTAATGTGTCAGGTATAATATAATGTTGGAAATGTGTTGAACCAGTATATTCGTAATGTGTCAGTTATAATTAATTGTAGGAGATGTGTTGAACCAGTAAAGTAGTAATGTGTGAGTTATAATATAGTGTTGGAATTTGTTGAACCAGTAATCTGGTAAAGTGTCAGTTATAATATAATGTTGGAGATGTGTTATACCAGTATACTGGTAATGTGTCAATTATAATATAATGTTGGAAATGTGCTGAACTAGTTTACAGGGATAGTTTCAGTTATAATATAATGTTGGAAACGTGTTGAACCAGTATACTGGTAATGTGTCAATTATAATATAATGGTGGAAATGTGTTGAACCAGTATACTGTTAATGTTTCAGTTATAATCTAATGTTGGAGATGTGTTGAACCAGTATACTGGTTAATGTCAGTTATAATATAGTGCCGGAGATGTGTAGAAACAGTATACTGGTAATGTGTCGGTTATAATATAATGTTGGAGATGTGTTGAGCCATTTTAGTTTACTGGCAATGTGTCAGTTATAATATAATGTTGGAGATGTGTTGAACCAGTATACTGGTTATGTGTCAGTTATAATATATTGTTGGAGATGTGTTGAGCCAGTATACTGGGAATGTGTCATTTATAATATAATGCTGGAAATGTTTTGAACCAGTATACTGGGAATGTGTCAAGTTTAATATAATGTTGGAAACGTGTTGAACCATTATACTGGTAATGTGTCAGTCATAATATATTTTTGGAAATGTGTTGAACCAGTATACTGGCAATGTGTCAGTTATAATATAATGTTGGGGATGTGTTGAACCAGTATACCGGTAATGTGTCAGTTATAATATAATGTTCTAAATGTGTTGAACTAGTTTACAGGGAATGTGTCAGTTATAATATAATGTTGGAAATGTGTTGAACTAGTTTACAGGGAATGTGTCAGTTATAATATAATGTTTGAAATGTGTTGAACCAGTATACTGGTAATGTGTCAGTTATAGTATAATGTTGGAAATGTGTTGAACTAGTTTACTGGGAATGTGTCAGTTATAATATAATGTAGGAAATGTTTTGTACCAGTATAGTGGTAACGTGTCAGTTATAATACAAGGTTGGAGATGTGTTGAACCAGTTTACTGGTAATGTGTCGGTTATAATATAATGTTGGAAATGTGTTGAACCAGTATACTGGTAATGTGTCAGATATATATGGTGTTGGAAATGTGTTGAACCAGTATACTGGTAATGTGTCAGTTATAATATAATGTTGGAGATGTGTTGATCCAGTATACTGGTAATGTGTCAGTTATAATATTATGTTGGAGATGCGCTAACCAGTGTACTGGTAACGTGTCAGTTATAATACAAGGTTGGAGATGTGTTGAACCACTTTACTGGGAATGTGTCAGTTATAATATAATGTTGGAAATGTGTTGTACCAGTATACTGGTAATGTGTCAGTTATAATATAATGTTGGAGATGTGTTGAACGAATATACTGGTAATGTGTCAGTTATAATATAATTTTGGAAATATGTTAAACCAGTAAACTGGTAATGTGTCAGTCATAATATAATGTTGGAGATGTTTTGATCCAGTATACTGGTAATGTGTCAGTTATATTATAATGTTGGAGATGTGTTGAACCAGTTTTCTGGGAATGTGTCAGTTATAATATAATGTTGGAAATGTGTTGAACCAGTATACTGGTAATGTGTCATTTATAATATAGTGTTGGAGATGTGTTTAATCAGTTTACTAGGAATGTTTCAGTTATAATATAATGTTGGAATTGTGTTGAACCAGTATACTGGTAATGTGTCAGTTATAATATATTGTTGGAGATGTGTTCAACCTGTTTACTTGGAATCTGTCGGTTATAATATAATGTTGGAAATGTGTTGAACCAGTATACGGGTACTGTGTCAGTTATAATAAAATGTTGGAAATTTGTTGAACCAGTATACTGGTACTGTGTCAGTTACGATTAATTGTCGGAGATCTGTTTAACCAGTATATTCGTAATGTGTCAGTTATAATGTAATGATGGAAATGTGTTGAGCCAGTATACTGGTAATGTATCAGTTATAATATAATGTTGGAAATGTGTTGAGCCAGTATACTGGTAATGTGTCAGTTATAATATAATGTTGGGGATGTGTTTAAACAGTATACTGGTAATGTGTCAGTTATAATATAATGTTGGAAATGTGTTAAACTAGTTTACTGGGAATGTGTCAGTTATAATATAATGTAGGAAACGTGCTGAACCAGTATACTGGTAATGTGTCAGTTATAATATAATGGTGGAAATGTGTTGAACCAGTATACTGGTAATATGTCAGTTATAATATAATGTTGGAGATGTGTTGAACCAGTATACTGGTTATGTGTCAGTTATAATATAATGTTGGAGATGTGTTGAACCAGTATACTGGTAATGTGTCAGTTATAATATAATGTTGGAAGTTTGTTGATCCAGTTTAGTTTACTGGGAGTGTGTCAGTTATAATATAATGTTGGAGATGTGTTGAACCAGTATACTGGTAATGTGTCATTTAATATATATTTTTGGAGATGCGTTGAGCCAGTATACTGGGAATGTATCATTTATAATATAATGCCGGAAATGTTTTGAACCAGTATACTGGGAATGTGTCAGTTTTAATATTCGAAACGTGTTGAACCAGCATACTGGGAATGTGTCAGTTATAATAAAATGCTGGAATTGTGTTGAAACATTTTACTGGGAATGTTTCAGTTAAAATATAATGTTGGAAATGTATTGAACCAGTATACTGGTAATGTGTCAGTTATAATATAATGTTTTAGATGTATTGAACCAGTATACTGGTAATGTGTCAGTTATAATATAGCGTTGAAAAGTTTTTGAACCAGTTTACTGGGAATGTGTCAGTTATAATATAATGGTGGAAATGTGTTGAACTAGCATATTGGTAATGTGTCAGTTATAATATTGTGTTGGAAATGTGTTGAACCAGTTTACTGGGAATGCGTCAGTTATAATTTAATGCTGGAAATTTTAGAACCAGTATACTGGGAATGTGTCAGTTATAATATACGGTTGAAAATTTGTTGAACCAGTTTACTGGGAATATGTCAGTTATAATAAAATGGTGTTGGAAATGTGTTGAATCAGAATAGTCGTAATGCGTCAGTTATAATATAATGTTGGAAATGTGTTGAACCAGTATACTGGGAATGTTTCAGTTATAATATAATTTTGGAGATGTGTTCAACCAGTATACTGGTAATAGGTCAGTTATAATATTATGTTGGAAATGTGTTGAACCAGTTTACTGGGAATGTGTCAGTTATAATATAATAGTGGAAATTTGTTGAACCAGTATACTGGTAATGTGTGAGTTATAATATGGTGTTGGAAATGTGTTGAACCAGTTTACTGGGAATGAGTCAGTTATAATATAATGTTGGAAATGTTTTGAACCAGTATACCGGGAATGTTTCAGTTATAAAATAATGTTGGAGATGTGTTGAACCAGTATACTGGTAATGTGTCAGTTATAATATGGTGTTGGAAATATGTTGAACCAGTATACTGTTAATGTATTAGTTATAATATAATGTTGGAGATGTGTTGAACCAGTATAGTGGTAAAGTGTCAGTTCTAATATGGTGTTGGAAGTGATTTGAACCAGTATACTGGTAATGTATTAGGTATAATATATTGATGGAGATTGTTGAACCAGTATAGTGGTAATGTATTAGTTATAATATATGGTTGGAGATGTGTTGAACCAGTATACTGGTTATGTTTCAGTTATAATATAATGTTGGAAATGTGTTGAACCAGTATACTGGTAATGTGTCAGTTATAATATAATATTGGAGATTAGTTGAAGCAGTATACTGGTAGGCGGCGCCGTGGCCGAGCGATTAGACCGCTCGCCTCCCATCTAGGCGGCCCGGGTTCAATCCCAGGGACCTGCATGTGGGATTTGTGGTGGACGAAGCGGCGTCTGGGCGGGTTTTCTCCGGGTTCTCCGGTTTCCCCCGCCATTCATTCCACCAACTGCTCCATCATCACCTTTCCTTTCATCCATTTCACCAACATTTCGTTTCATCTACTTCCTTCATCCCATACCAGGCATCGGGCTGATCACCCATCCTGGATGCTCTGTCTGATCCATGAGTGTCTGCTCCTCGACGGGCTTCTGACCCCAGGCACCCGCTTGTAAGTCCTGGGGGGTGTAAGTCCTACATAAGAGGAGGGTAAACAGATAATGAATGAAAAAAAGTATACTGGTAATGTATGAGTTATAATATGATGTTGGAAATGTGTTGAACCAGTATACTGGTAATGTGTCAGTTATAATATAATGTTGGAAATATGTTGAACAAGTATATTAGTAATGTGTCAGTTATAATTAATTGTTGGAAATGTGTTGAACCATTATACTGGTAATGTGTCAGTTATATTATAATGTTGGGGATGTGTTGAACTAGTTTATTCGGAATGTGTCAGTTATAATATAATGTTGGAAATGTGCTGATCCAGTATACTGGTAATGTGTCAGATATAATATAATATTGGAAATGTTTTGAACCAGTATACTGGTAATGTGTCAGTTATAATTAATTTTTGGAAATGTGTTTAACCAGTATACTGGTAATGTGTCAGTTATTATTAATTGTAGGAGATGTGTTGAACCAGTAAAGTAGTAATGTGTGAGTTATAATATAGTGTTGGAATTTGTTGAAACAGTAATCTGGTAAAGTGTCAGTTATAATATAATGTTGGAGATGTTTTGAACCAGTATACTGGTAATGTGTCAATTATAATATAATGTTGGAAATCTGCTGAACTAGTTTACAGGGATAGTTTCAGTTATAATATAATGTTGGAAACGTGTTGAACCAGTATACTGGTAATGTGTTTAATTATAATATAATTGTGGAAATGTGTTGAACCAGTATACTGTTAATGTTTCAGTTATAATCTAATGTTGGAGATGTGTTGAACCAGTATACTGGTTAATGTCAGTTATAATATAGTGTCGGAGATGTGTAGAAACAGTATACTGGTAATGTGTCGGTTATAATATAATGTTGGAGATGTGTTGAGCCATTTTAGTTTACTGGCAATGTGTCAGTTATAATATAATGTTGGAGATGTGTTGAACCAGTATACTGGTTATGTGTCAGTTATAATATATTGTTGGAGATGTGTTGAACCAGTATACTGGGAATGTGTCATTTATAATATAATGCTGGAAATGTTTTGAACCAGTATACTGGGAATGTGTCAAGTTTAATATAATGTTGGAAACGTGTTGAACCATTATACTGGTAATGTGTCAGACATAATATATTTTTGGAAATGTGTTGAACCAGTATACTGGTAATGTGTCAGTTATAATATAATGTTGGGGATGTGTTGAACCAGTATACCGGTAATGTGTCAGTTACAATTTAATGTTCTAAATGTATTGAACTAATTTACAGGGAATGTGTCAGTTATAATATAATGTTGAAAATGTGTTGAACCAGTATACTGGTAATGTGTCAGATATAGTATAATGTTGGAAATGTGTTGAACTAGTTTACTGGGAATGTGTCAGTTATAATATAATGTAGGAAATGTTTTGTACCAGTATAGTGGTAACGTGTCAGTTATAATACAAGGTTGGAGATGTGTTGAACCAGTATACTGGTAATGTGTCAGTTATAATATAATGTTGGGGATGTGTTTAAACAGTATACTGGTAATGTGTCAGTTATAATATAATGTTGGAAATGTGTTAAACTAGTTTACTGGGAATGTGTCAGTTATAATATAATGTAGGAAACGTGCTGAACCAGTATACTGGTAATGTGTCAGTTATAATATAATGGTGGAAATGTGTTGAACCAGTATACTGGTAATATGTCAGTTATAATATAATGTTGGAGATGTGTTGAACCAGTATACTGGTTATGTGTCAGTTATAATATAATATTGGAGATGTGTCGAACCAGTATACTGGTAATGTGTCAGTTATAATATAATGTTGGAGATTTATTGATCCAGTTTAGTTTACTGGGAATGTGTCAGTTATAATATAATGTTGGAGATGTGTTGAACCAGTATACTGGTAATGTGTCATTTAATATATATTTTTGGAGATGCGTTGAGCCAGTATACTGGGAATGTATCATTTATAATATAATGCCGGAAATGTTTTGAACCAGTATACTGGGAATGTGTCAGTTTTAATATTGGAAACGTGTTGAACCAGCATACTGGGAATGTGTCAGTTATAATAAAATGCTGGAATTGTGTTGAAACATTTTACTGGGAATGTTTCAGTTAAAATATAATGTTGGAAATGTATTGAACCAGTATACTGGTAATGTGTCAGTTATAATATAATGTTTTAGATGTATTGAACCAGTATACTGGTAATGTGTCAGTTATAATATAACGTTGAAAAGTTTTTGAACCAGTTTACTGGGAATGTGTCAGTTATAATATAATGGTGGAAATGTGTTGAACTAGTATATTGGTAATGTGTCAGTTATAATATTGTGTTGGAAATGTGTTGAACCAGTTTACTGGGAATGCGTCAGTGTTAATTTAATGCTGGAAATTTTAGAACCAGTATACTGGGAATGTGTCAGTTATAATATACGGTTGAAAATTTGTTGAACCAGTTTACTGGGAATATGTCAGTTATAATAAAATGGTGTTGGAAATGTGTTGAATCAGAATAGTCGTAATGCGTCAGTTATAATATAATGTTGGAAATGTGTTGAACCAGTATACTGGGAATGTTTCAGTTATAATATAATGTTGGAGATGTGTTCAACCAGTATACTGGTAATGTGTCAGTTATAATATTATGTTGGAAATGTGTTGAACCAGTTTACTGGGAATGTGTCAGTTATAATATAATAGTGGAAATTTGTTGAACCAGTATACTGGTAATGTGTGAGTTATAATATGGTGTTGGAAATGTGTTGAACCAGTTTACTGGGAATGAGTCAGTGATAATATAATGTTGGAAATGTTTTGAACCAGTATACCGGGAATGTGTCAGTTATAAAATAATGTTGGAGATGTGTTGAACCAGTATACTGGTAATGTGTCAGTTATAATATGGTGTTGGAAATGTGTTGAACCAGTATACTGTTAATGTATTAGTTATAATATAATGTTGGAGATGTGTTGAACCAGTATAGTGGTAAAGTGTCAGTTCTAATATGGTGTTGGAAGTGATTTGAACCAGTATACTGGTAATGTATTAGGTATAATATATTGATGGAGATTGTTGAACCAGTATAGTGGTAATGTATTAGTTATAATATATGGTTGGAGATGTGTTGAACCAGTATACTGGTAATGTGTCAGTTATAATATAATATTGGAGATTAGTTGAAGCAGTATACTGGTAATGTATGAGTTATAATATGATGTTGGAAATGTGTTGAACCAGTATACTGGTAATGTGTCAGTTATAATATAATTTTTTGTATTTTTTGATCTAGTATAGTGTTAATGTGTAACGTATTGAACAAAATTGGCAATGTGCGTGCAAATGTACTGGAGGTGAGTCACATATTATGAAGCCTAATCGCGCTGTGGTGAAGTTGACACCAACTCTACCTCGCCAATGAGGTTCAGAACCTCTTAATTATTTGTGATCTCGTCTCTCTCCGCACACCTGTGCTCCTGGGCTTTTCTTTGCGTCCTTGAGCCACCAGACAGAATGCTTCCTTTGCGGCCTGCTCATTTTCCAATAACAGAGAAAAACACGGTCCCGGCTGGTGCGCACAAAAAACAACTTCTTGGAGAATTTCGATTAAAGACTGACGAAGGAGAGCAAAAGAAAGAACAAGAGTGGCGTCACGTGGTGTTTCTGCTGCTGCTTCTTCTTCTTTCTCTTCTTCTTCTCACTTGAGATTTGTTGGATTTATCTACTTTATCATTCCTTTGTCTGGCATTTGTGAATATTCAAACGACAGGCACGTAAAAATGAGATTGTAGATTACCCGCGGTGGTCCATTGTGTGTATGCGGCATGTCATTCTTGTAAGTCGTTTAATTTCTGCCTTGAAATGTTGTGTTACATTCACATTATTTTTTAATTTATATATGTTTTTGTTTATATCGGTTTTACTTTATTCTCGTTCTACGATTATGGCTTGGTAAATTAGCGTTGCTTCTGTGTCATAATGTGTTTTGTAGCTGATGTAAGTAAATAAATAATTAAAAATATACCTACAGTTTACAACTATTGCTCAAAACGTCAGTGTTAATAATGGAGACAATGTCTGTTTACTTGTAGAAGAGGGATATACAAACTGAAGCGACTGTCACACGTTAGCTCGATATAAATTCTAAACATCGCCTGAATGTTGAGAGCGCTTCAAAAACATAACATACCGAAAACTTCCAACTTATAACAAGGATTATGTCAGAAATGGCTCATGCCACGGAAAATGTTATGTGAAATGATTTCTGTTGTTTTAGGGGAGAGTAGATGTAAACATTGCATAAAAAATATTCTACATTTTAAATTTTGTTATTGTCTAATTAATTGGTATTTCATTTTAAGTTTATATATATATATATATATATATATATATATATATTATAATTTTAGGCAAAATGCCTATATATTTTAAATATATGTTTAAAACTTGGACTGCATGTGTCGATTTGTACGGTCACATGAGCGCCACTTGACAGTAAAATCATAACTCGTTTCACTTTGGAATAGAGCAGTTAACTTTAGCCCATCTTTTAGTGGAAGTTTTGCTATTCAAGTTGGTACTAGTTTTAAGTATGGCAACTTCGTTGTTTGCAAATATGTACGAGTTTGCTTTGAACAACTTTTTCTGTTATAAATGATCCGTTTTCTCAGAAACTGCTGAAGATAGATAAATTAAACGTCGGGATAATAAAAACAAGCTCTTAGTGTTGTGGATCTAGTTGGGTGTTAACTTGATTATGTTTTAAAAACAATTACCCATAATGCTTAATAAGCACATTTACTGTGTACAAGTATATCAGTGAACCACATCCTGTAGACATTTCAGTGTCTCTCATATAATCAGCCGTATGCATACAATGTAGTAACTTCTGTTCCTACGGTTTTCGAAGGAAATACTGTATACATAAAAGCTTTTTCTCTTAGCACATAATCGATCTAGTGGGTTATACTTGTACCCTTAGAATAGAGTAGCATTGTCGTGCATAAAACGTAGGAAAACAGTTTGCAAGCACTAGTAAGAGAAAGCGTAGCATGCTTCTGTGCATAATTAAGTAAAATGGCTGCATTTCTTCAAGTTCGGGCTAAAGAAAGAAAACAGCTTTGGGATTCTGACTTGAGGCAGCAATTATGTCGATTCGATAAACAGAATTTGGAGTTGTTCTCCTCATATACGTTATGTTGATGCTGGATGTTTCCGCCTTCTATAAGCTGTCGCATTAACTTGACGGGAATGGCCGAATGGAAGCGGAAGCGCCCGATTAATACGAAATTCGATTACTAAGAAAAGGTAAAACTACGGCATAGAAATATAAACTTGCTAGTGTTTGTGCCATATTACATTAAGTATATGCTTTTCCTATAGGTAAAACAAAAAGTATACTGTACTGTATTTTATGCAAATGTAGTGAAATGGCACTTCCGCACTTCCCTTAAAGAATTCCGCAGTGTTTTTGTATCTCATAAATTCATTCAGAATGAGGAAGATTTTACATATACATTTTATTGGTCATGCAAATATCTTAAATATGTAAATCGTTAGAGATATTTCAGAGAAAATGCAAACTAGATCTAGTAAGTACAGAAAGTACTGTATTCCATTCAAAAATTCAATATCAATATTTCACCTTAATTGAAAAAAAGCATTTTTAGGAAAAGGTCCGTGCTGTATTTGTATGACTGTGAACAGATAAATGCTATTTAGGTTCAGTACGTTCTGAGGATGAAACACCCCACCCCTTTAAATGGAATATCTTTCCATTTTTATTTTCTCAAAAGCGATTCTAACAATTTTGATTAAAATACATACAGTCATATGACAAATAGAACGTATATCTTGCATTTTAAGGGAATAGTACACTTCATTATTCCGAAATAAGTTTGTATTTTTTAGAATATAACCGTTATACGTTGATAGACACCAACAATATAGAACACGCAATATGTTTCAAATAACTCTTTGTGCCATTGTCCATTTCCGAGATATCCGTTATTATTTGTTTCAATTGTTCGATACTTTGTAGTTTAAAGTCCTGTTGCTATTCAGTTGT
This sequence comes from Deroplatys truncata, assembly GCA_030765065.1. Taxonomy (NCBI): domain Eukaryota; kingdom Metazoa; phylum Arthropoda; class Insecta; order Mantodea; family Mantidae; genus Deroplatys; species Deroplatys truncata. Next base: position 333,386,540 of record CM060975.1, on the reverse strand, counting down.
TTCTTGCGATCTCTTAGAAAGAATGTGGAATCTGAAAGTGATACCAAGCCGAGTTTTAACATCACTTAAGTCTCCTCTTGTACCTACAACGAAACGTGAAATGAGAAACTGTTTCTCTAAACGTTTACTAATACTTCCTGGAAGTATGAGAGTGGCAAGATAAAGTCATAAGAATGTAACACATTATATTTTTCCCACGTAAAAGAAGATTGGACTGGAAGAAAGTTCTTCAAAATATTCGCATCGCATCTTTGGAAGATATTCAACTTAAAACACTAACTTTGTTATTTACGTTGTTCCAAGACACACACACACACACACACACACACACACACACACACACACACACACACACACACACACAAGGAGCGTTTTATAAAAATGCTTTTGAAGATTTAGAAGACCTCGAAACATGTATTTCACGAGGTTTATATTTCACATCTCGATGTCAAAATTTTTATGGAACGCAATACTTCCCCTACCTTCTATAAGTAGGTACTAGAGAAAGAAAGAAAGGTTTTACAAAAGTGCATGTGTGTGTGTGTGTGTGTTTTGGAAAAGAAAATAAGTCAGAAATTATAACTACCAAATATAATACCGTATTGAGGTATCTTTTAAATAATGGAAGGTGAAGACTTTTTGGAAAATTCCTCCACATCAATTCTTTGTGTAGAATCCTCTTTTGTTTTTTTTCTGAAAAATTCTCCATTTTTTAAATGTCGTATGTTTGAGATACTTATAAATAATATGGAGAGGTTGAAGTTTCTGTGAATTATTTTTGAAGTGCTGTTAATTCGATTAATACCTTATATAGGAAATCATAAAACATTCACAAAAAGTTAAGACAAAATGTACAACTCAGTAAAATACACATCTATGAAGAACAATTTTGAACATTTTAGTTTCTGTTAATTTAAACCTCCCAATATCTTAAGCGTTTGAGTTTGGAATGTTAAATAAGCTCATGTAATATCAAAGGCTAGCATTTTCCTCCTGCTGTTAACTGACGTTTGTGCCTCCCGTATGTTCTTGTTTACCCACAACAAAAATATATTAAATTCATCAAGGTTAATATACAGTAACAGAAAAAAAAATAAGTTTTTGAATCATGAGTTATAAAAGCCACTGATCATAACTATAGTCCCGCTACACAAAGCATTAAGACACGCAGATTACTAGCTCTGAAATATTTAAATGGAGAAGACTCTATTTTATTTCAAGAGAAATAATAACAAGCAGCATTCATGCTCACGTTAAACCGTACAATTATTTTGCTCTGCGTGGTTCACACACTTTTCAGCTTAAAATCGTGTAAAGGCGCTGAGTACAGATTTGTTGGCATTGACGGCTGATGATGATTGTCTCGTACTTTCGCCTCACTTTATTAGAAGTCACACATTAGGTTATTAGAGTAGGAACAATTTCAGAATTGTATGCACTCTAGCATTAAATTAATGTTTTGAAGGTAATTTCCTGAGTAAGAAAAAACACTATGCAATACCTTAAATTTTACAAAATCGTAATGAGGAGGTAACAAATGCTATTTGCTTTATTAGCTCTTCTTTTCTGAATTAGGCATGCTGTCTTCTAGTGCACGTGAAAACTTCTTCTTCGGCATCTATGACTGACAAAGAACATGATATGGCACTGCACCCATTCTTCCCTGAGAATATTGCATCCTCAAGTTCCACAACACCCGTGGCTTGCCGAGAAGTAGATGGCGTTCAAGTGGTTTCTTTTACTTGCATTTCTATCGTCCAATACTGTCGGTAGAGTGGACCTCCTCTTGTTGATGTTCCCTTGGCTTTTCTGTGAAGTTCTAATGCCGCCAAGGCTTCTTTGGAAATCGCCTCTCGGTCGAATGGAAAATTCCCAGTTTTTCTAAACGCATTCAAAATATTCTCATAACAGGACGGATTGAGGATTTCATGAAAATTTGTTCTGTTTGGCTTCTGAACATTGAGACATTGTGTCCAGTGAGATTTATAAATCCCTACATGAAGACGCTGAAAGAGTTGAGTTGTGTGAGCAGGAAGATGTTGTTGTTCTCCGCCAAAGCTTCAACCACGCGAGTCCATAATCAAGATGAAATATTTCTCTGCTAATCCAAAGCGTAGACGGATAATTGACTGAAGGTGTACTGCTGTTATCAGGTTTAACAACAGACCTGTTTCTTCGCAGTCCCATGTGCGGTTAGGATAATTTACCATGACCTTTTCATGCTCTGTGTGCAGCAACATTTTAAGCAATTCTGAGATCAGATTATATTTCTTCTTAAAATTCGTCCACCACCAAGCTAGCTGTAAGTTCGAATCCTATTTCTTGCATTTTTATACGTAGTTGAATAATTAAATTTCAAGATCTTTCGTCAGTGCAAAGGTCTTCCTAATTAACGAATAACGATTGTTTCATTTTCAAAATTGCTAGAAAGAAAATATTTCAATGTCGACCGTTCCATTGTAAGCAGCATAAACTGAGACATTCTCTTCTTTACCAGTTTTGCAGCGTGTATTCATTAGCTTCTGTCGTATGCACGGTATTTTCACCTTTCCTTGGACATATTCAACCTGAAATAATATAAAGGTAAATACAGTTAGGCAGTTTCATGAAATTGCAAAATTAAATTCAGTTAAAAATTAGATGAACGCAAATGCAGAAAATTCAATAAGGAATAATTCATATAGTGGTCTCAATTTATATAATGCGGTGGATTCGAGTTACAAGTCAAAGCAGTAATCCGTACGAGAACGCCGTTTTTAAACCCGTGAAAAGCTAATAATTTCCTTCAGAACCTAAGTTATAACAGCTGTTGCATAAGTAAAATATATCAAAAGCTTATTTCGTGCTCAAGAAAATGATATGTGATAGACTAACTCTTCAACACAGATTAATCAAACCTTCGTTAAAACTGTTCAACTTTCGCGGTGAAAGGGGATAGATATATCATACATATTATACATTGTACATATGAAAGGGGAACCATACACATAAGAATTGTATAGCAATAATTAATTCACTGAATGTTAAAACATTCAGCATGTAGCTTTGTACAGAGCTATTTGTAAGCAAAGCGCGCGCTAGCTAATTGAATGGGAATACCTGGAACTCGTAACGACCGTGCCTGGCACAGAGTGGTACGAAGCTACACGATGGCGCTGAAGCGCAAGGTTCTGAAACCTCATATTTCCATAAAACGCTTGGGTAACGCGGCCTGAGGGCCAATGGGAAGCATAGTTACATTTTCAATCGTAGAAGACAGCGTGGGTCAGCCGCCCTATATAAGACCAGATTTTGCCGAGAGGGCACTCTTACTTATTACCAGTTCAGCGCAACAAGAAGTCACGCCGAAGCAAGGTGCTACAGATGCACGTGGGTGCATATAAGAGTGGGGAAGCGTGTGAAGATAGATAGGCTCCTGATAAATATTCAAGTGGTGGGATAAAGTAAATGGGAAAAGCTAGCCGCCCATATTTATTTGAATAATGAAATAAACAACAGTTATAAAGGGAAAACTTGCAGTGTATTTTTTACTTCCTCACCCACTAGAACCTGAGATTAACGAAACTTAGCAATTAGGAATGGAATACTCAACTACCGACGAGCATCACTAGCGGAGGAAGAAAAATATTACAACAGCACGCTGCAAGAGTCGACCACCATTTCCCGCTACAGCGGCAAATAACACTTCTTTCTTTCATAGTCATACATTCTCAGCTGTGACCGGCGGCGAGATGATATGTTGACACCTATCATACACTAGCAGTTAAGTTGCAAACACCCTTCCGTGACAAGCTCCGAAAATTCCTGTCTCACGAAAATCATTCTCCTTACCACAGTCTATTCCCGCGCAAGCCAAAAGAAGCGTGTAGCAAATAAATATAGAATATTACAGAAACAAGTAATTAGGTGATATCTCTGTTTTATGCTATCAAATAGTTTGTTCGAAAAAAACTATTCTCCTAGATGGTATACAGCTTAAAGTTTTACAACTGTAACATCTTGTTTGATAAAACTGGAATGATAGTGTGATGTACCTGAGTGATCAGTTTTGGTGCGATGTTCTCCACATATGATGTACTGATAACTTTTTGGTCCACAGTAAGATGTTATTTGCTAAATCTGGAATGATAGTGTCGTGTACCTGAGTGATCAGTATTGGTGCGATGTACTCCACATTTGATTTACTGATAATTCTTTGGTCAATCATAAGATCTTACTTGATAAAACTGGAATGACAGTGTCGTATACCTGAGTGATCAGTATAGTTGCGGTACTATCCAGAGATGCTGTACTCTCAAGGTTTTGAACAAATGTTGTGTCTTCTGTGATAAATCTGGAATATATTGTGGTGTATCTTAGAGATCAGTATTGTTGCGGAATTCTCCATATCTGCTGTACTCTCAAGGTTTTGGACAACCTTAGGATCTTGTGTGAGGAACCTGCAATATAGTATGGTGTATCCTAGAGATCAGTATTGTTGCATCCTTCTCCATAAATACAGTACTCTCAAGGTTATTGACAGTTGTAATGTCTGGTGTGATAATCCTGGAACATATTGAGATGTATCTTGGAGATCAGTATTGTTGCATTATTCTCCATAAAGGCTGTACTCTCAAGGTTTTGGACAATTGTAGTGTCTTGTGTGATAAATCTGGAAAATATTTTTGTGTATCATAGAGATCAATATTGTTGTAGTATTCTCCAGAAATGCTGTACTCTCAAGGATTGGGACAACTGTAGTGTCTTGTGTGATAAATCTGGAATATATTGTGATGTATCTAGGAGGTCAGTATTGATGCGGTATACTCCATAAATGCTGTAATCTCAAAGTTTTGTACAACTGTAGTCTCTTGTGTGATAAATCTGGAATATATTGTGGTGTATCCTGGAGAACAGTATTGTTGCGTTATTCTCCATAAATACTGTAATCTCAAGGTTTTGGAAAACTGTAGTGTCTTGTGTGATAAATCTTGAATATATTGTGGTGTATCTTGGAGATAAGTATTGTTGCGGTATTCTCCATAAATACTGTACTCTCAAAGATTTGTACAAATGTCGGGTCTTGTGTGATAAATCTGGAATACATTGTGGTGTATCTTGGAGATCAGTATTGTTGCGGTATTCTCCAAAAATGATGTACGCTCAAAGTCTTGAACAAATAAAGTGTCTTGTGTATTAAATCTGGAATATATTGTGATGTATCTTGGAGATCACTATTGTTGCGGTATTATCCAAAAATGCTGTACTCTCAAAGCTTTAAACAAATATAGTGTCTTGTGTATTAAATCTGGCATATATTGTGGTGTATCATGGAGATCAGTATTGTTGTGGTATTCTCCAAAAATGCTGTACTCTCAAAGTTTAGAACAAATGTAGTGTCTTGTGTACTAAATCTGGAATATATGGTGGTGTATCTTGGAGATCAGTATTGTTGCGGTATTCTCCAAAAATTCTGTACTCTCAAGGATTTGTACAACTGTACTGTCCTGTGTGATAAGTCTGGAATATATTTTGGTGTATCTTGGTAATCAGTATTGTAGCAGTATTCTCCATAAATGCTGTACTCTCAAGGTTTTGTACAATTGTAGAGCCTTGTGTGATAAATCTGGAATGTATTTTGGTGTATCATAGTGACCAGTATTGGTGCCTTATTCTCCATAAATGCAGTACTCTCAAGGTTTTGTACAATTGTAGAGTCTTGTGTGATAAACCTGGAATACATTGTTATGTATCTTGGAGATCAGGTTTGTTGCGGTATTCTCCATAAGTGCTGTACTCTCAAGGTTTAGGAAAACTGTAGTGTTTTGTGTGATAATCTGGAATATATTGTGATGTATCTTAGAAATCAGTATTGTTGATGTATTCTCCATAAATGCTTTACTCTCAAAGTTTTGTACAACTGTAGTGTCTTGAGTGATAAATCTGGAAATTATTGTGGTGTATCCTGGAGATCAGTATTGTTGCGATATTCTTTATAAATGCTGAACTCAAAACTGTAGGTTCCTGTGTGATAAATATTGAATATATTATGGTGTATCTTGGAGATCAGTATTGTTTCAGTATTCTCCATAATTGCTGTACTCTCAAGGTTTTGTACAACTATAGTTTTTGTGTGATAAATCTGGAATTAAATATGGTGTATCTTGGAGATCAGTATTGTTGCGGTATTCTCCATAAATGCTGTTCTCTCAAGGTTTTCGAGAACTATAGTGTCTTGTGTGATAAATCTGGAATATATTTTGGGGTAGCTTAAGGATTAGTATTGTAGTATTCACCATAAAAGCTGTACTCTGAAGGTTTTTACAACTTTATTGTTTTGTATGATAAATCTGGAATATATTGTAGTGTACCTTAAAGATCAGTATTGTTTGGTATTCTCCATAATTGTTGTACTCTCATGGTTTTGGACAAATGTAATTGTCTTGTGTTGTAAATCTGGAATATATTGTGGTGTATCTTAAAGATCATTACTGTTGCGGTATTCTCCATAAAAGCTTTTCTCTCAAGGTTTTGGAAAAATGTAGTGTCTTGTATGATAAATGTGGAATATATCGTGGTGTATCTTAGAGATTAGTATGTTGCAGTACTCTCCATAAATGCTGAACTGTGAAGGTTTTTGGAAACTGTAGTGTCAAGTGTGATAAAGCTGGAATATATTGTGATGTATGTTGGAGATCAGTATTGATGAGGAATTTTCCATAAATGCTGTACGCTCAAGGATTTGTACAACGGTAGTGTCCTGTGTAATAAATCTGAAATATATTGTGGTATATCTAAGAGATCAGTATTCTTGAAGTATTCTCCAAAATGCTGTACTCTCAAGGTGTTTGTTTAACTGCAGTGTATTGCGTGATAAATCTGGAATATATCCTAGTGTATCTTGGTGATTAGTATTGTTGCAGTATTCTCCATAAGTGCTTTTCTCTCAAGGATTTGTACAACTGTAGTGTCTTTTCTGATAAATCTAAGATATATTGTTGTGCATCTTAGAGATCAGTTTTTGTTGCGGCATTCTACATAAATGCTGTACTCTCAAGAATTTGTACAATTATAGTGTTCTGTGTGATAAATCTAGAATATATTGTGGTGTATCTTAGAGATAAGTATTGTTGCGGTATTCTCTATAAATGCTGAACTCTCAAGGTTTAGGAAAACTGTAGACTTGAGTGATAAATCTGAATATATCGTGGTGCATCTTAGAGATCAGTTTTGTTGCGGCATTCTACATAAATGCTGTACTCTCTAGGATTTGTAAAACTGTGCTGTTCTGTGTGATAAATCTGGAGTATATTGTGGTGTATCTTGGAGATCAGTTTTGTTGCCGTATTCTCCATAAATGCTGTACTCTCAAGGTATTGGAAAGCAGTAGTGTCTTGTGTGATAAATCTGGAATATATTGTGGGATATCTTAGAGATCAGTATTGTTGTAGTATTCTCCATAAATGCTGTACTCTCAAGGTTTTGTACAACTGCAGTGTCTAGTGTGATAAATCTGGAAATTATTATGGTGTATCCTGGAAATAAGTATTGTTGCGATATTCTTTATAAATGCTGAACTCTCTAGGTTTTGGAAAACTGTAGTCTCCTCTGTGATAAATCTGGAATATATTTTGGTGTATCTTGGAGATCAGTACTGTTTCAGTATTCTCCATAAATACTGTACTCTCTAGGTTTTGAAAAACTGTAGGCTCCCGTGTGATAAATTTGGAACATATTTTGGTGTATCTTGGAGATCAGTATTGTTTCAGTATTCTCCATAATTGCTGTACTCTCAAGGTTTTGTACAACTGTAGTGTCTCGTATGATAAATCTGGAATATATTGTGATGTATCTTAGGGATCTGTATTGTTGCGGTATTCTCCATAAATGCTGTACTCGCAAGGTTCTGTACAACTGTAGTGTCGTGTTTGATAAATCTGGAATATATTGTGGTGTATCTTAGAGATCAATATTGTTGCGGTATTCTCCAATTACGCTGTACTCTCAAGGTTTTGTACAACTGCAGTTTCTTTCGTGATAAATCTGGAATATATCTTGGTAGATCTTGGTGATCAGTATTGTTGCAGTATTCTCCATAAATGCTGTACTCTCAAGGTTCTGTACAAACGTAGTGTCTTGTGTGATAATTCTGGAATATATTGTGGTGTATCTTAGTGATAAGTATTGATGCAGTATTCTCCATAAATGCTGTACTCTCAAGGTTTTGTACAAAGGCTACGTCTTTTGTAATAAATCTGGAATCTATTGTGATGTATCTTAGGGATCTGTATTGTTGCGGTATTCTCCATAAATGCTGTACTCTCAAGGTTCTGTACAACTGTAGTGTCTTGTGTGATAATTCTGGAATATATTGTGGTGTATCTTGGTGATAAGTATTGTTGCGGTATTCTCCATAAATGCTGTACCCTCAAGGTTTTGTACAACTACAATGTCTTGTGTTATAATTGTGGAATATATTGTGGTGTATCTTGGTGATAAGTATTGTTGCGGTATTCTCCATAAATGCTGTATTCTCAAGGTTTTGTACAACTGCAACGTCTTTTGTAATAAATCTGGAATAAATTGTGGTGTATCTTGGTATTGTTGCAGTATTCTCCATAAATGCTGTATTCCCAAGGTTCTGTACAAACTGTAGTGTGATGTGTGATAAATTTGGAATATAATGAGGCATATCTTGTTGATCAGTATTGTTGCATTATTCTCCATATATGCTGTACTCTCAAGGGTTTTGTACAAATGTCGAGTCATGTGTGATAAATCTGGAATATATTGTGATGTATCTTGTTGATCAGTATTGTAGCATTATTCTCCATAAACGCTGTACCCTCAAGGTTTTGTACAATTGTAGAGTCTTGGGTGAAAAATCTAGAATATATTGTGACGTATCCTGTTTATCAGTATTGTTGAACTATTCTCCATAAATGCTGTACTCTAAGGTTTTGTACAATTGTAGATTCTTGTGTATTAATTATGGAATATATTGTTTGTATCTTACAGATCATTATTCTTAGGGTATTCACCATATATGCTGCACTCTCAAGGTTTTGGACAATTGTGGTGTCTTGTATGATAAATCTGGAAAATATTGTGGTGTATCTTACAGATGTGTACTGTTGCGGTATTCTCCATAAAAGCTGTTCTCTCAAGGTTTTGGAAAACTGTTACGTCTTGTGTGATTAATCTGGATTATAACGTGGTATATCGTAGAGATCAGTATTGTTGTAGTATTCTCCATAAATGCTGTACTGTGAAGGTTTTGGAAAACTGTGGTGTCTTGTGTGATAAAGATGGAATATATTGGTATGTATCTTGGATATCAGTATTGTTGCTGTATTCTCTATAAACCCTGTACCCTCAAGGTTTTGTACAACTACAATGTCTTGTGTTATAATTGTGGAATATATTGTGGTGTATCTTGGTGATAAGTATTGTTGCGGTATTCTCCATAAATGCTGTATTCTCAAGGTTTTGTACAACTGCAACGTCTTTTGTAATAAATCTGGAATAAATTGTGGTGTATCTTGGTATTGTTGCAGTATTCTCCATAAATGCTGTTTTCCCAAGGTTTTGTACAAACTGTAGTGTGATGTGTGATAAATTTGGAATATAATGAGGCATATCTTGTTGATCAGTATTGTTGCATTATTCTCCATATATGCTGTACTCTCAAGGGTTTTGTACAAATGTCGAGTCATGTGTGATAAATCTGGAATATATTGTGGTGTACCTTGTTGATCAGTATTGTAACATTATTCTCCATAAACGCTGTACCCTCAAGGTTTTGTACAATTGTAAAGTCTTGGGTGAAAAATCTAGAATATATTGTGATGTATCCTGTTTATCAGTATTGTTGAACTCTTCTCCATAAATGCTGTACTCTAAAGTATTGTACAATTGTAGATTCTTGTGTATTAATTATGGAATATATTGTTTGTATCTTACAGATCATTATTCTTGGGGTATTCACCATATATGCTGCACTCTCAACGTTTTGGACAATTGTGGTGTCTTGTATGATAAATCTGGAAAATATTGTGGTGTATCTTACAGATCTGTACTGTTGCGGTATTCTCCATAAAAGCTGTTCTCTCAAGGTTTTGGAAAACTGTTACGTCTTGTGTGATTAATCTGGATTATAACGTGGTATATCGTAGAGATCAGTATTGTTGTAGTATTCTCCATAAATGCTGTACTGTGAAGGTTTTGGAAAACTGTGGTGTCTTGTGTGATAAAGATGGAATATATTAGTATGTATCTTGGATATCAGTATTGTTCCTGTATTCTCTATAAACGCTGTACTCTCAAGGCTTTGGGAAACTTTAGTGTCTTGTGTGGTAAATCTGGTATGTATTGTGGTGGATCTTAGAGATCCGTGTTTTTGCGGTATTCTCCAAAACTGCTGTACTCTCAAGGTTTTGGACAAGTGTAGTGTCTTGTGTGTTAAATCTGGAATATATTGTGTTGTATCTTAGAGATCAGTATTGTTGTGGTATTCTACATAAATGCTGTATTCTCAAGGATTTGGAAAATTGTAATGTCTTGTGTGAAAAATCTGGCATATATTGTGTTGTATCTTAGAGTTCAGTATTGTTGCGGTATTCTCCATAAATTCTGAACTCTCAAGGTTTTGGAAAACTGTAGACTTGAGTGATACATCTGAATATATCGTGGTGCATCTTAGAGATCAGTTTTGTTGCGGCATTCTACATAAATGCTGTACTCTCTAGGATCTGTACAACTGTACTGTTCTGTGTGATAAATCTGGAGTATATTGTGGTGTATCTTGGAGATCAGTTTTGTTGCTGTATTCTACATAAATGCTGTACTCTCATGGTTTTGGAAAGCTATAGTGTCTTGTGTGATAATTCTGAAATATATTGTGGTGTATCGTAGAGATCAGTATTGTTGTAGTATTCTCCATAAATGCTGTACTCTCAAGGTTTTGTACAACTGCAGTGTCTAGTGTGATAAATCTGGAAATTATTGTGGTGTATCCTGGAGATCAGTATTGTTGTGATATTCTTTATAAATGCTGAACTCTGAAGGTTTTGGAAAACTGTAGGCTCCTGTGTGATAAATCTGGAATATATTTTGGTGTATCTTGGAGATCATTATTGTTTAGTATTCTCCATAATTGCTGTAATCTCAAGGATTTGTACAACTGTAGTGTCTAGTGTGATAAATCTGAAATATATTGTGGTGTGCCTTAGGGATCAGTATTGCTTAAGTATTCTCCATAATTGCGTAACTCTCAAGGTTTTGTACAACTATAGTTTTTGTGTGATAAATATTAAATGTGGTTTATCTTGGAGATCAGTATTGTTGCGGTATTCTCCATAAATGCTGTTCTCTGAAGGGTTTGGAAAACAGTAGTGTCTTGAGAGGTATGTATAGAATATATTGTGGTGTAGCTTAGAGAACAGTATTGTTGCGGTATTCTGCATATATGCTATACTCTCGAGGTTTTGGAGACCTATAGTGCCTTGTGTGATTAATACGGAATATATTGTTTTGTATCTTAGAGATCAGTATTGTTGTGGCATTCTCCATAAATGCGGTATTCTCAAGGATTTGGACAACTCTAGTGTTTTGTGTGATAAATCTGGATTATATTTTAGTGTATCTTGGTGATCAGAGTTGTTGCAGTATTCTCCATAAAAGATGTATTCTGAAGGTTTTTTACAACTGTAGTGTCTTGTATGATAAATCTGGAACATATTGTAGGGTATCTTAAAGACCAGTATTGTTGCGGTATTCTCCATAAATGCTGTACTCTCAAGGTGTTGGACAATTTTATTGTCTTGTATTATAAATCTGGAACAAATTGTGGTGTATCTTAGAGATCAGTACTGTAGCGGTATTCTCCATAAAAGCTGTTCTCTCAAGGTTTTGGAAAACTGTAGTGTCTTGTGTGATAAATGTGGAATATATCGTGGTGTATCTTAGAGATTAGTAAGTTGCAGTATTCTCCATAAATGCAGTACTGTGAAGCTTTTGGAAAACTGTAGTAGCAAGTGTGATAAAGCTGGAATATATTGTGATGTATGTTGGAGATCAGTATTGATGAGGTATTCTCCATAAATGCTGTACTCTCAAGGTTCTGTACAACTTTAGTGTCCTGTGTAATAAATCTGAAATATATTGTGGTGTATATAAAAGATCAGTATTGTTGAAGTACTCTCCAAAATGCTGTACTCTCAAGGTGTTTGTTTAACTGCAGTGTATTGCGTGATAAATCTAGAACATATCTTGGTGTATCTTGGTGATTAGTATTGTTGCATTATTCTCCATAAATGCTGTACTCTCAAGGTTTTGTACAATTGTAGAGTCTTGTGTGATAAATCTGGAATATATTGTGATGTATCTTGTTGATCAGTATTGTAGCATTATTCTCCATAAATGGTGTACCCTCAAGGTTTTTTAGAGTTGTAGAGTCTTGGGTGTTATATCTGGAATATATTGTGGTGTATCTTGTTGATCAGTATTGTAGCATTATTCTGCATAAATGGTATACTCTCAAGGTTTTGTACAATTTTCGAGTCTTGGGTGTTAAATCTGGAATATATTGTGATGTATCTTGTTGATCAGTATTGTTGCATTATTCTCCATAAATAGTGTACTCTCAAGGTTTTGTACAATTGTCGAGTCTTGTGTGATAAATCTGGAATATAGTGTGGTGTATCTTAGAGATCAGTATTATTGTAGTATTCTACATAAATTCTGTACTCTCAAAGCTTTGTACAACTGTAGTGTCTAGTGTAATAAATCTGGAAATTATTGTGGTGTATCCTGGAGATCAGTATTGTTTCAGTATTCTAAATAAATGCTGTACACTCAATGTATTGTACAACTGTAGTGTCTTGTGTGATAAATCTGGAATATAGTGTAATATATCATAGAGATCAGTTTTGTTGCTTTATTCTCCATTAAATACTTTAACCTCAAGGTTTTGTAAGATTATCGAGTCTTGTGTGATAAATCTGGAATATGTTGTGATGTATCTTGGTGATCAGTATTGTTGCATTATTCTCCATAAATGCTGTACTCTCAAGCTTTTTGTACAACTGCAGTGTCTGGCGAGATAAATCTGGAATGTACTGTGGTGTATCTAAGCGATCAGTATTGTGGAAGTTTTCTTCATAAATGCTGTACTCTAAGGTTTTTACAATTGTAGATTCTTGTGTATTAAATCTGGAATATAACGTGGTGTATCTTAGACATCAGTATAGTTGCTGCATTCTCCATAAATGCTGCACTGTGAAGGTTTTGGAAAACTATAGTGTCTTGTGTGATAAAGCTGGAATATATTGTGATGTATCTTGGAGATCAGTATTGTTGCCGTATTCTCCATAAATGCTATACTCTCAAGGATTTAGACAACTGTAGTGTCTTGTAAGATAAATCTGGAATAAATTGTGGTGTATCTTAAAGATCAGTATTGTCGCGGTATTCTCCAAATACGCTGTACTCTCGAGGTTTTGTACAACTGCAGTGTCTTTCGTGATAAATCTGGAATATATTTTGGTGTACCTTGGTGATCAGTATTGTTGCAGTATTCTCCATAAATGCTGTACTCTCAAGGATTTCTACAATTATAGTGTCCTGTGTGATAAGTCTGTAATGTATTATGGTGTATCTAAGCGATCAGTAGTGTTGAAGTATTCTTCATAAATGCTGTAATCTCAAGGTTTTGTAAAACTGAAGTGTCATGTGATAAATCTTGAATATATTGTGGTTTGTCTTAGAGATCGGTATTGTTGCGGTATTCTACATAAATGCTGTACTTTTAAGGTTTTCGAAAACTGTAGTGTCTTGTGTGATAAATCTGAATATATTGTGGTCCATTGTGGAGTTCAGTGTTGTTGCAGTATTCTCCATAAATTCTGTACTCTCAAGGTTTTGTACAACTGCAGTAACTTGTGTGATAAATCTGGAAAATGTTGTGGTGTATCTTAGAGATCAGTACTGTTGCGGTATTCTCCATAAAAGCTGTTCTCTCAAGGTTTTGGAATACTGTCGTGTCTTGTGTGATTAATCTGGAATATAACGTGGTGTATCGCAGAGATCAGTATTGTTGCAGTATTCTCCATAAATGATGTACTGTGAAGGTTTCTGAAATCTGTAGTGTCTCGTGTGATAAAAATGGAATATATTGTGATGTATCCTGGAGATGAGTATTGTTGCTGTATTCTCCATAAATGCTGTACTCTCAAGGATTTGGGAAACTTCAGTGTCTTGTGTGGTAAATCTGGTATATATTGTGGTGTATCTTAGAAATGAGTGTTTTTGTGGTATTCTCCATAACTGCTGTATTCTCAAGGTTTTGGACAAGTGTAGTGTCTTGTGGGATAAATCTGGAATATATTGTGTTGTATCTTAGAGATCAGTATTTTTGTGGTATTCTCCATTAATGCTGTACTCTCAAGAATTTGGTGTCTTGTGTGATAAATCTGGAGTATATTGTGGTGTATATTAGAGATCAGTATTTTTGTGGTATTCTCCATAAATGCTGTACCCTCAAGGATTCGGACAACTGTAGTGTCTTGTGTGATAAATCTGGAATATATTGTGTTGTATCTTAGAGATCAGTATTGTTGTGGTATTCTCCATAAATGCTGTATGCTCAAGGATTTGGACAACTGTAGTGTCTTGTGTGATAAATCTGGAATATATTGTGGTCTATATTAGAGATCAGTATTGTTGTAGTATTCTCCATAAATGCTGTATTCTCAAGGATACGGACAACTGTAGTGTCTTGTGAGATATATCCTGAATATATTGTGTTGTATCTTAGAGATCAGTATTGCTACGGTATTGTTGCGATTACGCTGTACTCTCAAGGTTTCGTACAACTGTTGTGTCTTGTGTGATAAATCTGGAATATATTGTGGTGTATCTAAGCGATCAGTATTGTTGTAGTATTCTCCATAAATGCTGTATTCTCAAGGATACGGACAACTGTAGTGTCTTGTGAGATATATCCTGAATATATTGTGTTGTATCTTAGAGATCAGTTTTGCTACGGTATTGTTGCGATTACGCTGTACTCTCAAGTTTTCGTACAACTGTTGTGTCTTGTGTGATAAATCTGGAATATATTGTGGTGTATCTAAGCGATCAGTATTGTTGAAGTATTCTTTATAAATGCTGAAATCACAAGGTTTTGGAAAACTGTAGTGTCTTGTGTGATAAATCTGGAATATATTGTGGTGTATCCTAGAAATCAGTATTGTTGCAGTATTCTTCCTAAATGCTGTACTCTCAAGGCTTTGGAAAACTTTAGTGTCTTGTGTGATAAATCTGGAATATAATGTGATGTATCTTAGACATCAGTATTGTTGTAGTATTCTCCATAAACGCAGTATATCAAGGCTTTGTACAACTGCATTGACTTGTGTATAAATTCTGTAATATATTATGTTGTATCCTGGAGATCAGCATTTTTGCGTTATTCTCCATAAATGAGGTACTCTCAAGGATTTGGACAACTGTAGTGTCTTGTGTGATAAATCTGGAATATATTTTGGTGTATGTTGGTCTTCAGTATTGTTGCAGTATTCTCCATAAATGCGGTACTCTCAAGGTTTTGTACAACTGTAATGTCTTGTGTGCTAAATCTGGAATAGATCGTTATGTATCCTTTTGATCAGTATTGTTGCATTATTATCCAAAATTGCAGTATTCAAGGTTTTGTACAATTATAGAGTCTTGATTGATAAACCTATAATACATTCTTATGTATCTTGGAGATCAGGTTTTTGCGGTAGTCTCCTTAAGTGCTGTACTCTCAAGGTTTAAGAAAACTGTAGTGTCTTGAGTAATAAATCTGGAAATTATTGTGGTGTATCCTAGAGATCAGGATTGTTTCAGTATTCTCCATAATTGCTGTACTCTCAAGGCTTTGTGTAACTATAGTTCTTGTGTGATAAATCTGGAATGAAATGTGGTGTATCTTGGAGATCAGTATTGTTGCGGTATTCTCCATAAATGCTGTTTTTTCAAGGTTTTGGAAAACAGTAGTGTCTTGTGTGGTATGTATGGAATATATTGTGGTGTATCTTAGAGAACAGTATTGTGCGATATTCTGCATATATGCTGTACTCTCAAGGTTTTGGAGAACTATAGTGTCTTGTGTGATAAATCTGGAATATATTGTGGGGTATCTTAGAGATTAGTATTGTAGTATTCACCATAAATGCTGTACTCTGAAGGCTTTTTACAACTGTAGTGTCTTTAATTATAAATCTGGAATATATTGTGGTGTATCTATGCGATCAGTATTGTTGAAGTATTGTTTATAAATGCTGTAATCTCAAGGTTTAGGAAAAATGTAGTGTCGTGTGATAAATTTGGAATATATTGAGGTGTATCTTAGAAATCGGTATTGTTGCTGTATTCTCCATAAATGCTGTAATCTCAAAGTTTTCGAAAACTGTAGTGTCTTGTGTGGTAAATCCGAATATATTGTGGTGCATCTTAGAGATCAGTATTGTTCACGTAATCTCCATAAATTCTGTACTCTCAAGGTTTTGTACAACTGCAGTAACTTGTGTGATAAATATGAAAAATTATTGATGTATCTTGTAGATCAGTTTTGTTGCGGTATTCTCCAAAAATGCTGTACTCTCAAGCTTTTGGAAAACCGAAGTGTCTTGTG
This sequence comes from Deroplatys truncata, assembly GCA_030765065.1. Taxonomy (NCBI): domain Eukaryota; kingdom Metazoa; phylum Arthropoda; class Insecta; order Mantodea; family Mantidae; genus Deroplatys; species Deroplatys truncata. The sequence goes on along the minus strand of CM060975.1, from coordinate 333,369,883 downwards.
TGATAAATTTGGAATATAGTGTGATGTAACTTAGAGATCAGTTTTGTTGCAGATTTCTCCATAAATGCTGTACTCTAAGGGTTTTGGAAAGCTGTAGTGTCTTGCGTGATAAATCTGGAATATATTGTGGTGTATACTAGAAATCAGTATTGTTGCAACATTCTTCCTAAATGCTGTACTCCCAAGGCTTTGGAAAACTTTAGTGTCTTGTATGATAAATCTGGAATATAGTGTGATGTATCTTAGACATCCGTATTGTTGTAGTATTCTCCATAAACGCAGTGCTCTCAAGGTTTTGTACAATTATGGAGTCTTGATTGATAACCCTGGAATACATTCTTATGTATTTTGGAGATCAGGTTCTTGCGGTATTCTCCTTAAGTGCTGTACTCTCAAGGTTTAGGAAAACTGTAGTGTCTTGAGTAATAAATCTGGAAATTATTGTGGTGTATCCTAGAGATGAGTATTTTTTCAGTATTCTCCATAATTGCTGTACTCTTAAGGATTTGTGTAACTATAGTTCTTGTGTGATAAATCTGGAATGAAATGTGGTGTATCTTGGAGATCAGTATTGTTGCGGTATTCTCCATAAATGCTGTTTTCTCAAGGTTTTGGAAAACAGTAGTGTCTTGTGTGGTATGTATGGAATATATTGTGATGTATCTTATAGAACAGTATTGTGCGATATTCTGCATATATGCTGTACTCTCAAGGTTCTGGAGAACTATAGTGTCTTGTGTGATAAATCTGGAATGTATTGTGCGGTATCTTAGAGATTAGTATTGTAGTATTCACCATAAATGCTGTACTCTGAAGGTTTTTTACAACTGTAGTGTCTTGTATTATAAATCTGGAATATATTGTGGTGTATCTTAGAGATCAGTACTGTTGCGGTATTCTCCATTAAAATTGTTCTCTCAATGTTTTGGAAAACTGTAGTGTATTGTGTGATAAATGTGGAATATATCGTGGTGTATCTTAGAGATTAGTGTGTTGCAGTATTCTCCGTAAATGCTGTACTATGAATTTTTTGGAAAACTATAGTGTTAAGTGTGATAAAGCTGGAATATATTGTGATGTATGTTGGAGATCAGTATTGATGAGGTATTCTCCATAAATGCTGTACTCTCAAGGATTTGTACAACTGTAGTTTTCTGTGTAATACATCTGAAAGATGTTGTGGTGTATCTGAGAGATCAGTATTGTTGAAGTATTCTCCAAAATCCTGTACTCTCAAGGTTTTTGTTTAACTGCAGTGTATTGCGTGATAAATCTGGAATATATCTTGGTGTATCTTGGTGCTTAGTATTGTTGCAGTATTCTCCATAAGTGATTTACTCTCAAGGATTTGTACAGCTGTTGTTTCTAGTCTGATAAATCTGGAATATATTGTTGTGTATCTTGGAGATCAGTTTTGTTCCGGCATTCTACATAAATGCTGTACCCTCAAGGATTTGTACAATTGTAGTGATCTGTGTGATAAATCTGGAGTATATTGTGGTGTATCTTGGAGATCAGCTTTGTTGCCGTATTCTCTATAAATGCTGTACTCTCAAGGTTTTGGAAAACTGTAGTGGCTTGTGTGAAAAAGCTGGAATATATTGTGGTGGATCTTAGAGATCAGTTTGGTTGCGGTATTCTCCATAAATGCTGTACTCTCAAGGTTTTCGAAATCTGTAGTGTCTTCTGTGATATATCTGGAATATATTGTGATGTATCCAAGTAATTGTTTTGTTGCCGTATTCTCCCTAAATGCTGTACATTCAAGGCTTTGGTAAACTCTAGTGTCTTGTGTGATCAATCATGAATATATTGCGATGAATCTTAGACATCAGTATTGTTGTAGTATCCTCCATAAATGCAGTACTCTCAAGGTTTTGTAAAACTGTAGTGTCTTGTTTAATAATTCAGGTATATCTTGTGCTGTATCTTGGAGATCAGCATTTTTGCGTTATTCTCCATAAATGCTGTACTCTCAAGGTCTTGGAAAACTGTAGTGCCTTCTGTGCTAAATCTGGAATATATTGTGATGTATTTTAGAGATCTGTATTGTTGCGGTACTTTGCAAGTATGCTGTACTCTCAAGGTTTTGTCCAACTGCAGTGTATTGCGTGATAAATCTAAAACATATTGTTGTGTATCTTGGAGATCAGTATTGTTGCGGTATTCTACATAAATGCTGTACTCTCAAGGATTTTTACAATTGTAGTGTCTTGGGTGATAAATCTGGAATACATTGTGATGTATCTTGTTGATCAGTATTGTTGCATTATTCTCCAAAAATGGTGTACTCTCAAGGCTTTTTACAATTGTAGAGTCTTATGTGATAAATCAGCAATATATTGTGATGTATCTTAGAGATCTGTAGTGTTGCGGTAATCTCCATAATTGCTGTACTCTCAAGGTTTATTACAACTGTAGTGTCTTGTGTGATAAATCTGGAATATATTGTGATGAGTCTTGGAGATCAGCATTGCTGCGGTACTCTCCATAAATGAGGTACTCTCAAAGATTAGTACAACTGTAGTGTCTTGTGTGATAATTCTGGAATATATTGTGATGTATCTTGGAGATCAGCATTGCTGCGGTACTCTCCATAAATGAGGTACTTTCAAGGTTTAGTACAACTGTAGTGTCTTGTGTGATAAATCTGGAATATATTGTGATGTATCTTGGAGAGCAGCATTGCTGCGGTACTCTCCATAATTGAGGTACTCTCAAGGTTTAGTACAACTGTAGTGTCTTGTGTGATAATTCTGGAATATATTGTTATGTATCTTGGAGATCAGCATTGCTGCGGTACTCTCCATAAATGAGGTACTCTCAAGGTTTAGTACAACTGTAGTGTCTTGTGTGATAAATCTGGAATATATTGTGATGTATCTTGGAGATCAGCATTGCTGCGGTATTCTCCATATATGAGGTACTCTCAAGGTTTATTACAACTGTAGTGTCTTGTGTGATGAATCTGGAATATATTGTGGTGTATCTTAGAGATCAGTGTTGTTGCGGTATCCTCCATATACGCTGCACTCTCAAGGTATTGGACAACTGTTGTGTCTTGTATGATAAATCTGGAATAGGTTGTGGTATATCTTAGAGATATAATGTGATGTATCTTGGAGATCAGTACTGTTGCGGTATTTTCCATAAATGCTTAACTCTCAAGGTTTTGTAAAACTGCGGTGTCTTGTATGATGAATCTGGAATATAGTGTGATGTATCTTAGACATCAGTATTGCTGCGGTATTCTCCATAAATGCTGTACTCTCAAGGTTTTGTACAACTTTAGTGTCTTGTATGATAATTCTGAAATATATTGTGATGTATCTTAGGGCTGTGTATTGTTGCGGTATTCTCCATAAATGCTGTACTCTCAAGGTTTTGTACAACTTTAGTGTCTTGTATGATAATTCTGAAATATATTGTGATGTATCTTAGGGATCTGTATTGTTGCGGTATTCTCCATATATGCTGTACTCTCAAGGTTTTGTACAAATTTAGTGTCTTGTATGATAATTCTGAAATATATTGTGATGTATCTTAGCGATCAGTATTGTTGCGGTATTCTCCATATTTGCTGTATCCTCAAGGTTTTGTACAACTTTAGTGTCTTGTATGATAATTCTGAAATATATTGTGATGTATCTTAGGGATCTGTATTTTTGCAGTATTCTCCATAAGTGCTTTACTCTCAAGGATTTGTACAACTGTAGCGTCTTTTCTGATAAATATAAAATATATTGTTGTGCATCTTATAGATCAGTTTTTGTTGCGGCATTCTACATAAATGCTGTACTCTCAAGGATTTGTACAATTGTAGTGTTCTGTGTAATAAATCTAGAATATATTGTGGTGTATCTTAGAGATCAGTATTGTTGCGGTATTCTCCATAAATGCTGACTCTCAAGGTTTTGGAAAACTGTAGACTTGAGTGATAAATCTGAATATATCGTGGTGCATCTTAGAGATCAGTTTTGTTGCGGCATTCTACATAAATGCTGTACTCTCTAGGATTTGTACAACTGTACTGTTCTGTGTGATAAATCTGGAGTATATTGTGGTGTATCTTGGAGATCAGTTTTGTTGCCGTATTCTACATAAATGGTGTACTCTCAAGGTTTTGGAAAGCTATAGTGTCTTGTGTGATAAATCTGGAATATATTGTGGTGTATCGTAGAGATCAGTATTGTTGTAGTATTCTCCATAAATGCTGTACCCTCAAGGTTTTGTACAACTGCAGTGTCTAGTGTGATAAATCTGGAAATTATTGTGGTGTATCCTGGAGATCAGTATTGTTGCGATATTCTTTATAAATGCTGAACTCTCAAGGTTTTAGAAAACTGTAGGCTCCTGTGTGATAAATCTGGAATATATTTTGGTGTATCTTGGAGATCAGTATTGTTTAGTATTCTCCATAATTGCTGTACTCTCAAGGCTTTGTGCAACTGTAGTGTCTAGTGTGATAAATCTGAAATATATTGTGATGTGCCTTAGGGATCAGTATTCTTTCAGTATTCCCCATAGTTGCTCTACTCTCAAGGTTTTGTACAGCTATAGTTTTTGTGTGATAAATATTAAATGTGGTTTATCTTGGAGATCAGTATTGTTGCGGTATTCTCCATAAATGCCGTTCTCTCAAGGTTTTGGAAAACAGTAGTGTCTTGAGTGGTATATATGGAGTATATTGTGGTGTATCTTAGAGAACAGTATTGTTGTGGCATTCTCCATAAATGCGGTATTCTCAAGGATTTGGACAACTCTAGTGTTTTGTGTGATAATTTCTGGAATATATTTTGGTGTATCTTGGTGATCAGTATTGTTGCAGTATTGTCCATAAATGCTGTACTCTGAAGGTGTTTTACAACTGTAGTGTCTTGTATGATAAATCTGGAATATATTGTAGTGTATCTTAAAGACCAGTATTGTTGCGGTATTCTCCATAAATGCTGTAGTCTCAAGGTTTTGGACATTTTAATTTTTTGTCTTGTATTATAAATGTGGAATATATTGTGGTGTATCTTAGAGATCAGTACTGTAGCGGTATTCTTCATAAAACCTATTCTCTCAAGGTTTTGTACAACTGCAGAGTCTTTCGTGATAAATCTGGAATATATTTTGGTGTACCTTGGTGATCAGTATTGTTGCAGTATTCTGCATAAATGCTGTACTCTCAAGGATTTCTACAATTAAGTGTCCTGTGTGATAAGTCTGTAATATATTATGGTGTACCTAAGCGATCAGTAGTCTTGAAGTATTCTTCATAAATGCTGTAATCTCAAGGTTTTGTAAAACTGAAGTGTCATGTGATAAATTTTGAATATATTGTGGTTTGTCTTAGAGATCGGTATTGTTGCGGTATTCTCCATCAATGCTGTACTCTTAAGGTTTTCGAAAACTGAAGTGTCTTGTGTGATAAATCTGAATATATTGCGGTGCATTGTAGAGTTCAGTATTGTTGCGATATTCTCCATAAATTCTGTACCCTCAAGGTTTTGTACAACTGCAGTAACTTGTGTGGTAAATCTGGAAAATGTTGTGGTGTATCTTAGAGATCAGTACTGTTGCGGTATTCTCCATAAAAGCTGTTCTCTCAAGGTTTTGGAATACTGTCGTGTCTTGTGTGACTAATCTGGATTATAACGTGGTGTATCGCAGAGATCAGTATTGTTGCATATTCTCCATAAAAGATGCACTGTGAAGGTTTCTGAAAACTGTAGTGTCTCTTGTGATAAAAATGGAATATATTGTGATGTATCTTGGAGATGAGTATTGTTGCTGTATTCTCCATAAATGCTGTACTCTCAAGGCTTTGGGAAACTTCAGTGTCTTGTGTGCTAAATCTGGTATATATTGTGTTGTATCTTAGGAATGAGTGTTTTTGTGGTATTCTCCATAAATGCTGTATTCTCAAGGTTTTGGACAAGTGTAGTGTCTTGTGGGATAAATCTGGAATATATTGTGTTGTATCTTAGAGATCAGTATTTTTGTGGTATTCTCCATTAATGCTGTACTCTCAAGGATTTGGTGTCTTTTGTGATAAATCTGGAATATATTGTGGTATATATTAGAGATCAGTATTGTTGTGGTATTCTCCATAAATGCTGTACTCTCAAGGATTCGGACAACTGTTGTGTCGTGTGTGATAAATCTGGAATATATTGTGTTGTATCTTAGAGATCAGTATTGTTGTGGTATTCTCCATAAATGGTGTATTCTCAAGGATTTGGACAACTGTAGTGTCTTGTGTGATAAATCTGGAATATATTGTGGTCTATATTAGAGATCAGTATTGTTGTAGTATTCTCCATAAATGCTGTACTCTCAAGGATTCGGACAACTGTTGTGTCGTGTGTGATAAATCTGGAATATATTGTGTTGTATCTTAGAGATCAGTATTGTTGTGGTATACTCCATAAATGGTGTATTCTTAAGGATTTGGACAACTGTAGTGTCTTGTGTGATAAATCTGGAATATATTGTAGTCTATATTAGAGACCAGTATTGTTGTGGTATTCTCCATAAATGCTGTACTCTCAAGGATTCGGACAACTGTTGTGTCGTGTGTGATAAATCTGGAATATATTGTGTTGTATCTTAGAGATCAGTATTGTTGTGGTATTCTCCATAAATGGTGTATTCTCAAGGATTTGGACAACTGTAGTGTCTTGTGTGATAAATCTGGAATATATTGTGGTGCATATTAGAGATCAGTAGTGTTGTGGTATTCTCCATAGTTGCTGTACTCTCAAGGTTTTTGAAAACTGTAGTGTCTTGAGTGATAGAAATGAATATATCATGGTGTATCTTAGAGATCAGTTTTGTTGCGGCAATCTACATAAGCGCTGTACTCTCAAGGATGTGTACAACTGTAGTGTTCTGTTGTGATAAATCTGGAGTATATTGTGGTGTATCTTGGAGATCAGTTTTGTTTCCGTATTCTCTATAAATGCTGTACCCTCAAGGTTTTGGAAAACTGTAGTGGCTTGTGTGAAAAAGCTGGAATATATTGTGGTGGATCTTAGAGATCAATTTTGTTGCGGTATTCTCCATAAATGCTGTACTCTCAAGGTTTTGCAAATCTGTAGTGTCTTCTGTGATATATCTGGAATATATTGTGATGTATCTAAGAAATTGTTTTGTTGCCGTATTCTCCCTAAATGCTGTACTTTCAAGGCTTTGGTGAACTCTAGTGTCTTGGGTGATCAATCTTGAATATACTGCGATGTATCTTAGACATCAGTATTGTTGTAGTATTCTCCATAAATGCAGTACTCTCAAGGTTTTGTAAAACTTTATGTCTTGTGTAATTATTCTGGTATATCTTGTGCTGTATATTGGAGATCAGCATTTTTGCGTTATTCTCCATAAATGCTGTACTCTCAAGGTTTTGGAAAACTGTAGTGCCTTCTGTGCTAAATCTGGAATATATTGTGATGTATTTTAGAGATCTGTATTGTTGCGGTATTTTGCAAGTATGCTGTACTCTCAAGGTTTTGTACAACTGCGGTGTATTGCGTGATAAATCTGGAATATATTTTGGTGTATCTTGGTGATCAGTATTGTTGCAATATTCTCCATAAATGCTTTACTCTCAAGGTTTCGTACAACTGTAGTGTCATGTGTGATAAATCTGGAGTATATTGTTGTGTATCTTGTTGATCAGTATTGTTGCATTATTCTCCATAAATGGTGTACTCTCAAGGTTTTGTACAATTGTCGAGTCTTAGGTGATAAATCTGGAATATATTATGTTGTATCTTGTTGATCAGAATTGTTGCATTATTCTCCATAAATGCTGTACTCTCAAGGTTTTGTACAATTGTCGAGTCTTGTGTGATAATTCTGGAATATATTGTGATGTATCTTGTTGATCAGTATTGTTGCATTATTCTCCATAAATGGTGTACTCTCAAGGTTGTGTACAATATTCGAGTCTTCGGTGTTAAATCTGGAATATATTGTGATGAATCTTGTTGATCAGTATTGTTGCATTATTCTCCATCAATGGTGTACTCTCAAGGTTTTGTACAATAGTAGAGTTGTGGGTGTTATATCTGGAATATATTGTGATGTATCTTGTTGATCAGTATTGTTGCATTATTCTCCATAAATGGTGTACTCTCAAGGTTTTGTACAACTGTAGTGTCTTGTGTGATAAATCTGGAATATATTGTTGTGTATCTTGTTGAACAGTATTGTGTCATTATTCTCCATAAATGCAGTACTCTCAAGGTGTTGTACAACTGTAGTGTCTTGTGTAATAATTCTGGTATATCTTGTGCTGTATCTTGGAGATCAGCATTTTTGCGATATTCAACATAAATGCTGTACTCTCAAGGTTTTGGAAAACTGTAGTGCCTTCTGTGCTAAATCTGGAATATATTGTGATGTATTTTAGAGATCTGTATTGTTGCGGTATTTTGCAAGTATGCTGTACTCTCAAGGTTTTGTACAACTGCAGTGTATTGCGTGATAAATCTGGAATATATTTTGGTGTATCTTGGTGATCAGTATTGTTGCAGTATTCTCCATAAATGCTTTACTCTCAAGTATTTGTACAACTGTAGTATCTTGTGTGATAAATCTGGAATATATTGTTGTGTATCTTGGAGATCAGTAGTGTTGCGGTGTTCTGCATAAATGCTGTACTCTCAAGGATTTTTACAACTGTAGTGTCTTGTGTGATAATTCTGGAATACATTGTGAAATATCTTGTTGATCAGTATTGTTGCATTATTCTCCATAAATGGTGTACTCTCAAGGTTTTGTACAATTGTCGATTCTTAGGTGACAAATCTGGAATATATTATGTTGTATCTTGTTGATCAGAATTGTTGCATTATTCTCCATAATTGCTGTACTCTCAAGGTTTATTACAACTGTAGTGTCTTGTGTGATAAATCTGGAATATATTGTGATGTATCTTGGAGATCAGCATTGCTGCGGTACTCTCCATAAATGAGGTACTCTCAAGGTTTAGTACAACTGTAGTGTCTTGTGTGATAATTCTGGAATATATTGTGATGTATCTTGGAGATCAGCATTGCTGCGGTACTCTCCATAAATGAGGTACTCTCAAGGTGTAGTACAACTGTAGTGTCTTGTGTGATAAATCTGGAATATATTGTGATGTATCTTGGAGAGCAGCATTGCTGCGGTACTCTCCATAATTGAGGTACTCTCAAGGTTTAGCACAACTGTAGTGTCTTGTGTGATAAATCTGGAATATATTGTGATGTATCTTGGAGATCAGCATTGCTGCGGTACTCTCCATAATTGAGGTACTCTCAAGGTTTAGTACAACTGTAGTGTCTTGTGTGATAAATCTGGAATATATTGTGATGTATCTTGGAGATCAGCATTGCTGCGGTACTCTCCATATATGAGGTACTCTCAAGGTTTAGTACAACTGTAGTGTCTTGTGTGATGAATCTGGAATATAACGTGGTGTATCTTAGAGATCAGTATTGTTGCGTATTCTCCAAAAATGCTGTACTGTGAAGGTTTTGGAATACTGTAGTGTCTTGTGTGAAAAAGCTGGAATATAATGTGATGTATCTTGCAGATCAGTACTGTTGCGGTATTCTCCATAAGTGCTTAACTCTCAACATTTTGTACAACTGCGGTGTCTTGTATGATAAATCTGAAATATATTGTGATGTATCTTACTGATCTGTATTGTTGCGGTATTCTCCATAAATGCTGTACTCTCAAGGTTTTGTACAATTGTCGAGGTTTGTGTGATAAGTCTGGAATATATTGTGATGTATCTTGTTGATCAGTATTGTTGCAATATTCTTCCTAAATGCTGTACTCCCAAGGCTTTGGAAAACTTTAGTGTCTTGTATGATAAATCTGGAATATAGTGTGATGTATCTTAGACATCCGTATTGTTGTAGTATTCTCCATAAACGCAGTGCTCTCAAGGTTTTGTACAATTATAGAGTCTTGATTGATAACCCTGGAATACATTCTTATGTATCTTGGAGATCAGGTTTTTGCGGTATTCTCCTTAAGTGCTGTACTCTCAAGGTTTAGGAAAACTGTAGTGTCTTGAGTAATAAATCTGGAAATTATTGTGGTGTATCCTAGAGATGAGTATTTTTTCAGTATTCTCCATAATTGCTGTACTCTTAAGGATTTTTGTAACTATAGTTCTTGTGTGATAAATCTGGAATGAAATGTGGTGTATCTTGGAGATCAGTATTGTTGCGGTATTCTCCATAAATGCTGTTTTCTCAAGGTTTTGGAAAACAGTAGTGTCTTGTGTGGTATGTATGGAATATATTGTGATGTATCTTAGAGAACAGTATTGTGCGATATTCTGCATATATGCTGTACTCTCAAGGTTCTGGAGAACTATAGTGTCTTGTGTGATAAATCTGGAATGTATTGTGCGGTATCTTAGAGATTAGTATTGTAGTATTCACCATAAATGCTGTACTCTGAAGGTTTTTTACAACTGTAGTGTCTTGTATTATAAATCTGGAATATATTGTGGTGTATCTTAGAGATCAGTACTGTTGCGGTATTCTCCATTAAAATTGTTCTCTCAATGTTTTGGAAAACTGTAGTGTGTTGTGTGATAAATGTGGAATATATCGTGGTGTATCTTAGAGATTAGTGTGTTGCAGTATTCTCCATAAATGCTGTACTATGAATTTTTTGGAAAACTATAGTGTTAAGTGTGATAAAGCTGGAATATATTGTGATGTATGTTGGAGATCAGTATTGATGAGGTATTCTCCATAAATGCTGTACTCTCAAGGATTTGTACAACTGTAGTTTTCTGTGTAATACATCTGAAAGATGTTGTGGTGTATCTGAGAGATCAGTATTGTTGAAGTATTCTCCAAAATCCTGTACTCTCAAGGTTTTTGTTTAACTGCAGTGTATTGCGTGATAAATCTGGAATATATCTTGGTGTATCTTGGTGCTTAGTATTGTTGCAGTATTCTCCATAAGAGATTTACTCTCAAGGATTTGTACAACTGTTGTTTCTAGTCTGATAAATCTGGAATATATTGTTGTGTATCTTGGAGATCAGTTTTGTTCCGGCATTCTACATAAATGCTGTACCCTCAAGGATTTGTACAATTGTAGTGATCTGTGTGATAAATCTGGAGTATATTGTGGTGTATCTTGGAGATGAAACGGCAACTTTAGGCCGAGCCCGAGAACCATAATTATAGATAATTGATTAATTAACTTTTATTGATATTAAATCGTACTATGTAAATATCTTTTTCTCAATACTGCTTGTATATTTTAAGAAGGGTGATTTAACATTATGTATCTATCTAGGTTACTAATATTAGTAGAGTTATAAATGGTTTAATGTAAATAATTTAAGCGCTATGTTAAAATACTGTCCACGAGGGAAAGTTTTAGGCTACAGGAATAGTGCTTTCGAAGGCAGAAAACCTAGTTTTATTACCTCTCTTCGGTCGCAGTGCTATTATTCCTACAGCGAGGGTGTAGAGCCTTTGTCCCATTATTTGATAATTCGCCGTGACCAAGTGAGTGAGAAGGACAATCTAACGGTACATGTAGGAAAAGCCGCGATTTATATTAAAATTGGACCAATGAAATCCCTGAAAGTTTATTCGAAATAGTTAGACGCGTCGAGTCGCGCTAAAAATGTACCAATAGGAAAGGAAGCAGCCTCAGGAGCCTGAGACTATAAATGGATCTGTTTGGGGAAAATTCGGGGCAGTTTGGTAATGTGAGGTCAGGGAGAGATGCTGCAGGATGTGTGAAATATCGCGCCAAAAAGGGAATCAAGTCAAATTTGTCATGTCAGCTTAGTATTGCATTTTATTCGAGAGTTTTCGTAATGTGTGGTCAGGGAGAGATGCTGCAGAATGTGTGAGATATCGCGCCAAAACAGGGAATCAAAATAGTTTTAGCAACACACCAAAGATCCGCTACTCTGAAAGCGACAATAAGAATAGTTATATTTCGTGCCATATCCACGCCATAGTTTAACAGCGGTGGACAGTATTTTACAGCGGCAATACCAGTTTTGTATACTACGAGTGTTAATTAAATAAAAAGAAACGGCAGTGTCATCTTTTCATAAACAAAGCAAGTCTATGTCTTCCTATATCACCACCCGAGATCTACGTTTTCCTTTACCGAGGATAAGTCCATGCTCCCATATAATTTAAGAAAAATTACTGAGGCTAGCCGAGGATAAATTGAAGAGAACCAACCCACTGAGAACTTCTGGAAGCAACGGGAGAAGCATCAAGGTAAGCCTAACAGCAACGGATGAGGAGGTGATCGCCGCAAACTGGCGCCCAACGTGGGGCTCGAAGGGAAGAACGACACGAACGGAGGACTAGGAAACAACGAACAGACAAGAATCTTCAGAGGAAAGGGGCACAGCAGAACAAAATTACAACGCGAACTTCTAGTCTACCTACGTGGGACAACAAAACAGCTGAGAACATCGCTTCTAGAACTTCACCAGGATTCGAACCCGGAACGCATCAGTTAACATTGAAAAAATACAGGTTAGAACATTTATTCAAAAACAAACAAAAAGGCATGCAGAGTAGTGATTCAGTTTTGTGAACACATGTTATTGAGAGGGGGTAAAGTCATTACTAGAGAGGTAGAACTTGCTAACGGAACCATGAGTAGGTCAAGGGAAGATTTGAAAGAACTGGATGGGGAGGCTATTGTCAGCGAAACACCAGAAGGAGAAAATATGAGTAAGGCAGAGGGAGAAGTTAGGCTGGAAAGGCAATCACCGATTGAGCAGGTCATTGACGCAGGTCAAAACCAGCTGCTAATATTGCTTCAACATTTGAGCACAAAGATAGACGAGATGGGTAGGAAATTAAATGAGCTGAGTAAGGAGTCAAAAAGAAATTTCAATGAACATAGTAAGAACTTAGAAAGCATATTCAATGAACCTAGTAAAGACTTAGAAAGAATCGTAAAGGAACAAGATAAGAATGTAGAAGGGGAATCAAATGAGCAGAGTAAGGGCTTAGAAAGAATCGTAAATGAGCAGAGTAAAGACTTAGAAAGTACCGTAAGGGAACAAGATAAGAATTTAGAAGGGAAATCAAATAAGCAGAGTAAAGACTTAGAAAGAATCGTAAGTGAACAAGATAAGAATGTAGAAGGGAAATCAAATGAGCAGAGTAGGAACTTAGAAAGAATCGTAAATGAGCAGAGTAAGGACTTAGAAAGAAAACTGAGCGAACATAAGGATTTCGAAGGGAAATTAAGTAAGCAGAGTAAGGACTCAGAAAGAAACTTAGGTGAACAAAATAAGAGTTTAGAGGGGAAATTAGTTGAGCTGATGAAGGGGAAGTTGATAGAAACACTTGAAGGGAAATTACCACAGACACTAGAAACTAAAGATCCGAAAACACTAACGGGAGAACAGACGGTTAAGAAAGTTTTTGAAAGAATGTCAAAGAGGGCGCAGAAAAGAAAGGAGGAATTTAAAACAAAGAAGCGAAAGAAATGGTTGATCGAACTTAGAGAATTAGTATTGGTATAAAAAAAAAAGAAAGAAAGACATAATATCATTGATCCTGACTCTACAGTGCCTGGAAAGGAGAGCTTTCACGTGTGAATTAATGAATTATCTTAAGCAGTTGTGCAGAACATTTTTTTGCATTACTAAAGAGACTTGAGTATTAAATGCTCATTAGTGATAGTGAAGAAGAACAAGAAACACCTTTGCCATTAATATGTTTCAGTTTCTTTCTGCTTGAATAAGTTTGTCTTAAGGTTGAAACAGTTTTTATTGTCAGAATATTTGTTATTTTTTTGATATTTAGTAATATTTGTAAATTATTAATTGGTTGGTATGCTAGCAATAGGCTGACAGTTTTCTTTAAACATATAAATTAGTTTTATTAATTATAAAAAAAGAGGTATCATAGAATGGAAAATTTATTTAAAGGTCCATACAGGGTGATTAACATTTTTGGCTCGGATACATATGAGTTACAAGAAATAAAGAATTCCAAGATCGTAGGGAGATACCATAAACAGTTGCTCAAACCATACAAATGTTTAGAGAATGAGAAGGGTGAAGAATGTAATGAAAAGAATCAGGTTAGTTTTACTCGAAATGAGGTAGCAACCCTATGAACAAATAGTAAAGGTAATACACCCGATAAATAAGGATTTAAAGAAATAAATAAATGCATAATAATTATGTACCAATACGTATGTAAATAGATTTAATTTTAGAACTTAATTTGGGTATTAGAGTATTTGTTGCGTTACAAGTTATTCGTGTGCGCGAAATGTATTGTGTATAAGAATGTCTCTCGGAAACCTGTTTTTAAATGGTGAGAGGCGATCAACCATAACAAATGTAGAGTGAACGACCCAAATGTAAACACCACTGGTTTGGCAGAACCCTTGTGAAGGAACCGGTATAGCGAAGGGTCTATGTCAACAAAACAAACGAACAAAGGCCATAATCAGAGGAATTATTCTGGAAAAGAAAATTGTATCAAGTGCTCAAAAATTTATTCTTTTCCAGAACAGGGCAATTTGAAACGGCAACTTTAGGCCGAGCCCGAGAACCATAATTATAGATAATTGATTAATTAACTTTTATTGATATTAAATCGTACTATGTAAATATCTTTTTCTCAATACTGCTTGTATATTTTAAGAAGGGTGATTTAACATTATGTATCTATCTAGGTTACTAATATTAGTAGAGTTATAAATGGTTTAATGTAAATAATTTAAGCGCTATGTTAAAATACTGTCCACGAGGGAAAGTTTTAGGCTACAGGAATAGTGCTTTCGAAGGCAGAAAACCTAGTTTTATTACCTCTCTTCGGTCGCAGTGCTATTATTCCTACAGCGAGGGTGTAGAGCCTTTGTCCCATTATTTGATAATTCGCCGTGACCAAGTGAGTGAGAAGGACAATCTAACGGTACATGTAGGAAAAGCCGCGATTTATATTAAAATTGGACCAATGAAATCCCTGAAAGTTTATTCGAAATAGTTAGACGCGTCGAGTCGCGCTAAAAATGTACCAATAGGAAAGGAAGCAGCCTCAGGAGCCTGAGACTATAAATGGATCTGTTTGGGGAAAATTCGGGGCAGTTTGGTAATGTGAGGTCAGGGAGAGATGCTGCAGGATGTGTGAAATATCGCGCCAAAAAGGGAATCAAGTCAAATTTGTCATGTCAGCTTAGTATTGCATTTTATTCGAGAGTTTTCGTAATGTGTGGTCAGGGAGAGATGCTGCAGAATGTGTGAGATATCGCGCCAAAACAGGGAATCAAAATAGTTTTAGCAACACACCTAAGATCCGCTACTCTGAAAGCGACAATAAGAATAGTTATATTTCGTGCCATATCCATGCCATAGTTTAACAGCGGTGGACAGTATTTTACAGCGGCAATACCAGTTTTGTATACTACGAGTGTTAATTAAATAAAAAGAAACGGCAGTGTCATCTTTTCATAAACAAAGCAAGTCTATGTCTTCCTATATCACCACCCGAGATCTACGTTTTCCTTTACCGAGGATAAGTCCATGCTCCCATATAATTTAAGAAAAATTACTGAGGCTAGCCGAGGATAAATTGAAGAGAACCAACCCACTGAGAACTTCTGGAAGCAACGGGAGAAGCATCAAGGTAAGCCTAACAGCAACGGATGAGGAGGTGATCGCCGCAGAGATCAGTTTTGTTGCCGTATTCTCTATAAATGCTATACTCTCAAGGTTTTGGAAAACTGTAGTGGCTTGTGTGAAAAAGCTGGAATATATTGTGGTGGACCTTAGAGATCAGTTTTGTTGCGGTATTCTCCATAAATGCTGTACTCTCAAGGTTTTCGAAATCTGTAGTGTCTTCTGTGATATATCTGGAATATATTGTGATGTATCCAAGTAATTGTTTTGTTGCCGTATTCTCCCTAAATGCTGTACTTTCAAGGCTTTGGTAAACTCTAGTGTCTTGTGTGATCAATCATGAATATATTGCGATGAATCTTAGACATCAGTATTGTTGTAGTATCCTCCATAAATGCAGTACTCTCAAGGTTTTGTAAAACTGTAGTGTCTTGTTTAATAATTCAGGTATATCTTGTGCTGTATCTTGGAGATCAGCATTTTTGCGTTATTCTCCATAAATGCTGTACTCTCAAGGTCTTGGAAAACTGTAGTGCCTTCTGTGCTAAATCTGGAATATATTGTGATGTATTTTAGAGATCTGTATTGTTGCGGTACTTTGCAAGTATGCTGTACTCTCAAGGTTTTGTCCAACTGCAGTGTATTGCGTGATAAATCTAAAATATATTGTTGTGTATCTTGGAGATCAGTATTGTTGCGGTATTCTACATAAATGCTGTACTCTCAAGGATTTGTACAATTGTAGTGTCTTGGGTGATAAATCTGGAATACATTGTGATGTATCTTGTTGATCAGTATTGTTGCATTATTCTCCAAAAATGGTGTACTCTCAAGGCTTTTTACAATTGTAGAGTCTTATGTGATAAATCAGCAATATATTGTGATGTATCTTAGAGATCTGTAGTGTTGCGGTAATCTCCATAATTGCTGTACTCTCAAGGTTTATTACAACTGTAGTGTCTTGTGTGATAAATCTGGAATATATTGTGATGAGTCTTGGAGATCAGCATTGCTGCGGTACTCTCCATAAATGAGGTACTCTCAAGGATTAGTACAACTGTAGTGTCTTGTGTGATAATTCTGGAATATATTGTGATGTATCTTGGAGATCAGCATTGCTGCGGTACTCTCCATAAATGAGGTACTCTCAAGGTTTAGTACAACTGTAGTGTCTTGTGTGATAAATCTGGAATATATTGTGATGTATCTTGGAGAGCAGCATTGCTGCGGTACTCTCCATAATTGAGGTACTCTCAAGGTTTAGTACAACTGTAGTGTCTTGTGTGATAATTCTGGAATATATTGTGATGTATCTTGGAGATCAGCATTGCTATGGTACTCTCCATAAATGAGGTACTCTCAAGGTTTAGTACAACTGTAGTGTCTTGTGTG
This sequence comes from Deroplatys truncata, assembly GCA_030765065.1. Classification (NCBI taxonomy): domain Eukaryota; kingdom Metazoa; phylum Arthropoda; class Insecta; order Mantodea; family Mantidae; genus Deroplatys; species Deroplatys truncata. The sequence continues at coordinate 333,352,857 of CM060975.1, read as the reverse complement.
ATAAATCTGGAATATATTGTGATGTATCTTGGAGATCAGCATTGCTGCGGTATTCTCCATATATGAGGTACTCTCAAGGTTTATTACAACTGTAGTGTCTTGTGTGATGAATCTGGAATATATTGTGGTGTATCTTAGAGATCAGTGTTGTTGCGGTATCCTCCATATACGCTGCACTCTCAAGGTATTGGACAACTGTTGTGTCTTGTATGATAAATCTGGAATAGATTGTGGTATATCTTAGAGATCAGTACTGTTGCGGTATTCTCCATAAATGCTGTTCTCTCAAGGTTTTGGAAAACTGTTGTGTGATTAATCTGGAGTATAACGTGGTGTATCTTAGAGATCAGTATTTTCGCGTATTCTCCAAAAATGGTGTACTGTGAAGGTTTTGGAAAACTGTTGTGGTTTGTGTGAAAAAGCTGGAATATAATGTGATGTATCTTGGAGATCAGTACTGTTGCGGTATTTTCCATAAATGCTTAACTCTCAAGGTTTTGTAAAACTGCGGTGTCTTGTATGATGAATCTGGAATATATTGTGATGTATCTTAGACATCAGTATTGCTGCGGTATTCTCCATATATGCTGTCCTCTCAAGGTTTTGTACAACTTTAGTGTCTTGTATGATAATTCTGAAATATATTGTGATGTATCTTAGGGCTGTGTATTGTTGCGGTATTCTCCATAAATGCTGTACTCTCAAGGTTTTGTACAACTTTAGTGTCTTGTATGATAATTCTGAAATATATTGTGATGTATCTTAGGGATCTGTATTGTTGCGGTATTCTCCATATATGCTGTACTCTCAAGGTTTTGTACAAATTTAGTGTCTTGTATGATAATTCTGAAATATATTGTGATGTATCTTAGCGATCAGTATTGTTGCGGTATTCTCCATATTTGCTGTATCCTCAAGGTTTTGTACAACTTTAGTGTCTTGTATGATAATTCTGAAATATATTGTGATGTATCTTAGGGATCTGTATTGTTGCAGTATTCTCCATAAGTGCTTTACTCTCAAGGATTTGTACAACTGTAGCGTCTTTTCTGATAAATATAAAATGTATTGTTGTGCATCTTATAGATCAGTTTTTGTTGCGGTATTCTACATAAATGCTGTACTCTCAAGGATTTGTACAATTGTAGTGTTCTGTGTAATAAATCTAGAATATATTGTGGTGTATCTTAGAGATCAGTATTGTTGCGGTATTCTCCATAAATGCTGAATCTCAAGGTTTTGGAAAACTGTAGACTTGAGTGATAAATCTGAATATATCGTGGTGCATCTTAGAGATCAGTTTTGTTGCGGCATTCTACATAAATGCTGTACTCTCTAGGATTTGTACAACTGTACTGTTCTGTGTGATAAATCTGGAGTATATTGTGGTGTATCTTGGAGATCAGTTTTGTTGCCGTATTCTACATAAATGTGTACTCTCAAGGTTTTGGAAAGCTATAGTGTCTTGTGTGATAAATCTGGAATATATTGTGGTGTATCGTAGAGATCAGTATTGTTGTAGTATTCTCCATAAATGCTGTACTCTCAAGGTTTTGTACAACTGCAGTGTCTAGTGTGATAAATCTGGAAATTATTGTGGTGTATCCTGGAGATCAGTATTGTTGCGATATTCTTTATAAATGCTGAACTCTCAAGGTTTTAGAAAACTGTAGGCTCCTGTGTGATAAATCTGGAATATATTTTGGTGTATCTTGGAGATCAGTATTGTTTAGTATTCTCCATAATTGCTGTACTCTCAAGGCTTTGTGCAACTGTAGTGTCTAGTGTGATAAATCTGAAATATATTGTGATGTGCCTTAGGGATCAGTATTCTTTCAGTATTCTCCATAGTTGCTGTACTCTCAAGGTTTTGTACAACTATAGTTTTTGTGTGATAAATATTAAATGTGGTTTATCTTGGAGATCAGTATTGTTGCGGTATTCTCCATAAATGCCGTTCTCTCAAGGTTTTGGAAAACAGTAGTGTCTTGAGTGGTATATATGGAGTATATTGTGGTGTATCTTAGAGAACAGTATTGTTGTGGCATTCTCCATAATTGCGGTATTCTCAAGGATTTGGACAACTCTAGTGTTTTGTGTGATAATTTCTGGAATATATTTTGGTGTATCTTGGTGATCAGTATTGTTGCAGTATTCTCCATGAATGCTGTACTCTGAAGGTGTTTTACAACTGTAGTGTCTTGTATGATAAATCTGGAATATATTGTAGTGTATCTTAAAGACCAGTATTGTTGCGGTATTCTCCATAAATGCTGTAGACTCAAGGTTTTGGACATTTTAATTTTTTGTCTTGTATTATAAATGTGGAATATATTGTGGTGTATCTTAGAAATCAGTACTGTAGCGGTATTCTTCATAAAACCTATTCTCTCAAGGTTTTGTACAACTGCAGTATTGTTGCAGTATTCTGCATAAATGCTGTACTCTCAAGGATTTCTACAATTAAGTGTCCTGTGTGATAAGTCTGTAATATATTATGGTGTACCTAAGCGATCAGTAGTGTTGAAGTATTCTTCATAAATGCTGTAATCTCAAGGTTTTGTAAAACTGAAGTGTCATGTGATAAATTTTGAATATATTGTGGTTTGTCTTAGAGATCGGTATTGTTGCGGTATTCTCGATCAATGCTCTACTCTTAAGGTTTTCGAAAACTGTAGTGTCTTGTGTGATAAATCTGAATATATTGTGGTGCATTGTAGAGTTCAGTATTGTTGCAGTATTCTCCATAAATTCTGTACTCTCAAGGTTTTGTACAACTGCAGTAACTTGTGTGGTAAATCTGGAAAATGTTGTAGTGTATCTTAGAGATCAGTACTGTTGCGGTATTCTCCATAAAAGCTGTTCTCTCAAGGTTTTGGAATACTGTCGTGTCTTGTGTGACTAATCTGGATTATAACGTGGTGTATCGCAGAGATCAGTATTGTTGCATATTCTCCATAAATGATGTACTGTGAAGGTTTCTGAAAACTGTAGTGTCTCTTGTGATAAAAATGGAATATATTGTGATGTATCTTGGAGATGAGTATTGTTGCTGTATTCTCCATAAATGCTGTACTCTCAAGGCTTTGGGAAACTTCAGTGTCTTGTGTGGTAAATCTGGTATATATTGTGTTGTATCTTAGGAATGAGTGTTTTTGTGGTATTCTCCATAAATGCTGTATTCTCAAGGTTTTGGACAAGTGTAGTGTCTTGTGGGATAAATCTGGAATATATTGTGTTGTATCTTAGAGATCAGTATTTTTGTGGTATTCTCCATTAATGCTGTACTCTCAAGGATTTGGTGTCTTTTGTGATAAATCTGGAATATATTGTGGTGTATATTAGACACCAGTATTGTTGTGGTATTCTCCATAAATGCTGTACTCTCAAGGATTCGGACAACTGTTGTGTCGTGTGTGATAAATCTGGAATATATTGTGTTGTGTCTTAGAGATCAGTATTGTTGTGGTATTCTCCATAAATGGTGTATTCTCAAGGATTTGGACAACTGTAGTGTCTTGTGTGATAAATCTGGAATATATTGTGGTCTATATTGGAGGTCAGTATTGTTGTAGTATTCTCCATAAATGCTGTACTCTCAAGGATTCGGACAACTGTTGTGTCGTGTGTGATAAATCTGGAATATATTGTGTTGTATCTTAGAGATCAGTATTGTTGTGGTATTCTCCATAAATGGTGTATTCTCAAGGATTTGGACAACTGTAGTGTCTTGTGTGATAAATCTGGAATATATTGTGGTCTATATTAGAGACCAGTATTGTTGTGGTATTCTCCATAAATGCTGTACTCTCAAGGATTCGGACAACTGTTGTGTCGTGTGTGATAAATCTGGAATATATTGTGTTGTATCTTAGAGATCAGTATTGTTGTGGTATTCTCCATAAATGGTGTATTCTCAAGGATTTGGACAACTGTAGTGTCTTGTGTGATAAATCTGGAATATATTGTGGTGCATATTAGAGATCAGTAGTGTTGTGGTATTCTCCATAGATGCTGTACTCTCAAGGTTTTTGAAAACTGTAGTGTCTTGAGTGATAGAAATGAATATATCATGGTGTATCTTAGAGATCAGTTTTGTTGCGGCATTCTACATAAGCGCTGTACTCTCAACGATGTGTACAACTGTAGTGTTCTGTTGTGATAAATCTGGAGTATATTGTGGTGTATCTTGGAGATCAGTTTTGTTTCCGTATTCTCTATAAATGCTGTACCCTCAAGGTTTTGGAAAACTGTAGTGGCTTGTGTGAAAAAGCTGGAATATATTTTGGTGGATCTTAGAGATCAATTTTGTTGCGGTATTCTCCATAAATGCTGTACTCTCAAGGTTTTGCGAATCTGTGGTGTCTTCTGTGATATATCTGGAATATATTGTGATGTATCTAAGAAATTGTTTTGTTGCCGTATTCTCCCTAAATGCTGTACTTTCAAGGCTTTGGTAAACTCTAGTGTCTTGGGTGATCAATCTTGAATATACTGCGATGTATCTTAGACATCAGTATTGTTGTAGTATTCTCCATAAATGCAGTACTCTCAAGGTTTTGTAAAACTGTATGTCTTGTGTAATTATTCTGGTATATCTTGTGCTGTATATTGGAGATCAGCATTTTTGCGTTATTCTCCATAAATGCTGTACTCTCAAGGTTTTGGAAAACTGTAGTGCCTTCTGTGCTAAATCTGGAATATATTGTGATGTATTTTAGAGACCTGTATTGTTGCGGTATTTTGCAAGTATGCTGTACTCTCAAGGTTTTGTACAACTGCGGTGTATTGCGTGATAAATCTGGAATATATTTTGGTGTATCTTGGTGATCAGTATTGTTGCAATATTCTCCATAAATGCTTTACTCTCAAGGATTTGTACAACTGTAGTGTCATGTGTGATAAATCTGGAATATATTGTTGTGTATCTTTTTGATCAGTATTGTTGCATTATTCTCCATAAATGGTGTACTCTCAAGGTTTTGTACAATTGTCGAGTCTTATGTGATAAATCTGGAATATATTATGTTGTATCTTGTTGATCAGAATTGTTGCATTATTCTCCATAAATGCTGTACTCTCAAGGTTTTGTACAATTGTCGAGTCTTGTGTGATAATTCTGGAATATATTGTGATGTATCTTGTTGATCAGTATTGTTGCATTATTCTCCATAAATGGTGTACTCTCAAGGTTGTGTACAATATTCGAGTCTTCGGTGTTAAATCTGGAATATATTGTGATGTATCTTGTTGATCAGTATTGTTGCATTATTCTCCATCAATGGTGTACTCTCAAGGTTTTGTACAATAGTAGAGTTGTGGGTGTTATATCTGGAATATATTGTGATGTATCTTGTTGATCAGTATTGTTGCATTATTCTCCATAAATGGTGTACTCTCAAGGTTTTGTACAACTGTAGTGTCTTGTGTGATAAATCTGGAATATATTGTTGTGTATCTTGTTGATCAGTATTGTGTCATTATTGTCCATAAATGGTGTACTCTCAAGGTTTTGTACAATTGTCGAGTCTTGGGTGTTAAATCTGGAATATATTGTGATGTATCTTGTTGATCAGTATTGTGTCATTATTCTCCATAAATGGTGTACTCTCAAGTTTTTGTACAATTGTCGAGTCTTGGGTGTTAAATCTGGAATATATTGTGATGTATCTTAGGGATCTGTAGTGTTGCATTATTCTCCATAAATGGTGTACTCTCAAGGTTTTGTACAATTGTAGACTTTTGGATGTTAAATCTTGAATATATTGTGATGTATCCTGTTTATCAGTATTGTTGAATTATTCTCCATAAATGCTGTACTCTCAATGTTTTGTACAACTGTAGGTTCTTGTGTGATAATTCTGGAATATATTGTGGTGTATCTTGGTGATCAGTATTGTTGCAGTATTCTCCATAAATGCTGTACTCCCAAGGTTTTCTACAACTGTAGTGTGTTGTGTGATAAATCTGGAATATATTGTGATGTATCCTGTTTATCAGTATTATTGAATTATTCTCCATAAATGCTGTACTCTTAGGGAGGCCGCACACCAAACGCGTCAGCATCTGCAACACGACATGAAATAAGATGCCGTTGTTTGTCGTTCGTGTGATGCAGACTTGCGGCCGCACACCGGAGAAAACACATGCCTACAACAGTGCGACTTGTTATCAGCTGTTGACATGGATTCCTCGAGTGAGTACGACGTTTTGATGTACATGTGGTTGAAATTACGGAACAAGAGAAAAAGAAAATGGATTCATGATTTCAATTTTTCATGTGCCTAGTGTTGTGCTTATGTCCTAGCGCAGGGCTTATAAATGATCCAGTAAAATTCCAGTCGTATTACAGAATGTACCCCGAAATCTACAGAGAACTTCTTCAGTGTGTATCTCCTTTATTAAAAAAGTAAGACACAAAATACAGGAGAGCTCTAAGCCCTGATGAAAAGCTATTTATAACACTAATGTTAAGGCTTAAAATAATAACTTGTTGGTATCTATTTTAGCGTTAAATTTATTAGTTAATAAACATAGTTTTAAGCCTTTCCATGTTGGCAAGTCCTGTAAGTAATGCAATGCAATATGTTTTAGTGTTTTTTTTTTAAGTTTTGCGGCTGCATTTGCAATCAGGCATATGAATATGAGTGATTCTTGCTCTTTTTCTTCTACTAAATTCACGCAAACGGCAATGGAGTGGAAGTTTTTGAGGAGCCAGGCTCTCGACTACCATACAGAAGTGGAAGGATAGGAATGGGTACTATTAGAACTATGCTGAACATTTGTGGTTGATCCGTACAGCATGTCGTTTAATTTTTGCTGCATAAACAATTTGAATGCACTTTTAGTGACAGGTGATAATTTAGTCACGTGCGGTTGTAGGCTTTTGAAAAATAACACATCTGGATAATCGGACTCCACTTCAGCCGTGCGTTTTGTGTATTCATCTGGAGATATGAAGAAAATATTTGGTCAACATTCACTTTCGAAGCTTTTCTTTTTGTGGCTCTTCTAGGTGTTCGAGGTAGCGGTTGTATCATTTCTTGTGTACTTTTCCTCCTCAGTCTTCTTCTACCATGAGCGGAGGTGAAGGTTGTTCTGTTGTAGGTGACTGCTCTTCTACAGACGGATTTTCCAAGTTTCCCATTTGCCTTCTTGATTTTGTGAATGGTATCAAAAACGCTTAAGTAGTCTGGAAGATGATAGGTTTTTTTTGTGGTTGCTGCTGAACTACTGGCAGGAGTTTGCCTTAAATTTCTGAGCCAATAATTCCTGCAGTTTCTCCATTTTTATTTATAGGTGGCTACTGCAATTAAAATACGCACTATTATTAATTATTATTATTATTAGTATTATTATTATTATTATTATTATCATTATCGGCTGTTTATTTTTAGATGTTTAGCTACTGGTAGCAGCTTCAGATGCTTGAGCTTTCAGTTTAAAGGAGGTGAAAAAACAATTGGTAAAATTGCCGAAGAGGTATGCCTCGCAATATGGACGACACTTCAATCTGAGTTTATGCCTGCACCCTCAAAGGAGGACCATTTCGGACCATTTCCGAAAGATACTTGGAACTTTGGAATATACCGAATTGTATTGGTGCCATAGATGGAAAACATGTTCGTATTCAATGTCCCCGAAACAGTGGCTCATCTTTTTACAACTACAAGGGGTATTATTCTATTAGCTTTGGTTGATGCAGATGGACTCTTTATTGCTATAGATGATGGTGATTATGACAGAAATAGTGACGGTGGAGTGTTGCGAAACTCAGCTTTAGGAAGAAAGCTTCAACAGGGCACACTGAATATACCTGACCCCAAGAAGCTACCAAAGGATGATGGCCACTGTTCCCCATTACCCTATTTTTTCGTGGGGGATGAAGCTTTTTCATTACAGAAACATATCATGAGACCCTATCCTCGAAGAGAACTCACAAATGAAAGGAGGATTTTTAATTATACGTTTAGCACAGCCAGAAAGAATGTAGAGTGTGGTTTCGGAATGCTTGCTTCTAAATTTAGAGTTCTTGGGACGCTATAGCATGCAAACCTGATAAAACAGATAATATAATAAGAGTAATTTGTGTCTTGCATAACTTCGTTAGGCTAAACGTGGGATTTTTAGTGAACCGAGTGTTACAGAAAATGATGAAAACCATGACAGTTCCTTAAGTGTATTGCAGAGATTGCAACCCTGCAATAGAAGAGCAACCGCTGAGGCCGTGAGATTGAGAAATCACTTGTGTTCATATTTTATGAAATCAAATGTTCCTTGACAAAATAAGTACGCAACAGGACAAACCTAAATATTGTTGCACTAGCATTTTAAATGCTAGTTACACAAGAAGTGTTTATATTTAATGTGCATGTTCCTTTATTACATAGGTAGTTAATAAATATTTTACTGAATTTAAGTACTTACCACTTACATTTAATTCTTTGGACACTTCCTGCCACACTCGATCCAGCTCGTTCTTATTCGAATGCCCTGGTAGCGAATGATCATATATTATAGGATATCTATCCACCGATTGCACCAACTGAATGTTGATCTGATCTTCACTCATGCTGACAAAATTCCCTGAACGTATCTTATTTAGTGCCACTTTGCAAGCTAAATGCTCAGAATACGCGCACACACACACACACACGCACACACACACACATCTATACTGGAGCGTTGTTTGTTAAGACATGACGCATAAAAATAGAACATGCAGTGTCTTATCGCTTGTGTCTGCAACAAGGTGCGTATGACGTCATCACGACGCAGACCGGTGTGCGGAGATACTTGTTTTTCTATTGTGCTCCAATATGTTGCGTCATGTTGCTGAGACTACTGTTTGTCGCTGACGCGACGTGACGTGTCCGGTGTGCGGCCTACCTTAAGGTTTTGTACAATTGTAGATTTTTGTGTATTAAATCTGGAATATATTGTTGTGTATCTTACAGATCATTATTCTTGGGGTATTCTCCATATATGCTGCATTCTCAAGGTTTTGGACAATTGTAGTGTATTGCATGATAAATCTGCAATATATTGTGGTGTATCTTAGAGATCAGAACTGTTGCGGTATTCTCCATACATGCTGCACTCTCAAGGTTTTGGACAATTGTAGTGTCTTGTATGATAAATCTGGAATATATTGTGGTGTATCTTAGAGAAAAGTATTGTTGTGGTATTCTCCATATGTGCTGCACTCTCAAGGTTTTGGACAATTGTAGTGTCTTGTATGATAAATCTGGAATATATTGTGGTGTATGTTAGAGATCAGCATTGTTGTGGTATTCTCCATATATGCTGCACTCTCAAGGTTTTGGACAATTGTAGTGTCTTGTATGATAAATCTGGAATATATTGTGGTGTATGTTAGAGATCAGTATCGTTGTGGTATTCTCCATATATGCTGCACTCTCAAGGTTTTGGACAATTGTAGTGTCTTGTATGATAAATCTGGAATATATTGTGGTGTATCTTAGTGATCAGTATTGTTGTGGTATTCTCCATATATGCTGCACTCTCAGGGGTTTGGACAACTGTAGTGTCTTGTATGATAAATCTGGAATATATTGTGGTGTATCTTAGAGATCAGTATTGTTGCGGTATTCTCCATATATGCTGCACTCTCAAGGTTTTGGACAATTGTAGTGTCTTGTATGATAAATCTGGAATATATTGTGGTGTATCTTAGAGATCAGTACTGTTACGGTATTCTCCATATATGCTGCACTCTCAAGGTTTTGGAAAATTGTAGTGTCTTGTATGATAAATCTGGAATATACTGTGGTGTATCTTAGAGATCAGTACTGTTGCGGTATTCTCCATATATGCTGCACTCTCAAGGTTTTGGACAATTGTAGTGTCTTGTATGATAAATCTGGAATATATTGTGGTGTATCTTAGAGATCAGTACTGTTGCGGTATTCTCCATATATGCTGCACTTTCAAGGTTTTTGACAATTGTAGTGTCTTGTATGATAAATCTGGAATATATTGTGGTGTATCTTAGAGATCAGTATTGTTGCGGTATTCTCCATATATTCTGCACTCTAAAGGTTTTGGACAATTGTAGTGTCTTGTATAATAAATCTGGAATATATTGTGGTGTATCTTAGAGATCAGTACTGTTGAGGTATTCTCCATATATGCTGCACTCTCAAGGTTTTGGACAGTGGTAGTGTCTTGTATGATAAATCTGGAATATATTGTGGTGTATGTTAGAGATCAGTATTGTTGTGGTATTCTCCATATATGCTGCAATCTCAAGGTTTTGGACAATTGTAGTGTCTTGTATGATAAATCTGGAATATATTGTGGTGTATCTTAGAGATCAGTACTGTTGCGGTATTCTCCATATATGCTGCACTCTCAAGGTTTTGGACAATTGTAGTGTCTTGTATGATAAATCTGGAATATATTTTGGTATATCTTGGTGATCAGTATGGTTGCAGTATTCTCCATAAATGCTGTGTTCTCAAGTTTTTTACAACTGTAGTGTCCTGAGTGATAAATCTGGAATATATTTTTGTGTATCCTGGAGATCAGTATTGTTGTGGTATTCTCCATACATGCTGCACTCTCAAGGTTTTGGACAATTGTAGTGTGTTGTATGATAAATCTGGAATATATTGTGGTGTATCTTAGAGAGCAGTATTGTTGTGGTATTCTCCATATATGCTGTACTCTCAAGGTTTTGGAAAATTGTAGTGTCTTGAATGATAAATCTGGAATATATTGTGGTGTATGTTAGAGATCAGTATTGTTGTGGTATTCTCCATATATGCTGCACTCTCAAGGTTTTGGACAATTGTAGTGTCTTGTATGATAAATCTGGAATATATTGTGGTGTATCTTAGAGATCAGTACTGTTACGGTATTCTCCATATATGCTGCACTCTCAAGGTTTTGGAAAATTGTAGTGTCTTGTATGATAAATCTGGAATATACTGTGGTGTATCTTAGAGATCAGTACTGTTGCGGTATTCTCCATATACGCTGCACTCTCAAGGTTTTGGACAATTGTAGTGTCTTGTATGATAAATCTGGAATATATTGTGGTGTATCTTAGAGATCAGTACTGTTGCGGTATTATCCATATATGCTGCACTTTCAAGGTTTTGGAAAATTGTAGTGTCTTGTATGATAAATCTGGAATATATTGTGGTGTATCTTAGAGATCAGTATTGTTGCGGTATTCTCCATATATTCTGCACTCTAAAGGTTTTGGACAATTGTAGTGTCTTGTATAATAAATCTGGAATATATTGTGGTGTATATTAGAGATCAGTTCTGTTGAGGTATTCTCCATATATGCTGCACTCTCAAGGTTTTGGACAGTGGTAGTGTCTTGTATGATAAATCTGGAATATATTGTGGTGTATGTTAGACATCAGTATTGTTGTGGTATTCTCCATATATGCTGCAATCTCAAGGTTTTGGACAATTGTAGTGTCTTGTATGATAAATCTGGAATATATTGTGGTGTATCTTAGAGATCAGTACTGTTGCGGTATTCTCCATATATGCTGCACTCTCAAGGTTTTGGACAATTGTAGTGTCTTGTATGATAAATCTGGAATATATTTTGGTGTATCTTGGTGATCAGTATGGTTGCAGTATTCTCCATAAATGCTGTGTTCTCAAGTTTTTTACAACTGTAGTGTCCTGAGTGATAAATCTGGAATATATTTTTGTGTATCCTGGAGATCAGTATTGTTGTGGTATTCTCCATATATGCTGCACTCTCAAGGTTTTGGACAATTGTAGTGTCTTGTATGATAAATCTGGAATATATTGTGGTGTATCTTAGAGAGCAGTATTGTTGTGGAATTCTCCATATATGCTGCACTCTCAAGGTTTTGGAAAATTGTAGTGTCTTGAATGATAAATCTGGAATATATTGTGGTGTATGTTAGAGATCAGTATTGTTGTGGTATTCTCCATATATACTGCACTCTAAAGGTTTTGGACAATTGTAGTGTCTTGTATGATAAATCTGGAATATATTGTGGTGTATCTTAGAGATCAGTACTGTTCCGGTATTCTCCATATATGATGCACTTTCAAGGTTTTTGACAATTGTAGTGTCTGGTATGATAAATCTGGAATATATTGTGGTGTATCTTAGATATCAGTATTGTTGCGGTATTCTCCATATATTCTGCACTCTAAAGGTTTTCGACAATTGTAGTGTCTTGTATAATAAATCTGGAATATATTGTGGTGTATCTTAGAGATCAGTACTGTTGAGGTATTCTCCATATATGCTGCACTCTCAAGGTTTTGGACAATTGTAGTGTCTTGTATGATAAATCTGGAATATATTGTGGTGTATCTTAGAGATCAGTGTTGTTGCGGTATTCTCCATAACTGCAGTACTCTCAAGGTTTTGGACAATTGTAGTGTCTTGTATGATAAATCTGGAATATATTGTGGTGTATCTTAGAGATCAGTACTGTTGCGGTATTCTCCATATATGCTGCACTCTCAAGGTTTTGGACAATTGTAGTGTCCTGTATGATAAATCTGGAATATATTGTGGTGTATCTTAGAGATCAGTACTGCTGCGGTATCCTCCGTATATGCTGCACTCTCAAGGTTTTGGAAAACTGCAGTGTTTTGTGTGATAAACCAGGAATATTTTGTGATGTATCCTAAGGATCAGTATTGTTGCGGTATTCTCCATAAATGCGGTACTCTCACGGTTTTGGAAAACTTTAGTTTCTGTGTGATAAATCTGGAATATGTTGTGTTGTATCTTGGAAATCTGTATTGTTGCAGTATTCTCCATAAATGCTGTACCCTCAAGGTTCTCTACAACTGTAGTGTGTTGCGTGATGAATCTGGAATATATTGTGATGTAACTTAGAGATCAGTATTGTTGCAGTACTGTCCATAAATGCTGTACTCTCAAGGTTTTGGACAAGTGTAGTGGCGTGTGTGATAAAGCTGGAATATATAGGGTTGTACCTTACAGATCACTACTGTTGCGGTATTATACATAAATGCTCTACTCTCATGCATTTGGACAGATGTAGTTTCTTGTGTGATATATCTGGAATATATTGAGGTGTATATTAGAGATCAGTATTGTTGGTATTCTCCAATTATGCTGTACTCTCAATGTTTTGTACAACTGCTGTGTCTTGCGTGAGAAATCTGGCAAATATTTTGGTGTATCTTGGTGATCAGTATTGTTGCAGTATTCTCCATAAGTGCTGTACTCTCAAGGATTTGTAAAACTGTAGTGTCTCGTGTGGTAAATCTGGAATATATTGTGATGTATCCTGTTTATCAGTATTGTTGAATGACTCTCCATAAATGCTGTACTGTGAAGGTTTTGGAAAACTCTAGTGTCTTGTTTGATAAAGCTGAAATATATTGTGATGTACTTTGGGAATCAGTATTGTTGCGGTATTCTTCATAAATGCTGTACTCTCAAGGCTTTGGACAAGTGTAATGTCTTGTGTGATATATCTGCTATATATTGTGGTGTATCTTAGAGATCAGTGTTGTTGCGGTATTCTTCAACTACGCTGTACTCTCAAGGTTTTGTACAACTGCAGTGTCTTGCGTGATAATTCTGGAATATATTTTGGTGTATCGTGGTGATCAGTATTGTTGCAGTATTCTCCATAGATGCTGTACTCTCAAGGTTTTGTACAACTGCAGTGTCTTGCGTGATAATTCTGGAATATATTTTGGTGTATCGTGGTGATCAGTATTGTTGCAGTATTCTCCATAGATGCTGTACTCTCAAGGTTTTGTACAACTGCAGTGTCTTGCGTGATAGCTCTGGAATATATTTTGGTGTATCGTGGTGATCAGTATTGTTGCAGTATTCTCCATAGATGCTGTACTCTCAAGGATTTGTAAAACTGTAGTGTCCTCTGTGATAAATCTGGTATATATTAAGGTATATCTAAGAGATCAGTATTGTTGCAGTATTCTCCATATATGCTGTACTCTCAAGGTTTGGAAAACTGTAGTGTCCTGTGTTCTAAATTTGGAATATACTATAGTGTATCTAAGCGATCAGTTTTGTTGAAGTATTCTTCATAAATGCTGTAATCTCAAGGTTTTGGAAAACTGTGATGTCTTGTGTGATAAATATGGAATATATTGTGGTGTATTTAGAGATCAGCATTGTTGCGGTATTCTCCAACTACGCTGTACTCTCAAGCTTTTGTACAACTGCAGTGTCTTGCGTGATAATTCTGGAATATATCGTGGTGTATCGTGGTGATCAGTATTGTTGCAGTATTCTCCATAGATGCTGTACTCTCAAGGATTTGTAAAACTGTAGTGTCCTCTGTGATAAATCTGGCATATATTGAGGTATATCTAAGAGATCAGTATTGTTGCAGAAATTCTTCATAAATGCTGCACTCTCAAGGTTTTGGGCAACTGTAGTGTCTTGTGTGATATATCTGCTATATATTGTGGTGTATCTTAGAGATCAGTGTTAGTGCGGTATTCTCCATAAATGCTGTACTCTCAAGGTTTTGTACAATTGTAGTGACCTGTGTGATAAATCTGGAATACATTGTTATGTATCTTGTTAAGCAGGTTTTTTTGCGGTATTCTCCATAAGTGCTGTACTCTCAAGGATTTGGAAAACTGTTGTGTTTTATGTGATAAATCTAGAATATATTGTGTTGTATCCTAGAGATCAGTATTGTTGCAGAATTCTCCATAAATGCTGTACTCTCAAGCTTTTGTACAACTGTAGTGTCTTGTGTGATTAATTTGGAATATATTGTGATGTATCTAGAGATCTGTATTGTTGCCGTATTCTCCATAAATGCTGTTCTCACAAGGTTTATTTTAACTGTAGTGTCTTGTGTGATAAATCTGGAATATATTTTGGTGTTTCTTGATGATCAGTATTGTTCCGGTATTCTCCATAAATGGTGTACTCTCAAGGTTTTGTACAACTGCAGTGTCTTGTGTGATAAATATGGAATATAATGTGGTGTATCTTGGTGATCTGTATTGTAGCAGTATTCTCCGTGAATGCTGTACTCTCAAGGCTTTGTAGAATTTTAGAGTCTTGTTTGACAATTCTGGATATATTGTGATGTATCTTGCTGATTAGTACTGTGGCATTATTCTACATAAATGCTGTACTCTCAAGGTTTTGTACAATTGTAGATTCTTGTGTGATAAATATGGAATATATTGTGGTGTATCCTAAATATTAGTACTGTTACGGTATTCTCCATAAACGCTGTTCTCTCAAGGTTTTGGAAAACTGTAGTGTCTTGTGTGATAAATCTGGAATATATCGTGGTGTATCTTAGAGATTAGTATTGTTGCAGTATTCTCAATAAACGCTATACTGTGAAGGTTTTGGAAAACTGTAATGTCTTGTGTGATAAAGCTGGAATATATTGTGATGTAAGTTGGAGATCACTATTGTTGCGGTATTTTCCATAAATGCTGTAGTCACAAGGCTTCGCGAAACTGTTGTGTCTTGTGTGGTAAATCAGGTATATATATGGGGGTGTATCCTAGACATCAGTATTGTTGCGGTATTCCCCATAAATGTTGATCTTTCAAGGTTTTGTACAGCTGTAGTGTCTTGTGATACAAATCTGGAATATATTGTGGTGTGTTATGTTGATCAGTATTGTTGCGGTATTCTCCATAAATGCTGTACTTTCGAGGTTTTGTACAACTGCAGTGTCTTGTGCGATAAATATGGAATATACTGTGGTGTATCGTCGTGTTCTGTATTGTTGCAGTATTCTGCATAATTGCTGTACTCTCAAGGTTTTTACAATTGTAGAGTCTTGTTTTATAAATCTGGAATATATTGTGATGTATATTGTTAATCAGTACTGTTGCATTATTCTTGTTCTTTCAAGGTTTTGTACAGCTGTAGTGTCTTGAGATACAAATCTGGAATTTATTGTGGTGTATCTTAGACATCAGTACTCTTATGGTATTCTCCATAAAAGCTGTTCTCTCAAGGTATTGGAAAAGTGTAGTGTCTTGTACGATAAATCTGCAATATATGGTGGTGTATCTTAGAGATTAGTATTGTTGCAATATTCTCCATATATGCTGTACTGTGAGGGTTTTGGAAAACTCTTGTGTCTTGTGTGATAAAGCTGGAATATATTGTGATGTATGTTGGAGATCAGTATTGTTTCGGTATTCTCGATAAATGCCGTACTGTCAAGGTTTGGGAAATTGTTGTGTCTTTTGTGGTAAATCTGGTATATGTTGTGGTGTATCCTAGAGATCAGTATTGTTGCGCTATTCTCCATCAATGCTCTACTCTCAAGCATTTGGACAAATGTAATTTCTTGTGTGATAAATCAGGAATATATTGTGGTGTGTCTTAGAGATCAGTATTGTTGGTATTTTCCAATTATGCTGTACTCTCAAGGTTTTGTACAACCGCTGTGTCTTGCGTGATAAGTCTGGAATATATTCTGGTGTATCTTTGTGATCAGTATTGTTGCAGTATTCTCCATAAATGCTGTACTCTCAAGGATTTGTACAACCGTAGTGTCTTGTGTGATAAACCTGGAATATATTGCGATGTATCCTGTTTAGCAGTATTGATGAATTATTCATCATAAATGGTGCACTCGGTAAACTGTAGTGTCTTGTGTGAAAAGTCTGGAATATATTGTGGTGTATCTTAGAGATCAGTATTTTTGCGGTATTCTCCAATTACGCTGTACTCTCAAGGTTTTGAACAACCACAGTAACTTGTGTGATAAATGTGGAATGCATTTTGATGTATCTTGGAGATCAGTTTTTTTGCGGTGTTCTCCATAAATACTGTATCCTCAAGGTTTTGGAAAACTGTAGTGTCTTGTGTGATTAATCTGGAATATATTGTGTTGTATGTTAGAGATCAGTTTTGTTGCGGTATTCTTCATAAATGCTGTACTATCAAGGTTTTGGAAAACTGTAGTGTCCTATGTGATAAACCTGGCATATATTATGGTGTATCTAAGAGATCAGTATTGTAGAAGTATTCTCCATAAATGCTGTACTCTCAACGTTTTGGAAAACTATAGTGTCTTGTGTGATATATCTGGAATATATTGTGGTGTATCTTAGAGATCAGTATTGTTGCGTTATTCTCCATAAATTCTGTACTCTCAAGATTTTGTACAACTACAGTAACTTGTGTGATAAATGTGGAATGTATTTTGATGTATCTTGGAGATCAGTTTTTTTGCGGTGTTCTCCCAAATACTGTATCCTCAAGGTTTTGGAAAACTGTAGTGTCTTGTGTGATTAATCTGGAATATATTGTGTTGTATCTTAGAGATCAGTTTTGTTGCGGTATTCTTCATAAATGCTGTACTATCAAGGTTTTGGAAAACTGTAGTGTCTTCTGTGATAAATCTGGAATATAATGTGATGTATCCAAGAAATAGTATTGTTGTAGTATTCTCCATAAATACAGAACTCTCAGGGTTTTGGGCAAGTGTAGTATCTTGGGTGTTAAATCTGGAATGTAGTGTGATGTATCTTAGAGATCAGTTTTGTTGTGGTATTCTCCATAAAAACGGTATTCTCAAGGCTTTATAAAACTGTAGTGTCTTGTGTGATAAGTCCGGAATATATTGCGATGTATCTTAGAGATCAGTATTGTTGTAGTATTCTCCATAAATGCAGTACTCTCAAAGTTTTGTTCAACTGTAGTGTCTTGTGTTATAATTCTGGAATACATTGTGTTGTATCTTGGAGATCAGCAATTTTGCGTTATTCTCCATAAATGCGGTAATCTCAAGGATTTGGAAAATTGTAGTGTCTTATGTGATAGATCTGGAATATGGTGATGTATGTTAGGTATCATATTGTTGCAGTATTCTCCATAAATGCTGTACTCTCAAGGTTTTGAACAACTGTAGCGTCTTGTGTGATAAATCTGGAATATAGTGTGTTGTATCTTGGAGATCAGTATTGTTGCAGTATTCCTGATAAATGCTGTATCCCCAAGGATTTGGACAACTGTAGTGTCTTGTGTGATATATTTGGTACACATTGTGACGTATGTTAGAGATCGGTGTTGTTGCGGTATTCTCCATAAATGCTGTACTCTCAAGGCTTTGTACAATTGTAGTGACTTGTGTGATAAATCTGGAATACATTGTTATGTATCCTGGAGATCAGGTTTTTTGCGGTATTCTCCATAAGTGCTGTAATCTCAAGGTTTGGAAAGCTGTAGAGTTTTGTGTGATAAATCTGGAATATATTGTGATGTATCTTAGAGATCAGTATTGTTGCGGTATTCTACATAAATGCGGTACTCTCAATGTTTTGGAAAAGTGTAGTGTCTGTGTGATTAATCTGGAATATATTGTGTTGTATCTTGGAAATCAGTATTGTTACAGTACTCTCCATAAATGCGGTACTCTCAAGGTTTTGTACAAGTATAGTGTCCTGTGTGATGAATGTGGAATATATTGTGATGTATCTTGGAGATCAGCAATGTTGCGGTATTCTCCATAAATGCTGTGTTCTCACGGTTTGTACAACTGTAGTGCCTTGTGTGATGAATCTGGAATATATTGTGATTTATCTTAGAGATCAGTATTGGTGCGGTATTCTCCATAAATGCTGTGTTCTCAAGTTTTTGTACAATTGTAGTGTCTTGTGTGATGAATCTGGAATATATTGTGATGTATCTTACAGATTAGTAATGTTGCGGTATATTCCATAAATGCTGTGTTCTCAAGGTTTGTACAACTGTAGTGTCTTGTGTGATAAATCTGGAATATATTGTGGTGTATCTTGGTGATCAGTATTGTTGCGGTATACTCCATAATTGCTGTCCTCTCAAGGTTTTGTACAACTGTAGTGTCTTATGTGATAAATCTGGAATATGTGTATCTTGATGATCAGTATTGTTGCGGTATTCTCCATAAATGCTGTACTCTCAAGGTTTTGTACAACTGCAGTGTCTGGTGTTATAAATATGGAATACACTGTTATGTATCTTGGTTATGTGTATTGTTGCAGTATTCTCCATAAATACTGTACTCTTAAAGTTTTGCACAATTACAGAGTCTTGTTTGATAATTCTGGAATATATTGTGATGTATCTTCTTGATCAGTATTGTTGCAGTATTCTACATAAATGCTGTACTCTCAAGGTTTTATACAATTGTAGATTCTTGTGTGATAAATCTGAAATATATTTTAGTTTATCTTAGAGATTAGTATTCTTGATGTATTCCCCATATATGCTGCACTCTCATTGTTTTGGACAATTGTAGAGTCCTGTGTGATAATTCTGGTATATATTGTAGTGTATCTTAGTGATATCTAATATGTATTCTTACGGTATTCTCCATAAAGGCTGTTCTCTCAAGGTTTTGGAAAAACGTAGTGTCTTGTGTGATAAATCCGAAATATATCGTGGTGTATTTTAGAGATTAGTATTGTTGCAGTATTCTCCATAAATGCTGTATTGTGAAGGTTTTGGCATACTGTAGTGTCTTGTGTGATTAACCTGGAATATGTTGTGATGTAAGTTGGAGATCAGTATTGTTGTGTTACTTTCCATAAATGCTGTACTCTCAAGGCTTTGGGAAACTGTTGTGTCTTGTGTGGTAAATCTGGTTTATTTTCTGGTGTATCCTAGAGATCAGTATTTTTGCGATATTCTCCATAAATGCTGTACTCTCAACGATTTGGACAATTGTAGTTTCTTGTGTGATAAATCTGGAATATATTGTGGTGTGACTCAGAGATCATTATTGTTGGTATTCTCCAATTATGCTGTACTCTCAAGGTTTAGTATAACTGTAGTGTCTTGTGTGATAAATCTGGAATACGTTGTGGTGTATCTTGGTGATCAGTATTGTTGCGGTATTCTCCATAAATACTGTACCTTCAAGGTTTTTGTACAATTGTAGATTCTTGGGTCATAAATCTGGAATATATTGTAATGTATCTTGTTGATCAGTATTTTTGAATTATTCTCCATAAACGCTGTACTCTCAAGGTTTTATACAATTGTAGATTTTTGTGTGATAAATCTGGAATATATTGTGATGTTTCTTGTTGATCAGTGCTGTTGCATTATTCTCCATAAATACAGTACTTTCAAGGTTTTGTACAATTGTAGAGTCTTGTGTTATAAATCTGGAATATATTGTGATGTATCTTTTTTATCAGTACTGTTGCATTATTCTCCATAAATACTGTACTCTCAAGGTTTTGTACAGTTGTAGAGTCTTGTGTGATAAATCTGGAATATATTGTGATGTATCTTGTTGATCAGTACTGTTGCATTATTCTCCATAAATACTGTACTTTCAAGGTTTTGTACAATTGTAGAGTCTTGTGTGATAAATCTGGAATCTCTATCTTGTTGATCAGTATTGTTGCAGTATTCTCCATAAATGCTGTACTTTCAAGGTTTTGTACAATTGTAGAGTCTTGTGTGATAAATCTTTAATATATTCTTATGTATCTTGTTGATCAGTATTGTTGCAGTATTCTCCATAAATGCTTTACTCTCAAGGTTTTGTACAATTGTAGAGTCTTGTGTGATAAATCTGGAATATATTGTGATGTATCTTGTTGATCAGTATTGTTGCAGTATTCTCCATAAATGCCGTACTCTCAAGGTTTTGTACAATTGTAGAGTCTTGTGTGATAAATCTAGAATATATTGTTATGTATCTTGATCATCAGTATCGTTGCAGTATTCTCCATAAGCGCTGTACTCTCAAGGTTTTGTATAATTGTAGAGTCTTGTGTGATAAATCTGGAATATATTGTGATGTATCTTGTTGATCAGTATTGTTGCAGTATTCTCCATAAAGGCTGTACTCTCAAGGTTTTGTACAATTGTAGAGTCTTGTGTGATAAATCTGGAATATATTGTGATGTATCTTGTTGATGAGTATTGTTGCAGTATTCTCCATAAATGCTGTACTCCCAAGGTTTTGTACAATTGTAGAGTCTTGTGTGATAAATCTGGAATATATTGTGATGTATCTTGTTGATCAGTATTGTTGCAGTATTCTCCATAAACGCTGTACTCTCAAGGTTTTGTACAATTGTAGAGTCTTGTGTGATAAATCTTTAATATATTGTGATGTATCTTGTTGATCGGTATTGTTGCAGTATTCTCCACAAATGCTGTGCTTTCAAGGTTTTGTACAATTGTAGAGTCTTGTGTGATAGATCTGGAATATATTGTGATGTATCTTGTTGATCAGTATTGTTGCAGTATTCTCCATAAATGCTGTACTTTCAAGGTTTTGTACAATTGTAGAGTCTTGTGTAATAAATCTGGAACATACTGTGATGTATCTTGGTGAACAGTATTGTTGCAGTATTCACCATAAATGCTGTACTTTCATGGTTTTGTACAATTGCAGAGTGTTGTGTGATAAATCTGGAATATATTGTGATGTACCTTGGTGGTCAGTATTGCTGCTGTATTCTCCATAAATGCTGTACTTTCAAGGTTTTGTACAATTGTAGAGTCTTGTGTAATAAATCTGGAATATATTGTGATGTATCTTGTTGATTAGTATTGTTGCAGTATTCTCCATTTATGCGTACTCTCAAGGTTTTGTACAATTGTAGAGTCTTGTGTGATAAATCTAGAATATATTGTTATGTATCTTGTTCATCAGTATCGTTGCAGTATTCTCCATAAGCGCTGTACTCTCAAGGTTTTGTATAATTGTAGAGTCTTGTGTGATAAATCTGGAATATATTGTGATGTATCTTGTTGATCAGTATTGTTGCAGTATTCTCCATAAAGGCTGTACTCTCAAGGTTTTGTACAATTGTAGAGTCTTGTGTGATAAATCTGGAATATATTGTGATGTATCTTGTTGATCAGTATTGTTGCAGTATTCTCCATAAACGCTGTACTCCCAAGGTTTTGTACAATTGTAGAGTCTTGTGTGATAAATCTGGAATATATTGTGATGTATCTTGTTGATCAGTATTGTTGCAGTATTTTCCATAAACACTGTACTTTCAAGGTTTTGTACAATTGTAGAGTCTTGTGTGATAAATCTTTAATATATTGTGATGTATCTTGTTGATCAGTATTGTTGCAGTATTCTCCACAAATGCTGTGCTTTCAAGGTTTTGTACCATTGTAGAGTCTTGTGTGATAAATCTGGAATATATTGTGATGTATCTTGTTGATCAGTATTGTTGCAGTATTCTCCATAAATGCTGTACTTTCAAGGTTTGGTACAATTGTAGAGTCTTGTGTAATAAATCTGGAATACATTGTGATGTATCTTGGTGATTAGTATTGTTGCAGTCTTCACTATAAATGCTGTACTTTCAAGGTTTTGTACAATTGCAGAGTCTTGTGTAATAAATCTGGAACATACTGTGATGTATCTTGTTGATCAGTATTGTTGCAGTATTCTCCATAAATGCTGTACTTTCAAGGTTTGGTACAATTGTAGAGTCTTGTGTGATAAATCTTTAATATATTGTGATGTATCTTGTTGATCAGTATTGTTGCAGTATTCTCCACAAATGCTGTGCTTTCATGGTTTTGTACAATTGTAGAGTCTTGTGTGATAGATCTGGAATATATTGTGATGTATCTTGTTGATCAGTATTGTTGCAGTATTCTCCATAAATGCTGTACTTTCAAGGTTTTGTACAATTGTAGAGTCTTGTGTAATAAATCTGGAACATACTGTGATGTATCTTGGTGAACAGTATTGTTGCAGTATTCACCATAAATGCTGTACTTTCAAGGTTTTGTACAATTGCAGAGTGTTGTGTGATAAATCTGGAATATATTGTGATGTACCTTGGTGGTCAGTATTGCTGCTGTATTCTCCATAAATGCTGTACTTTCAAGGTTTTGTACAATTGTAGAGTCTTGTGTGATAAATCTAGAATATATTGTTATGTATCTTGTTCATCAGTATCGTTGCTGTATTCTCCATAAGCGCTGTACTCTCAAGGTTTTGTATAATTGTAGAGTCTTGTGTGATAAATCTGGAATATATTGTGATGTATCTTGTTGATCAGTATTGTTGCAGTATTCTCCATGAAGGCTGTACTCTCAAGGTTTTGTACAATTGTAGAGTCTTGTGTGATAAATCTGGAATATATTGTGATGTATCTTGTTGATCAGTATTGTTGCAGTATTCTCCATAAACGCTGTACTCCCAAGGTTTTGTACAATTGTAGAGTCTTGTGTGATAAATCTGGAATATATTGTGATGTATCTTGTTGATCAGTATTGTTGCAGTATTTTCCATAAACACTGTACTTTCAAGGTTTTGTACAATTGTAGAGTCTTGTGTGATAAATCTTTAATATATTGTGATGTATCTTGTTGATCAGTATTGTTGCAGTATTCTCCACAAATGCTGTGCTTTCAAGGTTTTGTACCATTGTAGAGTCTTGTGTGATAAATCTGGAATATATTGTGATGTATCTTGGTGATCACTATTGTGCAGTATTCTCCATGAATGCTGTACTCTCAAGTTTTTGTACAACTGCAGTGTCTTGTGTGATGAATCTGGAATATATTGTGATTTATCTTAGAGATCAGCGTTGTGTAGTATTCTCCATGAATGCTCTACTCTCAAGGTTTTGTACAACTGCAGTGTCTTGTGTGATAAATCTGGAATATATTGTGTTGTATCTTAGAGATCAGTATTTTTGCGATGTTCTCCATAAATGCTGTTCTCTCAAGGTTTTGTACAACTATAGCGTCTTGTGTTATAAGTTTGGAATATATTGTTATGTACCTTGGAGATCAGTATTGTTGCGCGTTCTCCAAGGTGCTATACTCTCACGGTTTTTGACAAGTTTGAGATCTTGTGAGATACAGCTGGAATATAGCGTGCTGTATCTTAGAGATCAGTATTTTTGCGATATTCTCCTGAAATGCTGTTCTCTCAAGGTTTTGTACAACTGCAGTGTCTAGTGTGATAAATCGGGAATATATTGTGATGTATCTTAGAGATCGGTAATGTTGCTGTATTCTCCATAAGTGCTGTACTCTCAAAGATTTGTACAACTATAGCTTCTTGTGTTATAAATTTGCAATATATTGTTATGTACCTTGGAGATCAGTATTGTTGCGCGTTCTCCAAGGTGCTATACTCTGACGGTTTTTGACAAGTTTGAGATCTTGTGAGATACAGCTGGAATACAGGGTGCTGTATCTTAGAGATCAGTATTGTTGCTGTATTCTCCAGAGATGCTGTGCTTTCGAGGTTTATACAACTGTACGAGATTGTGTTATAAATCTGGGATATAGTATAGTGTATCTTAGAGATCATTATTCTTGCGCTACTCTCCAGAGATGCTGTACTGTCAAGGTTTTGTACAATTGTAAGATCTTGTTTGATAATCCTTGAATATAGTGTGTTGTACATGATAGATAAGTATTGTTGCGCTATGCTCCAGAGATGCTCTAATTCAGGGCTTTGGACAACTGTAGGATCTTGTGTGATAAACCTGAAATATATTGTGGTGTACCTTAGAGTTAAGCATTCTTGCGGTATTCTCCATAGATGCTTTGCTGACAACGTTTTGTACAACTGTAAGGTTGGACCCTAGGATCAGTATTGGTGCTCTAATCACCAGAGATGCTGTACTGTTAAGGGTATTGACTACTATAGGATTGTACCTGAGAGGTCAATAATGTTGTGATATTCTCCAGAGATGCTGCACTGATAACGTTTTCGACACCGTAAGACCTTGTTTGATAAAACTGGAATTATAGTGTGGTGTACTGATAGACCACGAGAAGAAGGCAAGCGGGAGGAATGTGTAACATCAATACTTTCCTGCGTCCGTATCATATTTACGCTCGCCGTGTGGATACGATAAGCATCCTAGGAGGTTATAAACTACTACACAGTGTTGTCAAGTACTACTCACTACTACTCAGTATTGCTTCTGTATTCTGCAGAAAGTTTGTACTGATAGTGTTTAGGACAATTGTAACGTACTGTTTGATAAAACTCGAATTATATTGTGGTGTCCTGAAAGGTCAGAATTGGTGCGGTATTCTGCAGAGATACTGTACCAATAACCTTTGGACAACATAACAATTTATTTGATAAAATTGTAATGATATTGTGGTGTACCTGGGAGATCAGAATTGTTGCGGTTTTCTACAGAGATAGTGTACTGATAATGTTTTAAACTACCTTAACATGTTATTTGATAAAACTGAAATAGTTGTGTGGTGTACCTGAGGGATAGGCATTAGTTGTGGAGTTCTCCAGTGGTGCTTTTCTGATGGCGTTTTGGACAATGTAACATGTTATTTGATAAAACCGGAATGAGAGTGTGGTATAACTGAGAGATAAGTATTGGTGCGGTGTTCTCTAGGGACGCTGCACAAATAACGCTTTGGAAAGCTGTACGATCTTATTTGAGAAAACTGGAATGATATTGTGGGGTATCTGAGAGATTAATATTCGTGCGGTGTTCTCCAGAGATGCTTTACTGATAACGTCTGAGACAAATGTACGATCTTATTTGAGAAAACTGGAATGATATTGTGGGGTATCTGAGAGATTACTATTCGTGCGGTGTTCTCCAGAGATGCCTTACTGATAACGTCTGAGACAAATGTACGATCTTATTTGAGAAAACTGGAATGATATTGTGGGGTATCTGAGAGATTACTATTCGTGCGGTGTTCTCCAGAGATGCCTTACTGATAACGTCTGAGACAAATGTACGATCTTATTTGATAAAACTGGAATGCTATTGTGGGGTATCTGAGAGGTCAGTATTGGTGCGGTGTTCTACAGAGATGCTGTGCTGATAATGTTTTGGACAACTACAAGATCTTATTTGATAAAATTGGAATGATATGGTGGGTACCTGAGAGGTCTGTTTGGAGCAGTGTTCTTCAGAGATGCTGAACTGATAACGTTTCGTATAACTGTAAGATCTTATTTGATAGAACTACAATAATAATGTGGGGTTATCTGAGAGATCGGAATTGGAGCAGTGTTTTCTAGAGATGCTGTATTGATAATGTTTTGGACAACTGCAAGATTTTATTTGATAAAACTGGAATGATATTGCGGGGTACCAGAGAGTTCAGTATAGGAATAACGTTCTCCAGAGATGTTGTGCTGATAACGTTTTCGTCAACTATAAGATCTTATTTGATAAAGTTGGAATGATTTTGTGGTGTACCTGATAGGTCAGTAGTGGTGCGGTGTTCTCCTGAGATACTTTACCGATATCGTTTTGGACAATTGTAACATATTGTTTGATAAAACTGGAATGAGAGTGTTTTCTACCTGATAGGTCAGTATTAGTGCGGTGTTCTCCAGAGATGCTGTATTGACAAACTGTGGATAACTGGAAGATTTTTTTTATAAAACTGCAGATATTTTAATCGTGATAGTACCGCATAAAAGCGTCAGGTAGTAGAGTACTTGTGCACTCTCCATTGAGGCTGCAGTCGTATGAGGTCTGAGTCCCACCGCGAACTTATTCACTCCTCGGAGACCTTCACAATCGTGTTTGTCGTGTGAAGATGTGAAGAGCGTACGCGGGACGTGACAGGACTCCTGGTGAGATGTGCGATACAACGGTACCAAGCACATGTAAATGTATGGCATATCGCCTACACATCTTATCGGGTAATTCCCAGCAACTTGGCGATTAAAACAAGAGTCATGTCTTAATTTTAAGTCGCGCCTTCAAGACGCCAGTTTTCACTTGTTTATGTCTAAGGTTCATTGTGCTCTCATGTGTTGACGAGAAGGAACCTTTTCGTTGACATGAACCCAGGACCTGAGGCAATAGTGCGTGTTGCTCCACAAAAAGAGAGGGGAGTCTGTACAACAAGAAGTAAATTACCACCGACAACAAGGCCAAAACAAATAAGAAAACGTAATGCAGTTAAAAATTGGTACGTTTACCCAAGAAGAAAAGAGGCAGAACAAATGGGATGTCGGCAGGTCTTGTTATGTGTCGAGGGATGCTACTCTTCTTTACGCACGCCTAACCATCTCCTTTACACTTCATATTTTCCTGTGTTATGCGTCGCCGACCATATTTTCTACGGAAATACACGTTTTGAGGTCCAGAGTGCACGGTATAAGACAGAGAACAGCCTAATTGGAAAATGTAAGACATAAAAGTACCAAACTTACTATTTAAATTCGTCATCTTCCAGGGACGTTCAAGAAAAGCCTCCACCAGAACAATTTTGATTAAAACACCATATGCTTACCTAAGATACTTAAATAACAAATAAAGTGCTTGTTTTCTGCAAATAGTCCGCAAACTGTCTTTCGTTGTAAATTAATTTTGTATAGCCATAAGAGATAGACAAAATGTAAATCTGTTTATAAGACACAATTTGTGTCGATGATATGAAGAATTGAGTACCACGTTACTCTCCTTGTACGCACAACCGAGTAGTCTGTAACAACACGCTTGTGGGTGGAGAAGTTGATGCGAGACATCACTACATTTTATATTGATAAAAATTAAAATATTAATTGGGGTGCACTCAATAGTAAAACTTAATTAACTCTTAATCAATAACCATACGACAAGATAGCCATGCTGGACAGGCACTTTTCTACAAACTTTTGAAACAACATTTATCAAAACAATCCTCAAACGTTGTAGAGTAGGAATCAAATGCTTTTAGAGTTTCTGATCACCTGCAAATAGCACGTGAAGATTCATAAAATTGACTTTATTACACTTTTGCCACTTTAAAATGTTCTTCACGAAACAACTTTTTGTTGACTTTGTTTTAAATTGTCATTATTTGATTTTTGAAGGCGGATGAAGAACTTTGGTAGAGAGGTTTTAGCAACGTAATATAAGATTGACTTTTACAAACGTAAACGCGTTACATATTTAATTATGTTCTATCATAAAATGATGATTCGGGTTCCAGGTATTCGGAATGAATTGTTAAAGTATGTAATAGATAAGCTATATGAACAACTGAGAGATGGGTCTACAATACATAACATTACAATAAGTAGTACAAGCAGATAATAGAGAAGCAACGCAACCCCTCCATTTGCTGTTCATTCATATAGAATAACTTATGGTTAGCTTTAAAATTCATGAAATTAGACCTATTTTGATAAGAGCAATTCAAAATTTATACAAAAATGCACATATCAAACTCAAAATGGGATAATATCTGTCAAGAAGATTTCGTGTTAATAAAGGATTACGACAGGGGTGCTGTGTATAAAATGTGCACAGAAAACCCTATGGAAGGTTGGTAAAATAAGCATGAAAAAATTGGAATACCAATTTGCGGATGATCAGTTAGTTCTGACCGAAGACGTAGAATATCTTACAAGGAAATTGATTCAGGAATACAACAAATGGGGCCTAATGGATTTGGTACTGCAAGACGAAATGGGGATAAATAAACACACATGGGAATATAAATACCTGGGAGTAAAGATGACACAAGATGAGAGACAAAAAAAGGAAATAAGATCTTAGATAAACTCAGGAAAGTGTGCTATATCTAACTTGAATTGTAATTACATGGGATAAACAGGTCTCAAAAGAAACTAAAACTGCAATAATAGTTAGATAAATTATGGATCCGAGGTGTGGACTCTGAACTATCAGTTGAAGAAATGGATTAGATCTGCTAGGATGCTAGAAATGAGATTATAGAAGAAAATGTGAATGTTCAAAATTCAGTTTTAGATTTTGTTCAACAGAAACAATTAGAGTGGAATGGGCATGCTAAAGGAATGGAAGAATAATGGAGTAGGCGCCTGCAGCAGGGAGGAGAAAACGAAGACCGCTTAGCACGTGGATTCAAGGAATTAGAGGTGCAATGATGGATTGGGGAATTGATGAAGATTTATGGTCCACTAGACAAAAGTGATAAGAACATGTTAAAAACTCTAATCTTGGGGTTTGTAATGGTAAAACCAGAAATATATGTAGCATGTTTCAAATTTAAAGGGCATAAATTCCCCATATGTAGAAAATAAAAAACGTGCATTACAACATGTGTCCGGAAATGCTTGGTTAAAACTGACCGGAAGGTTTTTGTTGCCGGCTGAGCGACATGTACTTGATGGCTCGTCGCTTGTACCACAGCGAAGATGGGAACACATGTACTTCATGGCTCGTCGCTTGTACCACAGCGAAGATGGGAACACATGTACTTGATGGCTCGTCGCTTGTACCACAGCGAAGATGGGAACACATGTACTTGATGGCTCGTCGCTTGTACCACAGCGAAGATGGGAACACATGTACTTAATGGCTCGTCGCTTGTACCACAGCGAAGATGGGAACACATGTACTTGATGACTCGTCGCTTGTACCACAGCGAAGATGGGAACACATGTACTTGATGGCTCGTCGCTTGTACCACAGCGAAGATGGGAACACATGTACTTGATGGTTCGTCGCTTGTACCACAGCGAAGATGGGAACACATGTACTTGATGGCTCGCATGTACCACAGCGAAGATGGGAACACATGTACTTGATGGCTCGTCGCTTGTACCACAGCGAAGATGGGAACACATGTACTTGATGGCTCGTCGCTTGTACCACAGCAAAGATGGGAACACATGTACTTGATGGCTCGTCGCTTGTACCACAGCGAAGATGGGAACACATGTACTTGATGGCTCGTCGCTTGTACCACAGCGAAGATGGGAACACATGTACTTGATGGCTCGTCGCTTGTACCACAGCAAAGATGGGAACACATGTACTTGATGGCTCGTCGCTTGTACCACAGCAAAGATGGGAACACATGTACTTGATGGCTCGTCGCTTGTACCACAGCGAAGATGGGAACACATGTACTTCATGGCTCGTCGCTTGTACCACAGCGAAGATGGGAACACATGTACTTCATGGCTCGTCGCTTGTACCACAGCGAAGATGGGAACACATGTACTTGATGGCTCGTCGCTTGTACCACAGCAAAGATGGGAACACATGTACTTGATGGCTCGTCGCTTGTACCACAGCAAAGATGGGAACACATGTACTTGATGGCTCGTCGCTTGTACCACAGCGAAGATGGGAACACATGTACTTGATGGCTCGTCGCTTGTACCACAGCGAAGATGGGAACACATGTACTTGATGGCTCGTCGCTTGTACCACAGCGAAGATGGGAACACATGTACTTGATGGCTCGTCGCTTGTACCACAGCAAAGATGGGAACACATGTACTTGATGGCTCGTCGCTTGTACCACAGCAAAGATGGGAACACATGTACTTGATGGCTCGCATGTACCACAGCGAAGATGGGAACACATGTACTTGATGGCTCGCATGTACCACAGCGAAGATGGGAACACATGTACTTGATGGCTCGTCGCTTGTACCACAGCGAAGATGGGAACACATGTACTTGATGGCTCGTCGCTTGTACCACAGCGAAGATGGGAACACATGTGCTTCATGGCTCGTCGCTTGTACCACAGCGAAGATGGGAACACATGTACTTGATGGCTCGTCGCTTGTACCACAGCGAAGATGGGAACACATGTACTTGATGGCTCGTCGCTTGTACCACAGCGAAGATGGGAACACATGTACTTGATGGCTCGTCGCTTGTACCACAGCGAAGATGGGAACACATGTACTTCATGGCTCGTCGCTTGTACCACAGCGAAGATGGGAACACATGTACTTGATGGCTCGTCGCTTGTACCATAGCGAAGATGGGAACACATGTACTTGATGGCTCGTCGCTTGTACCACAGCGAAGATGGGAACACATGTACTTGATGGCTCGTCGCTTGTACCACAGCGAAGATGGGAACACATGTACTTGATGGCTCGTCGCTTGTACCACAGCGAAGATGGGAACACATGTACTTGATGGCTCGTCGCTTGTACCACAGCGAAGATGGGAACACATGTACTTGATGGCTCGTCGCTTGTACCACAGCGAAGATGGGAACACATGTACTTCATGGCTCGTCGCTTGTACCACAGCGAAGATGGAAACACATGTACTTCATGGCTCGTCGCTTGTACCACAGCGAAGATGGGAACACATGTACTTGATGGCTCGCATGTACCACAGCGAAGATGGGAACACATGTACTTGATGGCTCGTCGCTTGTACCACAGCGAAGATGGGAACACATGTACTTGATGGCTCGTCGCTTGTACCACAGCGAAGATGGGAACACATGTACTTGATGGTTCGTCGCTTGTACCACAGCGAAGATGGGAACACATGTACTTGATGGCTCGTCGCTTGTACCACAGCGAAGATGGGAACACATGTACTTCATGGCTCGTCGCTTGTACCACAGCGAAGATGGGAACACATGTACTTGATGGCTCGTCGCTTGTACCACAGCGAAGATGGGAACACATGTACTTGATGGCTCGTCGCTTGTACCACAGCGAAGATGGGAACACATGTACTTGATGGCTCGTCGCTTGTACCACAGCGAAGATGGGAACACATGTGCTCTCATCTTCTGCTTTGGGAAGGACGAAATTGTGTTTTATTTATGGACGTTCAGGGACCTCTTTATCAGGCTAGAGGTTCTTTTAAGTTCCGTAAATCTACAACACGGGACCACCGGCTTTACTTCCCTTATGAAGGAAGCCATGCTAAGGATTTTTACGCCGGAAAAAATCGATCGCCCTCCGCCGGATTTGAACCTCGGGAACTAGAGACTAGCATAGTAACCACTACATCAGGGAGGACGATTGGAGAGGGGACGACCACCTGCAGATTCTTTGAACACGACTCTTATCAATACACGAAGGTTGGCGTTGCGAACGAATGTTTGTATCCTTATCATTTGCAACATGTACAGGACCTGATGTGCTACACATGCCAACTTTCCTGGGTCTGTTGTACACTTCCTCAGTCGTCCCGCTCATCGATACTTCGTGATCGATGGCTCAAATGCTTGGCCACCACGCTCACCTCATTTGTACTTGTGAGGCCATTTAAAAGCGTTGGTTTATTCGTTTCGGGTGCCTGACATAGAATCCCTTCAGAATCGAATTGTGGCAGGTTGTGAGGAAATACTCCTGGAATTTGGGGTCGTGCTCGATGCGAGGCTTGTATTCAACAAGGAGGTGGACACTTTGAACACCTTCTGTAAAGAAGAAGAAATACGTTCCGGTGAAGATCACTGTTTTGAAGAGACCAAGCATTTACGGACATATCTGGTAATGCACATCTTTTATTGTCTACATATGGAGAATGCATACCCTCTACTTTTAAACACCTGCATAAAATTTAATATTTGATTATAAACAGCTACACATATTGGAGAGTGTACTGCGTGGGTCATTTTACATGAGACTGTATTTTCATTAGGTAAATAGGACCGCTCCGTTATAATTAGGGTGATAACCTTCAGCATCACAGTTTCTTTCTTGGACAACTTGCTAATCTTAGATTCGCATATCTATATGTCTTCTTTGCTTTTCTTAAAAAAGGCGTTTTGCATTTATTTTCATTCTGCTGTTCACAGTTTCTTCTTGTGCAGTCTCTAGAAGCCTTCATGTTGATGTGGCTGCATTATACAGTTCGTGGTTCGTACAAGACGGATAGAGAAAACCAATTGAACAGGACTAAACATTTTGTGTTACATTCACAAGACTTTCTCCACCCTCTATCATTTATTAATGCGTGTATAAACTGTTGTTACCAAAGTATGCTTCGTTGTAATCGAGATAAACCTTTGCAGAAACAGCTACATTACACATTTCGTTATAGATATAAAGAGAACAGCGATAGTCAAATGTTTAACAACTGGATGCTATATGCTGGCCTTAAAATTCCATACTGTTTCCATGACATTGCGAGAAACAATTCAAAATCGACAAGACTTTCAAACAGTGATAGAGAATTGAACAAATAGCATCATTAATAACAGTTGTTTCGGAAGTGGTGATGTCACGATAAAGTTATTTGAAATCAATTGTGTTTTATAAGATCTATATTTTTGGTGCAGTACGTTTTCTCTATTGCTTAACGTTTACCAGTTACACAAGATTATACAAAATTCCTTCGGACTGAATTACACTTCCCAGAGAATTCAATAGATACATTCCCTCTGCCATGTGAATATTTTCAATATATATTTTATTGGACATCGTTTTGAAAGAATTAAAAATTTCGAAAACTTTATCACTAAAGGATAGTTTGGGGTAGGGATTTTCTTGAAAATCTTCCTGTCGTATCTTTGAACTATATCTACTGAACTTAAAGACCAAATTTGGTATTTATCCCACTGTTCGTTTTTAAGTTGTGCTGTTTGTATGCACACACAACGACCGGACCTTTTCCCAAAATATTTTTTATTTAACGGACCTCAAAACATGTATTTTCGGTAAAATATCAATACTGAATTTTTTGGTAGAATGCAATAGCTTCTCTGCTTACGAGATGAGCGTAGTAAGTTTTTAGAATTCAAGCTTACGCCAATTTCATAAGACGTGCACGTAGCATTGGGTGAATACTCCTCTCTTTATGTTTGACTTACAGATTACACGTAATTCCAAGGTTTGCAACCTTACACTGGCTTACTTTTGAGCCGCCCTACACATTACAGTTCTAAGGGATAAAAATATCTGCTGAGTTATTGTATTTAGAACATATTTTACAGCTATTTGAAAAAAAACAAACGGATGGATTAGAATTATAAAGTATCATGATGTGACGCGTTTGGAGCAATTAGAAGGAAGTTAGCGGTCACATAGCTACTACCGTGTCAAACTGTTCGTGCTGTGCAGTGTCAAGATAAGCAGTTTTGTGAAATGATTGAAAGCGGTACCTACCGGTTCTAATCTCTATTCAAAATCACCACCGCGGTGATTATTTTTGTGCTCAGCGAGTCTCCACCCGATTGGACGTAAGGGCGTAACTAGAAAGCACAACATCGACCCTTTGGATACAATGCAAGAAACGTGTGTGGAGAGATAGGCATGGCAGATGAAGATTGCATCTTTGTCCTTCCCGAGGCCTGCACGAAGTCCTCCGGGCCACCAATCGAGAAGCCAGTGGCACGGAGATGTATAGAAATGATATGACACGTGGTCCTCGCAGATATTTGGATGTTTTCAGTGACATTATCTGCAACCCTCGAGCTTCTCAGATGAACGGAAACTGATATCACTAAAAGGGATTGGTTGTGACGAAATGTTTGGCGCTTGCTTCAGTTTCATCATTCCCGGTGTGCATACGTAAAGAAGAGGTACACAATAGAATTACAACTCCACACACACACAGAGTTATGGTCATCTAATAAGCATTTATTTTGCAGATCGCCCAAGTACATGATGCGGGCGTGTCCATGTTGTGCTGGTGGAAGCCGGTGACCTCTTGAACCCGAATCTGCCTGATTGAAGCTTACCCGATGCATCTGGGGAAGTGTATTAAAACCCACATCGTAACGGCGCGCGGATACTCTTGTGGAGCACACGATCCCTCCGGGGCAGGTCACGATTGGACAACTATACGCCCACGCCAGACACTCGTCCTCCATTCCGTGCAGCAGTGGCTCTAGTTCAAAACTGACTTGTGCAATTGGACACGGCAGGTCACAGTTCAGGAGCCAACAGTGAAAGGAAAAGAGAATGACAAGTGCCGCACGATCGTTTGGTTTTCATTTTCACAGGGGTTCCGTACACTGGGAAGAGGGTTCCTGGAATTTACCGCTATAAGTAACATTATCGCCTTGTTAGTTCCAAAATTCCAGTTCCATACAAACAGTTCAATGATGGCTCCGTACATTGGCAAAAGCGGTGAGGGTTCCTTGACTTTACTGTTATAAGTAACATTATCACCTGGATAGTTATAAGCTTCCAGTTTAACGCAGGCAGTACATTGATGGTTCCGTACACTGGCAAGGGCGGTGAGGAGTTCCTTGAATTTACTGTTATAAGCAACATTATCACCTTGATGGTTCTAAGCCTGCAGTTTCATACAGGCAGTTCAATGATGGCTCCGTACACTGGCAAGGGCGGTGAGAGGTTCCATGACTTTACTGTTAAAAGTAACATTATCACCTTGATAGTTCTAAGCTTCCAGTTTCATACAGACAGTCCAATGATGGTTCCCTACACTGGCAAGGACGGTCAAGGGCTCCTTCACTTTACTGTTAAAAGTAACATTATCACCTTGATAGTTCTAAGCTTCCAGTTTCATACAGACAGTCCAATGATGGTTCCCTACACTGGCAAGGGCGGTGCAGAGCTCCTTCACTTTACTGTTAAAAGTAACATTATCACCTTGATAGTTCTAAGCTTCCAGTTTGATACAGACAGTCCAATGATGGATCCCTACACTGGCAAGGGCGGTGAAGGGCTCCTTCACTTTACTGTTAAAAGTAACATTATCACCTTGATAGTTCTAAGCTTCCAGTTTCATACAAGCAGTACAATGATGGTTCCGTACACTGGCAAGGGCGGTGAAGGGTTCCTTGACTTTACTGTTAAAAGTAACATTATTACCTTGATAGTTCTAAGCTTCCAGTTTCATACAGACAGTTCAATGATGGCTTCGTACGCTGATAAGGGCGGTGATGAGTTCCTGGAATTTACTGTTATAAGCAACATTATCACCTTGATAGTTCTAAGCTTCCAGTTTTATACAGGCAGTTCAAAGATGGTTCCGAACACTGGCATGGGCGGTGAGGTGTTCCTTGACTTTACTGTTATAAGTAACATTACCACCTTGATAGTTCTGAGCTTCCAGTTTCATACAGGCAATTCAATGATGGTTCCCTATACTGGCAAGGGTGGTGAAGGGCTCTTTCACTTTACTGTTAAAAGTAACATTACCACCTTGATAGTTCTAAGCTTCCAGTGTCATACAAGCAGTACAATGATGGTTCCGTACACTGGCAAGGTCGATGAGGGATTCGTTGACTTTAATGTTATAAGTAACATTATAACCTTGATAGTTCTAAGCTTCCAGTTTCATACAGGAAGTTCAATGATGGCTCAGTACACTCTTAAGGGCGTTGAGATGTTACTTGACTTTACTAATATAATTAACATTATCACCTTGACAGTTCTAAGATTCCAGCTTCATACGGGCAGTTCAATGATGGCTACGTACCCTGTCAAGGGCGGTGAGGTGTTCCTTAATCGTTCGGTTATAAGTAACATTATCACCTTGATAGTTCTAACTTTCTAGTTCCATTCAGGCAGTTCAATGATGGCTACGTACACTGGCAAGGGTGGCGAGGTGTTCCTTGACTTTACTGTTATAAGTAGCATTATCACCTTGATGGTTCTAAGCTTCCAGTTTCATACAGGTAGTTCAATGATGGTTCCGTTCACTGGCAAGGGTGGTGAGGGACTCCCTGAATTTAATGTTATAAGTACTATTATCACCTTGAGAGCTCTGAGCTTCCAGTTCCTTACGGGCAGTTCAGTGATGGTTCCGTTAACTGGCAAGGGCGGTGAAGTGGTCCTTGAGTTCAATGACATCAGTAAAACTAACAACTTGATAGTTCTAAGCCTCCAGTTTCATACAGGCAGTTCAATGATGGATCCGTACACTGGCAAGGGCGGTGAGGTGTTCCTTGACTTTACTGTTATAAGTAACATTATCACCTTGATAGTTCTAAGCTTCCAGTTCCATACAGGAATTTCAATGATGGTTCTGTACACTGATAAGGGCGATGAGGTGTTCCTTGACTTTAGCTTTATAACTAACATTATCACATTGATAGTTGTAAGTTTCCAGTTTCACACGGGCAGTTCAATGGTGGCTACGTACACTGGCAAGGGGGGTGAAGTGTTCCTTTACTTTACTGTTAAAAGCATCATTATCACCTTGATAGTTCCAAGCTTCCAGTTTCATACAGGCAGATCAATGATGGTTCCGTTCACTGGCAAGGGCGGTGAAGGACTCCTTGACTTTAATGTTATAAGTAACATTATCCCCTTGATAGTTCTAAGTTTCCAGCTTCATACAGGCAGTGCAGTGATGGTTTCGTACACTGGCAAGGGCGGTGACGGTTTCCTTGACTTTACTGTTGTAAGTATCACTCACACCTTGATAGTTCTAAGCTTGCAGTTTCATACAGGACATTCAATGATGGTTACCTACACTGGCAAGAAGGGTGAGGGGTTCCTTGACTTTACTGTTATAAGAAACACTAACACCTTGATAGTTCTGAACTTCCAGTTTCATACAGGACGTTCAATGATGGTTCCCTACACTGGCAAGAACGGTGAGGGGTTCCTTGACTTTAATGTTATAAGTAGCACTATCACTTTGATAGTTCTAAGCTTTCAGTTTCATACAGGCAGTTCAGTGATGGCTGCGTACACTGTCAAGGGCGGTGAAGGACTCCTTGACTTTAATGTTATAAGTAACATTATCACCTTGATAGTTCTGATCTTCCAGTTTCATACAGGCAGTTCAATGATGGCTACGTACACTGGCAAGGTTAGTGAGGTGTTCGTTGACTTTAATGCTATAAGTAACATTATCACCTTGATAGTTCTGAACTTCCAGTTTCATACAGGCAGTTCAATGATGGTCCCCTACACTGGAAAGTATGGGGGGTTCTTGACCTTACTGTTATAAGTTACATTAACACCTTGATAGCTCTAAGCTTCCTGTACATTAGAGCAGTTCAATTATATCTGTATTCCCTGGAAAGGAAGAAGGGGATGCTTGACTTAGCTGTTATAAGAAAGAATCTCATCTTTTTAGTGTTAAGCTTCCAGTTCGTTACAGCAGTTTAATAATGGATCTGTTCACTAGGAAGGATGGCGGGATCCTTGACTTCCTGTAAGAAACAATCTCATTTTTCTTAGTTCTAAGTCTTCAGTTACTTACAGCAGTTCAATCATGGAAGTGTTCACTGGGACGGATGGGACGGATCCTTGACTTGCTGCAAGAAACAATCTCATCTTTTTAGTAATAAACTTTCCAGTTCCTTACAGCAGTTCAATGATGACTCCATTCACTGGGACGGATGGGATGGATCCTTGACTTCCTGCAAAAAACAATCTCATCTTTTTACTAATAAACTTTCCAATTCCTTACAGCAGTTCAATGATGTCACCATTCACTGGGATGTAGGGGATGATCCCTTGACTTCCTCTTAGAAACAATCTCATCTTGTTAGTTCTAAGCTTCCAGGTCCTTACACCAGGTCAATGACGGTTCCGTTCACTGGGAAGGATGGGATGGATCCTTGACTTCCTGCAAGAAACAATCTCATCTTTTTAGTAATAAACTTTCCAGTTCCTTACAGCAGTTCAATGATGACTCCATTCACTGGGACGGATGGGATGGATCCTTGACTTCCTGCAAGAAGCAATCTCATCTTTTTAGTAATAAACTTTCCAGTTCCTTACAGCAGTTCAATGATGACTCCATTCACTGGGACGGATGGGATGGATCCTTGACTTCCTGCAAGAAGCAATCTCATCTTTTTAGTAATAAACTTTCCAGTTCCTTACAGCAGTTCAATGATGACTCCATTCACTGGGACGGATGGGATGGATCCTTGACTTCCTGCAAGAAATAATCTCATCTTTTTAGTAATAAACTTTCCAGTTCCTTACAGCAGTTCAATGATGACTCCATTCACTGGGACGGATGGGATGGATCCTTGACTTCCTGGAAGAAGCAATCTCATCTTTTTAGTAATAAACTTTCCAGTTCCTTACAGCAGTTCAATGATGACTCCATTCACTGGGACGGATGGGATGGATCCTTGACTTCCTGCAAGAAAGAATCTCATCTTTTTAGTAATAAACCTTCCAGTTCCCTACAGCCGTTCAATGATGATTCCATTCACTGGGACGGATGGGATGGATCCTTGACTTCTTGCAAAAAACAATCTCATCTTTTTAGTAATAAACTTTCCAGTTCCTTACAGCAGTTCAATGATGTCTCCATTCACTGGGATGTAGGGGATGATTCCTTGACTTCTTCTTAGAAACAATCTCATCCTGTTAGTTCTAAGCTTCCAGGTCCTTACACCAGTTCAATGACGGCTCCGTTCACTGGGAAGGATGGGATGGATCCTTGACTTCCTGCAAGAAACAATCTCATCTTTTTAGTAATAAACTTTCCAGTTCCTTACAGCAGTTCAATGATGACTCCATTCACTGGGACGGATGGGATGGATCCTTGACTTCCTGCAAGAAGCAATCTCATCTTTTTAGTAATAAACTTTCCAGTTCTTTACAGCAGTTCAATGATGACTCCCTTCTCTGGGATGGAGGGGATGATCCTTTGACTTCCTCTTAGAAACAGTCTCATCGTTTTAGTAATAAACTTTCCAGTTCCTTACAGCAGTTCAATGATGGCTCCATTCACTGGGATGGAGGGGATGATCCTTTGACTTCCTCTTAGAAACAATCTCATCTTGTTAGTTCTAAGATTCCAGGTCC
Source organism: Deroplatys truncata (assembly GCA_030765065.1). Lineage (NCBI taxonomy): Eukaryota > Metazoa > Arthropoda > Insecta > Mantodea > Mantidae > Deroplatys > Deroplatys truncata. The sequence continues at coordinate 333,313,504 of CM060975.1, read as the reverse complement.
TTACACCAGTTCAATGACGGCTCCGTTCACTGGGAAGGATGGGATGGATCCTTGACTTCCTGCAAGAAACAATCTCATCTTTTTAGTAATAAACTTTCCAATTCCTTACAGCAGTTCAATGATGTCTCCATTCACTGGGACGGATGGGATGGATCCTTGACTTCCTGCAAGAAACAATCTCATCTTTTTAGTAATTAACTTTCCAGCTTCTTACAGCTGTTCAATGATGACTCTATTCACTGGGACGGATGGGATGGATCCTTGACATCCTGCAACTTTCCAGTTCCTTACAGCAGTTCAATGATGACTCCATTCACTGGGACGAATGGAATGGATCCTTGACTTCCTGCAAGAAACAATCTCATCTTTTTAGTAATAAACTTTCCAGTTCCTTACAGCAGTTCAATGATGACTCCATTCACTGGGACGGATGGGATGGATCCTTGACTTCCTGCAAGAAACAATCTCATCTTTTTAGTAATAAACTTTCCAGTTCCTTACAGCAGTTCAATGATGACTCCATTCACTGGGACGGATTGGATGGATCCTTGACTTCCTGCAAGAAACAATCTCATCTTTTTAGTAATAAACTTTCCAGCTCCTTACAGCTGTTCAATGATGACTCTATTCACTGGGACGGATGGGATGGATCCTTGACTTCCTGCAACTTTCCAGTTCCTTACAGCAGTTCAATGATGACTCCATTCACTGGGACGAATGGAATGGATCCTTGACTTCCTGCAAGAAACAATCTCATCTTTTTAGTAATAAACTTTCCAGTTCCTTACAGCAGTTCAATGATGACTCCATTCACTGGGACGGATGGGATGGATCCTTGACTTCCTGCAAGAAACAATCTCATCTTTTTAGTAATAAACTTTCCAGTTCCTTACAGCAGTTCAATGATGACTCCATTCACTGGTATGGAGGGGATGATCCCTTGACTTCCTGCAAGAAACAATCTCATCTTTTTAGTAATAAACTTTCCAGTTCCTTACAGCAGTTCAATGATGACTCCATTCACTGGTATGGAGGGGATGATCCCTTGACTTCCTGTTAGAAACAATCTCATCTTTTTAGTAATACGTTTCCAGGTCGTTATACCAGTTCAATGACGGCTCCGTTTACTGGGAAGGATGGGATGGATCCTTGGCTTCCTGCAAGAAACAATCTCATCATTTTAGTAATAAACTTTCCAGTTCCTTACAGCTGTTCAATGATGACTCCATTCACTGGGAAGGATGGGATGGATTCTTGACTTCCTGCAAGAAACAATCTCATCTTTTTAGTAATAAACCTTCCAGTTCCTTACAGCAGTTCACTGATGACTCCATTCACTGGGATGGAGGGGATGATCCCTTGACTTCCTCTTAAAAACAATCTCTTCTTGTTAGTTCTAAGCTTCCAGGTCCTTACACCAGTTCAATGACGGCTCCGTTCACTGGGAAGGATGGGGGATCCATGACTTCACTGTTATATGAATCACTCTCATCTTTTATGTTCTAAGCTTCCAGTTCCTTACTGCATTTCAATTATGTTTCTGTTCCTTTAGGAGAATGGAGGGATTCTTGAATTAGTTGTTATAAGAAACAATCTCATCCTTTTAGTTCTAAGCTTCTAGTAGCTTACAGCATTTCAGTTATGCCTGTGTTCACGGAGAAGAATGGGGGATACTTGACGTTCTGCTAGAAACAATCCCATCTTGTTAGTTCTAAGCTTCCAGCTCTTTACAGCAGTTCAATGATGGCTCTGTTCACTGGTAAGAATGGGGGATCCTTGACTTATTTGTTATAAGAAACAATCTCATCCTTTTAGTTCTAAGCTTCCAACACCTTACACCAGTTCAGTTATGTTTCTGTTCACTGAGTAGGATGGGGAGATACTTGACGTTCTGCTAGAGACAATCCCATCTTGTTAGTTCTAAGCTTCCAGCTCCTTACAGCAGTTCAATGATGGCTCTGTTCACTGGTAAGGATGGGGGGATCTTTGACTATACTGTTATATGTAACATTATCATCTTGTTAGCTCTAAGCTTCCAGCTCCATTCAGAAAGTTCAATGATCTCCCTGACACTGGCAAGGGCAAAGAGCAGTTCCGCGACCTTACTGTTATAAGTGACATTATATCCTTGATAGTTCTAAGTTTCCAGTTTCATACAGACCGTTCAATGATGGCTCTGTACACTGGCAAAGGCGCTGTGGGTTACCATGGCTTTTCTGTTATATGTAACATTATCACCTTGATAGTTCTGGGCTTCCAAATTCATAAAGGCAGTTCAATGATGGTTTCAGAGACTGCCAAGGAATGTGAGGGGTTGCTTGACTTTAATAGCTCTGACATTCCAGTTTCAGACAGGCAGTTCAGTGATGGCTCCGTACACTGCCAAGGGCGGTGAAGGGTTCCTTGAGTTCAATGTTATCAGGCAAACTAACACCTTGATATTTCTAAGCCACCAGTTTCATACAGCAGTTCAATGAATGTTCCGTACACTGGTAAGGGCGATGAGGAGTTCCTTGACTTTACTGTTATAAGCAACATTATAGCCTTGATAGCTCTAAGCTTCGAATTTCATACAGACAGCTCAATAATGGCTCCTTACACTAGCAAGGGCGGTGAAGGGTTCCCTGACTTTACTGTTATAAGTAACTTTATCACCTGGATAGTTATAAGCTTCCAGTTTCATACAGGCAGTACAATGATGGTTCCGTACACTGGCAAGGGCGTTGAGAGGGTCCTTGACTTTACTGCTATAAGTAACATTATCACCTTGATAGTTCTAATCTTCCAGTTACATACAGGCAGTTCAATGATGGTTCCAAACACTGGCAAGGGCGGTGAGGGCTGCCTTGGCTTTACTGTTATAAGTAACATTACCACCTTGATAGTTCTAAGTTCCAGTTTCATACAGACAGTTCAATTATGGTTCCGTACACTGGCAATGGCGGTGAGGTGTTCCTTGACTTTACTGTTATAAGTAACATTATCACCTTGATAGTTCTTAGCTTCCAGTTTCATAGAGGAAGTTCAGTGATGGCTCCGAACACTGGCAAGGGCGGTGAGGGTTGCCTTGGCTTTACTGTTATATGTAACATTACCACCTTGATAGTTATAAGTTCCAGTTTCATACAGACAGTTCAATGATGGTTCCGTACACTGGCAAGGGCGGTGAGGTGTTCCTTGACTTTACTGTTATAAGTAACATTATAACCTTGATAGTTCTAAGTTTCCAGTTTCATACCGGCAGTTCAATGATGGTTCCGTAAACTGGCAAGGACGGTGAGGTGTTCCTTGACTTTACTGTTATAAGTAACATTATAACCTTGATAGTTCTAAGTTTCCAGTTTCATACCGGCAGTTCAATGATGGTTCCGTGCACTGGCAAGGGCGGTGAGGTGTTCCTTGACTTTACTGTTATAAGTAACATTACCACCTTGATAGTTATAAGTTCCAGTTTCATACAGACAGTTCAATGATGGTTCCGTACACTGGCAAGGGCGGTGAGGTGTTCCTTGACTTTACTGTTATAAGTAACATTATAACCTTGATAGTTCTAAGTTTCCAGTTTCATACCGGCAGTTCAATGATGGTTCCGTGCACTGGCAAGGGCGTAGAGGTGTTCTGTGACCTTACTGTTATAAAAAACTTTATCACCTTGATAGTTCTAAGCTTCCAGTTTCATACAGGCAGTTCAATGATGGTTCCGTACAGTGGCAAGGACGGTGAAGTGTACCTTGACTTTAATGTTATAAGTAACATTATCACCTTGATAGTTCTAAGCTTGCAGTTTCATACAGGCAGTTCAATGATGGCTCCGTACTATGGCAATGACGGTGAAGGGTACCTTGACTTTAATGTTATAAGTAACATTATCACCTTGATAGTTCTTAGCTTCCAGTTTCATACAGGCAGTTCAGTGATGGCTACGTACACTGGCAAGGGCGGTGAGGGGTTTCTTGACTTTACTAATATAAGTAACATTATCACCTTGATAGTCCTAAGATTCCAGTTTCATACAGGCAGCTCAATGTTGGCTGCGTACACTGGCAAGGGCGGTGAGGTGTTCCTTAGTCTTTCGGTCATAAGTAATATAATCACCTTGATAGTTCTAAGCTTCCAGTATCATACAGGCAGTTCAATGATGGTTCCCTACACTGGCAAGGACGGTGAGGGGTTCCTTGACTTTAATTTTATAAGTAATATTATCACCTTGATAGTTCTAAGCTTTCAGCTTCATACAGGCAGTTCAATGATGGCTACGTACAACACTGATAAGGGCGGTGAGGTGTTCCTTGATTTTACTGTTTTAAATGACATTATCATCTTGTTGGTTCTAAGCTTCCAATTTCATACAGGCGTTTCAATCAGGGCTCGGTACACTGGCAATGACGGTGAGGGGTTCCTTGAGTTTACTGTTATAAGTAACATTATAACCTTGATAGTTCTAAGTTTCCAGTTTCATACCGGCAGTTCAATGATGGTTCCGTGCACTGGCAAGGGCGTAGAGGTGTTCTGTGACCTTACTGTTATAAAAAACTTTATCACCTTGATAGTTCTAAGCTTCCAGTTTCATACAGGCAGTTCAATGATGGTTCCGTACAGTGGCAAGGACGGTGAAGTGTACCTTGACTTTAATGTTATAAGTAACATTATCACCTTGATAGTTCTAAGCTTGCAGTTTCATACAGGCAGTTCAATGATGGCTCCGTACTATGGCAATGACGGTGAAGGGTACCTTGACTTTAATGTTATAAGTAACATTATCACCTTGATAGTTCTTAGCTTCCAGTTTCATACAGGCAGTTCAGTGATGGCTCCGTACACTGGCAAGGGCGGTGAGGGGTTTCTTGACTTTACTAATATAAGTAACATTATCACCTTGATAGTCCTAAGATTCCAGTTTCATACAGGCAGCTCAATGTTGGCTGCGTACACTGGCAAGGGCGGTGAGGTGTTCCTTAGTCTTTCGGTCATAAGTAATATAATCACCTTGATAGTTCTAAGATTCCAGTTTCATACAGACAGTCCAATGATGGTTCCCTACACTGGCAAGGACGGTCAAGGGCTCCTTCACTTTACTGTTAAAAGTAACATTATCACCTTGATAGTTCTAAGCTTCCAGTTTCATACAGACAGTCCAATGATGGTTCCCTACACTGGCAAGGGCGGTGCAGAGCTCCTTCACTTTACTGTTAAAAGTAACATTATCACCTTGATAGTTCTAAGCTTCCAGTTTGATACAGACAGTCCAATGATGGATCCCTACACTGGCAAGGGCGGTGAAGGGCTCCTTCACTTTACTGTTAAAAGTAACATTATCACCTTGATAGTTCTAAGCTTCCAGTTTCATACAAGCAGTACAATGATGGTTCCGTACACTGGCAAGGGCGGTGAAGGGTTCCTTGACTTTACTGTTAAAAGTAACATTATTACCTTGATAGTTCTAAGCTTCCAGTTTCATACAGACAGTTCAATGATGGCTTCGTACGCTGATAAGGGCGGTGATGAGTTCCTGGAATTTACTGTTATAAGCAACATTATCACCTTGATAGTTCTAAGCTTCCAGTTTTATACAGGCAGTTCAAAGATGGTTCCGAACACTGGCATGGGCGGTGAGGTGTTCCTTGACTTTACTGTTATAAGTAACATTACCACCTTGATAGTTCTGAGCTTCCAGTTTCATACAGGCAATTCAATGATGGTTCCCTATACTGGCAAGGGCGGTGAAGGGCTCTTTCACTTTACTGTTAAAAGTAACATTACCACCTTGATAGTTCTAAGCTTCCAGTGTCATACAAGCAGTACAATGATGGTTCCGTACACTGGCAAGGTCGATGAGGGATTCGTTGACTTTAATGTTATAAGTAACATTATAACCTTGATAGTTCTAAGCTTCCAGTTTCATACAGGAAGTTCAATGATGGCTCAGTACACTCTTAAGGGCGTTGAGATGTTACTTGACTTTACTAATATAATTAACATTATCACCTTGACAGTTCTAAGATTCCAGCTTCATACGGGCAGTTCAATGATGGCTACGTACCCTGTCAAGGGCGGTGAGGTGTTCCTTAATCGTTCGGTTATAAGTAACATTATCACCTTGATAGTTCTAACTTTCTAGTTCCATTCAGGCAGTTCAATGATGGCTACGTACACTGGCAAGGGTGGCGAGGTGTTCCTTGACTTTACTGTTATAAGTAGCATTATCACCTTGATGGTTCTAAGCTTCCAGTTTCATACAGGTAGTTCAATGATGGTTCCGTTCACTGGCAAGGGTGGTGAGGGACTCCCTGAATTTAATGTTATAAGTACTATTATCACCTTGAGAGCTCTGAGCTTCCAGTTCCTTACGGGCAGTTCAGTGATGGTTCCGTTAACTGGCAAGGGCGGTGAAGTGGTCCTTGAGTTCAATGACATCAGTAAAACTAACAACTTGATAGTTCTAAGCCTCCAGTTTCATACAGGCAGTTCAATGATGGCTCCGTACACTGGCAAGGGCGGTGAGGTGTTCCTTGACTTTACTGTTATAAGTAACATTATCACCTTGATAGTTCTAAGCTTCCAGTTCCATACAGGAATTTCAATGATGGTTCTGTACACTGATAAGGGCGATGAGGTGTTCCTTGACTTTAGCTTTATAACTAACATTATCACATTGATAGTTGTAAGTTTCCAGTTTCACACGGGCAGTTCAATGGTGGCTACGTACACTGGCAAGGGGGGTGAAGTGTTCCTTTACTTTACTGTTAAAAGCATCATTATCACCTTGATAGTTCCAAGCTTCCAGTTTCATACAGGCAGATCAATGATGGTTCCGTTCACTGGCAAGGGCGGTGAAGGACTCCTTGACTTTAATGTTATAAGTAACATTATCCCCTTGATAGTTCTAAGTTTCCAGCTTCATACAGGCAGTGCAGTGATGGTTTCGTACACTGGCAAGGGCGGTGACGGTTTCCTTGACTTTACTGTTGTAAGTATCACTCACACCTTGATAGTTCTAAGCTTGCAGTTTCATACAGGACATTCAATGATGGTTACCTACACTGGCAAGAAGGGTGAGGGGTTCCTTGACTTTACTGTTATAAGAAACACTAACACCTTGATAGTTCTGAACTTCCAGTTTCATACAGGACGTTCAATGATGGTTCCCTACACTGGCAAGAACGGTGAGGGGTTCCTTGACTTTAATGTTATAAGTAGCACTATCACTTTGATAGTTCTAAGCTTTCAGTTTCATACAGGCAGTTCAGTGATGGCTGCGTACACTGTCAAGGGCGGTGAAGGACTCCTTGACTTTAATGTTATAAGTAACATTATCACCTTGATAGTTCTGATCTTCCAGTTTCATACAGGCAGTTCAATGATGGCTACGTACACTGGCAAGGTTAGTGAGGTGTTCGTTGACTTTAATGCTATAAGTAACATTATCACCTTGATAGTTCTGAACTTCCAGTTTCATACAGGCAGTTCAATGATGGTCCCCTACACTGGAAAGTATGGGGGGTTCTTGACCTTACTGTTATAAGTTACATTAACACCTTGATAGCTCTAAGCTTCCTGTACATTAGAGCAGTTCAATTATATCTGTATTCCCTGGAAAGGAAGAAGGGGATGCTTGACTTAGCTGTTATAAGAAAGAATCTCATCTTTTTAGTGTTAAGCTTCCAGTTCGTTACAGCAGTTTAATAATGGATCTGTTCACTAGGAAGGATGGCGGGATCCTTGACTTCCTGTAAGAAACAATCTCATTTTTCTTAGTTCTAAGTCTTCAGTTACTTACAGCAGTTCAATCATGGAAGTGTTCACTGGGACGGATGGGACGGATCCTTGACTTGCTGCAAGAAACAATCTCATCTTTTTAGTAATAAACTTTCCAGTTCCTTACAGCAGTTCAATGATGACTCCATTCACTGGGACGGATGGGATGGATCCTTGACTTCCTGCAAAAAACAATCTCATCTTTTTACTAATAAACTTTCCAATTCCTTACAGCAGTTCAATGATGTCACCATTCACTGGGATGTAGGGGATGATCCCTTGACTTCCTCTTAGAAACAATCTCATCTTGTTAGTTCTAAGCTTCCAGGTCCTTACACCAGGTCAATGACGGTTCCGTTCACTGGGAAGGATGGGATGGATCCTTGACTTCCTGCAAGAAACAATCTCATCTTTTTAGTAATAAACTTTCCAGTTCCTTACAGCAGTTCAATGATGACTCCATTCACTGGGACGGATGGGATGGATCCTTGACTTCCTGCAAGAAGCAATCTCATCTTTTTAGTAATAAACTTTCCAGTTCCTTACAGCAGTTCAATGATGACTCCATTCACTGGGACGGATGGGATGGATCCTTGACTTCCTGCAAGAAGCAATCTCATCTTTTTAGTAATAAACTTTCCAGTTCCTTACAGCAGTTCAATGATGACTCCATTCACTGGGACGGATGGGATGGATCCTTGACTTCCTGCAAGAAATAATCTCATCTTTTTAGTAATAAACTTTCCAGTTCCTTACAGCAGTTCAATGATGACTCCATTCACTGGGACGGATGGGATGGATCCTTGACTTCCTGGAAGAAGCAATCTCATCTTTTTAGTAATAAACTTTCCAGTTCCTTACAGCAGTTCAATGATGACTCCATTCACTGGGACGGATGGGATGGATCCTTGACTTCCTGCAAGAAAGAATCTCATCTTTTTAGTAATAAACCTTCCAGTTCCCTACAGCCGTTCAATGATGATTCCATTCACTGGGACGGATGGGATGGATCCTTGACTTCTTGCAAAAAACAATCTCATCTTTTTAGTAATAAACTTTCCAGTTCCTTACAGCAGTTCAATGATGTCTCCATTCACTGGGATGTAGGGGATGATCCCTTGACTTCTTCTTAGAAACAATCTCATCCTGTTAGTTCTAAGCTTCCAGGTCCTTACACCAGTTCAATGACGGCTCCGTTCACTGGGAAGGATGGGATGGATCCTTGACTTCCTGCAAGAAACAATCTCATCTTTTTAGTAATAAACTTTCCAGTTCCTTACAGCAGTTCAATGATGACTCCATTCACTGGGACGGATGGGATGGATCCTTGACTTCCTGCAAGAAGCAATCTCATCTTTTTAGTAATAAACTTTCCAGTTCTTTACAGCAGTTCAATGATGACTCCCTTCTCTGGGATGGAGGGGATGATCCTTTGACTTCCTCTTAGAAACAGTCTCATCGTTTTAGTAATAAACTTTCCAGTTCCTTACAGCAGTTCAATGATGGCTCCATTCACTGGGATGGAGGGGATGATCCTTTGACTTCCTCTTAGAAACAATCTCATCTTGTTAGTTCTAAGATTCCAGGTCCTTACACCAGTTCAATGACGGCTCCGTTCACTGGGAAGGATGGGATGGATCCTTGACTTCCTGCAAGAAACAATCTCATCTTTTTAGTAATAAACTTTCCAATTCCTTACAGCAGTTCAATGATGTCTCCATTCACTGGGACGGATGGGATGGATCCTTGACTTCCTGCAAGAAACAATCTCATCTTTTTAGTAATTAACTTTCCAGCTCCTTACAGCTGTTCAATGATGACTCTATTCACTGGGACGGATGGGATGGATCCTTGACATCCTGCAACTTTCCAGTTCCTTACAGCAGTTCAATGATGACTCCATTCACTGGGACGAATGGAATGGATCCTTGACTTCCTGCAAGAAACAATCTCATCTTTTTAGTAATAAACTTTCCAGTTCCTTACAGCAGTTCAATGATGACTCCATTCACTGGGACGGATGGGATGGATCCTTGACTTCCTGCAAGAAACAATCTCATCTTTTTAGTAATAAACTTTCCAGTTCCTTACAGCAGTTCAATGATGACTCCATTCACTGGGACGGATTGGATGGATCCTTGACTTCCTGCAAGAAACAATCTCATCTTTTTAGTAATAAACTTTCCAGCTCCTTACAGCTGTTCAATGATGACTCTATTCACTGGGACGGATGGGATGGATCCTTGACTTCCTGCAACTTTCCAGTTCCTTACAGCAGTTCAATGATGACTCCATTCACTGGGACGAATGGAATGGATCCTTGACTTCCTGCAAGAAACAATCTCATCTTTTTAGTAATAAACTTTCCAGTTCCTTACAGCAGTTCAATGATGACTCCATTCACTGGGACGGATGGGATGGATCCTTGACTTCCTGCAAGAAACAATCTCATCTTTTTAGTAATAAACTTTCCAGTTCCTTACAGCAGTTCAATGATGACTCCATTCACTGGTATGGAGGGGATGATCCCTTGACTTCCTGCAAGAAACAATCTCATCTTTTTAGTAATAAACTTTCCAGTTCCTTACAGCAGTTCAATGATGACTCCATTCACTGGTATGGAGGGGATGATCCCTTGACTTCCTGTTAGAAACAATCTCATCTTTTTAGTAATACGTTTCCAGGTCGTTATACCAGTTCAATGACGGCTCCGTTTACTGGGAAGGATGGGATGGATCCTTGGCTTCCTGCAAGAAACAATCTCATCATTTTAGTAATAAACTTTCCAGTTCCTTACAGCTGTTCAATGATGACTCCATTCACTGGGAAGGATGGGATGGATTCTTGACTTCCTGCAAGAAACAATCTCATCTTTTTAGTAATAAACCTTCCAGTTCCTTACAGCAGTTCACTGATGACTCCATTCACTGGGATGGAGGGGATGATCCCTTGACTTCCTCTTAAAAACAATCTCTTCTTGTTAGTTCTAAGCTTCCAGGTCCTTACACCAGTTCAATGACGGCTCCGTTCACTGGGAAGGATGGGGGATCCATGACTTCACTGTTATATGAATCACTCTCATCTTTTATGTTCTAAGCTTCCAGTTCCTTACTGCATTTCAATTATGTTTCTGTTCCTTTAGGAGAATGGAGGGATTCTTGAATTAGTTGTTATAAGAAACAATCTCATCCTTTTAGTTCTAAGCTTCTAGTAGCTTACAGCATTTCAGTTATGCCTGTGTTCACGGAGAAGAATGGGGGATACTTGACGTTCTGCTAGAAACAATCCCATCTTGTTAGTTCTAAGCTTCCAGCTCTTTACAGCAGTTCAATGATGGCTCTGTTCACTGGTAAGAATGGGGGATCCTTGACTTATTTGTTATAAGAAACAATCTCATCCTTTTAGTTCTAAGCTTCCAACACCTTACACCAGTTCAGTTATGTTTCTGTTCACTGAGTAGGATGGGGAGATACTTGACGTTCTGCTAGAGACAATCCCATCTTGTTAGTTCTAAGCTTCCAGCTCCTTACAGCAGTTCAATGATGGCTCTGTTCACTGGTAAGGATGGGGGGATCTTTGACTATACTGTTATATGTAACATTATCATCTTGTTAGCTCTAAGCTTCCAGCTCCATTCAGAAAGTTCAATGATCTCCCTGACACTGGCAAGGGCAAAGAGCAGTTCCGCGACCTTACTGTTATAAGTGACATTATATCCTTGATAGTTCTAAGTTTCCAGTTTCATACAGACCGTTCAATGATGGCTCTGTACACTGGCAAAGGCGCTGTGGGTTACCATGGCTTTTCTGTTATATGTAACATTATCACCTTGATAGTTCTGGGATTCCAAATTCATAAAGGCAGTTCAATGATGGTTTCAGAGACTGCCAAGGAATGTGAGGGGTTGCTTGACTTTAATAGCTCTGACATTCCAGTTTCAGACAGGCAGTTCAGTGATGGCTCCGTACACTGCCAAGGGCGGTGAAGGGTTCCTTGAGTTCAATGTTATCAGGCAAACTAACACCTTGATATTTCTAAGCCACCAGTTTCATACAGCAGTTCAATGAATGTTCCGTACACTGGTAAGGGCGATGAGGAGTTCCTTGACTTTACTGTTATAAGCAACATTATAGCCTTGATAGCTCTAAGCTTCGAATTTCATACAGACAGCTCAATAATGGCTCCTTACACTAGCAAGGGCGGTGAAGGGTTCCCTGACTTTACTGTTATAAGTAACTTTATCACCTGGATAGTTATAAGCTTCCAGTTTCATACAGGCAGTACAATGATGGTTCCGTACACTGGCAAGGGCGTTGAGAGGGTCCTTGACTTTACTGCTATAAGTAACATTATCACCTTGATAGTTCTAATCTTCCAGTTACATACAGGCAGTTCAATGATGGTTCCAAACACTGGCAAGGGCGGTGAGGGCTGCCTTGGCTTTACTGTTATAAGTAACATTACCACCTTGATAGTTCTAAGTTCCAGTTTCATACAGACAGTTCAATTATGGTTCCGTACACTGGCAATGGCGGTGAGGTGTTCCTTGACTTTACTGTTATAAGTAACATTATCACCTTGATAGTTCTTAGCTTCCAGTTTCATAGAGGAAGTTCAGTGATGGCTCCGAACACTGGCAAGGGCGGTGAGGGTTGCCTTGGCTTTACTGTTATATGTAACATTACCACCTTGATAGTTATAAGTTCCAGTTTCATACAGACAGTTCAATGATGGTTCCGTACACTGGCAAGGGCGGTGAGGTGTTCCTTGACTTTACTGTTATAAGTAACATTATAACCTTGATAGTTCTAAGTTTCCAGTTTCATACCGGCAGTTCAATGATGGTTCCGTAAACTGGCAAGGACGGTGAGGTGTTCCTTGACTTTACTGTTATAAGTAACATTATAACCTTGATAGTTCTAAGTTTCCAGTTTCATACCGGCAGTTCAATGATGGTTCCGTGCACTGGCAAGGGCGGTGAGGTGTTCCTTGACTTTACTGTTATAAGTAACATTACCACCTTGATAGTTATAAGTTCCAGTTTCATACAGACAGTTCAATGATGGTTCCGTACACTGGCAAGGGCGGTGAGGTGTTCCTTGACTTTACTGTTATAAGTAACATTATAACCTTGATAGTTCTAAGTTTCCAGTTTCATACCGGCAGTTCAATGATGGTTCCGTGCACTGGCAAGGGCGTAGAGGTGTTCTGTGACCTTACTGTTATAAAAAACTTTATCACCTTGATAGTTCTAAGCTTCCAGTTTCATACAGGCAGTTCAATGATGGTTCCGTACAGTGGCAAGGACGGTGAAGTGTACCTTGACTTTAATGTTATAAGTAACATTATCACCTTGATAGTTCTAAGCTTGCAGTTTCATACAGGCAGTTCAATGATGGCTCCGTACTATGGCAATGACGGTGAAGGGTACCTTGACTTTAATGTTATAAGTAACATTATCACCTTGATAGTTCTTAGCTTCCAGTTTCATACAGGCAGTTCAGTGATGGCTCCGTACACTGGCAAGGGCGGTGAGGGGTTTCTTGACTTTACTAATATAAGTAACATTATCACCTTGATAGTCCTAAGATTCCAGTTTCATACAGGCAGCTCAATGTTGGCTGCGTACACTGGCAAGGGCGGTGAGGTGTTCCTTAGTCTTTCGGTCATAAGTAATATAATCACCTTGATAGTTCTAAGCTTCCAGTATCATACAGGCAGTTCAATGATGGTTCCCTACACTGGCAAGGACGGTGAGGGGTTCCTTGACTTTAATTTTATAAGTAATATTATCACCTTGATAGTTCTAAGCTTTCAGCTTCATACAGGCAGTTCAATGATGGCTACGTACAACACTGATAAGGGCGGTGAGGTGTTCCTTGATTTTACTGTTTTAAATGACATTATCATCTTGTTGGTTCTAAGCTTCCAATTTCATACAGGCGTTTCAATCAGGGCTCGGTACACTGGCAATGACGGTGAGGGGTTCCTTGAGTTTACTGTTATAAGTAACATTATAACCTTGATAGTTCTAAGTTTCCAGTTTCATACCGGCAGTTCAATGATGGTTCCGTGCACTGGCAAGGGCGTAGAGGTGTTCTGTGACCTTACTGTTATAAAAAACTTTATCACCTTGATAGTTCTAAGCTTCCAGTTTCATACAGGCAGTTCAATGATGGTTCCGTACAGTGGCAAGGACGGTGAAGTGTACCTTGACTTTAATGTTATAAGTAACATTATCACCTTGATAGTTCTAAGCTTGCAGTTTCATACAGGCAGTTCAATGATGGCTCCGTACTATGGCAATGACGGTGAAGGGTACCTTGACTTTAATGTTATAAGTAACATTATCACCTTGATAGTTCTTAGCTTCCAGTTTCATACAGGCAGTTCAGTGATGGCTCCGTACACTGGCAAGGGCGGTGAGGGGTTTCTTGACTTTACTAATATAAGTAACATTATCACCTTGATAGTCCTAAGATTCCAGTTTCATACAGGCAGCTCAATGTTGGCTGCGTACACTGGCAAGGGCGGTGAGGTGTTCCTTAGTCTTTCGGTCATAAGTAATATAATCACCTTGATAGTTCTAAGATTCCAGTTTCATACAGGCAGTTCAATGATGGTTCCCTACACTGGCAAGGACGGTGAGGGGTTCCTTGACTTTAATTTTATAAGTAATATTATCACCTTGATAGTTCTAAGCTTTCAGCTTCATACAGGCAGTTCAATGATGGCTACGTACAACACTGATAAGGGCGGTGAGGTGTTCCTTGATTTTACTGTTTTAAATGACATTATCATCTTGTTGGTTCTAAGCTTCCAATTTCATACAGGCGTTTCAATCAGGGCTCGGTACACTGGCAATGACGGTGAGGGGTTCCTTGAGTTTACTGTTATAAGTAACATCATCACCTCGATAGTTCTAAGCATCCAGTTTCATACAGACAGTTCAAACGGTTCTGTTCACTGGCAAGGGCAGTGAAGGGTTCCCTGACTTTACTGCTATAAGTAACATTATCACCTTGTTAGTTCTAAGCTTCCAGTTTCATACAGGCTGTTCAATGATGGCTCCGCACACTGGCAATGGCGGTGAGGGGTTCCTTGACTTTACTGTTATAAGTAACATTATCATCTTGTTAGTTCTAAACCTCCAGTTCCATACAGACAGTTCAAAGTTGGCTCCGTACACTGCAAGGATCGGGGTCCTTTACTTTACTGTTCTAAGTAACATTATCATCTTGATAGTTATAAGCTTCTAGTTCCAAACAGAGAGTTGTATGCTGGCTCCGTACATTGGCAAGGGCGATGAGGGATACCTCGATGTTACTATTATAAGTAACATTATCATCTATTTGCTTCTAAGCTTCCAGTTCCTTATACGCAGTTCAATTATGGCTCTCTTCACTGGAAAGGGCGGTGAGTGGATATTTGACTTAACTGTTATAGATAACAATCTCATCTTCTTCCTTCTAAATTTCCAGTACCTTACAGCAGTTCAATGATGTCTCTCTTCACTGAGAAGGTTGGTGAAGAGTTCCTTGAATTTACTGTTTTAAGTATCATTATCATCTTGTTAGTTCTAAGCTTCCAGTTTCATACAGGCAGTTCAATGATGGCTCCGTAATCGGGCAAGGGCGGTGAGGTGTTCCTTGACTTTACTGTTATAAGTAACATTATCACCTTGATAGTTCTAAGTTTCCAGTTTCATACAGGCAGTTTAGTAATGGCTCCGTGCTCTTACAAGGGCGGTGAGGGGTTCCTTTACTTTACTGTTATAAGTAACATTATCACCTTGATAGTTCTAAGTTTCTAGTTTCATACAGGCAGTTTAGCAATGGCTCCGTGCTCTTACAAGGGCGGTGAGAGGTTCCTTGACATTTAATGTTATAAGTAACATTATCACCTTGATAGTTCTAAGCTTCCAGTTTCATACAGGCAGTTCAATGATGGCTCCGTGCTCTTACAAGGACGGTGAGGGGTTCCTTGAGTTTACTGTTTTATAAGTAACATTAGCATCTTGTTAGTTCAAAGCTTCGAGTTCCTTATAGACAGTTCAGTGATAGCTCCGTACACTGGCAAGGGCGGTGAAATGTTCCTTCACTTTACTGTTATAAGTAACTTTATCGCCTTGATAGTTCTAAGCTTCCAGTTTCATTCAGGAGTTCAATGATGGCTCCGTTATCTTGCAAGGGCGGTTAGTGGTTCCTTGACTTTACTGTTATAAGTAACATTATCACCTTGATAATTCTAAGCTTCCAGTTCCATTCAGGCAGTTCAATGATGGCTCGGTACACTGGCAAGGGCGGTGAGGAATTCCTTGACGTTAGTGTTGTAAGTAACAGTCACAACGTGTTAGTTCTAAGCTTCCTGTTCCTTACAGCAGTTCAGAGATGCCTCTGTTCACTAGGAAGGATGGGGTGGATCCTTGACTTCCTGATAGAAACAATCTCTTCTTGTTTGTTCTAAGCTTCCAGTTCCTTACAGCGGTTCAATGATGGCTCTGTTCAATGGGAAGGATGGGGGATACTTGTCTTCCTGATAGAAAGAATCCAATCTTGTTTGTTCTAAGTCTCAAGTTCCTTACAGCGGTTCAAGGATGGCTCCGTTCAGTGGAAAGAGCGGTGAGTGGTTCCTAGACTTTACTTTTATAAGTAGCATTATCACCTTGATAGTTCTAAACTTCCAGTTTTATAAAGGAAGTGCAATGATGGTTCCGTACACTGGCAAGAGCGGTGACGGATTCCTATACTTTACTTTTATAAGTAGCGTTATCACCTTGATAGTTCTAAGCTTCCAGTTTATACAGGCAGTTCAATGATGGCTACGTACACAAGCAAGAGCGGTGAGGTGTTCCTAGACTTTACGTTTATGAGTAGCGTTATCACCTTGATAGTTTTAAGCTTCCAGTTTTATACAGGGAGTTCAGTAATGGCTCTGTTCACTGGGAAGGATGGGGAGGTTCCTTGACTTCCTGCTAGAAAAAATGTCATCTTGTCTGTTCTAAGCTTTCAGTTCCTTTCAGGCAAGTCAAATATGTCTCTGTTCACCGAGAAGGGGGGGGGGTGATCCTTGACTTACCTGTATTATGAAACACTGTCACCTTGTAGTTCTGGGCTTCCAGTTCCTTACAGGCTGTTCAATTATGTTTCTGTTCACCGAGAAGGAGGGTGTGATCCTTGACTTCACTGCTATATGTAACACTCTCACCTTGTTAGTTCTAAGCTTCCAGGTCCTTAAAGCAGTTCAATTATGTCTCTGTTCACTGAGAAGGAAGGGGTGATCCTTGACTTCACTGCTATATGTAACACTCTCACCTTGTTAGTTCTAAGCTTCCAGGTCCTTACAGCAGTTCAATTATGTCTGTGTTCACTGAGAAGGAGGGGGTAATCCTTGACTTACCTGTATTATGAAACACTGTCATCTTGTAGTTCTGGGCTTCCAGTTCTTAACAGGCAGTTCAATTATGTCTCTGTTCACCGAGAAGGAGGGGATGCTCCTTGACTTACCTGTATTATGGAACACTGTCACCTTGTAGTTCTGGGCTTCCAGTTCCTTACAGGCTGTTCAATTATGTCTCTGTTCACCGAGAAGGAAGGGGTGATCCTTGACTTCACTGCTATATGTAACACTCTCACCTTGTTAGTTCTAAGCTTCCAGGTCCTTACAGCAGTTCAATTATGTCTGTGTTCACTCAGAAGTTGGGGGTAATCCTTGACTTACCTGTATTTAGAAAAACTGTCATCTTGTAGTTCTGGGCTTCCAGTTCTTAACAGGCAGTTCAATTATGTCTCTGTTCACCGAGAAGGAGGGGATGCTCCTTGACTTACCTGTATTATGAAACACTGTCACCTTGTAGTTCTGGGCTTCCAGTTCCTTACAGGCTGTTCAATTATGTCTCTGTTCACCGAGAAGGATGGGATGATCCTTGACTTACCTGTATTATGAAACACTGTCACCTTGTAGTTCTGGGATTCCAGTTCCTTACAGGCTGTTCAATTATGTCTCTGTTCACCGAGAAGGAGGGGGTGATCCTTCACTTCACTGTATGTAACACTCTCACCTTGTTAGTTCTAAGCTTCCAGGTAGTTCCATCAGTTCAATTATGTCTCTGTTCACTGAGAAGGAGGGGTTTATCCTTGAATTCACTGCTATATGTAACACTCTCACCTTGTTAGTTCTAAGCTTCCAGGTCCTTACATCAGTTCAATTATGTCTCTGTTCACTGAGAAGGAGGGGTTGATCCTTGACTTCACTGCTATATGTAATACTCTCACCTTGTTAGTTCTAAGCTTCCAAGTCCTTAAAGCAGTTCAATTATGTCTGTGTTCACTGAGAAGGAGGGGGTGATCCTTGACTTCACTGTTATATGTAACACTCTCACCTTGTTAGTTCTAAGCTTCCAGGTCCTTACTGCAGTTCAATGATGGCTCTGTTCACTGACAAGGATGGGGGATCCTTGAATTCACTGTTATATGTAACACTCTCAACTTGTTAGTTCTAAGCTTCCAGGTCCCTACAGCAGTTCATTGATGGCTCTGTACACTGGGACGGATGGGGGGATCCTTAACGTAGCTGTTATATGAAACACCTTGAGCTTGTTAGTTATAAGCTTCCAGTATCTTGCAATATTTCAATTATGCCTCTGTTCACTGGGAAAGAGGAATCCTTGAATTACCTGTTATATGAAACACTCTCTCTTACGGGCAGTTCAATTATGTCTCTGTTCTCTGAGAAGGATGGGGGATCATTGACTTTATTGTTATATGAAACACGCTATGGTTGTTATTTCTAAGCTTCCAGGTCCTTACAGGAGTTCAATTATGTATCAGCTTGCTGGGAAGGATGGGGAGATGCTTGACTTAGCTGTTATATGAAACACTGTCACCTTGTTAGTTCTGAGGCTCCAGTTCCTTACAGACTGTTCAATTATGCCTCTGTTAACTTAGAAGGATGGGGTATTTTTGAATTTACTGTTATATTAAACAATCTCAGCTAGTTAGTTCTAAGCTTCCAGTTCTTTACAGCAGTTCAATGATGTCTCTGTTCACTAAGAAGGAGGGGGATCCTTGACTTAGCTGTTATAAAAACACTCTTATTTTTTAGTTCCAAGCTTCCAGTTCCTTACAGCAGCTCAATGGTGGCTCTTTTCACTGGAAGGAATGGGAGAGATCCTTTAATTAGCAATTATATAAAGCACTGTCTCCTTGTAAGTTCTAAGCTTCCAGTTCCTTACAGCTGTTCAATGATGTATTTGTTCACTAAGAAGGATGGGGGGATACTTGACTTAGCTGTTATATGAAACACTCTTACCTTGATAGTTCGAAACTTTCAGTACCTTACAGCAGCTTAACGATGGCTCCTATCACTGAGAACGATGAGAGGATCCTTGACTTAGCTGTTATAAGAAACAATCTCATCTTGTTAGTTCTAAGCTTCTAGTTCCGTACAGCATTTCACTTATGGCTCTGTTCACTGAGAAGGGTAGGGGGATCCTTGACTTCACTGTTATATGAAGCACTTTCAACTTGTTAGTTCTACTATCCAGTTCCTTACAGCAGTTTAATTATGTCTCTGTTCACTGAGAAGGATAGCGGATTCTTGTCTCATGTTAGATAAATTCTCATCTTGTTTGTTTTAAGCTCCCAGTTCGTAACAGCAGTTCAATGATGGCTCTGTTCACTGTGTGGGATGGGGGATACTTGACTTCCTGTTGGAAACTATCTCATCTTGTTTGTTTTAAGCTTCCACCTCCTTACAGCAGTACAATGATGGCTCTGTTCACTGATAAGGATGGCGGATCCTTGTCTTCATGTTAGATACAATATTATCTTCTTTGTTTTAAGCTTCCAGTTCGTAACAGCAGTTCAATGATGTCTCTGTTCACTGAGAAGGAGGGGGATCCTTGACTTAGCTGTTATAAAAAACACTCTCATTTTTTAGTTCCAAGCATCCAGTTCCTTACAGCAGCTCAATGATGGCTCTTTTCACTGGAAAGAATGGGAGAGATCCTTCAATTAGCAATTAAATAAAGCACTATCTCCTTCTTAGTTCTAAGCTTCCAGTTC
The DNA here is from genome assembly GCA_030765065.1 of Deroplatys truncata. Taxonomy (NCBI): domain Eukaryota; kingdom Metazoa; phylum Arthropoda; class Insecta; order Mantodea; family Mantidae; genus Deroplatys; species Deroplatys truncata. The sequence goes on along the minus strand of CM060975.1, from coordinate 333,293,684 downwards.
CTTACAGCTGTTCAATGATGTATTTGTTCACTAAGAATGATGGGGGGATACTTGACTTAGCTGTTATATGAAACACTCTTATCTTGATAGTTCGAAACTTTCAGTTCCTTACAGCAGCTTAACGATGGCTCATTTCACTGAGAACGATGAGGGGATCCTTGACTTAGCTGTTATAAGAAACAATTTCATCTTGTTAGTTCTACTATCCAGTTCCTTAAAGCAGTTTAATTATGTCTCAGTTCACTGAGAAGGATGGCGGATCCTTGTCTTCATGTTAGATACATTCTCATCTTGTTCGTTTTAAGCTTCCAGTTCTTAACAACAGTTCAATGATGGCTCTGTTCACTGTGTGGGATGGGGGATACTTGACTTCCTGTTGGAAACTATCTCATCTTGTTTGTTTTAAGCTTCCACCTCCTTACACCAGTACAATGATGGCTCTGTTCACTGTGTGGGATGGAGGAGCCTTGACTTCCTGTTGGAAACTATCTCATCTTGTTTGTTTTAAGCTTCCACCTCCTTACAGCAGTACAATGATGGCTCTGTTCACTGTGTGGGATGGGGGATACTTGACTTCCTGTTGGAAACTATCTCATCTTATTTGTTTTAAGCTTCCACCTCCTTACAGCGGTACAGTGATGGCTCTGTTCACTTGGAAGAATGGGAGGAGCCTTGACTTCCTGTTAAAAACAGTCTCGTCATTTTAGTTTAAAACTTCCAGTTCCTTACAGCAGTTCAAAGATGGTTCTGTTCACTGGGAAGGATAGGGAGGATCCTTGAATTCTTTTAAGAAACATTCTCATCTTGTTGGTTCTAATCTTCCAGTTCCTTACAGCAGCTCAATGATGTCTCTGTTCACGGGGAAGAATGGGGCATTCTTTCTTCCTGTTAGAAGCAATCTCATCTTGTTTGTTCTAAGCTTCTAGTTCCTTACAGCAGTTCAATTATGTATCCGTTCACTGAGAAAGATGGTGGATCCTTGTCTTCCTGTTAGAAGCAATCTCACCTTGATAGTTCTAAGCTTCCAGTTCCTGACAGCAGTTCAATGATGGCTCCGTTTAATGGGAAGGACGGTTGGGATTTTTAACCTCCTGTTAGAAACAATCTAATCTTAATAGTTCTAAGCTTCCAGTTCCTTACGGGCTGTTCAATTATGTCTCTGTTCACTTTGAAGGAGGTAGGGATCCTTGACTTAGCTGTTATAAGAAACACTCTCACCTCGATAGTTCTAAGCTTCCAGTTCCTTACGGGCAGTTCAATTAAGTCTCTGTTCACTGTGAAGGAGGGAGGGATACTTGACTTAGCTGTTATATGAAACACTCTCACCTTGATAGTTCTAAGCTTTCAGTTCCTTACAGCAGTTTAATGATGGCTCCGTTCACTGAGAAAGATGGTAGGATCCTTGACTTAGTTGTTATAAGAAACAACTTTATCTTGTTAGTTCTAAGCTTCTAGTTCCTTACAGCAGTTAATGATGTCTATGTTCACTGAGAAGGATGGGGGAGATCCTGATTTAGCTGTGATAAGAAACAATCCCATATTGTTAGTTCTAATCTTCCAGTTCCTTACAGGCAGTTCAATTATGTCTCTGTTCACTGACAAGAATGGGGGGGATCCTTGAGCTCCTGTTATGTGAGGTACTTTCACCTTGTAAGTTCTAAGCTTCCAGTTCCTTACCTTCAGTTCAATTATGTCTCTGTTCACTGATAAGATTGGCAGATCCTTGTCTTCCTGTTAGAAACAATCTCATCTTGATTGTTCTAAGCTTCCAGTACCTTACATCAGTTTAATGACGGCTCTGTTCACTGGGAAGGAAGGGGGGATACTTGACTTCCTGCTAGAAACAATCTCATCTTGTTAGTTCTAAGCTTCCAGTTCCTTACAGCGGTTCAATGATGGTTCTGTTCACTGGGAAGGATGGGGATACTTGACTTCCTGTTAGAAACAACCTCGTCATGTTATTTTTAAACTTCCAGTTGGTTACAGGAGTTCAAAGATGGCTCTGTTCACTAGGAAGGATAGGGACGATCCTTGACTTCCTGCTAGAATCAATCTCATCTTGTTAGTTCTAATGTTCCAGTTCCTTACAGCAGCTCTATGATGTCTCTATTCACGGGGAAGCATGGGGGCATCCTTGGCTTCCTGTTAGAAACAATGTCATCTTGTTTTTTCTAAGCTTACAGTTCTTACAGCAGTTCAATGATGGCTCTATTTCCTGGGAAGGACGGGTGGGATCCTTAACCTCCTGTTAGAAACAATCTCATCTTAATAGTTCTAAGCTTCCAGTTCCTTACAGGCAGTTCAATTATGTCCCTGTTTACTGAGAAGGAGGGGGGATCCTTGACTTAGCTGTTATAAGAAACATTCTCACTTTTTTAGTTCTAAACTTCCAGTTCCTTACAGCAGCTCAATGATGGCTTCTTTCACTGGGAAGGATGGGTGCGATCCTGGACTTAGCTATTATATGAAGCACTCTCTCCTTGTTAGTTCTAAGCTTCCAGTTCCTTACAGCAGTTCAATGATTTATCTGTTCACTGGGAAGGATGGGGGATGCTTGACTTAGTTGTTTTATCAAACACTCTCACCTTGTTTGTTCTAAGCTTTCAGTTTCTTTCAGCAGCTCAACGATGGCTCTGATCACTGAGAACGAGGGGGATCCTTGACTTAGCTGTGATAAGAAACAATCTCATCCAGTTAGTTCTAAGCTTCCAGTTCCTTACAGCAGTTCAATGATGTCTCTGTTCATTTAGAAGGATGGGGGGATCCTTGACGTAGCTGTGATAAGAAACAATCTCATCTTGTTAGTTCTAATCTTCCAGTTCCTTACAGACAGTTCAATTATGTCTCTGTTCACTGTTCCTTGTCTTCACTGTTATTTGTAACACTCCCACCTTGTTAGTTCTAAGCTTCCAGGTCCTTACAGCAGTTCAATGATGTCTGTAATCACTCGGAAGGATAGGGGAATCCTTGACTTCACTGTTATATGAAACACCTTCACCTTGTTAGTTTTAAGCTTCCATTTCCTTACAACAGTTCAATGATGTCTCTGTTCACTTGGAAGAATGGGGGGATCCTTGACTTCACTGTTATGTGTAACACCTTCACCTTGTTAGTTCTAAGCTTCCATTTCCTAACAGCAGTTTAATTATGGCTCTGTTCACTGGGAAGGATGGGGGTGAAGCTTGACTTCCTTTTAGAAACAATCTCATCTTGTTAGTTCTAAGCTTTCAGTTCCTTACGCAGTTCAATGATGGCTCTGTTCACTGAGAAGAATGGGGGAAAGACAGTGAGGGGTTGCTTATCTTCACTGTTATTAGAAACACTCTCATCTTGTTAGTTCTATATTGCAGTTGCTTTCAGGCAGCTCAATGATGGTTCCGTGTACTGGGGTTCCTTCTTTTCACTGCTATTAGAAACAGTCCTATCCTTCTGTTTCTACTACCAACAATTCCAGTTCGTTTTATAGATGGTTTTTCCGTCCATTGGGCACAAGAGTTACTTATAAATAGAAAAGATCAAACAGATGGACCACTGGGGTTTGTTAGTTTTATTTTGGTAAGTTTTTATTTTGATATAGATTATGTAACCTCCAAGCCGTTGTTCTGTACACATCATGATCTTTGAATATTGAAGCCGAAATTATGAAGTCAATAATCATCATAATAATCTGAGAAGGATAGTCATATAAAATAAATAATAAAATATTTAATTTCAGTGTATGTATAAAAAGGAGAAGCATTGGAAAACTGTTGACTGTTAAAAGCGACAGAAAGACAAGACAGGCACAGTTTAGCTAATTAGAACCAGCCCCAGGTATAAATGGTAAGTCCGCTGAGGCCAGTTTCTCTTGGAATTAATAGGTACAGTTGCACTGGCCGGGATGTGAAGGTCATTAGAGGCTTCATGTCGCTAAGTTTGAGGAGAAATGTTTGAGGGGAGAGGGGAAGTTAGGTTTTCCTCTTTGTAGCGCGGTGGTGAAAGTCATTCTGTCCTGAGCAATCGGTGAAAGCGGGATGACATTCTCGTCGAGTTGTGACATTGGCGGCGAACATGCAAGAGGGTAGAACGTTCAACTGTAGTTAATAATCTTCGGTCTTGGTAAAGACACAGTAGCATCGTATGCATTTAAAAGTGATCGGCAAACCTTTGGTTTTATTTTAAATGGTGAAAATAAGAGTGTTCCAAGAGAGCGTTCGTGTTTCTCTGTACACATCCACGCATAACCATTGATTAAGATCTCATGCTCGAGCAGCCGTGGCAAAGTATAAAAAACAACTAGGAGGAGAAACGCAGCAATCGTGAGGCAAAGGTAGTGCTTCAGTGGTTGGAGTACGTTGTGTGGCTTCGTTATATGGCGCCCAGCGTGGGGCCCGAACAACGGAGAAGCTGAACGACGGAGACATCAAGGAGACCGCGACAACGAGAAGGACAACAGGAACAACATCGAAGCAGCAGTTGCAGGTAGTAGATATAAAAAGGTACTGAGTGTAAAATTATTTATGTGTTCCAGTGGTAAATGCAGTTAAGAACGGTAAAATGATTGAGCAATCTGATGCAAACATGGAAATTCAAGACGGTGATAGTAGAACTGTTCAGGACGTAAACAGTTGTGTAAATAAGGTAGTAGAAACAGTAGACGATAGACATGCACAAAAACAGGTAGACCAGCCAGGGGGAAGTACGGAAACTAATGAGATGTTAAAGTTAATTATGTCAATGATACAAAATAACAATCAAAGCTTGAGAGAAGGTTTAACAGGAAAAATAGAACATGGTCAGAAAGAAATAAGGGATGAGATGAAATCTAACCAGGGTGTAACAGAACAGGGCCAGAAAGGTTTAACAGGAAGAGTAAAACAGGGTCAGAAAGAGTTAAGGGACCAGATAAAAGCTAATAATCAAAGCTTAAGGGAGGAGTTGAGAAGCAACTTAACTGAAATTGTTAATAAAATTGAGAATCAGCAGAAAGTGTTGGAAACTTTCAAGCAGGAGGCTAGAAATGAAATAGAAAACGTGAGAATTGAGGTTAGGGAAATCAAGAACAGGTTAGAGAAGAAATTAAAATTGTATGGCAAGAGATTAGTGAAAGAGTAGAAAAAGAAAACAGAAAATTGAGGGAAGAATTAAGTCAAGAATTAGAGAAAGGGAAGCTACTAGCAAAGAATTATAAATATACAGAAACAGGTTAGAACAGTCTGAAAGAGAAAGTAGGAGACTTGCTGTAGGAATAGATGATGTAAAAGGGTTAGAAAAAGTGTGCATATCAGACAATATTGGTAGTTCAGCATGTAGCAATGTAAGCAGTGCAACAGTAAGGAACGATGCAGCGCAGAATGCGTCAGCAGACCTTCCGATTCTGAATTTAGGTCCAAGTAGCTCTAGTAATAGTATGAGTACAAATGTAAATAGAAATGGCGGTGCACGTTTTCAATGGCCTAACCATGTTCTCAGCGAAATTTCACCACCAATTTTTGAGGACGAGGAATCAGATAATCCAAAAGCATTTATTAACAGCATGCAGGAATATTTTAATGTTAAGGACATACCAGAGGAATACAAGATGACTGTAGTACGAAAATGTTTTAAAGGTAATGCTTTCAATTGGCTAGAATTGTCTGTAGGGTTAGATAACAATTACGGGGCTTTTAAAGAGCTATTTCTAAACAGATATTGGGGTGCAAGCAGGCAAGTGAATATAAGATTAGAGCTCAGTAATGGCAAGTACGATTCCCGTGAGGACCAATCTATGGTGAATTATTTCATGGTAGTGGCAAGGAAATCTAAGATGCTAGATCCACCGATGGGAGAAAATGACTTAATAAATCTAGTAACCGCACACTTTCCGGAAACAATACAAAATTATATAATTATTGCAAAACCGGTTACAATAGCAGCCATGATAGATTTGTTGATCGCTTTGGAGAGGAAGAGAAATCAAGATGGCGTCATTAAGGATAGGAATTTCACGCAGAAAGAAAGAAGTCCTACAAAATTTTTCGGGCAGGGGGCATATCAAGGAAATGACAGAAATTTTGATGTGAGAGATAGATACCATGGGCCTGTTCCGAAAAACCATTACGATAACAGAAGGAGAAATAACTTTGAAAATAATTATAGGGGAAGAGGTGAAAACTACCGAAGAGGACGGAACGCACAAATAAATTGAGATTGAGAATAAGTTAGTTATCATTTTCACATTAGAGTTTTTAAGAAGGTTTTGTTTGGAGTTGACGGGTTTTATAAAAAAGCAAATAAAAGGTTGTTACGTTAAATAATACATACTCACAGGTATAATTATGATAGAATGGAAAGGTATCCTAGAAACAGACGCTATTCTGGAGATAATTGTAGCAATAACTATGAAAAAAGGTATAGACCAAGTTCACCAAGACAGAAGGTGAGAAGTAGAAGTGGTACGAATTCACCAGTTCAAGAAGATAGGATTGACGGAATAAACTCTACAAGGCAAATAATGGGAAATAATTACCGTCATGAAACGAAACCAGGACATTCGCATAACGATATTGGGACAGGCGCAATTAGCAAAGTGTCGGAAAACTCCAAACCCAATCAACTTCGCCTTCAGTGAGGATTGGGAATAATTCCTATAATGAGCGTACACGAAAAGTAGGAATAATGGAAGGCAACTAATGATAAACATACGAAGAATTAATAAACAGTGGTTTAAAATTAATGTCTTTACCAGTACATGAGATATATTGTTCAGTAGCAGTGGGCAAAAGAAAAGAAAGAGTAAGATTTCAGGCTATGATGAATATTGAAATCGGAAAGCAAATTATTGAGATGTTATTTTTAATAGTACCTAGGCTTGTAACAGACATAATAATAGGTTGTGATAGCCTGTACGCATGGAACTCCATCATAGATTTTGAAAATAAAATTTTGAAACTAGAAACAGAACAAGACACCATAATCGTACCATTGTTGGAGGACAATAGTTCAGGAATAATTTCCAGGGATCCGGTAGAGGAACGAATAAAAGGGGAAACATTCTTTGTGGAAGTTATAAACATTGGAGCTGTGGAATTAGCGGAAGTAAGGTTAGAGAATTGCCCTGAAATTAATGAGGAAAGTATAACATACGGAGGACATGAGCAATTTTGTATTAATAATGGCGAAGAGAAACCCCAAGAAAATCCCAGATTAAGCTTGAACGATAAGAATGTAACTAAGTACGATAGGGTGGATGACTGTGTCGAAATAGAAAATTTGTTGAAAAATAAGGTGAATCAAGCTAGTAGACTGAATAAGAAACAAAAGAAGGAATTATGGGAAATTTTAATGGATAATAAGGAAGTGTTTTCAGAAAAGCCGGGAAGGTGCATAAATTACACAAATTCATTTGAAATGACTGATATTAAACCATATGCGCATCGTAGTAAGATCTTCAGGGAGACCTTAAAGAATCAGAATATAAAACTCTATCATTGTTCCTCTTATTTTCCATCTGGGAATCCAACAGAACGCATATTGAAGGACATTGGAATCTATTTTCGTGTACTGCCTCATAATAATCACAGAAATTGGGTAAGGTATTGTAATGTGATAGAAAAGATAATAAATAACACCATCAATACGACGACAGGATTCGCACCAATACAATTAATGCAAGGAATTGAACCCGAACCTATCTTTAAAGGGATACCAAAAACGGCTGAAGGAAACCAACCACCATTATCCGAAGAACAAAGGTCTAAAATTGTTGTTGACAGGTTAAAAGAAAAAGCAGAAAAAAGGAAAGCTAAAGTGAAGAAGCGAAAGCATAAATGGGAACCGAAAATAGGAGACCTTGTGCTTGCCAGAGATCACAAATTATCCAGCGCATTAAAAGGAAGAAATCATAGGTTAGAGCTCTTATATAAAGGTCAGGTAATTATTACTGCTAAATTTGGAGAACATACTTTTAAGTTAGTAGATATAAAATCTAATAAATCTTTTGGTAAATGGCACAAACAACTTATGAGACCTTATAGAAAGGCATTGAATGTTCCTGATAAAATTCAAACGGTGTGAATTTTCTGAGAAACATTAACATGAATGTAGAAATGTCATTAGGTTATGAGAATTGTAAAATAAATATAAGGGAAACAGTGAAGTGAAAGTGATCAGTGCACAATGTGAAAGTGAAGTGAGAAAGAGAATAATATTCTCCAAAACAAAACAGGTGCAACAATCACAATAACAAATATAATAATTGTTTAAAATCGAATACTGTAAGTTATTGAGTGTAAATTTTGTATAATAATGCTTTGAATTTAAATGATGATGTTAATGTATGTAAAACTTTGTATCATAATGGTTAAGGTGAATCATGTGAAGGGTAAATCATATGTATGACCAACATATTTGTAGAATAAACATAATTGTAAACAGTGTAAAGAAACTTATATGTTGACTAATTGTAAAAGAATCATGTAACCAATTCAAGGTTTGCCGATCAATCGCGAAATTGCTGATAGAGAATTGTTTCGGGCAAGACATACACATTGTAATATTATTGCATAATATGAAATGTATATGGGGGCATTTGAAGCCGAAATTATGAAGTCAATAATTATCATAATAATCTAAGAGGGATAGTGATATAAAATAAATAATAAAATATTTAATTTCAGTGTATGTATAAAAGGAGAAGCATTGGAAAATTGTTGACTGTTAAAAGCGACAGAAAGACAAGACAGATACAGTTTAGCTAATTAGGGAAATGTTTGAGGGGAGAGAGTGGAAGTTAGGAGTTTTTCCTCTTTGTAGCGCGGTGGTGAAAGTCATTCTGTCCTGAGCAATCGGTGAAAGCGGGACGACATTCTCGTCGAGTTGTGAACATTGGCGGCGAACGTGCAAGAGGGTAGAACGTTCAACTGTAGTTAATAATCTTCGTTCTTGGTAAAGACACAGTAGCATCGTATGCATTTAAAAGTGATCGGCAAACCTTTGGTTTTATTTTAAATGGTGAAAATAAAAGTGTTCCAAGAAAGCGTTCGTGTTTCTCTGTACACATCCACACATACCCAGAGATTAAGATCTCATGCTCGAGCAGCCGTGGCAAAGTATAAAGAAAACAACTAGGAGGAGAAACGCAGCAATCGTGAGGCAAAGGTAGTGCTTCAGTGGTTGCACGACGTAGTGTGGCTGCTTCAATATGAACACAAATACAAGCACTCGTCAATGTCAGCATTGTGGAAAAGGATTAAAATGCGTAGCTGTTTACATTAAAAGCGTATCCAGGTATTCACGTCATATTTTTTTTTTATAAATATGGTGTGAATAGAAATGTTAGCCAGGAAATTGCAAAAAGGAAACCAATTATAGCACTGTAGAAGTATATGGTGATTAAGGTACAGAGGTTAATGATGGTGATTTAAATCGCAAACCTCACGTTAAAGTTAATTTTGAAAATAAACTCACCGATATTATTACAAACAGTGATGATGAGAAATGTGACCACACTGTTGAGGACTCCACAAACTATTTATCCAATGTTATAAATACCTTGTCATATCTCAAACATCCTGAAGTACGTTATTTTAATAAGCGCAAAGCCCAAAAGGAGAATCACACATACAAAAAATCCCGGTAGATTAGCCGAAAGGAAACGTAAACACAATAGAGAACGATATGGATATGCATTTGCTCATTGCTAATAACTACATGTTTGTATCACTTGAATCTGAAAAAAAAATCATTGAGATTTAATTATTATTTTAATGCAGGACAACAATATCAAAATCGAAGCTGATCTTCAGTCAGTGAGTTCCTTAATTAATGACAGTAGAACATTTATTAAAGATTGGCCTAGATATTAGACCCTAAAAATCCAAGTTAATAAATCTAAAGAAAGGAATTTGAAGTGAAGAGTTTACCACAGTGTATAACAATTAGGCAAATTCCATTGAAGCAGGAGAAACTGTAAAATACCTGGGAGTAGCCTTCTCTGATGAAATCGTGTTTGACCAACAAAATACTATCCGATCTTTTCCTGAAGATATTGAAAATTTGGTCACCAATAATATGCTTAAACCAGAGCAAAAGATCAATATATTTAGCCCAGGATTATTTTTCCCCTTCAAAGTACACCATTAAATAAAATTCGAAAGACGCTACAACATGTTATTGATAAAACCATTCGTTACCACATGACTGTGCTCCCAGGATTCCTCGTGGAAAAACAAATACCGAACGGGAACCACATCTGCTTAGTCAAAATAAATGATGAACGCCTTCATTTTTGTAGAAATGTAGGCGCTTCGCAATTTAAATATCCCATAAGAGGGAAACGCAGAGATGGTAATCCTGCATTAGTAACAGGAGAGTGGACAGATGCGGTTGTGATATTAAGAAACGCATGCACGATTACGACAGGACTTGCTAAGATGGGTCAACAACAAGATGCTACTGTCTGTTTTCAAAGAGAAAATGCTGTCAAAGTAAATGACTCAATTTACAGCTCATGCATTCCTCATAGAATACAACATCGAAAATTATGCATGGGAAGTAAAAGGTCTTCTTTTCCGGGTAAGGGAAACTGCTTTCAAATTTACAAAATACGTTCTTTTGGGATTAAAATTTAAAGGTGTTAACGAAATCTGCTTAAAAATTTTGAGAGACTCTTTATGTATCATGCATAACCGTTTATACAATATGACATAGTTTTTGTAACCTTCATTTTTTGCTTTGATTTATTCTGGTTTTCGGGTTGTTCCTTTGATTTAGAACCACTCTAATGTTTAGTTTCATTTATATTCTGATATTTCTTGCTTGGTATATTACTTTTTGTGTTATAATTTTATTCTGGATCCATGTGATCGGCAACATATTCCACTTTTTTGCAAATAAATAAAACATTTCGTCTAAGTAAATGTTGTAAATGGAAGGAAACTCGTGGACATCCAGGGGTGCCAACTTAACAGGATGGTTCACCTGAATTGCATTCTACAAAGAAGTTTTCGCACTGACCATGTGCTTATTTTCTCGGTAAAGCACGTGACCTTGGGCCGACACGATTTGAGGTCAGTGACATTTTCTACGTTATTTTACCGGCCGGCACGCGTTCTTGTACCTTCCTCCTCCTCCAGGCTTCCGGTGGCTGCGACAAACGATTAACCCGACCCCAATACAGAAGTGGTATTGGGAGGATGTTGCTAATGGTTCGCTTCCTCGATCCCACTTCTCTTTTTACGGTAAATGTAGGTATCTCTATCGTCCGCTGCCAATAGGTACACAGTTATTGTAACAAAGCGTTGCGAGCGCTCTTACTTCATTTTCAATATACAACTGGGAAATTTCTTTAAGAAGCAGGACTATGTTTTCACCTCGAACACAAAACTTTAATGCCAGGATTTCTCTCTAAGACACTGCGTTCTCAGCTCCATAGCAAGGACTCGGTAATGTGTTTAAACATTTAAAAATATATGTACTATGCGCTTATTACTTGCAAAAATGATGAAATATACAGTAACATAGGAAATGTACAATTATATACGATGTAAAGATGTACATTCAGGAACATGAAACATATTCTATACCACAAGTAAAAACAAATTAAGTATGCATCTGCATAAAATCCGATGTCTATTATTGCCAAGTATGTCTTTCAAATTAAACAGGAAGATTTCAATTCGTGGAAACAACATTCAAATGTTTATTCTGGCAATTAGCTCTTGTGATCGAGAGAAAGAAAGATAAGAATTGCAAACCTTCAAGCATGTCCGATACACGACCCTTAGAAAAGTTGTAAACTTGCAACATGGAAGCTTTCTGAAATTGGCATCGGTGAAAAAATTTGACACGAAATGTGCATTTTAAAAAGCTCTACGTTCTTCCAAAATTGTGTCTATCTTTTAGATTTACGTCGTATATAAAGTTATACAAAGTTGTCAACTTCACACACTACTGACCGAAAATTCAAAATAAGGATTATATTTCTCATATCAGTCGTTCGACATGTAGCACCTTTATAAAATTGCTAGAACCATTTTGAGAACCAAAAAAAGGAAAAAAAAAATTTTGATACAGAGAGTACCTTCAGGTGTGCGATTTTCCTGAAAATTGCCAGGCGTCATCCTTGCAACGTGATAAACCAACTTTTCGTTTATACCTTTCATAACTCATAGACAAATCCAAACGTGCATACATTTTGTATGCTGAGATACATGCATATATACATACATACCTACACACTCGCGCACACACACATACATATTGCATGCAGAGATACATACACATATACATAAATAACTACTCATTCGCGCTCTCCCACATACATGCATCACGCACGCAGAGATACATACACATATACATAAATAACTAATCATTCGCGCTCTCCCACATACATGCATCACGCATGCAGAGATACATACATATATACATAAATAACTACTCCTTCGCACACTCCCACATACATGCATCACGCATGCAGAGATACATACACATATACATAAATAACTACTCATTCGCGCTCTCCCACATACATGCATCACGCATGCAGAGATACATACACATATACATAGATAACTACTCCTTCGCACACTCCCACATACATGCATCACGCATGCAGATATACATGCATATATACATAGATAACTACTCATTCGCGCACTCCCACATACATGCATCACGCATGCAGAGATACATACACATATACACAGATAACTACTCATTCACACACTCCCACATACATGCATCACGCATGCAGAGATACATACACATATACACAGATAACTACTCATTCACACACTCCCACATACATGCATCACGCATGCAGAGATACATACACATATACATAGATAACTACTCATTCACACACTCCCACATACATGCATCACGCATGCAGAGATACATACACATATACATAGATAACTACTCATTCGCGCACTCCCGCACACGCATACATCATTATTGCATAGATACATGCATACATACACACCTACAAACTCGCGCAAACACATATACATACATGCATTCATCACGCATGCATAGATAAATGCATATATACGCACACACATACGCACTCGCGCACACGCATACATCATTATTGCATAGATACATGCATTCATTACGCATGCATAGATAAATGCATATATACGCACACACATACGCACTCGCGCACACGCATACATCATTATTGCATAGATACATGCATTCATTACGCATGCATAGATAAATGCATATTCCTGCACATACATACATCATGCATGCAAATATACATGCATATATACCCACATTCCTGCACACTCACGCACACACATATATACATCATGCATGCAGAGATTCATGCATATATACATACATACCTACACACTCGCGCACATACATATACATACATCATGCAGACAGAGATACATGCATATATACATACATACCTACACACTCGCGCACACATATTAACATAAATTATGCATGCAGAGATACATGCATGTAAACGTACATACCTTCACACTCGCGGACACACACATACATACATCATGCATGCAGAGATACATATATGCGCACATACCTTCACACTACCACACACATACTAACATACATCGTGCATGCAAAGATACATATATGCGCACATACCTTCACACTACCACACACATACTAACATACATCATGCATGCAGAGATACATATATGCGCACATACCTTCACACTACCACACACATACTAACATACATCGTGCATGCAAAGATACATATATATGCACATACCTTCACACTACCACACACATACTAACATACATCGTGCATGCAAAGATACATATATATGCACATACCTTCACACTACCACACACATACTAACATACATCGTGCATGCAAAGATACATATATATGCACATACCTTCACACTACCACACACATACTAACATACATCATGCATGCAAAGATACATATATATGCACATACCTTCACACTACCACACACATACTAACATACATCGTGCATGCAAAGATACATATATATGCACATACCTTCACACTACCACACACATACTAACATACATCATGCATGCAAAGATACATGCATGTATACGCACATACCTTCACAATCGCAGCACAGTCACACACATACATACATACATACATACATACATACATACATACATACATCGTGCATGCAGAGATACATATACATATATGCGCATATACCTTTACACTACCACACACATACTAACACACATCATGCCTGCAAAGATACATGCATGTATACGCACAAACGTTCACAATACCACACACATACTAACATACATCATGCATGCAAAGATACATATATATACACATACCTTCACACTACCACACACATACTAACATACATCATGCATGCAAAGATACATATATATACACATACCTTCACACTACCACACACATACTAACATACATCATGCATGCAAAGATACATATATATACACATACCTTCACACTACCACACACATACTAACATACATCATGCATGCAAAGATACATATATATACACATACCTTCACACTACCACACACATACTAACATGCATTATGCATGCAAAGATACATGCATGTATACGCACATGCCTTCACAATCGCAGCACAGTCACACACATAATACATACATCATGCATGCAGAGATACATATATGCCCATATACCTTCACACTACCACACACATACTAACACACATCATGCATGCAAAGATACATGCATGTATACGCACAAACCTTCACAATACCACACACATACTAACATCCATCATGGATGAAAAGATTTTGATATTTAGTCACAAAAGTAACACTTGAGTAGTCAGCCTATAGACTGTGATCTACTCACCTTGAATACATTTTGATATTAAGTCACAAAAGTAACACTTGAGTAGTCAGCCTGTAGACTGTGATCTGCTCACCTTGAATACATTTTGATATTAAGTCACAAAAGTAACACTTGAGTAGTCAGCCTGTAGGCTGTGATCTACTCACCTTGAATACATTCTGATATTAAGTCACATAAGTAACACTTGAGTAGTCAGCATGTAGGCTGTGATCTACTCACCTTGAACACATTTGATATTAAGTCACAAAAGTAACACTTGAGTAGTCAGCCTATAGACTGTGATCTACTCACCTTGAATACATTTTGATATTAAGTCACAAAAGTAACACTTGAGTAGTCAGCCTGTAGACTGTGATCTGCTCACCTTGAATACATTTTGATATTAAGTCACAAAAGTAACACTTGAGTAGTCAGCCTGTAGGCTGTGATCTACTCACCTTGAATACATTCTGATATTAAGTCACATAAGTAACACTTGAGTAGTCAGCATGTAGGCTGTGATCTACTCACCTTGAACACATTTTGATATTAAGTCACAAAAGTAACACTTGAGTAGTCAGCCTGTAGGCTGTGATCTACTCACCTTTAATACATTTTGATATTAAGTCACAAAAGTAACACTTGAGTAGTCCGCCTGTAGACTGATATACTCACCTTGAATACATTTTGATATTAAGTCACAAAAGTAACACTTGAGTAGTCAGCCTGTAGGCTGTGCCATACTCACCTTGAATAGATTTTGATATTAAGTCACAAAAGTAACACTTGAGTAGTCAGCCTGTAGGCTGTGATCTACTCACCTTGTACACATGTTGATATTAAATTACAAAAGTGACATGGGATTATTCAGCCTGTAGGCTGTGATCAACTCACATTGAATACATTTTGATATTAAGTCACAAAAGTAACACTTGAGTAGTCAGCCTGTAGGCTGTGATCTACTCACCTTGAATACATTCTGATATTAAGTCACAAAAGTAACACTTGAGTAGTCAGCCTGTAGGCTGTGATCTACTCACCTTGTACACATTTTGATATTAAGTCACAAAAGTAACACTTGAGTAGTCAGCCTGTAGGCTGTGATCTACTCACCTTGTACACATTTTGATATTAAGTCACAAAAGTAACACTTGAGTAGTCAGCCTGTAGGCTGTGATCTACTCACCTTGTACACATTTTGATATTAAGTCACAAAAGTGACATGGGATTATTCAGCCTGTAGGCTGTGATCAACTCACATGGAATACATTTTGATATTAAGTCACAAAAGTAACACTTGAGTAGTCAGCCTGTAGGCTGTGATCTACTCACCTTTTACACATTTTGATATTAAGTCACAAAAGTAACACTTGAGTAGTCAGCCTGTAGGCTGTGATCTACTCACCTTGTACACATTTTGATACCAAGTCACAAAAGTAACACTTGAGTAGTCAGCCTGTAGGCTGTGATCTACTCACCTTGTACACATTTTGATATTAAGTCACAAAAGTAACACTTGAGCAGTCAGCCTGTAGGCTGTGATATACTCACCTTGTACACATTTTGATATTAAGTCACAAAAGTGACATGGGATTATTCAGCCTGTAGGCTGTGATCTACTCACATTGAATACATTTTGATATTAAGTCACAAAAGTAACACTTGAGTAGTCAACCTGTAGGCTGTGATCTACTCACCTTTTACACATTTTGATATTAAGTCACAAAAGTAACACTTGAGTAGTCAGCCTGTAGGCTGTGATCTACTCATCTTGTACACATTTTGATATTAAATTACAAAAGTGAGATGAAAGTATTCAGCCTGTAGGCTGTGATCTACTCAAATTAGATACATTTTGATATTACATCACAAAAGTAACATGTGAGTAGTCAGCCTCTAGACAGTGATATACTCACCTTATATGCATTTTGTTAGTAAATCACAAAAGTGACGTGTGAGCAGTCAGTATCTAGACTGCGATCTACACACCTTGGGTACATTTTGATATTAAATCATAAAAGTGACACGTGAGTAGTCAGCCTGTAGGCTGTGATCTACTCACCTTGGAATTTTGATATTAAGTCACAAAAGTGACATGTGGGTATTCAGCCTCTAGACTGTGATTTGCTCACTTACATACATTTTGATATTAAATCAGGAAAAGTAACACATTAGTAATCAGCCTCTAGATTGTGAACTACTCACCTTGGATACATTTTGATATTAAGTCATAAAAAAGACAAGGGAGTATTCAGCCTCTAGACTGTAATCTACTGACCTTGAATACATTTGGATATTAAATCACAAAAGTGACACGTGAGTAGTCAGCCTCTAGAATGTGATCTACTCACCTTGGATACATTTTTATATTAGTCACAAAAGTGACATGGGAGTGTACAGCCTCTAGACTGCAATCTACTGACCTTGAATACATTTGGATATTAAATCACAAAAGTGACACGTGAGTAGTCAGCCTCTAGAATGTGATCTACTCACCTTGGATACATTTTTATATTAGTCACAAAAGTGACATGGGATTATTCAGCCTCTGGACTGTGATCTACTCAACTTGAATACATTATATTATTAAATCACAAAAGTGACACTTGAATAGTCAGCCTCTAGCCTCTGATTTACTCACCTAGGATACATTTTAATAGTAAATCACAAAAGTGACACTTGAATAGTCAGCCTCTAGCCTCTGATTTACTCACCTAGGATACATTTTAATAGTAAATCACAAAAGTGACACTTGAATAGTCAGCCTCTAGCCTCTGATTTAGTCACCTAGGATACATTTTAATAGTAAATCACAAAAGTGACACTTGAATAGTCAGCCTCTAGCCTCTGATTTACTCACCTAGGATACATTTTAATAGTAAATCACAAAAGTGACACTTGAATAGTCAGCCTCTAGCCTCTGATTTACTCAACTAGGATACATTGTAATAGTAAATCACAAAAGTGACACTTGAATAGTCAGCCTCTAGCCTCTGATTTACTCACCTAGGATACATTTTAACAGTAAATCACAAAAGTGACACTTGAATAGTCAGCCTCTAGCCTCTGATTTACTCACCTAGGATACATTTTAATAGTAAATCACAAAAGTGACACTTGAATAGTCAGCCTCTAGCCTCTGATTTACTCACCTAGGATACATTTTATTATTAAATCACAAAAGTGACACTTGAATAGTCAGCCTCTAGCCTCTGATTTACTCACCTAGGATACATTTTAATAGTAAATCACAAAAGTGACACTTGAATAGTCAGCCTCTAGCCTCTGATTTACTCACCTAGGATACATTTTAATAGTAAATCACAAAAGTGACACTTGAATAGTCAGCCTCTAGCCTCTGATTTACTCACCTAGGATACATTTTAATAGTAAATCACAAAAGTGACACTTGAATAGTCAGCCTCTAGCCTCTGATTTACTCACCTAGGATACATTTTAATAGTAAATCACAAAACTGACACTTGAATAGTCAGCCTCTAGCCTCTGATTTACTCACCTAGGATACATTTTAATAGTAAATCACAAAAGTGACACTTGAATAGTCAGCTTCTAGCCTCTGATTTACTCACCTAGGATACATTTTAATAGTAAATCACAAAAGTGACACTTGAATAGTCAGCCTCTAGCCTCTGATTTACTCACCTAGGATACATTTTAATAGTAAATCACAAAAGTGACACTTGAATAGTCAGCCTCTAGCCTCTGATTTACTCACCTAGGATACATTTTAATAGTAAATCACAAAAGTGACACTTGAATAGTCAGCCTCTAGCCTCTGATTTACGCACCTAGGATACATTTTAATAGTAAATCACAAAAGTGACACTTGACTAGTCAGCTTCTAGCCTCTGATTTACTCACCTAGGATACATTTTAATAGTAAATCACAAAAGTGACACTTGAATAGTCAGCCTCTAGCCTCTGATTTACTCACCTAGGATACATTTTAATAGTAAATCACAAAAGTGACACTTGAATAGTCAGCCTCTAGCCTCTGATTTACTCACCTAGGATACATTTTATTATTAAATCACAAAAGTGACACTTGAATAGTCAGCCTCTAGCCTCTGATTTACTCTCCTAGGATACATTTTATTATTAAATCACAAAAGTGACACTTGAATAGTCAGCCTCTAGCCTCTGATTTACTCACCTAGGATACATTTTATTATTAAATCACAAAAGTGACACTTGAATAGTCAGCCTCTAGCCTCTGATTTACTCTCCTAGGATACATTTTATTATTAAATCACAAAAGTGACACTTGAATAGTCAGCCTCTAGCCTCTGATTTACTCACCTAGGATACATTTTATTATTAAATCACAAAAGTGACACTTGAATAGTCAGCCTCTAGCCTCTGATTTACTCACCTAGGATACATTTTAATAGTAAATCACAAAAGTGACACTTGAATAGTCAGCCTCTAGCCTCTGATTTACTCACCTAGGATACATTTTAATAGTAAATCACAAAAGTGACACTTGAATAGTCAGCCTCTAGCCTCTGATTTACTCACCTAGGATACATTTTATTATTAAATCACAAAAGTGACACTTGAATAGTCAGCCTCTAGCCTCTGATTTACTCACCTAGGATACATTTTAATAGTAAATCACAAAAGTGACACTTGAATAGTCAGCCTCTAGCCTCTGATTTACTCACCTAGGATACATTTTAATAGTAAATCACAAAAGTGACGTGATTAGTGAGCCTGTAGACTGTGATCTACATACCTTGTATATACTTTGTATTAAATTACAAAAGTGACACTTGAATAGTCAGCCTCTAGAATGTGATCTACTCACCTTGGATACATTTTTATATTAGTCACAAAAGTGACATGGGATTATTCAGCCTCTGGACTGTGATCTACTCAACTTGAATACATTTTAATAGTAAATCACAAAAGTGACACTTGAATAGTCAGCCTCTAGCCTCTGATTTACTCACCTAGGATACATTTTAATAGTAAATCACAAAAGTGACACTTGAATAGTCAGCCTCTAGCCTCTGATTTACTCACCTAGGATACATTTTATTATTAAATCACAAAAGTGACACTTGAATAGTCAGCCTCTAGCCTCTGATTTACTCACCTAGGATACATTTTAATAGTAAATCACAAAAGTGACACTTGAATAGTCAGCCTCTAGCCTCTGATTTACTCACCTAGGATACATTTTATTATTAAGTCACAAAAGTGACACTTGAATAGTCAGCCTCTAGCCTCTGATTTACTCACCTAGGATATATTTTATTATTAAATCACATAACTGACACTTGAATAGTCAGCTTCTAGCCTCTGATTTACTCTCCTAGGATACATTTTATTATTAAATCACAAAAGTGACACTTGAATAGTCAGCTTCTAGCCTCTGATTTACTCACCTAGGATACATTTTAATAGTAAATCACAAAAGTGACACTTGAATAGTCAGCCTCTAGCCTCTGATTTACTCACCTAGGATACATTTTAATAGTAAATCACAAAAGTGACACTTGAATAGTCAGCTTCTAGCCTCTGATTTACTCACCTAGGATACATTTTATTATTAAATCACAAAAGTGACACTTGAATAGTCAGCCTCTAGCCTCTGATTTACTCACCTAGGATACATTTTAATAGTAAATCACAAAAGTGACACTTGAATAGTCAGCTTCTAGCCTCTGATTTACTCACCTAGGATACATTTTAATAGTAAATCACAAAAGTGACACTTGAATAGTCAGCCTCTAGCCTCTGATTTACTCACCTAGGATACATTTTAATAGTAAATCACAAAAGTGACACTTGAATAGTCAGCTTCTAGCCTCTGATTTACTCACCTAGGATACATTTTAATAGTAAATCACAAAAGTGACACTTGAATAGTCAGCTTCTAGCCTCTGATTTACTCACCTAGGATACATTTTAATAGTAAATCACAAAAGTGACACTTGAATAGTCAGCCTCTAGCCTCTGATTTACTCACCTAGGATACATTTTAATAGTAAATCACAAAAGTGACACTTGAATAGTCAGCCTCTAGCCTCTGATTTACTCACCTAGGATACATTTTAATAGTAAATCACAAAAGTGACACTTGAATAGTCAGCCTCTAGCCTCTGATTTACTCACCTAGGATACATTTTAATAGTAAATCACAAAAGTGACACTTGAATAGTCAGCTTCTAGCCTCTGATTTACTCACCTAGGATACATTTTAATAGTAAATCACAAAAGTGACACTTGAATAGTCAGCTTCTAGCCTCTGATTTACTCACCTAGGATACATTTTAATAGTAAATCACAAAAGTGACACTTGAATAGTCAGCCTCTAGCCTCTGATTTACTCACCTAGGATACATTTTAATAGTAAATCACAAAAGTGACACTTGAATAGTCAGCCTCTAGCCTCTGATTTACTCACCTAGGATACATTTTAATAGTAAATCACAAAAGTGACACTTGAATAGTCAGCCTCTAGCCTCTGATTTACTCACCTAGGATACATTTTAATAGTAAATCACAAAAGTGACACTTGAATAGTCAGCTTCTAGCCTCTGATTTACTCACCTAGGATACATTTTAATAGTAAATCACAAAAGTGACACTTGAATAGTCAGCCTCTAGCCTCTGATTTACTCACCTAGGATACATTTTAATAGTAAATCACAAAAGTGACACTTGAATAGTCAGCTTCTAGCCTCTGATTTACTCACCTAGGATACATTTTATTATTAAATCACAAAAGTGACACTTGAATAGTCAGCTTCTAGCCTCTGATTTACTCACCTAGGATACATTTTAATAGTAAATCACAAAAGTGACACTTGAATAGTCAGCCTCTAGCCTCTGATTTACTCACCTAGGATACATTTTAATAGTAAATCACAAAAGTGACACTTGAATAGTCAGCTTCTAGCCTCTGATTTACTCACCTAGGATACATTTTATTATTAAATCACAAAAGTGACACTTGAATAGTCAGCCTCTAGCCTCTGATTTACTCACCTAGGATACATTTTAATAGTAAATCACAAAAGTGACACTTGAATAGTCAGCTTCTAGCCTCTGATTTACTCACCTAGGATACATTTTAATAGTAAATCACAAAAGTGACACTTGAATAGTCAGCTTCTAGCCTCTGATTTACTCACCTAGGATACATTTTAATAGTAAATCACAAAAGTGACACTTGAATAGTCAGCTTCTAGCCTCTGATTTACTCACCTAGGATACATTTTAATAGTAAATCACAAAAGTGACACTTGAATAGTCAGCTTCTAGCCTCTGATTTACTCACCTAGGATACATTTTAATAGTAAATCACAAAAGTGACACTTGAATAGTCAGCTTCTAGCCTCTGATTTACTCACCTAGGATACATTTTAATAGTAAATCACAAAAGTGACACTTGAATAGTCAGCTTCTAGCCTCTGATTTACTCACCTAGGATACATTTTAATAGTAAATCACAAAAGTGACACTTGAATAGTCAGCCTCTAGCCTCTGATTTACTCTCCTAGGATACATTTTATTATTAAATCACAAAAGTGACACTTGAATAGTCAGCTTCTAGCCTCTGATTTACTCACCTAGGATACATTTTAATAGTAAATCACAAAAGTGACACTTGAATAGTCAGCTTCTAGCCTCTGATTTACTCACCTAGGATACATTTTAATAGTAAATCACAAAAGTGACACTTGAATAGTCAGCTTCTAGCCTCTGATTTACTCACCTAGGATACATTTTATTATTAAATCACAAAAGTGACACTTGAATAGTCAGCTTCTAGCCTCTGATTTACTCACCTAGGATACATTTTAATAGTAAATCACAAAAGTGACACTTGAATAGTCAGCTTCTAGCCTCTGATTTACTCACCTAGGATACATTTTATTATTAAATCACAAAAGTGACACTTGAATAGTCAGCTTCTAGCCTCTGATTTACTCACCTAGGATACATTTTAATAGTAAATCACAAAAGTGACACTTGAATAGTCAGCTTCTAGCCTCTGATTTACTCACCTAGGATACATTTTAATAGTAAATCACAAAAGTGACACTTGAATAGTCAGCTTCTAGCCTCTGATTTACTCACCTAGGATACATTTTATTATTAAATCACAAAAGTGACACTTGAATAGTCAGCTTCTAGCCTCTGATTTACTCACCTAGGATACATTTTAATAGTAAATCACAAAAGTGACACTTGAATAGTCAGC
Source organism: Deroplatys truncata (assembly GCA_030765065.1). Taxonomy (NCBI): domain Eukaryota; kingdom Metazoa; phylum Arthropoda; class Insecta; order Mantodea; family Mantidae; genus Deroplatys; species Deroplatys truncata. The sequence continues at coordinate 333,270,675 of CM060975.1, read as the reverse complement.
TTCTAGCCTCTGATTTACTCACCTAGGATACATTTTATTATTAAATCACAAAAGTGACACTTGAATAGTCAGCTTCTAGCCTCTGATTTACTCACCTAGGATATATTTTATTATTAAATCACAAAAGTGACACTTGAATAGTCAGCTTCTAGCCTCCGATTTACTCACCTAGGATACATTTTATTATTAAATCACAAAAGTGACACTTGAATAGTCAGCTTCTAGCCTCCGATTTACTCACCTAGGATATATTTTATTATTAAATCACAAAAGTGACACTTGAATAGTCAGCCTCTAGCCTCTGATTTACTCACCTAGGATACATTTTAATAGTAAATCACAAAAGTGACACTTGAATAGTCAGCTTCTAGCCTCTGATTTACTCACCTAGGATACATTTTATTATTAAATCACAAAAGTGACACTTGAATAGTCAGCCTCTAGCCTCTGATTTACTCACCTAGGATACATTTTAATAGTAAATCACAAAAGTGACACTTGAATAGTCAGCCTCTAGCCTCTGATTTACTCACCTAGGATACATTTTATTATTAAATCACAAAAGTGACACTTGAATAGTCAGCCTCTAGCCTCTGATTTACTCACCTAGGATACATTTTAATAGTAAATCACAAAAGTGACACTTGAATAGTCAGCTTCTAGCCTCTGATTTACTCACCTAGGATACATTTTAATAGTAAATCACAAAAGTGACACTTGAATAGTCAGCCTCTAGCCTCTGATTTACTCACCTAGGATACATTTTAATAGTAAATCACAAAAGTGACACTTGAATAGTCAGCTTCTAGCCTCTGATTTACTCACCTAGGATACATTTTAATAGTAAATCACAAAAGTGACACTTGAATAGTCAGCCTCTAGCCTCTGATTTACTCACCTAGGATACATTTTAATAGTAAATCACAAAAGTGACACTTGAATAGTCAGCCTCTAGCCTCTGATTTACTCACCTAGGATACATTTTAATAGTAAATCACAAAAGTGACACTTGAATAGTCAGCTTCTAGCCTCTGATTTACTCACCTAGGATACATTTTAATAGTAAATCACAAAAGTGACACTTGAATAGTCAGCCTCTAGCCTCTGATTTACTCACCTAGGATACATTTTAATAGTAAATCACAAAAGTGACACTTGAATAGTCAGCCTCTAGCCTCTGATTTACTCACCTAGGATACATTTTATTATTAAATCACAAAAGTGACACTTGAATAGTCAGCCTCTAGCCTCTGATTTACTCACCTAGGATACATTTTAATAGTAAATCACAAAAGTGACACTTGAATAGTCAGCTTCTAGCCTCTGATTTACTCACCTAGGATACATTTTATTAGTAAATCACAAAAGTGACACTTGAATAGTCAGCCTCTAGCCTCTGATTTACTCACCTAGGATACATTTTAATAGTAAATCACAAAAGTGACACTTGAATAGTCAGCCTCTAGCCTCTGATTTACTCACCTAGGATACATTTTATTATTAAATCACAAAAGTGACACTTGAATAGTCAGCTTCTAGCCTCTGATTTACTCACCTAGGATACATTTTAATAGTAAATCACAAAAGTGACACTTGAATAGTCAGCCTCTAGCCTCTGATTTACTCACCTAGGATACATTTTAATAGTAAATCACAAAAGTGACACTTGAATAGTCAGCCTCTAGCCTCTGATTTACTCACCTAGGATACATTTTATTATTAAATCACAAAAGTGACACTTGAATAGTCAGCCTCTAGCCTCTGATTTACTCACCTAGGATACATTTTAATAGTAAATCACAAAAGTGACACTTGAATAGTCAGCCTCTAGCCTCTGATTTACTCACCTAGGATACATTTTATTAGTAAATCACAAAAGTGACACTTGAATAGTCAGCCTCTAGCCTCTGATTTACTCACCTAGGATACATTTTAATAGTAAATCACAAAAGTGACACGTGATTAGTGAGCCTGTAGCCTCTGATTTACTCTCCTAGGATACATTTTAATAGTAAATCACAAAAGTGACACTTGAATAGTCAGCCTCTAGCCTCTGATTTACTCACCTAGGATACATTTTAATAGTAAATCACAAAAGTGACACTTGAATAGTCAGCCTCTAGCCTCTGATTTACTCACCTAGGATACATTTTAATAGTAAATCACAAAAGTGACACTTGAATAGTCAGCCTCTAGCCTCTGATTTACTCTCCTAGGATACATTTTAATAGTAAATCACAAAAGTGACACTTGAATAGTCAGCCTCTAGCCTCTGATTTACTCACCTAGGATACATTTTAATAGTAAATCACAAAAGTGACCCGTGATTAGTGAGCCTGTAGCCTCTGATTTACTCTCCTAGGATACATTTTAATAGTAAATCACAAAAGTGACACTTGAATAGTCAGCTTCTAGCCTCTGATTTACTCACCTAGGATACATTTTAATAGTAAATCACAAAAGTGACACTTGAATAGTCAGCCTCTAGCCTCTGATTTACTCACCTAGGATACATTTTAATAGTAAATCACAAAAGTGACACTTGAATAGTCAGCCTCTAGCCTCTGATTTACTCACCTAGGATACATTTTAATAGTAAATCACAAAAGTGACACTTGAATAGTCAGCCTCTAGCCTCTGATTTACTCACCTAGGATACATTTTATTAGTAAATCACAAAAGTGACACTTGAATAGTCAGCCTCTAGCCTCTGATTTACTCACCTAGGATACATTTTAATAGTAAATCACAAAAGTGACACGTGATTAGTGAGCCTGTAGACTGTGATCTACATACCTTGTATATACTTTGTATTAAATTACAAAACTGTCATGTGAACAGTCAACCTGTAGACTGTGATCTACTGACTCACTCACCTTGGATACATTTTGATATTAAATCACAAAAGTGACACGTGAGTATTCAGCCTCTAGAATTTGATCTACTCACCTTGGATACGTTTTGATATTAAATCACACAAGTGAAACGTGAGTATTCCGCCCTTATACTCTGATGAACTCACCTTGGATATAATATGTTGTTAAATCACAAGAAGGCGGCCTCGTAGCCGAGTGGTTAGACCGCTCGCCTCCCACCGACCTGCATGTGGAATTTGTGGTAGACGAAGCGGCGTCTGGGCGGATTTTCTCCGGGGTCTCCGGTTTCCCCCGCCATTCATTCCACCAACTGCTCCATCATCACCTTTCCTATCATCCATTTCACCAATATTTCGCTTCATCTAATTCCTTCATCTCATACCAGGCATCGGGCTGATCACCCATCTTGGATGCTCTGTCTGATCCATGAGTGTCTGCTCCTCGACGGGCCTCTGACCGCAGGCACCTGCCTGTAAGTCCTGGGGTGTGTAAGTCCTACATAGGCGGAGGGTAAACAGATAATGAATGTATGAATAAATCACAAGAGTGCCAAATGAGTAGTCAGGATCTAGACTCTCATCTAATCCCCTTGGATACATATTGATATTAAATCACCAAAGTAACATGTGAGTAGTAAGCCTGTAGACTGTGATCTACTCACCTTGGTTACATTTTGTTATTAAATCACAAAAGTGACACGTGAGTAGTGAGCCTGTAGACTATGATCCACCAACCTTGTATATACTTTGTATTAAATTACAAAAGTGTCATGTGAATAGTCAACCTGTAGACTGTGATCTACTGACTCACTCACCTTAGATACGTTTTGAAATTCAATCACAAAAGTGACACGTGAGTATTCAGCCTCTAGAATGTGATCTACTCACCTTGAATACGTTTTGATATTAAATCACACAAGAGAAATGTGAGCATTCCGCCTCTATACTGTGATCAACTCACCTTGGATATAATATGTTGTTAAATCACAAAAGTGACAAGTGAGTAGTCGGGATCTAGACTGTGATCTAATCACCTTGGATACATTTTGATATTAAATCACCAAAGTAACATGTGAGTAGTAAGTAGATGTGTTCTACTCACCTTGGTTACATTTTGTTACTAAATCACAAAAAGACATACCAGTATTCAGCCTCTACACTGTGACCTACTCGCCTTGGATACATTTTGTTATTAAATCAAAAAAGTGACATGTGAGTATTCAGCCTATAGACTGTGATCTACTTACCTTGGATATATTTCGTTATTAAGTCACAAATGTAACACATGAGTACTCAGCCTCTAGACTGTGATGTAATCAACTTGGATACATTTTGTTATAAAATCAATAAAGTGACACGTGAGTAGTCAGTCTGTAGACTATGACCTACCTACCATGGATAAATTTTGTTATTAAATCACAAACGTGACATGCGAGTAGACAACCTGTAGACTGTGCTCTATTTAGCGTGAATACATTTTGATATTAAATCACAAAAGTGACATGTGAGTAGTCAGCCTCCAGAGTGTGATCTGCTCACCTTAAATACATCTTGATATCAAGTCACAAGAGTAAAATGTGATTTGTCAGCTTCTAGACAATGATCTACTCACCTTGGATAAATTTTGATATTAAATCAAAAAGGGACATGTGAGTAATCAGCCTCTAGACTTTGATCTACTCACCTTGGATATATTTTGATATTAAATCGCAATAGTGACTTGTGAGTAGTCAGCCTCTAGAAGGTGATCTACTAACCTTGGTATATTTTGATATTAAACCACGAAAGTGACATGTGAATATTCAGACTCTTAGACTATGATCTACTCACCTTCGATATTTTTTGTTATTAAATCACAAAAGTAACATATGAGTATTCAACCTCTTGACTGTGATTTACTCACTTTGGATATATTTTGATATTAAACTACTAAAGTGACATGTGAGTAGTCAGCCTCCAGACTGTGATCTACTCACCTTAAACAAATTTTGATATTAAATTACAAAAAGGACATGGGAGTAGTCAGCTTCTAGACTGTGATCTACTCACCTTGAATATATCCTGTTATTAAATCACAAAAGTGACATGGGAGTAGTCATCCTCTAGACTGTGATCTACACACACTTAGGATATATCTTGTTATTAAATCACAAAAGTGACATGGGAGTACTCAGACTGTACTCTGTGATCTTCTCACCTTGAATACATTTTGATATTAAATCACAAAAATAACATGGGAGTAGTCAGCCTCTACACTGTGATCTCCTCACCTTGAACACATTTTATATTAAATCACATAAGTGACATGGGAGTAGTCTCCCTCTAAACTGTGATCTACTCACCTTGAATATATCTTGTTATTAGAGCACAAAAGTGTCATGGGAGTATTCAACCTGTAGTCTGTGATCTACACACCCTGGAAACATTTTTATATTAAGTCACCAAAGTGACACTTGAGTAGTCAATCTGTACGCTGTGATCTACTCACCTTGGATACATTTTGATATCAAATCACAAAGGTGACATGTGAGTAGTCAGCCTCTAGACTGTGATCTACTGACCTTGAATATATTTTCTTTTAAATCACAAAAGTAACACGTGAGTAGTCCCCCTGTAGACTGTGATCTCCTCACCTTGCATACATTTTCTTATTAAATCACAAAAGTGACATATGAGTAGTCAGACTGTAGAATGTTATCTACTCATCTTGGGTATATTTTGTTATAAAATCAATAACGTTACTCGTGTGTCGTCATCGTCTAGAATTTGATCTACTTACATTAGATATATTTTGATATTAAATCACAAAAGTGACACGTGTGTAGTCAACCTGTAGACTGTGATCTCCTCACCTTGCATACATTTTGTTATTAAATCACAAACGTTACACGTGGATAGTCATTGTCTAGAATTTGATCTAATCACCTTGGAGATATTTTAATATTAAATCACAAAAGTGACTTGGAGTAGTCAGCCTCTAGACTGTGATCTACTCACCTTGGATATACTTTGATAGTAAATCACAAAAGTGACATGTGATTATTCAGCTTGTAGACCCCGATCTACTCACCTTGGATAATTTATATATATTAAATCACAAAAGTTACATGTGAGTAGTCAGCATGTAGACTGTGATCTACTCACCTTGGATACACTTTGTTATTAAATCACAAAAGTGACACGTGAGTAGTCAGCCTCTGGTTTGTGATCTACTCACCTTGGATATACTTCGTTATTAAATCACAAATGTGACATTAAGTAGTCAGCATCTTGACCGTGATGTACTCACTTTGGATACATTTTATCATGAAATCAAGAACGTGACACGTGAGTAGTCAGTCTGTAGACTGTGATCTACCTACCTTGGACACATTTTGTTATTAATTCACAAAAGTGACATGGGAGTATTCAGCCTGTAGATTGCGATCTACTCACCTTGGATACACTTTGATATTAAATCACAAAAGTGACATGTGAGTAGTCAGCATCTAGACTGTGATCTACTCACCTTGGATACATTTTGATATTAAACTACAACGGTGGCATGTGAGTAGTCATTCTTTAGATTGAGATCTGTTCACCTTGGATACATTTTGATATTATATCACGAAAGTGACATGTGAGTATTCAGACTCTAGACTGTGATTTACTCACCTTATATACATTTAGATATTAAGTCACAAGAGTAAAATGTGATTTGTCACCTTCTAGACAACGATCTAGTCACCTTGGATACACTTTGATATTAAATCAAAAAGGGACAAGTGAGTAGTCAGCCTCTAGACTGTTATCTACTCAACCTAAATACATTTTGACATTAAATCACAAAAGTGACACGTGAGTTGTTAGCCTCCAGACTGTGATCTACTTACCTTGGATGCATTTTGATATTAAATCATAGAAATGACATGTGTGTAGTCAACATCTAGAATGTGATTTCTCACCTTGGATACATTTGATATTAAGTCACAAAAGTGACACTTGATTAGTCAGCCTGTAAGCTGTGATATACTCACCTTTGTTAAATTTTGATATTTAATCACAAAAGTAACCAGTGAGTAGTCCGCCTCTAGACTGTGATCTACTCAACTTGGATATATTTCGTTATTAAATCACAAATGTTATACATGAGTGGTCAACCTCTTGACTGTGATGTAGTCACTTTGGATACATTTTGTTATGAAATCAAAAAGTGACCCGTGAGTAAACAGTCTGTAGACTGTGATCTACCTACCTTGGATAGAATTTCTTATTAATTCACAAAGGTGACATGTGAATAGTCAACCTGTAAGCTGTGATCTACTCACCCGGATTCATTATGATATTAAACTACAACGGTGAAATGTGAGTAGTCATTCGTTAAACTGTGATCTTTTCATCTTGGATACATTTTGATATTAAATCACAAAAGTGACATGTGAGTATTCAGACTCTACACTGTGATCTCCTCGCCCTGGATACATTTTGATATTAAATTACAACGGAGACATGTGAGTAGTCAGTCTCTAGACTGTGATCTATTCACCTTGGGTACATTTTGATATTAAATCACAAAAGTGATACGTGAGTTGTTAGCCTCTAGACTGTGCTCTACTTACCTTGGATACACTTGATATTAAATCACAAAGGTGACAATTGAGTAGTCAGACCCTACTGTGATCCAATCAGTTTGGATAAATTTTGATATTAAATCACCAAAATTGCATGTCAGAAGTCAGCCTCTAAACTGTGTTCTACTCACCTTAATTACATTTTGATATTAAGTCACAACAGTAAAATGTGAGTAGTCGGATTCTAGACAATGATCTACTCACCTCGGATACATTTTCTTATTAAATCACAAAAGTGACATATGAGTAGTCAGAGTGTAGAATGTGATCTACTCACCTTGGATACATTTTGATATTGAATCACGAAAGTGGCATGTGAGTAGTCAGCATCTAGACTGTGATCTACTCACCTTGGATATACTTTGATTTTAAATCACAACAGTTACATGTGAGTAGTCGGCCTGTAGACTGTGATCTACTCTCCTTGGATACACTTTGTTAATAAATCACAAAAGTGACACGTGAGTAGTCAGCCTCTGGATTGAGATCTACTCACCTTGGATATATTTCGATATTAAATCACAAATGTGACACTAAGTAGTCAGCCTCTTACTGTGATGTACTCACTTTGGATACATGTTGTTATGAAATCACGAACGTGACACGTGAGTAATCAGTCTGTAGACTGTGATCTACCTACGTTGGACACATTTTGTATTAAATTCACAAAAGTGACATGGTAGTATTCAGCATGTAGGTTGTGATCTACTCTCCTTGGATACACTTTGATATTAAATCACAAAAGTGACATGTGAGTAGCTAGTATCTAGACAGTGATATACTCACCTTGGATACATTTTGATATTAAATTACAACGGTGACATGTGAGCAGTCATTCTCCAGACTGCGATCTGTTCACCTTGGATACATTTTGATATTATAGCACAAAAGTGACATGTGAGTATTCAGACTCTAGACTGTGATCTACTCTCATTGGATACATTTTGATATTAAATTACAACGGTGACATGTGAGTAGTGAGTCTCTAGAGTGTGATCTATTCACCTTGCATAGATTTTGATATTAATCCTCAATGAGTAGTTTGCCTCTAGACTTTGACCTACTAACCTTAGATACATTTAGACATTACATCATGAAAGAGACATGTGGGTAGTCAACCTCTAGAATCTGATCTACTCACCTTGGATACTTTTTCATATTTAATCACAAAAAGTGACAAGTCGGTTGTGAACTTCCAGACTCTGATCTAATCACCTTGGATACATTTTGATATTGAATCACCAAAGTTGCATTGAGTAGTCACCCTGTAGACTGCGACCTTATCACATTGGTTACAATTTGTTATTAAATTACAAAAGTTGCATGTGAGTATTCAGCCTCTAGACAGTGACCTACTCACTTTGCATAGATTTTGTTATTAAATCACAAAAGAAGCCATGTAAGTAATCAGCCTCTAGACAGTGAACTACTCACCTTGGATATATTTTGTTATTAAATCACAAAAGTGTCATGTGAGTAATCAGCATCTAGACTGTGATGTATTCACCCGGAATACATTTTGATTTTAATCTGAAATTTGACATGTGAGTATTCAGCCTCTAGACTGTGATCTACTCACCTTGGATACATTTTGATATTAAATCAAAAAAGTGACATGTGAGTAATCAGCCTCTGGACTGTAATCAACTTACCTTGGATATATTTTGTTTTTAAATCACAAAAGTGTCATGTGAGTAAAAAGTTTGTAGACTGTGATCTACTCCCTTTGGATACATTTTGTTATAAAATCACAAAAGTGGCATGCTAGTATTCAGCCTCTAGACTGTGATCTACTAACCTTGGATATATTTTGTTTTTAAATCACAAAAGTGTCATGTGAGTAAAAAGTTTGTAGACTGTGATCTACTCCCTTTGGATACATTTTGTTATAAAATCACAAAAGTGGCATGCTAGTATTCAGCCTCTAGACTGTGATCTACTCACCTTGGATACATTTTGATATTAAATCACAATAGTGACATTTAAGTAGTCAACCGCTAGTCTGTGATCTTCTCAAGTTGAATACATTTTGTTATTATATCACAAATGTGACACGTGAGTGGTCAGCATCTACACTGTGATAAATTCGTCTTAAATACATTTTGTTATTAAATCATCAAAAGTGACACGTGAGTAGTCAACCTCTAGACTGTGATCTTCTCACCTTGAATACATTTTGTTATTAAATCACAAAAGTGACATATGAGTAGTCAACCCGTAGACTGTGATCTACACACCATGGATACATTTTGTTATAAAATCACAAAAATACACGTCAGTAGTTATTGTCCAGACTTTGAGCTACTCACATTGGATATATTTTTATATTAAATCACAAAAGTGACATGTGAGTTGGCAGCCTCTTTACTGTAATCTGCTTACCCTGAATACATTTTGATTTTAAATCACAAAAGTGACATGTGAGTATGCAGCCCCTAGAGTGTGATTTACTCACGTTGAATACATTTTGATATTAAATCACAAAACTGACATGAGAGTAGTCAACCTCTAGAATGTGATCTACTTACCTTGGATATATCCTGATAATAAATCACAAAAGTGACATGTGAGTATTCAGCATCTAGACTGTGATCTACTTACCTTGGATACCTTTTGATATTAAATCATAAAAGTAACATGTGAATATTCAGTCTCTAGAAGGTGACCTACTCACCTTGGATATATTTTGTTATTGAATCACCAAAATGACACGTGAGTTGTCATCCTGTAGGATGTAATCTAATAACATTGAATGCATCTTGATATTAAGTCACAAAAAGCACATGTGAGTTTTCAGCCTCTAGACTGTGATCTACCCATCTTGGATATATGTTGTTAGTAAATCACAAAAGTGACACGTGAGTAGTCAGCCTGTAGGCTGTAATCTAATGACATTGAATGTATTTTTATATTAAATTACAAAAGGGACATGTGAGTAGTCAGCTTCTAGACTGTGATCTACCTACCTTGGATACATTTTGATATTAAATCACAAAAGTGACGCTTGACTAGTCATCCTCTAGACTGTGATGTACACATCTTGGATACATTTTGTTATTAAATCACAAAAGTCACATTGAGTAATCAGCCTCTAGACTATGATCTACTCAGCTTGGATACCTTTTGTTATTAAATCACAAAAGTGACATGTGAGTAGTCAGCCTCTACACTGTGATTTTCTCACGTTGAATACATTTAGTTATTATATCACAAATGCGACACGTGAATGGTCGACTTCTAGACTGTGATCAACTCACCTTAAATACATTTTGTCATTAAATCACAAAAGTTACACGTGAATAGTTAATCTGTAGACGGTGATCTCCTCACCTTGAATGTATTTTGTTATTTAATCACAAAAGTGGCACGTGAGTAGTTATCCTGTAGACTGTGTTCTACTCTCTTTGGATACATTTTGATATTTAATTACAAAAGTGACATGTCAGTAATGATCCTCTAGACTGTGATCTACACACCTTGGATATATTTTGTTATTAAATCACAAAATGACACTGAGTAGTCAGCCTGTAGGCTGTGATTTAATCGCATTGGATGCATTTTCATATTAAATCACAAAAGTGACATGTGAGCATTTAACCTCTAGATTGTGATTTACTCATCTTATATACATTTTTATATTAACTCACAAAATTGAAATGTGAGTAGTCCGCCTCTAGACAGTGATCTACTCACCTTGGATACATTTTGATAATAAATCACAAAAGTGACAAATGAGTAGTCATCATCTAGACTGTGATCTACTCACCTTGGATACATTATGTTATTAAATCACAATAGCTACACGTGAGTTGTCAGCCTCTAGACTTTGGTCCACTCACTTTGGATACATTTTGTTATTCAATCACAAAAGTGACACTGAGTAGTCAGCCTCTAGACTTTTGTCCACTCACCTTGGATACATTTTGATTTTAAGTCACAAAAGTGATATGGGAGTATTCAGCCACTAGGCTGTTATTTACTCAGCTTATACACATTTTGATATTAAATCACAAAAGTGACACGTGAGTAGTCAGACTCTAGCCTCTTATGTACTCTTCTTGGAATAAATTTTGTTATTAAATTCCAAAATTGACATGTGAGTAGTCAACCTGTAGACTGTGATCTACTGATCTACTCACCTTGGACACATTTTGATATTAAATCACAAAAGTGACAAATGAGCAGTCATCATCGAGACTGTGATCTACTCACCTTGCATACATTTTGTTATTAAATCACAATAGCTACACGTGAGTTGTCAGCCTCTAGACTTTGGTCCACTCACTTTGGATACATTTTGTTATTAAATCACAAAAGTGACACATGAGTAGTCAGCCTCTAGACTTTGGTCCACTCACCTTGGATACATTTTGATTTTAAGTCACAAAAGTGATATGGGAGTATTCAGCCACTAGGCTGTGATTTACTCAACTTATACACATTTTGATATTAAATCACAAAAGTGACACGTGAGTAGTCAGACTCTAGCCTCTTATGTACTCACCTTGGAATACATTGTGTTATTAAATCACCAAAGTGACATGTGAGTAGTCAACCTGTAGAATGTGATCTACTGATTTACTCACCTTGGATACATTTTGATATTAAATACAATAGTGACACGTAAGTATTCAGCTTCTAGACTGCGATCTACTAACCTTGGATAGTTTTTGATATTAGATCTCAAAAGTTACTAGTGAGTAGTCAGCCTGTAGACTGTGATCTACTCACCTTGGATATATTTTGTTATTAAATCACAACGGTGACACGTGAGTAGTCAGCCTCTAGACTGTGATCTACACACCTTGAATATATTTCGTTATTAAATCACAAATGTGACAGGTGGGTAGTCAGCCTCCAGACTGTGATCTACTCACCTTAAACAAATTTTGATATTAAATTACAAAAAGGACATGGGAGTAGTCAGCTTCTAGACTGTGATCTACTCACCTTGAATATATCCTGTTATTAAATCACAAAAGTGACATGGGAGTAGTCATCCTCTAGACTGTGATCTACACACACTTAGGATATATCTTGTTATTAAATCACAAAAGTGACATGGGAGTACTCAGACTGTACTCTGTGATCTTCTCACCTTGAATACATTTTGATATTAAATCACAAAAATAACATGGGAGTAGTCAGCCTCTACACTGTGATCTCCTCACCTTGAACACATTTTATATTAAATCACATAAGTGACATGGGAGTAGTCTCCCTCTAAACTGTGATCTACTCACCTTGAATATATCTTGTTATTAGAGCACAAAAGTGTCATGGGAGTATTCAACCTGTAGTCTGTGATCTACACACCCTGGAAACATTTTTATATTAAGTCACCAAAGTGACACTTGAGTAGTCAATCTGTACGCTGTGATCTACTCACCTTGGATACACTTTGATATCAAATCACAAAGGTGACATGTGAGTAGTCAGTCTCTAGACTGTGATCTACTGACCTTGAATATATTTTCTTTTAAATCACAAAAGTAACACGTGAGTAGTCCCCCTGTAGACTGTGATCTCCTCACCTTGCATACATTTTCTTATTAAATCACAAAAGTGACATATGAGTAGTCAGACTGTAGAATGTTATCTACTCATCTTGGGTACATTTTGTTATAAAATCAATAACGTTACTCGTGTGTCGTCATCGTCTAGAATTTGATCTACTTACATTAGATATATTTTGATATTAAATCACAAAAGTGACACGTGTGTAGTCAACCTGTAGACTGTGATCTCCTCACCTTGCATACATTTTGTTATTAAATCACAAACGTTACACGTGGATAGTCATTGTCTAGAATTTGATCTAATCACCTTGGAGATATTTTAATATTAAATCACAAAAGTGACTTGGAGTAGTCAGCCTCTAGACTGTGATCTACTCACCTTGGATATACTTTGATAGTAAATCACAAAAGTGACATGTGATTATTCAGCTTGTAGACCCCGATCTACTCACCTTGGATAATTTATATATATTAAATCACAAAAGTTACATGTGAGTAGTCAGCATGTAGACTGTGATCTACTCACCTTGGATACACTTTGTTATTAAATCACAAAAGTGACACGTGAGTAGTCAGCCTCTGGTTTGTGATCTACTCACCTTGGATATACTTCGTTATTAAATCACAAATGTGACATTAAGTAGTCAGCATCTTGACCGTGATGTACTCACTTTGGATACATTTTATCATGAAATCAAGAACGTGACACGTGAGTAGTCAGTCTGTAGACTGTGATCTACCTACCTTGGACACATTTTGTTATTAATTCACAAAAGTGACATGGGAGTATTCAGCCTGTAGATTGCGATCTACTCACCTTGGATACACTTTGATATTAAATCACAAAAGTGACATGTGAGTAGTCAGCATCTAGACTGTGATCTACTCACCTTGGATACATTTTGATATTAAACTACAACGGTGGCATGTGAGTAGTCATTCTTTAGATTGAGATCTGTTCACCTTGGATACATTTTGATATTATATCACGAAAGTGACATGTGAGTATTCAGACTCTAGACTGTGATTTACTCACCTTATATACATTTAGATATTAAGTCACAAGAGTAAAATGTGATTTGTCACCTTCTAGACAACGATCTAGTCACCTTGGATACACTTTGATATTAAATCAAAAAGGGACAAGTGAGTAGTCAGCCTCTAGACTGTTATCTACTCAACCTAAATACATTTTGACATTAAATCACAAAAGTGACACGTGAGTTGTTAGCCTCCAGACTGTGATCTACGTACCTTGGATGCATTTTGATATTAAATCATAAAAATGACATGTGTGTAGTCAGCATCTAGAATGTGATTTCTCACCTTGGATACATTTGATATTAAGTCACAAAAGTGACACTTGATTAGTCAGCCTGTAAGCTGTGATATACTCACCTTTGTTAAATTTTGATATTTAATCACAAAAGTAACCAGTGAGTAGTCCGCCTCTAGACTGTGATCTACTCAACTTGGATATATTTCGTTATTAAATCACAAATGTTATACATGAGTGGTCAACCTCTTGACTGTGATGTAGTCACTTTGGATACATTTTGTTATGAAATCAAAAAGTGACCCGTGAGTAAACAGTCTGTAGACTGTGATCTACCTACCTTGGATAGAATTTCTTATTAATTCACAAAGGTGACATGTGAATAGTCAACCTGTAAGCTGTGATCTACTCACCCGGATTCATTATGATATTAAACTACAACGGTGAAATGTGAGTAGTCATTCGTTAAACTGTGATCTTTTCATCTTGGATACATTTTGATATTAAATCACAAAAGTGACATGTGAGTATTCAGACTCTACACTGTGATCTCCTCGCCCTGGATACATTTTGATATTAAATTACAACGGAGACATGTGAGTAGTCAGTCTCTAGACTGTGATCTATTCACCTTGGGTACATTTTGATATTAAATCACAAAAGTGATACGTGAGTTGTTAGCCTCTAGACTGTGCTCTACTTACCTTGGATACACTTGATATTAAATCACAAAGGTGACAATTGAGTAGTCAGACCCTACTGTGATCCAATCAGTTTGGATAAATTTTGATATTAAATCACCAAAATTGCATGTCAGAAGTCAGCCTCTAAACTGTGTTCTACTCACCTTAATTACATTTTGATATTAAGTCACAACAGTAAAATGTGAGTAGTCGGCTTCTAGACAATGATCTACTCATCTCGGATACATTTTCTTATTAAATCACAAAAGTGACATATGAGTAGTCAGAGTGTAGAATGTGATCTACTCACCTTGGATACATTTTGATATTGAATCACGAAAGTGGCATGTGAGTAGTCAGCATCTAGACTGTGATCTACTCACCTTGGATATACTTTGATTTTAAATCACAACAGTTACATGTGAGTAGTCGGCCTGTAGACTGTGATCTACTCTCCTTGGATACACTTTGTTAATAAATCACAAAAGTGACACGTGAGTAGTCAGCCTCTGGATTGAGATCTACTCACCTTGGATATATTTCGATATTAAATCACAAATGTGACACTAAGTAGTCAGCCTCTTACTGTGATGTACTCACTTTGGATACATGTTGTTATGAAATCACGAACGTGACACGTGAGTAATCAGTCTGTAGACTGTGATCTACCTACCTTGGACACATTTTGTATTAAATTCACAAAAGTGACATGGTAGTATTCAGCATGTAGGTTGTGATCTACTCTCCTTGGATACACTTTGATATTAAATCACAAAAGTGACATGTGAGTAGCTAGTATCTAGACAGTGATATACTCACCTTGGATACATTTTGATATTAAATTACAACGGTGACATGTGAGCAGTCATTCTCCAGACTGCGATCTGTTCACCTTGGATACATTTTGATATTATAGCGCAAAAGTGACATGTGAGTATTCAGACTCTAGACTGTGATCTACTCTCATTGGATACATTTTGATATTAAATTACAACGGTGACATGTGAGTAGTCAGTCTCTAGAGTGTGATCTATTCACCTTGCATAGATTTTGATATTAATCCTCAATGAGTAGTTTGCCTCTAGACTTTGACCTACTAACCTTGGATACATTTAGACATTACATCATGAAAGAGACATGTGGGTAGTCAACCTCTAGAATCTGATCTACTCACCTTGGATACTTTTTCATATTTAATCACAAAAAGTGACAAGTCGGTTGTGAACTTCCAGACTCTGATCTAATCACCTTGGATACATTTTGATATTGAATCACCAAAGTTGCATTGAGTAGTCACCCTGTAGACTGCGACCTTATCACATTGGTTACAATTTGTTATTAAATTACAAAAGTTGCATGTGAGTATTCAGCCTCTAGACAGTGACCTACTCACTTTGCATAGATTTTGTTATTAAATCACAAAAGAAGCCATGTAAGTAATCAGCCTCTAGACAGTGAACTACTCACCTTGGATATATTTTGTTATTAAATCACAAAAGTGTCATGTGAGTAATCAGCATCTAGACTGTGATGTATTCACCCGGAATACATTTTGATTTTAAATCTGAAATTTGACATGTGAGTATTCAGCCTCTAGACTGTGATCTACTCACCTTGGATACATTTTGATATTAAATCAAAAAAGTGACATGTGAGTAATCAGCCTCTGGACTGTAATCAACTTACCTTGGATATATTTTGTTTTTAAATCACAAAAGTGTCATGTGAGTAAAAAGTTTGTAGACTGTGATCTACTCCCTTTGGATACATTTTGTTATAAAATCACAAAAGTGGCATGCTAGTATTCAGCCTCTAGACTGTGATCTACTAACCTTGGATATATTTTGTTTTTAAATCACAAAAGTGTCATGTGAGTAAAAAGTTTGTAGACTGCGATCTACTCCCTTTGGATACATTTTGTTATAAAATCACAAAAGTGGCATGCTAGTATTCAGCCTCTAGACTGTGATCTACTCACCTTGGATACATTTTGATATTAAATCACAATAGTGACATTTAAGTAGTCAACCGCTAGTCTGTGATCTTCTCAAGTTGAATACATTTTGTTATTATATCACAAATGTGACACGTGAGTGGTCAGCATCTACACTGTGATAAATTCGTCTTAAATACATTTTGTTATTAAATCATCAAAAGTGACACGTGAGTAGTCAACCTCTAGACTGTGATCTTCTCACCTTGAATACATTTTGTTATTAAATCACAAAAGTGACATATGAGTAGTCAACCCGTAGACTGTGATCTACACACCATGGATACATTTTGTTATAAAATCACAAAAATACACGTCAGTAGTTATTGTCCAGACTTTGAGCTACTCACATTGGATATATTTTTATATTAAATCACAAAAGTGACATGTGAGTTGGCAGCCTCTTTACTGTAATCTGCTTACCCTGAATACATTTTGATTTTAAATCACAAAAGTGACATGTGAGTATGCAGCCCCTAGAGTGTGATTTACTCACGTTGAATACATTTTGATATTAAATCACAAAACTGACATGAGAGTAGTCAACCTCTAGAATGTGATCTACTTACCTTGGATATATCCTGATAATAAATCACAAAAGTGACATGTGAGTATTCAGCATCTAGACTGTGATCTACTTACCTTGGATACCTTTTGATATTAAATCATAAAAGTAACATGTGAATATTCAGTCTCTAGAAGGTGACCTACTCACCTTGGATATATTTTGTTATTGAATCACCAAAATGACACGTGAGTTGTCATCCTGTAGGATGTAATCTAATAACATTGAATGCATCTTGATATTAAGTCACAAAAAGCACATGTGAGTTTTCAGCCTCTAGACTGTGATCTACCCATCTTGGATATATGTTGTTAGTAAATCACAAAAGTGACACGTGAGTAGTCAGCCTGTAGGCTGTAATCTAATGACATTGAATGTATTTTTATATTAAATTACAAAAGGGACATGTGAGTAGTCAGCTTCTAGACTGTGATCTACCTACCTTGGATACATTTTGATATTAAATCACAAAAGTGACGCTTGACTAGTCATCCTCTAGACTGTGATGTACACATCTTGGATACATTTTGTTATTAAATCACAAAAGTCACATTGAGTAATCAGCCTCTAGACTATGATCTACTCAGCTTGGATACCTTTTGTTATTAAATCACAAAAGTGACATGTGAGTAGTCAGCCTCTACACTGTGATTTTCTCACGTTGAATACATTTAGTTATTATATCACAAATGCGACACGTGAATGGTCGACTTCTAGACTGTGATCAACTCACCTTAAATACATTTTGTCATTAAATCACAAAAGTTACACGTGAATAGTTAATCTGTAGACGGTGATCTCCTCACCTTGAATGTATTTTGTTATTTAATCACAAAAGTGGCACGTGAGTAGTTATCCTGTAGACTGTGTTCTACTCTCTTTGGATACATTTTGATATTTAATTACAAAAGTGACATGTCAGTAATGATCCTCTAGACTGTGATCTACACACCTTGGATATATTTTGTTATTAAATCACAAAATGACACTGAGTAGTCAGCCTGTAGGCTGTGATTTAATCGCATTGGATGCATTTTCATATTAAATCACAAAAGTGACATGTGAGCATTTAACCTCTAGATTGTGATTTACTCATCTTATATACATTTTTATATTAACTCACAAAATTGAAATGTGAGTAGTCCGCCTCTAGACAGTGATCTACTCACCTTGGATACATTTTGATAATAAATCACAAAAGTGACAAATGAGTAGTCATCATCTAGACTGTGATCTACTCACCTTGGATACATTATGTTATTAAATCACAATAGCTACACGTGAGTTGTCAGCCTCTAGACTTTGGTCCACTCACTTTGGATACATTTTGTTATTAAATCACAAAAGTGACACTGAGTAGTCAGCCTCTAGACTTTTGTCCACTCACCTTGGATACATTTTGATTTTAAGTCACAAAAGTGATATGGGAGTATTCAGCCACTAGGCTGTTATTTACTCAGCTTATACACATTTTGATATTAAATCACAAAAGTGACACGTGAGTAGTCAGACTCTAGCCTCTTATGTACTCTTCTTGGAATAAATGTTGTTATTAAATTCCAAAATTGACATGTGAGTAGTCAACCTGTAGACTGTGATCTACTGATCTACTCACCTTGGACACATTTTGATATTAAATCACAAAAGTGACAAATGAGCAGTCATCATCGAGACTGTGATCTACTCACCTTGCATACATTTTGTTATTAAATCACAATAGCTACACGTGAGTTGTCAGCCTCTAGACTTTGGTCCACTCACTTTGGATACATTTTGTTATTAAATCACAAAAGTGACACATGAGTAGTCAGCCTCTAGACTTTGGTCCACTCACCTTGGATACATTTTGATTTTAAGTCACAAAAGTGATATGGGAGTATTCAGCCACTAGGCTGTGATTTACTCAACTTATACACATTTTCATATTAAATCACAAAAGTGACACGTGAGTAGTCAGTCTCTAGCCTCTTATGTACTCACCTTGGAATACATTGTGTTATTAAATCACCAAAGTGACATGTGAGTAGTCAACCTGTAGAATGTGATCTACTGATTTACTCACCTTGGATACATTTTGATATTAAATACAATAGTGACACGTAAGTATTCAGCTTCTAGACTGCGATCTACTAACCTTGGATAGTTTTTGATATTAGATCTCAAAAGTTACTAGTGAGTAGTCAGCCTGTAGACTGTGATCTACTCACCTTGGATATATTTTGTTATTAAATCACCACGGTGACACGTGAGTAGTCAGCCTCTAGACTGTGATCTACACACCTTGAATATATTTCGTTATTAAATCACAAATGTGACAGGTGGGTAGTCAGCCTCTTGACTGTGATGTACTCAATTTGGATAAATTTTATTATGAAATCTCAAAAGTTACACGTGAGCAGTCAGTCTGTAAGCTGTGATCTACCTAGCTTGGATACATTTTTTATTAATTCACAAAAGCGACATGTGAGTACTCAACCTGTAGACTGTGATCTATTCACCTTGGACACATTTTGATATTAAATCAAAAAAGTGACACGGAGTATTCAGCCTCTAGACTCTTGGATACATTTTATATTAAGTTGCAACGGTGACATGTGTGTAGTCAGTCTCTAGACTTTGATCTGCTCACCTTGAATCCATTTTGATATTAAATCACAAAAAAGTGACGCGTGATTAGTCAACCTGTAGACTGGGATACCTTCACCTTGAATACACTTTGTTATTAAATCACAAAAGTGACATGTGAGTAGTCATCCTGTAGATTGTATTCTACTCACCATGGATACATTTTGATATTAGGTCACAAAAGTAACATTGGAGTATTCAGCCACTAGACTGTGGTCTACTCACCTTGGATATATTTTGATATTAAATCACAAAAGCGACACGTGAGTAGTCAGCCTCTAGACTGTGATCTACTTACTTTGGATACATTTTTATATTTGATCACAGTAGTTAAGTCCCCTCTTTAAGCGGTTGGATAAATGATAATCGTGCCGCTAGGTGACGTTGGTGTCGCGTTAATCTGACGTAATCCGCCTTAATCCGTTGGAGTAAGGTGAATTAGCGGGATGTTCAAAAAGTCGCCACCAGCGGTGAGGATTATCGTTAAACCAATCTGCTTAAAGAGGGGATTTTCTTTATTTTTTCATTAAACAGGATACAGAGAGATTTTCAGTTGTGGTTATATTTATGGTAAAACAAATACACACAAGAAGCATTAAATACACATATGGATGATAGATTATAAAGCAATGAATACTGTAATAAAAAAGCACAAATGGCATGAATGGAATATAAAATAGGTATGAATAATAAATAGATAAAAAAAATCACATGGATATATATAGCATATATACACTGTTTATGTCTGAGATGCATTGTCACACATGTTTCCGCACTCACGCACTAGGATAACTTTAAAAAATGTGGTGTGCTTGGGAGTTGGACTTTGGACCGTGATATCTTGATCTTCATGGCTGCTGCTGCTGTCGATGCGAAACACGTGACGACGATGGAGGGGTTGGGTGATGCAGGTGATGAGGTGTGAGAAGTTGTCGCTGAGATGTTCGGCGGGAGTGGGAATGTGAATGGGTATGATGAAGTCTCTGTCGAAGCTGATGGCGTGACAACCTGAAGCGGTGACTTCGTTGCAGACTGCGGATTTTGCGTTGTTGATGTAGATGATGCAGGTGGAATCTTGTTGGAAAATGTTAATTTTGTTAGGAGCACAGTTGACGTGAATAACATCTGCACGATCTATGAATAGTTTGATGGTGACGGTCTTGACGTCGCCGAAGAAGGTGGTACAGGAGGAGATGATGCGGATATTAGAGGGAAATTGTCCTTTGGTGGAGAGACTGGGATTGAAGAGTAGTTTGATGGTGAGGTTGCTGCCGACGAAAATGCGGTCGGTTTTGCAGGCCATTATGCGGAGGTGAATTGTACGACGTAACGTTTGAATCCGTTTCGGAGTTTTTCTTCTCCTTTGTAGATGATGCAGAAAGGGTTTTTATTTAGGTTTTGGATGAGTTCGGGGGTGGCTTTTCCAAATCTGGAAGGGAGGAAAACCTCGGTATCGTCGTCAAGTTTGACGACGGTTTTGGCTCCGTATACGGTTTCGACGTATTTGACACTCTGCGCACGGTATGGTACGTTTTCACGTAGTGATGAGACGCTGAGTATGTCGCAACTGTTGGATAATTCTTCAAGTTGGCGAAGGGTGTCCATTTTGGCAGAAGCGGCAGTGTTTAACAAACGGAGCTGGGCCGTCGAAATGGATGCGTTGGGTTGGTAGGTTGTAATGCTTGGTGCACCTTCTGTAGGGAGCACAAACTTCCTTGGCGTCGATGGAAAGCTGATGCCAAACGGCGTTTACGTCGAATGGAGGGTAACGAGTGAAGATGGTGTTACCATTTTGCAGGAGCACTTGACGTTCTTGGGGCAGGAGCACCTGAAGGCGTTTTCCGTTTTCGAGGTACTTTAACAATACGGTGAAGCACCCGCAGGTCATGAGTTGTTTCTGCCGGCGTATTTGCGGAGAAACTCCTGGATCTGCTGGATGAGTTGAGCGAGGTCTTCGTAGAAGCCCTGGTAGCACCGCTGGCACAGGTGAGTGAGACGAGAACGGAGTTGGCAGCTGCACGTTGGATGGAAGCAGAAGGAGCAGTGAACAACCGCACAGGGATCTGCTGACATGTCACGACGACAGCTGAGCACGGACTGCGTGCTAAACGTGGAGGGGTATGCTTATTTGAAGGTTACATCCGCAGGAAATGTGTGGTGGGGATGTTAGTCGGTAGGAAGGGAGATGTGGAGAAACCGACATCCGGAGAAAGCGATAATGAGTGTGGGAAAGGAAGTGAGCAACGATATAATAGGAAGGGGGCATCCGCAGGAAGTGCAGGGTTTGTTAATTGGCAGGAAGGGAGATATGGAAAACCCCGACATCCTGAGGAAGCGATAATGATTGTGGGAAAGAGAAGCGGATATCCGCAGGATATGTTGAACGGTTGGAAAACCGCATCCGCAGGAAGCGATAATGGGAGGATTTGAATTGGAAGGAAATAACGGTCGACTGGAAAAAAATCCAAGCTCACCACCAAACGTTGCTTTTGCTGTAGGCAATTTTGCCTTGGCCTTGTTCTTCTTCTTCTTCTTCTTCTTGCACAATAGTTTTGTTCTGTTGGACGCTGAACTTCCACTTGCCGTGTATAAGATCGGGTAGAATATAGGTTGGAACATTGCCCAAATGTACGGTTAAGCATCTGCCGAAGCACATGCGGTCTTGGTGTATCATTTCCTGCATGTTAGCTACAGAAATGTACTGTTGTTCGAAGAAGATTATGTATAATCCTCTTGTGCAACAAATTGGAAGCATTGTTGGGACCAATGGTGCTCTTCTTCTTCACGATTTGTGTTGCAGGAAGCCCACAAATGCGATTTGAAATGGATATCGTTGAAACTGATGTTGGAGAACACGAAATGAATTTGGCTCTCGCAGCTGTGAACTTTGACGGGCACAAGTTTGCCGTCGTAGGTATCATCGATGAAACGGAGTGCATAAGGAGCATTTTTTTAGGATGCCCCTCTGCTTCGTAATTTTTAAACACCTTGGTTCCCTCGCAGTACACGGAGACGTAGTTTCTGTATCCCATGCTGGAGGTGCTTATGGGTTGGTGGTTGCGAGGCGACTGACGGTTATGTTTGAGTGATGTTTTGGATGAGGAGAGGTTTTAGGAAATGTTCTATTTCCAGGAAGGTTCGAAAATTAGCGCACCGGATATACTTGATGACCTGGGTAAAGTTTGTGGAAACGGAAGGGACGTTGGAAGCATGAAGAAGGTACTTGTGGTAGGCTAATATTTGATTTTGCACGTCCATTTCTTCTTTCCTCTTGTGATACAAGATGTCGGTAATGATTCGTTGCAAGCTTTCCAGTGCGTCCTATTCTTGCAGGGTCAGGGAGATGATGTTGCCTTGCAGATCCTTGAAGATGATGTTTAGCTTTCCGAATGCGCAGCTGAAGGGTACCGAAATGCTTTCGCAGAACTGATACTCTTGCAGACGTCCCTCGGAGAAGTGAAGGCTGCGATGGATGATAGACTTTGTTTCGGCGAGAGTGTTCCACATTTTGCAATGGTCACCACGAGCTGGTGTGGAGGGGCGGGAGAAAAGCCCACGCACACGAACTTGGTTTGTTGTGGGTTAAGAAAGTATATATCCGAAAGGGGTCCGATGAAGGGAAGTTCCTTGGGCCTATGTTCTTGCGGGTCTTCGGGATGTTCCTGGAGGATGGTAAGTTGCCTCTTGGCTGATGGTGATTGCTGCGGCGTTTGTAGACCCAGGGCACTGAAACGACAGAGAGACGAGCGTGTTAGAGCATTATAAGATGGGATGAAGCGGAAACGAATAGCCAAAGAGAAGGACTTAGCTTACCTGGGCGGTGTGTGTGCGGTTTCCATGTTTCACTGCGAATAAGGCCGGCGAGGTGCGTATGGTGCTTTATAGCAGCGGGAGCGAGTTCTGAAAGCACATGGGAGAGAATGAGCACCAGAGAGTACGGAGTGATATGAGGTGGTGTTGAGAAAGTTTGTTACCTGCAAAGGTTGACACGACTGTAGAGCGCCGGAGCATTTTGGGAGACATGCGTCTTTGTAGGTGTTTTGAATGACGGCATCGTTTTGCTTATAAGCGCTGATGTGGAATTTGGAAAAGAACGCGTTTTTGGGAAAGCCGGAGCAGCAGTGGGTGAGGTAATCGATGACGTAATGACCGCACGTGGTGCTGTTATACCCTTGCAACCTTCTGGCATTGTGCGACCATCTGTTACCGCAGCAGGCGTTGAGAAACTTTAGAAAATAAGGCGATAGGGGAGGTAGACCGTAGCTGTCGAAATACTGTCCATGACCGCTGTGTGCGACAAAGATGCAAACCCAGTGCTTTCCTGGCAGGGTAATGGGATCGGTTTTAGCGACCAAAGCAAACGTAAGTTTACGATGGGTGGTTACTGCGGGTAGTGTATCGCAGGCGAAAACGCCTAAAACGTGAGGGCGCGTTGAGGGACAGGTGGATAGAAAGCGTTCTATTTGAAGCGAGTTCATGATATGAGAATGGATCTGTTGGCATAGATTTCGAGGCTGGGATGTATTTCCGCCAGGACGAGAAGAACGACTGGTTCTGCCAACTGTTTAGCAAAACCGACTCTTATAGACACGGAACCGTGGCGCTGACCGGAGATGTAAGATTCGTTTGCGCTCATGTCGGCAGTGAGATCGAAAGCCATGACGGTGTAACTGTGAGCGTAGGATTGTCTAGAGATGGAGTGCCTCTCGTGTAAGAAACGAATGCCGAGGCCGTCTTGGAGGGTTTGAAAGCATTGCATGTACTGCCCCTTATTAAAGTCGGGTTGAAGCGGTTGAGAGGGTACGGGTTGGCCGTTGACGTAGAGTTGAAACGTGTTCATGTTGAAATGTTGGAAATTGAAGGGATTTTTGGTGACGTCGCCGGTGTATGCCCTGTCGGAGACCAAGGCGACCACCACCCGCCTGGGAATTTGACCTGTGAAGACGTCGCTAAAGGTCATTGCGCTGGTCTCTTTGGGAATGCTGAGGGCGTGAAAGCTGACATCTTTGAAATGGTACTTTGCGTTGCTCTTTGCTAGCGCAGCCTGACAGGCAAGCTTGATGGTGGGCGAGGGTCTAACGGCTTTTAGATGTAGCGTGGCGGACTGAATATCGGCGTAACCTATGAAGGTGGCGTTGTCGGAAAACAAATGGAATTGGGGAGAGGAAGGTGTGAGCTTGATGGTGACGCTGACGTTGAGCAGCAATGATTCCTGCCTAAACAGAGAGTTGGATAGGGGCGCCATGAGCTGCACGACATTGCTGGTACTCGTGAACCCCTTGCGAAACAAGAAACCGGCGTTGGCGGTGAACGTGTCCATGATTCCCGCCGTGTCTTTCATCCAGAGAGCGGACTGTAGCTTGGAGTTCATGGCATCTTCCGAATAATTGAGAAGAGTCTCGAGGTACGTTCTATAGGGGTATCCCGCTTGTGGCATGGAGACGATGACGCGATACCTCCACTTGCTGAAACAGGGAATTTAGCGCATTGTTGACGAAAGTGACGTTATCGTCCGGTTTGAGAGCCGCTCCGTCGGCATCGACGATGAGGACGAAGAGCTCGAGGACGATGTAAGTCATGTCGAGGTATTCGTCCGCATTTCCGGAATAATGAAAAGTGATGGGTGCGTTCTTCATGATGGTGTTTTGAGGGTTTAGGGATGCGAACCGAGACTCTTCCACATTCATCTGAACGGGAAGGTCTTTGAAGAGGTCGAGCTCGGAACTCATGTGGACGACTGCTTCGGAAATTATGAGAACACGTCCTGCACCTTTCGCCTGCCGCGTTTCATACTAAACTGCTTTGGCTTGGAGGGTTTCGCGCGTTTTATTGCCTTGAGACGCCTGACGCCCGATCCTACTATGGAATGGATTTTTTCGTCTGCTTTTCGCTTTAGATTCGATCCCGCCTCCTTTAGATGAGCTTGAGAGCCTCCTTAGGAGGTCTTCCTTTGGTGGCCACGTCGGACAGCACGTGTGCGCCCACTTTAAGCGCCTCTTTGCCGACCGCCTTGGCGCCGCTTTTTAAGAAGGGTAGAACGGTTCTGAAAAGGCCTCCGAACGCAGAAGAAAGACCGCTTCCTCGCTGGTAGCGCTTACCGCGATAGAGAGCGAAATCCCGATGGTCTAGCGCGCCACCGGCTTGACTGAAATAGTATTGCGTGACGGTGTGCACGTCCATTACTGTTGTTTTGGTCTGAAGGTGAGAACTACAGTGGAGGATGATCCGTCGGCAAATGGCAGAAGATCGCCATAACCGTTCCTTAAATCTATGTTGACAGTTTTGAAGTCTTGTGTTATGAGCGGTACCCAGTTGAGAGGAAAGAAGGATTTTTCGTCGGACATGTACGTATTGTTGCTTTTTTCGTATTTCACCGCCACGCTCTCTATCACTTGGACAAATGTGTCGCCCACGACTTGTGGTGCCAGCAAATTACAGTATATGAACATTTCGTAAGAGAACCCCATATACGGGTCTACGGGGTGTTTTGGGGCTTTCTGCAGAATGATGTTGGTGTAGGGTTCGAAACCCAGCATTTTGGTCATGGCGGACGTGAGCAGCAAGCTGTGAGTGCGATGAAGCGGTTCGGTTTCAGCGGGAGTTGCGGCGGTCTCCGAAGGGGGTGGATGTGCGCCTTCGGCAGTTGGTGTCAAAAGAGCTGTAGGCTCTGGTTTAGGCTGCGGTGCAGAAGCGGATGGGGTATGCTGGGTCTGGGCCTTGCTGGTTTGGGAGAGCCCGGTGGCTTTGGCGGATGGTGTGTGCCGCTGGGTCTGGGCACTGGTGGTGGTGGTTTCGGGGTTCTGGATGGTTTAAGTTTGCCCGGTGCGTCGCCCATCATAGCTTTGCTGAGAACCGTGGTCTTTGCGACGCGGACAGCGTTCTCCACGAAACCGTCAAAAGGAATGTCGGGAAGTTGCTGCGCATGCGTGACTGCAGCGTTAACGCTGACCGATTTGTTGCGGTCGTTGTATAGAAAAAAGTTTTCCACGTGCAAATTCTGCTCAATGACGGCGTTCGTCCGGCTGACGAGGTCTTTAGGGTCGTGCACGATTCCCGGGGGCATTTGCAAGGTAAATTTCGAATGCGTGGGCAGGCGCGTCATGGTGTACTTGGTGCCGATGACCTGCGCGTCGCCTTCAGAAACGTTGTAGAATTTCACGGGGTACCTCACCTTTTGCAGGGCCACTTCCCACTCTCCCTGCAGCACGATTCGCTCTGGCAATATTTTGGAAAATTTGGAATTGGTGTTGTCGGTAAAGTGATCCATGGAAGCGTTGCTTCGGTTCGGTCTTGATCATATCGAAGCGATCGTCGAAGCCTGAACCCACGAGTTAAATTTGGAAGGATACCCCTTCCACTTGACCAAAAGTTGTTTGTTTCGCCCGCGCCCTTTGGTTTGCAGGACGCGATCGATTTTGAAAGTTGGAGGAAGCTCGACCTTTTGCAACTCTTCGGTGTAAAAGTTGCCGTCTATATCCTCTCCGGCGAGATCCTTGAGCTTATATACCACCGGCCGACCGCGCACGACCTTGTGCATTACGATGGTTTCGTCTGTCCAGTTCGGCTCGTATCCCTTATCGAATTTCATTTTCTCCTTGGATATGCGCACGTGATCTCCGACAGAGTATTTGGGTGGCACTTTACGGGGAAGGCGCCTGTTGTCGTAAAGATTGTGGTTCAATTGCACGATGTTAGTATCGTTCACGTCCTTGGGTGCCATTTTGATGGACCTGTGATACGAACAGTTGTACAACTGCGGCAGTGCCGGAAGCACCTCCACGTATCTGAAGTGGTTCGTGTGTGTGAAATATTTCCACATCTTCGTTTGAAAGTGCGGTTGAAGCGTTCGACGACGCTGGCTTTGACATTATTTTTGGTGGTGTAATGAAGCACGCCGTGTTTGTTGAGAAAGTCGCGAAAGATTTTGTTGGTAAACTCTGTTCCCTTGTCGGTCTGCAGAACCCGGGGAACGCGCTCGGAGAATATGGAGCGAAACGCCTGTGCCACCTCGGACCCCAGCTTTGATTTGAGAGGTACGGCCCAAGCATACTTGGAGAAGACGTCGATGACGGTGAGAATGTAAGCGTAAGCTTTGTTATGCTCCTTGATGCTGTTCATGACGTTGAGATCCGCCTCCCAAAGATCGTTCATATTGGTGACGTGGTAGTATCGAGTCGGCAATCGCTTCCGCACCTGTTTGTGCAACGTGCAACTGTCCTGGGTTCGAAGAAACGATTGGACGTTTGCCTTCGATATACCCGTGGCCTTTCGGAGTGCGTTTACCGAGCCGAAGCCGGCAGGGTGTACCGGTTTTGCATAATATCGCCTTATCGTCTTCCATTCCTTCATCGCTTACTTGTAAAGAGGGTCCCACTTTCGCATGCGAAGGTTATAGCTGGGCCTGTTAGGTTTCCTCTTGGGTGAGAAAACAGACGGTCTTTTGTTTTGGGGATAAAAGGGTTAGCTTTTACGGATCTCGATGGCCCTGACTTCTCCTTCTTTACGTGCACCTCCTCGAGAAGGTGAATGTCGTCCTCGTCGTCGTCGTCGCTTTCGCGAAGGTAGGGCTTGCTCACTTGTGACATGAGATCGAGATAGTTTCCCAATTTATATTTCATTAACCGCCACTTTTGGTCGGCAGATATTTTTTTTGCGCTGAAGATCCTGCATCTCTTTGGCCAGCCTAGCTATGGTTTGGTCCATGAGGTGAAGCTTTTCTACGGTTTTCGGCTGCGGCGCCACGACGATCTGCCTGCCGAGTTTCATCCTGTAAGTTTCGGCACGTGCGCGCCACCCAGAGAAGCCAAAATGGGTAGAAGAAACGCCGGTAAAAATCGTCCTTTCTGAATCAAAATTTTCTTCTTCTTCTTCTTCAACGGCACCTTCCTGTCGATTAAATGCCTCCAAGCCGATTTATCCCTTTTTAAGCAATTCACGCATCTGGTGGGTAGTTGCACGTGACCTCTGCACACGTTGAGCATGCATTCGCAAATGGCTTTTATGAGATCTCCGTTCGCGTTTTTCAACACCTTCTTGCGCACCGCAGGTTTTGCCTTGGCCAGGACGGTCAGATTTCCGTGCTGCCTGGCTATGCGCGCGCTGCTCAATTTGGCAATGCTCGTCCTACCCCGAACCATGCTGGCGCGGTAATGACGTTGGCGTCGAAAGGCGCGCTTTATTTAAAAACGAAACCTCACACATCGGCGCTCGTTGGAACGAAATACGAGAGCGTTTCGTCCGGTAGCACGCCCGTTCGATACCTGTAACGGTCGGGTGTGTATTGCGTGCAGTCGAGCACCAGATACCCGTGCGGTTGTTCGGTGGCCTTTTGGAAGGCCTCCAGCAGAAACTTTGAGTTCCTCGGTTTGATCTGTTGGCACAGCCTCTCTATTTGCATCTTATCCCTGTTGTTCTTAAATGGCACGATGTAGTTTGCGTTGAGAGATATCGTTCGAAACTTCTGTCCCTGCAGGAACACGTTCTGCAGTATGTACACGATTCCGAAGCGCTTGTGGTGCAAGTCTCTGGTGAAAAAGTTGGACACGTTCGAACCCCTACCCTCGAACATGAGGTCGTCGAGGACGACGAGGTAATTCTCACCCACGGAACTCAGCTCGGGCACGCTCGTGGGTCTCGCACTGTAGCGGTGGGGTTTCGAGTTTCGGCGAATACTCCGGCGGGTTGCACCACAGCACCTTGGAGGGAGGCCGGTCGAACGATTCGTCGGCGTTGCGTATGAGGTTCTTCACAAAGGTGGACTTTCCGCAGCGCGACGGCCCTGCGACCAGCATGGTGCTGGGAAACTCGAATCGTCTAAGGCTACGCGGTGAGCGCATCGTGCGGGTTCCGGGTTCGAAATGGACGTCAAGAGCGCTTGGCGTCTCATTTATGTGCGCACTCCCGCTTGAATCCGTAGGGATAGGAGTCACAGTTGTCGACAAGCACGCGCTTGTTCACCACCATCCTGAAGCTCTTGGTGCAAGGCTCCGTGACCAACGTCCAGAGGGGTTTTCTCGATATCTGAGTACCTTCGAGAGTTCACCTCTTGGCATTATCCCCGAGCTCCACGTCCCGAATAACGTCCGCGTTCACGCGTTCAAGGTTGCCGGAAACCAAGGTAATGGCCCTTCACCTTGCACACCGAGAAGTTCTGATGCGTCTCCGGACACTTAATTTCGAGACAATAGCTCTTCGGACCCGTGGAGTCGAACCTGGAGAGGTAGGCACCCTTGCCGTACTTTTCCAGCTCGACGGTCATGTCCCCCAGGAAGCGACCCACGGGCGGCATCCACTGGCCCGGCGCGTACGTGGCGATCACCAAATCCATGTCGAAATAGCAGACCCGGTCCCCCAACACGCGCAGGTACGCGTAGAGCTTCGCGCGCGCGTATGCGGCTGTGTACGCGACCACGTCGACGTTCCCCGTGGGGTTCACCCTGGGGCTCTGGTCGACGTACTTCCACACGACGACCATCACTTCGTCCGTGGCCGGGAGGTTGGACTGCACCTCCACGGCGGGGTCGTTGAGCAGTTCGACGAGCCTGTCGTACCGATCGACGAGCTCGCAAGTGGGGAGATTGTCTCTTTGTCCCATCTTGCCCCAGAAGGAGTTGAGCATCAGTTTGGCGAGCTCGCGCTTACCGGGGTTGGGGGCTATGGCATTGGGGTCGAGAGCGACGCCTTCTCGTTCGAGAAACTTTTGCACGTACTCCTCCTTCTTCTCGGAGGTGTCGCAGCCCGCCGGCAGCCGGAGGCTTTGGTCTTGATCTTCAAGAATTGGTTAACGTAATCCTCGAAGAGCCCCTTCGCGCCCGACACCGGGTCGTGCCGCACCGTGTTATACTCCCAAATTTCGTACACGCGCAGCAGCCGGTAACCCTCCTCCAGGGCCAGCTTCACCTCGTCCAGGACCCACGTTCCCGTCAGACACCTCTCGTCCTCCGGGTGACGGCATGGCTCTGTGCTTTCCGCCTCCTCACAGGGTAAACATCAGCTTACCGTTGATGCGAGCCGGTAGCACGGGATGATACAGGGCGTTTGGAGGCAACACGTTACACTTGATCAAGCCTCCCTGTATATCCTTCAGGTCGGGAAACCGGTGGATCTTCGGGTGCCCCACGGGGTACGGCTTCGTCTTGTTGACGAAGGGGTACAGGGAGCAGACGTCCAGGTAGAACATCTTCGTGTCGCCCGCCGCCTCGGCGTAAGTCTTGGTGCAGTTTGTGCGCCCTCCGAAGAAGGCGTCCCTGGGATTCAGCGGTTTCGGAGTGGGGGAAGGCCTTCACGAATGCCGTCAGTTTTGGGTCGGCCTTCGTCATCGCGTCGAATTCGCACTCCCACATCTCGATCACGTGATGGCGTTTCGGATTTTTGTTGAAATTTTGACGGTGCTCTCGTACCTGCCGGCCATGGTCTCTTTTCCCGTGTTATACAGGACCGCGTGTTGGTTGTGGAAGCATCGCTTGCAGCCATGATACCAGCAACCGTGAAAGAAAAGAACCCGTTTCGCATCGCCGTCCTCCCTATACCCGTCCACCCTGTGTCCCAGAACCTTCACTTTGCGTCCCCGGAGGGCGTGCTGGATGGTGATGTTATTCTGCGCCTCCACCCAAGACAGCCATATGCAGGCGATTCGCGACTGCTTGTCTGCCAGACGGTATCCGCCGGTGGTCAGCAGCGCGATCGCGTCGCGCGGCATAAACCGCTTTCGGTAAACGCACATGTACGCATGCTCGATGTTGACGCACACTCGGAATGGATCGATTCCGTTCTCGTCCAGGAATTCTCTTCTAAATTTGGAAACTCCCCGGCTGAGCAGAAACACGTCCATCTTGCAGTACGTCACCATTTCCTGTTTCATGTCGAACACGTACCCCGAGGTCGCCCTTTCCTCCTGCCACCGCTCGAAGTCCTTCCTCCCCTCCACCGCATGCCGCTTGGGCAGTAGTACTTTCTATCGGGAATCGAACCCACGTAATGCTCATTTTCCTTCGTGTTGAAGAGGTATGGAAAGTAGCCTTTGCCTTCCTTCAATCCCAAGGCCTTGGAAAAGCGAGCCAGCGGCATGGGAATGAAGTTGAACGAGTCTAGAAACGTGACGTCACCGTGCTGCATTTGGTAGATCTTGGTACCGTTCATGATCATCTTGGGCGTCCACTTTAGAGTACCTACCATGTATTTCAATAGAAATTGACCGTCGTAGGCGTGCATGTTGTGCGCCAGCAGCACGACGTCCCAGGCTTCGAGCCTCGACTGCGTCACGCGATCAAACAACTGCTTCACAGGGTCGTCGTAAAAAACGTGTTCTTTCGTGCCGCACTCGGTGCAATACGCCATCTTTTCGCATTCGTCTATGCACAGGGGACACGCTTGGTAAAGCACCCATAAATTTGGAACGTGCTCATAAGTGGTCTCTTTGTCCATGTATACCGTGTTTTGCGTGCATTCAAAATCTATGAACATGAACACGAAGCGGTTTCTCTTACTCGGTGAACGGTAGGGCTGCATGTAGCACATGTGATTACTGTTCACGTGAATCTTGCAATTGGAGCAAAATACTTCTCCGCACTGGTGGGCCCCATTTTGGTTTCTCAGGTTAACGAGCTTATTGTAAGACCGGCACACTTTTTCCACGTCGCACACCGAAAGCGCTTTCGAGTAAAAGGCGCCTTTTTTGCTTGGTTCGCAAAACATGTCTGCCCCTTAAACTCGCGGTTACACGCCGCGCAGTGTAGGTAAGTTTCATATGACTTAACGCACTGCTGGTGACACTTTGAACACAGTCTGTCACATCTTCATTCCCTTTTGCGCCGCCAGGGGACGTGGCACTGGCGGCAATACCACGTGCATTTAAAACACATGTGCACGTTCACCATAGCATTAAAGTGCCCCTCGTGAAACATGACGTCAATTTGTTTATCGAATTGCTTATCTGATGCGTACAACACGTGTTTTCCGGTGTGATCTCCAAAGACCGTAACTGCGTACCCCTTTAACACGGTGTCAAAGTGCCTCGCGTCGTCGATAGTAAATCTGTCGTTCATTTTTTCTATTCTCGCGCACAAGGCTAAAGCCTTCTCCTTCTGCAGAAATTCCCAGCGTCTAATGGCGGGATAGTTGATGTCGCCATCCACCTTAGCTTTGCAGACAGCAATGGCTCTTGCTAAGCATAGGTGGTCTTTGTTCGTAATTTCTATGATCCCTTTATTTGCCCTACACGCATCGCATGGTTTGTAGCACGAACCCGTGACCTCCTTGGTCCACACAAAAGTTATTTCAGCGGACCCCCGAGCAAGAACTGTTGATTACTCTGCATAACTTTTTCAATAGCTTTTATAACAGCATCGCCATTCACTTGTTCCACGCGTCTAACGCTCATATTGAACGGCTTTGACGGTTGCTGGTCGTCCGAAATGCTTATGCCTAAATATCCGGGTTCGTTCTACAAAAGGTTTTCCTTGGCATAATTTACGATGTCGTTAAACAACAGCGTTACCCATTGCTCCGGATTTGCATCTTTGGGTGCCGAGATCACAGTAATGTTGGTTTCTGTAAAGCCGGAGAAAAGCCTTTTCATCGTTCTCTCACTGTGCGATAAAATTTCGAACCTGGGCTGCAAGGTTACATCTTCACTTACCCCATGGTGCCGCTCCATGGTGCTACAAGTGTTTCGTTAAACAACGCCTAAACCTTTCACAAACCAGCATGTTCTATTCACGCCTGACAAAGTGCTGTATTTGCAACCACTTTTATGCTACATTTTCTTAAACAGCTAAAGTCAACTATATGGTCTCCTCTGTGCAAATGTATTTCTCCGATATAACTACGTTAATCAAATGTATTTTGTATTTCATGTAGCACAATCCTGCTATTGCACGCACAAGTATTATGCAGAAACACGTATAAATATTACTTGCCTAAAGCGTATAATTTCTTCAAAACACCACTTTGACGCACAAATCTGACTTCGTCAGCTCGCTTATCGCTTCGTGCTTTTAAAGGCTGCTTATCGCCTCCGCTGTTTCCGCTTGCGCACTCAGTTAAATGCCTAATTAAAAACCCCAGCGGGTTATCTCTTCACAATTTCCCAAGTTGCTATCGGGTACTTTTCCTGTGCACTTCCGGTCACACCACCGAACCACCGCAGCATCCGGTTGAGTTATGAATTAAATTTCCGTACCATCGACCACACATCCACATTTAAAGATTTTCAGTCTAATTAAACTTCCCTTCACGCAGCCATTTTTAAAATTAACGTGCTCTTTAAACATTTTATCACAACGGCCATCTTGTCACGACAATACTCCCCTTGTTATCGTGCCATTCTCATAACTTTAATCGCAGCGGCCATGTTGTGACGCAAATCCCCTCCTGCTTTCCCAGCCTTTAACCTTCGCACTTCGGCTCTTAGTCGTACTCTTAAAGGCTGCTCACTAACATGCATCCACGCAGTGTCACGACAACTACCGTCAGCACCGAGCTTTTTTACAGTTCTCCTTCCTCTGGACGAGTGTACACAGTGTTGTTTTCGCACCATCAACACGCAGTTGAACATTCTCTGTTCGACATCCAACAGCATCAACACTTGGGCTTTTTCAGCGACGACTACCGTCCGCTCAACGCAGGATCTTTTTTGCAACACGAACAACATCTTCAGCCGCTTCAGCCTTTCCCATCAGCGTTGCTCAATGTGCCAGCTCCTGTGCAACCTCTGCCGGGTTTCTACGTCGCCTTCGAGCATCTGCAGCCAGCACTCGACGAAGCCATCCAGCAGGAATTTCAAGCGTCTCTGCAGGTGCAGGGTGATTCTGAGCATTCGTTCACAAGTGCCAACAGCGCTATCTTCTCTGCGTATCCGTTCCTAACCTCTGCTGGTACTACTCCTCCACCACCTCAGCCAACAGCTCACACCTCTCCTTCCTATTCTCCTGTTTCCTCTTTGTCTTCGTCTCCCATCCTTAGTTGTTCCATTTCTCCCCCTCTTCATTATCGCCGTTTCTTCTCCCCTTATTCCCCCTACATCTCCTCCTCCTTCTCCAGTCATCCAGAGCTCTCGCCACCTCCTCGGTTTACCTCCACACCACTAGCTTCCCCATCCTTACCCAACCTCGAACCCACGTCCCTGGCCCATATCCAGGTTCATCCTCTTTCTCCTCCTCTTATCCTCATTTCCTCCTCCTCTTCCGACTGCGAAATTGTGCCTCACTGTCCTTCTAATCCCCACCTACACCTATTTTCACACCAATTACCCCCCAGAAATTTCTTTCCCCAACCCCTACATCCTCTCCATCTCCTCCTCCTCTTCAGTACAATCCCATATCTGCCGCAGATCAGTCCGTCTTCAAAGTCCTCTTTTGCACACCTAGTGCCTTTCGGCCAGCAAACAGAACCCACAGACAGCTGTTTCCTACCGCTGCCCGGCCTTCGCATCGCCGCCTGCAGCAGACCTCCGGGTGCTGTTGCACCAACCAACACCTCCACGACGGATACGAGCAGGACTTCCTGACTATTCCAGACAACGAGCATGTGGCAGACCTTGCACTACCACATTTAGTGCCTATTACTGCAGCGGCACGGCGGCGCCTAGCTCGTCAAGCGCGAGCGTCATCTACGCGCAATCCGGCAGTCACTACTCCGTCACCCAGGGTCCAGAAACCTCGCTCTTCTTAACACACCATGTTTCGTGCCTTGTTTCTGCGTTTGTGCAGTGTTTGTGTGTGTGTGGGTGGGTGGGTGTGTGTGGGTGGGTGGGTGTGTGTGGGGGTGTGGTTGCGTATGTGCGCGCATGCGTGCAGTGTTTTTTGTATGTATTTTTTTGCTCAAATGTTTAATCTTTCTTCTTCAAGCGCATATTTGTAATTGTATCCGCAACCAGAAACTCTGAAAAACATTTCAAGTGGTATGCAAATGTAAACAGCATTATGTATGCATTATGTTTTCATGCTTTTTAAACAAAAATTATGCGTTGCTGCCCCTTATATAACAGCGCAACAAACGCTCTTGAAAAACAGTTCATTCTGACGCGTTCCCCCTATACGTGCAACGATCCTTTGGTCAATTTAATTTCACACCAAGGCGTATATGTGCACAATTTTAATTTCATTACTCGCCCGATATTGTTTATAATCCACGGTGTCTGTTTTGTCAATCATATAAAGTTTGGCAAACTCATAATATTCCTAACCCGTATACGCATTTGCATACTTTCATTTGTAAGTGCTATCCTAGCAAAGTCACACATTTCTTGCTGTAGTTTTCTTTTAAGCTATCCGCAATGTTTTGCTGTAACAAATCCTCCGGGTTCTGCTGCACTTGCCTGGCTAAAAGGTATGATCATCGTGTAATGCAAACCGTTTTAAACAATTTTCAAGTATTTAACGTGTGGTATGGACCTCACAACAGTAATGTCTATTCTCCAACTTGCTTGGAGTGTCAAGCACGCCGTGCTTGCCTAGTTTTTAATATACCACTCATTTACAAACATTTGTTGTCCAACAGGCGTTCTACCTGCACTCGTTGTCAAGGGTATATCCCATAGAGTTATGTTGCGTGCTCTCATATAGTTGTTTTTAAATTCTCCATGCTATATATGCAAATAATCCTATAAAATTATTATATACAATAATTCAAAATGTTCAAATAAAAATGAAGGTTGTTCTTTTGTTAATTTTTTTCCAATAAGTAATTTAAATTCTTTATGTAGATAATTAAAGGACATAATATTTTTACTACATTTTGCGCTTTGCTTATGTTTTCTCTGTATTTTTATCAAATTTTGAAAATATAATATTTATCCACTTTATTCCTTCGTGCACTTCCTTTAACCTTATGCATCATTTTTCCAAAGTAGGGTTCCTTTCCCTCTCCTCATATTTTTTTGGTAGTCACATAAAATTGATTTAACAAATCAAATATAATAAATAATGGTACTACAACAATTTCCATTACACATTGCACAATATGTTTATATAAAATTGTGTTTGCATAATTCATGTTTTCAATTTCAGCTATCTTATCATTCTTCTCATTTGGTCCCGTATTCAAAATCACCTTCCTGTTCTGCTTCTTCCCCACCTTCCTCACCATCCCCTCCACTGTTCTCTTCTCCCTCTTCTGTGTTTTCGTCATATTTTGTCTCATAATTTGAAAAGTCCTCCACTCCACCAGTACATGCGCGTTCCAATTTTCCTATCATCTGCTTTAATGTCTCAAATTCATCGTACATTTTCCCCACGATTCCTTTTATTCTATTCACCAATTCCTGCTGCTTCGTCACATTCTGCTTCTTCTCTTCCAACTCTCTTTTCATTCTTTCATTATCCCGTCAATTGATCTTACCCTTTCTTCACATTCTTGCTTTTCCTTCTTTACCACCTCTATCTCCCTCTTTACTTCCTCCATCTTACTATCGCATTCCTTTCTCATCTTTTGTTTCGTTGTATTTATCCCTTTCCTACACCTTTCCGTTGCCGCTTTCCGAATACTGTTCACAGATACTCTCCCCGCTTCCCCTCCGTTTCCATTACATTCCGAATTTATTTTTAAATTCCCCTCCGCCGACAATCTTGATGATCTCTTCACCCTTCCACTCACTTTTCCCCCTCCACCTACATTTAACTGCCACTCACCCCATTTTCCGCATTGCCCCAATATATATAAAGTTTTCAGAAACGTAGGAATTCATTTCATTTACAACGCTATAAGCCATCACAAGTTCACTCTCTTCCGGTGTCAGCTTCCATTCCAATTCCAACCCCTCCGGCAAGTCTACCGTGTCCATCATAAAACTGCAATCCACCATCTCCACCAGAATCGAACTGTTGTCGCTAGGATACATACTCACCGGATTTTTATAAAATTTACACCTGTCGTCCACACCCGTCTTACCTTTCTCACACCCACATCTCCCATTTAAAACGTACCCCTCTGGGCATTCAAGTTGACCCATCTTCACACCCCCATACATCAACCCTCCACATCTTTCACCCCTCTGACATCTCGTTACCGGCTTTAAACAATTATACATGTTCTTAAGTGTCCTCAGGTTAATAAAATCAGAACCAAAACTACACCCACTACACTTCCGGTATACGCACGTGCAGTTAGGCAACAATTGGTATTCTTTATCACATCTTGTCACATTCTCCAAATGACCCGTCTCGTCATTCAACTCGAACCCACACCTCCCAAAACTAACGCAACTCCTCTCCCCGCTAGCAATTCCCACTAGCAACAACGCTATAGCAATCATCCTTGCTAATCATTTCTTTTCTATCTCATCGCTTCCTTTTCTACATTCTCTTCCATCCACATATTTCATCTATTCTCACCAGACTTTTTTCCAACCAATCACAACGCATTTTATTTCTTCCAATCCACACCAACTATTCCCTTTCCTCCACCAATCACATCTCGTTTATTTTCACAAATCACTCCGCGCCACGTCTTCCTATTATACTCACTTTTAATACCGCAACCACCATGTTTTTTTCCTCTTTCAGATCTCGCACGCACAACACCTCGCTGACCTCCGTTCCTCTTAATCCGACACATTTTATTTCCTGTTCATTTTCATATCTTTTGTCCAATCATTCCAATATCCTCCTCTCCATTTCCTTTCATCCACTTCTATCCACAAGCTTCTCAGTCACATGCCAATCCATCCACCCTCACCACTTTATCTCATATTCCCTCTTTAAGCAAGCGGATTATCCCTAATCTTCACCGCTAGTGGCAACTTTTCGAACTTCTCGCTAATCCCTCTTAATCCACCTTAATCCAACGAATTAAGACGGATTAAATGGGACTAACGCGACACCAATGCCACCTAGTGGCAGGATTATCGTTAATCCAACCGCATAAAGAGCGAAATCAACTACTGATCACAAAAGTGACATGTAAGTATTCAGTCTCTAGAATGTGATCTACTCACCTTGGATATATTTTGTTATTAAATAACAAAAGTGGCATTGAGTATTCAGCCTCTAGACTGTGACGTACTCATCTTGGATATATTTTGTTATTAAATCACAAAAGTGAGACGTGAGTATTCAGCCTCTAGAAAATAGGCAACTCACCTTGGATATATTTTGATATTAAATCACCGAAGTGGCATGTGAGTAGTCGGCCTGTAGACTGTGTTCTACTCACTTTGGTTACATTTTGTTATTAAATCACAAACTTGACATTTGAGTATTCAGCCTCTAGAATGCCACCTACTTCCTTGGATATATTTTATTATTAAACCACAAATGTGACACGTGATTTGTCAGGCTCTATACTGTCACCTACTCACGTTGGATATTATTCGGTATTAAATCACAACTGTGACACGTGAGTAGTCAGTCTGTAGATTGTGATCTACCTACTTTGGATACATTTTGTTATTAAATCACAAAAGTGACACGTGAGTAGTCAGCCTCTAGACTGTGACCTACCCAACTTGGATACCTTTTGATATTAAGTCACAAAAGTGACAAGTGAGTTGTCCGCCACTAGAATGTGTTCTACTCACTTTGGTTACATTTTGTTATTAAATCACAAACTTGACATTTGAGTATTCAGCCGCTAGAATGCCACGTACTTCCTTGGATATACTTTGTTATTAAACCACAAATGTGACACGTGAGTAGGGGGGAAATGGGCATTCTGGCGCAATTAATTTATGCATGGCTATTCATATGCAAATGAGCTCCCCCACCTCCTCTCCCCCACCCCCAGCTCCTTGGTACTTTTAGTTGCAGCTGCGGTCGTAAATCATGTTGAGTACAATGGAGGCTTGACAGTTAAGCAATTAAGGCTGTCAATCAACTGTCAAAACGAACAAAGGGGTCATAAATTTAAGGTTCTGTAACAAAGGCGAGATGTTTTTCCTACCCATCCCACATCAGGCCACTTCTGCACCTGGTCAGTTACCCACCCCCACTTCCATTGTGTGTCGAACACGTGGCATACTCGTTACACTAGCTTTTAACAAAAGAACAATGCTTAACCTTCAGCTGTCAAAATGAACAAAGCTCATGATGAATTAGGGTTGTAACAAAGAGAACCTAAGCCAGTTAACAGAGAAACAAGTTCTATTGTCCGATGCAAGCATTCTTTAGAAAGACCACCTGGCATACTCATCCCACAACCCAATAACAAAGCCTGACCCTTTCCATTGTGTAAGAGATTCTATTGTGTGTGCCTTTCTATTGTCCCGTGCAAGCATTCTTTAGAAAGACCACCTGGCATACTCATCCCACAATCCAATAACAAAGCCTGACCCTTTCCATTGTGTAAGAGATTCTATTGTGTGTGCCTTTCTATTGTCATGGGCAAGGCTAGTTTAGAAAGACACCTGCTCCATAACAAAGCCTGACCTTTTCCATTGTTTGGCCACCTGCTAGTTTAACAAAAGAATTCGAGGGTTGCTTTATACTCGTCCTGTCCTTGTTTGTGTGAAAGAGAGAGAAACTTGTTTACCAACTCTGCGTAACGTCAGGTCGGCCATTATGATTTTGCCTGAGGGAGTTCTCTCCGATGTTTTACGACCTCCTACGAATATATCCGAGCATAGTTAACAAGCATTCTGCTTGGCCCCATTTCAGGCAGTGACTGAAAAAGCGCCTAATATACATTTCATTACGTGCATTAAACCTCTGAGTGATATCCATAGATCGGTGTTCGATTCTTACTGTAATCAAAAGTTTATTGCTAATGAGAAATTAATGATTGATATTATTATATCATTACCTTAATTAATAAAAACGGCGTTCAGAGAATTCTAGCTAGAGTCTTGCCAAGTGAAGCTCTAACGCGCAATAACTATTAAACTATGCAAGACCAGATTGAAAATGTATTTAACAAATATAATTTAATTTTTATACATCATCATCCTAATTAATGAAAGACCGTTCAGAGGACCCTAGTTCGAATCTTACCCTGCAAACTCTAATGTGTGACATCTAGTAAATTACGGATGCGTGCTCTAAAATATATTAAACACATGCGTATACTTAGGTATCCAAGTTGATATTTTCTTAGGGTAAAACATTATTATATCATTACCCTGATTAAAGCCCGTTCAGAGGTTTCTAGTTCGAGTCTTACCCTGCAAGCTCTATGCCTACTAACTATTAAATTACGGAAGCGTGCACGATAAGATTAAAAATGTATTTAACAAATATAATTTAATTTTATACATTACGCTGTTTTAATGAAAGGTATTCTTAGGAACCCAGAAGCCCATAGTTCGAACATTACCCAGCGAAACGCCATAATAAATACTAAATTATTGAAGAGTGAACGGTCAGATTAAAATGTGTTTAACAAATATAATTTAATATACACGACATTACAATGTTTAACGAGCTGTATTCTTAGGAACCAGAGGTCCCTAGTTCGAATCCTGCCATGCGAAACGCTATAATAACTATTAAACTATGCACGGGCATATTAAAAATGTATTTATCAAATATAATTATTTATATTAAACCCC
This sequence comes from Deroplatys truncata, assembly GCA_030765065.1. Classification (NCBI taxonomy): domain Eukaryota; kingdom Metazoa; phylum Arthropoda; class Insecta; order Mantodea; family Mantidae; genus Deroplatys; species Deroplatys truncata. Next base: position 333,229,051 of record CM060975.1, on the reverse strand, counting down.
TGCGTATACTTAGATATTCCGATGCCTAGACACGATTCTTTATTTTCTTTCTTCTCCCTCTTTCTTCCTTTTTCCTCTTTCAATCTATCTCTTTCTTTCTCCACAACTTGTACACATCCAGGCACTCCCATATACACGAGCACATGTGCATACATCAACGTGCATACACAGGTGCATGCATGCACACACATGCACATACATGAAACGCAACAATTATCTCTTTCAAACAGGGATATCAAAAACCTTTACGTGCATTGCCTCTCTATAATAAAAGTTTTCATTTCCCTCACTGAATCATTTATTCTCTTGCATAGTAAAACACATTCATCCCCCTCCCTATAGATCGCTTCCCCCACCGATCCTCTCTGCAAGTCATTACATGTGATAGAAGAACCGGTTTTTCTAGCCGCTATATATAAGCAGCCCCTTCTCGCACTGCTCTGAATATTATTCGAGGTGTAATCCAGTCGATAATACAATGGACGATTTTTGGAGTGAATGCGGAGAAGAATCATACCATTATACATATTATCATAAAGAGTCGTGTAATGGCATCATGCATTCTATAGTATGTAACATGCCTTCCTATCATGACCAGATGACTTCTCGAGGCATATGCACAGACAACTGTCCTGTCTACAAAAGAAGCATCATGTAAGTATCGTTTTTATTATTGAATGCAAGCTCTAAAAAGAATGCAATTGTTCTCTAAAGAAGAGTGAAAAATTAAAATGGTTCATTCTATTGTACCTTCTTTCTTTCCAGAGAAACTGATACCGAAAGTGAGGGTGAGATGCTCAGCCTCATTTCAAATCACGGCTCTCTGTGGCATTCGGAGTACTGCAATGGGTATACTCACTCTGTACTGTGTGCAAAACCAGAGGTGCACGACAAGATGGCGTCATACTTTCCATGCAATGAGAGCTGCAGTGTATTCCTCTTCAGACAGAGAAATTTAAAGTGAGTACCTCTTTAAATATGTATCATTATTGTACATTGCTATTGCCATATACGTAACTTCAGAGAACATTAATGTAAACATTAATTGTATGCGATACTAACACACATTACATGCTACTATAGTACAAGAGCAGTTGTATACGACTAACACTGGAAATTATAATGACTTTTGCAGAATTCAAATGACGACACCAGCGCCTAAAACCGAGGTAGATTCCGATGATAAAGAACCAGAAGATATAGTGGAATATCCCATTGCACAGCAGTATGCTAAACACATAGATGAGGAACAGGATTCTAACTCGCCGCAGGCTGTGGATCTAACACAGACGACCTCCGAGTCTCCCCTTGGAAAGCCTGCAGAACTCGGGAAAACATTGACGTGAGTATTTTCACATATATAAAAATCATTGTTTCATTTTAAGTGTACACTAACAGAAATTTAATTCTTTTCAGGCTACGTTAACTTCACCCAAGCACTTTTCTAAGACCTTCATTGTGTAATGTTTCAGGCGGTGCAATAAGGGGAAGAAGAAGAGGAACAGCTTTGCAGACCTGCAAAGCAGACTGACGCTATTGGAGGATAGAATAAGCAACATCGAGACGCCCAAGAAACATGCCGGTAAGAAGCGTGTGCCGAGACGTCTACATATCGAAAAGGCGCAGCATTAACATAGGATTCTTCTATGATATTCCAGTGCTTTTAGTGAAAAACACAGACAAATTTGTATACATGACAATTCAAGACTGGGTGATAATTCGTGAGAGTCTTCCTACATTCAGTGCATTCCTCAAAACGAGAAAGTATCCGCGTGTGGAATATTGTGAAAATATTCTTTTTTCTTATAATATTGTTGCTTATATGCAAGAGATAGAAATAAAATTTTTGAACACCAATTTAAATGACTGTGAAATATTTTTAAATAGAGATGAAATTTGCAGGCTAAAAAGACTTGAACCGTTTATAGACTACCATTTATGTAACATAACTGATGCAAATGTAATGCAATATGTTGGAACGAGGAGTTGGAGGAAGAAAGTGATGGAAATGCAGGATAAATAATAACAATAAAAAGAATGAAAGTATGCTTTTACATAGTGTTTTTATTCATTAATAATCCTTACACTGCTAATGAAAAAACAAATCCTTACAATGATTAGTTTAAAATAAAAGCTGCATCACATGAGTCAGAGGCTTGTATGTAAATACTTTATCGTGAATTATCAAACAATACAAAGTGGTCTGTGCAGGAATATTTGCACTAGCTTGAATTTCTATTCTAATGTTAACAGCACCATTTACAACTTCCTCTGGTTGATGTGAGCAATCTATAACAAATATAGGAGCAAATTTAAGAAAATCTTTTCTCTTCAATAAAGGATAGTTCTCTTTTTCATAATAAGAGTTTTGAAACTTTGAGTACATATCATACAAAGATGCAAATCTAGAGTTTCCAAAATCCAAATTCATGTCATGATAGGGATAACATTCGCTATTAAGATAAATTCTCAAATTAGTTATGTTACAATGATCAAAAAGAGAACCGTCTTTAGATGCATTACTCGATCTTAAAGCCTAAACACCCAAAATGACAAATCTCGGCTTCTCCATTTTTGATGTGGTGGCGACATTCCAAGTGAATGATTTAGTTTGCGGCACAGCAGGTTGAGTATGCAGATCCATGGTCATAAATGGGAGATACAGCGCCTTGTCCGACTTGACAATCTTGAGAATTTCAACCTTTTCAGTATCAGAAAGTCGTATCACTGGCATTCTCCACTCGATTCGTGCAAGTTTAACGCTTGCATTCTCTTCACCCTCAGGCGCTATAATACAGTTTTTAGAGTCCTTGGATTGAATCAGCACCAACTCAAACTTGCTATTGAGTATGAGTTCCTTGTGGTCGTCAGCAAATCCCAGAAGCATCGAAAGCGGTACTATGGCGTTGAAGGCTCCATTTGCTGCATTCACAATGTCCATGTCTTCTCCAGGATAGCACCATCCAGCATTCAGCAAGCGATCAGACTCCATTGGATTGAGAGCAGCATAGTTGCGTAAAGTTGAGGCAATCCCGGGGTTCCTGGTTCGATCAATAGTTGAGCCGTTCATATCCAGTCGAATCTCCTCAAACATGAATGCAATAGCGTTATTGGTAAGCTTTGCAGTAGTAGCTGTTCCATTAGGTTTAGTAATACTCCCCTCGATGTATAGATAACTTCGATTAGGTAAAGTATATAAATCCTCACCTTGACAAGGGATTCTAATTTCATAATTAGCGTCCAGAGCCGATGTATTATACGGTAAAAATACATGTTCCTCTTCTTTAGTGATCTTGTCATCGAATGTCGGTGCGCTGGTAACATTGAAGATGTCCATGATTATAGAAGTCTAAAGCCCAATACCTGGAGGAAGTGTCGATTGCGTGATGTTAACCCTCCGGGTGTCAAGGGTAGAGTATGATGTGTGCGTTGAATCACTCCCTTATTATATCCTCGACGTCGTTGACTTCTTCTAAAATCTATTGGCATTGCAGCGGATGTGAAGCCTTATGCTTATATCCTCGTTTCTAAAGTCAATGATATTACCACTTTGGTCCACTACACGAAGACTAATTTGCTCTATAGCATTGGTGTTTATGATTGGAAGGTAAATTGGATTTGACGGCTCTTGAGAAATATGATATCCAGGCGGAACAGAAGGGAAAAACTCGTAGATCGAGTGGCCGCTTTTACCATCGATGAAAGAGCCTGTTGCAATACTGCACTCGATTCGAGTGATGCTCACCTTAAATATATTCACCAGGTAATCAGATTCAGACAGCTGATTAGCTGGAATAACTTTACCTCTGAAGCCCAATAGCGAGCCTATAGAACGATCACCGGAAAAATCAATAGTGAAAGGACACTTAATTTCAGCCTTCATTGTGTTATTATTAGGTCTAATAAAGAAGACATTCTCATCTACACCTAGCTTATCTCTGATGTATTCATTAATATCAGAAATCTCATAAGTTCCATCAGGTATATCAATGATCTTAATTTCATCATTGTGCATGTAATGAAATTGATTATTGCTCCTATCAACATTGGGAATTGAATAGAAGGTTTCAAAATTCAGTAGAGCAATCTCATAATGATACTATGGATCTAGCTGAAGAGGAGGATTCAGGTATGTAGTAACCACAGACTCGTTGCCACTGACGGCAATAGTGTAACTCATTGCGATAGAAATTGCAAGCACAAGTGCCCACAGATGACTGAGCTGAAACTCTGAAACCTCTTAGTGTTATACTGTACCTTAACATCTCTGAGGTACCTTTCTATCTCTTTTGGAGGCTTCAAGTTTCCAAAGCTGTCGAAATAAAATGACACGTTGCCATCCTTCTTTATAGCAACCCAATGAGTGCCTTCATTCTCTGAAGTATCGAGATTAACAATAATTCTCTCTCTGTAACGAGGTCTTGAGGGTAGCTGATCGATCATGTATACACCCCTAAAATGAGGAATCTTTAAACGTCGGACATACAAGTCGAGGTCTATGTTACTTAATGCTTTTTCCGGGACAAGTATAGGCCTCTGCCGGAGTTTTTTGAATTTCCTTTCTTGCTCGGCCTCTTCCTTTCGGTGTTCCTCGCCTTATTCGTCTTCTTCTTCACTCGTAGGCCTTTCCCTCTTGCTTCAATTTCTTTGTTATGTCTCATCATTTCAGCAAGTTGTTTATCCGCGGCCTTTTTCTTATTTACAGCAGAGGCTATTTGTGCAGCGCCTCCAGCGGCGGCTCCTAGCGCTGCAATAATTGGTATGAGTGGTAGAAATCCTCCTCGTTTCTTCTTCCTGGATCCCGCACCAACAGCTACCTTACCCTTCATGATGGTTGTTACTAGTCGGGCTGCCAACCTTTCACCTAATGTAGCATCAGATGATTGCACTCTTTTCCAGGCCTTTTCAGCCAAGATTTTGTCGGCAATGTTCCTCGAAGCAGAGTCCTTATGCTGTGCGTAGGCTATGTCGTGAAGCTTACACGCTTCGTCTAAAGGATTTATTCCGGGGTCTCCTCTCTTTAGTCTTTTTTCTAGCTTTGTCCCAGGTCCACAGTATCTGTAACCAGGCAAATGTGCTTCAAATGGCAGCAGGTTAATGAGAGAGTTAATTAAACCGGAACCTCTTGAGACCTTAACCCCCTTAGCGCTCATGGTACACTAATCGATTTTAATGGCACATAGTTCTTTTATACTCTGTCATTGCTTACATTTATTAACATATATACATTAAGGATGATTTATTTTATTTTAGTTGCTACGATGGAGCTGGTGAAGCAAGATTGCTCGCTGCCTATCCAGGTGCTAGACTTTGAAAGTGACTTTAGACGCGATCGTCACGGGAAGCTGTTTCCAGGCAATGTTAGAGCGCTAATTCTAGGTAGCTCCAGTGCTGGAAAAACAAATGTATTACTCAATATGGTACTCCACGAGAATGGACTACGCTTTGAAAATGTGTACATTTATTCAAAGTCGCTATACCAGCCAAAGTATCAATATCTTGTTAAGCTGCTTGAAAACATTGAGGGTATAGGCGTGTATACTCACGAAGACGGTGAAAGCGTCTTGCACCCATCAGAAATTAAAGAAAATTCAATCTTTATATTTGATGACGTCATCACTGAAAAGCAAGACAAGATTGCATCCTTTTACAGCATGGGCAGACATCGAAATGTAGATTCAATATATCTAGCACAAACCTATGCCAAAGTCCCAAAGCATTTAATTAGAGATAATGCGAACATGATTATACTCTTCAGGCAAGATAATTTAAACTTGAAACATGTATATGAAGGTTACGTAAACACAGATATGACGTATACTGAATTTAAAGATTTGTGCAAAGGTGTTTGGGAGAGCTCTACAGAAGGAAGACCTTTTATGGTAATAGTTCCCGAATTTCCGATGAGTGACGGTCGATATAGGTGCGGATTCGATGTATATATTAAAGTTGTTAATAAAGAAATTGCTCATTCATAGTTCATCATGAGTATTGACAGGTTTGGATCACAGAGGGCTGCTCCAGTGAAAAGATCGCTACATCAATTTATCATAAACAGAGATGGAAAAGGAAATTACCAATTCAGGAACAAGAGACTGTGCATTGTTCAGGATCCTGAGGAGGACGACGACGCAAGCACTAAACGCTACGTGGATACGCTTACGTCTTCTACTGAAAATCGAATGCAGGAGTTCACGGAAAAAACGACATATCAGCGCATGGGCGAACTTCAAACTACGCTTAGGGATCACATCCAGAAGTCGCTAGACGTGCAACATGATGCTCTAATGGAATATCTGAATAAAAATACCCTTAAACGCGACGATGGAAACAACATTATCCTGGATTCTATAAGATTGAAGATAATGCTGCCACCTCAAGAGGACTATGACGTGCCAAATAAGAAGCATGTATTAGAATATATAAGTGCAAGAACACCACCGCTCGATTCAAGCGGTAACGTTTCATTCCAAAAAAGAAGGCTAATTGAAGTAGCAGATCCTGTCGATGACAGTGATGGAGCAACAAAAAAGTTTGTTAAAGTTCACGTGGGAAGGAAACAAAATGAAATACGCCAAGATTTAAACAACAGACTTGGTGCAATAAGTACCACAGTTACAGAAACAGTGGGAAAACACATGGAAACTATGGCGAACCGCCAGAAATCAATGGATGGGCATCTGACATCTGCAATGGATAATATCAATACCCTTAAAACACAAATGAAAGTCATAAATTCATTAGTAGAGCAAATGAGAGGGGAACATGTAATTACACTGCAGTCGTTGCCTTTCAGAGGGAAATCACAGAGGTACATGTTAACAACAGGTCTTGAATATTACAAATCAAGCGTAAACGGCGAGATTGTTTCTTGCTATATGACGTCACCAACAGCTCCTACTGTAAGACCTGATACAATAATTGAAATAAATAACAAGTCTCTTAGAGCTCTGCCTGCACCAATTGCAAATGGTGATAAACTAGCCTTCACTGCTCCTGCAAATCGTGTAAGGGACGGCCATTTTCTAAATATCGAGGTGAAAATCTCTTATAAACTGAAGTCTGCTAAATAAATAGGGTATATATTAAGGTGAAAGTCTAATTTCAGTGTCATTTCAAGATGGACAGCGAGTGCATACGACTTAAAGAATCTGTAGCTATGCACACGAAGGCTATAAGAGAAAAGTTACGTTCTCTTAAAGGTCAGCAGTTTGAAACCCAGAGAGTGATGAGTGAAGCTCTTCAACCAGTGACAGATCCGCTTCAAGATATACTTGAAATACAGAAAAAGAATACTACAAGCAATGAGGAATCACCGAAAGACATGAAAGATGAGAAACTCTACAACTACCTTAATAAAGTTCGAAAGAAGGACAAAAATGAAATAGATTCATCATATGGAGTACGATATGAGGATGGCAGCTACATGCTAGGCAACAAGATTATTGATTTCATCAATAATAAAGTTCGAATAGGGGACGAAACGTATGAAACCACGCCTGGATTGAAGGAACTCATCTTCAAGAGAATACCTGAAATGCATGCATACACCGAGGATGACCTTGAAACATACAGTAAAATACTTAAAGCAACACATGTTCATCGAAGAAACTTCAGCAAGCACGGGCCGCTGAGATCGGGTAATTCCTACAAGTATAAAAGCGTTATACGTCCTCTAGTAACGAAACACAAGGGATTAGGACTACAGTGGAAAGAACATCGCCTAATACGAGGCAAGACTACATCTACTGGACCGAACTAATGATCTGGTGGATCGCCTTAGGCTACTTGTGGCATCCAGAGACGCAGGCAATAACAATCATACTCAAGAAATTGAAGAGATTATTCAAGAACTAAAAGCGGCAAAGGTTATAGCATGACATCAGTGAAGCAACATATAGCAAGCGAGCTCCATGCTCCAGCCCGGAGAAACTTCATGCGTCGAAAAATTATCAGCAAGGGGCTCCACGACTTGGTGCAGATCGACTTGGTGGAGATGATCCCGCATGCAAAAATCAATAAGAATTTCAAGTACATCATCATTGCAATCAACTTCTATTCTAAAATGGCATATGCGAGACCTCTAATGGACAAGACAGGACTTCAAGTTGCAAAGGCTATGGAAGATATCTGCAAGAAATGATAACCCCACCCAAGAACATACAGAGTGATAATGGAAAAGAATTTTATAATAAACATTTTAAAAATTTAATGGCAAAATATAACATCAATCACTACAGTACCTATACCCATGTGAAGGCAGCTGCTGTTGAACGATTAATAAGAACTTTAAAAAATATGATGTATCGCGTATTTCTAGCCAATGGATCATACAAGTGGCTAGACCTTTTACCTCAGATCATTGCAAGATATAACAACACTTACCACTCCACTATTCGAATGAAGCCTATAGAGGTGAAGAACAATGATCTTCTTCTGACTGTTTACAACTACACTCAAGATCGAAAAGAGAAGAGAGGGGCAAGAAAGTTTAGTGTTGGTGATTATGTGAGGATATCAAAGGACAAGCGACATTTTGAAAAGGGCTTTGAAGCTAATTGGAGTGTTGAAATATTTCAAGTTGTTCATGTGAATCACACCAATCCCGTTACATACATGCTAAAAGGTAATGATGGTGACGAGATAAAGGGGTCCTTTTATGGTCATGAACTGCGACCTACACTGTACCCTAATACATTTCTGGTAGAGAAAGTATTACGCAGGCAGGGAAATAGGATTCTTGTAAAGTGGTATGGATTCCCTAATACTCAATGGATTGACAGAAAGGATTTATTGTAGAAAAATAATAATGAAATTAAAGAGGCTTTCATTCCACAATAATGCGTGTTTTTTATTTCACTGTATATATTGTGTTAAATAAGAAAATCATTATTTAAAAACATTTTGTGTTTACAGGGTTTACATGATTAAAAATCAATAAGTTTTTTTAAGTAAAAAAAATCATAAACAAAAAAATTACATATATATATATATACAACATTATCATTTGCATTTTGTTAGGTCAATCTTTATATATACACACACTCACACACACACACAATATATACATGATAAAACACTCGCTCACTAGACTGCATTTTACATACATTTTATAAAACTAAAAATCAATAAATTAATAAATAGAAGAGCTAAACATTTACATTATCCAAGTACATATATAAATACACACATACACAACCACTCACGCATACACCTATACACACGCATACACACACATAAAAGCAATTTGTTTAAAAACTTCACAACTAAAAATTTACATATATACATCTAAGGGTCAATCATACTCAGACAATAGTGACCCCAGGCAATTGTCTGGTCTGAACCTTCAATCAGGTTTCTCTTATCGTCTCTACCACAGAGAGCGACCTTATTCATTTCTATGGTCGAGACTTTATGTTTGAAACTTCGAAATGTTGTTGTTATTGTTAAAACTTTTTTTCTAATATCATTTAGACAGCCGAAATAGTGCTCAAAATTTATGTTACGCATGCCGGTCTTGTTGATGCCCTTTGCTTTCATCATAGTTTGGTCCTTGTATCTGTAAGCATATAACTTGGACCTTAGCCCAACATATTCTATCATAGGGATTCCTGCAAGCTCATCCTTGAACAGGCCGATGACTTTCTTGTTTTGCGGTGTAATTCCATAGCTGTTTTGTGTTTCGTAATTTGATGTGTCAAAATTCTCTTGATTTTCCTTAATAAATTTGTATATATCGCTTGAGGTTTCCAGAATAAATGAATCCGTATCCATGTAATTTAAAATTAAATCTTCTAGGCCTGGCTTCAATATATTGTAATAAAAACTGTACATGATATGTTTGGATATATCAAGGATGGCTTGCCCTATGTAGATGGGTTTGTTCATGTAAATTTCCTCTCTGGCAAGTTCTATCCCTACAAGATTTTCCGCAAATCAAATGCTCCGAACGTAAGTTGGTCGCGCTGTCAATTTCTTGCATTGCTTCCAACTTGTAACGATACGGAAGTCATTGTATTTGCGCACATTCTCAATAAATTTGCCATATACAGAGTTGTTCATTTTCTTCCATAAATTCTGACCGAATTTGGAAGTTTCCCTTGCACGTCTCTCTGTATTTATATTGATGTAGGTTTTCAGCCATTCTGACTGATCATATGCAACCACTCTATGGATCTTCTTTAACTTCATGCCCAAGTCAATGCACTGCTGGAGGTTTCTATGGTGCAAGGTATATTTCTCTTTGTTCTCTAGTGTTGCCAGCAGTTTCTTGTATTGGCCTCCAGGTGGTATCTCACTTTTCGGGCAGAGAGGAAGGTTATTGTGCTCATCATGTAGGTGCTCAGGGTACTCGAGGTCGACTTCCAAAACGTATCCAGTTGGGGAATCAGGAGCAACAGCAAAGAAGTTTATGTTTAAAATTTCTTCTTGCAGAAGCCATCTGAGGTTCTTGTGTGGCATATGGCTCGCCATTGAAGCCCCATATAAATTGTTTATGTCGAGATATGCCAAATATAAGTCTTTTTGTGTCTGTTTATGTCCAGGAAGGTACTTGTTGTTTGCTTTAGCATGCCTCTTTGACACTGTGCACATTCCGCCCCTGATTCCTCCCTCAAAGAATTTGATCATTTCCTCATCATGGATGAGGTCAAGCTTGACCTGAGTCACCTTGAGCATTGCATCAAATGCAAGTCCTGGTAGGGTATAGTACCAGCAGCGGTCCAAGTTATATACCTCCAGAGAGAGGTCCCTAAACTTCTCGAATGCATCGGCCAACAAGAGCGTATCCGTTTTCAAATAGAGGTCGCTGTATTCGCCTAGATTGCCAGTGTTGAAGGTGTTCCAGACTTTGACAGCATGGTTGTATTCCTCTTGTGTTATATTGTCATAATTTTCAATTGAAGGGAGTGCTGTTTCCTCTAGTTTTGAAGGAGAGTCGACGTAACTGTAAGGAAATATTCCCTTAGATCTCACTAACTGCTGATGTTCAGGATCGGGATACTCAGAGTTTGTGATCTTGAACTCATCACTACTCAGCATGCAGGCTAAACTAGATAGCTTATCGTCCAAGAACTTAAAGCTATCTAGAAACCTGAAAAAGATAGTCCTGTACTTTTTGCTGAATGATATATATCGCTCAGAGGAGCTTGAGATACACGAAATGGGGTGATCATCATATGCCAGGTGTTGCATCAGGAAATGGCTGTCATAATTGCTAAGGCAATGAAAAAAGATGGGTATAAAGTTAGGTACCCGTCTATTTAAATTGCACGCATTATGAGCAGTCCCCAGGAATACACCGGTCACATGGCAGTGGTCACGTACCTTCAAATCGTCTACCGCAAACTCCTTCTTGCATATGTGGCAATGACGAGCATTATCGAAGTCAGCCACGTCCTGAGCAGTCAAGGTCATTTCTTCATTGCGGCTGTATTGCTCAATAACCATGTCGGCTATTGGCCTAAGCTCAATGAAGAACTCCTTGATTGCATCAGGACCTCTGAATAGCTTAAACCTCGACAATGACTCGTCATGGCGACATACGAGCTTAAGCGATATAGGAATAGCCTCATGATGCTGGATAGCCCGAGTCCAGCTCTGATTAGCCGACGGTTCACAGGACTGAACTCGGGCTAACACGCTCTCAATATCGGTATACACAACAAAATTTACAGGACTACCCTTCGAGTATGATGAGAACTCAATCACTTCACCCTGATTAGGCATTTTGAGCACCTGGCACTGCATGCACTTCAATTGATGCTTTTTAAAGGCACCTTCATTATTGAAGTGCTTCAGGCAGGGCTCGCATACCCACTGTTTCCCGTGATGTTTGCTGAACTGTGATCTTGTCAGCTTTGACATATCCTTAATCAGGCAGTAGTGAGATCTTCCATCTTGTTCAATTAGTAATAGGTTGACATTGAGATCTTTCCTGCTGATGGTTTGGTATTGTGGTATAATAGCGCACTCCCTTTCTATTCCAAATACTGAAACTGATATTCCGTTGTTTTGCTGTTCAAAGTCTGGAATCTGGTGTAGGCTAACAGGGAAGTCTATCCCACTGTAGTTGAATGCAGTGAATAACTGTTTTGCAGGGTATTTGCTCGTTCTTTGACCATCGCGCTTTGCGGGATACTTTGCAGCGAGCAAACACCATGCAAAACAGTATTCATCTTCATTTTGTATGTTTATTACAGCTTTCTTGGCCTTGATAGCATTGGGTAACTCTATGTATCGCGATGCATTCAAGGGATCATAGAAGCTAGTTCCAATAACAAGAGCCCTGACAGCGAACAGAGATTTTGAGTTTGCACCTCCTTCGAAATTCGAGATGTTTTCTAGCATTTCATCGACCATAGAAGTGTATAAGGCATTGAGATTACTTGATTGAAGACCCAGCTTTGTCTTACTATTGAAAAAGATGGTTTCTGCATGCTCTTTTTCAGGAGATTGTATTAGGTAGGTGATCTCTATGGAGGAATTTACTTTAAACCCAGAAGAGCTTCTCCCGAGTACAGAAACCATCTCTCCCAATACAAGATGTCTGCATTCCTGCAGAAATTGACTGGGGTCAGCTATCTCTAAAGAGTTTTCTATGTGGCTATTGAAAAGGCGGCCCTTGAACGCCGATTCAATAACCTTACACTCTAGCTGAGTATGACTAACCTTTAGTTTTTTGGTGTTGTTCCCGTACTCGGTGTCGTCACTATCGGAGTCAGCAGTGGTGGTGGTGGGGTTGTCACAATGGTTGCGTCCGATGCCTGATGGCCCTGCAACTGGTGATGGAGGAGCCATTGAAGATCCTGGGCGGGCGAGGGGGCTAATTGTTTGTCCGTGTTCCTCTTCAGCCTCGTGAGGTCTTTTTGTACCCCGGAGCATTGCATCCTCAGGCTCCGGGCTCATGACCACTATTGAAGGTTCTATAACAATAATAAAGTGGAATTAATTGGAATGTCAGTTTAAATAGAAATGCAAGAATATAAGTTTGTTAAATCATTGGAGAAAAAGCTTAGTCACATGTTAATGCAACGATAATTATTTATATAATTGTATATTTTAATAAATAATAAAACGAGAGAAAAAGTTGATAGAGAAAAGTTATGCGTTAACGTAAGGATAATTATTATGTAATTGTATTTTAATCAATAAAAATGATTAAAAAATATTATTGAGAAAAGTTATGCGTTAACGTTACGTTAATTATTTATGTATTGATGTTACTAGAATAAATGAAGTTAAAAAAACTCACCATTCAATTCACGAAGCATCTGCAGGTACACGGTCCTGTATGCACAATTTTCGCAAGTGCACACATCGATGGGAATAATCGCCCATGGATCCCCTACAAGCATTGGCGCAACATCCTCGAATCCAGGAGGCGGCGGGGTCAGGTAGTCCTGTGAAAAGATAGGCGAGGGCAGGCTACCACCATCGTCCATCTCCACCGCACCGTCTGAAGTTGTTTCAGGAACTAGAACAAAGAAGCAAAGCAGAATTAGCTTCACATTGAACATTTTGATTGAAATGTGCTAATAAATTGAATGCTTCATTCCATTATTGAAGTTCTGAATTGTTCTCTGGTTATACATTGATTAACGATAAAGATAATATTTCTAGAAAAAGTGTAATAATATATCTAAACTCACCGTTCGCTTCGTTAAGCATCTTTATTGCAGCAACTTGGTATTCGCAGTTATTGCAAGTGCAGCACTGGTCCGAAGCGCTGCCCATGCCACCATTCACCCCTGTAACGGGAGTGACATCCTCAAATCCAGGTGGCGGCGGGATAATATAATCACCCCCCGATAAGATTGGTGACGGGGGGCTATTAAACATGTAAGTGCCTTGCAGCGGCATATCTGATATCAGATCCCCCGCCAGGGGTGTCGGCATGTTGTACATTGTGCTGTTATTAGCGGGCTCTCTATTGGCTTGCATAAATTGGTTAAGTCGAGAGCCCGCTCCTCTGACGAGTGCCGCTCTTGCTACTCCCATTGAGTTTGCAGTATTACCTGTGAAAAAGTTTAAATGTGTAAATTCATTGTTTTTATAACTGATAAAAGATGAATGAGTAGAGAAAGATGTGTAATATAAAATAAATGAGTAGAGGAAATCGTATGAATGTTAATAGAATGTTTTGTGAATAAGTCGTGTGAAGCTTTTCGAAAAGAGGAACGTGTAGCGAAAATCATATGAATGTTAATAGAAGAATGCGAGGTGAAATCATATGAATGTCAATAGAGAAATGAGTTGAGAAAACCATATGAATGTTTACAGAAGATATAGAGAAAATCATATAAATGTTACAAAAGAATGTGTGTTGAGAATAGCATGTGAATGTTTATGCAAGAAGAACGTGTAGTGAAATCATGTGAATATTAATAGAAGAACGCGATGAGAAATCATATGAATGTTATTAGTGGAATGTTAATAGAAGAACGCGATTAGAAATCATATGAATGTTAATAGAGGAATGTGACGGGAATATCATGAATGTTTGCAGAAGAAGAACGTATAGTGAAATCACATGAATGTTAATAGAAGAATGAGCGGAGAAATAATGTGAATGTCAATAGAGGAATGTTGAAAAACCATATGATTGTTTTCAGAAGAAGAAGAACGCGTAGTGAAATCATATGAATGTTAAGAGAAGAACGCGAGGAGAAATCATATGAATGTTTACAAAGAAGATGTAGGGAAAATTATATGAATGTTAATAGAAGAACGTGTAGTGAAATCATAGGAATGTTAATAGAAGAATGCTATGAGAAATCATATGAATGTTTACAAAAGAAGATGTAGAGAAAATCATATAAATGCTAATAGAAGAATGCTAGGAGAAATAATGTGAATGTTTATGCAAGAAGAACTTGTAGCGAAATCGTATGAATGTCAGACGAATGTTTTGAGAAGAACATGTGAATGTTTATGCATGAAGAACGTGTAACGAAAATCATATGAATGTTAATAGAAGAATGCGAGTAGAACTCATGTGAATGTTTACAGAAGAATGTGTAGCGAAATCGTATGAATGTTAATAGAGGAACACTGATTAGAGATTAAGTATGAATGTTTATGTCAGTATCTAAAGAACTATTTTTACACCATTGATGAAAGCGCTACATTTTTTAACAGTTCTGATGTTAATTGTTAAAGAAATGAAAAATTTAGATAAACAATATGGTATTCTTGCAATGACTCGTGTTTCACTTAGTCATGTAAAAACTCACTCACCTTGCATTATGTAGATTACGATGAATGCAGTCTGGAAGACAATATCTAAATTCGATGAAGCGAATCAATATACTTTAACTTAAAAGTCGCAGTGGCTTTCTTATGCGCCAGCGCTGGTTTATATAGGGAGCCTAGAGCCCCTCAGGCAATTTAAAGCGTTGGTCTGGCGGGGGGAGGGATGTTACACGTCACGTGATTATTGTATCCAATGACATCATCTCTTTCAGCGCATGCGCGCGTTGGCATGGCGGGGAGAGATGTTACACGACACGTGATTATTGCATCCAGTGACATCATCTCTTGCAGCGCATGCGCAGAGAGAAGTAGCCCTCGGGCAATTCAGGTGACGCCTGGAAGTCGGGGGGTGGAATGGGAGAAGAAAGAAAATAAAGAATCGTGTCTAGGCATCGGAATATCTAAGTATACGCAGGGGTTTAATATAAATAATTATATTTGATAAATACATTTTTAATATGCCCGTGCATAGTTTAATAGTTATTATAGCGTTTCGCAGGGCAGGATTCGAACTAGGGACCTCTGGTTCCTAAGAATACAGCTCGTTAAACGTTGTAATGTCGTGTATATTAAATTATATTTGTTAAACACATTTTAATCTGACCGTTCACTCTTCAATAATTTAGTATTTATTATGGCGTTTCGCTGGGTAAGGTTCAAACTATGGGCTTCTGGGTTCCTAAGAATACCTTTCATTAAAACAGCGTAATGTATAAAATTAAATTATATTTGTTAAATACATTTTTAATCTTATCGTGCACGCTTCCGTAATTTAATAGTTAGTAGGCATAGAGCTTGCAGGGTAAGACTCGAACTAGAAACCTCTGAACGGGCTTTAATCAGGGTAATGATATAATAATGTTTTACCCTAAGAAAATATCAACTTGGATACCTAAGTATACGCATGTGTTTAATATATTTTTAGAGCACGCATCCGTAATTTACTAGATGTTACACATTAGAGTTTGCAGGGTAAGATTCGAACTAGGGTCCTCTGAACGGTCTTTCATTAATTAGGATGATGATGTATAAAAATTGAATTATATTTGTTAAATACATTTTCAATCTGGTCTTGCATAGTTTAATAGTTATTGCGCGTTAGAGCTTCACTTGGTAAGACTCTAGCTAGAATTCTCTGAACGCCGTTTTTATTAATTAAGGTAATGGTATAATAATATCAATCATTAATTTCTCATTAGCAATAAACTTTTGATTACAGTAAGAATCGAACACCGATCTATGGATATCACTCAGAGGTTTAATGCACGTAATGAAATGTATATTAGGCGCTTTTTCAGTCACTGCCTGAAATGGGGCCAAGCAGAATGCTTGTTAACTATGCTCGGATATATTCGTAGGAGGTCGTAAAACATCGGAGAGAACTCCCTCAGGCAAAATCATAATGGCCGACCTGACGTTACGCAGAGTTGGTAAACAAGTTTCTCTCTCTTTCACACAAACAAGGACAGGACGAGTATAAAGCAACCCTCGAATTCTTTTGTTAAACTAGCAGGTGGCCAAACAATGGAAAAGGTCAGGCTTTGTTATGGAGCAGGTGTCTTTCTAAACTAGCCTTGCCCATGACAATAGAAAGACACACACAATAGAATCTCTTACACAATGGAAAGGGTCAGGCTTTGTTATTGGATTGTGGGATGAGTATGCCAGGTGGTCTTTCTAAAGAATGCTTGCACGGGACAATAGAAAGGCACACACAATAGAATCTCTTACACAATGGAAAGGGTCAGGCTTTGTTATTGGGTTGTGGGATGAGTATGCCAGGTGGTCTTTCTAAAGAATGCTTGCATCGGACAATAGAACGTGTTTCTCTGTTAACTGGCTTAGGTTCTCTTTGTTACAACCCTAATTCATCATGGGCTTTGTTCATTTTGACAGCTGAAGGTTAAGCATTGTTCTTTTGTTAAAAGCTAGTGTAACGAGTATGCCACGTGTTCGACACACAATGGAAGTGGGGGTGGGTAACTGACCAGGTGCAGAAGTGGCCTGATGTGGGATGGGTAGGAAAAACATCTCGCCTTTGTTACAGAACCTTAAATTTATGACCCCTTTGTTCGTTTTGACAGTTGATTGACAGCCTTAATTGCTTAACTGTCAAGCCTCCATTGTACTCAACATGATTTACGACCGCAGCTGCAACTAAAAGTACCAAGGAGCTGGGGGTGGGGGAGAGGAGGTGGGGGAGCTCATTTGCATATGAATAGCCATGCATAAATTAATTGCGCCAGAATGCCCATTTCCCCCCTACTCACGTGATATGTCAGCCTCTATACTGTGACCTACTCACGTTGGATATATTTCGTTATTAAATCACAACTGTGACACGTGAGTAGTCAGTCTGTAGATTGCGATCTACCTACCTTGGATACATTTTGTTATTGAATCAACAAAAGTGACACGTGAGTAGTCAGCCTCTAGACTGTGACCTACCAACCTTGGATACATTTTTATATTAAGTCACAAAAGTAACATGGAGGTATTCAGCCACTAGACTGTGGACTACTCACATTGGACATATTTTGATATTAAATCACAAAAGCGATACGTGTGTAGTCAGCCTCTAGACTCTGATCTACTTACCTTGGATACATTTTGATAATTAATTATAAAAGTGATATGTGGGTATTCAACTTCTAGAATTTGATCTCCTCACCTTGGAAACATATTGATATTAAATCACAAAAGTAACAAGTGAGCAATCCGACACTAGACTCTGATTTAATCACCTTGAATACGTTTTGAATTGAGCTACAACGGTGACACGTAAGTAGTCAGTCTCTAGACTTTGATCTGCTCACCTTGAATACATTTTGATATTAAACCACAAAAAATTGACACGTGTGTAGTCAACCTGTAGACTGGGATCTCGTCACCTTGAATACATTTTGTTAAAAAAATCATAAAAGTGACATATGAGTAGTCATCCTGTAGACTGTGTTCTAGTCACCATGGATATATTTTGATATTAAATCACAAAAGTGACACGTGAGTGGTCAGGCTCAGACTGTGATCTACACACCTTGGATACATTTTGTTATTAGATCACAAAAGTGACATGTGAGTAGTCAGCTTCTAGGTTGTGAACTATTCACCTTGGATACATTTTGTTATTAGATCACAAAAGTGACATGTGAGTAGTCAGCTTCTAGGTTGTGAACTATTCACCTTGGATACATTTTGATATTAAATCACAAATGTGACATGTGAGTAGTTAACCTCTAGACTGTGATGGACTTATCTTGGATACATTTTATTATTAAATCACAAAGGTGAGACGTGAGTATTCAGCCTCTAGACTGTGATTAACAAACCTTGGATATACTTTGTTGTTAAATCACAAAAGTGACTAGTGAAATGTCAGCCTCTAGACCGTGATCTAATCACCTTGGTTACATTTTTATATTAAATCACCAAAGTTGCATGTGAGTAGTCGGCCTGTAGACTGTGTTCTACTCACTTTGGTTACATGCTATTAAATCACATACTTGACAGTTGAGTGTTCAGCCTCTACACTGTGACCTACTCCCTGGGATACATTTTGTTATTAAATCACAAAAGTAGCACGTGATCTGTCAGCCTCTATACTGTGACCTACTCACTTTGGATATATTTCGTTAATAAATCACAAATGTGACACGTGAGTAATCAGTCTGTAGATTGTGATCTACCTACCTTGGATACATTTTGTTATTAAATCACAAAAGTGACACGTGAGCAGTCAGCCTCTAGACTGTGACCTACCCAACTTGGATACCTTTTGATATTAAGTCACAAAAGTGACAAGTGAGTTGTCCCCCACTAGACTGTGATTTAATCACTTGGATACATTTAGATATTAAATCACCAAAGTTGCATGTGAGTAGTCACCCTGTAGACTATAACCTACTCAACTTGGATACATTTTGTTATTAAATCACAAAAGTGAAACGAGAGTAGTCAAACTGTAGACTGTGACCTACTCACATTGTTTACATTTTGCTATTAAATCACAAAAGTGACATGTGAGTATTCATCCTCTACTCTGCGATCTACTCACCTTCGATATATCTTGATATTAAATAACAAACGTGACACGTGACTAGTCATCCTCTAGACTGTGTTCTACTCACCTTCAATATAACTTGATATTAAATCAAAAAAGTGACACGTGACTAGTCATCCTCTAGACTGTGTTCTACTCACCTTCAATATAACTTGATATTAAATCACAAAAGTGACACGTGACTAGTCATCCTCTAGACTGTGTTCTACTCACCTTCAATATAACTTGATATTAAATCAAAAAAGTGACACGTGACTAGTCATCCTCTAGACTGTGTTCTACTCACCTTCAATATAACTTGATATTAAATCACAAAAGTGACACGTGAGTAGTCAGCCTCTTGACTGTGACCTACCCAACTTGGATACCTTTTGATATTAAGTCACAAAAGTGACAAGTGAGTTGTCCCCCACTAGACTGTGATTTAATCACTTGGATACATTTAGATATTAAATCACCAAAGTTGCATGTGAGTAGTCACCCTGTAGACTATAACCTACTCAACTTGGATACATTTTGTTATTAAATCACAAAAGTGAAACGAGAGTAGTCAAACTGTAGACTGTGACCTACTCACATTGTTTACATTTTGTTATTAAATCACAAAAGTGACATGTGAGTATTCATCCTCTACTCTGCGATCTACTCACCTTCGATATATCTTGATATTAAATAACAAACGTGACACGTGACTAGTCATCCTCTAGACTGTGTTCTACTCACCTTCAGTATAACTTGATATTAAATCAAAAAAGTGACACGTGACTAGTCATCCTCTAGACTGTGTTCTACTCACCTTCAATATAACTTGATATTAAATCAAAAAAGTGACACGTGACTAGTCAGCCTCTAGACTGTGTTCTACTCAACTTGGATAGGTTTTGTTATTAAATCACAAAAGTGACACGACAGTAGTCACCCTGTAGACTGTGACCTTCTCACATTGGTTACATTTTGTTATTAAATCACAAAAGTGACATGTGAGTAGTCATCATCTACACTGTGATCTACTTGCCTTCGATATATCTTGTTACTAAATGACAATAGTGACACGTGACTGGATATCCTCTAGACTGTGTTCTACTCACCTTGGATACATTTTGATATCAAATTACAATAGTGACATATGGGTACTCAGCTTCTATACCGTAATCTACTCACCTTGAATTCATTTTGATATTATATCACAAAAGTGATATATGAGTACTCATCATCTAGACTGTGTTCTACTCACCCTGGATACATTTTGATATTAAATCACAAAAGCTACACGTGAGTAGTCAGCCTCTAGACTTTGGTCCACTCACCTTGGATACATTTTGTTATTAAATCACAAACTGATATTTGAGCAGTCAGCCTCTAGACTTTGGTCCACTCACTTTGAATACATTTTAGTATTAGGTCACAAAAGAGACATGGGAGTTCTTAGCTACTAGACTGTGATTTACTCAACTTATATACATTTTGATATTAAATAAAAAAAGTGACACGTGAGTAGTCAGCCTCTAGACTGTTGTCTACCTACCTTGGATACATTTTGATATTAAGTCACAAAAGGGATATGGGAATATTCAGCCTCTAGACAGTGATCTACTCTCCTTGAATATATTTTGATATTAGTTCACAAGAGTGACCCGTGAGTAGTCAGCCTATAGCCTCTTATAAACGCGCCTTGGAATACATTTTCTTATTAAATCACAAAAGTGAAATGTGAGTAGTCAACCTGTAGTCAGTGATTACTGGTTTACTCACCTTGGAGATATTTTGATATTAAATTACAAAAGTGACACGTAAGTATTATGCTTCTAGACTGCGATCTACTCACCTTGGATAGTTTCTGATATTAAATCACAAAGGTTACATTTGAGTAGTCAACCTGTAGACTACTCACCTAGGATACATTTTGTTTTTAAATCACATAAGTGACACGTGAGTAGTCAACCTCTAGACTGTGATCTACTCACGTTGAATACATTTCGTAATAAAATCACAAATGTGACACGTGAGTAGTCAGCCTCTTGACTATGATGTACTCAATTTGGATACATTTTGTTATGAAATCACAAAAGTGACACGTGGGCAGTCATTCTGTAGGCAGTGGTCTACCTACCTTGGATACATCTTTGTTATTAATTCACAAAAATTACATGTGAGTAATCAACCTGTAGACTGTGATCTAATCAACCTGGATACATTATGATATTAAATCATAAAAGTGGCATGTGGGTATTCAGCTTCTAGACTGTGATCTACTCACCTTGAATACATTTTGATATTAAATCACAAAAGTATTAGTTGAATAGTCAACCTGTAGACTGGGATCTCCTCACCTTGAATACATTTTGTTTTAAAATCACAAAAAATACACGTAAGTACCTATCGTCTAGACCTTGATCTACACACATTGGATATATTTTGTTACTAAATAACAAAGTGACAAGTGAGTAGTCAGCCTCTAGACTGTGAGCTATTCACCTTGGATACATTTTGATATTAAATCACAAAAGTTACATGTGAGTAGTCAACATCTAGTCTGTGATGTACTCATGTTGGATACATTTTGTAATTAAATCACAAAAGTGGCATGTGTGTAGTCAGCCTGTAGACTGTGATCTACTCACCTTGAATACATTTTTTTATTTAATCACAAAAGTGAAGGCTGAGTAGTCACCCCGTAAACTGTGACCTACTCACATTGGTTACATTTTGTTATTAAATCACAAAAGTGATATATGAGTATTCAGGCTCTAGACTGTGACCTACTCACCTTGGATAAATTTTGTTATTAAAACACAAAAGTGACACGAGAGTAATCACCCTGTAGACTGTGACCTACCCATAATCGTTATATTTTGTTATTAAATCACAAAATTGACATATGAGTATTCATCCTCTACAATGTGTTCTACTCACCTTGAATTCATTTTGTTATTAAATCAAAAAAGTGACATGTGAGTAGTCATTATGTACACTGTGATCTACTCACCTTAGATATATCTTATTATTAAATGACAAAAGTGACACTTGACTAGGCATTCTTCCATCTAGACTGTGTTCTACTCACCTTGTATACATTTTGATATTAAATTACAAAAGTGTCATGTGAGTAATCAACCTCTAGACTGTGATATACACACCTAGGATATATTTTGTTTTTAAATCACAAAACGACACGTGAGTAGTCAGCCTGTAGGCTGTGATCTAATCACATTGGATGCATTGTGTTACTAGATCACAAAAGTTACATACGAGTATTCAGCCTCTAGACAGTCAACTATTCACCTATAAGCATTTTGATTTTATGTCACAAAATTGACATGGGAGTATTTAACCTCTAAAATGTGATTTACTTATATTATATACATTTTGATATTAAATCACAAAAGTGACATGTGAGTAGTCAGCCTCTAGACTGTGATCTGCTCACCTTTGATACGTTTTGATATTAAGTCACAAAAGTGACATGGGAGTACTTAGCCTGTCATCTGTGATCTACTCACTTTGGATACATTTTGATATTAAGTCACAAAAGTGAATGGGAGTAGTCAGCATCTAGACCGTGATCTACTCACTTTGGACACATTTTTATTTTAAGTCACAAAAGCGACATGGGAGTATTTAGCCTCTAGACTGTGTTCACTCACCTTTGTTACATTTTCATATTAAGTCACAAAAGTAACACGTGAGTAGTCAGCCTCTAGCTTCTTATGTACTCACCTTGGAATATGTTTTGTTATTAAATCACAAAAGTGACATGGAAGTATTCAGCCACTAGACTGTGATCTACTCCCCTTGAATATATTTTGATATTAAACCACAAAAATGACATGTTAGTAGTGAGTCAGCAGACTGTGATCTACCTAACTTGAATGTATTTTGTTATTAAATCACAAAAGTTATATGTGAGTAGTCAAACTCTGCACTGTGATATACTGATTTACTCACCTTGGATACATTATGTTGTTAGACCACAAAAGTGACACGTGAGTAGTCAGGCTCTAGACTGTGATCTATTCACCTTGGATATATTTCGTTAATAAATTACAAATGTGACAGCGTGAGTATTCATACTCTACACTGCGATCTACATACCTTCGAATTATCTTGATATTAAATCACAAAAGTGACACGTAACTAGTCATCCTCCAGACAGTGACCTACCCAACTTGGATAGATTTAGTTACTAAATCACAAAAGTAACACGAGAGTAGTCAACCTTTAACCTCACTGTGATCTACTCACCTTTGATACATTTTGATATTAAGTCACAAAAGTGACATGGGAGTGCTCAGCCTGTAGTCTGTGACCTACTCACATTGGTAACATCTTGTTATTAAATCACAAAACTGATATGTGAAAATTCATCCTCTACACTGCGATCTAGTCAGCTTGGATGGATTTTGTTATTAAATCACAAAAGTGACACGAGAGCCATTACCCTGTAGACTGTGATCTTCTCACCTTAAATACATTTTCATATTAAATCACAAAAGAAACATATGAGTAGTCATCCTGTAGACTGTGAACTACTCACCATGGATATATTTTGATTTTAAATCACAAAAGTGACATGTAAGTAAGTATTCAGTCAGTAGACTGTGATCTGCTCACCTTGGATATATTTTGTTATTAAATCACAAAAGTGACACGTGAGGAGCCAGCCTCTAGACTGTGATCTGCTCCCCTTGAAAGCATTTTGCTATTAAATCACAAAAGTGACATGGGTGTACTCAGCCTGTAATATGTGATCTACTCACCTTGGATACATTTTGATATTAAATCACAAAAGTGGCATGTGAGTAGTCTGCATCTAGACTGTGATCTTTTCACCTTGGATACAGTTTGTTATTAAATCACAAAAGTGACATGTGAGTGGTCTGCCTCTAGACTTTGGTCGACTCTCTTTGGATGCATTTTGATATTAAGTCACAAAAGTGACATGTGAGTAGTCTGCCTCTAGACTATGGTCCAATCTCTTTGGATGCATTTTGATATTAAGTAACAAAAGTGACATGCGCGTATTCAGCCACTAGACTGTGATTTACTCAACTTATATACATTTTGATATTAAAACACAAAAGAGACATGTGAGTAGTCAGCATCTAGATTGTGAGCTACTCACCTTGGATATATCTCGTTAGTAAATTACAAAAGTGACAGGTGACTAGTCATCCTCTAGACTGTGTTCAACTCACCTTGGATATATCTTGTTATTAAATTACAAAAGAGACAGGTGACTAGTCATCCTCTAAACTGTGTTCTACTCACCTTGGATATATCTTGTTATTAAATTACAAAAGAGACATGTGACTAGTCATCCTCCTGACTCTGTTCAACTCACCTTGGATATATCTTGTTATTAAATTACAAAGGAGACAGGTGACTAGTCATCCTCTAGACTGTGTTCTACTCACCCTGGATATATCTTGTTATTAATTACAAAAGAGACAGGTGACTAGTCATCCTCTAGACTCTGTTCTACTCACCCTGGATATATCTTGTTATTAATCACAAAAGTGACATGTGAATAGTCAGCCTCTAGACTGTGATCTACTCACATTGGATACATTGTATACTAAATTTTAATAGTGACTTGTGAGTAGTCAGGCTGAGGACTGCGATCTACTCACCTTGGATAAATTTTGATATTAAACCACAAAAGTGACATGTGAGTAGTCAGCATATAGACTCTGATCTACTCAACTTGCATATACTTTGATGTTAAATCATAAAAGTGACGTGTGAGTATTCAGCCTCAAGGCTGATATCTACTCACCTTGAATACATTTTGATATTAAAAAACTAATGTGGCATGCGTGTATTTAGCCTCAAGTCTGATATCTACTCACCTCGGATACATTATGATATTAAATCACAGAAGTGACATGTCAAAAGTCAGGTTCTAGATTGTGATCTACTCACCTTGGATACATTTTGTTATTAAATCCTAAAAGTGACCTGTGAGTTGTCAGCCTGTAGACTGTGATCAACTCACGTTGAATACATTTTGTTATTAAATAACAAAAGTGACATGTGAGAAGTCAGGCTCTAGATTGTGATCTATTTACCTTGAATACATTTGTTATTAAATCACAGAAGTGACTTGTGAGTATTCAGCCTCTTGACTGTGATCTACTCACCTTGGATAGATTTTGATATTAAATCACAGAAGTGTAATGTCAGTTTTCTGCCTCTGGACTGTGATCTACTCACCGTGAATACATTTTGATATTAATTAACAAAAGTGAAATGTGGGAAGTCAACCTGTAGACTGTGATCTCCTCACCTAGGATACATTTTGTTATTAAATCACAAAAGTGACTAGTGATTAGTCAGCCTGTAGACTGTAATATATTCACCTTGGAAATATTTTGATATTAAATCACAAAAATGCTATGTGAGAAGTCAGCCTGTAGACTTTAATCTATTCACCTTGGATACATTTGGATATTAAATCACAAAAGTGACTTGTGAGTAATCAGCCTGAGGACCGTTATTTATTCACCTTGGATACGTTTTGGTATTAAATCACAAAGGGACATGTGAGTAGTCTGCCTCTATACTGCGATCTACTCACCTTGAATATATTTTGCTATTAAATAACAATAGTGACATATGGGTAATCAGCCTGTAGGCTATGAACTGCTCACCTCGTATACATTTTGATATTAAATCTCAAATGTGACACGTGAGAAGTCAACCTCTAGACTGTGATCTAATCACCTTAGATACATCTTATTAAATCACACAGTGACATGTGAGTAGTCAGCATCAAGACCGTTATCTACTAACTTTGGATACATCTTATTAAATCACAAATGTGACATGTGAGTTATATGCTTCTAGCCTTTGATATACCTACCTTGAATACATTTTGTAATTAAATCACAAAAGTGACGTGTGAGTAGGCAGCATCTAGTCTGTGATCTACTCTCCCTGGATACATTTGGATATTAAACACATAAGTGACATGTGAGTAATCAGCCTGAGGACTGTGATCTATTCACTTTGGATATATTTTGATATTAAATCACAAAAGTGACATGTGAGTAGTTAGTCTCTAGAATGTGTTCTACTCACTTTGGATATATTTTGATATTAGAACACGAAAGTGACATGCAATTGGTCAGTCTCTAGACTCTGATATACTCACCTTGAATATATTTTGATATTAAATCACAAAAGTGACATGTGAGTAGGCAGCATCTAGATCCACTAACGTTTGATACATTTTTATATTAAATCATAACAGTGACGTGTGAGAATTCAGCCTCTAGGCTTTGATCTGCTCACCTTGAATTTATTTTTATATTAAATCACAAATCTGACATGTGAGTAGTCAACCTGTAGACTGTAATCTACTCACCTTGGATAACTTTTGATATTAAATCACAAATGTGACATGTGAGTTGTCATACTCTAGACTGTGATCTACTTATCCTGAATAGACTTCGATATTAAATCTAAAAATTGGCATGTGAGTAGTCAACCTCTAGACTGTGATCTACTCACCTTAGATACCCTTTGATATTAAATCACAAAAGTTACACGAGAGTAGTCAGCCTGTAGACTGTGATAGGCTCTCCTTGGATACATTTAGTTATTAAATCACAAAAGTGACACGTGAGTAGTCAGCCTGTTGACTGTGATCAACTCAGCTTGGATACATTTTAATATTAAATCACAAAACTAGAATGCGAGTAGCCAGCCGGTAGTCTGTGATCTGCTCACTTTGAATACATTTTAATATTAAATCACAAAACAAGAATGCGAGTTGTCAGCCTGTAAACTGTGATCAACTCACTTTGTTACATTTTGAAATTAAATAACAAAAGCGATTTATGAGTTGTAAGCCTGCAGACTGTGATTAACTCACTTTGAACACATTTTGTTATTAAATCACAAAAGTGACATGTGAGAAGTAAGGCTCTAGGTTGTGATATATTCACCTTGAATACATTTTTTATTAAATTACAGAAGTGACTTGTGAGTATTCAGCCTGTAGAGTGCGATCTACTCACCTTGGATAGATTTTGACATTAAGTCACAGAAGTGACATGTCAGTGTTCTGCCTATGGACTGTGATCTACTCACCTTGGATAGATTTTGACATTAAGTCACAGAAGTGACATGTCAGTGTTCTGCCTATGGACTGTGATCTACTCACCTTGAATACATTTTAATATTAAATAACAAAAGTGAAATGTGGGAAGTCAACTTGTAGACTGTCATCTCCTCACCTAGGATACATTTTGTTATTAAATCAAAAAAGTGACACGTGAGTAGTCAGCCTGTAGACTGTAATACAACCACCCTGGAAATATTTTGATATTAAATCACACAAGTGACACGTGAGTAGTCAGTCTATAGACTGTGATCTACTCACATTGGATATATTTTGATATTAAATCAGAAGAGAGACATATGAGTAGTCAGTCTGTAGACTGTGAACTATTCACCTTGGATACATTTGGATATTAAATCATAAAGTGGCATGTGCGTAGTCAGCCATTAGACTGTGACTTATTCAACTTGGATACACTTGGACATTAAACCACAAAAGTGACACGTGAGTAGTCATCCTGTACACCCTTATCTACTCACCTTGGATACATTTGGATAATATAATCACAAAAGTGACACGTGTGTAATAAGCCTGAGGACTGTGAATTATTCACCTTGGATACATCTTCTTATTGAATCACAAATGTGATATGCGAATAATCAGCTTCTAGACTGTGACTTACTCACTTTGGATATATTTTGATTTTAAACCACAAAAGTGACATGTGAGTAGTCAGTCTCTAGACTGTCATCTACCTACTTTGGATATATTTTGATATTAAAACTTAATAGTGACATGCCAGTAGTCAGCCTCTGGACTATAATCTACTCCCCTTGAATAAATCGTGATATTAAACCACAAAAATGACATTTGAGCAGGCAGCTTCTAGACTCTGATCTACTCAACTTGTATACATTTTGATATTAAATCATAAAAGTGACGTGTGAGTATTCAGCCTCAAGGCTGATATCTACACACCTTGAATACATTTTGATATTAAATCACTAAGGTGAAGTTCGAGTAATTAGTCTCAAGGCTGATATCTACTCACGTTGAATACATTTTGATATTAAATAACTAAAGTGACATGCGTGTATTTAGCCTCATGGCTGATATCTACCCAGCTTGGATACATTATGATAATTAAATCACTAAAGTGACATGATAGTAGTCAAGCTGTAGACAGTGATCTACTTACCTTAGATACCTTTTGTTATTAAATTACAGAAGTTACACGTGAGTCGTCTACCTGAACACTGTGATCTACTCACCTTGGATAAATTTTTATATTAAATCACAAATGAGACATGTGAGCTGTCAATCGCTAGACTGTGATCTACTTACCTTGAATAGATTTCGAAATTAAATCTAAAAAGTGGCATGTGAGTAGTCAACCTCTAGACTGTGAACTACTCACATTGAATACATTTTTTTATTAAATCACAAAGGTGATATGCGAGTATGCAGCCTTTAGATTGTGATCTACTCACCTTGGATGTATTTTGATATTAAATCACAATATTACATGCCAGTATTGAGCCTCTAGAATTTGATCTACTCAACTTGGATAAATTGTGATATTAAATCACAAAAGTGACATGTGAGTATTCAGCCTCTAGGCTGTGATCTCCTCACCTTGGATATATTTTGATATTAAATCACAAAAGCGACATGTGAGTTGTCAACCTCTAGACTGTGATCTACTTAACTTGAATATATTTTGTTATTATTTAACAAAAGTGACATATGAGTAGTCAGGCTGTAGACAATGAACTACTCATCTTGAATATATTTTGATATTAAATCACAAAAGTTACACTGAGTCGTACGCCTGTAGGCTATGAACTACTCACCTCGTATACATTTTGATATTAAATCTCAAATGTGACACGTGAGTAGTCAACCTGTAGACTGTGATCTAAACACCTTGGATACATCTTATCTAACCACAAAAGTGACATGTGAATAGTCAGCTTATAGACCGTAATCCACTCAACTTGGATACATCTTGTTTAATCACAAAAGTGACATGTGAATAGTCAGCTTCTAGACTGTGATCTACTCACCTTGAATATATTTTGATATTAAATAACAAAAGTGACATGTGAGTAAGCGCCATCTTGGCTGTGATCTACTCACCTTGAATACATTTTGATATTAAATAACAAAAGTGACATTTGAGTAGTAAACCTGTAGACTATGATCTACTCAACTTGGATACATTTTGTTATAAAATCGCAAAACTTACACGTGAGAGGTCGTCGTCTAGACTTTGATGTACTCACCATGGATACATCTTATTTAATCACAAAAGTGGCATGTAAAGAGTCAGCTTCTAGACTGTGATATACTCACATTGGATGCATTTGTAAGTTAAATCACAAAAGTGACATGTGAATAGTCAGCCTGAGGACTGTGATCTACTCACCATGGATACTTCTTATTTAATCACACAAGTGACATATGAATAGTCAGCCTGTAGGCTGTGATCTACTCACATTGGATACATTTGGATACCAAATAACAATAGTGACATGTGAGTAGTCAGCCTGAGGACTGCGATCTACTCACCTTGGAGACATCCTATTTAATCGCAAAAGTGACATGTGAATACTCAGCTTCTAGACTGTGATATACTGACATTGGACATATTTGATTCTTAAATCACAAAAGTGACATGTGAGTAGTCAGCCTGTGGACAGTGATCTACTCACCTTCGATACATCTCATTTAATCACAATAGTGACATGTGAATACTCAGCTTCTAGACTGTGATCTACTCACCTTGAATATATTTTTATACTAAATCAAAAAAGGGTCATGTGAGTATTCAGCCTCTAGAATATGATCTACTCACCTTGAATATATTTTGATACTAAATCAAAAAAGGATCATGTGAGTATTCAGCCTCTAGAATATGATCTACTCACCTTGAATATATTTTGATACTAAATCAAAAAAGGGTCATGTGAGTATTCAGCCTCTAGAATATGATCTACTCACCTTGAATATATTTTGATACTAAATCAAAAAGGTGTAATGTGATTATTCAGCCTCTAGAATATGATCTACTCACCTTGAATATATTTTGATACTAAATCAAAAAGTGTCATGTAATTATTCAGCCTCTAGACTGTAATCTCTTCACATTGGATATATTTTGATATTAAATCACAGAAGTGCCATGTGAGTGTTCAGCCTCTAGACTGTGATCTACTCACATTGGATATATTTTGATATTAAATCCCAAATGTGACACGTGAGTAGTCAACCTCTAGACTGTGATCTAATCACCTTAGATACATCTTATTAAATCACAAAGTGACATGTGAGTTATAAGCTTCTAGCCTTTTATATATCTACCTTGAATACATTTTGTAATTAAATCACAAAAGTGACATGTGAGTTATAAGCTTCTAGCCTTTTATATATCTACCTTGAATACATTTTGTTATTAAATCACAAAAGTGACATGTGAGTTATAAGCTTCTAGCCTTTTATATATCTACCTTGAATACATTTTGTAATTAAACCACAAAAGTGACGTGTGTGTAGGCAGCATCTAGACTGTGATCTACTCACCCTGGAAACATTTGGATATTAAACACAAAAGTGACATGTGAGTAATCAGCCTGAGAACTGTGATCTACTCACTTTGGATGTATTTTGATATTAAATCACAAAAGTGACATGTGAGTAGTCAGCATCAAGACTGTGATTTACTCACCTTGGATACATTTGGATATTAAATCACAAAAGTGACATGTGAATAGTCAGCCTGTAGACTGCGATCTACTCACCCTGGATACATTTTGTTATTAAATCACAAAAGTGACACTGAGTAGTCAGTCTATAGACTGTGATCTACTCACATTGGATATATTTTGATATTAAATAACAAAAGTGACATGTGATTAGTCAGCCTGTAGACTGTGATCTATTCACCCTGGATACATTTTGTTATTAAATCACAAAAGAGAGACGTGAGTAGTCATCCTGTAGACTTTAATATATTCACCTTGGATACATTTGGATATTAAATCAGAAAAGAGACATATGAGTAGTCAGCCTGTAGACTGTGATCTATTCACCATGGATACATTTGGTAATTAAATCAGAAAAGAGACATATGAGTAGTCAGCCTGTAGACTGTGATCTATTCACCTTGGATACATTTGGATATTAAATCAGAAAAGAGACATATGAGTAGTCAGCCTGTAGACTGTGATCTATTCACCTTGGATACATTTGGATATTAAATCAGAAAAGAGACATATGAGTAGTCAGCCTGTAGACTGTGATATATTCACATTGGATACATTTGGACATTAAATCCCAAAAGTAACACGTGAGTAGTCATCCTGTACACACTGATCTACTCACCTTGGATACATTTGGATATTTAATCACAAAAGTGACACGTGTATAATAAGCCTGAGGACTGTGAATTATTCACCTTGGATACATCTTCTTATTGAATCACAAGTGTGATATGCGAATAATCAGCTTCTAGACTGTGACTTACTCACTTTGGATATATTTTGATATTAAACCACAAAAGTGACATGTGAGTAGTCAGTCTCTAGACTGTCATCTACTCACTTTGGATATATTTTGATACTAAAACATAATAGTGACATGCGAGTAGTCAGCCTCTAGACTATAATCTACTCCCCTTGTACAAATTGTGATATTAAACCACAAAAATGACATTTGAGTAGGCAGCATCTAGACTCTGATCTAGTCACCTTGAATACATTTTGATATTAAATCACTAAAGTGAAATGCGGGTATTTAGCCTCAAGGCTGATATCTACTCACCTTGGATACATTATGATATTAAATAACTAAAGTGACATGCGTGAATTTAGCCTCAAGGCTGATATCTACTCACCTTGGATACATTATGATATTAAATCACTAAAGTGACATGAGAGTAGTCAAGCTGTAGACAGTGATCTACTTACCTTGGATATCTTTTGTTATTAAATTACAGCAGTTACACGTGAGTAGTCTACCTGTACACTGTGATCTACTCACCTTGGATAAATTTTGATATTAAATCACAAATTGGACATGTGAGTTGTCAACCGCTAGACTGTGATCTACTTACCTTGAATAGATTTCGAAATTAAATCTAAAAAGTGGCATGTGAATAGTCAAACTCTAGACTGTGAACTACTCACATTGAATACATTTTGTTATTAAATCACAAAAGTGATATGCGAGTATTCAGCCTCTAGATTGCGATCTACTCACCTTGGACATTTTTTGATATTAAATCACAATATTACATGTCAGTATTCAGCCTCTAGAATTTGATCTACTCAACTTGGATAAATTGTGATATTAAATCACAAAATTGACATGTGAGTATTCAGCCTCTAGGCTGTGTTCTCCTCACCTTGGATATATTTTGATATTAAACCACAAATGTGACATGTGAGTTGTCAACCTCTAGACTGTGATCTACTCACCTTGAACATACTTTCTTTAAATCACAAAGTGACCTGTGAGTAGTGAAATCAAGACTGTGATGTACTCAACTTGGATACAACTTCCTATTAAATCACAAAGGTGACATGTCAGTAGTCAACCTCTAGACTTTGATCTACTCACTTTGGACACATTTTGTTTGTTAATCACAAAAATACACGTAAGTATTCAGCTTCTGGACTGTAATCTACTCAGCGTGGATACATTTTGTTATTAAATCCCAAAAGTGACTTGTAAACTGTGATCAACTTACTCTGAATATATCTTGTTATTAAATCACAAAAGTGACTTGTGAGTTGTCAGCTTGTAAACTGTGATCAACTCACTCTGAATATATTTTGTTATTATATCACAAAAGTGACATGCGAGTATTTAGCCTATAGATTGTAATCTACTCACCTTGATACACTTGTTATTAAATCACAGAAGTCACTTGTGAACTGTCATCAACTTACTCTGAATATATTTTGTTATTAAATCACAAAAGTGACTTGTGAGTTGTCAGCTTGTAGACTGTGATCAACTCACTCTGAATATATTTTGTTATTATATCACAAAAGTGACATGCGAGTATTTAGCCTATAGATTGTGATCTACTCACCTTGAATACACTTGTTATTAAATCACAGAAATGACTTGTGAGTATTCAGCTTCTTGACTATGATCTCCTACACCTGGGAAACATTTTGTTACTAAATCACAAAACTGGCACGTGAGTAGTCAGCCAGTAGAGTGTAATCTACTCAACTTAGATACTTTTGGATATTAAATCACAAAACTTGCATGTGAGTAGTCAGCCTGTAAAAAGTGATCTACTCACCTTGGAAAGATAAGAATATTAAATCACAAACGTGGCATGTAAGTTGTCAGCCTGTAGACTGTGATCTACTCACCTTGGATACATTTGGATATTAAACAACAAAAGTTACGTGTGAAAAGTCAGCCTGTAAAGTGTGATCTACTCACCTTGAATACATTTGGATATTAAACAACAAAAGTTACGTGTGAAAAGTCAGCCTGTAGACTGTGATCTACTCACCTTGGATACATTTGGATATTAAACAACAAAAGTTACGTGTGAAAAGTCAGCCTGTAAAGTGTGATCTACTCACCTTGGATACATTTGGATATTAAACAACAAAAGTTACGTGTGAAAAGTCAGCCTGTAGACTGTGATCTACTCACCTTGGATACATTTGGATATTAAACAACAAAAGTTACTTGTGAAAAGTCAGCCTGTAGACTGTGATCTACTCACCTTGGATACATTTGGATATTAAACAACAAAAGTTACGTGTGAAAAGTCAGCCTGTAGACTGTGATCTACTCACCTTGGATACATTTGGATATTAAACAACAAAAGTTACGTGTGAAAAGTCAGCCTGTAAAGTGTGATCTACTCACCTTGGATACATTTGGATATTAAACAACAAAAGTTACGTGTGAAAAGTCAGCCTATAAAGTGTGATCTACTCACCTTGGATACATTTGAATATTAAATCACAAAAGTGGCATGTGAGTAGTCAGCCTCTAGACTGTCATCTACTCAGCTTAGATGCCTTTTGATATTGAATCACAAAAGTGACACGAGAGTTGTCAGCCTGTAGACTGTGATCTACTCACCTTGGATGCATTTGGATATTAAATCTCAAAGGTGACACGTGAGTAGTCAGTCTATAGACTGTGATCTACTCACCTTGGCTACATTTAGATATTTAATCACAAAAGTGACATGTGAATAGTCAACTTCTAGACTGTGATCTACTCACATTGAATACATCTACTTATTGAATCACAAAAGTGTCATGTGAGTACTCAGCCTGTAGACTGTGATCTACTCACCTTGGCTACATTTAGATATTTAATCACAAAAGTGACATGTGAATAGTCAACTTCTAGACTGTGATCTACTCACATTGAATACATCTACTTATTGAATCACAAAAGTGTCATGTGAGTACTCAGCCTGTAGACTGTGATCTACTCACCTTGGATACATTTGGCTATTAAATCACAAAAGTTACATTGTGTAATGAGCCTGAGGACTGTGATATACTCACCTTGGATGCATTTGGATATTAAATCACAAAAGTGGCATGTGAGTACTCAGCCTGTAGACTGTGATCTACTCACCTTGGATGCATTTGGATATTAAATCACAAAAGAGGCATGTGAGTACTCAGCCTGTAGACTGTGATCTACTCACCTTGGATGCATTTGGATATTAAATCACAAAAGTGGCATGTGAGTACTCAGCCTGTAGACTTTGATGTACTCACCTTGGATGCATTTGGATATTAAATCTCAAAGGCGAGACGTGAGTAGTCAGCCTTTAGACTGTGATCTACTCACCTTGGATGCATTTGGATATTAAATCACAAAAGTGACACGTGTGTAATCAGCCTGTAGACTGTGATCTACTCACCTTGGATGCATTTGGATATTAAATCTCAAAGGTGAGACGTGAGTAGTCAGCCTTTAGACTGTGATCTACCCACCTTGGCTACATTTGGATATTTAATCACAAAAGTGACAGGTGAATAGTCAGCTTCTAGACTGTGATCTACTCACATTGGATACATCTACTTAATGAATCACAAAAGTGGCATGTGAATAGTCAGGTTCTAGACTGTGAGCTACTCACCCTGTGTACATCTTATTGAATCACAAATGTGACATGTGAATAGTCAGCTTCTAGACTATGATCAACTCACTTTGGATTCATTTAGATATTAATCACAAAAGTGACATGTGAATAGTCAGCCTGTAGACTGTGATCTACTCACCTTGGATATACCTTGCATATATTTTGATATTAAATCACAAAAGTGACATGTGAATAGTCAGCCTGTAGACTGTGATCTACTCACCTTATATACATTGTGATATTAAATCACTAAAGTGGCATGCGTGTATTTAGCCTCAAGGCTGATATCTACTCACCTTGGATACATTATGATATTAAATCACTAAAGTGATATGTGAGTAGTCAAGCTGTAGACTGTGATATACTCACCTTGGATACCTTTTGTTATTAAATTACAGAAGTAACACGTGAGTAGTCCACCTGTAGACTGTGATCTACTCACCTTGGATAAATTTTGATATTAAATCACAAATGAAACGTGTGAGTAGTCAACCTCTAGACTGTGATCTGCTCAGCTTAGATGCCTTTTGATATTAAATCAGAAAAGTGACTTGTGAGTTGTCAACCTGTAGACTGTGATCAACTTACATTGAATACATTTTGTTATTAAATCACAAATTGACATGCGAGTATTCAGCCTCTAGACTGTGATCTACTCACCTTCAATATATTTTGATATTAAATCACAATATTACATGTCAGTATTCAGCCTCAAGACTGTGATCCACTCAACTTGGATAAATTTTGATATTAAATCAGAAAAGTGACATGTGAGTTTTCAACCTCTAGACTGTGATCTTCTCACCTTGAGCACACTTTCTTTTTAAATCACAAAGTGACCTGTGAGTAGTGAGCATCAAGACTGTGATGTACTCACCTTGGATACAACTTCCTATTAAATCACAAAAGTGACATGCGTGTAGTCAACCTCTAGACTTTGATCTACTCACCTTGGACACATTTTATTTTTTAATCACAAAAATACATGTAAGTATTCAACTTCTAGACTGTAATCTATTCAGCGTGGATACATTTTGTTATTAAATCCCAAAAGTGACTTGTGAGTTGTCAGCTTGTAAAGTGTGATCAACTTACTCTGAATATATCTTGTTATTAAATCACAAAAGTGACATGAGAGTATTTAGCCTCTAGATTGCGATCTACTCACCCTAAGTACACTTGTTATAAATCACAGAAGTGACTTATGAGTATTCAGCTTCTTGATGTGATCTACTCACCTTGGATACATTTTGATATTAAATCATAAAAGTAACGTGTGAGTTTTCAGCCTCTAGACTTTGACCCTCTCACCCTGAATACATTCTGATATTTAATCACTAAAGTGACATGCGAGTATTTAGTCTCAAGACTGATATCTAGTCACCTTGGATACATTATGATATTAAATCACAAAAGTGACATGTGAGTAGTCAAGTTGTAGACTGATTTCTACTTACCCTGGATACATTTTGATATTAAATTATAAAAGTGACGTGTGTGTAGTCAACCTGTAGGCTGCGATCTACTTACCTTGGATATATTTTGTTATTAAATTACAAAAGTAACACGCGAGTAGTCAACCTGAAGGCTGTGATCTACTCTCCTTGGATACATTTTGATATGAAAATCACGAAAGTGACCTGTGAGTTGTCAACCTCTAGACTGTGATCTACTCAACTTGGAAACATTTGTTATTAAACCACAAAAGTGACACGTGAGTATTCAGCCTGTAGAGTGTGATCTACTCACCGTGGATATATTTGGATATTAAACCACAAAAGTGGCATTTGAGTAGTCAGCCTGTAGACTGTGATCTACTCACTTTGGATACATTTGGTTAGTAAATCACAAAAGTGGCATGTGAGTCGTCAGCCTGTAGACCGTGATCTCTCACCATGGATACATTTTGTTATTAAGTCACAAAAGTGACACGTGAGTACTCAGCAAGAGGACGTTGATCTACTAACCTTGGATACATTTGGATATTAAATCACAAAAGTGACATGTTAGTAATCAGCCTGAGGACTGATTTATTCACCTTGGATACATTTTGTTATTAAATCACAAAGGGACATGTGAGAAGTCAGCCTGTAGACTGTGATCTGCTCACCTTGGTTACATTTTGTTATTAAATTCGAAAAGTGACATGTGAGTATTCAGCGTCTTGGTCGTGATCTACTCACCTTGAATACATTTTATTATTTGATAAAGAAATGACATGTGAGTAGTCACTCACTAGACTGTTATCTACTCACCTTAAATTTCTTTTGCTATTAAATAACGTAAGTGACATATGAGTACTCAGGCTGTAGATAATGAATTACTCACCTTGAATATATTTTATATTAAATCACAAACGTTACACCTGAGTAGTCAGCCTGTAGACTATGAACTACTCACCTTGTATACATTTTGATATTAAATCACAAATGCGACACGGGAGTAGTCAGCTTGTAGACTGTGATCTACTCACCTTGGATGCATTTGGATATTAAATCTCAAAGGTGACACGTGAGTAGTCAGTTTATAGACTGTGATCTACTCACCTTGGCTACATTTAGATATTTAATCACAAAAGTGACATGTGAATAGTCAACTTCTAGACTGTGATCTACTCACATTGAATACATCTACTTATTGAATCACAAAAGTGACATGTGAGTAGTCAAGCTGTAGACTGTGATCTACTTAACTTGGATACATTATGTTATTAATTTACAAAAGTGACACGTGAGTAGTCAACCTATAAACTGGTATCTACTCATATTGGATAAATTTTATATTAAATCACAAATGTTACATGTGAGTTGTCAACCTCTAGACTGTGATCTACTTACCTTGCATAGATTTCGATATTAAATCTAAAAAGTTGCATGTAAGTAGTCAACCTCTAGACTGTGATCTACTCAGCTTAGAAACCTTTTGATACTAACTCACTAGCCTGTAGACTGTGATCACCTCACCTTGGATACATTTTGTTATTAAATCACAAAAGTGTCACGTGAGTAGACAGCCTGTAGACTGTGATCTACTTACCTTGGATACATTTTAGTATTAAATCACAAACTTGGCATGCGAGTAGTCAGCCGGTGGACCATGATCTGCTCACCTTGGATACATTTTGTTATTAAATCACAAATGTGACATGGGAGTATTCAGCCTCTAGACTGTGATCTACTCACCTTGGATATATTTTCATATTAAATCACAATATTAGATATCAGTATACAGGGTCTAGATTTTGATCTACTCAAATTGGATAAGTTTTGATATTAAATCTCAAAAGTGACATGTGAGGTTCAACTTCTAGACAGTGATCTACTCACCTTGAACACATTTTCTTTTTAAATCACAAAGTGACCTGTGAGTAGTGAGCATCAAGACTGCGATCTACTCACCTTGGATACAACTTCCTATTAAATCACAAAAGTGACATGTGAGTAGTCATCCTGTAGATTGTGTTCTACTCACCATTAATACATTTTGATATTAGGTCACAAAAGTAACATGGGAGTAGTCAGCCTCTAGACTGTGATCTACTCACCTTGGATAGAACTTCCTATTAAATCACAAAAGTGACACGTGAGTAGTCAGCCTGTAGAGTGTGATATACTCACCTTGGATAAATTTGGAAATTAAATCACAAACGTGGCATGTGAGTAGTCAGCCTCTAGGCTGTGATCTACTCACCTTGGATACATTTGGATATTAAGTCACAAAAGTGACACGTGAGTAGTCATCCTGTAGAGTGCAATCTACTCACCTTGGATATATTTTGATATTAAATTAAAAAAGGACATGTGAGTAGTCAGTCTCTAGACTGTTTTCTACTCACCATGCATTCATTTGGATATTAAATCACAAAGGGCATGTGAGTTGTCAGTCTCTAGACTGTGATCTGCTCGCCTTGGATACATTTTGATATTAAATCACAAAGGGCCATGTGAGTGGGCAGCCTGTAGACTGTTATCTACTCACCTAGGATACATGTTGTTATTAAATTAGAAAAGTGACACGTGAGTATTCAGCCCCTAGACCGTGATCTACACACCTTGAATCGATTTTATTATTAAATAAAGAAATAACATATCAGTAGTCAGCCTCTAGACTGTGATATACTCACCTTCAATACATTTTGTTATTAAATAATAAAAGTGACATATGAGTAGACAGCCTGTAGATTATGATCTGCTCACCTTGAATACATTTTGGTATTAAATCAGAAAAGTTATACGCGAGTAGTCAGCTTGCAGACGTTTAACTACTCACCTTGAATACATTTTATTATTAAATCACAAAAGTGACATTTGAGTAGTCAGCCTCTAGACTGTGATCTACTCACGTTGGATACATCTTATTAAATCACAAAAGTGACATGTGAGTAGTCAGCCTCTAGACGTTGATCTACTCACCTTGAATACATTTTGTTATTAAATCACAACAGTGACATGTGAGTAGTCAGCCTCTCGACTGTGATCTATTCATCTTGGATACATTTTGTTATTAAATCACAAAATTGACATGTGAGTAGTCAGCCTCTGGACTGTGTTCTACTGAACTTTGTATACATTTTGTTATTAAATCACAAAAGTGACATGTGAGTAGTCAGCGTCTAGACTGATATCTACTCTCCTTGGATATATTTTTTATTAAGTCACAGAAGTGACATGTGGGTAGACAGGCTCTAGACTGTGATCTACTCACCTTGGATACATTTTGTTTTTAAATCACAAATGTGACAATTTAGTAGTCAGCCTCTACACTGTGATCTACTCACCTTGGGTACATTTTGTTATTGAATCACAAAAGTGACATGTGAGTAGTCAGCCTCTAGACTGAGATCTACTCTCCTTGGATACAGTTTGTTATTAAATCACAAAAGTGACATGTGAATAGTCAGCTTCTAGACTGTTATCTACTCTCCTTGGATACAGTTTGTTATTATATCACAAAAGTGACATGTGAGTAGTCAGCCTCTAGATTGTGATCTACTCACCTTGGATACATTTTGTTATTAAATCAGAAAAGTGACATGTGAGTAGTCAGCCTCTAGAGTGTGATCTACTTTCCTTGGATACATTTTGTTATTAAATCAGAAAAGTGACGTGTGAGTAGTCAGCGTCTAGACTGGGATCTACTTTCTTTGGATACATTTTGTTATTAAATCAGAAAAGTTACATGTGAGTAGTCAGCCTCTAGACTGGGATCTACTCACCTTGGGTACAGTTTGTTATTAAATCACAGAAGTGACATGTGAGTATTCAGGTCAGTTTCAAGACTGTGGTCTACTGACGTTGCATATACACTGCCGTTTATGAAAATTGCAGCACTAAGAATGGAACCCATGAATTTAATAGCACAGTATATGACAAGTAACAAATGATAAAGTTTCAAAGCTATACATTGCCATTGAGCAGTAATATTCAGCATTTGGTATGGCCTCCATCTTGCGCTGCAGTTAGAGCTGTATTTCTCCGTGGAATTGAATCATAAAGGCTCTGAATAAGTTTCTGAGGGATTTCCTCCTACGTAGTTTGTAATCGAGCACGCAAGTCCGTGACACTTGTTACTGGAGAACCGTGACGCACCAGTTGCCGACCAATTATATCCCAGACATGTTCGATAGTCGATATGTCAGGCTTACGTGCAGGTTAGGGAAGTAGTGGTACCCGTTGCTCTTCGAGGAAGGTTTGTACATTTCTAGCAAAATGTAGCCGGGCATCGTCCTGTTGAAATGTTGCCTGTGGACATGTCTTAAGCACCGGGAATACCTCAAGCTTTACAACCACTGTTAGGTACCGGTTGCTGTACAAAGTGCCCTCAATTCGTAGGAGGCGAGCTCGGTTGTTGTAACCAATGCCGCCCTAAACCATTATATCTGGTGTTTCTCCGCTATACCGCTCAACAATCCAGTCCTCCAGGTTGCGCTCATCACGGTACCGCA
This sequence comes from Deroplatys truncata, assembly GCA_030765065.1. Lineage (NCBI taxonomy): Eukaryota > Metazoa > Arthropoda > Insecta > Mantodea > Mantidae > Deroplatys > Deroplatys truncata. The sequence continues at coordinate 333,187,587 of CM060975.1, read as the reverse complement.
GGACACGTATGCGGCCATCACTTTAGGACACGCTGAAGCGGAACCCGTCCGTAAAAACCACATTTTGCCACTCAGCCACCCATCGCATACAGAGGAGTTTGTGGTTTCTGGACAATGGAACCCAACCTAATGGCATGCATGCAACCAGTCCAACCTGCAACAGACGGCGACCAACCGTTGATGCAGATCTTTTGCGGTGCTCCAGCGTCGAGCCAACACTGTGGATGAAGCTGTACGGCCCGTTATGGCCATGCGGACAAGATGACAGTCATCTCGTGCTGTGGTCCAGTACTCGCTCTTCGCTGCGTAAGACCATCATCGATCCACTGCTTCCATACACGCATCACTGTCGTAGCAGCATGCCCTGTCACGTAATGACAAACTCGCTTCCCGGAGAAGAATCATTCTGCCCCGTTCCAACTCACTCACATGTCGATATGGCTCACTTTGACGTCAACGAGGCATACTGGCACGCACTTTATCCTTTCCACCTTGTTTAACAGCTCTGCACTGACTACACTGGGCGCAACAGTGACCTTGTCGGCCTACGTGTACCCTGTCTCTCTGCACACCTAATCACTTGTTCCTTGCACACTCTTCTACACCACCAAATTTGGGGTTATTCGGGAAATTCCTTCTTGGTGTTACAATTTTCACAAACAGCAGTGTATTTTGATATTATATCACAATAGTGGCATGTGCTTAGTCAGCTTCAAGACTATGATCTACACACCAAGTACTCATTTTGTTATATCGCCAACTGACATATGAGTAGTCAGCCTCAACAGTGCGACCTACTCACTTAGTATATACTTTGTTATTATATCACAGAAGTGACATGTGGGTAGTGGCTTCAAGATTGTGATCTACTCTACTAGTATATATTTTATATTATATCACAACATTTACGTGTGAGTGGTCAGTTTCAAGACTGTGCTCTACTCAACTAGTACTCATTTTGATATTATATCACAAAAGTGACATGTGGGTAGTCGGCTTCAAGATTGTGATCTACTCTACTAGTATATATTTTATATTATATCACAACATTTACGTGTGAGTGGTCAGTTTCAAGACTGTGATCTACTCAACTAGTACTCATTTTGATATTATATCACAAAAGTGATATGTGGGTAGTCGGCTTCAAGATTGTGATCTACTCATCTATTACTCATTTTGTAAATAATGATATGGCCGCTCATTAAGTGCTGTGGTTCTTAGCGTCCCATTTTATATTGGGCGTGAAAGACCGGTAATTTTGCTCAGAGGGTTCTTTATCAGGTTTGAGGTTCTTTTAAGTGCCGTAAATCTACGACACTGGACCTCCGGCTTTACTTCCCTTCCGAAGAAAGCCATGCTAAGGATTTTTACGCCCGAAAAAATCCATCACCCTCCACCGGGTTTGAGCACGCGAACTCGGGAACAAGCTTTCAAGGTTGTGATGTACATACCTAGTATATATTTTGATATTATATCACAAATGTGATACATGAGTGGTCAGCTACAAAACTGTGATTTAGTCACCTGGTATGTATTTTGTTATATCAAAGTGACATTTGTGTAGTCAGCTTCAAGGTTGTGATCTACTCCCCAGTACATTTTTTATATCACAAAAGAGACATTTGAGTAGTCAGCTTCAGGACTGTGATCTACTCACCTAGTATATATTTTGATATTATATCACAAAAGTGACCTGCGAGTAGTCAGCTCCAAGCGTGTAACCTACTCATCTAGTGTATATTTTTATATTATATCACAAAAGTGACCTGCGAGCAGGAGGTTTCAGCTTTGTGATCCACTCACGTAGTACTGATTTTGTTATATCACAAAAGTGACATGTGTTTAGCCAGCTTCAAGACGGCGATCTACTCACCTAATGTACATTTTGAAACTACATCATAAAAGTGACATATGAGCTGTCGGCTTCAAGACTGTGATCTACCCACCTAGTGTATATATATATATATATGGATGTTATATAAAAAGTGACATGTGAGCTGTAGGCTTCAAGACTGTGATCCACTACCCTAGTATAGGTTTTGATATTATATCACAAAAGTGACATATTAGTAGTTCGCTGCTATGGCAAGGATATGCTGACGCATCTCATTGCTGAGAGCATTTCATATACATCCATGGGTAATACCAGTAATATTCCTGCAATTGTTAACAGTAGAGTCTCCCCCTTTTTAAGCTAAATAAGAGATATGGAAAGATATTGCAATTAATTAAAACAGGGAAATTAGACAAATATTGCATACAATCAACAAAAAGACATTACTAATTAACAGTATTTCATCAAAATATTCAAAGTTTAAGAAATAAAATTTATGAGTTATTAATTAGTTTCAGAAATGAAAGTACAAACACAGATATCTTATGCATAACGGAATATCACAAGAACAAACAGGAAATATTACATATCTCAATGGAAGGCCACAACAGAGCAGCATATTACTGTAGAAAAAAACTCTATAAAGGAGGTGTGAGTATCTTGGTTAAGAAAAACACAGAGTTTGACAATATTGATCTCGATAAATACTATATAGAATAAACATTTGAGTGTTGCACGGTTCATATAAAAAGCCAGACAATGAACTAATTATATTAACAGTATACAGAGCCCCAACTGCCAATTTTGAAAACTTCATATACAATCTGGATGCTGCTCTAAAATATCTATTCAAGCCTAAAATTGAATTTATCCTTTGTGATGACTTAAATATAGACTTCATTAAAGACAGCAACCAAAAGGAACAAATTTGTTCATTATTAAGAACATACAACCTTATGCATACAGTGAACTTTCCAAATAGAATTCAAAAAAATTCCAAAACAGCTATTGATAATATCTTCATAGATATGTCTAAAAATGAGTACCATGAAATCCAACCCTTAACTAATGGACTTTCAGACCATGATGGACAGTTGCTTAAAATCAATTATAACTTTCCCCATTCCAAAATAAGGAATCATGTATCCAACTACCGAGTCATTAACAGTGAGAACATAAAACTCTTTAATTGCCAGCTTTCGGAACAATCCTGGAAAGAAATATACAAAAGAACAATCTGAATGACCAGTTTAACTCCTTTCTAAATACTTTCATAAGGATTCATAACTCAAGTTTTCCATCTCATGTAAAGAAAATTAACACACCTAGAAATGGCTGGTTAACACAAGGTATTAAGATATCCTGCAAACACAAAAGAGAACTCTATATGGCTACTAGAGAAAGTAACTGTGAGAAACATAGACAACACTATAAAAAATATTGTAAAATTTTAAAAAAGGTTATAAATGTAGCTAAAAAACTCTGCTATGAAAAGCAGATAGTCCTCAAATAACAAGCCTAACACAATATGGAAAATTATAAAAAAGACACTGGTAAACATCACACAAAAAATGAAATAAAAGAAATTAGAGTAAATCATATCACCACAAAAGAACCACAAGAAATAGCAACATTATTTAATGAGTATTATACTCAGTTAGTGTAAAGTTTACTGTTGCGGTCCAAACAAGTGGAGGACCCTATTTAATATTTGAAAAAAGCAAGCTTAGAACAGCCTATTTGCACAGAAATAGTATCCACGAGCACGATAGGAGTAAATAAAACAATAAAATCCCTCAAAAGGAAGAATTCATCGGATTATGACGAAATAACTACTAAGATATTAAAACTATGCGCCGATAAAATTAGCAAACCTTTAAGTCATATATGCAACTTCTCCTTTGTAACAGGGACTTTTCCTGACAGGCTAAAATATTCTATAGTTAAACCACCACACAGGAAAGGGCAAAAGTCACAACTGTCGAAATATAGACCAGTATCATTACTAACTGCTTTCTCCAAAGTATTTGAAAAAGTTATGTTAAAACGAATATGTCACCACCTAATTAAAAATAATATTTTAGCAAAGGAGCGGTTTGGATTTAGGAAAAACATGCCAACCAATTATTCCACTTTCAACTTAACGAATGAAATTTTGAAATCACTTGATAATAAATGTAACACACTAGGAATATTCTGTGACCTATCAAAATCATTTGACTGTGTAAATCATAACATACTCTTATCAAAATTATCATATTATGGCATTAAGAATAAAACATATCAATGGATCACATCTTACCTATCAAACAGACATCAAAAGGTCATAATAAATACTGCAGATAATTCCAAAATATACTCAAAATGGTCAGAAATAAAGCATGGTGTTCCACAAGGTTCGATTTTGGGTCCATTATTGTTTCTAATATATGTCAAAGACCTCTCCAGAGTAATAAATGAACATGCTCACCCAGTTCTTTTTGCAGGTGATACAAGTATTATAATTAAAGAACACAACATCAGTCGCCTCTCGGAGTTATCCAACGGTATTTTCAGTGTGTTAAATAATTGGTTCGATAGTAACAAAATTCCTATAAACTTTGAAAAAACTAAGTATATCAATTTTCGCACAAAAAATAAAAGTATTGCAAACATAAGAATTGAACATGAAAGCAATTAAATTACTGAAACTTGTAGCATAAAATTTCTTGGTCTTATTATAGATCAAAATATGAATTGGAAAGACCATATTGACTACATTCTACCAAAACTAAGCTCTGCATGTTTTGCAATTAGATGATTAATTCATTTTACAAATAAAGGCATCCTAAAAACAGTATATTATGCTTATTTTCATTCAATTATGACTTATGGAATAACATTTTGGGGAAATTCAGTAGACGCAAAAAAGGTATTTTTTTACAAAAAAGGTAATAAGAATAATGGCAGGTGTAAAGAAATCAACTCATTGTAAACCACTATTCAAAACATTTGGAATTCTACCATTAGCCTGTGAGTATATTGTAGCTGTACTTTTAACCGTGGTTGACCATCCAGAAGTGTTCATAAAAAATTCAGACATACACAGCAAACAAACCAGAAATGGGCAGGACTTACACAGGCCAAGCAATAACCTACAAGTATTCCAAAAAGGGGCTTACTACAATGGTAGAGTATTATTTAATTCACTTCCATCACATATTAAGGAACTGAAAACTAATAATAATAATAATAATAATAATAATAATAATAATAATAAAAAATTCAATATAGCATTAAAAAGATAACTAATCACTCACACCTTCTTTACAGAGGAGGATTTCTTTCATTCAAAAAAATAACTGACTATAAAATGTTACCAAATTGTATAAATACATTAAGTATAAATAATGTTGTTTTCAAAACTTTTAGCTCTAACGTACTCTAAATAAGAACTACAATTTATTTACATACAAGTACACAACTTAATTATGTATTTATGACGTAATCTACATCCTAGAGTAGACTAGTTTTCTTTAAGCTGGTCTAACTCACTATAGCGTCTACAGATTGAGATGTTATGTTACTGTGAATTACTCACCTAGTATATATTTTCATATTATACGCAAAAGTGACATGTTGGTAACCAAATTCAAGATTGTGATGTACTCACCTGTTATATACTTAGATATATCACAAAAGTGATGTGTTGTAGTAAGCTTCCAGATTGTGATCAACTCACTTATAATATATTTTATATTGTATCACAGGGGTTACAAGTGAGTAGCTAGCTACAAGACTGTGATATATTCACCTAGTATATATTTCGATATTATATAACAAAAGTACCATGTGAGTAATGGGCTTCAAGATTGTGATATACCCACCTAGTATATATTATGGATGTTATATTGTAAAAGTAACATGTAAGTAGTCGGGTTTAAGGCTGTGTTCTACCCTCCTAGTATATATTTTGATATTATATCACAAAAGTGTCATGTTAGTAGAGAGCTTCAAGATAGTGGTATACCCACCTAGTATATATTTAATGTTATATTGCAAAAGTAACATGTAATTAGTCGGGTTTCTACCCACATAGAATCGTATTTAATGTTATATTGCAAAAGTAACATGTAATTAGTCGGGTTTCTACCCACATAGAATCGTATTTAATGTTATATTGCAAAAGTAACATGTAATTAGTCGGGTTTCTACCCACCTAGTATATATTTAATGTTATATTGTAAAAGTAACATGTAATTAGTCGGGTTTCTACCCACCTAGTATATATTTAATGTTATATTGTAAAAGTAACATGTAATTAGTCGGGTTTCTACCCACCTAGTATATATTTAATGTTATATTGCAAAAGTAACATGTAATTAGTCGGGTTTCTACCAAACTAGAATATATTTAATGTTATATTGCAAACGTAACGTGTAATTAGTCGGGTTTCTACCCACCTAGTATATATTTAATGTTATATTGCAAAAGTAACATGTAATTAGTCGGGTTTCTACCAAACTAGAATATATTTAATGTTATATTGCAAAAGTAACATGTAATTAGTCAGGTTTCTACACACCTAGTATATATTTAATGTTATATTGCAAAAGTAACATGTAATTATTCGGGTTTCTACCCACCTAGTATACATTTAATGTTATATTGCACACGTAACATGTAATTAGTCGGGTTTCTACCCACCTAGTGTATATTTAATGTTATATTGCAACAGTAACATGTAATTAGTCGGGTTTCTACCCACCTAGTATACATTTAATGTTATATTGCGAACGTAACATGTAATTAGTCGGGTTTCTACCCACCTAGTGTATATTTAATGTTATATTGCAACAGTAACATGTAATTAGTCGGGTTTCTACCCACCTAATACATATATATTTAATGTTATATTGCAAAAGTAACATGTAATTAGTCGGGTTTCTACCCACCTAGTAAACATTTAATGTTATATTGCAAACGTAACATGTAATTAGTTGGGTTTCTACCCATCTAGTATATATTTAATGTTATATTGCAAAAGTAACATGTAATTAATCGGGTTTCTACCCACCTAGTATATATTTAATGCTATATTGCAAAAGTAACATTTAATTATTCGGGTTTCTACCCACCTAGTATATATTTAATGTTATATTGCAAAAGTAAGATGTAATTATTCGGGTTTCTACCCACCTAGTATATATTTAATGTTATATTGCAAAAGTAACATGTAATTATTCGGGTTTCTACCCACCTAGTATATATTTAATGTTATATTGCAAAAGTAACATGTAATTATTCGGGTTTCTACCCACCTAGTATATATTTAATGTTATATTGCAAAAGTAACATGTAATTATTCGGGTTTCTACCCACCTAGTATATATTTAATGTTATATTGCAAAAGTAACATGTAATTATTCGGGTTTCTATCCACCTAGTATATATTTAATGTTATATTGCAAAAGTAACATGTAATTATTCGGGTTTCTATCCACCTAGTATATATTTAATGTTATATTGCAAACGTAACATGTAATTAGTTGGGTTTCTACCCATCTAGTATATATTTAATGTTATATTGCAAAAGTAACATGTAATTAATCGGGTTTCTACCCACCTAGTATATATTTAATGTTATATTGCAAAAGTAACATGTAATTATTCGGGTTTCTACCCACCTAGTATATATTTAATGTTATATTGCAAAAGTAAGATGTAAGTAGTCGGGTTTCTATCCACCTAGTATATATTTTGATATTATATCACGAAGTGGTGTATACTTTCCATTAGTGTTTTAACACTGACAGTTTTTAGTTATTTATTTGTGAAACAAAGATTGGGAGCATTCTCTCCGTAGATGTAACCTTATTTTTTTCAAAAGCACTTTTACAGCCAAGACTTGTTAGTTGTACGAAGTTGAAATTGAAAACGCCCACACTTGCTGAACACCTGCCTGTTACATCAATTAGCACACGCTAAACGACCTGCTACAACAGTTCATCGCAAAGTTAAGTCTGTTCTGATGAAGCAATCTCCTGATATCCTCATCGAATGGGGACCTTCTTATTTTATCAGAAAGAATGCATTTTAAGTGTTCCATTGCGCAATAACTGATCGGGATGGCTCTGAGCATCGTATTCGGGAGGTCTCAGGGTCGATTTCCATTGGACCGGCCACCCTAACCTTGAGGTTTTCCCAAAGTAGCAGGGTTCACGGTCTTCTTCTTCGAGAAGACAATCTGCTAACGTTAGGGACGCCGTTTGTATACCTTACATTACATAGGGCAGTGAAACTGTAGGAAGCAATGATATCTTCACTATTTCTGCACAAGTTAAAACTCCTTCAGTGCAATTTTATATGGTTTTCTTCTTTGTGGCCCGTATAATAGGAACTACTATCATTAAGGAGGCCGAGAAGATTTTGGATCCGCCACTGATATCTATATTAAAGCAATTGAGGGCTACAGAGAAAAAACATTATGCGTCAGATGAAATTTTGGCATTATTGTCTTCCGTTGTAATCTTACGTGATATTTTTCCTTTGCATGCACGAGGAAATAATCAGTAATTCAACTTTGCTCACAATGATAAGATGTCACAAGGTCCCTTTGAGGTACTGCATAGTTAAGGGAGTTTTGTATTAAAAGGTCCTAGTTAATGGAATGTGGTTTTACAGCTGCTCCAGCTATTTGCATGCGTTTACCACAAAGTACATTCTTTATTTAAAACGTTCTTCTACAGCATATTACGCATTAAGTCTCTCGACTTATCAAGTGTGATCCAATTTCCATTTTGAAGTAGGCAATTTAAAAAAAAATAAATTTTAATAACTCAAAAACTAATAAAGTTAAAGAAATCCTACTTAATGATCACTTGTTATATTCAAAGAAGGAGATATAAAATGTTAAGACTGTGACGTTTCACCTGTCACGTTCTTGAGGACTTTTGATAACAGTAGAAGCTTTCGTTATGTGTTTAAACAATAAAATGTAAATAATACTTTTTGTTTCAAGTTTACGTCCTTTCACCGGGGAGTGAACAACGAAATGGTTGAAATGATGCTCAAATAGGCCCGGTGTCCATAGAGATGAGAGTTATCCGACATTCGTCTTCTCTGCAACAAAAACGCTTACCTCACCCTAACCGGGACTATGAAATTGAGGCAGACACGCTGTGTGGGCTTAAATAATAATAATAATAATAATAATAATAATAATAATAATATGGACTATATGTGTACGTGAAGGCGATCCACAGTGGTTTATATTCATCATTTTGTCTCAGTTATGTATTGCTAAAAAATAATCAATCATTCATCTCTACATGAATACATAAACGAACTAAAAAATAAACAGACGTTATAAACACAAATTAGATAACATACGTTTTTAACTTCAAAGTATTGTATTAGAATGTATTAGTATTATTTTAATTAAGATGAAACTTTATTATTACTATAAACAAACGACACAATGTTATGTTATTGCACTCGTATTTTAATATTTACATGCACAAACTAATTTGGTGTGCTGCAGGTCTTGACAACTTCCCATGTCCGCATAAAACAACTCTCTCCTGTAAGGTCCCGGGCTCATTTCCACAATGTCGGTCTGCCTTTACTTAAAGCGAGTAGTATCTAAAACAGCAAAGACATTAAAATTAATTGTTTAAGGCTGCCGACTATGGAAAGGTTGTTTGACATAAAGCAAGTCGTACAATCTCCACTTTCACCATCATAAGCCATAAGAGAGCTCCTAATTTCAATTCCTGAAAAAAACACTAAAAACAATTAAAACGTGTTTGACAATTGCATGCAGTAGAAGTTACTTGGTTGCAATCCCGAGAAGTGACCCTTACTGTCAAAGTAAGACAAATTCTGCATCTAAACCTTTATGTAAGAAAGTTTTGTTATGTTATAATGGAGTTCCTTACCAGCGAATCATGAATCTATGCTTATAATATAAGCAGCAAAAATTTGTATGTAGGGTTATACAAAAAAAGTCACTCAACCGATTTTATAATTTTTTCACAATTGAAAAACCCTATTCTTTCTGACAGACATGGGCAATAAGCCACCTAATTTCAATTCATAAATTACTAAAAGGCTAAAAACGATTTACAAGTCTACCTTCCGAATGCAGTGTAGTTGCCGTACGTAGTTCTCAGAGAAAGCTGGTTGCATCGATCCTGTTTAAACTATACGAGTCTATGTTGTGTTTAATTTCCATTTATCAAATACTGCACATGAATGTAATGAGACATTCTAATTCTCAAGTTTCTGGACTCCAAAACCTTGTGAGAAATGTTCTCTTTGTGCTTGTGTTGTTAGCATCTATATTAATGATGCAGGGTAATCTCAAAAACCATTCAGCGTATTTTGATAATTCTTTCACCACTGCAAAAAAAAGCCGTTTCTTTCTGACCGATGGTCTTTAAAACAACCAATTTCATAAATTAATAGCAGATTCTGAGTTATATTTGAGAATCGACGGAGTATAAAATAGTTGTTGTACTCCACAGAATATGCACGTAAAATAAGACAAATTTTACTCCAAGCACGATAATGCAATAAGACATTACAAAACTAAAGAGAATCTAATCTGCCAATGCCAAAGTTTTGCTTTATTTCCCTTGATAGTCGTCAGTAGGGTATGTCACATTAACAAGTCATTGAACCGATGTCTCTTTCTCGAAGAGGTTAACTTGGTGGCCTGCAATCTTCCTATTCACCTCTAATATCGTTTTTATGTTATTAAATAAAAATGGGTACAAAGGTTTACTGCCTATGTAAAATGATTGTTCCACCACCAAAGGTTACGTATCATTTGCATAACTTGGAAGACTGTCGTGGGGAGGTTAAGGAATTCAGACCATGTTTCGCCCGAAATTACAAATATAGGGGGTAAAGTCATTGTACAATTAAATCGTCATTCGAGTTTAAGTTGTGCGAAGTGAGATAGTTGGTGACCTGGCAATCTTCATATTTCCTTGATGTTATGGGACCAAAAGATTTTCTAAATAGTTAGTGACCACTTCAAAACATTAGAATGCAACGTTTGGAAGACTGTTGGTGGGGGGGAAGTTAAATAAATCAATTGCGGTTTTAAAGGACAGGAGCAAGTGCATACTGCTTCACTTTCTCTTAACCGTGTCTGCTGAAGGTTCATCAAGTACAATTTTGGATTTACGGTTTTAATAATTCAATAATTCATTTTAGAATATTAAAAGCATTGCATATTTTTTCTGAGAAATAGAAATAACTCTTTTTGACAAATATTATACAGAAGTTAAAGGCTTAACATTTTCATAATAAGGCGGACGTATTTCATGCATGACAACTGCAACTTTGTTCATATACTTTTTAGGCAAGTTAGGTGCATGGCAGCAAACAATCTTGCTGTAATTCTATTTCATTTCAATTAAATTCGTAGAAATTAGCATTTTAGGCAGGACACGTCGCAGCCAAGAAAAGGACAAAGAACGTTACATGTTAATCATCTTGAAGGAACACTTGCAATAAAACAAGTTAACCAGAAAGCTTTCTTTATCATAGCATCTGATAAGGGATATTATCGCTTACTAACGTATTGACTGCTTGGTCCACTCTGCAGCGCTGATTCGATGACTGCAGGAAGCAGCACAGCAAATAAACTCACTTTAAAATGAACAGCACCGCATTTAATGTTATTCTTATTGTAGAAATAATAATAATAATAATAATAATAATAATAATAATAATAATAATAATAAGCAACTCATCAACGCATAATGGGCAAAGTCCTAACAACCCGGCTGCCGACATGCACACGCGAGTTGGGCACTCATCCAACTGTGGTGAGGTCAGCTCCACGCGTCCCCCATTATGATGGCCCTATTTAGCATCTAAATTGCACTTGCAGTGATAGGGATTTCAGCATTAGAGTTGCAATTTCAGTCGAATGCCGATATTTGAGTTTGATAACATTTTCATAAGAAATTGTGACGTGTGTGCTGTGAGGATGTTGCCTAATCTATGCGATATCTGGCACTGATGGATTGCGCCTTGCTTCACTTTACGTGAGACACCTGGAAAAGTGGACCAATTTGTTGGATTTTTTTGTTTTGTTTTGTTTTCCTGTTTCACACTGAAGTTTGAGAGGAATGGTTTTTTGTTGGGTTGCATTCCGACGTTATTTTAACGAGGCAGTGTAGCATTCCGCTGTAACTGGGCAAGAAATGTGGCTCTGGGGACAATTATTTCTTCTGCTTTATTAGATGGAAAACACATAAACTCGAGCAGTAAAAGCCATTCAAGTATGGATTATATCGGAATAAACCCAGATAATGTTTATGGCAGGTCGACTTTCTAAGATACTTTTAATCGCTATGACTAGGAAATTTGTGGGAGGCTGCAACTTCTGCGGCAGACCAATCGGAGCCAAGAAGGAGGGATTTGTTCCACTCCGACTCTCTCCGTAATGAATCGTAAGTGCAGAAGCTGCCGTCTTGTTGGAGCTTGCTGGCTCACTTTTTTGGTAACAACTCGAGGAAGGGAGGGAACAATTGCGGGGGTGGCAATTGTTTTACACGAAAGGGAGAGAGGGAAGCGGATGAAGGGTGGGAGGTAGGGAGCCATTAGCCATTACCTGAGGCGGCCCGTCTGCTGGCTCTCTGAAGCGCAACACTTGACTTCTACCACACTCCAGTGTTAGCACGGCACTTGCTCGGGTCTCTACGGGGCCTACCCCAGTGACAATTGCGTGTTCGTGTTGGATACGTGTGACGTGTGTGATGTGACAGTTGAGTGTTATTTGTTGACAGCGTTCCAGTCTCCGTTAAACATTTGGTACGTATATCAACTTGATTTTCCGTTTGAGCATCTGTCTAATGCTAGCAACAGGTGGTATACGGAGATTTAAACGGCCGAATAAGCGACGTGTTCCCCGCGCCAAGGACGCGATTGCCACTATCGTCTGATAGCCCAACAGGTTATCCTTATCAGGGACGGTCGCCGGAGATTCGAACCCGCGCTTCAACAAGCTAAGGATTTATAGTGGTCGTGCTTGCTAGTGACCTCAGTTTGACCTCCGCACGATATATCCGGGAGGTACCTAATTAGACAATATTTTTCTTCCATTCTTCGCGCAGCTCGGGGGAACAGGTTTTGCTTTTATTTTACCGTGAGTGCGCCGTTTTTGTGTTTCACACAGGAATTCTCTTTAATTGCCACACATTTGTCTTCTCGTTCTTCATGCCGCGAAAACTTAAAAAATACAGTGAGCGTTTAGAAAATGTTGAAGTTTATCATTTCACCTGTACTACTATCTTTTTATCCATATCTTGTGGCTTCAGAATTATACAAAATTCAATAAGAATGAAGAAGAAACTTCCATTCGAAGTTAGTGTGCGGTATTAGGAAACAGTTCCAAACTTTGAAACAGCTCAGGAAGATCACCAAGAACACACTGATCCTATATGCAATATTTCATTCACATAATATTTTAATCGAAACATTTCGGGTCATTTTTATAAAATTAAGGATAAGGAAAGTTTTGCCATATAAGTGGGGAATCTATGAAAATGTTCGCTTGGTATACCTTAAAGTGTCATGCGTTCGGTATTTATCTAACCTTTCATTTTCAGTTACCTTTTGCTACGATGTATTTTTAAGAATGAGCGTCATAAATTTGTGTAGAGTGCAATGCCTCCTCTACCTTACCTATGCGACAAAGAAAGTAAAATAAGCTCTATGGAGGATAGTACAGAGCAGAAAAACAAATGTGTTTGCGCTTTCTAGAAGTGATTATATTTTTATAGTCCCCTTTAACTTTGGGATTTTGAAACAACTGCGGGCTTTACTCATTTCGCTTGCAAACTCGCGGCAGTTGCAGCAGAACGCGAATACAGTTGCCGACGAGTCACAGCTTATGAAACCCTGTCTCCATCACACAATTCTTGCACTTTCCCTATCGTTTATTTTGTATCTTCTTTATGTTAGTCGAGATAAATGTTTGCACAAAATATTTTCTTATAGCCACAAGAAGAATACAGGAGACTGAACTGATAGTCATATGTTTAAAAACTGGGTCTTTATGTGATGGCAGTAGCATATATAGAGGGTTTCTGGCGCAGTTTTTTGCGTTTATATGGGAAAGGATAGGGAAATCGAGGGTAGATGCGCCCGACGTACGTCCTCATGTCGTCGAGCGCCGTAGCATGCTCCCGACGTACGTCCTCATGTCGTCGAGCGTCGTAGCATGCTCCCGACGTACGTCTCATGTCGTCGAGCGTCGTAGCATGCTCCCGACGTACGTCCTCATGTCGTCGACCGTCGTAGCATGCTCCCGACGTACGTCCTCATGTCGTCGAGCGTCGTAGCATGCTCCCAACGTACGTCCTCATGTCGTCGAGCGTCGTAGCATGCTCCCGACGTACGTCCTCATGTCGTCGAGCGTCGTAGCATGCTCCCGACGTACGCCCTCATGTCGTCGAGCGTCGTAGCATGCTCCCGACGTACGTCCTCATGTCGTCGAGCGTCGTAGCATGCTCCCGACGTACGTCCTCATGTCGTCGAGCGTCGTAGCATGCTCCCGACGTACGTCTCATGTCGTCGAGCGTCGTGTGCAACGTACGTTGAGCGCATCTACCCTCGTTTTCCCTATCCTTTCCCATATAAACGCAAAAAACTGCGCCAGAATCCCTCTATATATGCTACTGATGGCATTAAAGTTCCATATCTACTCTTTGTATCACATTACGAGAAACAAAGAATGACGACCTAGGATTAAAGAAAAAATTATGATAGGTAATTATTGAAAAATGTAAAACACCACCAGTAATTCTTAACTGCCGTAAATTGGTGTTTTAGCGAGATATTGTCTACCTCTTATGGTTTACCAGTTATGCATAATAATACAAAATGTGAGGCATTTTGCGGACAGTTCCTGAAGATTGTTTGTCGTGTAAATATGCCCAACATGTACTTTGAGGGTCCAGAGACGAAGCAACACATCCCAGTGCAGTAGTATATCTATATTTGGATATTGGTAACTTAACTTTCATACGTAACGTTTTTGAGTTAGGCTGTGCACGCACCATTTTATAGATTCAGCAGATCTGAAAACGTATTTCCTAGAGTGGAACGTAATAGCTACCAAAAGAACGTAACAACATTACATGGGGCTCGAACATAGACACGGCTATATAAGTGGACGCAATCGTTCACGAAACAAATATAACACAATCCCAATACGTCGCTCCATTTGCTTAAGAATGAAGCCATCGCTGGAACAAAGAATGTGGGTGGTTCTCATTTCCTTCATGCGTTATAAGGTGAAAGTAGATGCTGTCGTTACAAATATAACATTTTGCATAAGAAACACTTCGAACTGCGACCATGTGAGTGAAGACCGCCTGGGGCTGTGTGCAGCGACCTTCAATCACCAGTCACCTTGCAAATAATGCAATAATATGTCGTGTATCATAAGCACTTCAGTGAGATTAGAAGCGTCATGTAAACAATACACTGAGATTTGCTGCACAATATACCACTTCAGTGAGATTATTAGCATAATATAAACATTACAGTGAAATTATTAGTATAATATAACCATTACAGTTAAACTTATAGCATAATATAAACACTACAGCGAAATTATTACTATAATATAAACATTACAGTGAAATTAGTAGATTAATATAAACAATACAGTTAAATTATTACTATAATATAAACACTACAGTGAAATTATTACTATAATATAAATATTACATTGAAATTATTAGCATAATATGAACACTACAGTTAAATTATTACAATAATATAAATATTACATTGAAATTATTACTATAATATCAACACTACAGTTAAATTATTACTATAATATAAATATTACATTGAAATTATTACTATAATATAAACACTACAGTTAAATTAATAGTATACTATAAACGTTACGGTAAAATTAATAGTATAATATAAATATTACAGTGAATTTATTAGATTTATATAAACAATACAGTTAAATTATTACTATAATATAAATATTACATTGAAATTATTACTATAATATAAACACTACAGTTAAATTAATAGTATACTATAAACGTTACGGTAAAATTAATAGTATAATATAAACATTACAGTGAAATTATTAGATTAATATAAACAATACAGTTAAATTATTACTCTAATATAAACACTACAGTTAAATTATTACTATAATATAATATTACATTGAAATTATTACTATAATATAAACACTACAGTTAAACTAATAATATACTATAAATGTTACGGTAAAATTAATAGTATAATATAAACATTACAGTGAATTTATTATAATATAAACATTACAGTGAAATTAATAGTATAATATAATCATTACACTGACATTAACAGTATAATATAATCATTACAGTGACGTTAATAGTATAATATAAATATTACAGTGAAATAATTATTATATAAACATTACAGTGAAATTAGTAGTATAATATAAACATTACAGTGAAATTAATGGCATAATATAAAATTACAGCAAAATTAATAGTATAATATAAACATTACGGTGAAATTATTAGTATATCATAAATACTACAGTGAAATTATTACTATAATATAAACACTGCAGTGAAATTATTACTATAATATAAACATTACAGTGAAATTATTACTATAATACAAACACTGCAGTGAAATTATTACTATAATATACACATTACAGTGAAATTATTATTATAATATAAACATTACAGTCCAATTATTACTATAATATAAACATTACAGTGAAATTATTACTATAATACAAACACTGCAGTGAAATTATTACTATAATATAAACATTACAGTGAAATTATTACTAGAATATAAACACTACAGTTAAATTATTACTATAATATAAATATTACATTGAAATTATTACTATAATATAAATACTACAGTTAAATTAATAGTATACTATAAACGTTACGGTAAAATTAATAGTATAATATAAACATTACAGTGTATTCATTATAATATAAACATTACAGTGAAATTAATAGTGTAATATAATCATTACAGTGAATTTATTATAATATAATCATTACAGTAAAATTAATAGTATAATATAAACATTACAATGAATTTATTATGATATAAACATTACAGTAAAATTAATAGTATAATATAAACATTACAGTGAATTTATTATAATATAATCATTACACTGACATTAACAGTATAATATAATCATTACAGTGACGTTAATAGTATAATATAAATATTACAGTGAAATAATTATTATTATATAAACATTACAGTGAAATTAATGGCATAATATAAAATTACAGCAAAATTAATAGTATAATATAAACACTGCAGTGAAATTATTACTATAATATAAACATTACAGTGAAATTATTACTATAATACAAACACTGCAGTGAAATTATTACTATAATAGAAACACTGCAGTAAAATTATTACTA
Organism: Deroplatys truncata; assembly: GCA_030765065.1. NCBI lineage: Eukaryota > Metazoa > Arthropoda > Insecta > Mantodea > Mantidae > Deroplatys > Deroplatys truncata. Next base: position 333,170,316 of record CM060975.1, on the reverse strand, counting down.
TAATATAAACATTACAGTCAAATTATTACTATAATATAAACATTACAGTGAAATTATTACTATAATACAAACACTGCCGTGAAATTATTTCCATAATATAAATATTACAGTGAAATAATTAGTATAATATAAACACTACAGTTAAATTAATAGTATACTATAAACAGTACGGTGAAATTAATAGCATAATATAAACATTACAGTGAATTTATTATAATATAAACATTACAGTGAAACAATGGCTATAATATAAACACTACATTGAAATTATCACTATAACATAAACATTATAGTGAAATTAATACTATAATATAAATATTACAGTAAAATTAATAGTACAACATAAACATTACAGTGAAATTAATACTATAATATAAACACGGAAATTATTTCCATAATATAAATATTACAGTGAAATAATTAGTATAATATAAACACTACAGTTAAATTAATAGTATACTATAAACAGTACGGTGAAATTAATAGCATAATATAAACATTACATTGAATTTATTATAATATAAACATTACAGTGAAATTATTATCATTATATACACATTAAAGTGAGATTATTAGTGTAATATAAACACTACAATAAGATTGTTAGTGTACTATGTACATTACAGTGAGATTATTGGTGTAATATAAACACTACAGTGATATTATTAGTGTAATATATACATTACAGTGAGATTATTTGTATACTATAAACATTACATTGAAATTATTAGCATAATATACACATTAAAGTGAGATTATTAGTGTAATATAAACACTACAGTGATATTATTAGCATAACATATACATTACAGTGAGATTATTTGTATACTATAAACATTACATTGAAATTATTAGCATAATATACACATTAAAGTGAGATTATTAGTGTAATATAAACACTACAGTAAGATTGCTAATGTACTATGTACATTACAGTGAGTTTTATTAGTGTAATATAAACACTACAGTGATATGATTAGTGTAATATATACATTACAGTGAGATAATTAGTATACTATAAACACTACAGTGAGACTATTTGTGTATTATAAACACTACAGTGACATTAGTATAATATAAACACTACAGTGAAATTATTAGTATACTATAAACATTATAGTGAGATTATTAGTATACTATAACATTACAGTGAACTTAATAGTGTAATATAAACACTACAGTGAGATTATTACAAACATTAAATTGAGATTATTAGTATACTATAAACATTACAGTGAGATTATTAGTGTAATATAAACACTACGCTGAGATTATTAGTACATTATACACATTACAGTGAGATTGTTTGTATAATACAAACACTACAGTGATATTATTAGTGTAATATATACCCTAGAGTGAGATTATTATTACACTATAAAGATTACAGTGAAATTATTAGTGCAATATAAACACTACAGTGAGATTATTAGTATACTATAAGCATTACAATGATTATTAGAATACCATTAACATTAAGGTCTGAATATTAGGGTAATATAAACATTTCAGTGAGGTTATTAGCAGAATATAAACATTACAGTGAGATTATTAGTATAATATAAACATTGCGGTGAGATTATTAGTGTAATATAAACATTACAGTGAGGTTATTAGTATAATATAAACATTACAGTGAGATTATTAGTGTAATATAAACATTACAGTGAGGTTATTAGTATAATATAAACATTACAGTGAGATTATTAGTATAATATAAACATTGCGGTGAGATTATTAGTGTAATATAAACATTACAGTGAGGTTATTAGTATAATATAAACATTACAGTGAGGTTATTAGCAGAATATAAACATTACAGTGAGATTATTAGTGTAATATAAACATTACAGTGAGGTTATTAGTATAATATAAACATTACAGTGAGATTATTAGTATAATATAAACATTGCGGTGAGATTATTAGTGTAATATAAACATTACAGTGAGGTTATTAGTATAATATAAACATTACAGTGAGGTTATTAGCAGAATATAAACATTACAGTGAGATTATTAGTATAATATAAACATTACAGTGAGGTTATTAGTGTAATATACACATTACAGTGAGATTATTAGTATAATATAAACATTGCAGTGAGATTATTAGTATGATATAAACATTGCGGTGAGGTTATTAGCAGAATATAAACATTACAGTGAGATTATTAGTATAATATAAACATTACAGTGAGATTATTAGTGTAATATACACATTACAGTGAGATTATTAGTATAATATAAACATTACAGTGAGGTTATTAGTGTAATATACACATTACAGTGAGATTATTAGTGTAATATACACATTACAGTGAGATTATTAGTATAATATAAACATTACAGTGAGATTATTAGTATAATATAAACATTACAGTGAGATTATTAGTATAATATAAACATTACAGTGAGATTATTAGTGTAATATAAACATTACAGTGAGATTATTAGTGTAATATACACATTACAGTGAGATTATTAGTGTAATATAAACATTACAGTGAGATTATTAGTATAATATAAACATTACAGTGAGATTATTAGTATAATATAAACATTACAGTGAGATTATTAGTGTAATATACACATTACAGTGAGATTATTAGTATAATATAAACATTACAGTGAGATTATTAGTGTAATATACACATTACAGTGAGATTATTAGTATAATATAAACATTACAGTGAGATTATTAGTATAATATAAACATTACAGTGAGATTATTAGTGTAATATACACATTACAGTGAGATTATTAGTATAATATAAACATTACAGTGAGGTTATTAGCAGAATATAAACATTACAGTGAGATTATTAGTATAATATAAACATTACAGTGAGATTATTAGTGTAATATACACATTACAGTGAGATTAATAGTATAATATAAACATTACAGTGAGATTATTAGTATAATATAAACATTGCGGTGAGATTATTAGTGTAATATAAACATTACAGTGAGGTTATTAGTATAATATAAACATTACAGTGAGGTTATTAGCAGAATATAAACATTACAGTGAGATTATTAGTATAATATAAACATTACAGTGAGATTATTAGTGTAATATACACATTACAGTGAGATTATTAGTATAATATAAACATTGCAGTGGGATTATTAGCATGATATAAACATTACGGTGAGATATTAGTGTAATATAAACATTGCGGTGAATATATTAGTGTAATATAAACATTACAGTGGGATTATTAGCATAATATAAACATTAGTGAGATTATTAGTGTAATATGAACATTGCAGTGAGCATATTAGTGTAATATAAACATTAAAGTGGGATTATTAGTGTAATATACACATTACAGTGAGATTATTAGCATAATATAAACATTGCAGTGGGATTATTAGCATGATATAAACATTACGGTGAGATATTAGTGTAATATAAACATTGCGGTGAATATATTAGTGTAATATAAACATTACAGTGAGGTTATTAGCAGAATATAAACATTACAGTGAGATTATTAGCATGAAATATACATTACAGTGAAATTATTCGTATACTATAAACATTACAGTGAAATTATTAGTATACTATAATCATTACAGTGAGATTATTAGTATACTATAATCATTACAGTGAGATTATTAGTATACTATAATCATTACAGTGAGATTATTAGTATACTATAATCATTACAGTGAGATTATTAGTATACTATAATCATTACAGTGAGATTATTAGTATACTATAATCATTACAGTGAGATTATTAGTATACTATAATCATTACAGTGAGATTATTAGTATACTATAATCATTACAGTGAGATTATTAGTATACTATAATCATTACAGTGAGATTATTAGTGTAATATAAACATTACGCTGAGATTATTAGTACATTATACACATTACAGTGAGATTATTAGTGTAATACAAACACTATAGTGAGATTATTACAAACATTACAGTGAGATTATTAGTATACTATAATCATTACAGTGAGATTATTAGTGTAATATAAACATTACGCTGAGATTATTAGTACATTATACACATTACAGTGAGATTATTAGTGTAATACAAACACTACAGTGATATTGTTAGTGTAATATATTCCCTACAGTGAGATTAATAGTATATTATAAACATTACAGTGAAATTATTAGTGCAATACAAACACTACAGTGATATTATTAGTATACTATAAACATTACAATGATTATTAGAATACCATAAACATAAACGTGAGATTATTAGTGTAATGTAAACACTACAGTGAGATTATTAGTATAATATAAACATTGCAGTGGGATAATTATCATAATATAAATATTAAAGTGGATTATTGGCATAATATAAACATTACAGTGAGATTATTAGTGTAATATAAACATTACCTTGAGATTATTAATATACTATAAATACTACAGTGAGATTATTAGTATAAGATAAACATTACAGTGAAGTTATTAGGGTAATATAAACATTACAGTGAGATTATTGGTACCCTATAAACATTGCAGTGAGATTATCAGTGTAATATAAACACTGCATTGAGGTTTGTGTAATATATATATATATATATATATATATATATATATATATACATATATATTTTACACTGAGATTATTAGTGTAATATAAATACCACAGTGAGATTATTAGTGTAATATAAATACTATAGTGAGATTATTGGCATAAAGTAAACGTTACTGAGATCTTTAGTGTAATGTAAATATTACAGTGAGGTTTTATAAACACTACAATGAGATTAGTAGTATAATATAAATACCACTGTGAGATTATTAGTATAACATATACGCCACAGTGATATTATAAGTATGAGGTTATTATAATATTAACACTTCTGTGAAAATGTTTGTATAAGATTATTATTATAATATAAGCACTACAATGAGACTATTAGTATAAGACTAATACTATTATATAAGCACGACAGAGAGATTATTAGTATAATTAAGACACTACAAAAGGATTATAGGTATGAGATTATTATCATATAGAACTGCACTGAGAATATTAGTATGAGTTATTATTATAATATAAACACTACAGTGAGATTGCAAGTATAGTATAAATACTACTGTGAAAATATCAGTATGAGATTGGTAGTATAAAGGCTACAGTGAGATTATTAGTATATCATAAACATTGCAGTGGGACTAGTAGTATATCATAAACACTAGAGTAAGACTATTAGTATATCATAAGATTAATTATACCAGACGTATATCATAAACACTACAATGAGCACTGGTAGTATTTCATAAACACTATTATAAAATTAGTGGTATATCATAACACTACAATGAGACTAGTGGTGTATCATAAACACTAGTGTGAGATTAGTGATGTATCATAAACGCTAAAGTGAGACTATTAGTATACTATAGACAGTAAAGTGAGACTAGTATTATATCATAAACACACAGTAAGACTAGTATTATATCATAAGAAGTTCAGTTGGACCAGTAGAATATAATAAACAGTATAGTGAGACAATTATTATTTCATAAACAATACCGTGAGACGGATATTATATCATAATTAGTGCAGTGAGACTAGTATTATATCATAAACAATACATTGAGACTGATATTATGTCATAATTAGTACAGTGAAACTAGTATTATATCATAAGCAGTACAGTAAGACTAGTATTATATCATAAGTTCAGTTAGACCAGTAGAATATTATAAACAGTATAGTGAGACTATTATTATTTCATAAACAATACAGTGAGACTGGTATTATATCATAAACAGTAAAGTGAGACTAGCATTATATCATAAACAGTACAGTGAGATTAGTATTATATCATAAACAGTAAAGTGAGACTAGTAATATATCATAAACAGTACAGTGAGATTAGTATTATATCATAAACAGTACAGTGAGACTAGTATTATATAATAAACAGTAAAGTGAGACTAGTATTATATCATAAACAGTACAGTGAGATTAGTATTATATCATAAACAGTAAAGTGAGACTAGTATTATATCATAAACAGTACAGTAAGACTAGTATTATATCATAAGTTCAGTTAGACCAGTAGAATATTATAAACAGTACAGTGAGACCGGTATTATACTTTAAACAGTACAGTGAGACTAGTATTATATCATAAGTTCAGTTACACCGGTAGAATATAATAAACAGTACAGTGAAGACTGGTATTATACTTTAAACAATACAGTGAGACTAGTATTATATCATAAGTTCAGTTAGACCAGTGGAATATTATAAACAGTACAGTGCGAGTGGTATTATACTTTAAACAGTACATTGAGATGTGTATTATATCATAAGCAGTACAGTAAGACTAGTATTATATCATAGAATATTATAAACAATACAGTGAGACTGATATTATATCATAATTAATACAGTGAAACTAATATTATATCTTAAACAGTAAAGGGAGAATACTATTATTTCATAAACAATACAGTGAGACTGGTATTATATCATAATTAGTACAGTGAGACTAGTAATATATCATAAACAGTAGAATGAAACTAGTATTATATCATAAACAGACCCTAAAAGTAGTATTATATTATAAACAGTACAGTGAGACTAGTGGTATTTCATAAACAAGCAGTGAAACTAGTATTGTATCATACACAGTGCTGTGAAACTAGTGATATATCATAAACAGTACAGTGAGGCTAGTGATATATCATAAACAGCACAGTGAGACTAGTGATATATCATAAACAGTAAAATGAAACTGGTATTATATCATAAACAGACCGTAAAAGTAGTATTATATTATAAACAGTACAGTGAGACTAGTCGTATTTCATAAACAAGCAGTGGAACTAGTATTGTATAATACACAGTGCTGTGAAACTAGTGATATATCATAAACAGTGCAGTGAGACTAGTGATATATCATAAATAATGCAGTGAAACTAGCATTATATCATAAACAGGCAATGAAACTACCATTATATCATAAACAGTGCAGTGAATCCAATATTATTTCATAAGCAGTACAGTGAGGCTTGGAATATGTCATAAACAGGCAGTGAAACTAGTATTATATCATAAACAGTGCTGTGTGACTAGTGGTATATAATAAACGGTTCAGTGAGACTAGTGGTATATAATAAACAGTGCAGTGAGACTAGTGGTATATAATAAACAGTTCAGTGAGACTAGTAATATATAATAAACAGTTCAGTGAGACTAGTGATATATCATAATCAGGCAGTGAAACTAGTGACATATAATAAACAGTTCAGTGAGACTAGTGGTATATCATAAACCATACAGTGAGACTAGTATTATATCATAAACAGTACAGTGAGACTAGTAGTATATCATAAACAATACAGTGAGACTAGTATTATATCATAAACAGTACAGTGAGACTAGTATTATATCATAAACAGTACAGTGAGACTAGTAGTACATCATAAACAGTACAGTGAGACTAGTAGTATATCATAAACAGTACAGTGAGACTAGTATTATATCATAAACAGTACAGTGAGACTAGTAGTATATCATAAACAGTACAGTGAAACTAGTATTATATCATAAACAGTACAGTGAGACTAGTAGTATATCATAAACAGTACAGTGAGACTAGTATTATATCATAAACAGTACAGTGAGACTAGTAGTATATCATAAACAGTACAGTGAGACTAGTATTATATCATAAACAGTACAGTGAGACTAGTAGTATATCATAAACAGTACAGTGAGACTAGTAGTATATCATAAACAGTACAGTGAGACTAGTAGTATATCATAAACAGTACAGTGAGACTAGTATTATATCATAAACAGTACAGTGAGACTAGTAGTATATCATAAACAGTACAGTGAGACTAGTAGTATATCATAAACAGTACAGTCAGACTAGTATTATATCATAAACTGTACAGTGAGACTAGTAGTATATCATAAACGACAGCATGTGTTGACATTTGAACTTTAAATCTGTTCTGACTTCATCCACATGAATAGCACTTCTATTCCTTAGCATCATTCTTGTGCTTTGTTATGGAGTTTGTACACGATTTTACGAGTATGTGGTTTGTTTTATTTCTCGCAAGACATATTAAAATCTCTTAGCTTTTTGTATTGTTGAAATGATGAACCGCTCGAGCTATTATTATTATTATTATTATTATTATTACTCAAATTGCCTACTTATCCTCTTTCTCTTTGCACTATTTGTGTTAGTAATAGCATCACAGGAACAATAAAGTTATCCTGTGACTACATGGAGTGAGTCTGCTACTCGAATGGTCAGTCACATCGCCTAGAGAGAGGTCAGCTGACAGCTGACTCACGGCTCTCAAGCCTACTTGAAGCCGCATGAACACGATGTGTGTATTTTTGATATTGGCATTAAAACGTTGCATCTGTCATGTCCCATATATTGTGTTGAGAGCCGAAGCAACGGAACTTGTTTTTCAGATTGAGTAAGCAAATAGTTTGCTGTTTTACGCCATTTGTTTGTCTCAGCAGCCTGGGTTCAGGCATCCGTCCAGCGGTACGCTACACTCGCAAACATAATCTCAGAACACGTCCACACTGGGAAGCTGAACGAAAGGGTAAAAGGCGCTCTCATCAGAGAGCATAACTTGAACATCAGACTGTCTCTGTTGTGGTGAGGTGAGCCTTCTGACTTTTCAACCTAGAGGTCCGAGGTTCTTTTCTTGACTGTATCGAAGGAGCTTATCTTTAAATGCGGTGGTTTTTCTGAAAGCTTTCGGCCTGGGAAAGAAAACACAAGGTTGACTGTCATTTTTCCACGTAAAACTGCATGGAGGTCTCAAATTGTTTCGAGATGACATACAATGTCGGAAATACTTTAAGTCCCGGTCTTCATACTTTAACCACTATTAGGTCAATTAATTCCAAAACACAACAATTCCAAATTTTCACTGTTGAGCATAGTGGCCTTTCAACTCTATACACATAAGAGTTTGTGTGAACTTACTTGAGTTAAATATCTGTGCGGCATGTGGCGAGTGCCACACCGCCTTCTCAGCGCGATGTTCATGCATGACACTAGCGGTGACTGGAGAATTCAATTCCTTTATCTAAAGATACTGTATTACACCCAAGAGTTCAGAGCGGAAATACACGTTTTGAGGTCTCCTGAATACAAAAGCGAGCGTCTGTGAACACTCACATACGAAAACTTGAGCATCGTCAAGAACACGACACGTGGAAAAACTATCATTAGTTTTTATTTTATGGAAAATTACCTTAATGATTTGGATTAAATTACCATACGTTTAAGATTGCAAATAAATTTATATTCTGGGAATACCTACGAATTCAGCTTCATTCTGAATGAATTTTGTATGACTGGTAAGCCATAATAGATAGAAGCTTACTCCACAAAACATTTATCTCCTTAAAACACAATTTATTTCAAATAACTCTTTTTGTGCATTAGCCATTTCGGAAATATCAGGCATGAAGCGATGTCACAGGCCAACGACTCGCTCCATTCCTGAGCAAAGCTAACTGTATTCAGTCACTTGTTACTTTCTCTACTAAGCAGGGGAATTATTGTATTCCACCCAAAAATTCGATACCGAGATTTCACCGGAAATATATTTTTTGAGATCCCCTGAATCCAAAAAAAAACATTTTTGGAAACATGTCCGTGTGTGTGTCTGTCTGTGCGTCTGTGTGTGTGTGTGTGTGTGTCTGTGAACAGCATAACTCAGAAACGAACAGTCGAATAAACACCAAACTTGGTATTTAGGTTCAGTATCTTCCAGAGATGCGACACAAAGGTTTTCAAGGAAATCCCCCCACCCCAGATTACCCTTTACATGGAGCATTTTTCGAAAAGTTTAATTTTCTCAAAAACGGCTCTAACGATTTTGAATAAGATATCATATATTTAAGATATTTTCAAGACAAATGAAATGTATATCTTGAATTTTCTGGGAATGTCTCCAAAAGTATTCTTCATTGTGAACGACTTTTGCATAACTGATAAACCGTAAGAGATAGACAAAATTTTACTACACAAAAAATGTAGATCGCGTTAAAATACACAATTTATGTCATATACATTTTTGTTGTTGAGTGAACCATTTGTTTTCGAGATATTGCTTGTTATTCCCTTAAATTTTCCAATACTTTTTCTCAAATTCGTTATTCATTTTCTTGTCCTGGTAATGCAAAGAGAATGGAATACACCACATAGCATCCAGCTCCTAAAATATTTTAATATAGCTTAAAACCTACCAATTCCCCTTTCATCTACAAGAAAATTAATAACAAGATTAACATCTCGATATCTCGATTAACATGAAGCATATGGGGAATAAGCGTTTGTAAAAGTAGTTTGTACAAGAGTAGAAAAAGTCATGTGAGTGTAACACATCAGATTTTTTATGTCCTGGACATGCCAAGAGCGCTTAAAGGATTTGACTATCGTTTAAAACCTACCATATTCCCCTTGCATCTACAAGAAAATTAGCAATAGGATTAACGTCTCGATTAACATGAAGAATATGGAGAATAAGCGTTTGTAAAAATAGTTTGTAAAAGAGTAGAGAAAGTCATGTGAGTGTAACATATGAGATTTGTCAATACTTATTTTCTCAAATGGGAATTCGTTATTCATTTTTTGTCTTGGATATGCAAAGAGTATTAATCTGTGGGAAAGGGAATGGTGCTGCGCATAGCAACCAGCTATTAAGAGATATGTATGTGCTTAAAGGCTACTGTATTTCTATATTGCCCTTGTAATTACAAAACAAGGGGAACATAGTACGCCTTAAGCGATAGTCAAATGTATTTAGAACTGGTCGCTATGTGTAAAATGTAATTCTCTTTGCATGTCAAAAGATCGTTTCTGCAAATGTTTATCTCGATTAATATGAAATAGATGGAGAATAAGAGTTTGTAAAAATAGTTTGTACAAGAGTAGAGAAAGTTATGTGAGTGTAACACATCAGATTTTTTATTTCCATTTTATCACTATAACCGTTGCGCTCCATTCAACTTTATCCGTTTTTGAAAGAAACCTCAGCTTGTTTATTTTGAAACTCTATAATAAGCAAATAAAAAAATTACACGTTTCCTGTTGTTATATTCACAATACTTCTCTATCTGCTTCATTCATATCCGGATAGTCAATTGTTTTATTGCATATTTCCTTGTAGGTACAAGGGAAATAAAGTAGGCTTAAGCGATACTAAATCTTTTAAGGAAGGCCGCTATATGATGACTTTGAAATTCCGTTCTCTTTGCATCAGCAGAAAAAAAAATATGGTGTGTTACATTCACATGATTTTTCAACTATCTACCTTTTATTACCGGGTTACAAGCTATACTTACGAAAGCTTATTTTTGTATCTGTTTCATTTGAATCAAGATAAACGTTTACAGAAACAGCTACATTACACATTTCGTTATAGAGAACAGCGATAGTCAAATGTTTAACAGCTGGACGCTATATGCTGTTTCCATGACATCGCAGGAAACAAGTGAAAATCGATAGAAATATTGCACAACTCGAAACATTAGTAACGGATATCTCTGATGGTGTGTTTTAAAGAGATGTGTAGTCTATCACAAGAAATCTTCACGGCTATTCCCACAAAATTCAAGATATACATTTGTAAATATCTTTAATACCTAGTATTTTAAACAATATTGCTAGAGCCATTTTGATAAATGTTTCATGCAAGAGATATTTTCGGAAAATGTTGGTGCCACATCTTCGGAAGACACTCAACTTTGGTATTTATCGGACTTTTCCATTCATAGACAGACACATAATTGTTTTTTGTATTAGGGACCTTAAAAGATTTATCTCCGGTGAAATCCTGGTATCGAATTTGGGGAATAAAGCAATACTGTAGGTGGTAGAGAGAGTAGGTAATGCACTCAGTAATGATCTTCCAAAGATTTTAAAAAAATCCTTCCCCAGTAGTTTACCTTTTGCGTGGCAAATGTTTTACTTTATCAAGAATGGCTCTAATGGTTTCCATGCCTTTAAGATAGATAACAAACAAAATGTGTATGTTGAATTTATGAGGCTCTCTTCATTCGGAAAAAATGAATACACAAAAAAGTGTACTTATTAAATGAGAAGCTTTGAAATAATTTTTGTGTCTCATCAAGAATTTTCCAGATATTAGTTTGAATTTGGCACTACTTTACATTTTTATGCGCTACGCCACTAGTCAATTGTTTTTCGTGGTCATGCAAAGAATATGAACTTTCAAAGCAAGCATACAGTGACCCAGTTTTTAAACATTTGACTATTACTTCAACCTCTTGAAGTGCTCTTTTAATTGTACAATGAAAGTATTTCTGTAAACCTTTGCCTCATGGTGTACACAAAGAAAATCATGTGAATTAAGGTATTGCATCTTTTTAAAATTCTCTTGCTGGTTAAGCTTGCGTGTGTGCGCTTCAAAATTTAAACAAGAAAAAGGCAGAGAAATTTTAAAACATTGAATACATTTAACTGATTTCAGAGAAAATGGAATTGTAATTTTGAGAAACCCTGTGTGACACTTAAACAGATAACATACCAACGAGGAGCACTGAACTCAAAGAAACCAACTAGTGTTCCAATCCGCCATTCTAACTTCAATGCTCAATTTTAATTAACATTTTTCACCCTTAAGTTGGAGTAAAATTACATCGCTCGGAACTTACGGTAGCTCCATCTTTCAAAGATTGAATACACACATTGCAATTTATAGGAATACGGGAAATAAACATTGGTTTTTGTTTTTCTTTCATAATTTAATGTCCGCTTAAGAAAAATTCAAACAATAATGTTGTGCTATGCCATCAAAATATCTTTTAATTATCATTTGTGTGATAATATTGTAACTTGAATTTCTCACGAGTAATTTCACAAGAGAACGCAAAACACAGTGAAGTTTATGAGAAACAACAATTGTATTAAAGGATTGCACAAAGAATATTAAGGAAGGAAACGGAATGATATTTATTAGAAGCATGAGAACGTGGTCCTTGCTCTTCCCCACAAGGAGTTGATAACCAACCTTTGTTTCTTCTGTGTAAGTTAAAGCTGTGCTTTAATATAATGAATTTAAAGGGGAGGCGTGGTGGGGCAGCATCGATAGTACATTTTATTGGGCCCAGCTACCGTTAGCAGTAAATAAAATGCTGTGGAATCTCATGGCAGAGGACCCGGATTCAAAACTCGGTGGCTGTGTGCATTCATGTAGAGATGTGTGGTATCTCACGTAAATTATTCATATTTATTAACAACTATTTTAATTAGAAACTCGCTGACCTTGTGTTGCCAAAGGTACACCGTCTCTTTAGTAAGTATTATATTCCGTCCAGAAAATTCGACGATTGAGATTTCACCATAAATACGCGCATTTTTAGGAAAAAAAAATCCGACTGCGAGGACCATGAATCTACGAGGAAAAGTCAATTAAATATGTTAAAAGGATGCAACACCAAGATTTTCAAGAAAATTCCATGATCATAGACTATTTAGCGTTTACAGTTTTAGATGGGAGATTTTTCGTTATTTTTCACTTTTTCAAAAATGGGTATAACGATATTGAGTAAAAACCGCAAGTATAAGGTATTTACATGACAGATAAAATGTGCGAAATTATGCTTATTCAAAGGACTTCTATACCTGTAAACCATAAGACACAGACAAAAAATGTAGCTTTCTTTAAAACAGACACTTTACTGCAATTGTTTGTGTCATTGGCCTTCTGAGATATCCCTATTATTGGTTTGAATTTTTCAACACCATTACCATTCTTGTAACTATACACATATTTCTCCCGATTCATAAAAAAGGATATTACGTTTTTAAATATCTCAATGACGACTTGGTTTCTTCTCTCCCCCTTATACCTATTAGGGAATGATAATGTAAGTAATTCTCGATTACCATGAAACATAGAAAAGTAACCTTTTTTAGGAATACTTTTTTCAATCTATATAAGAATACGATAGGGGCACACAAAGTTGTATTTCATGTCAAAGGTGGTTTAGGCAGATGTGGACACTTTAAGGTAAAATACATTATTTTGAAGCCAATGTTGTTCAGTTTTACTCCAATTTCTTCACAAGATATGTTTGTCATACATTTAACCCTGCTGTTATCTTTGGATGAATATGATCCGACAAGGAACGTATCTTTCTATTACTAATTTAAATTTGATAGCTGTTTCTCTTCATATGTACTACTCATAAAACCTGAATTTAAAAAAAGCATAGATTTGTTTTTTTATAATTGAAATTATTATATTTGTGTTATTTGGGTCAGAACGACCCGATTGCTTTTAAAATGAATTTCTACATTTTTTCCATCAATTTTCATGTCCCACTGTGTCTAAATCCATATGTATGTCAATGCACACAACAATATAGCAGCCACTTGCTTGTATAACAATGGGCAATACATTGTTGATAAAGTAAATGCAGGAGAATACAAATCAGTTACGTCTGATTGTTGAAGGAGGATGTAATTTGACTTATGACAGTGAGTGGTGAAATACTTTTATCATGGCAAATCGTTGCCCTACCGAAAGTGAATTGGAACCTGATATTTCAGAAGAAGAAAACCGTACTTTGCCCTACGTCGGAATCACAAGATTGTTCTTCAGACAATGAAGATAGAAGTGGTTCAATCCAAAGATAAGAACATCAATTGGAGTTTAGCAGCCTTTCCGAGCATGCAGTGCTAACACCTGGTCCAACCAGATATGCTATATTCAGAGTAGGCGAAATAAAATCTTCTTTTCAAGTAATTATGAACAAAACACTTTGCTGAAAATGAGGGCCGAAGTGATAAATGGGAAGATTTAGATGAAATTACCTTACAAGGATACATTGCTAGCTGGTGATTATAAATCATATGGTGAATCAACAAGAAGCTTGTGGGATCAAGAATCAGGTAGAGCCATTTTTCCTGCTACAATGTCACTCACTAAAAAGTTTCTTTTGCATTTCTCGAGCGTTACGTTTTGATGACAAGTCTGATCGACGGGCACGGAGAGCAAATGACAAACTAGTACCTATAAGGGACTTGTGGGAACACTTGCAAAATTATAAATCCTGGGTCAAACGTAACTGTTGATGAGCAACTGCTGGGTTTCAGAGGTCGCTGTCCCTTCAAACAATATATTCCAATTTAACCTGCCAAATATGGAATAAAAATTTGGACACTATGTGACAGTGTTATTTCATAATATGCTCTGAAAGCACAAATTTACACAGGAAAACTACCAGGCATAGCAGTGAGAGTATGCGTGTTGTCATGAGCTAAGAGAACAGAATGTTACATCTGATAATGTTTTACATCGTATGTATTGGGTCAAGCACTTCTCAATAGAAAACTTACAATTTTGGGGACAATGAGAAAAAACAAGACAGAGCAAAGAAGAGGTCCACAGTTCAAAATTCTATTTCACAAAATATACCACAGCTGTATCTTATATTCCAAAGAAGAATAAGAATGTTGTACAGCTGAGCACAATGCATAATGATAACAGGGAAGATAAAAAGCCAAAAATGATACTGGACTACAATACCACCAAAGACACCCTGGACCAGCTTATTGCTACATACACATGCAACAGAAAAACCAATCGTTGGCCTGGAATAGTCTTTTACAATTGCTTGACACTATAGCCTACAGTGGAAAATAAATGTTCTTCATAAAAGACGAATAATCCTCGAAGACTTGTTGTTGCTCCCTACATTGAAGCCAGGAAATGAACCATCAATTGCCATTGTGAAAAGGATACAATCACAGGGCCAGCTGTAGTGGCTTCAAGCAAAACTAGATGTAAATATTGTCCTTCTAGTTGTGATAATAAGACTCCAATCATGTGCTTAAGCTGTAAGAAATATATTTGTAAAGTTCATGTTGCATATTATTGCCCAAACTGTAAGAAGTAAAGTTGTTTGTTCAAAACTAGATTGTCGCTATTATTTGTGTATTTTGAAGAATGATTTGCATTAAAAACACATTTGCAAAAATATGTATGTACTACTATTATTATTTTTGTTGTTATATTATTCTGAGTAGTGTTATATGATCAAAAGAACCACATCCAGTAAATTTCCTTGAATTCTGCTCATTATCTCAAATTTAAACATTACTGTATTCTTGCATTATGATATACGTTTTACAACAAAAGAAATGAATACTTTTCAGTTATTTATGTTTTTATATTTTTCTGAAAAGAAATCTATCCATTTTTATTTTATTGTATATTGAAACGTGCTAATTAAAAGGAAGGAAAAAATATAATTATATTCAAGTTTCTCTGCCTGTATTTCGTCCAATACCAACGTTACATTGCATAATAGTTCTTAATCTTTATTAAGAAAGAATTAAATGCAATTAAAAAACATAAAAATATTTCCTTAACAGAGATATTAGAATGTTCTTTATCGGATCATTATGACCCGAAGGAACAAAGAGTGTAAACTATTTTTAAGGAGAACAGAAGGGTTAATGTATCTACGGCCCGTTTCATAATTTCATATAACTGTTTTAAACAAAAGCTAAATCGATGTGAAAGCATCGAGAGAAGCTGACAAAATCATTTCAACAATATGCACTTACAACACAAATTTTGATCCTCAGACAGCAATAAATAATGAAACAGTTATTTACATTTCTTACATGCGAATTCCCCATCATTGCCATTTGAAAACTGAAACCATTTTTGACGTTGCCCCACACACTGAATCTCCAACATTCTCATCGTATAATATGCACTACACAGTGCTCAATAGTTACTTGATTGTTGAGCTGATCTGACAACTAGGTCCCCCACCCTGGCTTATTTTTGTTTGTTAGCTTCCGATAGCTTAGCATGTTGTTGCCGTTGTCGAGATCTCACACCATGCATTAGGAGATATCCTGGCCTCGTGTCTTTTCCCATATGCTTGATATTCGTATGTCAATTTGCTATATCGGGTTTCGTCCATCCTCTCCATCTAGCTCCATATTCTCCTATTTTGTCACTTATTGGACCAATACCTAATTCCTCTCTGAATCCTTCAATTTTTATTTTATCTATTATTGAACACATGCTGTGAGATATCTCATTTCTGCCGCATTTACTTTACCCTGTTATTTTTTCTTTATAGTCATGTCTCACAACCAAGGGTTGGAATCACCACTGTCTTATAAAATTTTAAGCCGGTTTACCAAGTTCAAATACATTTTTCTGTTTCTTAGATTATTATAATATCGTCAGCATAGAGTATCATATTAATTCATATTTAGTCTGATTCATGATGGTATTCTACCTTTTATTTCTCTAAGAATTTCATGCGGGGGACAAACTATACCCTTGTCTTAAGCCGCTTTTAACTTTCGTTTCCTCTGATAATCGTCCATTACGTAATATAATCCTTATTTTAGTTGCTTTATACATATTTTGTAGTACTTTGATTAGATGTCTGGGGTATCCTTTATTTTCCAATATTTCCGAAAGTAGTTTTCTCTTTACTCTGTCGTATGCCTTTTCTAAGTCTACGAAGGTTAAATTGATGGAGAATGGATAACAGACAGTCTCAAATACACTTCATTTTATAGAAGCTTCAGATCTCGACCTTTTCTAACATCTGGAGAACACGCAACGAAGGTTTGTACCCCGTAACTTAATTAAGAGCCCTTCAAACTTCAATATAACAGTGGCATGGCACTGACCTGTCCTTGTTTTGCAAATATCCACTTAAATAACGAATTAAAAGCGCAATACCCAACCATACGCTGGCAATAAACACATTACACGTACTTCCAGCTTTTTCCGATAGGATCCCTGCCGACAGTAGTTTAATTTGCTAAATGTGTCGAGATGTTCCTAAACCGCCCTTTATAAAGACATTTCAGTTTAATATGACAATTTTATAAAGATACATTACGATAAGCGTCAAAAGTGTATACAGGATAATACTATTGTGAAGCGAGTCCAGTATTTAAACTTGGGTTAATGACATTGTGCGCATGGGTCATCTAGTTTGTACTTGCGTATTCAGCGGTAACAGACATACATGTTGTTAAGAGTGTCTCGGCTTGTTTTGATATAACCGCCATGCATTTCTTTAAGAAACAAACGAAGGAAATTGTTGGGGGAATGAGTCAGTACTATTGTAAAGAGTGAGTTACATTGTTATTGTTATTATTATTATTATTGTTATTATTATTATTGACAATGGAACGTAGAGAAAAGACAGTCAAATTGTGAGGTGCCTGTAGTTTCTTTTCAACTTAAGGAAGTGTCATGTGATGATGTGTTGAACGCCGTTGCTAAAATGCATAACTCTGATTCCAGAGATATCTATGATATTTCAAATAATTTTTTAAAGAAAATAATTGGTTATATTGTGTTGCCATTAACTATCTGTATAAATAAATGCTTCACTGAGGGCATATTTCCAAGTAAACTCAAATTAGCAAAAATAATACCAGTTCATAAGAAAGGTAATAAATCATTATTGGAAAATTATCGACCGATATCTCTGGTGCCAGTGTTTTCTAAAATATTTGAGGTATTAATCCACAACCAGATGTATTCCTATTTTGAACAAAACAAGGTCTTTTCTATCGATCAATTTGGATTTAGGGCTGGTAAATCTACTATTGATGCAGTTCGATTACTTATTGATAATATAACGAATACTTTTGAATCAAAGAGCTTTGCTTGGGTCACATGCTGTGACTTAAGCAAGGCCTTTGATTGTGTGGATCACTGTATACTGTTAGATAAATTAGCACATTATGGTATTTGTGGTACGCCTAATAAATTGCTCTCTTCTTATCTCTCTAACCGCAAACAAGTTGTTCAGATTAATGATAAGGTCTCGGATGTGGCTTCAGTAATGTGCGGTGTTCCTCAGGGCTCTATCCTAGGTCCTCTGCTATTCCTAATCATGATTAATGATTTACCATTCAATACTGAATCTAAAACCATATTATTTGCTGATGACACAACTTTTATTCACAACAATGCAAATATACAGTATCTTGAAACTGAGGTTCAAAATAATATAATGTATATATCACAATGGTTTCAAGCAAATAAGTTTTTACTTAATGATTCTAAAACTAAAAATATAATTTTTACTTTAAATAATGTTGTTGTCCCAAATCTTTGTACTAATGTAAAGTTTTTAGGCATTTTTATTGATAGATTTTTAACCTGGGAGTCACACATTACATTTTTATGCAGAAAGTTGTCAAGGGTTTTATTCCTGATGAGAAACTTAGTCAATTGTGTACCCTTTGAGTATATACGTGTCTCATATTTTGCATACTTTCACAGTATTATTAATTATGGTATTTTACTTTGGGGTAATAGCTCATATATCCAAGATGTATTACTTGTGCAAAAGAAAGCTATAAGAATTATGGCTAAGATAACTACTAGAACACACTGTAAACCCTATTTTAAAAGATATAATATTTTGACTGTTATAAATTTGTATATTTATACTGTATTGGGTTTTATGAAACAGAATCAACATTTGTATGACACGAGATCCAATATTCATAATTATAATATCCGTAATGGTCAAATGATCGATATTCCTCAGCATAGACTTAAGAGAACTTCTCAAAGTTACTACTATATTGGCATTAAACTTTTTAACAAGCTACCTCAAGCTGTAAAAGATTTGCCTTATAAAATATTTTGTAAGCGATTGCATTGTTGGCTTGTGGATAATCCATTTTATTCTATTAATGAATTTATTGTTTTTAATGCATCTGATATTAATATTTAATTGTTACTTTTTTGCTGTAAAAGTTGCACAAGGTGTGGTTTATGTTGTATTATTAATTTGTATTTTTGTATATACTGACAATGTCTATTGCAGTTGTATAACTGTTTAATGACAATAAATTGATATTGATATTGATATATTAAAGGTAGCGCATATGGCAAATAATAACTTGTTAATGTTAGCCGTTGCACAAGTTCATTGATACACCTCAGCATTTGAACACATCTACGATTTTGTATGAAATAATAGAGAATTCGGTTGACTAGAATATTAAAGTCGAAATCAGCAAGTGTAATACAATAAAATACATTATGTATTTGAAATCGATAATTGTTTTAATGTAAATATTAAAGTTGAGGGGTGAAGGCATCAAGTGGAACAGACACACGCTGGGCATATCTTACAAGTCTATTGCGGGAATTACCTTCCTAGGCCTAACCTACTTACATAATATCTATTATAAAACTTCTTTGCTGATGCACGGAAACCACCTCTTGCATGTTGCATTTCTACCCACTCTTCTTCAAACTGTTGTTACTAGAGCCTGGTTTTCACATTTCGTTGTAAGTGCAAGAGGACAGGGCTTGAGAAACAAATGACACATTTTTGGTGTAGTGAGTTTCTACGGGTTGCATATCGACACATGCACTTTCTTAATACGTACCTTAAACATGAGCTACTTTAATTAAAATCGTTATCAGCTGTCTTTGGGAAAATAAAAAATCTCACATGACTTTCTCTACTCTTGTACAAACTATTTCTCCATATGCTTCATGTTAATCTTATTGCTAACTTTCTTGTAGGTGCAAGGGGAATGTGGTAGGCTTTGAGCGATAGTCAAATGTTTTAAGAGCTAGTTGCTATGTGGAGTGTTCCATTCTCTTTGTATGTCCAGGACATAAAAAAATCTGATGTGTTACACTCACATGACTTTCTTTACTCTTGTACAAACTATTTTTACAAACGCTTATTCTTCATCTACTTCATGTTAATCGAGATAAACATTTGACTCTATCTTATTGCTAAATTTCTTGTATATGTAAGGGGAATATATATTTACAAGGGCAATATAGAAATACAGTAGTCCTTAAGCATATACATATCTCTTAATAGCTGGTTGCTAGGTGCAGCACCATTCCCTTTGCCACAGATTAATACTCTTTGCATATACAAGATAAAAAATGAATAACGAATTCCTATTTAGAAAATAAATATTGAAAAATTTAAGGGAATAACAAGCAATATCTCGAAAATGGTTCACTCAACAACAAAAATGTATATGACATAAATTGTGTATTTTAACGCGATCTACATTTTTGTGTAGTAAAATTTTGTCTATCTCTTATGGTTTACCAGTTATGCAAAAGTCGTTCACTATGAAGAATACATTTGGAGACATTCCCAGAAAATTCGAGATATACATTTTATTTGTCATGAAAATATCTTAAACATATATTTTAATCAAAATACTTAGAGCCATTTTTGATAAAATTAAAATGTTCGAAAAATGTTCCATATAAAGGGTAATTTGGGGTGGGGGGATTTTCTTGAAAACCTTTGTGTCGCATCCCTGGAAGATACTGAACCTAAATACCACGTTTGGTGTTTATCCGATTGTTCGTTTCTGAGTTATGCTGTTCACAGACAGACACACACACAGTCACACACACGGACATGTTTCTAAAAATGCTTTTTTTGGATTCAGGGGGTCTCAAAACATATATTTCCGGTGATTTCTCGGTATCGAATTTTTGGGTGGAATACAATACTTCCCCTACTTACTATATGTAGTAGAGAAAGTAAAAATAGCGTAAAAGCTTCCAGTGTAAGCAATAATTTAGGATTTTTTTAAAAAATCTTTATCTCTATATCCTTATAGGATACTGGAAATAAATATTAATTTTCGTATTTATATGAATTTTAATTCCGCTTTTCGTGACTATTTAAACACATAAATAGACGCCGACCTTTTTCTAAGCATTTCCTGGGGAGGTAAATGGACTCAAAACAAGTTTTATATAGAATACTTCAGTTGAAAGCCATTTTTCCTCGACCTACTGGGGGATAAGCTAATGGGGATTTGTGTCGCGTTACTGCAGGCAAATCTGCAATGTTACTTTTCTCATAAAAATATCTTTTTCCCACAAGTCGCCTTCACCTCTTTGCAAATCTGAAGGCCGAGGGGGCTTCTGGTGGGATATAGATCCCGTTACATGCTTGCCAACTGCTCAATGTCCTACATCCCGAAATGACCAGTCACTTCACGTGTCACAGTGATTTAATTTGGTAACTTGTGCACTCAAATCCCAAACTTGAAGCAGCATATGTTATTCTATTACCTACTTGTGTTGTACCACCAGTATTTCACCGGAAGTGCATGTTTTGAGGTCTCCTGAAAAAAAAGTTTCTTTAGAAAAAAGTCTGTGTGTGTGGACAGCATAAACCGAAAACAAAACCTTCGATAAATACCGAAGTTGCTATTTAAATTCAGCATCTTGAGACACAAAGTTTTAAAGAAAATCCCCCAGCTCAAACTGCCGTTTACATAAAACAAATGTTCGATATTTTTTATTTTCTCAAATTGTCTCTAACAATTTTGATTAAAATCTACGCTAATATTAGAAAGAGAGAAAGTTTGTATATATGTATGTATGTACGTATGTACGTATATATGTATGAATATGTGTATTTATGAATATATGCGTGTATGTATGCATGCATGCATATATGAATGTATGTATCTATGTATGTATATGTAAGTATATATGTATGTATTCATGCATATGTAAGTATGTATATATGCATGTTTGTATGAAGGAATGCATGTATGTAGGTATGTGTGTATGTATGTATGTATGCATGCATGTATATATGTATGCATGCATGTGTAAGTATATATTTATGTATGCATGCATACGTAGGTATATATGTATGCATGCATATATAAGTATAGAGGGTGAATCACCTAAAACTTGCACCGCAAATATTTCGGAAATGGAAAGTGCTATTGATGTGCAGTTTTCACAGTGTTGATTGGTAATCAGGGGCTCGTGCGTTTAGCCTATAAACAGGTTTTAATAATACTGAGAAAGTGTATTTTTTGAGCAAACATACAAGTTTTAAATGGAACAATGCCTAGTTATATCAACAGAATAAAGGTAGGGTAAATTAGAATGTCAATGGTCTTTGTTGCAGGATTCTAGTGCAAGTGGTTTACGAGAAATCGTATTTTGAAAAGTTTCCACCCCGACAATTGTTTGTCCCATTCAACCTGCTTAGCTGCTAGGTACAATGTTCCTACGTTTGTTTGCATTGCGACTTTCTGGTCAGTTTGTGACAGTTCAAGCAGTAAATCGTGAGTGGAAGATGGGGTTTACTAATGCAGACATGCTCATAGTGTATGGAGAGTGTAGGAAGAATGCAGTTCGTTCCTGTACGGTGTATGCGGAAACGTAGACGTCAACCATCTCGGCATTTAATTATTAACCTCTTCAACCAATTACGTGAAAGTGACACTGTAACACCTAGAAAACGTAACAGAAACAAACAAGTGATTGGAGAAGAGGCAGAAATTAATGTGTTGGCTGCCGTTGCAGTAGATCCGCAAATTAGTTCCCGCGCAATCGCACGTGGAAGTGGCATAAGGCAAATTTACTAATCATGGCCAGGTAAACCGCAGAAACATGCACTATTGGTCTGTTGACAATCCCCGTTGGCTTCGTCAGGTGGAACGCCAGCGTCCATGGAGTTTAAACGTGTGGTGTGGGCTAGTGAACCATCAGCTCATAGGCCCTTTGTTCACAGAAGGAACAATGAACTCGCATCAGTATCGCAGTCTCCTGACAGACCATCTGCCACAGATGCTAGAAGACGTTGCTTTACAGACTGGGAGAAACCTGTGGTACCAACATGATGGCTGCCCAGCCCATAGTGCACGAAGTACTACAGCTTGTCTTAACGGATTGTTTCCAATCGTTGGATTGGACGAAGAGGACCTGTACCTTGGCCGGCCCGTTCATCTGATCTGACCCCTTTAGACTTTTTTCTGTTAGGAAGGTTGAAAGACACTGTCTACAAGGATGTACCAATTACAGCAGACGATATGAAACGACGTATTACTGCTGCCTGCTCTGAAATTTCCGCTGAAATGCTAGAACGTGTGCAGCAGTCTTTCCATAGCAGACTGAAAGCATGTATTGAAGCTGCTGGTGGTAATTTTGAACACAACTTTTGAAGGGCTATGTTCTCTTTACTTGTAAGAAGCCACAGAAGTAATGTAATTCCCTTTTGTTTTTGTTTAGTTTGTGCTACCACAGGTTGTACAAGTGTCAGTGCTTAAAAGTTTCAAAATAAGATTTCTCGTAAACCACTTGCACTAGAATCTTGCAACAAAGCCACTGACATTATAATTTGCCATACCTTTGTTTTGTTGATGTAACTTAACATTGTTCCACTTAAAAAATTGTATGTTTGCTCAAAAATACTCTTTCTCAGAATTAATAAAATCTGTTTAAAGGCTAAATGTACGAGCACCTGACTACCAATCAATGCTGTGAAAACTGCACATCAATAGCACTTTCCATTTCCGAAATATTTTCGGTGCAAGTTTTAGGTGATTCAGTCTGTATATGTACGTATACATGCACGTGTGTATGCATATATATATATATGTATATATGTAAGCATGCATGTATGTATGAATGTGTATGTATGCATTATGTATGAATATATATGTATGTATGCACATTTGTATGTATGCACATTTGTATGTATGAATATATACATATGTGCGTATAAGTATGTGTATGTGTATTCATCCATGTATGTATACATGTATATAGGTTTGCATGTATGTAAATTTTTGTGTAATCTTAAGAAGCATTGATAATTGTTTTACCATTCAAAAGCTCAAACTTTCTGACGGACATGGGCTATAAAACACCTAATTTCAATTCACAATTAGACATAAAAGGTTTTAGGAAGCCTTAATCGAGAATTCCATGGAGGAGAAAATAGTTACTGCTCTACCGCATAGAAAAGTGGGTAACATTTTAATGTACATAACACTTAAACGAATAGAGGACAGAGCGACGATCGTTGCTATTTATATGTTTGGTTTAATTATTATCAAATACTGCAGATAATAATCCTTATTCTAATAATTCCTACAAATGTGTGCTCTAAGCTCCTGGATACCAAAATCTTGTAAAAGCCTCATATCAGAAATTTGAGCTTTATTTCCTTTGTAGTGAGATTGGTTAGGAGGGCAGGCTAGTATAAAGAGAAGCTTAGAAGCGATGTAGAGAGGCTAACCTGGGGCCTAATCTTCACCTCTGTGTTACATACAGAGGTTTAAAATATCACTTCATTACTTGAAGTGGTACATGCCAGATAATATGAGGCTAACTTGGGGCCTAATCTTCACCTCTGTGTTACATACAGAGGTTTAAAATATCGTTTCATTACTTGAAGTGGTTAATGCCAGATAACATGAGGCTAACTTGGGGCCTAATCTTCACCTCTGTGTTACATACAGAGGTTTAAAATATCACTTCATTACTTGAAGTGGTACATGCCAGATAACATGAGGCTAAATTGGGGCCTAATCTTCACCTCTGTGTTACATACAGAGGTTTAAAATATCACTTCATTACTTGAAGTGGTTAATGCCAGATAACATGAGGCTAACTTGGGGCCTAAACTTCACCTCTGTGTTACATACAGAGGTTTAAAATATCGCTTCATTACTTGAAGTGGTTAATGCCAGATAACATGAGGCTAACTTGGGGCCAAATCTTCACCTCTGTGTTACATACAGAGGTTTAAAATATCACTTCATTACTTGAAGTGGTACATGCCAGATTACATGAGGCTAACTTGGGGCCTAATTTTCACCTCTGTGTTACATACAGAGGTTTAAAATATAGCTTCATTACTTGAAGTGGTTAATGCCAGATAACATGAGGCTAACTTGGGGCCTAATCTTCACCTCTGTGTTACATACAGAGGTTTAAAATATCACTTCATTACTTGAAGTGGTACATGCCAGATAACATGAGGCTAACTTAGGGCCTAATCTTCACCTCTGTGTTACATACAGAGGTTTAAAATATCACTTCATTACTTGAAGTGGTACATGCCAGATAACATGAGGCTAACTTGGGGCCTAATCTTCACCTCTGTATTACAAACAAAATATCGCTTCATTACTTGAAGTGGTTAATGCCAGATAACATGAGGCTAACTTGGGCCTAATCTTCACCTCTGTGTTACATACAGAGGTTTAAAATATCACTTCATTACTTGAAGTGGTTAATGCCAGATAACACGAGGCTAAATTGGGGCCTAATCTTCACCTCTGTGTTACATACAGAGGTTTAAAATATCACTTCATTATTTGAAGTGGTACATGCCAGATAACATGAGGCTAACTTGGGGCCTAATCTTCACCTCTGTATTACATACAAAATATCGCTTCATTACTTGAAGTGGTTAATGCCAGATAACATGAGGCTAACTTGGGCCTAATCTTCACCTCTGTGTTACATACAGAGGTTTAAAATATCACTTCATTACTTGAAGTGGTACATGCCAGATAACATGAGACTAACTTGGGGCCTAATCTTCACCTCTGTGTTACATACAGAGGTTTAAAATATCACTTCATTACTTGAAGTGGTACCAGCCAGATAACATGAGGCTAACTTGGGGCCTAATCTTCACCTCTGTATTACATACAGAGGTTTAAAATATCGCTTCATTACTTGAAGTGGTTAATGCCAGATAACATGAGGTTAACTTGGGGCCGAATCCTCACCTCTGTGTTACATACAGAGGTTTAAAATATCGCTTCATTACTTGAAGTGGTTAATGCCAGATAACATAAGGCTAACTTGGGCCCTAAACTTCACCTCTGTGTTACATACAGAGGTTTAAAATATCACTTCATTACTTGAAGTGGTACATGCCAGATTACATGAGCCTAATTTGGGGCCTAATCTTCACCTCTGTGTTACATACAGAGGTTTAAAATATAGCTTCATTACTTGAAGTGGTTAATGCCAGATAACATGAGGCTAACTTGGTGCCTAATCTTCACCTCTGTATTACATGCAAAATATCGCTTCATACCTGAAGTGGTTAATGCCAGATAACATGAGGCTAACTTGGGCCTAATCTTCACCTCTGTGTTACATACAGAGGTTTAAAATATCACTTCATTATTTGAAGTGGTACATACCAGATAACATGAGACTAACTTGGGGCCTAATCTTCACATCTGTGTTACATACAGAGGTTTAAAATATCGCTTCATTACTTGAAGTGGTTAATGCCAGATAACATGAGGCTAACTTGGGGCCTAATCTTCACCTCTGTGTTACATACAGAAGTTTAAAATATCACTTCTTTACTTGAAGTGGTACATGCCAGATAACATGAGGCTAACTGGGGGCCTAATCTTCACCTGTGTGTTACATACAGAGGTTTAAAATATCGCTTCATTACTTGAAGTGGTTAATGCCAGATAACATGAGGCTAACTTGGGGCCTAATCTTCACCTCTGTGTTACATACAGAGGTTTAAAATATCACTTCATTACTTAAAGTGGTACATGCCAGATAACATGAGGCTAACTTGGGGCCTAAACTTCACCTCTGTGTTACATACGGAGGTTTAAAATATCGCTTCATTACTTGAAGTCGTTAATGCCAGATAACACGAGGCTAACTTGGGGTCTAATCTTCACCTGTGTGTTACATACAGAGGTTTAAAATATCACTTCATTACTTGAAGTGGTACATGCCAGATAACATGAGGCTAACTTGGGGCCTAATCTTCACCTCTGTGTTACATAGGGAGGTTTAAAATATCACTTCATTACCTGAAGTGGTACATGCCAGATAACATGAGGCTAACTGGGGGCCTAGTCTTCACCTGTGGCTTACATACAGAGGTTTAAAATATCACTTCATTACTTGAAGTGGTACATGCCAGATAACATGAGGCTAACTGGGGGCCTAATCTTCACCTCTGTATCACATACAGAGGTTTAAAATATCACTTCATTACTTGAAGTTGTACATGCCAGATAACATGAGGCTAACTTGGGGCCTAATTTTCCCCTCTGTATTACATACAGAGGTTTAAAATATCACTTCATTACTTGAAGTGGTACATGCCAGATAACATGAGGCTAACTTGGGGCCTAATCTTCACCTCTGTATTACATACAGAGGTTTAAAATATCGCTTCATTACCTGAAGTGGTACATGTCAGATAACATGAGGCTAACTTGGGGCCTAATCTTCACCTCTGTATTACATACGGAGGTTTAAAATATCACTTCATTACCTGAAGTGGTACATGCCAGATAACATGAGGCTAACTGGGGGCCTAATCTTCACCTCTGTGTTACATACGGAGGTTTAAAATATCACTTCATTACCTGAAGTGGTACATGCCAAATAACATGAGGCTAACTTGGGGCCTAATCTTCACCTAATATCACTTCATTACTTGAAGTGGTACATGCCAGATAACATGAGGCTAACTTGGGGCCTAATCTTCACCTAATATCGCTTCATTACCTGAAGTGGTACATGCCAGATAACATGAGGCTAACTTGGGGCCTAATCTTCACCTCTGTATTACATACGGAGGTTTAAAATATCACTTCATTACCTGAAGTAGTACATGCCAGATAACATGTTCGATAGCCACATTTGGGATCCCTGATCCAAAAAAAGGAAACAGACTAAGTATGTTTGTATGTGTCTCTAAACAGCACAGTATTCAATCAATACGAAACTTGGTGTTTAAGTTGAATATCCTCCAAGGATATGAGTAAAGTCCCTGATTACCATGAAAAGTTTTCGATTTTGATTGAAATACCGCATGTTTAAGATATATCTTGAATTAACTGTGAAGTCCTCTACATTCTGAATGACTTTGGTAAGTCATAAGAGACAGACAAAAGCTTATTTCAGTTGTCTTGTCCAACACCAAGGCTGGTGGTGCAATGCGAGGACCGTGGACTCACGCGACCCGCTTTTAAACAATTCAGTATCACTTGAGCATCTAAAACGAAATGTGCATTGAAGCAAACGTTTACCCTCGTTCTGGACGTAACGGCGGCAATGTTTAGGATTACAGCCGCATTCCGCTGAATAAACACAGGCTGGGTAAAGGAGTGTTTCCCAAATGCAATCGGTCACTACATACCCATTTTCCACAACAATAACCGGGTTACCTTAACATGCTAGGAAGTTTACCACATGACAATATACAAATACTTTTGGAGCTCTTAATTACTTTTATCATAAATATCGAAATATCGCAAAAAGTTATTTGGATGTTTAGAAGCAAGATTTGCAAGAAGTATTAGGTATTGTGGGACTTGTAATACTTAGAATAAGTAGTGTTTCCCGAGATTTCACAGGAAGCACCTAAATGTTTAAATCGAAAATAAAACTCCATGTGTGTGTAACAGCTGATTCACAAATGAAACCTAGGTATTTGAGTTCAGCGATACCCCAACCCTGTATACAGAAACGGCTCTTAACTTTTTGATTAAAATACACAAGTTCAAGATGACAAGTAAAATTGTATACTGAATAGCGTCTTCATTCTGTGTGACCTTACTATACAAAAATGTACATCTTGCTAAGTGTATGTCAAATAATTATATTTTCCGATCTTAACCATTTCCGAGATGTTTTTGTTGATTTGAATTTTCAAGGGTAAATCTCATGGCCATGGAATTTTAAAGCGATAATGCAGTTGCAGCTTCAGCCTACTGTGCAACCAAATGTGTGAGGAAGGTTCATCAAGAAGAACATCAAGAATCATTTGTAGCAGAGTGAGTAGGGAAACTCATATAATGCAACACAACAGCAGTTTCTCCGTATGTGTTACCAGTTTTATAACAGCACTTTTTATAGCAATTCCAGAAAAGAATTCTGTTATTCTAACTTTAACAACATATTGAGGGAGGTTTGCGTATGGAAACATTGGGCTTAATTATGCTTATGCTTGATTAGAGGCTTTATATCTTTAAGATTTTGATTTTCTTATGAATTATTATTAATTTATTTAGGAGGAATATTAATTCTATTCATATACGTTACTTGGGAACGGCCACTCCCAGCATGCGTTTTTCGTGAAATTCCCTGTTTGGGAAGCCCTTTCCCTTTCATTTCAGATGGGCTTAAGGACTGAACAGTGTTGATCAGTGTCAGACAGATGCTTGAACAAATGGTAGCCTTCTCTGAGCCGCCTCAGTTGAGTGAAGTTCTCCGCAGCCAGTTGGAAAGCCTTCTTTGAATACTCATCAAGCTTAGAAGCGTCTCTGTGAGCCTGCCTGTGGTCTCTAAATATCGTCCAGGGATGGACAACAAAATATCCACATAACGTTGAACATTGCCATCCGTTCTCTGGTCATAGCATTATTTCTAACCATTTACATAATTTAGAAAAGCGCTAATTAGAGCATTTAATTTCTCTTTTCCATACTTAGTTTTAAAATTTGAATAATTTGTTGAAAACTGGCATTAAACGAAAAAATTCTATATACTAAACAATGTGAAAACTTCATTTGTTAGAAAATTTATATTAAGAATCATATTAATTGATAAGTACTGATGCTCATCTGAAGTTTAAATTGTTTGATTAAATAACTGCAATGACACAAGGGATTATCAATTATTAGTATACACTTTAAAACATAAACAATGGAAAGAAAGTTGAACTTTGAAATAAAACCTAAGCAAATGATTGGAAGGCTTGAAAATAACAAGTACATAAGCGACTGCTCTATCAAACCTTTACTTGTCACATTCCATAGTTACTGTAACAATACATAACGTAGAACTGCAAGAAACGATCAACATGAAATCAGTAACTAATTTGACTGGAGCTCGTGTTTAGGAAATGTTTACGATGATGGGATATCCCTTTCTCTCCTACAGAGTACCTACATACGACTTGCGTGCCATGCATTTGTCTCTGCATGCGCCAAAGTAAACGTACTTTCTGGAGTATCCTGCCAGAGGAATTTAATATTTCCGAGCATGCGCGTTTTCACCTTTGTAATTCAGACTACACCGTAGTGAGCACTCATGTAGAGAATGCTGATATTCTGCTACTAGACATTTTATAGTCAGCATAGCACGAAACATAGCATTCACGTGTCTCGAGTTAGTGCCGTAGTCACAAGCATTGTAGTGGGTACAACAGAAAACTGTTGATATTCACGTGATTCAGGTTACTGCCGTAGTCACAAGTATTGTAGTGAGTACAATAGGAAACGGTTGATATACACGTGGAGTTACTATTGTAGTCACAATTATTGTAGTGGGTACAATAGGAAACTGTTGATATTCACGTGTCTCGAGTTAGTGCCGTAGTCACAAGTATTGTAGTGAGTACAATAGGAAACTGTTGATATTCACGTGTCTCGAGTTAGTGCCGTAGTCACAAGTATTGTAGTGAGTACAATAGGAAACTGTTGATATACACGTGGAGTTAAGGTTGTAGTCACAATTATTGTAGTGGGTACAATAGGAAACTGTTGATATTCACGTTTCTCCAGTTACTGCTGTAGTCACAATTATTGTAGTGGGTACAATAGGAAACTGTTGATATTCACGTTTCTCCAGTTACTATTGTAGTCACAATTTTTATAGTGGGTACAATAGGAAACTGTTGATATACACGTTTCTCCAGTTACTATTGTAGTCACAATTTTTATAGTGGCTACAATAGGAAACTGTTGATATACACGTTTCTCCAGTTACTATTGTAGTCACAATTTTTATAGTGGGTACAATAGGAAACTGTTGATATACACGTGTCTCCAGTTACTATTGTAGTCACAATTATTATAGTGGGTACAATAGGAAACTGTTGATATTCACGTGTCTCCAGTTACTATTGTAGTCACAATTATTACAGTGGGTACAATAGGAAACTGTTGATATTCACGTGTCTCCAGTTACTGTTGTAGTCACAATTATTATAGTGAGTCAAATAGGAAACTGTTGATATTCACGTGTCTCCAGTTACTGTTGTAGTCACAATTATTATAGTGGGTCAAATAGCAAACTGTTGATATTCACGTGTCTCAAGTTACTGTTGTAGTCACAATTATTATAGTGGGTCAAATAGGAAACTGTTGATATTCGCGTGTCTCCAGTTACTGTTGTAGTCACAATTATTATAGTGGGACAAATAGGAAACTGTTGATAATCACGTGTCTGCAGTTACTGTTGTAGTCACAATTATTATAGTGGGACAAATAGGAAACTGTTGATATTCACGTGTCTCCAGTTACTGTTGTAGTCACAATTATTATAGTGGGACAAATAGGAAACGGTTGATATTCACGTGTCTCCAGTTACTGTTGTAGTTACAATTATTATAGTGGGACAAATAAGAAACTGTTGATATTCACGTGTCTCCAGTTACTGTTGTAGTCACAATTATTATAGTGGGTACAATAGGAAACTGTTGATATTCACGTGTCTCCACTTACTGTTGCAGTCACAAGTATTGTAGTGAGTACAATAGGAAACTGTTGATATTCACGTGTCTCCAGTTACTGTTGTAGTCACAATTATTATAGTGGGTACAATAAGAAACTGTTGATATTCACGTGTCTCCAGTTACTGTTGTAGTCACACGTATTGTAGTGAGTACAATAGGAAACTGTTGATATTCACGTGTCTCCAGTTACTGCTGTAGTCACAATTATTGTAGTGAGTACAATAGGAAACTATTGATATTCACGTGATACGAGTTACTGTTGTAACCACAATTATTGTAGTGAGTACCATAGGAAACTGTTGATATTCATGTGATTCGAGTTACTGTTGTAACCGCAATTATTGTAGTGAGTACAATAGGAAACTGTTGATATTCACGTGATTGGAGTTACTGTTGTAACCACAATTATTGTAGTGAGTACAATGGGAAACTGTTGATATTCACGTGATTCGAGTTACTGTTGCAGTCACAATTATTGTAGTGAGTACAATAGGAAACTGTTGCTATTCACGTGATTCGAGTTACTGTTGTAACCACAATTATTGTAGTGAGTACAAAAGCAAGCTGTTGATATTCACGTCATTCGAGTTACTGATGTAGTCACAATTATTGTAGTGAGTACAATAGGAAACTATTGATATTCACGTGAATCGAGTTACTGTTGTAGTCACAATTATTGTAGTGAGTACAATAGGAAACTGTTGATATTCACGTGTCTCCAGTTACTGTTGTAGTCACAATTATTATAGTGGGTCAAATAGGAAACTGTTGATATTCACGTGTCTCCAGTTACTGTTGTAGTCACAATTATTATAGTGGGTCAAATAGCAAACTGTTGATATTCACGTCTCTCCAGTTACTGTTGTAGTCACAATTATTATAGTGGGTCAAATAGGAAACTGTTGATATTCACGTGTCTCCAGTTACTGTTGTAGTCACAATTATTATAGTGGGACAAATAGGAAACTGTTGATAATCACGTGTCTGCAGTTACTGTTGTAGTCACAATTATTATAGTGGGACAAATAGGAAACTGTTGATATTCACGTGTCTCCAGTTACTGTTGTAGTCACAATTATTATAGTGGGACAAATAGGAAACGGTTGATATTCACGTGTCTCCAGTTACTGTTGTAGTTACAATTATTATAGTGGGACAAATAAGAAACTGTTGATATTCACGTGTCTCCAGTTACTGTTGTAGTCACAATTATTATAGTGGGTACAATAGGAAACTGTTGATATTCACGTGTCTCCACTTACTGTTGCAGTCACAAGTATTGTAGTGAGTACAATAGGAAACTGTTGATATTCACGTGTCTCCAGTTACTGTTGTAGTCACAATTATTATAGTGGGTACAATAAGAAACTGTTGATATTCACGTGTCTCCAGTTACTGTTGTAGTCACACGTATTGTAGTGAGTAAAATAGGAAACTGTTGATATTCACGTGTCTCCAGTTACTGCTGTAGTCACAATTATTGTAGTGAGTACAATAGGAAACTATTGATATTCACGTGATACGAGTTACTGTTGCAACCACAATTATTGTAGTGAGTACCATAGGAAACTGTTGATATTCATGTGATTCGAGTTACTGTTGTAACCGCAATTATTGTAGTGAGTACAATAGGAAACTGTTGATATTCACGTGATTGGAGTTACTGTTGTAACCACAATTATTGTAGTGAGTACAATGGGAAACTGTTGATATTCACGTGATTCGAGTTACTGTTGCAGTCACAATTATTGTAGTGAGTACAATAGGAAACTGTTGCTATTCACGTGATTCGAGTTACTGTTGTAACCACAATTATTGTAGTGAGTACAAAAGCAAGCTGTTGATATTCACGTCATTCGAGTTACTGATGTAGTCACAATTATTGTAGTGAGTACAATAGGAAACTATTGATATTCACGTGAATCGAGTTACTGTTGTAGTCACAATTATTGTAGTGAGTACAATAGGAAACTGTTGATATGCACGTGTCTCGAGTTACTGTTGTAGTCACAATTATTGTAGAGATTACAATAGGAAACTGTTGATATTCACGTATTTCAGGTTAGTGTTGTAGTCACAATTATTGTAATGACTACAATAGGAAACTGTTGATATGCACGTGTCTCGAGTTACTATTGTAGTCACAATTATTATAGTGAGTACAATAGGAAACTGTTGATACTCACGTGTCTCAAGTTAGTGTTGTAGTCACAATTATTGTAGTGAATACAATAGGAAACTGTTGATATTCACGTATTTCAAGTTAGTGTTGTAGTCACAGTTATTGTAGTGAGTACAATAGGAAACTGTTGATATTCACGTATTTCAAGTTAGTGTTGTAGTCACAATTATTGTAGTGAGTACAATAGGAAACTGTTAATATTCACGTGTCTCGAGTTTTCTGACGTGCTAACACTGTGTTTGGCTACGCTTATTGCTATGAGTACAGTAGTAAACCGCTGACATTCTGATGTGCTAACAGTGTGTTTGGCCACGGTTATTGTTATGAGTACAGTAGTAAACCGCTGACATTCTGACGTGCTAACAGTGTGTTTTGCCACGTTTATTGTTATGAGTACAGTAGTAAACCGCTGACATTCTGACGTGCTAACAGTGTGTTTGGCCACGGTTATTGTTATGAGTACAGTACTAAACCGCTGACATTCTGACATGCTAACAGTGTGTTTGGCCACGGTTATTGTTATGAGTACAGTAGTAAACCGCTGACATTCTGACGTGCTAACAGTGAGTTTTGCCACTTTTATTGTTATGAGTACAGTAGGAAACCGCTGACATTCTGACGTGCTAACAGTGTGTTTGGCCACGGTTATTGTTATGAGTACAGTAGTAAACCGCTGACATTCTGACGTGCTAACAGTGTGTTTGGCCACGGTTATTGTTAAGAGTACAGTAGTAAACCGCTTACATTCTGACGTGCTAGCAGTGTGTTTGGCCACGGTTATTGTTATGAGTACAGTAGCAAACCGCTTACATTCTGACGTGCTAAGAGTGTGTTTGGCCACGGTTATTGTTATGAGTACAGTAGTAAACCACTGACATTCTGACGACTAACAGTGTGTTTGGCCACGGTTATTGTTATGAGTACAGTAGTAAACCGCTTACATTCTGACGTGCTAACAGTGTGTTTTGCCACGGTTATTGTTATGAGTACAGTAGTAAACCGCTGACATTCTGACGTGCTAACAGTGTCTTTGGCCACAGTTATTGTTATGAGTACAGTAGCAAACCGCTAACATTCTGACGTGCTAACAGTGTGTTTGGCCACGGTTTTGTTATGGGTACAGTAGTAAACCACATTCATTCTGACGTGTTATAACTGTGTTGGGCTACGGTTTTTGTTATGGGTACAGTAGTAAACCGCTGACATTCTGACGTGTTAACACTGTGTTTGGCCACGGTTATTGTTATGAGACCAGTAGTAAACCGCTTACATTCTGACGTGCTAACACTGTGTTTGGCCACGGTTCTGTTATGGGTACAGCAGTTAACCGCTGACATTCTGACGTGTTAACACTGTATTTGGCCACGGTTATTGTTATAAGTACAGCAGTAAAACGCTAACATTCTGACGTGTTAACACTGTGTTTGGCCGCGGTTATTGTTATGAGTACAGTAGTAAAACGCTAACATTCTGACGTGCTAATACTGTGTTTGGCCACGGTTTTTTTACGGGTACAGTAGTAAACCGCTGACATTCTGACGTGTTAACACTGTGTTTGGCCGCGGTTATTGTTATGAGTACAGTAGTAATACGCTAACATTCTGATGTGCTAACAGTGTGTTTGGCCATGGTTTTTGTTATGGGTACAGTAGTAAACCGCTGACATTCTGACGTGCTAACACTGTGTTTGGCCACGGTTACTGTTATGAGTACAGTAGTAAACAGCTGAAATTCTGAAGTGATAAGAGTGTGTTTGGCCACGGTTACTGTTATGAGTACAGTAGTAAACAGCTGAAATTCTGAAGTGCTAACAGTGTGTTTGATCACGGTTACTGTTATGAGTACAGTAGTAAACCGCTGACATTCTGGCGTGCTAACACCGTGTTTGGCCACAATTATTGTTATGAGTACAGTAGTAAACCGCTTACATTTTGACGTGCTAACAGTGTGTTTCGCCACAATTATTGTTATGAGTGCAGTAATAAACCGTTTACATTCTGACGTGCTAACACTGTGTTTGGCCACGGTTATTGTTATGAGTACAGTAGTAAACCGCTGACATTCCGACGTGTTAACAGTGTGTTTGGACACGGTTATTGTTATGAGTACAGTAGTAAACCGCTGAAATTCTTACGTGCTAGCAGTGTGTTTGGCCACGGTTATTGTTATGAGTACAGTAGCAAACCGCTAACATTCTGACGTGCTAACAGTGTGTTTGGCCACGGTTAATGTTATAAGTACAGTAGTAAATCGCTGACATTCTGACGTGCTAACAGTGTGTTTGGCCACGGTTATTGTTATGAGTACAGTAGCAAACCGCTGACATTCTGACGTGCTAACAGTGTGTTTGGCCACGGTTATTGTTATGAGTACAGTAGTAAACCGCTGACTTTCCGACGTGCTAACAGTGTCTTTGGCCACGGTCATTGTTATGAGTACAGTAGCAAACCGCTAACATTCTGACGTGCTAACAGTGTGTTTGGCCACGGTCATTGTTATGAGTACAGTAGTAAACCGCTGACTTTCCGACGTGCTAACACTGTGTTTGGCCACGGTTATTGTTATGAGTACAGTAGCAAACCGCTAACATTCTGACGTGCTAACAGTGTGTTTAGCCACGGTTTTGTTATGGGTACAGTAGTAAACCACATTTATTCTGACGTGTTATTACAGTGTTGGGCTACGGTTTTTGTTATGGGTACAGTAGTAAACCGCTGACATTCTGACGTGCTAATACTGTGTTTGGCCACGGTTCTGTTATGAGTACAGCATTAAACCGCTGACATTCTGACCTGTTAACACTGTATTTGGCCACAGTTATTGTTATGGGTACAGTAGTAAAACGCTGACATTCTGACGTGCTAACAGTGTGTTTGGCCACTGATATTGGTATGAGTAAAGTAGTAAGACGCTATCATTCTGACGTGCTAACACTGTGTTTGGACACGGTTACTGTTATGAGTACAGTAGTAAACAGCTGACATTCTGACGTGCTAACAGTGTGTTTGGCCACGGTTACTGTTATGAGTAGAATAGTAAACAGCTGACATTCTGAAGTGCTAACAGTGTGTTTGGCCACGGTTACTGTTATGAGTACAGTAGTAAACAACTGACATTCTGAAGTGCTAACACTGTGTTCGGCCTCGGTTATTGTTATGAGTACAGTAGTAAACCGCTTACATTCTGACGTGCTAACACTGTGTTTCGCCACGTTTATTGTTATGAGTACAGTTGTAAAACGCTAACATTCTGACGTGCTAACACTGTGTTTGGCCACGGTTTTTGTTATGGGTACAGCAGTAAACAGCTGACATTCCGACGTGTTAACAGTGTGTTTGGCCACTGATATTGGTATGAGTAAAGTAGTAAACAACTGACATTCTGAAGTGCTAACACTGTGTTCGACCTCGGTTATTGTTATGAGTACAGTAGTAAACCGCTTACATTCTGACGTGCTAACACTGTGTTTCGCCACGTTTATTGTTATGAGTACAGTTGTAAAACGCTAACATTCTGACGTGCTAACACTGTGTTTGGCCACGGTTTTTGTTATGGGTACAGCAGTAAGCAGCTGACATTCCGACGTGTTAACACTGTGTTTGGCCACAGTGATTGTTATAAGTACAGTGGTAAAACGCTAACATTCTGACGTGCTAACACTATGTTGGGCCACAGTTATTGTTTTGAGTAGAGTAGTAAACCGCTGACGTTCTGACGGTTAACACTGTGTTTGGCCACAGTTATTGTTATGAGTACAGTAGTAAAACGCAGACATTCTGACGTGCTAACAGTGTGTTTGCTCACTGATATTGGTATGAGTAAAGTAGTAAGACGCTAACATTCTGACGTGCTAACACTGTGTTTGGACACGGTTATTGCTATGAGTGCAGTAGTAAACCGCTGACATTCTGACGTGCTAACACTGTGTTTGGCCACGGTTATTGTTATGAGTACAGTAGCAAACCGCTGACATTCTGACGTGCTAACAGTGTGTTTGGACACGGTTATTGCTATGAGTGCAGTAGTAAACCGCTGACATTCTGACGTGCTAACAGTGTGTTTGGCCACGTTTATAGTTATGAGTACAGTAGTAAACCGCTGAAATTCTTACGTGCTAGCAGTGTGTTTGGCCACGGTTATTGTTATGAGTACAGTAGCAAACCGCTAACATTCTGACGTGCTAACAGTGTGTTTGGCCACGGTTATTGTTATGAGTACAGTAGCAAACCGCTAACATTCTGACGTGCTAACAGTGTGTTTGGCCACGGTTATTGTTATGAGTACAGTAGTAAATCGCTGACATTCTGACGTGCTAACAGTGTGTTTGCTCACTGATATTGGTATGAGTAAAGTAGTAAGACGCTAACATTCTGACGTGCTAACACTGTGTTTGGACACGGTTATTGCTATGAGTGCAGTAGTAAACCGCTGACATTCTGACGTGCTAACACTGTGTTTGGCCACGGTTATTGTTATGAGTACAGTAGCAAACCGCTGACATTCTGACGTGCTAACAGTGTGTTTGGACACGGTTATTGCTATGAGTGCAGTAGTAAACCGCTGACATTCTGACGTGCTAACAGTGTGTTTGGCCACGTTTATAGTTATGAGTACAGTAGTAAACCGCTGAAATTCTTACGTGCTAGCAGTGTGTTTGGCCACGGTTATTGTTATGAGTACAGTAGCAAACCGCTAACATTCTGACGTGCTAACAGTGTGTTTGGACACGGTTATTGCTATGAGTACAGTAGTAAACCGCTGACATTCTGACGTGCTAACAGTGTGTTTGGCCACGGTTATTGTTATGAGTACAGTAGCAAACCGCTAACATTCTGACGTGCTAACAGTGTGTTTGGCCACGGTTAATGTTATGAGTACAGTAGTAAATCGCTGACATTCTGACGTGCTAACAGTGTGTTTGGCCACGGTTATTGTTATGAGTACAGTAGCAAACCGCTGACATTCTGACGTGCTAACAGTGTGTTTGGCCACGGTTATTGTTATGAGTACAGTAGTAAACCGCTGACATTCTGACGTGCTAACACTGTGTTTGGACACGGTTATTGTTATGAGTACAGTAGTAAACCGCTGACATTCTGACGTGCTAACACTGTGTTTGGCCACGGTTATTGGTATGAGTACAGTAGTAAACCGCTGAGATTCTGACGTGCTAACACTGTGTTTGGACACGGTTATTGTTATGAGTACAGTAGTAAACCGCTGACATTCTGACGTGCTAACACTGTGTTTGGACACGGTTATTGTTATGAGTACAGTAGTAAACCGCTGACATTCTGACGTGCTAACAATGTGTTTGGAGACGGTTAGTGTTATGAGTACAGTAGTAAACCGCTGACATTCTGACGTGCTAACACTGTGTTTGGACACGGTTATTGGTATGAGTACAGTAATAAACCGCTGAGATTCTGACGTGCTAACACTGTGTTTGGCCACGTTTATTGGTATAAGTACAGTACTAAACCGCTGAGATTCTGACGTGCTAACACTGTGTTTGGCCACGTTTATTGGTATGAGTACAGTACTAAACCGCTGAGATTCTGACGTGCTAACACTGTGTTTGGACACGTTTATTGGTATGA
Organism: Deroplatys truncata; assembly: GCA_030765065.1. Classification (NCBI taxonomy): domain Eukaryota; kingdom Metazoa; phylum Arthropoda; class Insecta; order Mantodea; family Mantidae; genus Deroplatys; species Deroplatys truncata. Next base: position 333,130,228 of record CM060975.1, on the reverse strand, counting down.
GTACAGTACTAAACCGCTGAGATTCTGACGTGCTAACACTGTGTTTGGCCACGTTTATTGGTATGAGTACAGTACTAAACCGCTGAGATTCTGACGTGCTAACACTGTGTTTGGACACGGTTATTGGTATGAGTACAGTACTAAACCGCTGAGATTCTGACGTGCTAACAGTGTGTTTGGCCACGGTTATTGTTATGAGTACAGTAGTAAACCGCTGACTTTCCGACGTGCTAACAGTGTGTTTAGCCACGGTTTAGTTATGGGTACAGTAGTAAACCGCTAACATTCTGACGTGCTAACAGTGTGTTTAGCCACGGTTTTGTTGTGGGTACAGTAGTAAACCACATTCATTCTGACGTTTTATTACTGTGTTGGGCTACGATTTTTGTTATGGGTACAGTAGTAAACCGCTGACATTCTGACGTGTTAACACTGTGTTTGGCCACGGTTATTGTTATGAGTACAGTAGCAAACCGCTAACATTCTGACGTGCTAACACTGTGTTTGGACACGGTTATTGCTATGAGTACAGTAGTAAACCGCTAACATTCTGACGTGCTAACAGTGTGTTTGGACACGGTTATTGCTATGAGTACAGTAGTAAACCGCTGACATTCTGACGTGCTAACACTGTGTTTGGACACGGTTATTGCTATGAGTACAGTAGTAAACCGCTGACATTCTGACGTGCTAACAGTGTGTTTGGCCACGGTTATTGTTATGAGTACAGTAGCAAACCGCTGACATTCTGACGTGCTAACAGTGTGTTTGGCCACGGTTATTGGTATGAGTACAGTAGTAAACCGCTGAAATTCTGACGTGCTAACACTGTGTTTGGACACGGTTATTGCTATGAGTACAGTAGTAAACCGCTGAAATTCTGACGTGCTAACAGTGTGTTTGGACACGGTTATTGCTATGAGTACAGTAGTAAACCGCTAACATTCTGACGTGCTAAAACTGTGTTTGGACACGGTTATTGCTATGAGTACAGTAGTAAACCGCTAACATTCTGACGTGCTAACAGTGTGTTTGGCCACGGTTATTGCTATGAGTACAGTAGCAAACCGCTGAAATTCTGACGTGCTAACAGTGTGTTTGGCCACGGTTATTGCTATGAGTACAGTAGCAAACCGCTGAAATTCTGACGTGCTAACAGTGTGTTTGGCCACGGTTATTGCTATGAGTACAGTAGCAAACCGCTAACATTCTGACGTGCTAACAGTGTGTTTGGCCACGGTTATTGCTATGAGTACAGTAGCAAACCGCTGAAATTCTGACGTGCTAACACTGTGTTTGGCCACGGTTATTGCTATGAGTACAGTAGCAAACCGCTGAAATTCTGACGTGCTAACAGTGTGTTTGGCCACGGTTATTGCTATGAGTACAGTAGCAAACCGCTAACATTCTGACGTGCTAACACTGTGTTTGGACACGGTTATTGCTATGAGTACAGTAGCAAACCGCTAACATTCTGACGTGCTAACAGTGTGTTTGGCCACGGTTATTGCTATGAGTACAGTAGCAAACCGCTGAAATTCTGACGTGCTAACAGTGTGTTTGGCCACGGTTATTGCTATGAGTACAGTAGCAAACCGCTGAAATTCTGACGTGCTAACAGTGTGTTTGGCCACGGTTATTGCTATGAGTACAGTAGCTAACCGCTAACATTCTGACGTGCTAACAGTGTGTTTGGCCACGGTTATTGCTATGAGTACAGTAGTAAACCGCTAACATTCTGACGTGCTAACAGTGTGTTTGGCCACGGTTATTGCTATGAGTACAGTAGTAAACCGCTAACATTCTGACGTGCTAACAGTGTGTTTGGCCACGGTTATTGCTATGAGTACAGTAGCAAACCGCTGAAATTCTGACGTGCTAACAGTGTGTTTGGCCACGGTTATTGCTATGAGTACAGTAGCAAACCGCTGAAATTCTGACGTGCTAACAGTGTGTTTGGCCACGGTTATTGCTATGAGTACAGTAGCAAACCGCTGAAATTCTGACGTGCTAACAGTGTGTTTGGCCACGGTTATTGCTATGAGTACAGTAGCAAACCGCTAACATTCTGACGTGCTAACAGTGTGTTTGGCCACGGTTATTGCTATGAGTACAGTAGCAAACCGCTGAAATTCTGACGTGCTAACAGTGTGTTTGGCCACGGTTATTGCTATGAGTACAGTAGCAAACCGCTAACATTCTGACGTGCTAACAGTGTGTTTGGACACGGTTATTGCTATGAGTACAGTAGTAAACCGCTAACATTCTGACGTGCTAACACTGTGTTTGGACTAGGTTATTGCTATGAGTACAGTACTAAACCGCTGAAATTCTGACGTGCTAACACTGTGTTTGGACACGGTTATTGCTATGAGTACAGTAGTAAACCGCTGAAATTCTGACGTGCTAACACTGTGTTTGGACACGGTTATTGCTATGAGTACAGTAGTAAACCGCTGACATTCTGACGTGCTAACACTGTGTTTGGACACGGTTATTGCTATGAGTACAGTAGTAAACCGCTAACATTCTGACGTGCTAACACTGTGTTTGGACACGGTTATTGCTATGAGTACAGTAGTAAACCGCTAACATTCTGACGTGCTAACAGTGTGTTTGGACACGGTTATTGCTATGAGTTCAGTAGTAAACCGCTGACATTCTGACGTGCTAACAGTGTGTTTGGCCACGGTTATTGTTATGAGTACAGTAGCAAACCGCTGACATTCTGACGTGCTAACAGAGTGTTTGGCCACGGTTATTGCTATGAGTACAGTAGTAAACCGCTAACATTCTGACGTGCTAACACTGTGTTTGGCCACGGTTATTGGTATGAGTACAGTAGCAAACCGCTAACATTCTGACGTGCTAACAGTGTGTTTGGCCACGGTTATTGGTATGAGTACAGTAGCAAACCGCTAACATTCTGACGTGCTAACACTGTGTTTGGACACGGTTATTGGTATGAGTACAGTAGCAAACCGCTAACATTCTGACGTGCTAACACTGTGTTTGGCCACGGTTATTGGTATGAGTACAGTAGCAAACCGCTAACATTCTGACGTGCTAACAGTGTGTTTGGCCACGGTTATTGGTATGAGTACAGTAGCAAACCGCTAACATTCTGACGTGCTAACACTGTGTTTGGACACGGTTATTGGTATGAGTACAGTAGTAAACCGCTGAAATTCTGACGTGCTAACACTGTGTTTGGACACGGTTATTGCTATGAGTACAGTAGTAAACCGCTGAAATTCTGACGTGCTAACACTGTGTTTGGACACGTTTATTGCTATGAGTACAGTAGTAAACCGCTGACATTCTGACGTGCTAACACTGTGTTTGGACACGGTTATTGCTATGAGTACAGTAGTAAACCGCTGACATTCTGACGTGCTAACACTGTGTTTGGACACGGTTATTGCTATGAGTACAGTAGTAAACCGCTAACATTCTGACGTGCTAACACTGTGTTTGGACACGGTTATTGCTATGAGTACAGTAGTAAACCGCTAACATTCTGACGTGCTAACACTGTGTTTGGACACGGTTATTGCTATGAGTACAGTAGTAAACCGCTAACATTCTGACGTGCTAACACTGTGTTTGGACACGGTTATTGCTATGAGTACAGTAGTAAACCGATAACATTCTGACGTGCTAACAGTGTGTTTGGACACGGTTATTGCTATGAGTTCAGTAGTAAACCGCTGACATTCTGACGTGCTAACAGTGTGTTTGGCCACGGTTATTGTTATAAGTACAGTAGCAAACCGCTGACATTCTGACGTGCTAACAGTGTGTTTGGCCACGGTTATTGGTATGAGTACAGTAGTAAACCGCTAACATTCTGACGTGCTAACACTGTGTTTGGCCACGGTTATTGGTATGAGTACAGTAGCAAACCGCTAACATTCTGACGTGCTAACAGTGTGTTTGGCCACGGTTATTGGTATGAGTACAGTAGCAAACCGCTAACATTCTGACGTGCTAACACTGTGTTTGGACACGGTTATTGGTATGAGTACAGTAGCAAACCGCTAACATTCTGACGTGTTAACACTGTGTTTGGCCACGGTTATTGGTATGAGTACAGTAGCAAACCGCTAACATTCTGAAGTGCTAACAGTGTGTTTGGCCACGGTTATTGGTATGAGTACAGTAGCAAACCGCTAACATTCTGACGTGCTAACACTGTGTTTGGACACGGTTATTGGTATGAGTACAGTAGTAAACCGCTGAAATTCTGACGTGCTAACTCTGTGTTTGGACACGGTTATTGCTATGAGTACAGTAGTAAACCGCTGAAATTCTGACGTGCTAACACTGTGTTTGGACACGGTTATTGCTATGAGTACAGTAGTAAACCGCTGACATTCTGACGTGCTAACACTGTGTTTGGACACGGTTATTGCTATGAGTACAGTAGTAAACCGCTAACATTCTGACGTGCTAACACTGTGTTTGGACACGGTTATTGCTATGAGTACAGTAGTAAACCGCTAACATTCTGACGTGCTAACAGTGTGTTTGGACACGGTTATTGCTATGAGTTCAGTAGTAAACCGCTGACATTCTGACGTGCTAACAGTGTGTTTGGCCACGGTTATTGTTATGAGTACAGTAGTAAACCGCTGACATTCTGACGTGCTAACAGTGTGTTTGGCCACGGTTATTGGTATGAGTACAGTAGTATACCGCTGAGATTCTGACGTGCTAACACTGTGTTTGGCCACGGTTATTGGTATGAGTACAGTACTAAACCGCTGACATTCTGACGTGCTAACAGTGTGTTTGGCCACGGTTATTGTTATGAGTACAGTAGTAAACCGCTGACTTTCCGACGTGCTAACAGTGTGTTTAGCCAGGGTTTTGTTATGGGTACAGTAGTAAACCGCTAACATTCTGACGTGCTAACAGTGTGTTTAGCCACGGTTTTGTTATGGGTACAGTAGTAAACCACATTCATTCTGACGTGTTATTACTGTGTTGGGCTACGATTTTTGTTATGGGTACAGTAGTAAACCGCTGATATTCTGACGTGTTAACACTGTGTTTGGCCACGGTTATTGTTATGAGTACAGTAGTAAACCGCTGACTTTCCGACGTGCTAACAGTGTGTTTGGACACGGTTATTGCTATGAGTACAGTAGCAAACCGCTAACATTCTGACGTGCTAACACTGTGTTTGGCCACGGTTATTGTTATGAGTACAGTAGCAAACCGCTAACATTCTGACGTGCTAACACTGTGTTTGGACACGGTTATTGTTATGAGTACAGTAGCAAACCGCTAACATTCTGACGTGTTATCACTGTGTTTGGCCACGGTTATTGTTATGAGTACAGTAGTAAACCGCTAACATTCTGACGTGCTAACAGTGTCTTTGGCCACGGTTATTGCTATGAGTACAGTAGCAAACCGCTAACATTCTGACGTGCTAACACTGTGTTTGGACACGGTTATTGCTATGAGTACAGTAGTAAACCGCTAACATTCTGACGTGCTAACACTGTGTTTGGACACGGTTATTGCTATGAGTACAGTAGTAAACCGCTAACATTCTGACGTGCTAACACTGTGTTTGGACACGGTTATTGCTATGAGTACAGTAGTAAACCGCTGAAATTCTGACGTGCTAACACTGTGTTTGGACACGGTTATTGCTATGAGTACAGTAGCAAACCGCTGACATTCTGACGTGCTAACAGTGTGTTTGGACACGGTTATTGCTATGAGTACAGTAGTAAACCGCTTACATTCTGACGTGCTAACACTGTGTTTGGACACGGTTATTGCTAAGAGTACAGTAGCAAACCGCTAACATTCTGACGTGCTAACACTGTGTTTGGACACGGTTATTGCTATGAGTACAGTAGTAAACCGCTAACATTCTGACGTGCTAACACTGTGTTTGGACACGGTTATTGCTATGAGTACAGTAGTGAACCGCTAACATTCTGACGTGCTAACACTGTGTTTGGACACGGTAATTTCTATGAGTACAGTAGTAAACCGCTAACATACTGACGTGCTAACACTGTGTTTGGACACGGTTATTGCTATGAGTACAGTAGTAAACCGCTGACATTCTGACGTGCTAACAGTGTGTTTGGCCACGGTTATTGTTATGAGTACAGTAGCAAACCGCTGACATTCTGACGTGCTAACAGTGTGTTTGGCCACGGTTATTGGTATGAGTACAGTAGTAAACCGCTGAAATTCTGACGTGCTAACACTGTGTTTGGACACGGTTATTGCTATGAGTACAGTAGTAAACCGCTAACATTCTGACGTGCTAACAGTGTGTTTGGCCACGGTTATTGTTATAAGTACAGTAGCAAACCGCTGACATTCTGACGTGCTAACAGTGTGTTTGGTCACGGTTATTGGTATGAGTACAGTAGTAAACCGCTGAAATTCTGACGTGCTAACACTGTGTTTGGACACGGTTATTGCTATGAGTACAGTAGTAAACCGCTAACATTCTGACGTGCTAACACTGTGTTTGGACACGGTTATTGCTATGAGTACAGTAGTAAACCGCTAACATTCTGACGTGCTAACACTGTGTTTGGCCACGGTTATTGGTATGAGTACAGTAGCAAACCGCTAACATTCTGAAGTGCTAACACTGTGTTTGGCCACGGTTATTGCTATGAGTACAGTAGCAAACCGCTAACATTCTGACGTGCTAACACTGTGTTTGGACACGGTTATTGCTATGAGTACAGCAGTAAACCGCTAACATTCTGACGTGCTAACACTGTGTTTGGCCACGGTTATTGGTATGAGTACAGTAGTAAACCGCTGACATTCTGACGTGCTAACACTGTGTTTGGACACGGTTATTGCTATGAGTACAGTAGTAAACCGCTAACATTCTGACGTGCTAACACTGTGTTTGGCCACGGTTATTGGTATGAGTACAGTAGCAAACCGCTAACATTCTGACGTGCTAACACTGTGTTTGGCCACGGTTATTGCTATGAGTACAGTAGCAAACCGCTAACATTCTGACGTGCTAACAGTGTGTTTGGCCACGGTTATTGCTATGAGTACAGTAGCAAACCGCTAACATTCTGACGTGCTAACAGTGTGTTTGGACACGGTTATTGCTATGAGTACAGTAGTAAACCGCTAACATTCTGACGTGCTAACACTGTGTTTGGACACGGTTATTGGTATGAGTACAGTAGTAAACCGCTGAAATTCTGACGTGCTAACAGTGTGTTTGGCCACGGTTTTTGTTATGGGTACAGTAGTAAACAGCTGACATTCCGACGTGTTAACACTGTGTTTGGCCACAGTGATTGTAATAAGTACAGTGGTAAAACGCTAACATTCTGACGTGCTAACACTATGTTGGGCCACAGTTATTGTTTTGAGTAGAGTAGTAAACCGCTGACGTTCTGACGGTTAACACTGTGTTTGGCCACAGTTATTGTTATGAGTACAGTAGCAAACCGCTGACATTCTGACGTGCTAACAGTGTGTTTGGCCACGGTTATTTTTATGAGTACAGTAGTAAACCGCTGAAATTCTTACGTGCTAGCAGTGTGTTTGGCCACGGTTATTGTTATGAGTACAGTAGCAAACCGCTAACATTCTGACGTGCTAACAGTGTGTTTGGCCACGGTTAATGTTATAAGTAAAGTAGTAAATCGCTGACATTCTGACGTGCTAACAGTGTGTTTGGCCACGGTTATTGTTATGAGTACAGTAGCAAACCGCTGACATTCTGACGTGCTAACAGTGTGTTTGGCCACGGTTATTTTTATGAGTACAGTAGTAAACCGCTGACATTCCGACGTGCTAACAGTGTCTTTGGCCACGGTCATTGTTATGAGTACAGTAGCAAACCGCTAACATTCTGACGTGCTAACAGTGTGTTTGGCCACGGTCATTGTTATGAGTACAGTAGTAAACCGCTGACTTTCCGACGTGCTAACACTGTGTTTGGCCACGGTTATTGTTATGAGTACAGTAGCAAACCGCTAACATTCTGACGTGCTGACAGTGTGTTTAGCCACGGTTTTGTTATGGGTACAGTAGTAAACCACATTTATTCTGACGTGTTATTACAGTGTTGGGCTACGGTTTTTGTTATGGGTACAGTAGTAAACCGCTGACATTCTGACGTGCTAATACTGTGTTTGGCCACGGTTCTGTTATGAGTACAGCATTAAACCGCTGACATTCTGACCTGTTAACACTGTATTTGGCCACAGTTATTGTTATGAGTACAGTAGTAAAACGCTGACATTCTGACGTGCTAACAGTGTATTTGGCCACAGTTATTGTTATGAGTACAGTAGTAAAACGCTGACATTCTGACGTGCTAACACTGTATTTGGCCACAGTTATTGTTATGAGTACAGTAGTAAAACGCTGACATTCTGACGTGCTAACAGTGTGTTTGGCCACTGATATTGGTATGAGTAAAGTAGTAAGACGCTATCATTCTGACGTGCTAACACTGTGTTTGGACACGGTTACTGTTATGAGTACAGTAGTAAACAGCTGACATTCTGACGTGCTAACAGTGTGTTTGGCCACGGTTACTGTTATGAGTAGAATAGTAAACAGCTGACATTCTGAAGTGCTAACAGTGTGTTTGGCCACGGTTACTGTTATGAGTACAGTAGTAAACAACTGACATTCTGAAGTGCTAACACTGTGTTCGGCCTCGGTTATTGTTATGAGTACAGTAGTAAACCGCTTACATTCTGACGTGCTAACACTGTGTTTCGCCACGTTTATTGTTATGAGTACAGTTGTAAAACGCTAACATTCTGACGTGCTAACACTGTGTTTGGCCACGGTTTTTGTTATGGGTACAGCAGTAAACAGCTGACATTCCGACGCGTTAACAGTGTGTTTGGCCACTGATATTGGTATGAGTAAAGTAGTAAACAACTGACATTCTGAAGTGCTAACACTGTGTTTGACCTCGGTTATTGTTATGAGTACAGTAGTAAACCGCTTACATTCTGACGTGCTAACACTGTGTTTCGCCACGTTTATTGTTATGAGTACAGTTGTAAAACGCTAACATTCTGACGTGCTAACACTGTGTTTGGCCACGGTTTTTGTTATGGGTACAGCAGTAAACAGCTGACATTCCGACGTTTTAACACTGTGTTTGGCCACAGTGATTGTTATAAGTACAGTGGTAAAACGCTAACATTCTGACGTGCTAACACTATGTTGGGCCACAGTTCTTGTTTTGAGTAGAGTAGTAAACCGCTGACGTTCTGACGGTTAACACTGTGTTTGGCCACAGTTATTGTTATGAGTACAGTAGTAAAACGCAGACATTCTGACGTGCTAACAGTGTGTTTGCTCACTGATATTGGTATGAGTAAAGTAGTAAGACGCTAACATTCTGACGTGCTAACACTGTGTTTGGACACGGTTATTGCTATGAGTGCAGTAGTAAACCGCTGACATTCTGACGTGCTAACACTGTGTTTGGCCACGGTTATTGTTATGAGTACAGTAGCAAACCGCTGACATTCTGACGTGCTAACAGTGTGTTTGGACACGGTTATTGCTATGAGTGCAGTAGTAAACCGCTGACATTCTGACGTGCTAACAGTGTGTTTGGCCACGTTTATAGTTATGAGTACAGTAGTAAACCGCTGAAATTCTTACGTGCTAGCAGTGTGTTTGGCCACGGTTATTGTTATGAGTACAGTAGCAAACCGCTAACATTCTGACGTGCTAACAGTGTGTTTGGCCACGGTTAATGTTATGAGTACAGTAGTAAATCGCTGACATTCTGACGTGCTAACAGTGTGTTTGGCCACGGTTATTGTTATGAGTACAGTAGCAAACCGCTAACATTCTGACGTGCTAACAGTGTGTTTGGCCACGGTTAATAATATGAGTACAGTAGTAAATCGCTGACATTCTGACGTGCTAACAGTGTGTTTGGCCACGGTTATTGTTATGAGTACAGTAGCAAACCGCTAACATTCTGACGTGCTAACAGTGTGTTTGGCCACGGTTATTGGTATGAGTACAGTAGTAAACCGCTGAGATTCTGACGTGCTAACACTGTGTTTGGACACGGTTATTGTTATGAGCACAGTAGTAAACCGCTAACATTCTGACGTGCTAACACTGTGTTTGGACACGGTTATTGTTATGAGTACAGTAGTAAACCGCTGACATTCTGACGTGCTAACACTGTGTTTGGACACGGTTATTGTTATGAGTACAGTAGTAAACCGCTGACATTCTGACGTGCTAACACTGTGTTTGGACACGGTTATTGTTATGAGTACAGTAGTAAACCGCTGACATTCTGACGTGCTAACAATGTGTTTGGCGACGGTTAGTGTTATGAGTACAGTAGTAAACCGCTGACATTCTGACGTGCTAACACTGTGTTTGGACACGGTTATTGGTATGAGTACAGTAGTAAACCGCTGAGATTCTGACGTGCTAACACTGTGTTTGGCCACGTTTATTGGTATGAGTACAGTACTAAACCGCTGAGATTCTGACGTGCTAACACTGTGTTTGGCCACGTTTATTGGTATGAGTACAGTACTAAACCGTTGAGATTCTGACGTGCTAACACTGTGTTTGGACACGTTTATTGGTATGAGTACAGTACTAAACCGCTGAGATTCTGACGTGCTAACACTGTGTTTGGCCACGTTTATTGGTATGAGTACAGTACTAAACCGCTGAGATTCTGACGTGCTAACACTGTGTTTGGACACGGTTATTGGTATGAGTACAGTACTAAACCGCTGAGATTCTGACGTGCTAACAGTGTGTTTGGCCACGGTTATTGTTATGAGTACAGTAGTAAACCGCTGACTTTCCGACGTGCTAACAGTGTGTTTAGCCACGGGTTTGTTATGGGTACAGTAGTAAACCGCTAACATTCTGACGTGCTAACAGTGTGTTTAGCCACGGTTTTGTTATGGGTACAGTAGTAAACCACATTCATTCTGACGTGTTATTACTGTGTTGGGCTACGATTTTTGTTATGGGTACAGTAGTAAACCGCTGACATTCTGACGTGTTAACACTGTGTTTGGCCACGGTTATGGTTATGAGTACAGTAGTAAACCGCTAACATTCTGACGTGCTAACACTGTGTTTGGACACGGTTATTGCTATGAGTACAGTAGTAAACCGCTAACATTCTGACGTGCTAACAGTGTCTTTGGCCACGGTTATTGCTATGAGTACAGTAGCAAACCGCTAACATTCTGACGTGCTAACACTGTGTTTGGACACGGTTATTGGTATGAGTACAGTAGCAAACCGCTAACATTCTGACGTGCTAACACTGTGTCTTTGGCCACGGTTATTGCTATGAGTACAGTAGCAAACCGCTAACATTCTGACGTGCTAACACTGTGTTTGGCAACGGTTATTGCTATGAGTACAGTAGCAAACCGCTGACATTCTGACGTGCTAACACTGTGTCTTTGGCCACGGTTATTGCTATGAGTACAGTAGCAAACCGCTGACATTCTGACGTGCTAACACTGTGTCTTTGGCCACGGTTATTGCTATGAGTACAGTAGCAAACCGCTGACATTCTGACGTGCTAACACTGTGTCTTTGGCCACGGTTATTGCTATTTGTACAGTAGCAAACCGCTAACATTCTGACGTGCTAACACTGTGTTTGGCCACGGTTATTGCTATGAGTACAGTAGCAAACCGCTAACATTCTGACGTGCTAACACTGTATTTGGACACGGTTATTGCTATGAGTACAGCAGTAAACCGCTAACATTCTGACGTGCTAACACTGTGTTTGGCCACGGTTATTGGTATGAGTACAGTAGTAAACCGCTGACATTCTGACGTGCTAACACTGTGTTTGGACACGGTTATTGCTATGAGTACAGTAGTAAACCGCTAACATTCTGACGTGCTAACACTGTGTTTGGCCACGGTTATTGGTATGAGTACAGTAGCAAACCGCTAACATTCTGACGTGCTAACACTGTGTTTGGCCACGGTTATTGCTATGAGTACAGTAGCAAACCGCTAACATTCTGACGTGCTAACAGTGTGTTTGGCCACGGTTATTGCTATGAGTACAGTAGCAAACCGCTAACATTCTGACGTGCTAACAGTGTGTTTGGACACGGTTATTGCTATGAGTACAGTAGTAAACCGCTAACATTCTGACGTGCTAACACTGTGTTTGGACACGGTTATTGGTATGAGTACAGTAGTAAACCGCTGAAATTCTGACGTGCTAACAGTGTGTTTGGCCACGGTTTTTGTTATGGGTACAGTAGTAAACAGCTGACATTCCGACGTGTTAACACTGTGTTTGGCCACAGTGATTGTAATAAGTACAGTGGTAAAACGCTAACATTCTGACGTGCTAACACTATGTTGGGCCACAGTTATTGTTTTGAGTAGAGTAGTAAACCGCTGACGTTCTGACGGTTAACACTGTGTTTGGCCACAGTTATTGTTATGAGTACAGTAGCAAACCGCTGACATTCTGACGTGCTAACAGTGTGTTTGGCCACGGTTATTTTTATGAGTACAGTAGTAAACCGCTGAAATTCTTACGTGCTAGCAGTGTGTTTGGCCACGGTTATTGTTATGAGTACAGTAGCAAACCGCTAACATTCTGACGTGCTAACAGTGTGTTTGGCCACGGTTAATGTTATAAGTAAAGTAGTAAATCGCTGACATTCTGACGTGCTAACAGTGTGTTTGGCCACGGTTATTGTTATGAGTACAGTAGCAAACCGCTGACATTCTGACGTGCTAACAGTGTGTTTGGCCACGGTTATTTTTATGAGTACAGTAGTAAACCGCTGACATTCCGACGTGCTAACAGTGTCTTTGGCCACGGTCATTGTTATGAGTACAGTAGCAAACCGCTAACATTCTGACGTGCTAACAGTGTGTTTGGCCACGGTCATTGTTATGAGTACAGTAGTAAACCGCTGACTTTCCGACGTGCTAACACTGTGTTTGGCCACGGTTATTGTTATGAGTACAGTAGCAAACCGCTAACATTCTGACGTGCTGACAGTGTGTTTAGCCACGGTTTTGTTATGGGTACAGTAGTAAACCACATTTATTCTGACGTGTTATTACAGTGTTGGGCTACGGTTTTTGTTATGGGTACAGTAGTAAACCGCTGACATTCTGACGTGCTAATACTGTGTTTGGCCACGGTTCTGTTATGAGTACAGCATTAAACCGCTGACATTCTGACCTGTTAACACTGTATTTAGCCACAGTTATTGTTATGAGTACAGTAGTAAAACGCTGACATTCTGACGTGCTAACAGTGTATTTGGCCACAGTTATTGTTTTGAGTACAGTAGTAAAACGCTGACATTCTGACGTGCTAACACTGTATTTGGCCACAGTTATTGTTATGAGTACAGTAGTAAAACGCTGACATTCTGACGTGCTAACAGTGTATTTGGCCACAGTTATTGTTATGAGTACAGTAGTAAAACGCTGACATTCTGACGTGCTAACAGTGTATTTGCCACAGTTATTGTTATGAGTACAGTAGTAAAACGCTGACATTCTAGCGTGCTAACACTGTATTTGGCCACAGTTATTGTTATGAGTACAGTAGTAAAACGCTGACATTCTGACGTGCTAACAGTGTATTTGGCCACAGTTATTGTTATGAGTACAGTAGTAAAACGCTGACATTCTGACGTGCTAACACTGTATTTGGCCACAGTTATTGTTATGAGTACAGTAGTAAAACGCTGACATTCTGACGTGCTAACAGTGTGTTTGGCCACTGATATTGGTATGAGTAAAGTAGTAAGACGCTATCATTCTGACGTGCTAACACTGTGTTTGGACACGGTTACTGTTATGAGTACAGTAGTAAACAGCTGACATTCTGACGTGCTAACAGTGTGTTTGGCCACGGTTACTGTTATGAGTAGAATAGTAAACAGCTGACATTCTGAAGTGCTAACAGTGTGTTTGGCCACGGTTACTGTTATGAGTACAGTAGTAAACAACTGACATTCTGAAGTGCTAACACTGTGTTCGGCCTCGGTTATTGTTATGAGTACAGTAGTAAACCGCTTACATTCTGACGTGCTAACACTGTGTTTCGCCACGTTTATTGTTATGAGTACAGTTGTAAAACGCTAACATTCTGACGTGCTAACACTGTGTTTGGCCACGGTTTTTGTTATGGGTACAGCAGTAAACAGCTGACATTCCGACGCGTTAACAGTGTGTTTGGCCACTGATATTGGTATGAGTAAAGTAGTAAACAACTGACATTCTGAAGTGCTAACACTGTGTTTGACCTCGGTTATTGTTATGAGTACAGTAGTAAACCGCTTACATTCTGACGTGCTAACACTGTGTTTCGCCACGTTTATTGTTATGAGTACAGTTGTAAAACGCTAACATTCTGACGTGCTAACACTGTGTTTGGCCACGGTTTTTGTTATGGGTACAGCAGTAAACAGCTGACATTCCGACGTGTTAACACTGTGTTTGGCCACAGTGATTGTTATAAGTACAGTGGTAAAACGCTAACATTCTGACGTGCTAACACTATGTTGGGCCACAGTTCTTGTTTTGAGTAGAGTAGTAAACCGCTGACGTTCACACGGTTAACACTGTGTTTGGCCACAGTTATTGTTATGAGTACAGTAGTAAAACGCAGACATTCTGACGTGCTAACAGTGTGTTTGCTCACTGATATTGGTATGAGTAAAGTAGTAAGACGCTAACATTCTGACGTGCTAACACTGTGTTTGGACACGGTTATTGCTATGAGTGCAGTAGTAAACCGCTGACATTCTGACGTGCTAACACTGTGTTTGGCCACGGTTATTGTTATGAGTACAGTAGCAAACCGCTGACATTCTGACGTGCTAACAGTGTGTTTGGACACGGTTATTGCTATGAGTGCAGTAGTAAACCGCTGACATTCTGACGTGCTAACAGTGTGTTTGGCCACGTTTATAGTTATGAGTACAGTAGTAAACCGCTGAAATTCTTACGTGCTAGCAGTGTGTTTGGCCACGGTTATTGTTATGAGTACAGTAGCAAACCGCTAACATTCTGACGTGCTAACAGTGTGTTTGGCCACGGTTAATGTTATGAGTACAGTAGTAAATCGCTGACATTCTGACGTGCTAACAGTGTGTTTGGCCAAGGTTATTGTTATGAGTACAGTAGCAAACCGCTAACATTCTGACGTGCTAACAGTGTGTTTGGCCACGGTTAATGTTATGAGTACAGTAGTAAATCGCTGACATTCTGACGTGCTAACAGTGTGTTTGGCCACGGTTATTGTTATGAGTACAGTAGCAAACCGCTAACATTCTGACGTGCTAACAGTGTGTTTGGCCACGGTTATTGGTATGAGTACAGTAGTAAACCGCTGAGATTCTGACGTGCTAACACTGTGTTTGGACACGGTTATTGTTATGAGCACAGTAGTAAACCGCTAACATTCTGACGTGCTAACACTGTGTTTGGACACGGTTATTGTTATGAGTACAGTAGTAAACCGCTGACATTCTGACGTGCTAACACTGTGTTTGGACACGGTTATTGTTATGAGTACAGTAGTAAACCGCTGACATTCTGACGTGCTAACACTGTGTTTGGACACGGTTATTGTTATGAGTACAGTAGTAAACCGCTGACATTCTGACGTGCTAACAATGTGTTTGGCGACGGTTAGTGTTATGAGTACAGTAGTAAACCGCTGACATTCTGACGTGCTAACACTGTGTTTGGACACGGTTATTGGTATGAGTACAGTAGTAAACCGCTGAGATTCTGACGTGCTAACACTGTGTTTGGCCACGTTTATTGGTATGAGTACAGTACTAAACCGCTGAGATTCTGACGTGCTAACACTGTGTTTGGCCACGTTTATTGGTATGAGTACAGTACTAAACCGCTGAGATTCTGACGTGCTAACACTGTGTTTGGACACGTTTATTGGTATGAGTACAGTACTAAACCGCTGAGATTCTGACGTGCTAACACTGTGTTTGGCCACGTTTATTGGTATGAGTACAGTACTAAACCGCTGAGATTCTGACGTGCTAACACTGTGTTTGGACACGGTTATTGGTATGAGTACAGTACTAAACCGCTGAGATTCTGACGTGCTAACAGTGTGTTTGGCCACGGTTATTGTTATGAGTACAGTAGTAAACCGCTGACTTTCCGACGTGCTAACAGTGTGTTTAGCCACGGTTTTGTTATGGGTACAGTAGTAAACCGCTAACATTCTGACGTGCTAACAGTGTGTTTAGCCACGGTTTTGTTATGGGTACAGTAGTAAACCACATTCATTTTGACGTGTTATTACTGTGTTGGGCTACGATTTTTGTTATGGGTACAGTAGTAAACCGCTGACATTCTGACGTGTTAACACTGTGTTTGGCCACGGTTATGGTTATGAGTACAGTAGTAAACCGCTAACATTCTGACGTGCTAACACTGTGTTTGGACACGGTTATTGCTATGAGTACAGTAGTAAACCGCTAACATTCTGACGTGCTAACAGTGTCTTTGGCCACGGTTATTGCTATGAGTACAGTAGCAAACCGCTAACATTCTGACGTGCTAACACTGTGTTTGGACACGTTTATTGGTATGAGTACAGTAGCAAACCGCTAACATTCTGACGTGCTAACACTGTGTCTTTGGCCACGGTTATTGCTATGAGTACAGTAGCAAACCGCTAACATTCTGACGTGCTAACACTGTGTTTGGCAACGGTTATTGCTATGAGTACAGTAGCAAACCGCTGACATTCTGACGTGCTAACACTGTGTCTTTGGCCACGGTTATTGCTATGAGTACAGTAGCAAACCGCTGACATTCTGACGTGCTAACACTGTGTCTTTGGCCACGGTTATTGCTATTTGTACAGTAGCAAACCGCTAACATTCTGACGTGCTAACACTGTGTCTTTGGCCACGGTTATTGCTATGAGTACAGTAGCAAACCGCTGACATTCTGACGTGCTAACACTGTGTTTGGCCACGGTTATTGCTATGAGTACAGTAGTAAACCGCTGACATTCTGACGTGCTAACACTGTGTCTTTGGCCACGGTTATTGCTATGAGTACAGTAGCAAACCGCTGACATTCTCACGTGCTAACACTGTGTCTTTGGCCACGGTTATTGCTATGAGTACAGTAGTAAACCGCTGACATTCTGACGTGCTAACACTGTGTTTGGCCACGGTTATTGCTATGAGTACAGTAGTAAACCGCTAACATTCTGACGTGCTAACAGTGTGTTTGGACACGGTTATTGCTATGAGTACAGTAGTAAACCGCTAACATTCTGACGTGCTAACACTGTGTTTGGACACGGTTATTGCTATGAGTACAGTAGTAAACCGCTAACATTCTGACGTGCTAACACTGTGTTTGGACACGGTTATTGCTATGAGTACAGTAGTAAACCGCTAACATTCTGACGTGCTAACACTGTGTTTGGACACGGTTATTGCTATGAGTACAGTAGCAAACCGCTAACATTCTGACGTGCTAACACTGTGTTTGGACACGGTTATTGCTATAAGTACAGTAGTAAACCGCTAACATTCTGACGTGCTAACACTGTGTTTGGCCACGGTTATTGCTATGAGTACAGTAGTAAACCGCTAACATTCTGACGTGCTAACACTGTGTTTGGACACGGTTATTGCTATGAGTACAGTAGTAAACCGCTAAAATTCTGACGTGCTAACAGTGTGTTTGGACACGGTTATTGCTATGAGTACAGTAGCAAACCGCTAACATTCTGACGTGCTAACAGTGTGTTTGGACACGGTTATTGCTATGAGTACAGTAGCAAACCGCTAACATTCTGACGTGCTAACAGTGTGTTTGGACACGGTTATTGCTATGAGTACAGTAGCAAACCGCTAGCATTCTGACGTGCTAACAGTGTGTTTGGACACGGTTATTGTTATGAGTACGGTAGTAAACCGCTGATATTCTGACGTGCTAACACTGTGTTTGGACACGGTTATTGTTATGAGTACAGTTGTAAACCGCTGACATTCTGACGTGCTAACAGTGTGTTTGGACACGGTTATTGCTATGAGTACAGTAGTAAACCGCTGACATTCTGACGTGCTAACACTGTGTTTGGACACGGTTATTGCTATGAGTACAGTAGTAAACCGCTGACATTCTGACGTGCTAACAGTGTGATTCGACACGGTTATTGCTATGAGTACAGTAGTAAACCGCTGACATTCTGACGTGCTAACAGTGTGTTTGGCCACGGTTATTGTTATGAGTACAGTAGCAAACCGCTGACATTCTGACGTGCTAACAGTGTGTTTGGCCACGGTTATTGGTATGAGTACAGTAGTAAACCGCTGAAATTCTGACGTGCTAACACTGTGTTTGGACACGGTTATTGCTATGAGTACAGTAGTAAACCGCTGAAATTCTGACGTGCTAACAGTGTGTTTGGACACGGTTATTGCTATGAGTACAGTAGTAAACCGCTAACATTCTGACGTGCTAACACTGTGTTTGGACACGGTTATTGCTATGAGTACAGTAGTAAACCGCTAACATTCTGACGTGCTAACACTGTGTTTGGACACGGTTATTGCTATGAGTACAGTAGTAAACCGCTAAAATTCTGACGTGCTAACAGTGTGTTTGGACACGGTTATTGCTATGAGTACAGTAGTAAACCGCTGAAATTCTGACGTGCTAACACTGTGTTTGGACACGGTTATTGCTATGAGTACAGTAGTAAACCGCTGAAATTCTGACGTGCTAACACTGTGTTTGGACACGGTTATTGCTATGAGTACAGTAGTAAACCGCTGACATTCTGACGTGCTAACACTGTGTTTGGACACGGTTATTGCTATGAGTACAGTAGTAAACCGCTAACATTCTGACGTGCTAACACTGTGTTTGGACACGGTTATTGCTATGAGTACAGTAGTAAACCGCTAACATTCTGACGTGCTAACACTGTGTTTGGCCACGGTTATTGCTATGAGTACAGTAGTAAACCGCTAACATTCTGACGTGCTAACACTGTGTTTGGACACGGTTATTGCTATGAGTACAGTAGTAAACCGCTAACATTCTGACGTGCTAACAGTGTGTTTGGACACGGTTATTGCTATGAGTACAGTAGCAAACCGCTAACATTCTGACGTGCTAACAGTGTGTTTGGACACGGTTATTGCTATGAGTACAGTAGCAAACCGCTAAATTTCTGACGTGCTAACAGTGTGTTTGGACACGGTTATTGCTATGAGTACAGTAGCAAACCGCTAACATTCTGACGTGCTAACAGTGTGTTTGGACACGGTTATTGTTATGAGTACAGTAGTAAACCGCTGATATTCTGACGTGCTAACACTGTGTTTGGACACGGTTATTGTTATGAGTACAGTTGTAAACCGCTGACATTCTGACGTGCTAACAGTGTGTTTGGACACGGTTATTGCTATGAGTACAGTAGTAAACCGCTGACATTCTGACGTGCTAACACTGTGTTTGGACACGGTTATTGCTATGAGTACAGTAGTAAACCGCTGACATTCTGACGTGCTAACAGTGTGATTGGACACGGTTATTGCTATGAGTACAGTAGTAAACCGCTGACATTCTGACGTGCTAACAGTGTGTTTGGCCACGGTTATTGTTATGAGTACAGTAGCAAACCGCTGACATTCTGACGTGCTAACAGTGTGTTTGGCCACGGTTATTGGTATGAGTACAGTAGTAAACCGCTGAAATTCTGACGTGCTAACACTGTGTTTGGACACGGTTATTGCTATGAGTACAGTAGTAAACCGCTGAAATTCTGACGTGCTAACAGTGTGTTTGGACACGGTTATTGCTATGAGTACAGTAGTAAACCGCTAACATTCTGACGTGCTAACACTGTGTTTGGACACGGTTATTGCTATGAGTACAGTAGTAAACCGCTAACATTCTGACGTGCTAACACTGTGTTTGGACACGGTTATTGCTATGAGTACAGTAGTAAACCGCTAAAATTCTGACGTGCTAACAGTGTGTTTGGACACGGTTATTGCTATGAGTACAGTAGTAAACCGCTGAAATTCTGACGTGCTAACACTGTGTTTGGACACGGTTATTGCTATGAGTACAGTAGTAAACCGCTGAAATTCTGACGTGCTAACACTGTGTTTGGACACGGTTATTGCTATGAGTACAGTAGTAAACCGCTGACATTCTGACGTGCTAACACTGTGTTTGGACACGGTTATTGCTATGAGTACAGTAGTAAACCGCTAACATTCTGACGTGCTAACACTGTGTTTGGACACGGTTATTGCTATGAGTACAGTAGTAAACCGCTAACATTCTGACGTGCTAACAGTGTGTTTGGACACGGTTATTGCTATGAGTTCAGTAGTAAACCGCTGACATTCTGACGTGCTAACAGTGTGTTTGGCCACGGTTATTGGTATGAGTACAGTAGCAAACCGCTGACATCCTGACGTGCTAACAGAGTGTTTGGCCACGGTTATTGGTATGAGTACAGTAGTAAACCGCTAACATTCTGACGTGCTAACACTGTGTTTGGCCACGGTTATTGGTAATGGTACAGTAGCAAACCGCTAACATTCTGACGTGCTAACAGTGTGTTTGGCCACGGTTATTGGTATGAGTACAGTAGCAAACCGCTAACATTCTGACGTGCTAACACTGTGTTTGGACACGGTTATTGGTATGAGTACAGTAGCAAACCGCTAACATTCTGACGTGCTAACACTGTGTTTGGCCACGGTTATTGGTATGAGTACAGTAGCAAACCGCTAACATTCTGACGTGCTAACAGTGTGTTTGGCCACGGTTATTGGTATGAGTACAGTAGCAAACCGCTAACATTCTGACGTGCTAACACTGTGTTTGGACACGGTTATTGGTATGAGTACAGTAGTAAACCGCTGAAATTCTGACGTGCTAACACTGTGTTTGGACACGGTTATTGCTATGAGTACAGTAGTAAACCGCTGAAATTCTGACGTGCGAACACTGTGTTTGGACACGGTTATTGCTATGAGTACAGTAGTAAACCGCTGACATTCTGACGTGCCAACACTGTGTTTGGACACGGTTATTGCCATGAGTACAGTAGTAAACCGCTGACATTCTGACGTGCTAACACTGTGTTTGGACACGGTTATTGCTATGAGTACAGTAGTAAACCGCTAACATTCTGACGTGCTAACACTGTGTTTGGACACGGTTATTGCTATGAGTACAGTAGTAAACAGCTAACATTCTGACGTGCTAACACTGTGTTTGGACACGGTTATTGCTATGAGTACAGTAGTAAACCGCTGACATTCTGACGTGCTAACACTGTGTTTGGACACGGTTATTGCTATGAGTACAGTAGTAAACCGCTAACATTCTGACGTCCTAACACTGTGTTTGGACACGGTTATTGCTATGAGTACAGTAGTAAACCGCTAACATTCTGACGTGCTAACAGTGTGTTTGGACACGGTTATTGCTATGAGTTCAGTAGTAAACCGCTGACATTCTGACGTGCTAACAGTGTGTTTGGCCACGGTTATTGTTATAAGTACAGTAGCAAACCGCTGACATTCTGACGTGCTAACAGTGTGTTTGGCCACGGTTATTGTTATAAGTACAGTAGCAAACCGCTGACATTCTGACGTGCTAACACTGTGTTTGGCCACGGTTATTGGTATGAGTACAGTAGTAAACCGCTAACATTCTGACGTGCTAACACTGTGTTTGGCCACGGTTATTGGTATGAGTACAGTAGCAAACCGCTGACATTCTGACGTGCTAACACTGTGTTTGGCCACGGTTATTGGTATGAGTACAGTAGTAAACCGCTGACATTCTGACGTGCTAACACTGTGTTTGGCCACGGTTATTGGTATGAGTACAGTAGCAAACCGCTAACATTCTGACGTGCTAACAGTGTGTTTGGCCACGGTTATTGGTATGAGTACAGTAGCAAACCGCTAACATTCTGACGTGCTAACACTGTGTTTGGACACGGTTATTGGTATGAGTACAGTAGCAAACCGCTAACATTCTGACGTGCTAACACTGTGTTTGGCCACGGTTATTGGTATGAGTACAGTAGCAAACCGCTAACATTCTGACGTGCTAACAGTGTGTTTGGCCACGGTTATTGGTATGAGTACAGTAGTAAACCGCTGAAATTCTGACGTGCTAACTCTGTGTTTGGACACGGTTATTGCTATGAGTACAGTAGTAAACCGCTGAAATTCTGACGTGCTAACACTGTGTTTGGACACGGTTATTGCTATGAGTACAGTAGTAAACCGCTGACATTCTGACGTGCTAACACTGTGTTTGGACACGGTTATTGCTATGAGTACAGTAGTAAACCGCTAACATTCTGACGTGCTAACCCTGTGTTTGGACACGGTTATTGCTATGAGTACAGTAGTAAACCGCTAACATTCTGACGTGCTAACAGTGTGTTTGGACACGGTTATTGCTATGAGTTCAGTAGTAAACCGCTGACATTCTGACGTGCTAACAGTGTGTTTGGCCACGGTTATTGTTATGAGTACAGTAGCAAACCGCTGACATTCTGACGTGCTAACAGTGTGTTTGGCCACGGTTATTGGTATGAGTACAGTAGTATACCGCTGAGATTCTGACGTGCTAACACTGTGTTTGGCCACGGTTATTGGTATGAGTACAGTACTAAACCGCTGACATTCTGACGTGCTATCAGTGTGTTTGGCCACGGTTATTGTTATGAGTACAGTAGTAAACCGCTGACTTTCCGACGTGCTAACAGTGTGTTTGGCCACGGTTTTTTTATGGGTACAGTAGTAAACCGCTAACATTCTGACGTGCTAACAGTGTGTTTAGCCACGGTTTTTTTATGGGTACAGTAGTAAACCACATTCATTCTGACGTGTTATTACTGTGTTGGGCTACGATTTTTGTTATGGGTACAGTAGTAAACCGCTGACATTCTGACGTGTTAACACTGTGTTTGGCCACGGTTATTGTTATGAGTACAGTAGTAAACCGCTGACTTTCCGACGTGCTAACAGTGTGTTTGGACACGGTTATTGCTATGAGTACAGTAGCAAACCGCTAACATTCTGACGTGCTAACACTGTGTCTTTGGCCACGGTTATTGCTATGAGTACAGTAGCAAACCGCTAACATTCTGACGTGCTAACACTGTGTTTGGACACGGTTATTGTTATGAGTACAGTAGCAAACCGCTAACATTCTGACGTGCTAACACTGTGTCTTTGGCCACGGTTATTGTTATGAGTACAGTAGCAAACCGCTAACATTCTGACGTGCTAACACTGTGTCTTTGGCCACGGTTATTGTTATGAGTACAGTAGCAAACCGCTAACATTCTGACGTGCTAACACTGTGTTTGGACACGGTTATTGTTATGAGTACAGTAGCAAACCGCTAACATTCTGACGTGTTAACACTGTGTTTGGCCACGGTTATTGTTATGAGTACAGCAGTAAACCGCTAACATTCTGACGTGCTAACAGTGTCTTTGGCCACGGTTATTGCTATGAGTACAGTAGTAAACCGCTAACATTCTGAAGTGCTAACACTGTGTTTGGACACGGTTATTGCTATGAGTACAGTAGTAAACCGCTAACATTCTGACGTGCTAACACTGTGTTTGGACACGGTTATTGCTATGAGTACAGTAGTAAACCGCTAACATTCTGACTTGCTAACACTGTGTTTGGACACGGTTATTGCTATGAGTACAGTAGTAAACCGCTGAAATTCTGACGTGCTAACACTGTGTTTGGACACGGTTATTGCTATGAGTACAGTAGCAAACCGCTGACATTCTGACGTGCTAACAGTGTGTTTGGACACGGTTATTGCTATGAGTACAGTAGTAAACCGCTTACATTCTGACGTGCTAACACTGTGTTTGGACACGGTTATTGCTATGAGTACAGTAGCAAACCGCTAACATTCTGACGTGCTAACACTGTGTTTGGACACGGTTATTGCTATGAGTACAGTAGTAAACCGCTAACATTCTGACGTGCTAACACTGTGTTTGGACACGGTTATTGCTATGAGTACAGTAGTGAACCGCTAACATTCTGACGTGCTAACACTGTGTTTGGACACGGTTATTGCTATGAGTACAGTAGTAAACCGCTAACATTCTGACGTGCTAACACTGTGTTTGGACACGGTTATTGCTATGAGTACAGTAGTAAACCGCTGACATTCTGACGTGCTAACAGTGTGTTTGGCCACGGTTATTGTTATGAGTACAGTAGCATACCGCTGACATTCTGACGTGCTAACAGTGTGTTTGGCCACGGTTATTGGTATGAGTACAGTAGTAAACCGCTGAAATTCTGACGTGCTAACACTGTGTTTGGCCACGGTTATTGCTATGAGTACAGTAGTAAACCGCTAACATTCTGACGTGCTAACACTGTGTTTGGACACGGTTATTGCTATGAGTACAGTAGTAAACCGCTAACATTCTGACGTGCTAACACTGTGTTTGGACACGGTTATTGCTATGAGTACAGTAGTAAACCGCTAACATTCTGACGTGCTAACACTGTGTTTGGACACGGTTATTGCTATGAGTACAGTAGTAAACCGCTAACATTCTGACGTGCTAACAGTGTGTTTGGACACGGTTATTGCTATGAGTACAGTAGTAAACCGCTAACATTCTGACGTGCTAACACTGTGTTTGGACACGGTTATTGCTATGAGTACAGTAGTAAACCGCTGAAATTCTGACGTGCTAACACTGTGTTTGGACACGGTTATTGTTATGAGTACAGTAGTAAACCGCTGAAATTCTGACGTGCTAACACTGTGTTTGGACACGGTTATTGCTATGAGTACAGTAGTAAACCGCTGAAATTCTGACGTGCTAACACTGTGTTTGGACACTGTTATTGCTATGAGTACAGTAGTAAACCGCTGACATTCTGACGTGCTAACACTGTGTTTGGACACGGTTATTGCTATGAGTACAGTAGTAAACCGCTAACATTCTGACGTGCTAACACTGTGTTTGGACACGGTTATTGCTATGAGTACAGTAGTAAACCGCTAACATTCTGACGTGCTAACAGTGTGTTTGGACACGGTTATTGCTATGAGTTCAGTAGTAAACCGCTGACATTCTGACGTGCTAACAGTGTGTTTGGCCACGGTTATTGTTATGAGTACAGTAGCAAACCGCTGACATTCTGACGTGCTAACAGAGTGTTTGGCCACGGTTATTGGTATGAGTACAGTAGAAAACCGCTAACATTCTGACGTGCTAACACTGTGTTTGGCCACGGTTATTGGTATGAGTACAGTAGCAAACCGCTAACATTCTGACGTGCTAACAGTGTGTTTGGCCACGGTTATTGGTATGAGTACAGTAGCAAACCGCTAACATTCTGACGTGCTAACACTGTGTTTGGACACGGTTATTGGTATGAGTACAGTAGCAAACCGCTAACATTCTGACGTGCTAACACTGTGTTTGGCCACGGTTATTGGTATGAGTACAGTAGCAAACCGCTAACATTCTGACGTGCTAACAGTGTGTTTGGCCACGGTTATTGGTATGAGTACAGTAGCAAACCGCTAACATTCTGACGTGCTAACACTGTGTTTGGACACGGTTATTGGTATGAGTACAGTAGTAAACCGCTGAAATTCTGACGTGCTAACACTGTGTTTGGACACGGTTATTGCTATGAGTACAGTAGTAAACCGCTGAAATTCTGACGTGCTAACACTGTGTTTGGACACGGTTATTGCTATGAGTACAGTAGTAAACCGCTGACATTCTGACGTGCTAACACTATGTTTGGCCACGGTTATTGGTATGAGTACAGTAGCAAACCGCTAACATTCTGACGTGCTAACAGTGTGTTTGGCCACGGTTATTGGTATGAGTACAGTAGCAAACCGCTAACATTCTGACGTGCTAACACTGTGTTTGGACACGGTTATTGGTATGAGTACAGTAGCAAACCGCTAACATTCTGACGTGCTAACACTGTGTTTGGCCACGGTTATTGGTATGAGTACAGTAGCAAACCGCTAACATTCTGACGTGCTAACAGTGTGTTTGGCCACGGTTATTGGTATGAGTACAGTAGCAAACCGCTAACATTCTGACGTGCTAACACTGTGTTTGGACACGGTTATTGGTATGAGTACAGTAGTAAACCGCTGAAATTCTGACGTGCTAACTCTGTGTTTGGACACGGTTATTGCTATGAGTACAGTAGTAAACCGCTGAAATTCTGACGTGCTAACACTGTGTTTGGACACGGTTATTGCTATGAGTACAGTAGTAAACCGCTGACATTCTGACGTGCTAACACTGTGTTTGGACACGGTTATTGCTATGAGTACAGTAGTAAACCGCTAACATTCTGACGTGCTAACCCTGTGTTTGGACACGGTTATTGCTATGAGTACAGTAGTAAACCGCTAACATTCTGACGTGCTAACAGTGTGTTTGGACACGGTTATTGCTATGAGTTCAGTAGTAAACCGCTGACATTCTGACGTGCTAACAGTGTGTTTGGCCACGGTTATTGTTATGAGTACAGTAGCAAACCGCTGACATTCTGACGTGCTAACAGTGTGTTTGGCCACGGTTATTGGTATGAGTACAGTAGTATACCGCTGAGATTCTGACGTGCTAACACTGTGTTTGGCCACGGTTATTGGTATGAGTACAGTACTAAACCGCTGACATTCTGACGTGCTAACAGTGTGTTTGGCCACGGTTATTGTTATGAGTACAGTAGTAAACCGCTGACTTTCCGACGTGCTAACAGTGTGTTTAGCCACGGTTTTTTTATGGGTACAGAAGTAAACCGCTAACATTCTGACGTGCTAACAGTGTGTTTAGCCACGGTTTTGTTATGGGTACAGTAGTAAACCACATTCATTCTGACGTGTTATTACTGTGTTGGGCTACAATTTTTGTTATGGGTACAGTAGTAAACCGCTGACATTCTGACGTGTTAACACTGTGTTTGGCCACGGTTATTATTATGAGTACAGTAGTAAACCGCTGACTTTCCGACGTGCTAACAGTGTGTTTGGACACGGTTATTGCTATGAGTACAGTAGCAAACCGCTAACATTCTGACGTGCTAACACTGTGTCTTTGGCCACGGTTATTGCTATGAGTACAGTAGCAAACCGCTAACATTCTGACGTGCTAACACTGTGTTTGGACACGGTTATTGTTATGAGTACAGTAGCAAACCGCTAACATTCTGACGTGCTAACACTGTGTCTTTGGCCACGGTTATTGTTATGAGTACAGTAGCAAACCGCTAACATTCTGACGTGCTAACACTGTGTCTTTGGCCACGGTTATTGTTATGAGTACAGTAGCAAACCGCTAACATTCTGACGTGCTAACACTGTGTTTGGACACGGTTATTGTTATGAGTACAGTAGCAAACCGCTAACATTCTGACGTGATAATACTGTGTTTGGCCACGGTTATTGTTATGAGTACAGCAGTAAACCGCTAACATTCTGACGTGCTAACAGTGTCTTTGGCCACGGTTATTGCTATGAGTACAGTAGTAAACCGCTAACATTCTGACGTGCTAACACTGTGTTTGGACACGGTTATTGCTATGAGTACAGTAGTAAACCGCTAACATTCTGACGTGCTAACACTGTGTTTGGACACGGTTATTGCTATGAGTACAGTAGTAAACCGCTAACATTCTGACGTGCTAACACTGTGTTTGGACACGGTTATTGCTATGAGTACAGTAGTAAACCGCTGAAATTCTGACGTGCTAACACTGTGTTTGGACACGGTTATTGCTATGAGTACAGTAGCAAACCGGTGACATTCTGACGTGCTAACAGTGTGTTTGGACACGGTTATTGCTATGAGTACAGTAGTAAACCGCTTACATTCTGACGTGCTAACACTGTGTTTGGACACGGTTATTGCTATGAGTACAGTAGCAAACCGCTAACATTCTGACGTGCTAACACTGTGTTTGGACACGGTTATTGCTATGAGTACAGTAGTAAACCGCTAACATTCTGACGTGCTAACACTGTGTTTGGACACGGTTATTGCTATGAGTACAGTAGTGAACCGCTAACATTCTGACGTGCTAACACTGTGTTTGGACACGGTTATTGCTATGAGTACAGTAGTAAACCGCTAACATTCTGACGTGCTAACACTGTGTTTGGACACGGTTATTGCTATGAGTACAGTAGTAAACCGCTGACATTCTGACGTGCTAACAGTGTGTTTGGCCACGGTTATTGTTATGAGTACAGTAGCAAACCGCTGACATTCTGACGTGCTAACAGTGTGTTTGGCCACGGTTATTGGTATGAGTACAGTAGTAAACCGCTGAAATTCTGACGTGCTAACACTGTGTTTGGCCACGGTTATTGCTATGAGTACAGTAGTAAACCGCTAACATTCTGACGTGCTAACACTGTGTTTGGACACGGTTATTGCTATGAGTACAGTAGTAAACCGCTAACATTCTGACGTGCTAACACTGTGTTTGGACACGGTTATTGCTATGAGTACAGTAGTAAACCGCTAACATTCTGACGTGCTAACACTGTGTTTGGACACGGTTATTGCTATGAGTACAGTAGTAAACCGCTAACATTCTGACGTGCTAACAGTGTGTTTGGACACGGTTATTGCTATGAGTACAGTAGTAAACCGCTAACATTCTGACGTGCTAACACTGTGTTTGGACACGGTTATTGCTATGAGTACAGTAGTAAACCGCTGAAATTCTGACGTGCTAACACTGTGTTTGGACACGGTTATTGTTATGAGTACAGTAGTAAACCGCTGAAATTCTGACGTGCTAACACTGTGTTTGGACACGGTTATTGCTATGAGTACAGTAGTAAGCCGCTGAAATTCTGACGTGCTAACACTGTGTTTGGACACGGTTATTGCTATGAGTACAGTAGTAAACCGCTGACATTCTGACGTGCTAACACTGTGTTTGGACACGGTTATTGCTATGAGTACAGTAGTAAACCGCTAACATTCTGACGTGCTAACACTGTGTTTGGACACGGTTATTGCTATGAGTACAGTAGTAAACCGCTAACATTCTGACGTGCTAACAGTGTGTTTGGACACGGTTATTGCTATGAGTTCAGTAGTAAACCGCTGACATTCTGACGTGCTAACAGTGTGTTTGGCCACGGTTATTGTTATGAGTACAGTAGCAAACCGCTGACATTCTGACGTGCTAACAGAGTGTTTGGCCACGGTTATTGGTATGAGTACAGTAGTAAACCGCTAACATTCTGACGTGCTAACACTGTGTTTGGCCACGGTTATTGGTATGAGTACAGTAGCAAACCGCTAACATTCTGACGTGCTAACAGTGTGTTTGGCCACGGTTATTGGTATGAGTACAGTAGCAAACCGCTAACATTCTGACGTGCTAACACTGTGTTTGGACACGGTTATTGGTATGAGTACAGTAGCAAACCGCTAACATTCTGACGTGCTAACACTGTGTTTGGCCACGGTTATTGGTATGAGTACAGTAGCAAACCGCTAACATTCTGACGTGCTAACAGTGTGTTTGGCCACGGTTATTGGTATGAGTACAGTAGCAAACCGCTAACATTCTGACGTGCTAACACTGTGTTTGGACACGGTTATTGGTATGAGTACAGTAGTAAACCGCTGAAATTCTGACGTGCTAACACTGTGTTTGGACACGGTTATTGCTATGAGTACAGTAGTAAACCGCTGAAATTCTGACGTGCTAACACTGTGTTTGGACACGGTTATTGCTATGAGTACAGTAGTAAACCGCTGACATTCTGACGTGCTAACACTGTGTTTGGACACGGTTATTGCTATGAGTACAGTAGTAAACCGCTGACATTCTGACGTCCTAACACTGTGTTTGGACACGGTTATTGCTATGAGTACAGTAGTAAACCGCTAACATTCTGACGTGCTAACACTGTGTTTGGACACGGTTATTGCTATGAGTACAGTAGTAAACCGCTAACATTCTGACGTGCTAACACTGTGTTTGGCCACGGTTATTGCTATGAGTACAGTAGTAAACCGCTAACATTCTGACGTGCTAACACTGTGTTTGGACACGGTTATTGCTATGAGTACAGTAGTAAACCGCTAACATTCTGACGTGCTAACAGTGTGTTTGGACACGGTTATTGCTATGAGTTCAGTAGTAAACCGCTGACATTCTGACGTGCTAACAGTGTGTTTGGCCACGGTTATTGTTATAAGTACAGTAGCAAACCGCTGACATTCTGACGTGCTAACAGTGTGTTTGGCCACGGTTATTGGTATGAGTACAGTAGTAAACCGCTAACATTCTGACGTGCTAACACTGTGTTTGGCCACGGTTATTGGTATGAGTACAGTAGCAAACCGCTAACATTCTGACGTGCTAACAGTGTGTTTGGCCACGGTTATTGGTATGAGTACAGTAGCAAACCGCTAACATTCTGACGTGCTAACACTGTGTTTGGACACGGTTATTGGTATGAGTACAGTAGCAAACCGCTAACATTCTGACGTGCTAACACTGTGTTTGGCCACGGTTATTGGTATGAGTACAGTAGCAAACCGCTAACATTCTGACATGCTAACAGTGTGTTTGGCCACGGTTATTGGTATGAGTACAGTAGCAAACCGCTAACATTCTGACGTGCTAACACTGTGTTTGGACACGGTTATTGGTATGAGTACAGTAGTAAACCGCTGAAATTCTGACGTGCTAACTCTGTGTTTGGACACGGTTATTGCTATGAGTACAGTAGTAAACCGCTGAAATTCTGACGTGCTAACACTGTGTTTGGACACGGTTATTGCTATGAGTACAGTAGTAAACCGCTGACATTCTGACGTGCTAACACTGTGTTTGGACACGGTTATTGCTATGAGTACAGTAGTAAACCGCTAACATTCTGACGTGCTAACACTGTGTTTGGACACGGTTATTGCTATGAGTACAGTAGTAAACCGCTAACATTCTGACGTGCTAACAGTGTGTTTGGACACGGTTATTGCTATGAGTTCAGTAGTAAACCGCTGACATTCTGACGTGCTAACAGTGTGTTTGGCCACGGTTATTGTTATGAGTACAGTAGCAAACCGCTGACATTCTGACGTGCTAACAGTGTGTTTGGCCACGGTTATTGGTATGAGTACAGTAGTATACCGCTGAGATTCTGACGTGCTAACACTGTGTTTGGCCACGGTTATTGGTATGAGTACAGTACTAAACCGCTGACATTCTGACGTGCTAACAGTGTGTTTGGCCACGGATATTGTTATGAGTACAGTAGTAAACCGCTGACTTTCCGACGTGCTAACAGTGTGTTTGGCCACGGTTTTGTTATGGGTACAGTAGTAAACCGCTAACATTCTGACGTGCTAACAGTGTGTTTAGCCACGGTTTTGTTATGGGTACAGTAGTAAACCACATTCATTCTGACGTGTTATTACTGTGTTGGGCTACGATTTTTGTTATGGGTACAGTAGTAAACCGCTGACATTCTGACGTGTTAACACTGTGTTTGGCCACGGTTGTTGTTATGAGTACAGTAGTAAACCGCTGACTTTCCGACGTGCTAACAGTGTGTTTGGACACGGTTATTGCTATGAGTACAGTAGCAAACCGCTAACATTCTGACGTGCTAACACTGTGTCTTTGGCCACGGTTATTGCTATGAGTACAGTAGCAAACCGCTAACATTCTGACGTGCTAACACTGTGTTTGGACACGGTTATTGTTATGAGTACAGTAGCAAACCGCTAACATTCTGACGTGCTAACACTGTGTCTTTGGCCACGGTTATTGTTATGAGTACAGTAGCAAACCGCTAACATTCTGACGTGCTAACACTGTGTCTTTGGCCACGGTTATTGTTATGAGTACAGTAGCAAACCGCTAACATTCTGACGTGCTAACACTGTGTTTGGACACGGTTATTGTTATGAGTACAGTAGCAAACCGCTAACATTCTGACGTGTTAACACTGTGTTTGGCCACGGTTATTGTTATGAGTACAGTAGTAAACCGCTAACATTCTGACGTGCTAACAGTGTCTTTGGCCACGGTTATTGCTATGAGTACAGTAGCAAACCGCTAACATTCTGACGTGCTAACACTGTGTTTGGACACGGTTATTGCTATGAGTACAGTAGTAAACCGCTAACATTCTGACGTGCTAACACTGTGTTTGGACACGGTTATTGCTATGAGTACAGTAGTAAACCGCTAACATTCTGACGTGCCAACACTGTGTTTGGACACGGTTATTGCTATGAGTACAGTAGTAAACCGCTGAAATTCTGACGTGCTAACACTGTGTTTGGACACGGTTATTGCTATGAGTACAGTAGCAAACCGCTGACATTCTGACGTGCTAACAGTGTGTTTGGACACGGTTATTGCTATGAGTACAGTAGTAAACCGCTTACATTCTGACGTGCTAACACTGTGTTTGGACACGGTTATTGCTATGAGTACAGTAGCAAACCGCTAACATTCTGACGTGCTAACACTGTGTTTGGACACGGTTATTGCTATGAGTACAGTAGTAAACCGCTAACATTCTGACGTGCTAACACTGTGTTTGGACACGGTTATTGCTATGAGTACAGTAGTGAACCGCTAACATTCTGACGTGCTAACAGTGTGTTTAGCCACGGTTTTGTTATGGGTACAGTAGTAAACCACATTCATTCTGACGTGTTATTACTGTGTTGGGCTACGATTTTTGTTATGGGTACAGTAGTAAACCGCTGACATTCTGACGTGTTAACACTGTGTTTGGCCACGGTTATTGTTATGAGTACAGTAGTAAACCGCTAACATTCTGACGTGCTAACACTGTGTTTGGCCACGGTTATTGGTATGAGTACAGTAGCAAACCGCTAACATTCTGACGTGCTAACACTGTGTTTGGCCACGGTTATTGCTATGAGTACAGTAGCAAACCGCTAACATTCTGACGTGCTAACACTGTGTTTGGACACGGTTATTGCTATGAGTACAGCAGTAAACCGCTAACATTCTGACGTGCTAACACTGTGTTTGGCCACGGTTATTGGTATGAGTACAGTAGTAAACCGCTGACATTCTGACGTGCTAACACTGTGTTTGGACACGGTTATTGCTATGAGTACAGCAGTAAACCGCTAACATTCTGACGTGCTAACACTGTGTTTGGACACGGTTATTGTTATGAGTACAGTAGCAAACCGCTAACATTCTGACGTGCTAACACTGTGTTTGGACACGGTTATTGCTATGAGTACAGTAGTAAACCGCTAACATTCTGACGTGCTAACACTGTGTTTGGACACGGTTATTGCTATGAGTACAGTAGTAAACCGCTAACATTCTGACGTGCTAACACTGTGTTTGGCCACGGTTATTGGTATGAGTACAGTAGCAAACCGCTAACATTCTGACGTGCTAACACTGTGTTTGGCCACGGTTATTGCTATGAGTACAGTAGCAAACCGCTAACATTCTGACGTGCTAACAGTGTGTTTGGCCACGGTTATTGCTATGAGTACAGTAGCAAACCGCTAACATTCTGACGTGCTAACACTGTGTTTGGCCACGGTTATTGGTATGAGTACAGTAGTAAACCGCTGACATTCTGACGTGCTAACACTGTGTTTGGACACGGTTATTGCTATGAGTACAGTAGTAAACCGCTAACATTCTGACGTGCTAACAGTGTGTTTGGACACGGTTATTGCTATGAGTACAGTAGTAAACCGCTAACATTCTGACGTGCTAACACTGTGTTTGGACACGGTTATTGGTATGAGTACAGTAGTAAACCGCTGAAATTCTGACGTGCTAACAGTGTGTTTGGCCACGGTTATTGCTATGAGTACAGTAGTAAACCGCTAAAATTCTGACGTGCTAACAGTGTGTTTGGACACGGTTATTGCTATGAGTACAGTAGTAAAACGCTGACATTCTGACGTGCTAACACTGTGTTTGGCCACCGTTATTGCTATGAGTACAGTAGTAAACCGCTAAAATTCTGACGTGCTAACAGTGTGTTTGGACACGGTTATTGCTATGAGTACAGTAGTAAACTGCTAAAATTCTGACGTGCTAACAGTGTGTTTGGCCACGGTTATTGCTATGAGTACAGTAGCAAACCGCTAACATTCTGACGTGCTAACAGTGTGTTTGGACACGGTTATTGCTATGAGTACAGTAGTAAACCGCTAACATTCTGACGTGCTAACACTGTGTTTGGACACGGTTATTGGTATGAGTACAGTAGTAAACCGCTGAAATTCTGACGTGCTAACAGTGTGTTTGGCCACGGTTATTGCTATGAGTACAGTAGTAAACCGCTAAAATTCTGACGTGCTAACAGTGTGTTTGGACACGGTTATTGCTATGTTTACAGTAGTAAACCGCTAACATTCTGACGTGCTAACAGTGTGTTTGGACACGGTTATTGCTATGAGTACAGTAGTAAACCGCTAAAATTCTGACGTGCTAACAGTGTGTTTGGACACGGTTATTGCTATGAGTACAGTAGTAAACCGCTAACATTCTGACGTGCTAGCAGTGTGTTTGGACACGGTTATTGCTATGAGTACAGTAGTAAACCGCTAACATTCTGACGTGCTAACAGTGTGTTTGGCCACGGTTATTGCTATGAGTACAGTAGTAAACCGCTAACATTCTGACGTGCTAACACTGTGTTTGGACACGGTTATTGCTATGAGTACAGTAGTAAACCGCTAACATTCTGACGTGCTAACAGTGTGTTTGGACACGGTTATTGCTATGAGTACAGTAGTAAACCGCTAACATTCTGACGTGCTAACAGTGTGTTTGGACACGGTTATTGCTATAAGTACAGTAGTAAACCGCTAACATTCTGACGTGCTAACAGTGTGTTTGGCCACGGTTATTGCTATGAGTACAGTAGTAAACCGCTAACATTCTGACGTGCTAACAGTGTGTTTGGACACGGTTATTGCTATGAGTACAGTAGTAAACCGCTTACATTCTGACGTGCTAACACTGTGTTTGGACACGGTTATTGCTATGAGTACAGTAGTAAACCGCTGAAATTCTGACGTGCTAACACTGTGTTTGGCCACGGTTATTGCTATGAGTACAGTAGTAAACCGCTGACATTCTGACGTGCTAACACTGTGTTTGGACACGGTTATTGCTATGAGTACAGTAGTAAACCGCTAACATTCTGACGTGCTAACAGTGTGTTTGGCCACGGTTATTGTTATGAGTACAGTAGTAAACCGCTGACATTCTGACGTGCTAACAGTGTGTTTGGACACGGTTATTGTTATGAGTACAGTAGTAAACCGCTAACATTCTGACGTGCTAACAGTGTGTTTGGCCACGGTTATTGTTATGAGTACAGTAGTAAACCGCTAACATTCTGACGTGCTAACAGTGTGTTTGGCCACGGTTATTGTTATGAGTACAGTAGTAAACCGCTTACATTCTGACGTGCTAACAGTGTGTTTGGACACGGTTATTGCTATGAGTACAGTAGTAAACCGCTAAAATTCTGACGTGCTAACACTGTGTTTGGACACGGTTATTGCTATGAGTACAGTAGTAAACCGCTGAAATTCTGACGTGCTAACACTGTGTTTGGACACGGTTACCGTTATGAGTACAGTAGTAAACCGCTAAAATTCTGACGTGCTAACACTGTGTTTGGACACGGTTATTGCTATGAGTACAGTAGTAAACCGCAGACATTCTGACGTGCTAACACTGTGTTTGGACACGGTTATTGCTATGAGTACAGTAGTAAACCGCTAACATTCGGACGTGCTAACACTGTGTTTGGACACGGTTATTGCTATGAGTACAGTAGTAAACCGCTAACATTCTGACATGCTAACACTGTGTTTGGACACGGTTATTGCTATGAGTACAGTAGTAAACCGCTAACATTCTGACGTGCTAACAGTGTGTTTGGCCACGGTTATTGTTATGAGTACAGTAGTAAACCGCTAACATTCTGACATGCTAACACTGTGTTTGGACACGGTTATTGCTATGAGTACAGTAGCAAACCGCTAACATTCTGACGTGCTAACAGTGTGTTTGGACACGGTTATTGCTATGAGTACAGTAGTAAACCGCTAACATTCTGACGTGCTAACTTGGTGTTTGGCCACGGATATGCTTATGAGTACAGTAATAAGCGCTTAAATTCTTACGTGCTAGCACTGTGTTTGGCCACGGTTACTGTTATGAGTACATTAGTAAACCGCTGACATTCTGACGTGCTAACAGTGTGTTTGGCCACGGTTATTGTTATGAGTACAGTAGTAAACCGCTGACATTCTGACGTGTTAACAGTGTGTTTGACCACGGTTACCGTTATGAGTACAGTAGTAAACCGCTGACATTCTGACGTGCTAACAGTGTGTTTGGCCACGGTTATTGTTATGAGTGCAGCAGTAAACCGCTGACATTCTGACGTGCTAACAGTGTGTTTGGCCACGGTTATTGTTATGAGTACAGTAGTAAACCGCTGACATTCTGACGTGCTAACAGTGTGTTTGGCCACGTTTATTGTTATGAGTACAGTAGTAAACCGCTGACATTCTGACGTGCTAACAGTGTGTTTGGCCACGGTTATTGTTTGAGTGCAGTAGTAAACAGCTGACATTCTGAAGTGCTAACAGTGTGTTTGGCCACGGTTATTGTTATGAATACAGTAGTAAACCGCTTACATTGTGACGTACTAACAGTGTGTTTGGCCACGGTTATTGTTATGAGTGCAGTAGTAAACCGCTTACATTCTTACATGCTATCACTGTGTTCGGCCACGGTTATTTTTATGAGTACAGTAGTAAACCGCTTACATTCTGACGTGCTAACACAGTGTTTGGCCACTTTATTGTTATAAATACAGTAGTAAACCGCTGACATTCTGAAGTGCTAACACTGTGTTTGGCCACGGTTATTGTTATGAGTACAGTAGTAAACCGCTTACCTTCTGACGTGCTAACAGTGTGTTTGGACACGGTTATTATTATGAGTGCAGTAGTACACCGCTTACATTCTGACGTGCTAACACTGTGTTCGGCCACGGTTATTGATATGAGTGCAGTAATAAACCGCTGACATTCTGACGTGCTAACAGTGTGTTTGGCCACGTTTATTGTTATGAGTAAAGTAATAAACCGCTGAAATTCTGACGTGCTAACATTGTGTATGGCGACGGTTATTGTTATGAGTACAGTAGTAAACCGCTGACATTCTGAGGTGCTAACACTGTGTTTGGCGACGTTTATTGTTATGAGTACAGTAGTAAACCGCTTACATTCTGACGTGCTAACACTGTGTTTGGGCACGGTTATTGCTATGAGTACAGTAGTAAACCGCTTACATTCTGACGTGCCAACTTGGTGTTTGGCCACGGATATGCTTATGAGTACAGTAATAAACGCTTACATTCTGACGTGCTAGCACTGTGTTTAGCCACGGTTATTGTTTTGAGTACAGTAGTAAATAGCTGACATTCTAACGTGCTAACAGTGTGTTTGGCCACGGTTACTGTTATGAGTACAGTAGTAAACAGCTGATATTCTGAAGTGCTAACAGTGTGTTTGGCCACGTTTATTGTTATGAGTTCAGTAGTAAACCGCTGACATTCTGACGTGCTAACAGTGTGTTTGGCCACGGTTACCGTTATGAGTACAGTAGTAAACCGCTGACATTCTGACGTGCTAACAGTGTGTTTGGCTACGGTTACTGTTATGAGTACAGCAGTAAACAGCGGACATTCTGAAGTGCTAACAGTGTGTTTGGCCACAGTTACTGTTATGAGTACAGTAGTAAACAGCTGATATTCTGAAGTGCTAACAGTGTGTTTGATCACGGTTACTGTTATGAGTACAGTAGTAAACCGCTTACATTCTGACGTACTAACAGTGTGTTTGGCCACGGTTATTGTTATGAGTGCAGTAGTAAACCGCTTACATTCTTACGTGCTAACACTGTGTTTGGCCAAGGTTATTGTTATGAGTACAGTAGTAAACCGCTGACATTCTGACGTGCTGAAACTGTGTTCGGCCACGGTTATTGTTATGAGTACAGTAGTAAACCGCTTACATTCTGACGTGCTAACACAGTGTTTGGCCACGTTATTGTTATAAGTACAGTAGTAAACCGCTGACATTCTGACGTGCTTACAGTTAGTTTGGCCACGGTTATTGTTATGAGTACAGTGCTAAAACGCTGACATTCTGACGTGCTAACAGTGTGTTTGGCCACGGTTATTATTATGAGTGCAGTAGTAAACCGCTTACATTCTGACGTGCTAACACTGTGTTTGGCAACGGTTATTGTTATGAGTACAGTAGTAAACCGGTGACATTCTGACGTGTTAACGCTGTGTACGGCCACGGTTATTGTTATGAGTACAGTAGTAAACCGCTGATATTCTGACGTGCTAACACTGTGTTTGGCCACGGTTATTGTTATGAGTACAGTAGTAAACCGCTTACATTCTGACGTGCTAAAACGTGTCCGTCCACGGTTATTGCTATGAGTACGGTAGTAAACCGCTGACATTCTGACGTGCTAACACATTTTGGCCACCGTTACTGTTATGAGTACAGTAGTAAACCGCTGACATTCTGACGTGCTAAAACTGTAATTGGCCACGGTTATTGTTATGAGTACAGTAGTAAACCGCTGCCATTCTGACGTGCTAAAACTGTAATTGGCTACGGTTATTATTATTATGAGTACAGTAGTAAACCGCTGACATTCTGACGTGCTAACACTGTGTTCGTTCACGGTTATTGTTATGAGTACGGTAGTAAACCACTTACATTCTGACGTGCTAACACTGTGTTCGTTCACGGTTATTGTTATGAGTACGGTAGTAAACCACTTACATTCTGACGTGCTACCACTGTGTTTGGTCACGGTTATTGTTATGAGTACAGTAGTAAACCGCTGCCATTCTGACGTGCTAAAACTGTGTTTGGCCACGGTTATTGTTATGAGTACAGTAGTAAACCGCTGCCATTCTGACGTACTAAAACTGTGTTTGGCCACGGTTATTATTATGAGTAAAGTAGTAAACCGCTGACATTCTGACGTGCTAAAACTGTGTTTGGCCACGGTTATTGTTATGAGTACGGTAGTAAACCACTTACATTCTGACGTGCTAACGCTGTGTTTGGCTACGGTTATTATTATTATGAGTACAGTAGTAAACCGCTGACATTCTGGCGTGCTCTAACTGTGTTCGACCACGGTTATTGTTTTGAGTACAGTAGTAAACCGCTTACATTCTGAATTGCTATCACTGTGTGTCGCCACGGTTATTGTTATGAGTACAGTAGTAAACCGCTGTCATTCTGACGTGCTTACACTGTGTTTGGCCACGATTATTGTTATGAGTACAGTAGTAAACCGCTGTCATTCTGACGTGCTAACACTGTGTTTCGCCACAGTTATTGTTATGAGTACAGCAGTAAACCGCTTACATTCTGACCTGCTAACACTGTGTTTGGCCACGGTTATAGTCATGAGTATAGAAGTAAACCGCTGACATTCTGACGTGTTAACACTGTGTTTGGCCACGGTTATTGTTATGAGCGCAGTAGAAAACCGCTTACATTCTGACGTGCTAACACTGTGTTTGGCCTAGGTTATTGTCATGAGTACAGTAGTAAACCGCTGACATTCTGACGTGTTAACACTGTGTTTGGCCACGGTTATTGTTATGAGTACAGTAATAAACCGCTGAAATTCTGAGGTGCTAATACTGTGTTTGGTCACGGTTATTGGTATGCGTATAGTAGTAAACCGCTGTTATCTGACGTGTTAACACTGTGTTTGACCACGGTTATTGTTATGAGTACAGTCGTAAACCGCTTATATTCTGACGTTCTAACACTGTGTTTGGCCACGGTTATTGTCATGAGTATAGTAGTAAACCGCTGACATTCTGACGTGCTAACACTGTGTTTGGCCACGGTTATTGTTATGAGTGCAGTAGTAAACCGCTGACATTCTGACGTGCTAACACTGTGTTCGTCCACAGTTATTGCTATGAGTACAGTAGTAAACCGCTGACATTCTGAGGTGCTAACAATGTGTTTGGCCACGGTTATTGTCATGATTATAGTAGTAAACCGCTTACATTCTGACGTATTAAAACTGTGTTCGTCCACAATTATTGCTATGAGTACAGTAGTAATCGGCTGAAATTCTGACGTACCAACACTGTGTTTGGCCACGGTTATTGTCATGAGTATAGTAGTAAACCGCTTACATTCTGACGTGCTAAAACTGTGTTCGTCCACAGCTATTGCTATGAGTACAGTAGTAATCCGCTGAAATTCTGACGTTCTAACACTGTGTTTGGCCCCGGTTATTGTCATAGTATAGTAGTAAACCGCTGACATTCTGAGGTGCTAACAATGTGTTTGGCGACTGTTAGTGTTATGAGTACAGTAGTAAACCGCTGAGATTCTGACGTGCTAACACTGTGTTTGGCCACGGTTATTGGTATGAGTACAGTAGTAAACCGCTGACATTCTGACATGCTAACACTGTGTTCGGCCACGGTTATTGTTATGAGTACAGTAGTAAACCACTGACATTTTGACGTGCTAACAGTGTGTTTGGCCACGGTTATTGTTATGAGTACAGTAGTAAACCGCTGACATTCTGACGTGTTATCACTGTGTCTGGCCACGGTTATTGTTAAGAGTACAGTAGTAAACCGCTGACATTCTGACGTGCTAACACTGTGTTTGGCCTTAATTATTGTTATGAGTACAGTAGTAAACCGCTAACATTCTGACGTGCTAACACTGTGTTTGGACACGGTTATTGCTATGAGTACAGTAGTAAACCGCTAACATTCTGACGTGCCAACACTGTGTTTGGACACGGTTATTGCTATGAGTACAGTAGTAAACCGCTGAAATTCTGACGTGCTAACACTGTGTTTGGACACGGTTATTGCTATGAGTACAGTAGCAAACCGCTGACATTCTGACGTGGTAACAGTGTGTTTGGCCACGGTTACTGTTATGAGTACAGTAGTAAACCGCTTACATTTTGACGTGCTAACACTGTGTTTGGACACGGTTATTGCTATGAGTACAGTAGCAAACCGCTAACATTCTGACGTGCTAACACTGTGTTTGGACACGGTTATTGCTATGAGTACAGTAGTAAACCGCTAACATTCTGACGTGCTAACACTGTGTTTGGACACGGTTATTGCTATGAGTACAGTAGTGAACCGCTAACATTCTGACGTGCTAACAGTGTGTTTAGCCACGGTTTTGTTATGGGTACAGTAGTAAACCACATTCATTCTGACGTGTTATTACTGTGTTGGGCTACGATTTTTGTTATGGGTACAGTAGTAAACCGCTGACATTCTGACGTGTTAACACTGTGTTTGGCCACGGTTATTGTTATGAGTACAGTAGTAAACCGCTAACATTCTGACGTGCTAACACTGTGTTTGGCCACGGTTATTGGTATGAGTACAGTAGCAAACCGCTAACATTCTGACGTGCTAACACTGTGTTTGGCCACGGTTATTGCTATGAGTACAGTAGCAAACCGCTAACATTCTGACGTGCTAACACTGTGTTTGGACACGGTTATTGCTATGAGTACAGCAGTAAACCGCTAACATTCTGACGTGCTAACACTGTGTTTGGCCACGGTTATTGGTATGAGTACAGTAGTAAACCGCTGACATTCTGACGTGCTAACACTGTGTTTGGACACGGTTATTGCTATGAGTACAGCAGTAAACCGCTAACATTCTGACGTGCTAACACTGTGTTTGGACACGGTTATTGTTATGAGTACAGTAGCAAACCGCTAACATTCTGACGTGCTAACACTGTGTTTGGACACGGTTATTGCTATGAGTACAGTAGTAAACCGCTAACATTCTGACGTGCTAACACTGTGTTTGGACACGGTTATTGCTATGAGT
Source organism: Deroplatys truncata (assembly GCA_030765065.1). Classification (NCBI taxonomy): domain Eukaryota; kingdom Metazoa; phylum Arthropoda; class Insecta; order Mantodea; family Mantidae; genus Deroplatys; species Deroplatys truncata. Next base: position 333,088,175 of record CM060975.1, on the reverse strand, counting down.
ACAGTAGTAAACCGCTAACATTCTGACGTGCTAACACTGTGTTTGGCCACGGTTATTGGTATGAGTACAGTAGCAAACCGCTAACATTCTGACGTGCTAACACTGTGTTTGGCCACGGTTATTGCTATGAGTACAGTAGCAAACCGCTAACATTCTGACGTGCTAACAGTGTGTTTGGCCACGGTTATTGCTATGAGTACAGTAGCAAACCGCTAACATTCTGACGTGCTAACACTGTGTTTGGCCACGGTTATTGGTATGAGTACAGTAGTAAACCGCTGACATTCTGACGTGCTAACACTGTGTTTGGACACGGTTATTGCTATGAGTACAGTAGTAAACCGCTAACATTCTGACGTGCTAACAGTGTGTTTGGACACGGTTATTGCTATGAGTACAGTAGTAAACCGCTAACATTCTGACGTGCTAACACTGTGTTTGGACACGGTTATTGGTATGAGTACAGTAGTAAACCGCTGAAATTCTGACGTGCTAACAGTGTGTTTGGCCACGGTTATTGCTATGAGTACAGTAGTAAACCGCTAAAATTCTGACGTGCTAACAGTGTGTTTGGACACGGTTATTGCTATGAGTACAGTAGTAAACCGCTGACATTCTGACGTGCTAACACTGTGTTTGGCCACGGTTATTGCTATGAGTACAGTAGTAAACCGCTAAAATTCTGACGTGCTAACAGTGTGTTTGGACACGGTTATTGCTATGAGTACAGTAGTAAACCGCTAAAATTCTGACGTGCTAACAGTGTGTTTGGCCACGGTTATTGCTATGAGTACAGTAGCAAACCGCTAACATTCTGACGTGCTAACAGTGTGTTTGGACACGGTTATTGCTATGAGTACAGTAGTAAACCGCTAACATTCTGACGTGCTAACACTGTGTTTGGACACGGTTATTGGTATGAGTACAGTAGTAAACCGCTGAAATTCTGACGTGCTAACAGTGTGTTTGGCCACGGTTATTGCTATGAGTACAGTAGTAAACCGCTAAAATTCTGACGTGCTAACAGTGTGTTTGGACACGGTTATTGCTATGAGTACAGTAGTAAACCGCTAACATTCTGACGTGCTAACAGTGTGTTTGGACACGGTTATTGCTATGAGTACAGTAGTAAACCGCTAAAATTCTGACGTGCTAACAGTGTGTTTGGACACGGTTATTGCTATGAGTACAGTAGTAAACCGCTAACATTCTGACGTGCTAACAGTGTGTTTGGACACGGTTATTGCTATGAGTACAGTAGTAAACCGCTAACATTCTGACGTGCTAACAGTGTGTTTGGCCACGGTTATTGCTATGAGTACAGTAGTAAACCGCTAACATTCTGACGTGCTAACAGTGTGTTTGGACACGGTTATTGCTATGAGTACAGTAGTAAACCGCTAACATTCTGACGTGCTAACAGTGTGTTTGGACACGGTTATTGCTATGAGTACAGTAGTAAACCGCTAACATTCTGACGTGCTAACAGTGTGTTTGGACACGGTTATTGCTATAAGTACAGTAGTAAACCGCTAACATTCTGACGTGCTAACAGTGTGTTTGGCCACGGTTATTGCTATGAGTACAGTAGTAAACCGCTAACATTCTGACGTGCTAACAGTGTGTTTGGACACGGTTATTGCTATGAGTACAGTAGTAAACCGCTTACATTCTGACGTGCTAACACTGTGTTTGGACACGGTTATTGCTATGAGTACAGTAGTAAACCGCTGAAATTCTGACGTGCTAACACTGTGTTTGGCCACGGTTATTGCTATGAGTACAGTAGTAAACCGCTGACATTCTGACGTGCTAACACTGTGTTTGGACACGGTTATTGCTATGAGTACAGTAGTAAACCGCTAACATTCTGACGTGCTAACAGTGTGTTTGGCCACGGTTATTGTTATGAGTACAGTAGTAAACCGCTGACATTCTGACGTGCTAACAGTGTGTTTGGACACGGTTATTGTTATGAGTACAGTAGTAAACCGCTAACATTCTGACGTGCTAACAGTGTGTTTGGCCACGGTTATTGTTATGAGTACAGTAGTAAACCGCTAACATTCTGACGTGCTAACAGTGTGTTTGGCCACGGTTATTGTTATGAGTACAGTAGTAAACCGCTTACATTCTGACGTGCTAACAGTGTGTTTGGACACGGTTATTGCTATGAGTACAGTAGTAAACCGCTAAAATTCTGACGTGCTAACACTGTGTTTGGACACGGTTATTGCTATGAGTACAGTAGTAAACCGCTGAAATTCTGACGTGCTAACACTGTGTTTGGACACGGTTATTGCTATGAGTACAGTAGTAAACCGCTAAAATTCTGACGTGCTAACACTGTGTTTGGACACGGTTATTGCTATGAGTACAGTAGTAAACCGCAGACATTCTGACGTGCTAACACTGTGTTTGGACACGGTTATTGCTATGAGTACAGTAGTAAACCGCTAACATTCTGACGTGCTAACACTGTGTTTGGACACGGTTATTGCTATGAGTACAGTAGTAAACCGCTAACATTCTGACATGCTAACACTGTGTTTGGACACGGTTATTGCTATGAGTACAGTAGTAAACCGCTAACATTCTGACGTGCTAACAGTGTGTTTGGCCACGGTTATTGTTATGAGTACAGTAGTAAACCGCTAACATTCTGACATGCTAACACTGTGTTTGGACACGGTTATTGCTATGAGTACAGTAGCAAACCGCTAACATTCTGACGTGCTATACAGTGTGTTTGGACACGGTTATTGCTATGAGTACAGTAGTAAACCGCTAACATTCTGACGTGCTAACTTGGTGTTTGGCCACGGATATGCTTATGAGTACAGTAATAAGCGCTTAAATTCTTACGTGCTAGCACTGTGTTTGGCCACGGTTACTGTTATGAGTACATTAGTAAACCGCTGACATTCTGACGTGCTAACAGTGTGTTTGGCCACGGTTATTGTTATGAGTACAGTAGTAAACCGCTGACATTCTGACGTGTTAACAGTGTGTTTGACCACGGTTACCGTTATGAGTACAGTAGTAAACCGCTGACATTCTGACGTGCTAACAGTGTGTTTGGCCACGGTTATTGTTATGAGTGCAGTAGTAAACCGCTGACATTCTGACGTGCTAACAGTGTGTTTGGCCACGGTTATTGTTATGAGTACAGTAGTAAACCGCTGACATTCTGACGTGCTAACAGTGTGTTTGGCCACGTTTATTGTTATGAGTACAGTAGTAAACCGCTGACATTCTGACGTGCTAACAGTGTGTTTGGCCACGGTTATTGTTATGAGTGCAGTAGTAAACAGCTGACATTCTGAAGTGCTAACAGTGTGTTTGGCCACGGTTATTGTTATGAATACAGTAGTAAACCGCTTACATTGTGACGTACTAACAGTGTGTTTGGCCACGGTTATTGTTATGAGTGCAGTAGTAAACCGCTTACATTCTTACATGCTATCACTGTGTTCGGCCACGGTTATTTTTATGAGTACAGTAGTAAACCGCTTACATTCTGACGTGCTAACACAGTGTTTGGCCACTTTATTGTTATAAATACAGTAGTAAACCGCTGACATTCTGAAGTGCTAACACTGTGTTTGGCCACGGTTATTGTTATGAGTACAGTAGTAAACCGCTTACCTTCTGACGTGCTAACAGTGTGTTTGGACACGGTTATTATTATGAGTGCAGTAGTACACCGCTTACATTCTGACGTGCTAACACTGTGTTCGGCCACGGTTATTGATATGAGTGCAGTAATAAACCGCTGACATTCTGACGTGCTAACAGTGTGTTTGGCCACGTTTATTGTTATGAGTACAGTAATAAACCGCTGAAATTCTGACGTGCTAACACTGTGTATGGCGACGGTTATTGATATGAGTACAGTAGTAAACCGCTGACATTCTGAGGTGCTAACACTGTGTTTGGCGACGTTTATTGTTATGAGTACAGTAGTAAACCGCTTACATTCTGACGTGCTAACACTGTGTTTGGGCACGGTTATTGCTATGAGTACAGTAGTAAACCGCTTACATTCTGACGTGCCAACTTGGTGTTTGGCCACGGATATGCTTGTGAGTACAGTAATAAACGCTTACATTCTGACGTGCTAGCACTGTGTTTAGCCACGGTTATTGTTTTGAGTACAGTAGTAAATAGCTGACATTCTAACGTGCTAACAGTGTGTTTGGCCACGGTTACTGTTATGAGTACAGTAGTAAACAGCTGATATTCTGAAGTGCTAACAGTGTGTTTGGCCACGTTTATTGTTATGAGTTCAGTAGTAAACCGCTGACATTCTGACGTGCTAACAGTGTGTTTGGCCACGGTTACCGTTATGAGTACAGTAGTAAACCGCTGACATTCTGACGTGCTAACAGTGTGTTTGGCTACGGTTACTGTTATGAGTACAGCAGTAAACAGCGGACATTCTGAAGTGCTAACAGTGTGTTTGGCCACAGTTACTGTTATGAGTACAGTAGTAAACAGCTGATATTCTGAAGTGCTAACAGTGTGTTTGATCACGGTTACTGTTATGACTACAGTAGTAAACCGCTTACATTCTGACGTACTAACAGTGTGTTTGGCCACGGTTATTGTTATGAGTGCAGTAGTAAACCGCTTACATTCTTACGTGCTAACACTGTGTTTGGCCAAGGTTATTGTTATGAGTACAGTAGTAAACCGCTGACATTCTGACGTGCTGAAACTGTGTTCGGCCACGGTTATTGTTATGAGTACAGTAGTAAACCGCTTACATTCTGACGTGCTAACACAGTGTTTGGCCACGTTATTGTTATAAGTACAGTAGTAAACCGCTGACATTCTGATGTGCTAACACTGTGTTTGGCCACAATTATTGTTATGAGTAAATAGTAAACCGCTTACGTTCTGACGTGCTAACACTGTGTTTCGCCACGGTTATTGATATGAGTACAGTACTAAAACGCTGACATTCTGACGTGCTTACAGTGTGTTTGGCCACGGTTATTGTTATGAGTACAGTAGTAAACCGCTGAGATTCTGAGGTGCTAACACTGTGTTTGGCCACGGTTATTGTTATGAGTGCAGTAGTAAACCGCTTACATTCTGACGTGCTAACAGTGCGTTTGGCCACGGTTATTGTTATGAGTGCAGTAGTAAACCGCTTACATTCTGACGTGCTAACAGTGTGTTTGGCCACGGTTATTGTTATGAGTGCAGTAGTAAACCGCTTACATTCTGACGTGCTAACAGTGTGTTTGGCCACGGTTATTGTTATGAGTGCAGTAGTAAACCGCTTACATTCTGACGTGCTAACAGTGTGTTTGGCCACGGTTATTGTTATGAGTGCAGTAGTAAACCGCTGAAATTCTGACGTGCTAACACTGTGTTCGGCCACGGTTATTGTTATGAGTACAGTAGTAAACCGCTGACATTCTGAGGTGCTATCACTGTGTTTGGCGACGGTTAGTGTTATAAGTACAGTAGTAAACCGCTTACATTTTGACGTGCTAACACTGTGTTTGGCCACGGTTATTGTTATGAGTGCAGTAGTAAACCGCTGACATTCTGACGTGCTAACAGTGTGTTTGGTCACGGTTATTGTTATGGGTACAGTAGTAAACCGCTGACATTCTGACGTGCTAACACTGTGTTCGGCATCGGTTATTTTTATGAGTACAGTACTAAAACGCTGACATTCTGACGTGCTTACAGTTAGTTTGGCCACGGTTATTGTTATGAGTACAGTGCTAAAACGCTGACATTCTGACGTGCTAACAGTGTGTTTGGCCACGGTTATTATTATGAGTGCAGTAGTAAACCGCTTACATTCTGACGTGCTAACACTGTGTTTGGCAACGGTTATTGTTATGAGTACAGTAGTAAACCGGTGACATTCTGACGTGTTAACGCTGTGTACGCCCACGGTTATTGTTATGAGTACAGTAGTAAACCGCTGATATTCTGACGTGCTAACACTGTGTTTGGCCACGGTTATTGTTATGAGTACAGTAGTAAACCGCTTACATTCTGACGTGCTAAAACTGTGTCCGTCCACGGTTATTGCTATGAGTACGGTAGTAAACCGCTGACATTCTGACGTGCTAACACATTTTGGCCACGGTTATTGTTATGAGTACAGCAGTAAACCGCTGACATTCTGACGTGACGAAACTGTGTTTGGTACAGTTATTGTTATGAGTAGAGTAGTAAACCGCTTACATTCTGACGTGCTAACAGTGTGTTTTTCCACGGTTACTGTTATGAGTACAGTGGTAAACTGCTGACATTCTGACGTGCTAACACTGTTTGATCACGGTTACTGTTATGAGTACAGTAGTAAACCGCTTACATTCTGACGTACTAACAGTGTGTTTGGCCACGGTTATTGTTATGAGTGCAGTAGTAAACCGCTTACATTCTTACGTGCTAACACTGTGTTTGGCCAAGGTTATTGTTATGAGTACAGTAGTAAACCGCTGACATTCTGACGTGATGAAACTGTGTTCGGCCACGGTTATTGTTATGAGTACAGTAGTAAACCGCTTACATTCTGACGTGCTAACACAGTGTTTGGCCACGTTATTGTTATAAGTACAGTAGTAAACCGCTGACATTCTGATGTGCTAACACTGTGTTTGGCCACAATTATTGTTATGAGTAAATAGTAAACCGCTTACGTTCTGACGTGCTAACACTGTGTTTCGCCACGGTTATTGATATTTGTACAGTACTAAAACGCTGACATTCTGACGTGCTTACAGTGTGTTTTGCCACGGTTATTGTTATGAGTACAGTAGCAAACCGCTGAGATTCTGAGGTGCTAACACTGTGTTTGGCCACGGTTATTGTTATGAGTGCAGTAGTAAACCGCTTACATTCTGACGTGCTAACAGTGCGTTTGGCCACGGTTATTGTTATGAGTGCAGTAGTAAACCGCTTACATTCTGACGTGCTAACCGTGTGTTTGGCCACGGTTATTGTTATGAGTGCAGTAGTAAACCGCTTACATTCTGACGTGCTAACAGTGTGTTTGGCCACGGTTATTGTTATGAGTGCAGTAGTAAACCGCTTACATTCTGACGTGCTAACAGTGTGTTTGGCCACTGTTATTGTTATGAGTGCAGTAGTAAACCGCTGAAATTCTGACGTGCTAACACTGTGTTCGGCCACGGTTATTGTTATGAGTACAGTAGTAAACCGCTGACATTCTGAGGTGCTATCACTGTGTTTGGCGACGGTTAGTGTTATAAGTACAGTAGTAAACCGCTTACATTTTGACGTGCTAACACTGTGTTTGGCCACGGTTATTGTTATGAGTGCAGTAGTAAACCGCTGATATTCTGACGTGCTAACAGTGTGTTTGGTCACGGTTATTGTTATGGGTACAGTAGTAAACCGCTGACATTCTGACGTGCTAACACTGTGTTCGGCATCGGTTATTTTTATGAGTACAGTACTAAAACGCTGACATTCTGACGTGCTTACAGTTAGTTTGGCCACGGTTATTGTTATGAGTACAGTGCTAAAACGCTGACATTCTGACGTGCTAACAGTGTGTTTGGCCACGGTTATTATTATGAGTGCAGTAGTAAACCGCTTACATTCTGACGTGCTAACACTGTGTTTGGCAACGGTTATTGTTATGAGTACAGTAGTAAACCGGTGACATTCTGACGTGTTAACGCTGTGTACGGCCACGGTTATTGTTATGAGTACAGTAGTAAACCGCTGATATTCTGACGTGCTAACACTGTGTTTGGCCACGGTTATTGTTATGAGTACAGTAGTAAACCGCTTACATTCTGACGTGCTAAAACTGTGTCCGTCCACGGTTATTGCTATGAGTACGGTAGTAAACCGCTGACATTCTGACGTGCTAACACATTTTGGCCACGGTTATTGTTATGAGTACAGCAGTAAACCGCTGACATTCTGACGTGACGAAACTGTGCTTGGTACAGTTATTGTTATGAGTAGAGTAGTAAACCGCTTACATTCTGACGTGCTAACAGTGTGTTTTTCCACGGTTACTGTTATGAGTACAGTGGTAAACTGCTGACATTCTGACGTGCTAACACTGTTTGGCCACGGTTATTGTTATGAGTACAGTAGTAAACCGCTTACATTCTGACGTGCTAGCACTGTGTTCGTTCACGGTTATTGTTATGAGTACAGTAGTAAACCACTTACATTCTGACGTGCTAACACTGTGTTTGGTACAGTTATTGTTATGAGTACAGTAGTAAACCGCTTACATTCTGACGTGCTAACACTGTGTTTGTCCACGGTTATTGTTATGAGTACAGTAGTAAACCGCTGACATTCTGACGTGTTGAAACTGTGTTCAGCCACGGTTATTGTTATGAGTACAGTAGTAAACCGGTTACATTCTGACGTGCTAACACTGTGTTTGGCCACGGTTATTGTTATGAGTACAGTAGTAAACCGCTGACATTCTGACGTGCTAACACTGTGTTTGGCCACGGTTATTGTTATGAGTACAGTAGTAAACCGCTGACATTCTGACGTGTTATCACTGTGTTTGGCCACGGTTATTGTTATGAGTACAGTAGTAAACCGCTGAAATTCTGACGTGCTAACACTGTGTTTGGCCACGGTTATTGTAAGAGTACAGTAGTAAACCGCTGAGATTCTGAGGTGCTAACACTGTGTTTGGCGACGGTTAGTGTTATGAGTACAGTAGTAATCCGCTTACATTCTGACGTGCTAACACTGTGTTTGGCCACGGTTATTGTTATGAGCGCAGTAGTAAACCGCTGACATTCTGATGTGCTAACACTGTGTTTGGCCGCGGTTATTGATATGAGTGCAGTAGTAAAACGCTGACATTCTGACGTGCTAACAGTGTGTTTGGACACGGTTATTGCTATGAGTACAGTAGTAAACCGCTGACATTCTGAGGTGCTGCAGTGTGTATAGCGACGGTTAGTGTTATGAGTACAGTAGTAAAACGCTTACATTCTGACGTGCTAACAGTGTGTTTGGCCACGGTTACTGTTATGAGTACAGTAGTAAACCGCTGAAATTCTGACGTGCTAACACTGTTTGGCCACGGTTATTGTTATGAGTACAGTAGTAAACCGCTGAGATTCTGAGGTGCTAACACTGTGTTTGGCGACGGTTAGTGTTATGAGTACAGTAGTAAACCGCTGAAATTCTGACGTGCTAACACTGTGTTTCGCCACGGTTATTGATATGAGTACAGAACTAAAACGCTGACATTCTGACGTGCTTACAGTGTGTTCGGTCACGGTTATTGTTATGAGCACAGTAGTAAACCGCTTATATTCTGACGTGCTACCACTGTGTTTGGTCACGGTTATTGTTATGAGTACAGTAGTAAACCGCTGAAATTCTGACGTGCTAACACTGTGTTTGGTCACGGTTAGTGTTATGAGTACAGTAGTAAACCGCTGACATTGTGAGGTGCTAACACTGTGTTTGGCGACGTTTATTGTTATGAGTACAGTAGTAAACCGTTTACATTCTGACGAGCTAAAACTGTGTTCGTCCACGGTTATTGATATGAGTACAGTAGTAAACCGCTGACATTCTGACGTGCTAACACTGTGTTTGGCCACGGTTACTGTTATGAGTACAGTAGTAAACCGCTTACATTCTGACGTGCTAACACTGTGTTTGGCTACGGTTATTGTTATGAGTACAGTAGTAAACCGCTGAAATTCTGACGTGCTAACACTGTGTTCGTTCACGGTTATTGTTATGAGTACAGTAGTAAACCACTTACATTCTGACGAGTTAACGCTGTGTTTGTTACGGTTATTGTTAGGAGTTCAGTAGTGAACCGCTGACATTCTGACGTGTAATTACTGTGTTTGGCCACGGTTATTGTTATGAGTACAGTAATAAACCGCTGTCATTCTGAGGTGCTAACGCTGTGTTTGGCCTTGGTTATTGTTATGAGTACAGTAGTAAACCGCTGACATTCTGAGGTGTTATCACTGTGTTTGGCCACGGTTATTGTTAAGAGTACAGTAGTAAACCGCTGACATTCTGACGTGCTTACAGTGTGTCTGGCCACGTAATTGTTATGAGTACAGTAGTAAACCGCTGACATTCTGAGGTGTTATCACTGTGTTTGGCCACGGTTATTGTTAAGAGTACAGTAGTAAACCGCTGACATTCTGACGTGCGAACACTGTGTTTGGCCTCAGTTATTGTTATGAGTACATTAGTAAACTGCTTACATTCTGACGTGCTAACACTGTGTATGGCCACGGTTATTGTTATGAGTACAGTAGTAAACCGCTTACATTCCGAGGTGCTTACACTGTGTTTGGCGACGTTTATTGTTATGAGTACCGTAGTAAACCGCTTAAATTCAGACGTGCTAACACTGTGTTTGGCCACGGTTATTGGTATGAGTACAGTAGTAAACCGCTGACATTCTGACGTGCTAATACTGTGTTTGGCCACAGTTATTGGTATGAGTACAGTAGTAAACCGCTGACATTCTGACGTGTTAACACTGTGTTTGGCCACGGTTATTGTTATAAGTACAGTAGTAAACCGCTTAAGTACTGACGTTCTAACACTGTGTTTGTCTCACGGTTATTGTTATGAGTACAGTAGTAATCCGCTGAAATTCTGACGTTCTAACACTGTGTTTGTCTCACGGTTATTTTTATGAGTACAGTAGTAAACCGCTGACATTCTGACGTGCTAACACTGTGTTTGGCCACGGTTATTGTTATGAGTACAGTAGTAAACCGCTTACATTCTGACGTGCTAAAACTGTGTTCGTCCACGGTTATTGTTATGAGTACAGTAGTAAACCGCTGACATTCTGACGTGCTAAAACTGTAATTGGCCACGGCTATTGTAATGAGTACAGTAGTAAACCGCTGCCATTCTGACGTGCTAAAACTGTGTTCGTTCACGGTTATTGTTATGAGTACGGTAGTAAACCACTTACATTCTGACGTGCTACCACTGTGTTTGGTCACGGTTATTGTTATGAGTACAGTAGTAAACCGCTGCCATTCTGACGTGCTTACAGTTAGTTTGGCCACGGTTATTGTTATGAGTACAGTGCTAAAACGCTGACATTCTGACGTGCTAACAGTGTGTTTGGCCACGGTTATTATTATGAGTGCAGTAGTAAACCGCTTACATTCTGACGTGCTAACACTGTGTTTGGCAACGGTTATTGTTATGAGTACAGTAGTAAACCGGTGACATTCTGACGTGTTAACGCTGTGTACGGCCACGGTTATTGTTATGAGTACAGTAGTAAACCGCTGATATTCTGACGTGCTAACACTGTGTTTGGCCACGGTTATTGTTATGAGTACAGTAGTAAACCGCTTACATTCTGACGTGCTAAAACTGTGTCCGTCCACGGTTATTGCTATGAGTACGGTAGTAAACCGCTGACATTCTGACGTGCTAACACATTTTGGCCACGGTTACTGTTATGAGTACAGTAGTAAACCGCTGACATTCTGACGTGCTAAAACTGTAATTGGCCACGGTTATTGTTATGAGTACAGTAGTAAACCGCTGCCATTCTGACGTGCTAAAACTGTAATTGGCTACGGTTATTATTATTATGAGTACAGTAGTAAACCGCTGACATTCTGACGTGCTAACACTGTGTTCGTTCACGGTTATTGTTATGAGTACGGTAGTAAACCACTTACATTCTGACGTGCTAACACTGTGTTCGTTCACGGTTATTGTTATGAGTACGGTAGTAAACCACTTACATTCTGACGTGCTACCACTGTGTTTGGTCACGGTTATTGTTATGAGTACAGTAGTAAACCGCTGCCATTCTGACGTGCTAAAACTGTGTTTGGCCACGGTTATTGTTATGAGTACAGTAGTAAACCGCTGCCATTCTGACGTACTAAAACTGTGTTTGGCCACAGTTATTATTATGAGTACAGTAGTAAACCGCTGACATTCTGACGTGCTAAAACTGTGTTTGGCCACGGTTATTGTTATGAGTACGGTAGTAAACCACTTACATTCTGACGTGCTAACGCTGTGTTTGGCTACGGTTATTATTATTATGAGTACAGTAGTAAACCGCTGACATTCTGACGTGCTAACACTGTGTTCGTTCACGGTTATTGTTATGAGTACGGTTGTAAACCACTTACATTCTGACGTGCTAACACTGTCTTTGGTACAGTTACTGTTATGAATACAGTAGTAAACCGCTGACATTCTGGCGTGCTCTAACTGTGTTCGACCACGGTTATTGTTATGAGTACAGTAGTAAACCGCTTACATTCTGAATTGCTATCACTGTGTGTCGCCACGGTTATTGTTATGAGTACAGTAGTAAACCGCTGTCATTCTGACGTGCTTACACTGTGTTTCGCCACAGTTATTGTTATGAGTACAGCAGTAAACCGCTTACATTCTGACCTGCTAACACTGTGTTTGGCCACGGTTATAGTCATGAGTATAGAAGTAAACCGCTGACATTCTGACGTGTTAACACTGTGTTTGGCCACGGTTATTGTTATGAGCGCAGTAGAAAACCGCTTACATTCTGACGTGCTAACACTGTGTTTGGCCTAGGTTATTGTCATGAGTACAGTAGTAAACCGCTGACATTCTGACGTGTTAACACTGTGTTTGGCCACGGTTATTGTTATGAGTACAGTAATAAACCGCTGAAATTCTGAGGTGCTAATACTGTGTTTGGCCACGGTTATTGGTATGCGTATAGTAGTAAACCGCTGTTATCTGACGTGTTAACACTGTGTTTGACCACGGTTATTGTTATGAGTACAGTCGTAAACCGCTTATATTCTGACGTTCTAACACTGTGTTTGGCCACGGTTATTGTCATGAGTATAGTAGTAAACCGCTGACATTCTGACGTGCTAACACTGTGTTTGGCCACGGTTATTGTTATGAGTGCAGTAGTAAACCGCTGACATTCTGACGTGCTAACACTGTGTTCGTCCACAGTTATTGCTATGAGTACAGTAGTAAACCGCTGACATTCTGAGGTGCTAACAATGTGTTTGGCCACGGTTATTGTAATGATTATAGTAGTAAACCGCTTACATTCTGACGTATTAAAACTGTGTTCGTCCACAATTATTGCTATGAGTACAGTAGTAATCGGCTGAAATTCTGACGTACCAACACTGTGTTTGGCCACGGTTATTGTCATGAGTATAGTAGTAAACCGCTTACATTCTGACGTGCTAAAACTGTGTTCGTCCACAGCTATTGCTATGAGTACAGTAGTAATCCGCTGAAATTCTGACGTGCTAACACTGTGTTTGGCCCCGGTTATTGTCATAGTATAGTAGTAAACCGCTGACATTCTGAGGTGCTAACAATGTGTTTGGCGACTGTTAGTGTTATGAGTACAGTAGTAAACCGCTGAGATTCTGACGTGCTAACACTGTGTTTGGCCACGGTTATTGGTATGAGTACAGTAGTAAACCGCTGACATTCTGACATGCTAACACTGTGTTCGGCCACGGTTATTGTTATGAGTACAGTAGTAAACCACTGACATTTTGACGTGCTAACAGTGTGTTTGGCCACGGTTATTGTTATGAGTACAGTTGTAAACCGCTGACATTCTGACGTGTTATCACTGTGTCTGGCCACGGTTATTGTTAAGAGTACAGTAGTAAACCGCTGACATTCTGACGTGCTAACACTGTGATTGGCCTTAATTATTGTTATGAGTACAGTAGAAAACCGCTTACATTCTGACGTGCTAACACTGTGTTCGGCCACGGTTATTGTTATGATTGCAGTAATAAACCGCTGACATTCTGACGTGCTAACACTGTGTATGGCCACGGTTATTGTTATGAGTACAGTAGTAAACCGCTGACATACTGAGGTACTAACACTGTGTTTGGCGACGTTTATTGGTATGAGTACAGTAGTAAACCGCTTACATTCTGACGTGCTAACACTGTGTTCGGCCTCGGTTATTGTTATGAGTACAGTAGTAAACCGCTTACATTCTGACGTGTTAACACTGTGTTTGGCCACGGTTATTGGTATGAGTACAGTAGTAAACTGCTGACATTCTGACGTGCTAACACTGTGTTTGTCCACGAATATTGTTATGAGTACAGTAGTAAACCGCCGACATTCTGACGTGCTGAAACTGTGTTCGGCAAGGGTTATTGTTATGAGTACAGTAGTAAACCGCTTACATTCTGACGTGCTAACACTGTGTTTGGCCACGGTTATTGTTATGATTACAGTAGTAAACCGCTGAAATTCTGACCTGCTAACACTGTGTTTGGCCACGGTTAGTGTTATGAGTACAGTGGTAAACCGCTGACATTCTGAGGTGCTAACACTGTGTTTGGCGACGATTATTGCTATGAGTACAGTAGTAAACCGCTTACACTCTGACGTGCTAACACAGTGTATCTCCACGGTTATTGATGTGAGTACAGTAGTAAAACGCTGACATTCTGGCGTGCTAACACTGTGTTTGACCACGGTTAGTGTTATGAGTACAGACGAAAACCGTTTACATTCTGACGAGCTAAAACTGTGTTCGTCCACGGTTATTGATGTGAGTACAGTAGTAAAACGCTGACATTCTGAGGTGCTAACACTGTGTTTGCCACGGTTAGTGTTATGAGTACAGTAGAAAACCGTTTACATTCTGACGTGCTAACACAGTGTTTCGCCACGGTTATTGATGTGATTACAGTAGTAAAACGCTGACATTCTGAGGTGCTGACACTGTGTTTGCCACGGTTAGTGTTATGAGTACAGTAGAAAACCGTTTACATTCTGACGAGCTAAAACTGTGTTCGTCCACGGTTATTCTTATGAGTACAGTAGTAAAACGCTGACATTCTGACGTGCTAACACTGTGATTGGCGACGGTTAGTGTTATGAGTACTGTAGTAAACCGCTGACATTCTGACGTGCTAACACTGTGTTTCGCCACTGTAATTGTTGTGAGTACAGTAGTAAAACGCTGACATTCTGGCGTGCTAACAGTGTGTTTGGTCACGGTTATTGTTATGAGCACAGTAGTAAACCGCTTATATTCTGACGTGCTACCACTGTGTTTGGCCACGGTTAGTGTTATGTGTACAGTAGTAAACCTCTGACATTCTGAGGTGCTAACACTGTGTTTGGCCACGGTTATTGTTATGAGTACAGTAGTAAGCCGCTTACATTCTAACGTGCTAAAACTGTGTCCGTCCACGGTTATTGCTATAATTACAGTAGGAAACCGCTGACATTCTGACGTGCTAATACATTTTGGCCACGGTTATTGTTATGAGTACAGCAGTAAACCACTGACATTCTGACGTGATGAAACTGTGTTCGGCCACGGTTATTGTTATGAGTACAGTAGTAAACCGCTTACATTCTGACGTGCTAACACTGTGTTTGGCCACGGTTATTGTTATGAGTACAGTGGTAAACTGCTGACATTCTGACGTGCTAACACTGTGTTCGGCCACGGTTATTGTTATGAGTACAGTGGTAAACTGCTGACATTCTGACGTGCTAACACTGTGTTCGGCCACGGTTATTGTTATGAGTACAGTGGTAAACTGCTGACATTCTGACGTGATAACACTGTGTTTGGCCACGGTTATTGTTATGAGTACAGTGGTAAACTGCTGACATTCTGACGTGCTAACACTGTTTTCGGCCACGGTTATTGTTATGAGTACAGTAGTAAACCGCTTACATTCTGCCGTGCTAACACTGTGTTTGGTACAGTTATTGTTATGAGTACAGTAGTAAACCGCTTACATTCTGACGTGCTAACACTGTGTTTGGCCACGGTTATTGTTATGAGTACAGTGGTAAACTGCTGACATTCTGACGTGCTAACACTGTGTTTGGCCACGTTTATTGTTATGAGTACGGTAGTAAACCGCATACATTCTGACGTGCTAACACTGTGTTCGTTCACGGTTATTGTTATGAGTACAGTAGTAAACCACTTACATTCTGACGTGCTAACACTGTGATTGGTACAGTTATTGTTATGAGTACAGTAGTAAACCGCTTACATTCTGACGTGCTAACACTGTGTTGCCACGGTTATTGTTATGAGTACAGTAGTAAACTGCTGACATTCTGACGAGCTAACACTGTGTTTGGCCACGATTATTGTTATGAGTACAGTAGTAAACCGCAGACATTCTGACGTATTGAAACTGTGTTCGGCCACGGTTATTGTTTTGAGTACAGTAGTAAACGGCTTACATTATGACGTGCTAACACTGTGTTTGGCCACGGTTATTGTTATGAGTACAGAAGTAAACCGCTGAAATTCTGACGTGCTAACACTGTGTTTGGCCACGGTTATTGTTATGAGTACAGTAGTTAACCGCTGACATTGTGAGGTGCTACACTGTGTTTGGCGACGGTTAGTGTTATGAGTACAGTAGTAAACCGCTTACATTCTGACGTGCTAACAATGTGTTTGGCCACGGTTACTGTTATGAGTACAGTAGTAAACCGCTGAAATTCTGACGTGCTAACACTGTGTTTGGCCACGGTTATTGTTATGAGTACAGTACTAAACCGCTGAGATTCTGAGGTGCTAACACTGTGTTTGGCGACGTTTATTGTTATGAGTACAGTAGAAAACCGTTTACATTCTGACGAGCTAAAACTGTGTTCGTCCACGGTTATTCTTATGAGTACAGTAGTAAACCGCTGAAATTCTGACGTGCTAACACTGTGATTGGCGACGGTTAGTGTTATGAGTACTGTAGTAAACCGCTGACATTCTGACGTGCTAACACTGTGTTCGGCCTCGGTTATTGTTATGAGTACAGTAGTAAACCGCTTACACTCTGACGTGCTAACACAGTGTTTCGCCACGGTTATTGATGTGAGTACAGTAGTAAAACGCTGACATTCTGGCGTGCTAACAGTGTGTTTGGTCACGGTTATTGTTATGAGCACAGTAGTAAACCGCTTATATTCTGACGTGCTACCACTGTGTTTGGCCACGGTTAGTGTTATGTGTACAGTAGTAAACCTCTGACATTCTGAGGTGCTAACACTGTGTTTGGCCACGGTTATTGTTATGAGTACAGTAGTAAGCCGCTTACATTCTAACGTGCTAAAACTCTGTCCGTCCACGGTTATTGCTATAATTACAGTAGGAAACCGCTGACATTCTGACGTGCTAATACATTTTGGCCACGGTTATTGTTATGAGTACAGCAGTAAACCACTGACATTCTGACGTGATGAAACTGTGTTCGGCCACGGTTATTGTTATGAGTACAGTAGTAAACCGCTTACATTCTGACGTGCTAACACTGTGTTTGGCCACGGTTATTGTTATGAGTACAGTGGTAAACTGCTGACATTCTGACGTGCTAACACTGTGTTCGGCCACGGTTATTGTTATGAGTACAGTGGTAAACTGCTGACATTCTGACGTGCTAACACTGTGTTCGGCCACGGTTATTGTTATGAGTACAGTGGTAAACTGCTGACATTCTGACGTGATAACACTGTGTTTGGCCACGGTTATTGTTATGAGTACAGTGGTAAACTGCTGACATTCTGACGTGCTAACACTGTTTTCGGCCACGGTTATTGTTATGAGTACAGTAGTAAACCGCTTACATTCTGCCGTGCTAACACTGTGTTTGGTACAGTTATTGTTATGAGTACAGTAGTAAACCGCTTACATTCTGACGTGCTAACACTGTGTTTGGCCACGGTTATTGTTATGAGTACAGTGGTAAACTGCTGACATTCTGACGTGCTAACACTGTGTTTGGCCACGTTTATTGTTATGAGTACGGTAGTAAACCGCATACATTCTGACGTGCTAACACTGTGTTCGTTCACGGTTATTGTTATGAGTACAGTAGTAAACCACTTACATTCTGACGTGCTAACACTGTGATTGGTACAGTTATTGTTATGAGTACAGTAGTAAACCGCTTACATTCTGACGTGCTAACACTGTGTTGCCACGGTTATTGTTATGAGTACAGTAGTAAACTGCTGACATTCTGACGAGCTAACACTGTGTTTGGCCACGATTATTGTTATGAGTACAGTAGTAAACCGCAGACATTCTGACGTATTGAAACTGTGTTCGGCCACGGTTATTGTTTTGAGTACAGTAGTAAACGGCTTACATTATGACGTGCTAACACTGTGTTTGGCCACGGTTATTGTTATGAGTACAGAAGTAAACCGCTGAAATTCTGACGTGCTAACACTGTGTTTGGCCACGGTTATTGTTATGAGTACAGTAGTTAACCGCTGACATTGTGAGGTGCTACACTGTGTTTGGCGACGGTTAGTGTTATGAGTACAGTAGTAAACCGCTTACATTCTGACGTGCTAACAATGTGTTTGGCCACGGTTACTGTTATGAGTACAGTAGTAAACCGCTGAAATTCTGACGTGCTAACACTGTGTTTGGCCACGGTTATTGTTATGAGTACAGTACTAAACCGCTGAGATTCTGAGGTGCTAACACTGTGTTTGGCGACGTTTATTGTTATGAGTACAGTAGAAAACCGTTTACATTCTGACGAGCTAAAACTGTGTTCGTCCACGGTTATTCTTATGAGTACAGTAGTAAACCGCTGAAATTCTGACGTGCTAACACTGTGATTGGCGACGGTTAGTGTTATGGGTACTGTAGTAAACCGCTGACATTCTGACGTGCTAACACTGTGTTCGGCCTCGGTTATTGTTATGAGTACAGTAGTAAACCGCTTACACTCTGACGTGCTAACACAGTGTTTCGCCACGGTTATTGATGTGAGTACAGTAGTAAAACGCTGACATTCTGGCGTGCTAACAGTGTGTTTGGTCACGGTTATTGTTATGAGCACAGTAGTAAACCGCTTATATTCTGACGTGCTACCACTGTGTTTGGCCAAGGTTATTGTTATGAGTACAGTAGTAAACCGCTGAAATTCTGACGTGCTAACACTGTGTTTG
Source organism: Deroplatys truncata (assembly GCA_030765065.1). Taxonomy (NCBI): domain Eukaryota; kingdom Metazoa; phylum Arthropoda; class Insecta; order Mantodea; family Mantidae; genus Deroplatys; species Deroplatys truncata. The sequence continues at coordinate 333,069,224 of CM060975.1, read as the reverse complement.
GCCACGGTTAGTGTTATCTGTACAGTAGTAAACCGCTGACATTCTGAGGTGCTGACACTGTGTTTGGCCACGGTTATTGTTATGAGTACAGTAGTAAACCGCTTACATTCTGACGTGCTAAAACTGTGTCCGTCCACGGTTATTGCTATAAATACAGTAGTAAACCGCTGACATTCTGACGTGCTAATACATTTTGGCCACGGTTATTGTTATGAGTACAGCAGTAAACCGCTGACATTCTGACGTGATGAAACTGTGTTCGGCCACGGTTATTGTTATGAGTACAGTAGTAAACCGCTTACATTCTGACGTGCTAACACTGTGTTTGGTACAGTTATTGTTATGAGTACAGTAGTAAACCTCTTACATTCTGACGTGATAACACTGTGTTTGGCCACTGTTATTGTTATGAGTACAGTGGTAAACTGCTGACATTCTGACGTGCTAACACTGTGTTTGGCCACGGTTATTGTTATGAGTACAGTAGTAAACCGCATACATTCTGACGTGCTAACACTGTGTTCGTTGACGGTTATTGTTATGAGTACAGTAGTAAACCACTTACATTCTGACGTGCTAACACTGTGATTGGTACAGTTATTGTTATGAGTACAGTAGTAAACCGCTTATATTCTGACGTGCTAACACTGTGTTGCCACGGTTATTGTTATGAGTACAGTAGTAAACTGCTGACATTCTGACGAGCTAACACTGTGTTTGGCCACGGTTATTTTTATGAGTACAGTAGTAAACCGCTGACATTCTGACGTGCTGAAACTGTGTTCGGCTACGGTTATTGTTATGAGTACAGTAGTAAACGGCTTACATTATAACGTGCTAACACTGTGTTTGGCCACGGTTATTGTTATGAGTACAGTAGTAAACCGCTGACATTCTGACGTGTTATCACTGTTTTTGGCCACGGTTATTGTTAAGAGTACAGTAGTAAACCGCTGAAATTCTGACGTGCTAACACTGTGTTTGGCCACGGTTATTGTTATGAGTACAGTGGTAAACTGCTGACATTCTGACGTGCTAACACTGTGTTCGGCCACGGTTATTGTTATGAGTACAGTGGTAAACTGGTGACATTCTGACGTGATAACACTGTGTTTGGCCACGGTTATTGTTATGAGTACAGTGGTAAACTGCTGACATTCTGACGTGCTAACACTGTTTTCGGCCACGGTTATTGTTATGAGTACAGTAGTAAACCGCTTACATTCTGCCGTGCTAACACTGTGTTTGGTACAGTTATTGTTATGAGTACAGTAGTAAACCGCTTACATTCTGACGTGCTAACACTGTGTTTGGCCACGGTTATTGTTATGAGTACAGTGGTAAACTGCTGACATTCTGACGTCCTAACACTGTGTTTGGCCACGTTTATTGTTATGAGTACAGTAGTAAACCGCATACATTCTGACGTGCTAACACTGTGTTCGTTCACGGTTATTGTTATGAGTACAGTAGTAAACCACTTACATTCTGACGTGCTAACACTGTGATTGGTACAGTTATTGTTATGAGTACAGTAGTAAACCGCTTACATTCTGACGTGCTAACACTGTGTTGCCACGGTTATTGTTATGAGTACAGTGGTAAACTGCTGACATTCTGACGTCCTAACACTGTGTTTGGCCACGTTTATTGTTATGAGTACAGTAGTAAACCACTTACATTCTGACGTGCTAACACTGTGATTGGTACAGTTATTGTTATGAGTACAGTAGTAAACCACTTACATTCTGACGTGCTAACACTGTGATTGGTACAGTTATTGTTATGAGTACAGTAGTAAACCACTTACATTCTGACGTGCTAACACTGTGATTGGTACAGTTATTGTTATGAGTACAGTAGTAAACCACTTACATTCTGACGTGCGAACAGTGTGTTTGGCCACGGTTATTGTTATGAGTGCAGTAGTAAACCGCTGACATTCTGATGTGCTAACACTGTGTTTGGCCGCGGTTATTGATATGAGTACAGTAGTAAAACACTGACATTCTGACGTGCTAACTGTGTGTTTGGTCACGGTTGTTGTTGTGTGTACAGTAGTAAACCGCTGACATTCTGACGTGCTAACACTGTGTTTCGCCACGGTTATTGATATGAGTACAGTACTAAAACGCTGACATTCTGACGTGCTTACAGCGTGTTTGGTTACGGTTATTGTTATGAGCACAGTAGTAAACCGCTTATATTCTGACGTGCTACCACTGTGTTTGGTCACGGTTATTGTTATGAGTACAGTAGTAAACCGCTGAAATTCTGATGTGCTAACACTGTGTTTGGTCACGGTTAGTGTTATGAGTACAGTAGTAAACCGCTGACATTGTGAGGTGCTAACACTGTGTTTGGCGACGTTTATTGTTATGAGTACAGTAGTAAACCGTTTACATTCTGACGAGCTAAAACTGTATTCGTCCACGGTTATTGATATGAGTACAGTAGTAAACCGCTGACATCCTGACGTGCTAACACTGTGTTTGTCCACGGTTATTGTTATGAGTACAGTGGTAAACCACTGACATTCTGACGTGTTAACGCTGTGTTTGGCTACGGTTATTATTATGAGTACAGTAGTAAACCGCTGACATTCTGACGTGCTAACACTGTGTTTGGCTACGGTTATTATTATGAGTACAGTAGTAAACCGCTGACATTCTGACGTGCTAACACTGTGTTCGTTCACGGTTATTGTTATGAGTACAGTAGTAAACCACTTACATTCTGACGAGTTAACGCTGTGTTTGGTACGGTTATTGTGAGGAGTTCAGTAGTGAACAACTGAATTTCTGACGTGTAATCACTGTGTTTGGCCACGGTTATTGTTATGAGTACATCAGTAAACCGCTTACATTCTGACGTGCTAACACTGTGTTTGTCCACGGTTATTGTTATGAGTACAGTGGTAAACCACTGACATTCTAACGTGTTAACGCTGTGTTTGGCTACGGTTATTATTATGAGTACAGTAGTAAACCGCTGACATTCTGACGTGCTAACACTGTGTTTGGCTACGGTTATTATTATGAGTACAGTAGTAAACCGCTAACATTCTGACGTGTTATCACTGTGTTCGTTCACGGTTATTGCTATGAGTACAGTAGTAAACCACTTACATTCTGACGTGTTAACGCTGTGTTTGGTACGGTTATTGTGAGGAGTTCAGTAGTGAACAACTGACATTCTGACGTGTAATCACTGTGTTTGGCCACGGTTATTGTTATGAGTACATTAGTAAACCGCTTACAATCTGACGTGCTAACAGTGTGCTTGGCCACGGTTATTATTATGAGTGCAGTAGTAAACCGCTGAAATTCTGACGTGCTAACACTGTGTATGGCCACGGTTATTGTTATGAGTACAGTAGTAAACCGCTGACATTCTGAGGTGCTTACACTGTATTTGGCCACGGTTATTGGTATGAGTACAGTAGTAAACCGCTGATATTCTGACGTGCTAACACTGTTTTTGGCCACGGTTATTGTTAGGAGTACAGTAGTAAACCGCTTACATTCTGATGTGCTAAAACTGTGTCCGTCCACGGTTATTGCTATGAGTTTAGTAGTAAACCTCTGACATTCTGATGTGCTAACACATTTTGGCCACGGTTATTGTTATGAGTACAGCAGTAAACCGCTAACATTCTGACGTGACGAAACTGTGTTCGGCCACGGTTATTGTTATGAGTACAGTAGTAAACCGCTTACATTCTGACGTGCTAACACTGTGTTTGGTACAATTGTTGGCCACGGTTATTGTTATGAGTACAGTAGTAAACTGCTGACATTCTGACGTGCTAACACTGTGTTTGGCCACGATTATTGTTATGAGTACAGAAGTGAACCGCTTACATTCTGACGTGTTATCACTGTGTTCAGCCACGGTTATTGTTATGAGTACAGTAGTAAACCGCTGTCATTCTGACGTGCTAACACTGTGTTTGGCCACAATTACTGTTATGAGTACAGTAGTAAACCGCTTACATTCTGACGTGCTAACAGTGTGTTTGGCCACGGTTATTGTTATGAGTACAGTAGTAAACCGCTGACATTCTGACGTGCTAACACTGTGTTTGGCCACGGTTATTGTTATGAGTACAGTAGTAAACCGCTGACATTCTGACATGCTGAAACTCTGTTCGACCACGGTTATTGTTATGAGTACAGTAGTAAACCACTTACATTCTGACGTTCTAACCATGTGTTTCGCCACGGTTATTCTTATGAGTACAGTAGTAAACCGTTGACATTCTGACGTGCTAACAGTGTGTTTGGCCACGGTTATTGTTATGAGTACGGTAGTAAACCGCTGAAATTCTGACGTGCTAACACTGTGTATGACCACGGTTATTGTTATGAGTACAGTAGTAAACCGCTGACATTCTGAGGTGCTAACACTGTGTTTGGCGACGTTTATTGTTATGAGTACAGTAGTAAACCGCTGACATTCTGATTTGCTAACACTGTGTTTGGCAACGGTTATTGTTATGAGTACAGTAGTAAACCGCTGACATTCTGACGTGCTAACACTGTGTTTGGCCACGGTTATTGTTATGAGTACATTAGTAAACCGCTGACATTCTGGCGTGCTAAAATTGTGTTCGGCCACGGTTGTTATGAGTACAGAAGTAAACCGCTTACAGTCTGACGTGCTAGCAGTGTGTTTGGCCTTGGTTATTGTTATGGGTACAGTAGTAAACCGCTGACATTCTTACGTATTAACACTGCATTTGGCCACGGTTATTGTTATGAGTACAGTAGTCAACCGCTGAGATTCTGACGTGCTACCACTGTGTTTGGCCAAGGTTATTGTTATGAGTACAGTAGTAAACCGCTGAAATTCTGACGTGCTAACACTGTGTTTGGCCACGGTTGGTGTTATCTGTACAGTAGTAAACCGCTGACATTCTGAGGTGCTGACACTGTGTTTGGCCACGGTTATCATTATGAGTACAGTAGTAAACCGCTTACATTCTGACGTGCTAAAACTGTGTCCGTCCACGGTTATTGCTATAAATACAGTAGTAAACCGCTGACATTCTGACGTGCTAATACATTTTGGCCACGGTTATTGTTATGAGTACAGCAGTAAACCGCTGACATTCTGACGTGATGAAACTGTGTTCGGCCACGGTTATTGTTATGAGTACAGTAGTAAACCGCTTACATTCTGACGTGCTAACACTGTGTTTGGTACAGTTATTGTTATGAGTACAGTAGTAAACCGCTTACATTCTGACGTGATAACACTGTGTTTGGCCACTGTTATTGTTATGAGTACAGTGGTAAACTACTGACATTCTGACGTGCTAACACTGTGTTTGGCCAAGGTTATTGTTATGAGTACAGTAGTAAACCGCTGACATTGTGAGGTGCTAACACTGTGTTTGGCGACGTTTATTGTTATGAGTACAGTAGTAAACCACTTACATTCTGACGTGCTAACACTGTGATTGGTACAGTTATTGTTATGAGTACAGTAGTAAACCGCTTACATTCTGACGTGCTAACACTGTGTTGCCACGGTTATTGTTATGAGTACAGTAGTAAACTGCTGACATTCTGACGAGCTAACACTGTGTTTGGCCACGGTTATTGTTATGAGTACAGTAGTAAACCGCTGACATTCTGACGTGCTGAAACTGTGTTCGGCTACGGTTATTGTTATGAGTACAGTTGTAAACGGCTTACATTATGACGTGCTAACACTGTGTTTGGCCACGGTTATTGTTATGAGTACAGTAGTAAACCGCTGACATTCTGACGTGTTATCACTGTTTTTGGCCACGGTTATTGTTAAGAGTACAGTAGTAAACCGCTGAAATTCTGACGTGCTAACACTGTGTTTGGCCACGGTTATTGTTATGAGTACAGTAGTAAACCGCTTACATTCTGACGTGCTAACAGTGTGTTTGGCCACGGTTACTGTTATGAGTACAGTAGTAAACCGCTGAAATTCTGACGTGCTAACACTGTGTTTGGCCACGGTTATTGTTATGAGTACAGTAGTAAACCGCTTACATTCTGACGTGCTAACAGTGTGTTTGGCCACGGTTACTGTTATGAGTACAGTAGTAAACCGCTTACATTCTGACGTGCTAACACTGTGTTTGGCCACGGTTATTGTTATGAGTACAGTAGTAAACCGCTGAGATTCTGAGGTGCTAACACTGTGTTTGGCGACGGTTAGTGTTATGAGTACAGTAGTAAACCGCTTACATTCTGACGTGCTAACACTGTGTTTGGCCACGGTTACTGTTATGAGTGCAGTAGTAAACCGCTGACATTCTGACGTGCTAACAGTTTGTTTTTCCACGGTTACTGTTATGAGTACAGTAGTAAACCGCTGAAATTCTGACGTGCTAACACTGTGTTCGGCCACGGTTATTGTTATGAGTACAGTAGTAAACCGCTTACATTCTGACGTGCTAACAGTACGTTTGGCCACGGTTACTGTTATGAGTACAGTAGTAAACCGCTGAAATTCTGAGGTGCTAACACTGTGTTTGGCGACGGTTAGTGTTATGAGTACAGTAGTAAACCGCTTACATTCTGACGTGCTAACACTGTGTTTGGCCACGGTTACTGTTATGAGTGCAGTAGTAAACCGCTGACATTCTGACGTGCTAACAGTGTGTTTTGCCACGGTTACTGTTATGAGTACAGTAGTAAACCGCTGAAATTCTGACGTGCTAACACTGTGTTCGGCCACGGTTATTGTTATGAGTACAGTAGTAAACCGCTGATATTCTGCGGTGCTAACACTGTGTTTGGCCACGGTTATTGTTATGAGTGCAGTAGTATACCGCTGACATTCTGTCGTGCTAACACTGTGTTTGGCCGCGGTTATTGATATGAGTACAGTAGTAAAACTCTGACATTCTGACGTGCTAACAGTGTGTTTCGTCACGGTTATTGTTATGAGTACAGTATTAAACGCTGATATTCTGACGTGCTAACACTGTGTTTGGCCGCGGTTATTGATATGAGTACAGTAGTAAACCGCTTACATTCTGACGTGCTAACACTGTGTTTCGCCACGGTTATTGATATGAGTACAGTATTAAACGCTGATATTCTGACGTGCTTACAGTGTGTTTGGCCACGGTTATTGTTATGAGTACAGTAGTAAACCGCTGAGATTCTGAGGTGCTAACACTGTGTTTGGCGACGTTTATTGTTATGAGTACAGTAGTAGACCGCTTACATTCCTACGTGCTAACACTGTGTTTGGCCACGGTTATTGGTATGAGTACAGTAGTAAACTACTTACATTCTGACGTGCTAACACTGAGTTTGGTACGGATATTGTAATGAGTACAGTAGTAAACCGCTGAAAGTCTGACGTGCTATCACTGTGTATGGCCACGGTTATTGTTATGAGTACAGTAGTAAACCGCTGACATTCTGAGGTGCTAACGCTGTGTTTGGCGACGTTTATTGTTATGAGTACAGTAGTAAACAGCTTACATTCTGACGTGCTAACACTGTGTTTTGCCACGGTTATTGTTATGAGTACAGTAGTAAACCGCTGAAAATCTGACGTACTAACACTGTGTTTGGCCACGGTTATTGTTATGAGTACAGTAGTAAACCGCTGACATTCTGACGTGCTGAAACTGTGTTCGGCCACGGTTATTGTTATGAGTACAGTAGTAAACCGCTTTCATTCTGACGTGCTAACAATGTGTTTGGCCACGGTTATTGGTATGAGTACAGTAGTAAACCGCTGAAATTCTGACGTGCTAACACTGTGTATGCCCACGGTTATTGTTATGAGTACAGTAGTAAACAGCTGACATTCTGAGGTGCTAACGCTGTGTTTGGCGACGTTTATTGTTATGAGTACAGTAGTAAACAGCTTACATTCTGACGTGCTAACACTGTGTTTGGCCACGGTTATTAGTATGAGTACAGTAGTAAGTCGCTGACATTCTGACGAGCTAATACTGTGTTTGGCCACGGTTATTGGAATGAGTACAGTAGTAAACCGCTGACATTCTGACGTGTTAACACTGTGTTTAGCCACGGTTATTGGTATGAGTACAGTAGTAAACCGCTGACATTCTGACGTGTTAACACTGTGTTTAGCCACGGTTATTGGTATGAGTACAGTAGTAAACCGCTGACATTCTTACGCGTTAACACTGTGTTTAGCCACGGTAATTGTTATGAGTACAGTAGTAAACTACTTACATTCTGACGTGCTAACACTGAGTTTGGCGACGTTTATTGTTATGAGTACAGTAGTAAACAGCTTACATTCTGACGTGCTAACACTGTGTTTGGCCACGGTTATTTGTATGAGTACAGTAGTAAATCGCTGACATTCTGACGTGCTAACAGTGTGTTTGGCCAGGGTTATTGGTATGAGTACAGTAGTAAACCGCTGACATTCTGACGTGCTAACACTGTGTTTAGCCACGGTTATTGTTATGAGTAAAGTAGTAAACCGCTGACATTCTGATGTGCTAACACTGTGTTTGCCCACGGTTATTGTTATGAGTACAGTAGCAAACCGCTGACTTTCTGAGGTGCCAACGCTGTGTTTGGCGACGTTTATTGTTATGAGTACAGTAGTAGACCGCTTACATTCCTACGTGCTAAATGTGTTCGGCCACGGTTATTGTTATGAGTACAGTAGTAAAACGCTTACATTCTGACGTGCTAACACTGTTTTTGGTCACGGTTATTGTTATAAGTACAGTAGCAAAACGCTTATATTGTGACGTGCTAAAAGTGTGTTTGGCCACGGTTATTGTTATAAGTACAGTAGCAAAACGCTTATATTGTGACGTGCTAACAGTGTGTTTGGCCACGGTTATTGTTATGAGTACAGTAGTAAAACGCTGAAATGCTGACGTGCTAACACTGTGTTTGTCCACGGTTATTGTTATGAGTACAGTAGTAAACCGCCGACATTCTGACGTGCTTATACTGTGTTTGGCCACGGTTATTATTATGAGTACAGTAGTAAACCGCTGACATTCTGACGTGCTAACACTGTGTTCGTTCACGGTTATTCGTATGAGTACAGTAGTAAACCACTTACATTCTGACGTGCTACCACTGTGTTTGGTAGGTTATTGTTATGAGTACAGTAGTAAACCGCCTACATTCTTGCGTGCTATAACTGTGTTCGTCCACGGTTATTGTTATGAGTACAGTAGTAAACCGCTGACATTCTGACGTGCTAACACTGTGTTAGGCCACGGTTATTTTTATGAGTACAGTAGTGAACCGCTGACATTCTGACGTGTTATCACTGTGTCCAGCCACGGTTATTGTTATGAGTACAGTAGTAAACCGCTGTCATTCTGACGTACTAACACTGTGTTTGGCCACAATTATTGTTATGGTACAGTAGTAAACCGCTTACATTCTGACGTGCTAACAGTGTGTTTGGCCACGGTTATTGTTATGAGTACAGTAGTAAACCGCTTACATTCTGACGTGCTAACAGTGTGTTTGGCCACGGTTATTGTTACGAGTACAGTAGTAAACCGCTGACATTCTGACGTGCTGAAACTGTGTTTGGCCACGGTTATTGTTATGAGTACAGTTGTAAACCGCTGAAATTCTGACGTGCTAACACTGTGTATGGCCACGGTTATTGTTATGAGTACAGTAGTAAACCGCTGACATTCTGAGGTGCTAACACTGTGTGTGGCGATGTTTATTGTTATGAGTACAGTAGTAAACCGCCTACATTCTGGCGTGCTATAACTGTGTTCGGCCACGGTTATTTTTATGAGTACAGTAGTAAACCGCAGACATTCTGACTTGCTAACACTGTGGTCGTACGGTTATTGATATGAGTACAGTAGTAAACCGTTTACATTCTGACGAGCTAAAACTGTGTTCGTCCACGGTTATTGTTATGAGTACAGTAGTAAACCGCTGACATTCTGAGGTGCTAACACTGTGTGTGGCGATGTTTATTGTTATGAGTACAGTAGTAAACCGCCTACATTCTGGCGTGCTATAACTGTGTTCGGCCACGGTTATTTTTATGAGTACAGTAGTAAACCGCAGACATTCTGACTTGCTAACACTGTGGTCGTACGGTTATTGATATGAGTACAGTAGTAAACCGCTGACATTCTGGCGTGCTAAGACTGTGTTCGGCCACGGTTGCTATGAGTACAGAAGTAAACCGCTTACAGTCTGACGTGCTAACTCTGTGTTTGGCCAAGGTTATTGTTATGATCACAGTAGTAAACCGCTTACATTCTGACGTGCTAACACTGTGTTTGGCCGCGGTTATTGTTATGGGTACAGCAGTAAGACGCTGATATTCTGACGTGTTAACACTGTGTTCGGCCAAGGTTATTATCATGAGCACAGTAGTAAAACGCTCAAATTCTGACGTGCTAACACGGTGTTTTACCACGGTTATCGTTATGAGTACAGTAGTAAAACTCTGATATGCTGACGTGCTAACACTGTGTTTGGCCACGGTTACTGTTATGAGTACAGTAGTAAACCGCTGACATTCTGACGTGCTAACACTGTGTTTGGCCACGCTTGTTGTTATGAGTACAGTAGTAAAACGCTGACATGCTGACCTGCTAACACTGTGTTTGCCCACGGTTATTGTTATGAGTACAGTAGTAAACCGCTGACATTCTGACGTGCTAACACTGTGTTTGGCCACGCTTATTGTTATGAGTACAGTAGTAAAACGCTGACATGCTGACCTGCTAACACTGTGTTTGCCCACGGTTATTGTTATGAGTGCAGTAGTAAACCGCTGACATTCTGACGAGCTAACAATGTGTTTGGCCACGATTATTGTTATGAGTACAGTAGTAAACCGCTGACATTCTGACGTGCTAACACTGTTTGGCCACGGTTATTGTTATGAGTACAGTAGCAAAACGCTTATATTGTGACGTGCTAACAGTGTGTTTGGCCACGGTTATTGTTATGAGTACAGTAGTAAACCGCTGACATGCTGACGTGCTAAAACTGTGTTTGTCCACGGTTACGGTTATGAGTGCAGTAGTAAACCGCTGACATTCTGACGTGCTAACAGTGTGTTTGGCCACGGTTATTGTTATGAGTACAGTAGTAAACCGCTGACATTCTTACGTGAGAACACTGTGTTAGGCCAAGGCTATTGTTATGAGTGCATTAGTAAACCGCTGATATTCTGACGTGCTAACAGTGTTTGGCCACGGTTATTGTTATGAGTACAGTAGTAAACCTCTGACATTCTGACGTGCTAACACTGTGTTCGGCCACGGTTTATGTTATGAGTGCCGTAGTAAACCGCTGACATTCTGACGTGCTAACACTGTGTTTGGCCACGGTTATTTTTATGAGTACAGTAGTAAACCTCCGACATTCTGACGTGCTTACACTGCGTTTGGCCACGGTTATTATTGAGTACGGTAGTAAACCGCTGACATTCTGACGTGCTAACACTATGTTCGTTCACGGTTATTGTTATGAGTACAGTAGTAAACCACTTACATTCTGACGTGCTAACACTGTGTTTGGTACAGTTATTGTTATGAGTACAGTAGTAAACCGCTTACATTTTGACGTGCTAACACTGTGTTTCGCCACGGTTATTTTTATGAGTATAGTAGTGAACCGCTTACATTCTGACGTGTTATCACTGTGTTCAGCCACGGTTATTGTTATGAGTACAGTAGTAAACCGCTGTCATTCTGACGTGCTAACACTGTGTTTGGCCACAATTACTGTTATGAGTACAGTAGTAAACCGCTTACATTCTGACGTGCTAACAGTGTGTTTGGCCACGGTTATTGTTATGAGTACAGTAGTAAACCGCTGACATTCTGACGTGCTAACACTGTGTTTGGCCACGGTTATTGTTATGTGTATGGTAGTAAACCGCTGACATTCTGACGTGCTAACACTGTGTTTGGCCACGGTTATTGTTATGAGTACAGTAGTAAACCGCTGACATTCTGACGTGCTAACACTGTGTTTGGCCACGGTTATTGTTATGAGTACAGTAGTAAACCGCTGACATTCTGACGTGCTAACACTGTGTTTGGCCACGGTTATTGTTATGTGTATGGTAGTAAACCGCTGACATTCTGACGTGCTAACAGTGTGTTTGGCCACGGTTATTGTTATGAGTACAGTAGTAAACCGCTGACATTCTGACGTTCTAACACTGTGTTTGGCCACGGTTATTGTTATGAGTACAGTAGTAAACCGCTGACATTCTGACGTGCTAACACTGTGTTTGGCCACGGTTATTGTTATGAGTACAGTAGTAAACCGCTGACATTCTGACGTGCTGAAACTGTGTTCGGCCACGGTTATTGTTATGAGTACAGTAGTAAACCGCTTACATTCTGACGTGCTAACACTGTGTTTGGCCACGGTTATTGTTATGTGTATGGTAGTAAACCGCTGAAATTCTGACGTGCTAACACTGTGTATGGCCACGGTTATTGTTATTATTACAGTAGTAAACCGCTTACATTCTGACGTGCTAACACTGTGTTTGGCCACGGTTATTGGTATGAGTACAGTAGTAAACCGCTAACATTCTGACGAGCTAATACTGTGTTTGGCCACGGTTATTGGTATGAGTACAGTAGTAAACCGCTAACATTCTGACGAGCTAATACTGTGTTTGGCCACGGTTATTGGTATGAGTATAGTAGTAAACCGCTTATATTCTGACGTGTTAACACTGTGTTTAGCAACGGTTATTGTTACGAGTACAGTAGTAAACCGCTGACATTCTGACGTGCTAACACTGTGTTTGGCCACGGTTATTGTTATGAGTACAGTAGTAAACCGTTGACATTCTGACGTGCTAACACTGTGTTCGGCCACGGTTATTGTTATGAGTACAGTAGTAAACCGCACACATTCTGACTTGCTAACACTGTGTTCGTACTGTTATTGATGAGTACAGTAGTAAACCGCTGACATTCTGGCGTGCTAAAACTGTGTTCGACCACGGTTGTTATGAATACAGAAGTAAACCGCTTACAATCTGTCGTGCTAGCAGTGTGTTTGGCCACGGTTATTGTTATGGGTACAGTAGTAAACCGCTGACATTCTGACGTGCTAACACTGTGTTTGGCCACGGTTATTGTTATGAGTACAGTAGTCAACCGCTGAGATTCTGACGTGCTAACACTGTGTTCGGCCACGGTTATTGTAATGAGTACAGTAGTAAACCGCTTACATTCTGACGTGCTAACACTGTGTTTGGCCACGGTTATTGTTATGAGCACAGTAGTAAACCGCTGATATTCTGACGTGCTAACACAGTGTTTGGCCGCGGTTATTGTTATGGGTACAGTAGTAAAACGCTGACATTCTGACGTGTTAACACTGTGTTCGGCCACGGTTATTGTTATGAATACAGTAGTAAAACGCTTATTAACACGGTGTTTGACCACGGTTATCGTTATGAGTACAGTAGTAAAACTCTGATATGCGGACGTGCTAACACTGTGTTTGGCCACGGTTATTGTTATGAGTACAGTAGTAAAACGCTGACATTCTGACGTGCTAACACTGTGTTTGGCCACGCTTATTGTTGTGAGTAGAGTAGTAAAACGCTGACATGCTGACCTGCTAACACTGTGTTTGCCCACGGTTATTGTTATGAGTACAGTAGTAAACCGCTGACATTCTGACGTGCTAACACTGTGTTTGGCCACGGTTATTGTTATGAGTGCAGTAGTAATCCGCTGATATTCTGACGTCCTAACACTGTTTGGCCACGGTTATTGTTATGAATACAGTAGTAAAACGCTGACCTTCTGACGTGCTCACACTGCTTTGGCCACGGTTATTGTTATGAGTACAGTAGCAAAACGCTGACATGCTGACGTGCTAACACTGTGTTTGTCCACGGTTATTGTTATGAGTGCAGTAGTAAAACGCTGACATGCTGACGTGCTAACACTGTGTTTGTCCACGGTTATTGTTATGAGTGCAGTAGTAAACCGCTGACATTTTGACGTGCTAACAGTTTGTTTGGCCGCGGTTATTTTATGAGTACAGTAGTAAACCGCTGACATTCTTACGTGCGAACACTGTGTTTGGCCAAGGATAATGTTATGAGTGCATTAGTAAACCGCTGACATTCTGAAATATTAACACTGTGTTGGCCACGGTTATTGTTATGGATACAGTAGTAAACCGCTTATATTCTGACGTGCTAACACTCTGTTCGGCCACGGGTATTGTTATGATTACAGTAGTAAACCGTTGACATTCTGACGTGCTAACAGTATGTTTGGCCACGTTTATTGTTATGAGTACAGTAGTAAAACGCTGACATTCTGACGTGTTAACACTGTGTTCGGCCACGGTTTTTGTTATGAGTACAGTAGTAAACCGCTGACATTCTGACGCGCTAACAGTGTGTTTGGCCACGGTTATTGTTATGAGTACAGTAGTAAACCGTTGACATTCTGACATGCTAACAGTATGTTTGGCCACAGTTATTGTTTTGAGTACAGTAGTAAAACGCTGACATTCTGACGTGTTAACACTGTGTTCGTCCACGGTTTTTGTTATGAGTACAGAAGTAAAACGCTAACATTCTGACGTGTTAACACTGTGTTTGACCACGGTTATCGTTATGAGTGCAGTAGTAAAACGCTAACATTCTGACGTGCTAGCACTGTGTTTGGCCAGGTTTATTGTTATGAGTACAGTAGTAAACCGCTTATATTCTGACGTGCTAACAGTGTGTTTGACCACGGTTATTGTTATGAGTACAGTAGTAAACCGCTGATATTCTGACGTGCTAGCACTGTGTTTGGCCAGGTTTATTGTTATGAGTACAGTAGTAAAACGCGTATATTCTGACGTGCTAGCACTGTGTTTGGCCACGGTTATTGTTATTAGTACAGTAGTAAAACGCTTATATTCTGACGTGCTAACACTGTGTTTGGCCAGGTTTATTGTTATGAGTACAGTAGTAAACCGCTTATATTCTGACGTGCTAACACTGTGTTTGGCCACGGTTATTGTAATGAGTACAGTAGTAAAACGCTTATATTCTGACGTGCTAACACGGTGTTTGACCACGGTTATTGTTATGAGTACAGTGGTAAAACGCTAACATTCTGAAGTGTTAACACTGTATTTGGCCACGGTTATTGTTATGAGTACAGTAGTAAAACGCTTATATTCTGACGTGCTAACACGGTGTTTGACCACGGTTATCGTTATGAGTACAGTAGTAAAACGCTGACATTCTGACGTGCTAACACTGTGTTTGACCATGGTTATTGTTATGAGTACAGTAGTAAAACGCTAACATTCCGACGTGCTAACAGTGTGTTTGGCCACGGTTATCGTTATGAGTACAGTAGTAAACCGCTGACATTCTGACGTGTTATCACTGTGTTTGGCCACGGTTATCGTTATGAGTACAGTAGTAAAACGCTAACATTCTGACGTGCTAACACTGTGTTTGGCCACGGTTATCGTTATGAGTACAGTAGAAAAACGGTAACATTCTGACGTGCTAACAGTGTGTTAGGCCACGGTTAATGTAATGAGTACAGTAGTGAACCGCTGACATTCTGACGTGTTATCACTGTGTTTGGCCACGGTTATCGTTATGAGTACAGTAGTAAACCGCTAACATTCTGACGTGCTAACATTGTGTTTGACCACGGTTATCGTTATGAGTACAGTAGTAAAACGCTAACATTCTGACGTGCTAACACTGTGTTTGACCACGGTTATCGTTATGAGTACAGTAGTAAAACGCTAACATTGCGACGTGCTAACACTGTGTTTGGCCACGGTTATCGTTATGAGTACAGTAGTAAAACGGTAACATTCTGACGTGCTAACAGTGTGTTAGGCCACGGTTATTGTAATGAGTACAGTAGTCAACCGCTGAGATTCTGACGTGCTAACACTGAGTTTGGCCACGGTTATTGTAATGAGTACAGTAGTAAACCGCTGAGATTCTGACGTGCTAACACTGAGTTTGGCCACGGTTATTGTAATGAGTACAGTAGTAAACCGCTGAGATTCTGACGTGCTAACACTGAGTTTGGCCACGGTTATTGTAATGAGTACAGTAGTAAACCGCTGATATTCTGACGTGCTAACACTGAGTTTGGCCACGGTTATTGCTATGAGTACAGTAGTAAACGGCTTACATTCTGACGTGCTAACACTGTGTTTGGCCACGGTTATTGTTATGACCACAGTAGTAAACCGCTGATATTCTGACGTGTTAACACTGTGTTGGGCCACGCTTATTGTTATGAGTACACTAGTAAAACGCTGACATTCTCACGTGCTAACACTGTGTTTGGCCACGCTTATTGTTATGAGTACGATAGTAAAACGCTGACATTCTCACGTGCTACCACTGTGTTTGCCCACGGTTATTGTTATGAGTACAGTAGCAAACCGCTGACATTCTGAGGTGCTAACACTGTGTTTGGCGACGTTTATTGTTATGAGTACAGTAGTAGACCGCTTACATTCCTACGTGCTAACACTGTGTTTGGCCACGGTTATTGGTATGAGTACAGTAGTAAACTACTTACATTCTGACGTGCTAACACTGAGTTTGGTACGGTTATTGTAATGAGTACAGTAGTAAACCGCTGAAATTCTGACGTGCTAACACTGTGTATGGCCACGGTTATTGTTATGAGTACATTAGTAAACCGCTGACATTCTGGCGTGCTAAAACTGTGTTCGGCCACGGTTGTTATGAGTACAGAAGTAAACCGCTTTCAGTCTGTCGTGCTAGCAGTGTGTTTGGCCTTGGTTATTGTTATGGGTACAGTAGTAAACCGCTGACATTCTGACGTATTAACACTGTGTTTGGCCACGGTTATTGTTATGAGTACAGTAGTCAACCGCTGAGATTCTGACGTGCTAACACTGAGTTCGGCCACGGTTATTGTAATGAGTACAGTAGTAAACCGCTTACATTCTGACGTGCTAACACATTTGTTTGGCCACGGATATTGTTACGAGCACAGTAGTAAACCGCTAATATTCTGACGTGCTAACACGGTGTTTGACCACGGTTATCGTTATGAGTACAGTAGTAAAACTCTGATATGCTGACGTGCTAACACTGTGTTTGGCCACGGTTATTGTTATGAGTACAGTAGTAGAACGCTGACATTCTCACGTGCTAACACTGTGTTTGGCCACGCTTATTGTTATGAGTACAGTAGTAAAACGCTGACATGCTGACCTGCTAACACTGTGTTTGCCCACGGTTATTGTTATGAGTACAGTAGCAAACTGCTGACATTCTGAGGTGCTAACACTGTGTTCGGCCACAGTTATTGTTATGAGTACAGTAGTAAACCGCTGACATTCTGACTTGCTAACACTGTGTTCGGCCACGGTTATTGTTATGATTACAGTAGTAAACCGCTGACATTCTGCCGTGCTAACACTGTGTTCGGCAACGGGTATTGTTATGATTACAGTAGTAAACCGTTGACATTCTGACGTGCTAACACTGTGTTCGGCCACGGGTATTGTTATGATTACAGTAGTAAACCGCTGACATTCTGACGTGCTAACACTGTGTTCGGCCACGGTTATTGTTATGATTACAGTATTAAACCGTTGACATTCTGACGTGCTAACACTGTGTTCGGCCACGGTTATTGTTATGATTACAGTAGTAAACCGCTGACATTCTGACGTGCTAACACTGTGTTCGGCCACGGGTATTGTTATGATTACAGTAGTAAACCGTTGACATTCTGACGTGCTAACACTGTGTTCGGCCACGGTTATTGTTATGTTTACAGTAGTAAACCGCTGACATTCTGACGTGCTAACACTGTGTTCGGCCACGGGTATTGTTATGATTACAGTAGTAAACCGCTGACATTCTGACGTGCTAACACTGTGTTCGGCCACGGGTATTGTTATGATTACAGTAGTAAACCGTTGACATTCTGACGTGCTAACACTGTGTTCGGCCACGGGTATTGTTATGATTACAGTAGTAAACCGCTGACATTCTGACGTGCTAACACTGTGTTCGGCCACGGTTATTGTTATGATTACAGTAGTAAACCGCTGACATTCTGACGTGCTAACACTGTGTTCGGCCACGGTTATTGTTATGATTACAGTAGTAAACCGTTGACATTCTGACGTGCTAACACTGTGTTCGGCCAAGGGTATTGTTATGATTACAGTAGTAAACCGCTGACATTCTGACGTGCTAACACTGTGTTCGGCCACGGTTATTGTTATGATTACAGTAGTAAACCGCTGACATTCTGACGTGCTAACACTGTGTTCGGCCACGGTTATTGTTATGAGTACAGTAGTAAACCGCTTATATTCTGACGTGCTAACACTGTGTTCGGCCACGGGTATTGTTATGATTACAGTAGTAAACCGCTTATATTCTGACCTGCTAACACTGTGTTCGGCCACGGTTATTGTTATGATTACAGTAGTAAACCGCTTATATTCTATCGTGCCTACACTGTGTTCGGCCACGGTTATTGTTATGATTACAGTAGTAAACCGCTTATATTCTGACGTGCTAACACTGTGTTCGGCCACGGGTATTGTTATGATTACAGTAGTAAACCGCTTATATTCTATCGTGCTAACACTGTGTTCGGCCACGGTTATTGTTATGATTACAGTAGTAAACCGCTTATATTCTGACCTGCTAACACTGTGTTAGGCCACAGTTATTGTTATGAGTACAGTAGTAAACCGCTGACATTCTGACTTGCTAACACTGTGTTCGGCCACGGTTATTGTTATGATTACAGTAGTAAACCGCTGACATTCTGCCGTGCTAACACTGTGTTCGGCAACGGGTATTGTTATGATTACAGTAGTAAACCGTTGACATTCTGACGTGCTAACACTGTGTTCGGCCACGGGTGTTGTTATGATTACAGTAGTAAACCGCTGACATTCTGACGTGCTAACACTGTGTTCGGCCACGGTTATTGTTATGATTACAGTATTAAACCGTTGACATTCTGACGTGCTAACACTGTGTTCGTCCACGGTTATTGTTATGATTACAGTAGTAAACCGCTGACATTCTGACGTGCTAACACTGTGTCCGGCCACGGGTATTGTTATGATTACAGTAGTAAACCGTTGACATTCTGACGTGCTAACACTGTGTTCGGCCACGGTTATTGTTATGTTTACAGTAGTAAACCGCTGACATTCTGACGTGCTAACACTGTGTTCGGCCACGGGTATTGTTATGATTACAGTAGTAAACCGTTGACATTCTGACGTGCTAACACTGTGTTCGGCCACGGTTATTGTTATGAATACAGTAGTAAAACGCTTATTAACACGGTGTTTGACCACGGTTATCGTTATGAGTACAGTAGTAAAACTCTGATATGCGGACGTGCTAACACTGTGTTTGGCCACGGTTATTGTTATGAGTACAGTAGTAAAACGCTGACATTCTGACGTGCTAACACTGTGTTTGGCCACGCTTATTGTTGTGAGTAGAGTAGTAAAACGCTGACATGCTGACCTGCTAACACTGTGTTTGCCCACGGTTATTGTTATGAGTACAGTAGTAAACCGCTGACATTCTGACGTGCTAACACTGTGTTTGGCCACGGTTATTGTTATGAGTGCAGTAGTAATCCGCTGACATTCTGACGTCCTAACACTGTTTGGCCACGGTTATTGTTATGAATACAGTAGTAAAACGCTGACCTTCTGACGTGCTCACACTGCTTTGGCCACGGTTATTGTTATGAGTACAGTAGCAAAACGCTGACATGCTGACGTGCTAACACTGTGTTTGTCCACGGTTATTGTTATGAGTGCAGTAGTAAAACGCTGACATGCTGACGTGCTAACACTGTGTTTGTCCACGGTTATTGTTATGAGTGCAGTAGTAAACCGCTGACATTCTGACGTGCTAACAGTTTGTTTGGCCGCGGTTATTTTATGAGTACAGTAGTAAACCGCTGACATTCTTACGTGCGAACACTGTGTTTGGCCAAGGATAATGTTATGAGTGCATTAGTAAACCGCTGACATTCTGAAATATTAACACTGTGTTGGCCACGGTTATTGTTATGGATACAGTAGTAAACCGCTTATATTCTGACGTGCTAACACTCTGTTCGGCCACGGGTATTGTTATGATTACAGTAGTAAACCGCTTATATTCTGACGTGCTAACACTGTGTTCGGCCACGGTTATTGTTATGATTACAGTAGTAAACCGCTTATATTCTGACGTGCTAACACTGTGTTCGGACACGGTTATTGTTATGATTACAGTAGTAAACCGTTGACATTCTGACGTGCTAACAGTATGTTTGGCCACGTTTATTGTTATGAGTACAGTAGTAAACCGTTGTCATTCTGACGTGCTAACAGTATGTTTGGCCACGTTTATTGTTATGAGTACAGTAGTAAAACGCTGACATTCTGACGTGTTAACACTGTGTTCGGCCACGGTTTTTGTTATGAGTACAGTAGTAAACCGCTGACATTCTGACGCGCTAACAGTGTGTTTGGCCACGGTTATTGTTATGAGTACAGTAGTAAACCGTTGACATTCTGACATGCTAACAGTATATTTGGCCACAGTTATTGTTTTGAGTACAGTAGTAAAACGCTGACATTCTAACGTGTTAACACTGTGTTCGTCCACGGTTTTTGTTATGAGTACAGAAGTAAAACGCTAACATTCTGACGTGTTAACACTGTGTTTGACCACGGTTATCGTTATGAGTGCAGTAGTAAAACGCTAACATTCTGACGTGCTAGCACTGTGTTTGACCAGGTTTATTGTTATGAGTACAGTAGTAAACCGCTTATATTCTGACGTGCTAACAGTGTGTTTGACCACGGTTATTGTTATGAGTACAGTAGTAAACCGCTGATATTCTGACGTGCTAGCACTGTGTTTGGCCAGGTTTATTGTTATGAGTACAGTAGTAAAACGCGTATATTCTGACGTGCTAGCACTGTGTTTGGCCACGGTTATTGTTATTAGTACAGTAGTAAAACGCTTATATTCTGACGTGCTAACACTGTGTTTGGCCAGGTTTATTGTTATGAGTACAGTAGTAAACCGCTTATATTCTGACGTGCTAACACTGTGTTTGGCCACGGTTATTGTAATGAGTACAGTAGTAAAACGCTTATATTCTGACGTGCTAACACGGTGTTTGACCACGGTTATTGTTATGAGTACAGTGGTAAAACGCTAACATTCTGAAGTGTTAACACTGTATTTGGCCACGGTTATTGTTATGAGTACAGTAGTAAAACGCTTATATTCTGACGTGCTAACACGGTGTTTGACCACGGTTATCGTTATGAGTACAGTAGTAAAACGCTAACATTCTGACGTGCTAACACTGTGTTTGATCATGGTTATTGTTATGAGTACAGTAGTAAAACGCTAACATTCCGACGTGCTAACAGTGTGTTTGGCCACGGTTATCGTTATGAGTACAGTAGTAAACCGCTGACATTCTGACGTGTTATCACTGTGTTTGGCCACGGTTATCGTTATGAGTACAGTAGTAAAACGCTAACATTCTGACGTGCTAACACTGTGTTTGGCCACGGTTATCGTTATGAGTACAGTAGAAAAACGGTAACATTCTGACGTGCTAACAGTGTGTTAGGCCACGGTTAATGTAATGAGTACAGTAGTGAACCGCTGACATTCTGACGTGTTATCACTGTGTTTGGCCACGGTTATCGTTATGAGTACAGTAGTAAACCGCTAACATTCTGACGTGCTAACATTGTGTTTGACCACGGTTATCGTTATGAGTACAGTAGTAAAACGCTAACATTCTGACGTGCTAACACTGTGTTTGACCACGGTTATCGTTATGAGTACAGTAGTAAAACGCTAACATTGCGACGTGCTAACACTGTGTTTGGCCACGGTTATCGTTATGAGTACAGTAGTAAAACGGTAACATTCTGACGTGCTAACAGTGTGTTAGGCCACGGTTATTGTAATGAGTACAGTAGTCAACCGCTGAGATTCTGACGTGCTAACACTGAGTTTGGCCACGGTTATTGTAATGAGTACAGTAGTAAACCGCTGAGATTCTGACGTGCTAACACTGAGTTTGGCCACGGTTATTGTAATGAGTACAGTAGTAAACCGCTGAGATTCTGACGTGCTAACACTGAGTTTGGCCACGGTTATTGTAATGAGTACAGTAGTAAACCGCTGATATTCTGACGTGCTAACACTGAGTTTGGCCACGGTTATTGCTATGAGTACAGTAGTAAACGGCTTACATTCTGACGTGCTAACACTGTGTTTGGCCACGGTTATTGTTATGACCACAGTAGTAAACCGCTGATATTCTGACGTGTTAACACTGTGTTGGGCCACGCTTATTGTTATGAGTACACTAGTAAAACGCTGACATTCTCACGTGCTACCACTGTGTTTGCCCACGTTTATTGTTATGAGTACAGTAGCAAACCGCTGACATTCTGAGGTGCTAACACTGTGTTTGGCGACGTTTATTGTTATGAGTACAGTAGTAGACCGCTTACATTCCTACGTGCTAACACTGTGTTTGGCCACGGTTATTGGTATGAGTACAGTAGTAAACTACTTACATTCTGACGTGCTAACACTGAGTTTGGTACGGTTATTGTAATGAGTACAGTAGTAAACCGCTGAAATTCTGACGTGCTAACACTGTGTATGGCCACGGTTATTGTTATGAGTACATTAGTAAACCGCTGACATTCTGGCGTGCTAAAACTGTGTTCGGCCACGGTTGTTATGAGTACAGAAGTAAACCGCTTTCAGTCTGTCGTGCTAGCAGTGTGTTTGGCCTTGGTTATTGTTATGGGTACAGTAGTAAACCGCTGACATTCTGACGTATTAACACTGTGTTTGGCCACGGTTATTGTTATGAGTACAGTAGTCAACCGCTGAGATTCTGACGTGCTAACACTGAGTTCGGCCACGGTTATTGTAATGAGTACAGTAGTAAACCGCTTACATTGTGACGTGCTAACACATTTGTTTGGCCACGGTTATTGTTACGAGCACAGTAGTAAACCGCTAATATTCTGACGTGCTAACACGGTGTTTGACCACGGTTATCGTTATGAGTACAGTAGTAAAACTCTGATATGCTGACGTGCTAACACTGTGTTTGGCCACGGTTATTGTTATGAGTACAGTAGTAAAACGCTGACATTCTCACGTGCTAACACTGTGTTTGGCCACGCTTATTGTTATAAGTACAGTAGTAAAACGCTGACATGCTGACCTGCTAACACTGTGTTTGCCCACGGTTATTGTTATGAGTACAGTAGCAAACTGCTGACATTCTGAGGTGCTAACACTGTGTTTGGCGACGTTTATTGTTATGAGTACAGTAGTAGACCGCATACATTCTGACGTGCTTACACTGTGTTTGGCCACGGTTATTGGTATGAGTACAGTAGTAAACTACTTACATTCTGACGTGCTAACACTGAGTTTGGTACGGTTAGTGTATTGAGTACAGTAGTAAACCGCTGAAATTCTGACGTGCTAACACTGTGTATGTCCACGGTTATAGTTATGAGTACAGTAGTAAACCGCTTACATTCTGACGTGCTAACACTGTGTATGTCCACGGTTATAGTTATGAGTACAGTAGTAAACCGCTTACATTCTGACGTGCTAACGCTGTGTTTGGCCACGGTTATTGTTATGAGTACAGTAGTAAACCGCTTACATTCTGACGTGCTAACACTGAGTTTGGTACGGTTAGTGTATTGAGTACAGTAGTAAACCGCTGAAATTCTGACGTGCTAACACTGTGTATGGCCACGGTTATAGTTATGAGTACAGTAGTAAACCGCTGACATTCTGAGGTGCTAACGCTGTGTTTGGCGACGTTTATTGTTATGAGTACAGTAGTAAACAGCTTACATTCTGACGTGCTAACACTGTGTTTGGCCACGGTTATTGGTATGAGTACAGTAGTAAATCGCTGACATTCTGACGAGCTAATACTGTGTTTGGCCACGGTTATTGGTATGAGTACAGTAGTAAACTACTTACATTCTGAAGTGCTAACACTGAGTTTGGTACGGTTAGTGTATTGAGTACAGTAGTAAACCGCTGAAATTCTGACGTGCTAACACTGTGTATGTCCACGGTTATAGTTATGAGTACAGTAGTAAACCGCTTACATTCTGACGTGCTAACGCTGTGTTTGGCGACGTTTATTGTTATGAGTACAGTAGTAAACCGCTGACATTCTGAGGTGCTAACGCTGTGTTTGGCGACGTTTATTGTTATGAGTACAGTAGTAGACCGCTTACATTCCTACGTGCTAACACTGTGTTTGGCCACGGTTATTGGTATGAGTACAGTAGTAAACTACTTACATTCTGACGTGCTAACACTGAGTTTGGTACGGATATTGTAATGAGTACAGTAGTAAACCGCTGAAATTCTGACGTGCTAACACTGTGTATGGCCACGGTTATTGTTATAAGTACAGTAGCAAAACGCTTATATTGTGACGTGCTAACAGTGTGTTTGGCCACGGTTATTGTTATGAGTACAGTAGTAAAAAGCTGACATGCTGACGTGCTAACACTGTGTTTGTCCACGGTTATTGTTATGAGTACAGTAGTAAACCACCGACATTCTGACGTGCTTACACTGTGTTTGACCACGGTTATTATTATGAGTACAGTAGTAAACCGCTGACATTCTGACGTGCTAACACTGTGTTTGGTACGGTTATTGTTATGAGTACAGTAGTAAACCACTTACATTCTGACGTGCTAACACTGTGTTTGGTACGGTTATTGTTATGAGTACAGTAGTAAACCACTTACATTCTGACGTTCTAACACTGTGTTTGGTACGGTTATTGTTATGAGTACAGTAGTAAACCACTTACATTCTGACGTGCTAACACTGTGTTTGGTACGGTTATTGTTATGAGTACAGTAGTAAACCACTTACATTCTGACGTGCTAACACTGTGTTCGTTCACGGTTATTGTTATGAGTACAGTAGTAAACCACTTACATTCTGACGTGCTAACACTGTATTTGGTACGGTTATTGTTATGAGTACAGTAGTAAACCACTTACATTCTGACGTGCTTACACTTTTTTCGTTCACGGTTATTGTTATGAGTACAGTAGTAAACCACTTACATTCTGACGTGCTAACACTGTGTTTGGTACGGTTATTGTTATGAGTACAGTAGTAAACCACTTACATTCTGACGTGCTAACACTGTGTTCGTTCACGGTTATTGTTATGAGTACAGTAGTAAACCACTTACATTCTGACGTGCTTACACTGTGTTCGTTCACGGTTATTGTAATGAGTACAGTAGTAAACCACTTACATTCTGACGTGCTAACACTGTGTTTGGTACGGTTATTGTTATGAGTACAGTAGTAAACCACTTACATTCTGACGTGCTAACACTGTGTTCGTTCACGGTTATTGTTATGAGTACAGTAGTAAACCACTTACATTCTGACGTGCTAACACTGTGTTTGGTACGGTTATTGTTATGAGTACAGTAGTAAACCACTTACATTCTGACGTGCTAACACTGTGTTCGTTCACGGTTATTGTTATGAGTACAGTAGTAAACCACTTACATTCTGACGTGCTAACACTGTTTGGTACGGTTATTGTTATGAGTACAGTAGTAAACCGCCTACATTCTGGCATGCTATAACTGTGTTCGGCCACGGTTATTGTTATGAGTACAGTAGTAAACCGCTGACATTCTGACGTGCTAACACTGTGTTACGCCACGGTTATTTTTATGATTACAGTAGTGAACCGCTGACATTCTGACGTGTTATCACTGTGTTTGGCCACGGTTATTGTTATGAGCACAGTAGTAAACCGCTGATATTCTGACGTGTTAACACTGCGTTCGGCCACGGTTATTGTTATGAGTACAG
Organism: Deroplatys truncata; assembly: GCA_030765065.1. Lineage (NCBI taxonomy): Eukaryota > Metazoa > Arthropoda > Insecta > Mantodea > Mantidae > Deroplatys > Deroplatys truncata. Next base: position 333,043,293 of record CM060975.1, on the reverse strand, counting down.
TAGTAAAACGCTTATATTCTGACGTGCTAACACGGTGTTTGACCACGGTTATCGTTATGAGTACAGTAGTAAAACTCTGATATGCTGACGTGCTAACACTGTGTTTGGCCACGGTTATTGTTATGAGTACAGTAGTAAAACGCTGACATTCTCACGTGCTAACACTGTGTTTGGCCACGCTTATTGTTATGAGTACAATAGTAAAACGCTGACATGCTGGCCTGCTAGCACTGTGTTTGCCCACGGTTATTGTTATGAGTACAGTAGCAAACCGCTGACATTCTGAGGTGCTAACACTGTGTTTGGCGACGTTTATTGTTATGAGTACAGTAGTAGACCGCTTACATTCCTACGTGCTAACACTGTGTTCGGCCACGGTTATTGGTATGAGTACAGTAGTAAAATACTTACATGCTGACGTGCTAACACTGTGTATGGCCACGGTTATTGTTATGAGTACAGTAGTAAACCGCTGACATTCTGAGGTGCTAACGCTGTGTTTGGCGACGTTTATTTTTATGAGTACAGTAGTAAAACGCTGACATTCTGAGGTGCTAACGCTGTGTTTGGCCACGCTTATTGTTATGAGTACACTAGTAAAACGCTGACATTCTGAGGTGCTAACGCTGTGTTTGTCCACGGTTATTGTTATGAGTACAGTAGTAAAACGCTGACATTCTGAGGTGCTAACGCTGTGTTTGGCGACGTTTATTGTTATGAGTACAGTAGTAAACCGCTGACATTCTGAGGTGCTAACGCTGTGTTTGGCCACGCTTATTGTTATGAGTACAATAGTAAAACGCTGACATGCTGGCCTGCTAACACTGTGTTTGCTCACGGTTATTGTTATGAGTACAGTAGCAAACCGCTGACATTCTGAGGTGCTAACACTGTGTTTGGCGACGTTTATTGTTATGAGTACAGTAGTAGACCGCTTACATTCCTACGTGCTAAAACTGTGTTCGGCCACGTTTGTTATGAGTACAGAAGTAAACCGCTTACAGTCTGTCGTGCTAGCAGTGTGTTTGGCCTTGGTTATTGTTATGGGTACAGTAGTCAACCGCTGAGATTCTGACGTGCGAACAATGTGTTCGGCCACGTTTATTGTAATGAGTACAGTAGTAAACCGCTTACATTCTGACGTGCTAACACTGTGTTTGGCCACGGTTATTGTTATGTGCACAGTAGTAAACCGCTGATATTCTGACATGCTAACACAGTGTTCGGCCGCGGTTATTGTTATGGGTACAGTAGTAAAACGCTGACATTCTGACGTGTTAACACTGTGTTCGGCCACGGTTATTGTTATGAGTACAGTAGTAAAGCGCTTATTAACACGGTGTTTGACCACGGTTATCGTTATGAGTACAGTAGTAAAACTCCGATATGCTGACGTGCTAACACTGTATTTGGCCACGGTTATTGTTATGAGTACAGTAGTAAAACGCTGACATTCTGACGTGCTAACACTGTGTTTGGCCACGCTTATTGTTATGAGTAGAGTAGTAAAACGCTGACATGCTGACCTGCTAACACTGTGTTTGCCCACGGTTATTGTTATGAGTACAGTAGTAAACCGCTGACATTCTGACGTGCTAACACTGTGTTTGGCCACGGTTATTGTTATGAGTACAGTAATAAAACGCTGACATGCTGACGTGCTAACACTGTGTTTGTCCACGGTTATTGTTATGAGTGCAGTAGTAAACCGCTGAAATTCTGACGTGCTAACAGTGTGTTTGGCCAAGGTTATTGTTATGAGTGCATTAGTAAACCGCTGATATTCTGAAATGTTAACACTGTGTTGGCCACGGGTATTGTTATGGATACAGTAGTAAACCGCTTATATTCTGACGTGCTAACACTGTGTTCGGCCACGGGTATTGTTATGATTACAGTAGTAAACCGCTTATATTCTGAAGTGCTAACACCGTGTTCGGCCACGGTTATTGTTATGATTACAGTAGTAAACCGCTGACATTCTGACGTGCTAACACTGTGTTCGGCCACGGTTATTGTTATGATTACAGTAGTAAACCGCTGACATTCTGACGTGCTAACACTGTGTTCGGCCACGGGTATTGTTATGATTACAGTAGTAAACCGCTGACATTCTGACGTGCTAACACTGTGTTCGGCCACGGGTATTGTAATGATTACAGTAGTAAACCGCTTATATTCTGACGTGCTAACACTGTGTTCGGCCACGGTTATTGTTATGATTACAGTAGTAAACCGCTGACATTCTGACGTGCTAACACTGTGTTCGGCCACGGGTATTGTTATGATTACAGAAGTAAACCGTTGACATTCTGACGTGCTAACACTGTGTTCGGCCACGGGTATTGTTATGATTACAGTAGTAAACCGCTTATATTCTGACCTGCTAACACTGTGTTCGGCCACGGTTATTGTTATGATTACAGTAGTAAACCGCTTATATTCTATCGTGCTAACACTGTGTTCGGCCACGGTTATTGTTATGATTACAGTAGTAAACCGCTTATATTCTGACGTGCTAACACTGTGTTCGGCCACGGGTATTGTTATGATTACAGTAGTAAACCGCTTATATTCTATCGTGCTAACACTGTGTTCGGCCACGGTTATTGTTATGATTACAGTAGTAAACCGCTTATATTCTGACGTGCTAACACTGTGTTCGGCCACAGTTATTGTTATGAGTACAGTAGTAAACCGCTGACATTCTGACTTGCTAACACTGTGTTCGGCCACGGTTATTGTTATGATTACAGTAGTAAACCGCTGACATTCTGCCGTGCTAACACTGTGTTCGGCAACGGGTATTGTTATGATTACAGTAGTAAACCGTTGACATTCTGACGTGCTAACACTGTGTTCGGCCACGGGTATTGTTATGATTACAGTAGTAAACCGCTGACATTCTGACGTGCTAACACTGTGTTCGGCCACGGTTATTGTTATGATTACAGTATTAAACCGTTGACATTCTGACGTGCTAACACTGTGTTCGGCCACGGTTATTGTTATGATTACAGTAGTAAACCGCTGACATTCTGACGTGCTAACACTGTGTTCGGCCACGGGTATTGTTATGATTACAGTAGTAAACCGTTGACATTCTGACGTGCTAACACTGTGTTCGGCCACGGTTATTGTTATGTTTACAGTAGTAAACCGCTGACATTCTGACGTGCTAACACTGTGTTCGGCCACGGGTATTGTTATGATTACAGTAGTAAACCGCTGACATGCTGACGTGCTAACACTGTGTTCGGCCACGGGTATTGTTATGATTACAGTAGTAAACCGTTGACATTCTGACGTGCTAACACTGTGTTCGGCCACGGGTATTGTTATGATTACAGTAGTAAACCGCTGACATTCTGACGTGCTAACACTGTGTTCGGCCACGGTTATTGTTATGATTACAGTAGTAAACCGCTGACATTCTGACGTGCTAACACTGTGTTCGGCCACGGTTATTGTTATGATTACAGTAGTAAACCGTTGACATTCTGACGTGCTAACACTGTGTTCGGCCAGGGGTATTGTTATGATTACAGTAGTAAACCGCTGACATTCTGACGTGCTAACACTGTGTTCGGCCACGGCTATTGTTATGATTACAGTAGTAAACCGCTGACATTCTGACGTGCTAACACTGTGTTCGGCCACGGTTATTGTTATGAGTACAGTAGTAAACCGCTTATATTCTGACGTGCTAACACTGTGTTCGGCCACGGGTATTGTTATGATTACAGTAGTAAACCGCTTATATTCTGACCTGCTAACACTGTGTTCGGCCACGGTTATTGTTATGATTACAGTAGTAAACCGCTTATATTCTATCGTGCCTACACTGTGTTCGGCCACGGTTATTGTTATGATTACAGTAGTAAACCGCTTATATTCTGACGTGCTAACACTGTGTTCGGCCACGGGTATTGTTATGATTACAGTATTAAACCGCTTATATTCTATCGTGCTAACACTGTGTTCGGCCACGGTTATTGTTATGATTACAGTAGTAAACCGCTTATATTCTGACCTGCTAACACTGTGTTCGGCCACAGTTATTGTTATGAGTACAGTAGTAAACCGCTGACATTCTGACTTGCTAACACTGTGTTCGGCCACGGTTATTGTTATGATTACAGTAGTAAACCGCTGACATTCTGCCGTGCTAACACTGTGTTCGGCAACGGGTATTGTTATGATTACAGTAGTAAACCGTTGACATTCTGACGTGCTAACACTGTGTTCGGCCACGGGTATTGTTATGATTACAGTAGTAAACCGCTGACATTCTGACGTGCTAACACTGTGTTCGGCCACGGTTATTGTTATGATTACAGTATTAAACCGTTGACATTCTGACGTGCTAACACTGTGTTCGGCCACGGTTATTGTTATGATTACAGTAGTAAACCGCTGACATTCTGACGTGCTAACACTGTGTTCGGCCACGGGTATTGTTATGATTACAGTAGTAAACCGTTGACATTCTGACGTGCTAACACTGTGTTCGGCCACGGTTATTGTTATGTTTACAGTAGTAAACCGCTGACATTCTGACGTGCTAACACTGTGTTCGGCCACGGGTATTGTTATGATTACAGTAGTAAACCGTTGACATTCTGACGTGCTAACACTGTGTTCGGCCACCGGTATTGTTATGATTACAGTAGTAAACCGTTGACATTCTTACGTGCGAACACTGTGTTCAGCCACGGGTATTGTTATGATTACAGTAGTAAACCGCTTATATTCTGACGTGCTAACACTGTGTTCGGCCACGGGTATTGTTATGATTACAGTAGTAAACCGCTGACATTCTGACGTGCTAACACTGTGTTCGGCCACGGTTATTGTTATGATTACAGTAATAAACCGCTGACATTCTGACGTTCTAACACTGTGTTCGGCCACGGTTATTGTTATGATTACAGTAGTAAACCGTTGACATTCTGACGTGCTAACACTGTGTTCGGCCACGGGTATTGTTATGATTACAGTAGTAAACCGCTGACATTCTGACGTGCTAACACTGTGTTCGGCCACGGTTATTGTTATGATTACAGTAGTAAACCGCTGACATTCTGACGTGCTAACACTGTGTTCGGCCACGGTTATTGTTATGTGTACATAGTAAACCGCTTATATTCTGACGTGCTAACACTGTGTTCGGCCACGGGTATTGTTATGATTACAGTAGTAAACCGCTTATATTCTATCGTGCTAACACTGTGTTCGGCCACGGTTATTGTTATGATTACAGTAGTAAACCGCTTATATTCTGACGTGCTAACACTGTGTTCGGCCACAGTTATTGTTATGAGTACAGTAGTAAACCGCCTACATTCTGGCATGCTATAACTGTGTTCGGCCACGGTTATTGTTATGAGTACAGTAGTAAACCGCTGACATTCTGACGTGCTAACACTGTGTTACGCCACGGTTATTTTTATGATTACAGTAGTGAACCGCTGACATTCTGACGTGTTATCACTGTGTTTGGCCACGGTTATTGTTATGAGCACAGTAGTAAACCGCTGATATTCTGACGTGTTAACACTGCGTTCGGCCACGGTTATTGTTATGAGTACAGTAGTAAAACGCTTATATTCTGACGTGCTAACACGGTGCTTGACCACGGTTATCGTTATGAGTACAGTAGTAAAACTCTGATATGCTGACGTGCTAACACTGTGTTTGGCCACGGTTATTGTTATGAGTACAGTAGTAAAACGCTGACATTCTCACGTGCTAACACTGTGTTTGGCCACGCTTATTGTTATGAGTACAATAGTAAAACGCTGACATGCTGGCCTGCTAGCACTGTGTTTGCCCACGGTTATTGTTATGAGTACAGTAGCAAACCGCTGACATTCTGAGGTGCTAACACTGTGTTTGGCGACGTTTATTGTTATGAGTACAGTAGTAGACCGCTTACATTCCTACGTGCTAACACTGTGTTTGGCCACGGTTATTGGTATGAGTACAGTAGTAAAATACTTACATGCTGACGTGCTAACACTGTGTATGGCCACGGTTATTGTTATGAGTACAGTAGTAAACCGCTGACATTCTGAGGTGCTAACGCTGTGTTTGGCGACGTTTATTTTTATGAGTACAGTAGTAAAACGCTGACATTCTGAGGTGCTAACGCTGTGTTTGGCCACGCTTATTGTTATGAGTACAATAGTAAAACGCTGACATTCTGAGGTGCTAACGCTGTGTTTGGCCACGGTTATTGTTATGAGTACAGTAGTAAAACGCTGACATTCTGAGGTGCTAACGCTGTGTTTGGCGACGTTTATTGTTATGAGTACAGTAGTAAACCGCTGACATTCTGACTTGCTAACACTGTGTTCGGCCACGGTTATTGTTATGATTACAGTAGTAAACCGCTGACATTCTGACGTGCTAACACTGTGTTCGGCCACGGTTATTGTTATGATTACAGTAGTAAACCGTTGACATTCTGACGTGCTAACAGTATGTTTGGCCACGGTTATTGTTTAGAGTACAGTAGTAAAACGCTGACATTCTGACGTGTTAACACTGTGTTCGGCCACGGTTTTTGATATGAGTACAGTAGTAAACCGCTGACATTCTGACGTGCTAACACTGTGTTTGGCCACGGTTATTGTTATGAGTACAGTAGTAAGCCGTTGACATTCTGACGTGCTAACAGTATGTTTGGCCACAGTTATTGTTATGAGTACAGTAGTAAAACGCTGACATTCTGACGTGCTAGCACGGTGTTTCACCACGGTTATCGTTATGGGTACAGTAGTAAAACGCTAACATTCTGACGTGCTAGCACTGTGTTTGGCCACGGTTATTGTTATGAGTACAGTAGTAAAACTCTTATATTCTGACGTGCTAACAGTGTGTTTGGCCACGGTTATTGTTATGAGTACAGTAGTAAAACGCTAACATTCTGACGTGTTAACACTGTGTTTGGCCACGGTTATTGTTATGAGTACAGTAGTAAAACGCTAACATTCTGACGTGCTAACAGTGTGTTTGGCCACGGTTATTGTTATGAGCACAGTAGTAAACCGCTGATATTCTGACGTGTTAACACTGTGTTTGGCCACGGTTATTGTTATGAGTACAGTAGTAAAACGCTTATATTCTGACGTGCTAACACGGTGTTTGACCACGGTTATTGTTATGAGTACAGTAGTAAAACGCTAACATTCTGACGTGCTAACACTGTGTTTGGCCACGGTTATTGTTATGAGTACAGTAGTAAACCGCTAACATTCTGACGTGCTAGCACTGTGTTTGGCCACGGTTATTGTTATGAGTACAGTAGTAAAACGCTTATATTCTGACGTGCTAACACGGTGTTTGACCACGGTTATTGTTATGAGTACAGTGGTAAAACGCTAACATTCTGACTTGTTAACACTGTGTTTGGCCACGGTTATTGTTATGAGTACAGTAGTAAAACGCTTATATTCTGACGTGTTAACAGTGTGTTTGGCCAGGTTTATTGTTATGAGTACAGTAGTAAAACGCTAACATTCTGACGTGTTAACACTGTGTTTGGCCACGGTTATTGTTATGAGTACAGTAGTAAACCGCTTATATTCTGACGTGCTAACACGGTGTTTGACCACGGTTATTGTTATGAGTACAGTAGTAAAACGCTTATATTCTGACGTGTTAACAGTGTGTTTGGCCAGGTTTATTGTTATGAGTACAGTAGTAAAACGCTAACATTCTGACGTGTTAACACTGTGTTTGGCCAGGTTTATTGTTATGAGTATAGTAGTAAAACGCTAACATTCTGACGTGCTAACAGTGTGTTTGGCCAGGGTTATTGTTATGAGTACAGTAGTAAAACGCTAACATTCTGACGTGCTAACACTGTGTTTGGCCAAGTTTATTGTTATGAGTACAGTAGTAAAACGCTAACATTCTGACGTGCTAACAGTGTGTTTGGCCAGGGTTATTGTTATGAGTACAGTAGTAAAACGCTAACATTCTGACGTGCTAACACTGTGTTTGACCAGGTTTATTGTTATGAGTACAGTAGTAAAACGCTAACATTCTGACGTGCTAACAGTGTGTTTGGCCAGGGTTATTGTTATGGATACAGTAGTAAACACGCTGACATTCTGATGTGTTAACACTGTGTTTGACCACTGTTATTGTTATGGATACAGTAGTAAACACGCTAACATTCTGACGTGCTAACACTGTGTTTGACCACGGTTATCGTTATGAGTACAGTAGTAAAACGCTAACATTCTGACGTGCTTACACTGTGTTTGACCACGGTTATTGTTATGGATACAGTAGTAAACACGCTGACATTCTGATGTGTTAAGAGTGTGTTTGGCCAGGGTTATTGTTATGGATACAGTAGTAAACACGCTGACATTCTGACGTGTTAACAGTGTGTTTGGCCAGGGTTATTGTTATGGATACAGTAGTAAACACGCTGACATTCTGATGTGTTAACACTGTGTTTGACCACGGTTATTGTTATGGATACAGTAGTAAACACGCTGACATTCTTATGTGTTAACACTGTGTTTGACCACGGTTATCGTTATGAGTACAGTAGTAAAACGCTAACATTCTGACGTGCTTACACTGTGTTTGACCACGGTTATTGTTATGGATACAGTAGTAAACACGCTGACATTCTGATGTGTTAACACTGTGTTTGGCCAGGGTTATTGTTATGGATACAGTAGTAAACACGCTGACATTCTGATGTGTTAACACTGTGTTTGACCACGGTTATCGTTATGAGTACAGTAGTAAAACGCTAACATTCTGACGTGCTTACACTGTGTTTGACCACGGTTATTGTTATGGATACAGTAGTAAACACGCTGACATTCTGACGTGTTAACAGTGTATTTGGCCAGGGTTATTTTTATGGATACAGTAGTAAACACGCTGACATTCTGATGTGTTAACACTGTGTTTGACCACTGTTATTGTTATGGATTCAGTAGTAAACACGCTGACATTCTGACGTGTTAACACTGTGTTTGACCACGGTTATTGTTATGGATACAGTGGTAATCACGCTGACATTCTGACGTGTTAACACTGTGTTTGACCACGGTTATTGTTATGGATACAGTAGTAAACACGCTGACATTCTGACGTGTTAACAGTGTGTTTGGCCAGGGTTATTTTTATGGATACAGTAGTAAACACGCTGACATTCTGACGTGTTAACAGTGTGTTTGGCCAGGGTTATTGTTATGGATACAGTAGTAAACACGCTGACATTCTGATGTGTTAACACTGTGTTTGACCACTGTTATTGTTATGGATACAGTAGTAAACACGCTGACATTCTGACGTGTTAACACTGTGTTTGACCACGGTTATTGTTATGGATACAGTGGTAATCACGCTGACATTCTGACGTGTTAACACTGTGTTTGACCACGGTTATTGTTATGGATACAGTAGTAAACACGCTGACATTCTGACGTGTTAACACTGTGTTTGACCACGGTTATTGTTATGGATACAGTAGTAAACACGCTGACATTCTGATGTGTTAACACTGTGTTTGACCACGGTTATATTTATGGATACAGTAGTAAACACGCTGACATTCTGACGTGTTAACACTGTGTTTGACCACGGTTATTGTTATGGATACAGTAGTAAACACGCTGACATTCTGACGTGTTAACACTGTGTTTGACCACGGTTATTGTTATGGATACAGTAGTAAACTCGCTGACATTCTGACGTGCTAATGCTCTTGTCGCTACGATGTAGCCGGAGTGAAGGCCTATTTTGCGCCCGCACTAATTAATGCTGTGACAATTGGTTGCTGAATGTATGAGGTGAAGAAACAGGCCTTGGCTTACGAAAGTTAGGCATGTACGATGTGACGCTTGGCAGAACGCGGTTCGGTTCTTGGCTGAATATTGCCAGGGAACTCGTTCGGTCTACATAGAGCGAGGAACCTTGTCCACTTCCGGTGATGTATTTCTTCTGCTCCCCGCTGGCCCTGGGAAATCACGTCACTTCCTCCGCAACTTTTCCACCAAACACAAAAACACACTCCCAGCCGTAGTTCTTTGTTAACGATGCTTCATCTTTAGAACAGAATATCCAAGTATTACGTCTTCTATCACATATCTATGTTCGGAAGAGAAGTGTTTAAACTTTCGCGGGTACATCTGTGAGCTCAAAAACTAAATTACAGCTACATTTGCTACATAGGACAGGAAACCATTTAACATCTTTCTCTCCTACCTCATTTCTCAAAACTGGGAAGAAGATTTTTTTAAATAGACGATGTGTGAGGTATTTTTAGCCGTCCCCGCAATCCTAAACGACAGATGTACATACGCTAACAGTTCTTAATATAACAAAATTGTACGTCAAAATAGCTTTTTGTGGCGTTAAGAATTTGCGAGATATTTATTTGGATTTTCCAGTACTTTTACAGTTTTTGAAATGTGAAGAGGAAGAAAAGTGAAAGACAACTAACTTTAAACCATTCAGCTTCCTGCATCCCAGATTACTTAAAATGGAATGTATTTCTGGAAACATAAATATGAACTGCATTTGGAACTGGGACATACTACCTCTATTACACTTTACAGTATAAGCTAACTTATTCGCTTAGACATACTACCACTATTATACTTGACAGTATCTGCTACATTATTCGCTCAGACATACTACCTCTATTATACTTGACAGTATCAGCTACATTATTCGCTAAGACACACTACCTCTATTATACTTGACAGTATTAGCTACATTATTCGCTGAGACATACTACCTCTATTATACTTAACAGTATCAGCTACATTATTCGCTGAGACATACGACCTATATTACACTTGACAGTATCAGCCACATTATTCGCTTAGACATACTACCTCTATTATACTTGACAGTATCAGCTACATTATTCGCTCAGACATAGTACCTTATTATACTTGACAGTATCAGCTACATTATTCGCTTAGACATACTACATCTATTATATTGACAGAATGAGCTACATTATTCGGCGAGACATATTACCTCTATTGTACTTGACAGTATTAGCTATATTATTCACAGAGACATATTACATCTATTATACATGACAGTATCAGCTACATTATTTTCTGAGACATAATATCTCCATTGCCCTTGAGAGTATCAGCTACATTATTCACTGAGACATACTACCTCTATTGCACTTGACAGTATAAGCTACACTATTCCCTGAGACATACAACCTCTATTATACTAAACAGTGTCCGCTACATTATTCCCTGAGACATACTTACTCTGTTGCATTTGACAGTGTCAGCTACATTATTCACTGAGATATACTACCTCTATTACACTAGACAGTATCAGCTACATTATTCACTGAGAAATACTACCTCTATTGCACTTGACAGTATTAGCTACATTATTCCCTGAGACATACTACCTCTATTGCACTTGACAGTATCAGCTATATTATTTACTGAGACACATAACCTCTATTATACTTGTCAGTAAAAGCTAAATTATACGCTGAGATATATAAATCTTCTATACTTGTAGTAACAGCTACATTATTCGCTGAAACTTAATACTTCTTTTATACTTGACAGTACCAACTATATTATTCGCATAGACATACTACCTCTATTGCACTTGACAGTATCAGCTGCATTATTCCCTGAGACATACCCTCTCCATTGCCCTTGAGAGTATCAGCTACATTATTCACTGAGACATACTACCTCTATTGCACTTGACAGTATCAGCTACACTATTCCCTGAGACATACAACCTCTATTATACTTGACAGTGTCCGCTACATTATTCCCTGAGACATACTTACTCGGTTGCATTTGACATTATCAGCTACGTTATTCACTGAGATATACTACCTCCATTACACTAGACAGTATCAGCTACATTATTCACTGAGAAATACTACCTCTATTGCACTTGACAGTATTAGCTACATTATTCCCTGAGACATACTACCTCTATTGCACTTGACAGTATCAACTATATTATTTACTGAAAAGCATAACCTGTATTATACTTGTCAGTATCAGCTACATTATACGCTGAGACATATAAATCTTCTATACTTGTCAGTAACAGCTACATTATTCGCTGAAACTTAATACCTCTTTTATACTTGACAGTAACAACTACATTATTCGCTTAGACATACTACCTCTATTGTACTTGACGGTATCAGTTACCTTATTCGCTGAGACATATTACCTCTCTTATCCTCGGCAGTATCAGCTACATTATTATCTGAAACATATTACCTCTATTATACTTGACAGTAACAGCTACGTTATTCGCTGAGATATATTACCTCTATTGCACTCGACAGTATCAGCTAAATTATTCGCTAAAATATATTACCTCTTTTGTACTTGACAGTAACAGCTACATTATTCGCTGATACATATTACCTCTATTATACTTGACAGTACCAGCTTCGTTATTTCGTGAGATATATTACCTCTATTGTACTTGACAGTATCAGCTACATTATTCGCTAAGACATATTACCTTTTTATACTTGACAGTAGCAGCTACATTATTCGCTGAGACATATTACCTCTGTTATACTGGGCAGTATCAGCTACATTATTTGCCGAGACATATTACCTCTATGATACTTGACAGTATCAGGTACATCATTCGCTGCGAATATTACCTCTATTATACTTAAAAGTATCAGCTACATTATTCGCTGAGACGTATTACCTCTATTACTCTCGACAGTATCAGCTAAATTATTAGCTTAGACATATTCCCTCTATTATACTTGACAGTATCAGCTACATTATTCACTGAGTCATATTACCTCTGCTTTACTTGACAGTATCAGCTATACTATTCGCTGAGATATATTACCTTTGTTATACTCGACAGTATCAGCTACATCATTCGCTGAGACATATTACCTCTGTTATACTTGACAGTATCAGCTACATTATTCGTTGAGACATTCTACCTCTATTATTCTGGACAGTATCAGCTATATTATTCACTGAGACATATTTTCTTCTATTATACTTGACAGTATCAGCTACATAAATTGCTGAGACATTTTACCTTTATTATACTGGACAGTATCAGCTATATTATTCACTGAGATGTTCTCCTCTATTATACTTTACAATATCAGCTACATTTTTCGCTGACACATACTACCTCTATTATACTTGAGAGTATCAGCTACATTATTCGCTTAGTCATACTACCTCTATTATACTTGTGAGTATCAGCTACATTATTCACTCAGACATACTACCTCTATTATACTTGACAGTATCAGCTACATTATTCGCTTAGTTATACTACCTCTATTACACTTGACAATTTCAGCTACTTTATAAGCTCAGACATACTACCGCTATTATACTTGAGAGTATCAGCTACATTATTCTCTCAGACATACTACCTCTATAATACTTGAGAGTATCAGCTACATTATTCTCTCAGACATACTACCTCTATTATACTTGACAGTATCAGCTACATTATTCTCTCAGACATACTACCTCTATTATACTTGAGAGTATCAGCTACATTATTCTCTCAGACATACTACCTTTATTATACATGAGAGTATCAACTACATTATTCGCTTAGTCATAATACCTCTATTATACTTGACAATTTCAGCTACTTTATTCGCTCAGACATACTACCGCTATTATACTTGAGAGTATCAGCTACATTATTCTCTCAGACATACTACCTCTATTATACTTGAGAGTATCAGCTACATTATTCTCTCAGACATACTACCTCTATTATACTTGAGAGTATAAGCTACATTATTCGCTTAGTCATACTACCTCTATTACACTTGACAATTTCAGCTACTTTATTCGCTCAGACATAGTACCGCTATTATACTTGACTGTACCGGCTGCATTATTTACTTACACGTATTACATCTAATATACTTGACAGTATCAGCTACATTATTCGCAGAGACATATTACCACTGTTAAGTAGTAGCTACCTTATTAGCTGAGACACATTACCTCTAATGCACTTGACAATATCAGCTACATTATTCCCTGAGACATAGTACCTCTATTATACTTGACAGTATCAGCTAAATTATTCGCTCAGACATATTACTTCTATTATACTTGACAGTATTAGAGAAATTATTCCCTGAGACTTACTACCTCTATTGCACCTGAGAGTATCAGCTACATTATTCGCTGAGACATATTACCTCTATTATACTTGACAGTACCAGCTACATTATTCTCTGAGACATACTACCTCTAATATACTAGTGAGTATCAGCTACATTATTCGCTGAGACATATTACCACTGTTATACTCGAGAGTAACAGCTACATTATTAGCTGAGACGCGTTACCCCTATTGTACTTAACAGTATCAGCTACATTATTCGCTGAGACATACTACCTGTATTTTACTTGACAATATCAGCTACATTATTCCCTGAGACATACTACCTCTATATACATGACAGTGTCAGCTACATTGTACGCTCAGACATACTACCTCTATTATACTTGACAGTATCAGCTACAATATTCGCTTAGACATGCTACACCTATTATATTGACAGTGTGGGCTACATTATTCGGCGAGACATATTACCTCTATTGTACTAGACAGTATCAGCTACATTATTCACAGAGACATATTACATCTATTATACTTGAGAGTATCAGCTACATTATTCTCTGAGACATACCATCTCCATTGCCCTTGACAGTATCAGCTACGTTATTCACTGAGACATACTACCTTTATTGCACTTGACAGTATTAGTTACATTATTCCCTGAGACATACTACCTCTATTGCACTTGACAGTATCAGCTACATTATTCACTAAGCCACATTACCTGTATTATACTTGTCAGTATCAGCTACATTATTCGCTGAGACATATAAATCTTCTATACTTGACAGTATCAGCTACATTATTCGCTGAGATATAATACCTCTATTATACTTGACAGTATCAGCTTCATTATTTGCTAAAACATATTACCTCTTTTGCACTTGACAGCAACAGCTACATTATTCCGTGAGATATATTACCTCTATTATACTTGACAGTATCAGCTACATTATTCCCTGAGATATACTACCTCTATTGCACTTGACAGTATCAGCTACATTATTCATTGAGACACATAACCTCCATTATACTTGTCGGTATCAGCTACATTATAAGCTTAGATATATAAATATATTATACTTGTCAGTAACAGCTGCATTATACGCTGAAACATAATACCTCTGTTATACTTGACAGTAACAACTACATTATTCGCTTAGATATACTACCTCTATTGTACTTGACAGTATCAGCTACATTATTTGCTGAGACATATTACCCCTATTATACTTGACAGTATCGGCCACATTATTCGCTGATACATATTACCTTTCTTATCGTCGACGGTATCAGCTACATTATTCGCTGAAACATATTACCTCTACTATACTTTACAGTACCAGCTACATTACTCGCTGAAACATATTACCTCTATTATACTTGAGAGTATCATCTCCATTATTCCTTGAGATATATTACCTCTATTATACTTGACAGTATCAGCTACATTATTCGCTGAGACATATTACCTCTGTTATGCTGGACATTATCAGCTACAATATTACTGAGACATATTACCTCTATTATACTTGACAGTATCAGCTACATTATTCGCTGAGACATATTACCTCTGTTATACTTGACAGTATCAGCAAACTTATTCGCTCAGACATACTACCTCTTTTATACTTGAGAGTATCACATCCATTATTCGCTGAGACATACTACCTCTATTATCCTTGACAGTATCAGCTACAATATTCGCTCGGACATACTATACTATCTCTATTTTACTTGAAAGTAATAGCTACATTATTCGCTCAGACATACTACTTCTATTATACTTGACAGTAACAGCGACATTATTCCCTGAGACTTACTACCTCTATTGCACTTGAGAGTATCAGCTACATTATTCGCTGAGACATATTACCTCTATTATACTTGACAGTATCAGCTACATTATTCTCTGAGACATTCTGCCTCTTTTATACTTGTATCAGCTACATTATTCGCTCAGACATACTACCTCTATTATACTTGAGAGTATCAGCTACATTATTCGCTGAGACATACTACCTTTATTATACTTGACAATTTCAGCTACATTATTCGCTCAGATATACTACCTCTATTATACTTTACAGTATCGGCTACATTATTTACTTGGATATATTATATGTAATATACTATCACAGTATCAGCTACATTATTCGCTGAGGCATATTACCACTGTTATACTCGAGAGTAACAGCTACATTATCAGCTGAGACGCGTTACCCCTATTGCACTTAACAGCATCAGCTACATTATTCGCTGAGACATACTACCTGTATTTCACTTGACAATATCAGCTACATTATTCCCTGAGACATACTACCTCTATTATGCATGACAGTATCAGCTACATTGTACGCTCAGGCATACTACCTCTATTATACTTGACAGTATCAGCTACATTATTCGCTTAGACATACTACATCTATTATATTGACAGTGTGAGCTACATTATTCTGCGAGACATATTACCTCTATTGCACTAGACAGTATCAGCTACATTATTCACAGAGACATATTACATCTATTATACTTGAGAGTATCAGCTACATTATTCTCTGTGACATACTACCTTTATTGCAATTGACAGTATCAGCTACACTATTCTCTGAGACATACAACCTCTATTATATTTGACAGTGTCAGCTACATTATTCCCTGAGACATACTTACTCTGTTGCACTTGACAGTATCAGCTACATTATTCCCTGATATATATTACCTCTATTGCACTTGGCAGTATCACCTACATTATTCAGTGAGATATACTACCTCTATTATACTTGACAGTATCAGCTAGATTATTCACTGAGAAATACTACCTGTATTGCACTTGACAGTATTAGTTACATTATTCCCTGAGACATACTACCTCTATTGCACTTGACAGTATCAGCTACATTATTCACTGAGACACATAACCTGTTTTATACTTGTCAGTATCAGCTACATTATACGCTGAGACATATAAATCTTCTATTCTTGACAGTATCAGCTACATTATTCGCCGAGATATAATACCTCTATTATACATGACAGCATCAGCTTCATTATTTGCTAAAACATATTACCTCTTTTGCACTTGACAGTAACAGCTACATTATTCCGTGAGATACATTACCTCTATTATACTTGACAGTATCAGCTACGTTATTTGCTAAGACATATTACCTCTTTTATACTTGACAGTATCAGCTACTTTATTCCGTGAGATATATTACCTCTATTATACTTGACAGTATTAGCTTCATTATTCGCTAAGACATATTACCTCTTTTATACTTGACAGTATCAGCTACATTATTCGCTAAGACATATTACCTCGGTTATACTGGACAGTATCAGCTACATTATTCGCTGCGACATATTACCACTATTACTCTTGACAGTATCAGCTACATTATTCGCTGAGAGATATTACCTCTGTTATACTTGACAGTATCATAATCTTATTCGCTCAGACATACTACCTCTTTTATACTTGAGAGTATCACATACATTATTCGCTGAGACATACTACCTCTATTAATCTTGACAGTATCAGCTACAATATTCGCTCGGACATACTACCTCTATTTTGCTTGAAAGTAATAGCTACATTATTCGCTCAGACATATTACTTCTATTATACTTGACAGTATCAGCGACATTATTCCCTGAGACTTACTACCTCTATTGCACTTGAGAGTATCAGCTACATTATTCGCTGAGACATATTACCTCTATTATACTTGACAGTATCAGCTACATTATTCTCTGAGACATACTACCTCTATTATACTTGACAGTATCAACTACATTATTCGCTCAGACATACTACCTCTATTATACTTGAGAGTATCAGCTACATTATTCGCTGAGACATACTACCTTTATTATACTTGACAATTTCAGCTACATTATTCGCTCAGACATATTACCTCTATTATACTTGACAGTATCGGATACATTATTTACTTAGATATATTATATCTAATATACTTCACAGTATCAGCTACATTATTCGCTGAGACATATTACCACTGTTATACTCGAGAGTAACAGCTACATTATTAGCTGAGACGCGTTACCCCTATTGTACTTAACAGTATCAGCTACATTATTCGCTGAGACATACTACCTGTATTTTACTTGACAATATCAGCTACATTATTCCCTGAGACATACTACCTCTATATACATGACAGTGTCAGCTACATTGTACGCTCAGACATACTACCTCTATTATACTTGACAGTATCAGCTACAATATTCGCTTAGACATGCTACACCTATTATATTGACAGTGTGAGCTACATTATTCGGCGAGACATATTACCTCTATTGTACTGGACAGTATCAGCTACATTATTCACAGAGACATATTACATCTATTATACTTGAGAGTATCAGCTACATTATTCTCTGAGACATACCATCTCCATTGCCCTTGACAGTATGAGCTACGTTATTCACTGAGACATACTACCTTTATTGCACTTGACAGTATTAGTTACATTATTCCCTGAGACATACTACCTCTATTGCACTTGACAGTATCAGCTACATTATTCACTAAGCCACATTACCTGTATTATACTTGTCAGTATCAGCTACATTATTCGCTGAGACATATAAATCTTCTATACTTGACAGTATCAGCTACATTATTCGCTGAGATATAATACCTCTATTATACTTGACAGTATCAGCTTCATTATGTGCTAAAACATATTACCTCTTTTGCACTTGACAGCAACAGCTACATTAATCCGTGAGATATATTACCTCTATTATACTTGACAGTATCAGCTACATTATTCCCTGAGATATACTACCTCTATTGCACTTGACAGTATCAGCTACATTATTCACTGAGACACATAACCTCCATTATACTTGTCGGTATCAGCTACATTATAAGCTTAGATATATAAATATATTATACTTGTCAGTAACAGCTGCATTATACGCTGAAACATAATACCTCTGTTATACTTGACAGTAACAACTACATTATTCGCTTAGATACACTACCTCTATTGTACTTGACAGTATCAGCTACATTATTTGCTGAGACATATTACCCCTATTATACTTGACAGTATCGGCCACATTATTCGCTGAGACATATTACCTTTCTTATCGTCGACGGTATCAGCTACATTATTCGCTGAAACATATTACCTCTACTATACTTTACAGTAACAGCTACATTACTCGCTGAAACATATTACCTCTATTATACTTGAGAGTATCATCTCCATTATTCCTTGAGATATATTACCTCTATTATACTTGACAGTATCAGCTACATTATTCGCTGAGACATATTACCTCTGTTATGCTGGACATTATCAGCTACAATATTACTGAGACATATTACCTCTATTATACTTGACAGTATCAGCTACATTATTCGCTGAGACATATTACCTCTGTTATACTTGACAGTATCAGCAAACTTATTCGCTCAGACATACTACCTCTTTTATACTTGAGAGTATCACATACATTATTCGCTGAGACATACTACCTCTATTATCCTTGACAGTATCAGCTACAATATTCGCTCGGACATACTATACTATCTCTATTTTACTTGAAAGTAATAGCTATATTATTCGCTCAGACATACTACTTCTATTATACTTGACAGTAACAGCGACATTATTCCCTGAGACTTACTACCTCTATTGCACTTGAGAGTATCACCTACATTATTCGCTGAGACATATTACCTCTATTATACTTGACAGTATCAGCTACATTATTCTCTGAGACATTCTGCCTCTTTTATACTTGTATCAGCTACATTATTCGCTCAGACATACTACCTCTATTATACTTGAGAGTATCAGCTACATTATTCGCTGAGACATACTACCTTTATTATACTTGACAATTTCAGCTACATTATTCGCTCAGACATACTACCTCTATTATACTTTACAGTATCGGCTACATTATTTACTTAGATATATTATATGTAATATACTATCACAGTATCAGCTACATTATTCGCTGAGGCATATTACCACTGTTATACTCGAGAGTAACAGCTACATTATCAGCTGAGACGCGTTACCCCTATTGTACTTAACAGCATCAGCTACATTATTCGCTGAGACATACTACCTGTATTTCACTTGACAATATCAGCTACATTATTCCCTGAGACATACTACCTCTATTATGCATGACAGTATCAGCTACATTGTACGCTCAGGCATACTACCTCTATTATACTTGACAGTATCAGCTACATTATTCGCTTAGACATACTACATCTATTATATTGACAGTGTGAGCTACATTATTCTGCGAGACATATTACCTCTATTGCACTAGACAGTATCACCTACATTATTCACAGAGACATATTACATCTATTATACTTGAGAGTATCAGCTACATTATTCTCTGTGACATACTATCTCCATTGCCCTTGACAGTATCAGCTACGTTATTCACTGAGACATACTACCTTTATTGCAATTGACAGTATCAGCTACACTATTCTCTGAGACATACAACCTCTATTATACTTGACAGTGTCAGCTACATTATTCCCTGAGACATACTTACTCTGTTGCACTTGACAGTATCAGCTACATTATTCCCTGATATATATTACCTCTATTGCACTTGGCAGTATCACCTACATTATTCAGTGAGATATACTACCTCTATTATACTTGACAGTATCAGCTAGATTATTCACTGAGAAATACTACCTGTATTGCACTTGACAGTATTAGTTACATTATTCCCTGAGACATACTACCTCTATTGCACTTGACAGTATCAGCTACATTATTCACTGAGACACATAACCTGTTTTATACTTGTCAGTATCAGCTACATTATACGCTGAGACATATAAATCTTCTATTCTTGACAGTATCAGCTACATTATTCGCCGAGATATAATACCTCTATTATACATGACAGCATCAGCTTCATTATTTGCTAAAACATATTACCTCTTTTGCACTTGACAGTAACAGCTACATTATTCCGTGAGATACATTACCTCTATTATACTTGACAGTATCAGCTACATTATTTGCTAAGACATATTACCTCTTTTATACTTGACAGTATCAGCTACTTTATTCCGTGAGATATATTACCTCTATTATACTTGACAGTATTAGCTTCATTATTCGCTAAGACATATTACCTCTTTTATACTTGACAGTATCAGCTACATTATTCGCTAAGACATATTACCTCGGTTATACTGGACAGTATCAGCTACATTATTCGCTGCGACATATTACCACTATTATTCTTGAAAGTATCAGCTACATTATTCGCTGAGACATACTACCTCTATTACACTCGACAGTATCAGCTAAATTATTAGCTGAGACATATTACCTCTTTTATACTTGACGGTATCAGCTACATTATTCCGTGAGACATACTACCTCTATTGCACTTGAAAGTATCAGCTAGATTATTCGCTCAGAAATACTACCTCTATTATACTTGAGAGTATCAGCTACATTATTCGCTTAGACATACTACCTCTATTACACTTGACAATTTCAGCTACATTATTCGTTGAGACATACTAGCGCTATTATACTTGACTGTATCGGCTACATTATTTACTTACACTTATTACATCTAATATACTTGACAGTATCAGCTACATTATTCGCTGAGACATATTACCACTGTTATACTCGAGAGTAACAGCTACATTATTATCTGAGACGCGTTACCCCTATTGCACTTAACAGCATCAGCTACATTATTCGCTGAAGCATACTACCTGTATTTCACTTTACAATATCAGCTACATTACTCCCTGAGACATACTACATCTATTATACTTGACAGTATCTGCTACATTATTCGCTTAGACATACTACATCTATTATATTGACAGTATGAGCTGCATTTTTCGCTGAGACATATTACTTCTATTTTACTTGACACTATCAGCTTAATTATTAAAAAAAGCATACTACATCTATTATACTTGACAGTATCAGCTACATTATTCCCTGAGACATACTACCTATATTTCACTTGACAGTATCTGCTGCATTATACCCTGTGACTTACTA
Source organism: Deroplatys truncata (assembly GCA_030765065.1). Classification (NCBI taxonomy): domain Eukaryota; kingdom Metazoa; phylum Arthropoda; class Insecta; order Mantodea; family Mantidae; genus Deroplatys; species Deroplatys truncata. The sequence continues at coordinate 333,021,094 of CM060975.1, read as the reverse complement.
CCTCTATTTCACTTGACAGTTTCAGCTACATTATTCACCTAAACATACTATCTCTATTGCACTTGGCAGTATCAACTACAATATTCACCATGACATACTACCTCTATTACAATTGACAGTATCTGCTACTCTATTCCCTGAGACACACTACCTCTATTATACTTGACAGTATCAGCTACATTATTCACTGTGACATACTACCTTTATTGCACTTGACAGTATTAGCTACATTATTCCCTGAGACATACTACCTCTATTGCACTTGGCAGTATCAGCTACATTATTCACTTTGAAACATAACCTCTATTATACTTGTCAGTATCAGCTACATTATACGCTGAGACATATAAATATATTATAGTTGTCAGTAACAGCTACATTATACGCTGAAACATAATACCTCTGTTATACTTGACAGTAACAACTACATTATTCGCTTATACATACTACCTCTATTATACATGACAGTATCAGCTACATTATTAGCTGAGACATATTACCTCTATTATACTTGACTGTATCAGCTACATTATTCGCTGAGACATATTACCTCTCTTATCGTCGGAGGTATCAGCTACATTATTCGCTGAAACATATTACCTCTATTATACTTGACAGTAACAGCTACATTATTCGCTGAAACATATTACCTCTATTATACTTGACAGTATCATCTACATTATTCCGTGAGATATATTACCTCTATTATACTTGACAGTATCAGCTACATTATTCGCTAAGACATATTACCTCTTTTATACTTGACAGTATCATCTACATTATTCGCTGAGACATATTACCTCTGTTATACTGGACAGTATCAGCTACATTATTTGCTGACACATACTACCTCTGTTATACTTGACAGTATCAGCTACATTATTCGCTGAGACATATTACCTCTATTATACTCGATAGTATCAGCTACATTATTCGCTGAGACATACTACCTCTATTATCCTCGACAGTAACAGCTACATTATTCGATTAGACATATTACCTCTGCTTTACTTGACAGTATCAGCTACATCATTCGCTGAGATATATTACCTCTTTTATACTCGTCAGTATCGGCTACATTATTTGCTGAGACGTATTACCTCTATTATACTTGACTGTATCAGTTACATTATTCGCTGACACATATTACCTCTATTATACTGGACAGTATGAGCTATATTATTCACTGAGACGATTTCCTTTATTATACCTGACAGTATCAGCTACATTAGTCGCTGATACGTATTTCCTCTATTATACTTGACAATATCAGCTACATTATTCGCTGAGACATATTACCTCTGTTATACCTGACAATATCAGCTACCTTATTCGTTGAGACATATTACCTCTCTTTTACTTGCCAATATTAGCTACATTATTCGTTGAAACATATTACCTATGTTATACTCGACAGTATCAGCTACATTATTCGCTGAGACATAATACCTCTGTTATACTCGACAGTATCAGCTACATCATTCGCTGCGAATTACGTACATTATGAACTGAGAATTTTATATTGTACTCAACAGCCACTGCTATATTATGAACTGAGATATGTTGTATATTGTTTTCTTAACAGTAACTGCTATATTATGAACTGAGATTTGTTGTATATTGTACTTAACAGTAACTGCTATATTATGAACTGAGATATGTTGTATATTGTACTTAAGAGTAACTGCTACATTATGAACCTAGATTTGTTGTATATTGTACTCTACAGTAACATCTACATTATGAACTGAGATATGTTGTATATTGTACTCTACAGTAACTGCTATATTATGAACTGAGATATGTTGTATATTGTACCCAACAGTAACTTCTACATTATGAACTGAGATATGTTGTATATTGTACTCAACAGTAACTGCTACATTATGAACTGAAATATGTTGTATATTGTACTCAATAGTGGCTGTTACATTATGAACTGAGAATTGTTGTATATTGTACTCAACAGTGGCTGTTACATTATGAACTGAGATATGTTTTATATTGTAGTCAACAGGAATTGCTACATTTTGTACTGAGAATTGTAGTATATTGTACTCAATAGTGGCTGTTATATTATGAACTGAGAATTGTTGTATATTGTACTCAATAGTGGCTGCTACATTATGAACTGAGAATTGTTGTATATTGTACTCAATAGTGGCTGCTACATTATGAACTGAGAATTGTTGTAAATTGTACTCAACAGTAACTGCTACATTATGAACTGAGAATTGTTGTACATTTTACTCAATAGTGGTCTACATTTTGAACTGAGAATTGTTGTATATTGTACTCAATAATGGCTGTTACATTATGAACTGAGATATGTTGTATATTGTAGTCAACAGGAATTGCTTCATTTTGAACTCAGAATTGTTGTATATTACACTTAGGAGTAGCTATTACATTATGAACTGGGATAAGCTCTATATTGTACTCAACCGCGTTTACTTTATTTTGAGTTTCTTTTAAGTCTTTAATCACGTATTTGGGGGATACTGATTTTAAGTACGTGACTTTCTTTATATCGCTTTTTTTCTTTTTGTTTGATGCTTTATCACAGGCATGCGCGTGCGCAAATTACACTTTTTACTAAAATTGTTCGTTTTGGATTCAGAATGCTTCTTAGCGGGTATTGCGGTGAATTCTCATTATTACATATTTAACAATAATCTAATATTTTCTGTATATCCTTGGTAATTATAGAGTATCTAAAAAGGAAAAGCTGTGTGGTAGATTTATGTAATGAAGATTTTACCTCTCGTAGTTCGTTTTGTGTGAAGTTTCCAGTAACGTTGACATTCTGAAGTTGCTTCGGTGTTTCTTTGATGTGTAGCAATAAACTCTTTATTGATGCGACGGGGAAGATTCAAAAATAAGGAATGTTCGGAAGTTTCAGGCCCCTTTCATAACGTTTTTGCTTTTTTACTAAGGGATTAGTAATGTGACTTTAAACACCCTGGAAGGCGACGTAGTTGAGGAGCCAGTAGAACGCATACCATTCCCACGGAAAGTACATCTACCCAGATGCAGATGCTGGCAGGCAAAAGGACCACCATGCCGACGACAGAGAACATGAACTGAATTTATTTGCATGCCTCAGCAACAGCTGATAACCTGCCGTAATATTTGGTCGCACAGGTTGGTAATCCGTATTTGTGGCTAATGATATATCTAGTATATTGTCTAATTCACTGATATGTACCACAATGTGGTAATTTTTACTTATAGCGGTGATATATCAAGTATATTGGTTAATTCACTGATATGTACCACAAGGTGGTAATCTGTACTTATAGCAGTGATATATCCAGTATATTGTCTAATTCACTTATATGTACCACAAGGTCGCAATCTGTACTTATAGCAGTGATATATCAGGTATATTGTCTAATTCACTTATATGTACCACAAGTTGGTAATCTGTACTTATAGCAGTGATATATTCAGTATATTGTCTAATTCACTGATATGTACCACAAGTTGGTAATCTGTACTTATAGCAGTGATATATCCAGTATATTGTCTAATTCACTGAAATGTACCACAAGTTGGTAATCTGTACTTATAGCAGTGATATATCAGGTATATTGTCTAATTCACTGATATGTACCACAAGTTGGTAATCTGTACTTATAGCAGTGATATATCAGGTATATTGGCTTATTCACTGATATGTACCACAAGGTGGTAATCTGTACTTATAGCAGTAATATATCCAGTATATTGTCTAATTCACTTATATGTACCACAAGGTCGCAATCTGTACTTATAGCAGTGATATATCCAGTATAATGTCTAATTCACTGATATGTACCACAAGTTGGTAGTCTGTACTTATAGCAGTGATATATCAGGTATATTGGCTTATTCACTGATATGTACCACTAGGTGGTAATCTGTACTTAAAGCAGTGATATATCAGGTATATTGGCTTATTCACTGATATGTACCACAAGGTACTAATCTGTACTTAAAGCAGTGATATATCAGGTATATTGGCTTATTCACTGATATGTACCACAAGATGCTAATCTGTACTTAAAGCAGTGATATATCAGGTATATTGGCTTATTCACTGATATGGACCACAAGGTCGCAATCTGTACTTATAGCAGTGATATATCCAGAACATTGTCTAATTCACTGATATGTACCACAAGGTACTAATCTGTAATTATAGCAGTGATATATCCAGAATGTTGTCTAATTCACTGATATGTACCACAAGGTGGCAATCTGTACTTATAGCAGTGATATATCAGGTATATTGTCTAATTCACTGATATGTACCACAAGGTCGCAATCTGTACTTATAGCAGTGATATATCAGGTATATTGTCTAATTCACTGATATGTACCACAAGGTCGCAATCTGTACTTATAGCATTGATATATCCAGTATATTGTCTAATTCACTAAAATGTACCTCAATGTGGCAATCTGCACTTATAGCAGTGATATATCAGGTATATTGGTTAATTCACTGATATGTACCACAAGGTGGTAATCTGTACTTATATCAGTGATATATCAGGTATATTCTCTAATTCACTGATATGTACCACAAGGTGGCAATCTGTACTTATAGCAGTGATATATCAGCTATATTGTCTAATTCACTGATATGTACCACAAAGTCGCAATATGTACTTATAACAGTGATATATCCAGTATATTGTCTAATTCACTGATATGTACCACAAGGTGGCTATCTGCACTTATAGCAGTGATATATCCAGTACATTGTCTAATTCACTGATATGTACCACAAGGTCGCAATATGTACTTATAGCAGTGATATATCCAGTATATTGTCTAATTCACTGATATGTACCACAAGGTGGCTATCTGCACTTATAGCAGTGATATATCAGGTATATTGGTTAATTCACTGATATGTACACCCAAGGTGGCAATCTGTACTTATAGCAGTGATATATCAGGTATATTGTCTAATTCACTGCTATGTACCACAAGGTGGTAATCTGTACTTATAGCAGTGATATATCCAGGATACTGGCTTATTCACTGATATGTACCACAAGGTGGTAATCTGAACTTATAGCAGTGATATATCAAGTATATTGGTTATTACACTGATATGTACACCCAAGGGGGTAATCTGTACTTATAGCCAGTGATATATCCGGTATTTTGTCTAATTGACTGATATGTACCATAAGGTGTTAATCTGTACTTATAGGAGTAATATATCCACCATATTGGTTAATTCACTGATTTGTACACCCAAGGTGTTAATCTGTACTTATAGCCAGGGATATATCCAGTATATTGTCTAATTAACTGATATGTACCAAAGGTGGTAATCTGTACTTATAGCAGTGATATATCGGGTATATTGGCTTATTCACTGATATGTACCACAAGGTGTTAATCTGTACTTATAGCAGTGATATATCAGGTATATTGGCTTATTCACTGATATGTACCACAAGGTGTTAATCTGTACTTATAGCAGTGATATATCAGGTATATTGTCTAATTCACTGATATGTACCACAAGGTGTTAATCTGTACTTATAACAGTGATATATCAAGTATATTTGTTAATTCACTGATTCGTACACCCAAGGTGGTAATCGGTACTTTTAGCCAGTGATATATCGGGTATATTGGCTTATTCACTGATATGTACCCGAAGGTGGTAATCCGTACTTATAGCAGTAATATATCCAGGATACTGGCTTATTCACTGATATGTACCACAAGGTGGTAATCTGTACTTATAGCAGTGATATATCAGTTATATTGTCTAATTCACTGATATGTACCACAAGGTGTTAATCTGTACCTATAGCAGTGATATATCCAATATATTGTCTAATTCACTGATATGTACCACAAGGTGGTAATCTGTACCTATAGCAGTGATATATCCAATATCTTGTCTAATTCACTGATATGTACAACAAGGTCGAAATCTGAACCTATAGCAGTGATATATCCAATATATTGTCTAATTCACTGATATGTACCACAAGGTGGTAATCTGTACTTATAGCAGTGATATATCAGGTATATTGGTATATTCACTAATATATACCACAAAGTGGTAATCTGTACTTATAGCAGTGATATATCAGGTATATTGGTTAATTCACTGATATGTACCACAAAGTGGTAATCTGTACTTATAGCAGTGATATATCAGGTATATTGGATAATTCACTGATATGTACCACAAAGTGGCAAACTGTACTTATAGCAGGGATATATCAGGTATATTGGTTAATTCACTCATATGTACCACAAAGTGGCAATCTGTACTTATAGCAGTGATATATCAGGTATATTGGATAATTCACTAATATGTACCACAGGGTTGCAATCTGTACTTATAGCAGTGATATATCAGGTATATTGGTTAATTCACTAATATGTACCACAAGGTGGCAATCTGTACTTATAGCAGTGATATATCAGGTATATTGGTTAATTCACTAATATGTACCACAAAGTGGTAATCTGTACTTATAGCAGTGATATATCAGGTATATTGGATAATTCACTGATATGTACCACAAAGTGGCAAACTGTACTTATAGCAGTGATATATCAGGTATATTGGATAATTCACTGATATGTACCACAAAGTGGTAATCTGTACTTATAGCAGTGATATATCAGGTATATTGGATAATTCACTAATATGTACCACAGGGTTGCAATCTGTACTTATATCAGTGATATATCAGGTATATTGGATAATTCACTGATATGTACCACAAAGTGGTAATCTGTACTTATAGCAGTGATATATCAGGTATATTGGATAATTCACTAATATGTACCACAGGGTTGCAATCTGTACTTATATCAGTGATATATCAGGTATATTGGATAATTCACTGATATGTACCACAAAGTGGTAATCTGTACTTATATCAGTGATATATCAGGTATATTGGATAATTCACTGAAATGTACCACAAAGTGGCAATCTGTACTTATAGCAGTGATATATCAGGTATATTGGATAATTCACTGATATGTACCACAAAGTGGCAATCTGTACTTATAGCAGTGATATATCAGGTATATTGGATAATTCACTGATATGTACCACAACGTGGCAATCTGTACTTATAGCAGTGATATATCAGGTATATTGGTTAATTCACTGATATGTACCACAAAGTGGCAATCTGTACTTATAGCAGTGATATATCAGGTATATTGGATAATTCACTGATATGTACCACAGGGTGGCAATCTGTACTTATAGCAGTGATATATCAGGTATATTGGTGAATTCACTGATATGTACCACAGGGTGGCAATCTGTACTTATAGCAGTCATATATCAGTTATATTTTCTAATTCACTGATATGTACCACAAGGTGTTAATCTGTACTTATAGCAGTGATATATCAGGTATATTGGTTAATTCACTGATATGTACCACAAAGTGTTAATCTGTACTTATAGCAGTCATATATCAGTTATATTTTCTAATTCACTGATATGTACCACAAGGTGGATATCTGTACTGATAGCAGTGATATATCCAGTATATTGTCTAATTCACTGATATGTACCACAATTTCGCAATCTGTACTTATAGCAGTGATATATCCAGGATATTGTAAAATTCACTTATATGTACCACAAGGTCGTAATCTGTACTTATAGCAGTGATATACCCAGTATATTAGCTAATTCACTGATATGTACCATAAGTTGGTAATCTGTACTTATAGCAAATATATATCAGGTATATTGGTTAATTCACTGATATGTACAAACAAGGTAGTAATCTGTACTTATAGCAGTGATATATCAGGTATATTGTCTAATTCACTGATATGTACCACAAAGAGGCAATCTGTACTTATAGCAGTGATATATCAGGTATATTGTCTAATTCACTGAAATGTACCACAAGGTGGTAATCTGTACTTATAGCAGTGACATATCAGGTATATTGTCTAATTCACTGACATGTACCACAAGGTCGCAATCTGTAGTTATAGCAGTGATACATCAGGTATATTGGTTAATTCACTGATACGTACCACAAGGTGGCAATCTGTACTTATAGCAGTGATATATCAGGTATATTGTTTAATTCACTGATATATATCACAAGGTGGCAATCTGTACTTATAGCAGTGATATATCAGGTATATTGTTTAATTCACTGATACGTACCACAAGGTGGCAATCTGTACTTATAGCAGTGATATATAAGGTATATTATTTAATTCACTGATATGTACCACAAGGTTGCAATCTGTACTTATAGCAGCGATATATCAGGTATATTGGTTAATTCATTGATATGTACCATAACTTGGTAATCTGTACTTATAGCGAAGATATATCAGGTATATTGGTTAATTCACTGATATGTACACCCAAGGTGGTAATCTGTACTTATAGCAGTGATATATCCAGAATATTGTCAAATTCACTTATATGTACCACAGGGTTGTAATCTGTACTTATAGCAGTGATATATCCAGGATATTGTCTAATTCACTGATGTGTACCACAAGGTGGCAATCTGTACTTATAGCAGTGATATATCAGGTATATTGTCTAATTCACTGAAATGTACCACAAGGTGGTAATCTGTACTTATATCAGTGATAAATCAGGTATATTGTCTAATTCACTGATATGTACCACAAGGTCGCAATCTGTACTTATAGCAGTGATATAATAGGTATATTGTTTAATTCACTGATATGTACCACAAGGTTGTAATCTGTACTTATATCAGTGATATATCAGGTATATTGTTTAATTCACTGATATGTACACCCAAGGTGGTAATCTGTACTTATAGCAGTGATATATCCAGAACATTGTCAAATTCACTTATTTTTACCACAGGGTTGTAATCTGTACTTATAGCAGTGATATATCCAGTTTATTGTCTAATTCACTGATATGTACCATTAGTTGGTAATCTGTACTTATAGCAGTGATGTATCCAGTTTATTGTCTAATTCACTGATATGTACCATTAGTTGGTAATCTGTACTTATAGCAAAAATATATCAGGTATATTAGTTAATTCACTGATATGTACACTCAAGGTGGTAATCTGTACTTATAGCAGTGATGTATCCGGTTAATTGTCTAATTCACTGATATGTACCATTAGTTGGTAATCTGTACTTATAGCAAAAATATATCAGGTATATTGATTAATTCACTGATATGTACACCCAAGGTTGTAATCTGTACTTATAGCAGTGATGTATCCAGTTTATTGTCTAATTCACTGACATGTACCACAAGGTCGCATTCTCTACTTATACCAGTGATATATCCTGGATACTTCCTTATTAACTGATATGTACCACAAGGTGGTAATCTGTACTTATAGCAGTGATATATCAAGTATATTGGTTAATTCACTGATTCGTACACCCAAGGTGGTAATCTGTACTTATAGCAGTGATATATCGGGTATATTAGCTTATTCACTGGTATGTACCACAAGGTGGTAATCTGTACTTATAGCAGTGATATATCAAGTATATTGGTTAATTCACTGATTCGTACACCCAAGGTGGTAATCTGTACTTATAGACAGTGATATATCCAGTATATTGTCTAATTCACTGATATATACAACAAGGTGGTAATCTGTACTTTTAGCAGTGATATATCCAGTATATTGTACAATTCACTGATATGTATCACAAGGTCGCAATCTGTACTTAAAGCAGTGATATCCATTATATTGTCTAATCACTAATATGTACAACACGGTCGAAATCTGAACCTATAGCAGTGATACATTCAATAAATTGTCTAATACACTGATATGTACCACAAGTTGGTGATCTGTACTTATAGCAGTGATATATCCAGTATATTGTCTAATTCACTGATATGTACAACAAGGTGGTAATCTGTACTTTTAGCAGTGATATATCCAGTATATTGTACAATTCACTGGTATGTACCACAAGGTGGTAATCTGTACTTATAGCAGTGATATATCAAGTATATTGGTTAGTTCACTGATTCGTACACCCAAGGTGGTAATCTGTACTTATAGCAGTGATATATCGGGTATATTAGCTTATTCACTGGTATGTACCACAAGGTGGTAATCTGTACTTATAGCAGTGATATATCAAGTATATTGGTTAATTCACTGATATGTACAACAAGGTGGTAATCTGTACTTTTAGCAGTGATATATCCAGTATATTGTACAATTCACTGGTATGTACCACAAGGTGGTAATCTGTACTTATAGCAGTGATATATCAAGGATATTGGTTAATTCACTGATATGTACCACAAGGTACTAATCTGTGCTTAAAGCAGTGATATATCCAGTTAACTGGCTTATTCACTGATATGTACCACAAGGTACTAATCTGTACTTATAGCAGTGATTTATCCAGTATACTGGCTTATTCACTGATATGTACCACAAGGTACTAATCTGTACTTATAGCAGTGATTTATCCAGTATACTGGCTTATTCACTGATATGTACCACAAGGTACTAATCTGTGCTTAAAGCAGTGATATATCCAGTATACTCGCTTATTCACTGATATGTACCACAAGGTACTAATCTGTACTTATAGCAGTGATTTATCCAGAAAATCGTCTAATTCACTGATATGTAGCACAAGGTGGTAATCTGTACTTACAGCAGTGATTAATCCAGAACGTCGTCTAATTCACTGATATGAACCACAAGGTCGCAATCTGTACTTATAGCTGTGATATATCCAGTATATTGGTTAATTCACTGATATGTACCACAAGGTGGTAACCTGTACTTACAGCAGTGATATATCAGGTATATTGGTTAATTCACTGATATGTAGCACAAGGTCGCATTCTGTACTTATAGCAGTGATATATCCAGGATACTGGCTTATTCACTGCTTTGTACCACAAGGTACTAATCTGTACTTATAGCAGTGATATATCCAGAACATTGTCTTATTCACTTATATGAACCACAAGGTCGCAATCTGTACTTATAGCAGTGATATATCCAGAACGTTGTCTAATTCACTGATATGAACCACAAGGTCGCAATCTGTACTTATAGCAGTGATATATCCAGAACATTGTCTAATTCACTGATATGTACCACAAGGTACTAATCTGTGCTTAAAGCAGTGATATATCCTGTATACTCGCTTATTCACTGATATGTACCACAAGGTACTAATCTGTACTTATAGCAGTGATTTATCCAGAACATCGTCTAATTCACTGATATGTAGCACAAGGTGGTAATCTGTACTTACAGCAGTGATATATCCAGAACGTTGTCTAATTCACTGATATGAACCACAAGGTCGCAATCTGTACTTATAGCTGTGATATATCCAGTATATTGGTTAATTCACTGATATGTACCACAAGGTGGTAACCTGTACTTACAGCAGTGATATATCAGGTATATTGGTTAATTCACTGATATGTAGCACAAGCTCGCAATCTGTACTTATAGCAGTGATATATCCAGGATACTGGCTTATTCACTGCTTTGTACCACAAGGTACTAATCTGTACTATAGCAGTGATATATCCAGAACGTTATCTAATTCACTGATATGAACCACAAGGTCGTAATCTGTACTTATAGCAGTGATATATCCAGAACGTTGTCTAATTCACTGATATGAACCACAAGGTCGCAATCTGTACTTATAGCAGTGATATATCCAGAACATTGTCTAGTTCACTGATATAAACCACAAGGTACTAATCTGTACTTATAGCAGTGATATATCCAGAACATTGTCTAATTCACTGATATGAACCACAAGGTCGCAATCTGTACTTATAGCAGTGATATATCCAGGATACTGGCTTATTCACTGCTTTGTACCACAAGGTACTAATCTGTACTTATAGCAGTGATATATCCAGAACATTGTCTAATTCACTGATATGAACCACAAGGTCGCAATCTGTACTTATAGCAGTGATATATCCAGAATAATGGCTTATTCACTGCTTTGTACCACAAGGACCTAATCTGTACTTATAGCAGTGATATATCCAGGAAACTGGCTTATTCACTGCTTTGTACCACACGGTACTCATCTGTACTTATAGCAGTGATATATCCAGAACATTGACTAATTCACTGATATGTATCACAAGGTGGCAATCTGTACTTATGGCAGTGATATATCAGGTATATTGTTTAATTCACTGATATGTACCACAAGGTGGCAATCTGTACTTTTAGCAGTGATATATCATGTATATTGTTTAATTCACTGATATGTACCACAAGGTTGCAATCTGTACTTATAGCAGTGATATATCAGGTATATTGGTTAATTCACTGATATGTACCATTGGTTGGTAATCTGTACTTATAGCAAAAATATATCAGGTATATTGGTTAATTCACTGATATGTACACCCAAGATGGTAATCTGTACTTATAGCAGTGATGTATCCAGTTTATTGTCTAATTCACTGATATGTACCATTAGTTGGTAATCTGTACTTATAGCAAAAATATATCAGGTATATTGGTTAATTTACTGATATGTACACCCAAGGTGGTAATCTGTACTTATAGCAGTGATGTATTCAGTTTATTGTCTAATTCACTGACATGTACCACAAGGTCGCAATCTCTACTTATAGCAGTGATATATCCTGGATACTTCCTTATTAACTGATATGTACCACAAGGTGGTAATCTGTACTTATAGCAGTGATATATCAAGTATATTGGTTAATTCACTGATTCGTACACCCACGGTGGTAATCTGTACTTATAGCCAGTGATATATCCAGTATATTGTCTAATTGACTGATATGTACAACAGGGTTGAAGTCTTGACTTATTACTGTGATATATCCAGTATATTGTCTAATTCACTGATATATACAACAAGGTGGTAATCTGTACTTTTAGCAGTGATATATCAGTATATTGTCAAATGCACTTACATATACCACAAGGTCGCAAACTGTACTTAAAGCAGTGATATCCATTATATTGTCTAATCACTAATATGTACAACACGGTCGAAATCTGAACCTATAGCAGTGATACATCCAATAAATTGTCTAATACACTGATATGTACCACAAGTTGGTGATCTGTACTTATAGCAGTGATATATCCAGTATATTGTCTAATTCACTGATATATACAACAAGGTGGTAATCTGTACTTTTAGCAGTGATATATCCAGTATATTGTACAATTCACTGATATGTATCACAAGGTCGCAATCTGTACTTAAAGCAGTGATATCCATTATATTGTCTAATCACTAATATGTACAACACGGTCGAAATCTGAACCTATAGCAGTGATACATCCAATAAATTGTCTAATACACTGATATGTACCACAAGTTGGTGATCTGTACTTATAGCAGTGATATATCCAGTATATTGTCTAATTCACTGATATGTACAACAAGGTGGTAATCTGTACTTTTAGCAGTGATATATCCAATATGTTGTCTAATTCACTGATATGTACCACAAGGTGGTAATCTGTACCTATAGCAGTGATATATCCAATATCTTGTCTAATTCACTGATATATACAACAAGGTGGTAATCTGTACCTATAGCAGTGATTTATCCAGTATATTGTCTAATTCACTGATATGTACAACACGGTCGAAATCAGTACATATAGCAGTGATATATCCAATATGTTGTCTAATTCACTGATATGTACCACAAGGTGGTAATCTGTACCTATAGCAGTGATATATCCAATATCTTGTCTAATTCACTGATATGTACAACAAGGTCGAAATCTGAACCTATAGCAGTGATATATCCAATATATTGTCTAATTCACTGATATGTACCACAGGGTGGCAATCGGTACTTATAGCAGTGATATATCAGGTATATTGGTTAATTCACTGATATGTACGACAAGGTGGCAATCTGTACTTATAGCAGTGATATATCAGGTATATTGTTTAATTCACTGATATGTACCACAGGGTGGCAATCTGTACTTATTACAGTGACATATCAGGTATATTGTTTAATTCACTGATATGTACCACAGGGTGGCAATCTGTACTTATTACAGTGATATATCAGGTATATTGTTTAATTCACTGATATGTACCACAGGGTGGCAATCTGTACTTATTACAGTGATATATCAGGTATATTGTTTAATTCACTGATATGTACCACAGGGTGGCAATCTGTACTTATAGCAGTGATATATCAGGTATATTGTTTAATTCACTGATATGTACCACAGGGTGGCAATCTGTACTTATTACAGTGATATATCAGGTATATTGTTTAATTCACTGATATGTACCACAGGGTGGCAATCTGTACTTATTACAGTGATATATCAGGTTTATTAGTTAATTCACTAATATGTACCACAAAGTGTTAATCTGTACTTATAGCAGTCATATATGTCAGGTATATTTTCTAACTCACTCATATGTACCACAAGGTGAATATCTGTACTTATCGCAGTGATTTATCAGGTATACTGGTTAATTCAGTGATATGTACCACAAGGTGGCAATCTGTAGTTATAGCTGTGATATATCCAGGGTATTGGTTAATTCACTGATATGTACCACAAGGCGGCAATCTGTACTTATAGCAGTGATATATGAAGGATACTGGCTTATTCACTGCTTTGTACCACAAGGTACTAATCTGTACTTATACCAGTGAAATATCCAGAACATTGTCTAATTCACTGATATGTACCACAAGTTCGCAATCTGTACTTATAGCAGTGTTATATCCAGAATATTGTCTTATTCACTGATATGTACCACAAGGTCGGAATCTGTACTTATAGCAGTGATATATCCAGGATACTGGCTTATTCTTTGCTTTGTACCCCAAGGTACTAATCTGCACTTATAGCAGTGATATATCCAGTACATTGTCTGATTCACTGATATGTACAAGAAGGTGGTAATCTGTACTTATAGCAGTGATATATCCAGAACATTGTCTAATTCACTGATATGTACCAGAAGGTGATAACCTGTACTTATAGCAGTAATATATCCAGTTTATTGTCTAATTCATTGATATGTACCACAAGGTGGTAACCTGTACTTATAGCAGTGATATATCCAGGATACTGGCTTATTCACTGCTTTGTACCACAAGGTACTAATCTGTACTATAGCAGTGATATATCCAGAACATTATCTAATTCACTGATATGAACCACAAGGTCGTAATCTGTACTTATAGCAGTGATATATCCAGGATAATGGCTTATTCACTGCTTTGTACCACAAGGAACTAATCTGTACTTATAGCAGTGATATATCCAGGAAACTGGCTTATTCACTGCTTTGTACCACAAGGTACTCATCTGTACTTATAGCTATGATATATCCAGAACATTGACTAATTCACTGATATGTATCACAAGGTGGCAATCTGTACTTATAGCAGTGATATATCAGGTATATTGGTTAATTCACTAATATGTACCACAAAGTGGCAATCTGTACTTATAGCAGTGATATATCAGGTATATTGGTTAATTCACTAATATGTACCACAAAGTGGTAATCTGTACTTATAGCAGTGATAT
Source organism: Deroplatys truncata (assembly GCA_030765065.1). Classification (NCBI taxonomy): domain Eukaryota; kingdom Metazoa; phylum Arthropoda; class Insecta; order Mantodea; family Mantidae; genus Deroplatys; species Deroplatys truncata. The sequence goes on along the minus strand of CM060975.1, from coordinate 333,005,534 downwards.
ATCAGGTATATTGGATAATTCACTGATATGTACCACAAAGTGGTAATCTGTACTTATAGCAGTGATATATCAGGTATATTGGATAATTCACTAATATGTACCACAGGGTTGCAATCTGTACTTATATCAGTGATATATCAGGTATATTGGATAATTCACTGATATGTACCACAAAGTGGTAATCTGTACTTATAGCAGTGATATATCAGGTATATTGGATAATTCACTAATATGTACCACAGGGTTGCAATCTGTACTTATATCAGTGATATATCAGGTATATTGGATAATTCACTGATATGTACCACAAAGTGGTAATCTGTACTTATATCAGTGATATATCAGGTATATTGGATAATTCACTGAAATGTACCACAAAGTGGCAATCTGTACTTATAGCAGTGATATATCAGGTATATTGGATAATTCACTGATATGTACCACAAGGTGGCAATCTGTACTTATAGCAGTGATATATCAGGTATATTGGATAATTCACTGATATGTACCACAACGTGGCAATCTGTACTTATAGCAGTGATATATCAGGTATATTGGTTAATTCACTGATATGTACCACAAAGTGGCAATCTGTACTTATAGCAGTGATATATCAGGTATATTGGATAATTCACTGATATGTACCACAGGGTGGCAATCTGTACTTATAGCAGTGATATATCAGGTATATTGGTGAATTCACTGATATGTACCACAGGGTGGCAATCTGTACTTATAGCAGTCATATATCAGTTATATTTTCTAATTCACTGATATGTACCACAAGGTGTTAATCTGTACTTATAGCAGTGATATATCAGGTATATTGGTTAATTCACTGATATGTACCACAAAGTGTTAATCTGTACTTATAGCAGTCATATATCAGTTATATTTTCTAATTCACTGATATGTACCACAAGGTGGATATCTGTACTGATAGCAGTGATATATCCAGTATATTGTCTAATTCACTGATATGTACCACAATTTCGCAATCTGTACTTATAGCAGTGATATATCCAGGATATTGTAAAATTCACTTATATGTACCACAAGGTCGTAATCTGTACTTATAGCAGTGATATACCCAGTATATTAGCTAATTCACTGATATGTACCATAAGTTGGTAATCTGTACTTATAGCAAATATATATCAGGTATATTGGTTAATTCACTGATATGTACAAACAAGGTAGTAATCTGTACTTATAGCAGTGATATATCAGGTATATTGTCTAATTCACTGATATGTACCACAAAGAGGCAATCTGTACTTATAGCAGTGTTATATCAGGTATATTGTCTAATTCACTGAAATGTACCACAAGGTGGTAATCTGTACTTATAGCAGTGACATATCAGGTATATTGTCTAATTCACTGACATGTACCACAAGGTCGCAATCTGTAGTTATAGCAGTGATATATCAGGTATATTGGTTAATTCACTGATACGTACCACAAGGTGGCAATCTGTACTTATAGCAGTGATATATCAGGTATATTGTTTAATTCACTGATATATATCACAAGGTGGCAATCGTACTTATAGCAGTGATATATCAGGTATATTGTTTAATTCACTGATACGTACCACAAGGTGGCAATCTGTACTTATAGCAGTGATATATAAGGTATATTATTTAATTCACTGATATGTACCACAAGGTTGCAATCTGTACTTATAGCAGCGATATATCAGGTATATTGGTTAATTCATTGATATGTACCATAACTTGGTAATCTGTACTTATAGCGAAGATATATCAGGTATATTGGTTAATTCACTGATATGTACACCCAAGGTGGTAATCTGTACTTATAGCAGTGATATATCCAGAATATTGTCAAATTCACTTATATGTACCACAGGGTTGTAATCTGTACTTATAGCAGTGATATATCCAGGATATTGTCTAATTCACTGATGTGTACCACAAGGTGGCAATCTGTACTTATAGCAGTGATCTATCAGGTATATTGTCTAATTCACTGAAATGTACCACAAGGTGGTAATCTGTACTTATATCAGTGATAAATCAGATATATTGTCTAATTCACTGATATGTACCACAAGGTCGCAATCTGTACTTATAGCAGTGATATAATAGGTATATTGTTTAATTCACTGATATGTACCACAAGGTTGTAATCTGTACTTATATCAGTGATATATCAGGTATATTGTTTAATTCACTGATATGTACACCCAAGGTGGTAATCTGTACTTATAGCAGTGATATATCCAGAACATTGTCAAATTCACTTATTTTTACCACAGGGTTGTAATCTGTACTTATAGCAGTGATATATCCAGTTTATTGTCTAATTCACTGATATGTACCATTAGTTGGTAATCTGTACTTATAGCAGTGATGTATCCAGTTTATTGTCTAATTCACTGATATGTACCATTAGTTGGTAATCTGTACTTATAGCAAAAATATATCAGGTATATTAGTTAATTCACTGATATGTACACTCAAGGTGGTAATCTGTACTTATAGCAGTGATGTATCCGGTTTATTGTCTAATTCACTGATATGTACCATTAGTTGGTAATCTGTACTTATAGCAAAAATATATCAGGTATATTGGTTAATTCACTGATATGTACACCCAAGGTTGTAATCTGTACTTATAGCAGTGATGTATCCAGTTTATTGTCTAATTCACTGACATGTACCACAAGGTCGCATTCTCTACTTATACCAGTGATATATCCTGGATACTTCCTTATTAACTGATATGTACCACAAGGTGGTAATCTGTACTTATAGCAGTGATATATCAAGTATATTGGTTAATTCACTGATTCGTACACCCAAGGTGGTAATCTGTACTTATAGCAGTGATATATCGGGTATATTAGCTTATTCACTGGTATGTACCACAAGGTGGTAATCTGTACTTATAGCAGTGATATATCAAGTATATTGGTTAATTCACTGATTCGTACACCCAAGGTGGTAATCTGTACTTATAGACAGTGATATATCCAGTATATTGTCTAATTCACTGATATATACAACAAGGTGGTAATCTGTACTTTTAGCAGTGATATATCCAGTATATTGTACAATTCACTGATATGTATCACAAGGTCGCAATCTGTACTTAAAGCAGTGATATCCATTATATTGTCTAATCACTAATATGTACAACACGGTCGAAATCTGAACCTATAGCAGTGATACATTCAATAAATTGTCTAATACACTGATATGTACCACAAGTTGGTGATCTGTACTTATAGCAGTGATATATCCAGTATAATGTCTAATTCACTGATATGTACAACAAGGTGGTAATCTGTACTTTTAGCAGTGATATATCCAGTATATTGTACAATTCACTGGTATGTACCACAAGGTGGTAATCTGTACTTATAGCAGTGATATATCAAGTATATTGGTTAGTTCACTGATTCGTACACCCAAGGTGGTAATCTGTACTTATAGCAGCGATATATCGGGTATATTAGCTTATTCACTGGTATGTACCACAAGGTGGTAATCTGTACTTATAGCAGTGATATATCAAGTATATTGGTTAATTCACTGATATGTACAACAAGGTGGTAATCTGTACTTTTAGCAGTGATATATCCAGTATATTGTACAATTCACTGGTATGTACCACAAGGTGGTAATCTGTACTTATAGCAGTGATATATCAAGGATATTGGTTAATTCACTGATATGTACCACAAGGTACTAATCTGTGCTTAAAGCAGTGATATATCCAGTTAACTGGCTTATTCACTGATATGTACCACAAGGTACTAATCTGTACTTATAGCAGTGATTTATCCAGTATACTGGCTTATTCACTGATATGTACCACAAGGTACTAATCTGTACTTATAGCAGTGATTTATCCAGTATACTGGCTTATTCACTGATATGTACCACAAGGTACTAATCTGTGCTTAAAGCAGTGATATATCCAGTATACTCGCTTATTCACTGATATGTACCACAAGGTACTAATCTGTACTTATAGCAGTGATTTATCCAGAACATCGTCTAATTCACTGATATGTAGCACAAGGTGGTAATCTGTACTTGCAGCAGTGATATATCCAGAACGTTGTCTAATTCACTGATATGAACCACAAGGTCGCAATCTGTACTTATAGCTGTGATATATCCAGTATATTGATTAATTCACTGATATGTACCACAAGGTGGTAACCTGTACTTACAGCAGTGATATATCAGGTATATTGGTTAATTCACTGATATGTAGCACAAGGTCGCATTCTGTACTTATAGCAGTGATATATCCAGGATACTGGCTTATTCACTGCTTTGTACCACAAGGTACTAATCTGTACTTATAGCAGTGATATATCCAGAACATTGTCTTATTCACTTATATGAACCACAAGGTCGCAATCTGTACTTATAACAGTGATATATCCAGAACGTTGTCTAATTCACTGATATGAACCACAAGGTCGCAATCTGTACTTATAGCAGTGATATATCCAGAACATTGTCTAATTCACTGATATGTACCACAAGGTACTAATCTGTGCTTAAAGCAGTGATATATCCAGTATACTCGCTTATTCACTGATATGTACCACAAGGTACTAATCTGTACTTATAGCAGTGATTTATCCAGAACATCGTCTAATTCACTGATATGTAGCACAAGGTGGTAATCTGTACTTACAGCAGTGATATATCCAGAACGTTGTCTAATTCACTGATATGAACCACAAGGTCGCAATCTGTACTTATAGCTGTGATATATCCAGTATATTGGTTAATTCACTGATATGTACCACAAGGTGGTAACCTGTACTTACAGCAGTGATATATCAGGTATATTGGTTAATTCACTGATATGTAGCACAAGCTCGCAATCTGTACTTATAGCAGTGATATATCCAGGATACTGGATTATTCACTGCTTTGTACCACAAGGTACTAATCTGTACTATAGCAGTGATATATCCAGAACATTATCTAATTCACTGATATGAACCACAAGGTCGTAATCTGTACTTATAGCAGTGATATATCCAGAACGTTGTCTAATTCACTGATATGAACCACAAGGTCGCAATCTGTACTTATAGCAGTGATATATCCAGAACATTGTCTAGTTCACTGATATAAACCACAAGGTACTAATCTGTACTTATAGCAGTGATATATCCAGAACATTGTCTAATTCTCTGATATGAACAACAAGGTCGCAATCTGTACTTATAGCAGTGATATATCCAGGATACTGGCTTATTCACTGCTTTGTACCACAAGGTACTAATCTGTACTTATAGCAGTGATATATCCAGAACATTGTCTAATTCACTGATATGAACCACAAGGTCGCAATCTGTACTTATAGCAGTGATATATCCAGAATAATGGCTTATTCACTGCTTTGTACCACAAGGACCTAATCTGTACTTATAGCAGTGATATATCCAGGAAACTGGCTTATTCACTGCTTTGTACCACACGGTACTCATCTGTACTTATAGCAGTGATATATCCAGAACATTGACTAATTCACTGATATGTATCACAAGGTGGCAATCTGTACTTATAGCAGTGATATATCAGGTATATTGTTTAATTCACTGATATGTACCACAAGGTGGCAATCTGTACTTTTAGCAGTGATATATCATGTATATTGTTTAATTCACTGATATGTACCACAAGGTTGCAATCTGTACTTATAGCAGTGATATATCAGGTATATTGGTTAATTCACTGATATGTACCATTGGTTGGTAATCTGTACTTATAGCAAAAATATATCAGGTATATTGGTTAATTCACTGATATGTACACCCAAGATGGTAATCTGTACTTATAGCAGTGATGTATCCAGTTTATTGTCTAATTCACTGATATGTACCATTAGTTGGTAATCTGTACTTATAGCAAAAATATATCAGGTATATTGGTTAATTTACTGATATGTACACCCAAGGTGGTAATCTGTACTTATAGCAGTGATGTATTCAGTTTATTGTCTAATTCACTGACATGTACCACAAGGTCGCAATCTCTACTTATAGCAGTGATATATCCTGGATACTTCCTTATTAACTGATATGTACCACAAGGTGGTAATCTGTACTTATAGCAGTGATATATCAAGTATATTGGTTAATTCACTGATTCGTACACCCACGGTGGTAATCTGTACTTATAGCCAGTGATATATCCAGTATATTGTCTAATTGACTGATATGTACAACAGGGTTGAAGTCTTGACTTATTACTGTGATATATCCAGTATATTGTCTAATTCACTGATATATACAACAAGGTGGTAATGTGTACTTTTAGCAGTGATATATCAGTATATTGTCAAATGCACTTACATATACCACAAGGTCGCAAACTGTACTTAAAGCAGTGATATCCATTATATTGTCTAATCACTAATATGTACAACACGGTCGAAATCTGAACCTATAGCAGTGATACATCCAATAAATTGTCTAATACACTGATATGTACCACAAGTTGGTGATCTGTACTTATAGCAGTGATATATCCAGTATATTGTCTAATTCACTGATATATACAACAAGGTGGTAATCTGTACTTTTAGCAGTGATATATCCAGTATATTGTACAATTCACTGATATGTATCACAAGGTCGCAATCTGTACTTAAAGCAGTGATATCCATTATATTGTCTAATCACTAATATGTACAACACGGTCGAAATCTGAACCTATAGCAGTGATACATCCAATAAATTGTCTAATACACTGATATGTACCACAAGTTGGTGATCTGTACTTATAGCAGTGATATATCCAGTATATTGTCTAATTCACTGATATGTACAACAAGGTGGTAATCTGTACTTTTAGCAGTGATATATCCAATATGTTGTCTAATTCACTGATATGTACCACAAGGTGGTAATCTGTACCTATAGCAGTGATATATCCAATATCTTGTCTAATTCACTGATATATACAACAAGGTGGTAATCTCTACCTATAGCAGTGATATATCCAGTATATTGTCTAATTCACTGATATGTACAACACGGTCGAAATCAGTACATATAGCAGTGATATATCCAATATGTTGTCTAATTCACTGATATGTACCACAAGGTGGTAATCTGTACCTATAGCAGTGATATATCCAATATCTTGTCTAATTCACTGATATGTACAACAAGGTCGAAATCTGAACCTATAGCAGTGATATATCCAATATATTGTCTAATTCACTGATATGTACCACAGGGTGGCAATCGGTACTCATAGCAGTGATATATCAGGTATATTGGTTAATTCACTGATATGTACGACAAGGTGGCAATCTGTACTTATAGCAGTGATATATCAGGTATATTGTTTAATTCACTGATATGTACCACAGGGTGGCAATCTGTACTTATTACAGTGATATATCAGGTATATTGTTTAATTCACTGATATGTACCACAGGGTGGCAATCTGTACTTATTACAGTGATATATCAGGTATATTTTTTAATTCACTGATATGTACCACAGGGTGGCAATCTGTACTTATTACAGTGATATATCAGGTATATTGTTTAATTCACTGATATGTACCACAGGGTGGCAATCTGTACTTATAGCAGTGATATATCAGGTATATTGTTTAATTCACTGATATGTACCACAGGGTGGCAATCTGTACTTATTACAGTGATATATCAGGTATATTGTTTAATTCACTGATATGTACCACAGGGTGGCAATCTGTACTTATTACAGTGATATATCAGGTTTATTAGTTAATTCACTAATATGTACCACAAAGTGTTAATCTGTACTTATAGCAGTCATATATGTCAGGTATATTTTCTAAGTCACTCATATGTACCACAAGGTGAATATCTGTACTTATCGCAGTGATTTATCAGGTATACTGGTTAATTCACTGATATGTACCACAAGGTGGCAATCTGTAGTTATAGCTGTGATATATCCAGGGTATTGGTTAATTCACTGATATGTACCACAAGGTGGCAATCTGTACTTATAGCAGTGATATATGAAGGATACTGGCTTATTCACTGCTTTGTACCACAAGGTACTAATCTGTACTTATACCAGTGAAATATCCAGAACATTGTCTAATTCACTGATATGTACCACAAGTTCGCAATCTGTACTTATAGCTGTGTTATATCCAGAATATTGTCTTATTCACTGATATGTACCACAAGGTCGGAATCTGTACTTATAGCAGTGATATATCCAGGATACTGGCTTATTCTTTGCTTTGTACCCCAAGGTACTAATCTGCACTTATAGCAGTGATATATCCAGTACATTGTCTGATTCACTGATATGTACCAGAAGGTGGTAATCTGTACTTATAGCAGTGATATATCCAGAACATTGTCTAATTCACTGATATGTACCAGAAGGTGGTAACCTGTACTTATAGCAGTAATATATCCAGTTTATTGTCTAATTCATTGATATGTACCACAAGGTGGTAACCTGTACTTATAGCAGTGATATATCCAGTATATTGTCTAATTCATTAATATGTACCAAAAGGTCGCAATCTGTACTTATAGCAGTGATATATCCAGGATACTGGCTTATTCACTGCTTTGTACCACAAGGTACTAATCTGTACTATAGCAGTGATATATCCAGAACATTATCTAATTCACTGATATGAACCACAAGGTCGTAATCTGTACTTATAGCAGTGATATATCCAGAACGTTGTCTAATTCACTGATATGAACCACAAGGTCGCAATCTGTACTTATAGCAGTGATATATCCAGAACATTGTCTAGTTCACTGATATAAACCACAAGGTACTAATCTGTACTTATAGCAGTGATATATCCAGAACATTGTCTAATTCACTGATATGAACCACAAGGTCGCAATCTGTACTTATAGCAGTGATATATCCAGGATACTGGCTTATTCACTGCTTTGTACCACAAGGTACTAATCTGTACTTATAGCAGTGATATATCCAGAACATTGTCTAATTCACTGATATGAACCACAAGGTCGCAATCTGTACTTATAGCAGTGATATATCCAGAATAATGGCTTATTCACTGCTTTGTACCACAAGGACCTAATCTGTACTTATAGCAGTGATATATCCAGGAAACTGGCTTATTCACTGCTTTGTACCACAAGGTACTCATCTGTACTTATAGCAGTGATATATCCAGAACATTGACTAATTCACTGATATGTATCACAAGGTGGCAATCTGTACTTATAGCAGTGATATATCAGGTATATTGTTTAATTCACTGATATGTACCACAAGGTGGCAATCTGTACTTTTAGCAGTGATATATCATGTATATTGTTTAATTCACTGATATGTACCACAAGGTTGCAATCTGTACTTATAGCAGTGATATATCAGGTATATTGGTTAATTCACTGATATGTACCATTAGTTGGTAATCTGTACTTATAGCAAAAATATATCAGGTATATTGGTTAATTCACTGATATGTACACCCAAGATGGTAATCTGTACTTATAGCAGTGATGTATCCAGTTTATTGTCTAATTCACTGATATGTACCATTAGTTGGTAATCTGTACTTATAGCAAAAATATATCAGGTATATTGGTTAATTTACTGATATGTACACCCAAGGTGGTAATCTGTACTTATAGCAGTGATGTATTCAGTTTATTGTCTAATTCACTGACATGCACCACAAGGTCGCAATCTCTACTTATAGCAGTGATATATCCAGTATATTGTCTAATTCATTAATATGTACCAAAAGGTCGCAATCTGTACTTATAGCAGTGATATATCCAGGATACTGGCTTATTCACTGCTTTGTACCACAAGGTACTAATCTGCACTTATAGCAGTGATATATCCAGTACATTGTCTAATTCACTGATAGGTACCAGAAGGTGGTAATCTGTACTTATAGCAGTGATATATCCAGTATATTGTCTAATTCATTGATATGAACCACAAGGTTGCAATCTGTACTTATAGCAGTGATATATAAATACAGTTTATTACCTAATACACTGATATGTACCACTAGGTCGCAATCTGTACTTATAGCAGTGGTATATAATGGATACTGTCTTATTCACTGCTTTGTACCACAAGGTACTAATCTGTACTTATAGCAGTGATATATCCAGGATACTGGCTTATTCACTGATATATACCACAAGGTCGTTATCTGTACTTATAGCAGTGATATATTCAGAACATTTTCTAATTCACTGATATGTACCACAAGGTGGTAATCTGTACTTATAGCAGTGATATATCAGGTATATTGGTTAATTCACTGATATGAACCACAAGGTCGCAATCTGTACTTATAGCAGTGATATATCAAGGATACATTCTTATTCACTGATATGTACCACAAGGTACTAATCTGTACTTATAGCAGTGATATATCCAGTATACTGGCTTATTCACTGCTTTGTACCACAAGGTACTAATCTGTACTTATAGCAGTGATATATCCAGGATACTGGCTTTTTCACTGATATGTACCACAAGGTACTAATCTGTGCTTAAAGCAGTGATATATCCAGTATACTCGCTTATTCACTGATATGTACCACAAGGTACTAATCTGTGCTTAAAGCAGTGATATATCCAGTATACTCGCTTATTCACTGATATGTACCACAAGGTACTAATCTGTACTTATAGCAGTGATATATCCAGTATACTCGCTTATTCACTGATATGTACCACAAGGTACTAATCTGTGCTTAAAGCAGTGATATATCCAGTATACTCGCTTATTCACTGATATGTACCACAACGTACTAATCTGTACTTATAGCAGTGATTTATCCAGAACATTGTCTAATTCACTGATATGTAGCACAAGGTGGTAATCTGTACTTACAGCAGTGATATATCCAGAACGTTGTCTAATTCACTGATATGAACCACAAGGTCGCAATCTGTACTTATAGCTGTGATATATCTAGTATATTGGTTAATTCACTGATATGTACCACAAGGTGGTAATCTGTACTTACAGCAGTGATATATCAAGTATATTGGTTAATTCACTGATACGTAGCACAAGGTCGCAATCTGTATTTATAGCAGCGATATATCCAGGATACTGTCTTATTCACTGCTTTGTACCACAAGGTACTAATCTGTACTTATAGCAGTGATATATCCAGGATACTGGCTTATTCACTGCTTTGTACCACAAGGTACTAATCTGTACTTATAGCAGTGATATATCCAGAACATTGTCTAGTTCACTGATATGAACCACAAGGTCGCAATCTGTACTTATAGCAGTGATATATCCAGGATAATGGCTTATTCACTGCTTTGTGCCACAAGGAACTAATCTGTACTTATAGCAGTGATATATCCAGGAAACTGGCTTATTCACTGCTTTGTACCACAAGGAACTAATCTGTACTTATAGCAGTGATATATCCTGGATACTTCCTTATTAACTGATATGTACCACAAGGTGGTAATCTGTACTTATAGCAGTGATATATCAAGTATATTGGTTAATTCACTGATTCGTACACCCACGGTGGTAATCTGTACTTATAGCCAGTGATATATCCAGTATATTGTCTAATTGACTGATATGTACAACAGGGTTGAAGTCTTGACTTATTACTGTGATATATCCAGTATATTGTCTAATTCACTGATATATACAACAAGGTGGTAATCTGTACTTTTAGCAGTGATATATCAGTATATTGTCAAATGCACTTACATATACCACAAGGTCGCAAACTGTACTTAAAGCAGTGATATCCATTATATTGTCTAATCACTAATATGTACAACACGGTCGAAATCTGAACCTATAGCAGTGATACATCCAATAAATTGTCTAATACACTGATATGTACCACAAGTTGGTGATCTGTACTTATAGCAGTGATATATCCAGTATATTGTCTAATTCACTGATATATACAACAAGGTGGTAATCTGTACTTTTAGCAGTGATATATCCAGTATATTGTACAATTAACTGATATGTATCACAAGGTCGCAATCTGTACTTAAAGCAGTGATATCCATTATATTGTCTAATCACTAATATGTACAACACGGTCGAAATCTGAACCTATAGCAGTGATACATCCAATAAATTGTCTAATACACTGATATGTACCACAAGTTGGTGATCTGTACTTATAGCAGTGATATATCCAGTATATTGTCTAATTCACTGATATGTACAACAAGGTGGTAATCTGTACTTTTAGCAGTGATATATCCAATATGTTGTCTAATTCACTGATATGTACCACAAGGTGGAAATCTGTACCTATAGCAGTGATATATCCAATATCTTGTCTAATTCACTGATATATACAACAAGGTGGTAATCTGTACCTATAGCAGTGATATATCCAGTATATTGTCTAATTCACTGATATGTACAACACGGTCGAAATCAGTACATATAGCAGTGATATATCCAATATGTTGTCTAATTCACTGATATGTACCACAAGGTGGTAATCTGTACCTATAGCAGTGATATATCCAATATCTTGTCTAATTCACTGATATGTACAACAAGGTCGAAATCTGAACCTATAGCAGTGATATATCCAATATCATGTCTAATTCACTGATATGTACCACAGGGTGGCAATCGGTACTCATAGCAGTGATATATCAGGTATATTGGTTAATTCACTGATATGTACGACAAGGTGGCAATCTGTACTTATAGCAGTGATATATCAGGTATATTGTTTAATTCACTGATATGTACCACAGGGTGGCAATCTGTACTTATTACAGTGATATATCAGGTATATTGTTTAATTCATTGATATGAACCACAAGGTTGCAATCTGTACTTATAGCAGTGATATATAAATACAGTTTATTACCTAATACACTGATATGTACCACTAGGTCGCAATCTGTACTTATAGCAGTGGTATATAATGGATACTGGCTTATTCACTGCTTTGTACCACAAGGTACTAATCTGTACTTATAGCAGTGATATATCCAGGATACTGGCTTATTCACTGATATATACCACCAGGTCGTTATCTGTACTTATAGCAGTGATATATTCAGAACATTTTCTAATTCACTGATATGTACCACAAGGTGGTAATCTGTACTTATAGCAGTGATATATCAGGTATATTGGTTAATTCACTGATATGAACCACAAGGTCGCAATCTGTACTTATAGCAGTGATATATCAAGGATACATTCTTATTCACTGATATGTACCACAAGGTACTAATCTGTACTTATAGCAGTGATATATCCAGTATACTGGCTTATTCACTGCTTTGTACCACAAGGTACTAATCTGTACTTATAGCAGTGATATATCCAGGATACTGGCTTTTTCACTGATATGTACCACAAGGTACTACTCTGTGCTTAAAGCAGTGATATATCCAGTATACTCGCTTATTCACTGATATGTACCACAAGGTACTAATCTGTACTTATAGCAGTGATTTATCCAGAACATTGTCTAATTCACTGATATGTAGCACAAGGTGGTAATCTGTACTTACAGCAGTGATATATCCAGAACTCTGTCTAATTCACTGATATGAACCACAAGGTCGCAATCTGTACTTATAGCTGTGATATACCTAGTATATTGGTTAATTCACTGATATGTACCACAAGGTGGTAATCTGTACTTACAGCAGTGATATATCAAGTATATTGGTTAATTCACTGATACGTAGCACAAGGTCGCAATCTGTACTTATAGCAGTGATATATCCAGGATACTGGCTTATTCACTGCTTTGTACCACAAGGTACTAATCTGTACTTATAGCAGTGATATATCCAGAACATTGTCTAGTTCACTGATATGAACCACAAGGTCGCAATCTGTACTTATAGCAGTGATATATCCAGGATAATGGCTTATTCACTGCTTTGTACCACAAGGAACTAATCTGTACTTATAGCAGTGATATATCCAGGAAACTGGCTTATTCACTGCTTTGTACCACAAGGTACTCATCTGTACTTATAGCAGTGATATATCCAGAACATTGACTAATTCACTGATATGTACCACAAGGTCGCAATCTGTACTTATAGCAGTGATATATCCAGGATACTGGCTTATTCACTGATATGTACCACAAGGTCGTAATCTGTACTTATAGCAGTGATATATTCAGAACATTTTCCAATTCACTGATATGTACCACAAGGTGGTAATCTGTACTTATAGCAGTGATATATCAGGTATATTGGTTAATTCACTGATATGAACCACAAGGTCGCAATCTGTACTTATAGCAGTGATATATCAAGGATACATTCTTATTCACTGATATGTACCACAAGGTACTAATCTGTACTTATAGCAGTGATATATCCAGTATACTGGCTTATTCACTGCTTTGTACCACAAGGTACTAATCTGTACTTATAGCACTGATATATCCAGGATACTGCCTTTTTCACTGATATGTACCACAAGGTACTAATCTGTGCTTAAAGCAGTGATATATCCAGTATACTCGCTTATTTACTGATATGTACCACAAGGTACTAATCTGTACTTATAGCAGTGATTTATCCAGAACATTGTCTAATTCACTGATATGTAGCACAAGGTGGTAATCTGTACTTACAGCAGTGATATATCCAGAACGTTGTCTAATTCACTGATATGAACCACAAGGTCGCAATCTGTACTTATAGCTTTGATATATCTAGTATATTGGTTAATTCACTGATATGTACCACAAGGTGGTAATCTGTACTTACAGCAGTGATATATCAAGTATATTGGTTAATTCACTGATACGTAGCACAAGGTCGCAATCTGTATTTATAGCAGCGATATATCCAGGATATTGGCTTATTCACTGCTTTGTACCACAAGGTACTAATCTGTACTTATAGCAGTGATATATCCAGAACATTGTCTTATTCACTGATATGAACCACAAGGTCGCAATCTGTACTTATAGCAGTGATATATCCAGAACGTTGTCTAATTCACTGATATGAACCACAAGGTCGCAATCTGTACTTATAGCAGTGATATATCCAGAACATTGTCTAATTCACTGATATGAACCACAAGGTACTAATCTGTACTTATAGCAGTGATATATCCAGAACATTGTCTAGTTCACTGATATGAACCACAGGGTCGCAATCTGTACTTATAGCATTGATATATCCAGGATAATGACTTATTCACTGCCTTGTACCACAAGGTACTAATCTGTACTTATAGCAGTGATATATCCAGGAAACTGGCTTATTCACTGCTTTGTACCACAAGGTACTCATCTGTACTTATAGCAGTGATATATACAGAACATTGACTAATTCACTGATATGTACCAAAAGGTCGCAATCTGTACTTATAGCAGTGATATATCCAGGAAACTGGCTTATTCACTGCTTTGTACCACAAGGTACTCATCTGTACTTATAGCAGTGATATATCCAGAACATTGACTAATTCACTGATAGGTACCACAAGGTCGCAATCTGTACTTATAGCAGTGATATATCCAGAACATTGACTAATTCACTGATATGTACCACAAGGTCGCAATCTGTACTTATAGCACTGATATATCCAGAACATTGACTAATTCACTGATATGTACCACAAGGTCGCAATCTGTACTTATAGCAGTGATATATCCAGAACATTGACTAATTCACTGATATGTACCACAAGGTCGCAATCTGTACTTATAGCAGTGATATATCCAGAACATTGACTAATTCACTGATATGTACCACAAGGTCGCAATCTGTACTTATAGCACTGATATATCCAGGATAATGGCTTATTCACTGCTTTGTACCACAAGGAACTAATCTGTACTTATAGCAGTTGTATATCCAGGATACTCGCTTATTCACTGCTTTGTACCACAAGGTGCTAATCTGTACTTATAGCAGTGATATATCCAGAACATCGTCTTATTCACTGATATGTACCACAAGGTCGCAATCTGTACTTATGGCAGTGATATATCCAGGATACTGGCTTATTCACTGATATGTACCACAAGGTACTAATCTGTACTTATAGCAGTGATATATCCAGAACATTGTCTAGTTCACTGACATGAACCACAAGGTACTCATCTGTACTTATAGCAGTGATATATACAGAACATTGACTAATTCACTGATATGTACCAAAAGGTCGCAATCTGTACTTATAGCAGTGATATATCCAGGAAACTGGCTTATTCACTGCTTTGTACCACAAGGTCGCAATCTGTACTTATAGCACTGATATATCCAGAACATTGACTAATTCACTGATATGTACCACAAGGTCGCAATCTGTACTTATAGCAGTGATATATCCAGAACATTGACTAATTCACTGATATGTACCACAAGGTCGCAATCTGTACTTATAGCAGTGATATATCCAGAACATTGACTAATTCACTGATATGTACCACAAGGTCGCAATCTCTACTTATAGCACTGATATATACAGGATAATGGCTTATTCACTGCTTTGTACCACAAGGTGCTAATCTGTACTTATAGCAGTGATATATCCAGAACATCGTCTTATTCACTGATATGTACCACAAGGTCGCAATCTGTACTTATGGCAGTGATATATCCAGGATACTGGCTTATTCACTGATATGTACCACAAGGTACTAATCTGTATTTATAGCAGTGATATATCCAGAACATCGTCTTATTCACTGATATGTACCACAACGAACTAATCTGTACTTATAGTAGTGATATATCCAGGATACTGGCTTATTCACTGATATGTACCACAAGGTACTAATCTGTACTTATAGCAGTGATATATCCAGAACATTGTCTTATACACTGATATGTACCACAAGGTCGCAATCTGTACTTATGGCAGTGATATATCCAGGATACTGGCTTATTCACAGCTTTGAACCACAAGGTACTAATCTGTACTTATAGCAGTGATATATCTAGAACATTATCTAATTCACTGATATGTACCACAAGGTGGTAATCTGTACTTATAGCAGTGATATATCAGGTATATTGGTCAATTCACTGATATGTACCACAAGGTGGTAATCTGTACTTATAGCAGTGATATATCCAGAACATTGTCTAATTCACTGATATGTACCATAAGTTGGTAATCTGTACTTATAGCAAAGATATAAAAGGTATATTGGTTAATTCACTGATATGTACACCCAAGGTGGTAATCTGCACCTATAGCCAGTGATATATCAGTATATTGTCAAATGCACTTACATATACCACAAGGTCGCAATCTGTACTCATAGCAGTAATATAACCAGTATATTGGCTTATTCACTGGTATGTTCCACAAGGTGGTAATCTGTACCTATAGCCAGTGATATATCAGTATATTGGCTAACTTACTGATATGTACCACAAGGTGGTAATCTGTACTTATAGCAGTGATATAACCAGTATATTGGCTTATTCACTGGTATGTTCCACAAGGTGGTAATCTGTACCTATAGCCAGTGATATATCAGTATATTGGCTAACTTACTGATATGTACCACAAGGTGGTAATCTGTACTTATAGCAGTGATATAACCAGTATATTGGCTTATTCACTGGTATGTTCCACAAGGTGGTAATCTGTACCTATAGCCAGTGATATATCAGTATATTGGCTAACTTACTGATATGTACCACAAGGTGGTAAGCTGTACTTATAGCAGTGATATAACCAGTATATTGGCTAACTTACTGATATCTCCCACAGGGTCGTTATCTATATTTATTGATATATTCAGAATGGTGGAGAAATCACTAATAATATGTACCACAGGGTCGTTATCTATATTTATTGATATATTCAGAATGGTGGAGAAATCACTAAGAATATGTACCACAGGGTCCTTATCTCTATTTATTGATATATTCAGAATGGTGGAGAAATCACTAATATTATGTACCACAGGGTTGTTATCTATATTTATTGATATATTCAGAATGGTGGAGAAATCACTATGAATACGCACCACAGGGTCGTTATCTATATTTATTGATATATTCAGAATGGTGGAGAAATCACTAATAATATGTACCACAGGGTCGTTATCTGTATTTATTGATATATTCAGAATGGTGGAGAAATCACTAATAATATGTACCACAGGGTCGTTATCTGTATTTATTGATATATTCAGAATGGTGGAGAAATCACTAAGAATATGTACCACAGGGCCGTAATCTATATTTATTGATATATTCAGAATGTTGGAGATATAACTGATAATATCTACCACAGGGTCGTTATCTATATTTATTGATATATTCAGAATGGTGGACAAATCACTAATATTATGTCCCACAGGGTCGTTATCTATATTTATTGATATATTCAGAATGGTGGAGAAATCACTAATATTATGTCCCACAGGGTCGTTATCTGTATTTATTGATATATTCAGAATGGTGGAGAAATCACTAATATTATGTCCCACAGGGTCGTTATCTATATTTATTGATATATTCAGAATGGTGGAGAAGTCACTAATATTATGTCCCACAGGGTCGTTATCTATATTTATTGATATATTCAGAATGGTGGAGAAATCACTAAGAATATGTACCACAGGGTCGTTATCTATATTTATTGATATATTCAGAATGGTGGAGAAATCACTAATAATATGTCCCACAGGGACGTTATCTGTATTTATTGATATATTCACAATGGTGGAGAAGTCACTAATAATATGTACCACAGGGTCGTTATCTATATTTATTGATATATTCAGAATGGTGGAGAAATCACTAAGAATATGTACCACAAGGTCGTTATCTGTATTTATTGATATATTCACAATGGTGGAGAAGTCACTAATAATATGTCCCACAGGGACGTTATCTATATTTATTGATATATTCAGAATTTTGGAGAAATCACTAATAATATGTACCACAGGGTCGTTATCTATATTTATTGATATATTCACAATTTTGGAGAAATCACTAATAATATGTACCACAGGGTCGTTATCTATATTTATTGATATATTCACAATTTTGGAGAAATCACTAATAATATGTACCACAGGGTCGTTATCTATATTTATTGATATATTCACAATTTTGGAGAAATCACTAATAATATGTACCACAGGGTCCTTATCTATATTTATTGATATATTCACAATTTTGGAGAAGTCACTAATAATATGTACCACAGGGTCGTTATCTATATTTATTGATATATTCACAATGGTGGAGAAGTCACTAATAATATGTACCACAGGGTCGTTATCTATATTTATTGATATATTCACAATTTTGGAGAAATCACTAATAATATGTACCACAGGGTCGTTATCTATATTTATTGATATATTCACAATGGTGGAGAAGTCACTAATAATAGGTACCACAGGGTCGTTATCTATATTTATTGATATATTCACAATTTTGGAGAAGTCACTAATAATATGTACCACAGGGTCGTTATCTATATTTATTGATATATTCACAATTTTGGAGAAATCACTAATAATATGTACCACAGGGTCGTTATCTATATTTATTGATATATTCAGAATGGTGGAGAAATCACTAATAATATGTACCACAGGGTCGTTATCTATATTTATTGATATATTCAGAATGGTGGAGAAGTCACTAATAATATGTTCCACAGGGTCGTTATCTATATTTATTGATATACTCACAATTTTGGAGAAATCACTAATAATATGTCCCACAGGGTCGTTATCTATATTTATTGATATATTCAGAATTTTGGAGAAATCACTAATAATATGTACCACAGGGTCGTTATCTATATTTATTGATATATTCAGAATTTTGGAGAAGTCACTAATAATATGTCCCACAGGGTCGTTATCTATATTTATTGATATATTCACAATTTTGGAGAAATCACTAATAATATGTCCCACAGGGTCGTTATCTATATTTATTGATATATTCAGAATTTTGGAGAAATCACTAATAATATGTACCACAGGGTCGTTATCTATATTTACTGATATATTCACAATTTTGGAGAAATCACTAATAATATGTACCACAGGGTCGTTATCTATGTTTATTGATATATTCACAATTTTGGAGAAGTCACTAATAATATGTACCACAGGGTCGTTATCTATATTTATTGATATATTCACAATTTTGGAGAAATCACTAATAATATGTACCACAGGGTCGATATCTATATTTATTGATATATTCAGAATGGTGGAGAAGTCACTAATAATATGTCCCACAGGGTCGTTATCTATATTTATTGATATATTCAGAATTTTGGAGAAATCACTAATAATATGTACCACAGGGTCGTTATCTATATTTATTGATATATTCACAATTTTGGAGAAATCACTAATAATATGTACCACAGGGTCGTTATCTATATTTATTGATATATTCACAATTTTAGAGAAGTCACTAATAATATGTACCACAGGGTCGTTATCTATATTTATTGATATATTCACAATTTTGGAGAAGTCACTAATAATATGTACCACAGGGTCGTTATCTATATTTATTGATATATTCAGAATGGTGGAGAAGTCACTAATAATATGTCCCACAGGGTCGTTATCTATATTTATTGATATATTCACAATTTTGGAGAAGTCACTAATAATATGTACCACAGGGTCGTTATCTATATTTATTGATATATTCACAATGGTGGAGAAGTCACTAATAATATGTACCACAGGGTCGTTATCTATATTTATTGATATATTCAGAATGGTGGAGAAATCACTAATAATATGTACCACAGGGTCGTTATCTCTATTTATTGATATATTCAGAATGGTGGAGAAATCACTAATAATATATACCACAAGGACGTTATCTATATTTATTGATATATTCAGAATGGTGGAGAAATCACTAATAATATATACCACAGGGTCGTTATCTATATTTACTGATATATTCAGAATGGTGGAGAAGTCACTAATATTATGTCCCACAGGGTGGTTATCTATATTTATTGATATATTCAGAATGGTGGAGAATTCACTAATAATATGTACCACAGGGCCGTTATCTATATTTATTGATATATTCACAATGGTGGAGAAATCACTAATAATATGTACCACAGGGTCGTTATCTGTATTTATTGATATATTCAGAATGGTGGAGAAATCACTAATAATATGTACCACAGGGTCGTTATCTGTATTTATTGATATATTCAGAATGGTGGAGAAATCACTAATAATATATACCACAGAGCCGTTATCTGTATTTATTGATATATTCACAATGGTGGAGAAATCACTAATAATATGTACCACAGGGTCGTTATCTATATTTATTGATATATTCACAATGGTGGAGAAATCACTAATAATATGTACCACAGGGCCGTTATCTATATTTATTGATATATTCACAATGGTGGAGAAATCACTAATAATATGTACCACAGGGTCGTTATCTGTATTTATTGATATATTCACAATGGTGGAGAAATCACTAATAATATGTACCACAGGGCCGTTATCTATATTTATTGATATATTCACAATGGTGGAGAAATCACTAATAATATGTACCACAGGGCCGTTATCTATATTTATTGATATATTCACAATGGTGGAGAAATCACTAATAATATGTACCACAGGGTCGTTATCTATATTTATTGATATATTCACAATGGTGGAGAAATCACTAATAATATGTACCACAAGGCCGTTATCTCTATTTATTGATATATCCAGGATGGTGGAGAAATCACTAATAATATGTACCACAGGGTCGTTATCTATATTTATTGATATATTCACAATGGTGGAGAAATCACTAATATTATGTCCCACAGGGTCGTTATCTCTATTTATTGATATATTCACAATGGTGGAGAAATCACTAATAATATGTACCACAGAGCCGTTATCTATATTTATTGATATATTCACAATGGTGGAGAAATCACTAATAATATGTACCACAGGGTCGTTATCTATATTTATTGATATATTCACAATGGTGGAGAAATCACTAATAATATGTACCACAGAGCCGTTATCTATATTTATTGATATATTCAGAATGGTGGAGAAATCACTTATACAATGTACCACAGAACCGTTATCTCTATTTATTGATATATTCAGAATGGTGGAGAAATCACTAATAATATATACCACAGGGCCGTTATCTCTATTTATTGATATATTCAAAATGGTGGAGAAATCACTAATAATATGTACCACAGGGCCGTTATCTGTATTTATTGATATATTCAGAATGGTGGAGAAATCACTAATAATATGTACCACAGGGTCGTTATCTATATTTATTGATATATTCAGAATGGTGGAGAAATCACTAATAATATGTACCACAGGGCCGTTATCTGTATTTATTGATATATTCAGAATGGTGGAGAAATCACTAATAATATGTGCCACAGAGCCGTTATCTGTATTTATTGATATATTCAGAATGGTGGAGAAATCACTAATAATATGTACCACAGAGGCGTTATCTGTATTTATTGATATATTCAGAATGGTGGAGAAATCACTAATAATATGTGCCACAGAGCCGTTATCTGTATTTATTGATATATTCAGAATGGTGGAGAAATCACTAATAATATGTACCACAGAGCCGTTATCTGTATTTATTGATATATTCAGAATGGTGGAGAAATCACTAATAATATGTGCCACAGAGCCGTTATCTGTATTTATTGATATATTCAGAATGGTGGAGAAATCACTAATAATATGTGCCACAGGGTCGTTATCTCTATTTATTGATATATTCAGAATGGTGGAGAAATCACTAATAATATATACCACAGAGCCGTTATCTCTATTTATTGATATATTCAGAATGGTGGAGAAATCACTAATAATATGTACCACAAGGTCGTTATCTATATTTATTGATATATTCAGAATGGTGGAGAAATCACTAATATTATGTCCCACAGAGCCGTTATCTCTATTTATTGATATATTCAGGATGGTGGAGAAATCACTAATAATATATACCACAGGGCCGTTATCTCTATTTATTGATATATTCAGGATGGTGGAGAAATCACTAATAATATATACCACAGGGCCGTTATCTCTATTTATTGATATATTCAGAATGGTGGAGAAATCACGAATAATATATACCACAGGGCCGTTATCTATATTTATTGATATATTCAGAATGGTGGAGAAATCACTAATAATATGTACCACAGAGCCGTTATCTATATTTATTGATATATTCAGAATGGTGGAGAAATCACTAATATTATGTCCCACAGGGTCGTTATCTATATTTATTGATATATTCAGAATGGTGGAGAAATCACTAATAATATGTACCACAGAGCCGTTATCTATATTTATTGATATATTCACAATGGTGAAGAAATCACTAATATTATGTCCCACAGGGTCGTTATCTATATTTATTGATATATTCAGAATGGTGGAGAAATCACTAATAATATGTACCACAGGGTCGTTATCTATATTTTTTGATATATTCAGAATGGTGGAGAAATCACTAATAATATGTACCACAGGGTCGTTATCTATATTTATTGATATATTTAGAATGGTGGAGAAATCACTAATAATATGTACCACAGGGTCGTTATCTATATTTATTGATATATTTAGAATGGTGGAGAAATCACTAATAATATGTACCACAGGGTCGTTATCTATTTTTATTGATATATTCAGAATGGTGGAGAAATCACTAATAATATGTACCACAGGGTCGTTATCTATATTTATTGATATATTCAGAATGGTGGAGAAATCACTAATAATATGTACCACAGGGTCGTTATCTATATTTATTGATATATTCAGAATGGTGGAGAAATCACTAATAATATATACCACAGAGCCGTTATCTCTATTTATTGATATATTCACAATGGTGGAGAAATCACTAATATTATGTACCACAGGGTCGTTATCTATATTTATTGATATATTCAGAATGGTGGAGAAGTCACTAATAATATGTCCCACAGGGTTGTTATCTATATTTATTGATATATTCAGAATTTTGGAGAAATCACTAATAATATGTACCACAGGGTCGTTATCTATATTTATTGATATATTCACAATTTTGGAGAAATCACTAATAATATGTACCACAGGGTCGTTATCTATATTTATTGATATATTCACAATGGTGGAGAAGTCACTAATAATATGTACCACAGGGTCGTTATCTATATTTATTGATATATTCAGAATGGTGGAGAAATCACTAATAATATGTACCACAGGGTCGTTATCTCTATTTATTGATATATTCAGAATGGTGGAGAATTCACTAATAATATATACCACAAGGACGTTATATATATTTATTGATATATTCAGAATGGTGGAGAAATCACTAATAATATGTACCACAGGGTCGTTATCTATATTTATTGATATATTCACAATGGTGGAGAAATCACTAATATTATGTACAACAGGGTCGTTATCTCTATTTATTGATATATTCACAATGGTGGAGAAATCACTAATAATATGTACCACAGGGTCGTTATCTCTATTTATTGATATATTCACAATGGTGGAGAAATCACTAATAATATGTACCACAGGGTCGTTATCTATATTTATTGATATATCCAGGATGTTGGAGAAATCACTAATAATATCTACCACAGAGCCGTTATCTCTATTTATTGATATATTCAGAATGTTGGAGAAATCACTAATAATATGTACCACAGGGTCGTTATCTATATTTATTGATATATCCAGGATGTTGGAGAAATCACTAATAATATGTACCACAGGGCCGTTATCTATATTTATTGATATATCCAGGATGTTGGAGAAATCACTAATAATATGTACCACAGGGTCGTTATCTATATTTATTGATATATCCAGGATGTTGGAGAAATCACTAATAATATGTACCACAGAGCCGTTATCTATATTTATTGATATATCCAGGATGTTGGAGAAATCACTAATAATATGTACCACAGGGCCGTTATCTCTATTTATTGATATATCCAGGATGTTGGAGAAATCACTAATAATATGTACCACAGGGCCGTTATCTATATTTATTGATATATCCAGGATGTTGGAGAAATCACTAATAATATGTACCACAGGGTCGTTATCTATATTTATTGATATATCCAGGATGTTGGAGAAATCACTAATAATATGTACCACAGAGCCGTTATCTATATTTATTGATATATCCAGGATGTTGGAGAAATCACTAATAATATGTACCACAGGGCCGTTATCTCTATTTATTGATATATCCAGGATGTTGGAGAAATCACTAATAATATGTACCACAGAGTCGTTATCTATATTTATTGATATATCCAGGATGTTGGAGAAATCACTAATAATATGTACCACAGAGCCGTTATCTATATTTATTGATATATCCAGGATGTTGGAGAAGTCACTAATAATATGTACCACAGGGCCGTTATCTATATTTATTGATATATCCAGGATGTTGGAGAAGTCACTAATAATATGTACCACAGGGCCGTTATCTATATTTATTGATATATTCAGGATGTTGGAGAAGTCACTAATAATATGTACCACAGGGCCGTTATCTATATTTATTGATATATTCAGGATGTTGGAGAAGTCACTAATAATATGTACCACAGGGCCGTTATCTATATTTATTGATATATCCAGGATGTTGGAGAAGTCACTAATAATATGTACCACAGGGCCGTTATCTATATTTATTGATATATTCAGGATGTTTAAGAATTCACTAATAATATGTACCACAGAGTCTTTATCTGTATTTACTGATATATCCAGGATGTTTGGGAAATCACTAGTAATATATACCACAAGGTCGTTATCTGTATTTATGGATATATCCAGGATGTTTGAGAAATCACTGATAATATTTCCCACAAGGTCGTTATCTGTATTTATGGATATATCCAGGATGTTTGAGAAATCACTGATAATATTTCCCACAAGGTCGTTATCTGTATTTATGGATATATCCAGGATGTTTGAGAAATCACTGATAATATTTCCCACAAGGTCGTTATCTGTATTTATGGATATATCCAGGATGTTTGATAAATCACTGATAATATTTCCCACAAGGTCGTTATCTGTATTTATGGATATATCCAGGATGTTTGAGAAATCACTGATAATATTTCCCACAAGGTCGTTATCTGTATTTATGGATATATCCAGGATGTTTGAGAAATCACTGATAATATTTCCCACAAGTTCGTTATCTGTATTTATGGATATATCCAGGATGTTTGAGAAATCACTGATACTATTTCCCACAAGGTCGTTATCTGTATTTGTGGATATATCCAGGATTTTGGAGAAATCACTGATAATATTTCCCACAAGGTCGTTATCTGTATTTATGGATATATCCAGGATGTTTGAGAAATCACTGATAATATTTCCCACAAGGTCGTTATCTGTATTGATGGATATATCCAGGATTTTGGAGAAATCACTGATAATATTTCCCACAAGTTCGTTATCTGTATTTATGGATATATCCAGGATGTTTGAGAAATCACTGATAATATTTCCCACAAGGTCGTTATCTGTATTTATGGATATATCCAGGATGTTTGAGAAATCACTGATAATATTTCCCACAAGGTCGTTATCTGTATTTATTGATATATCCAGCATTTTGGAGAAATCACTGATAATATTTCCCACAAGGTCGTTATCTGTATTTATGGATATATCCAGGATTTTGGAGATATCACTGATAATATTTCCCACAAGGTCGTTATCTGTATTTATTGATATATCCAGGATTTTGGAGAAATCACTGATAATATTTCCCACAAGGTCGTTTTCTTTGTTTACTGATGTATCCAGGATGTTTGAGAAATCACTGATAATATTTCCCACAAGGTCGTTATCTTTATTTACTGATATATCCAGGATGTTTGAGAAATCACTGATAATATTTCCCACAAGGTCGTTATCTGTATTTATGGATATATCCAGGATTTTGGAGAAATCACTGATATGCAAGGACATCTCTGAGGGTAACGCCTCTGTGCCATGTCATTACGTTAATAAAAGAAGATAGCATGTTTGTTTACTGCACGATATCAACTGAATGCGAATGAATAGCTTGTTTGATAATACATAACCATAGAAGCTGCAGGTTTGCAGCATTATTGTTTGGAACCGTGCCACTTCTGCCCAGGCACGGATCTATAGCGTTCTAGGATTTCAGTCGTGTCAAGCGGCAAGAAGATAGGCCACATAACAATTTGTAACGTTTTATCGTTGGCAACACATACGAATCTTGAGTACCAACAGAAGCAAAGTGTGCTATACTGAGGAGTAAGAAACAAGGCGCTAATCAGTAACAGTGTAAAATGAAAATCGTGTTTTATTAGGTCGTCATTCAAAAATGTAGGATTTAACAAGCGTGACGAAGGTAAGATATGTTATAGCCATTATTATTACATAAAATGAAAAAAGAAAACCTCCTCATGTTGGGTTCACAATGGAGCGACCTAAAGGAACTCTGTATGAACGCGATAAAGTTAACTCTCACCACGCTACATGGCGGCATTCACAAATAGATTACGTGTTCTCTTTAGGAAGACGTCGACATCCAGGGAAACGCATTCCATTTCCGAAGAGTTTGAACTGACTTCTAGCGCAGACATCACTACGAATGTCACTTCTTATGAACACATCGCTCCGTTGTGAATTGGGTGAAATGTGTAATTTAGAACTTATACTAATTTGATATAATCTTAATTAGAAGGATAATAATGACTTAGCAAGGGCCTATGATACTCTTCTTCTTCTGCCTGTTCCGTTTTCGCGCTCCAAAAACTACTTCATCCCTTCTACCACGAGGATCATATCTTCGCATGAAAACTGGCATTCTTTCTTCATATGTTCTCTTTATTTTCTTCTATTTATGTTGTAATTTATATATGCCTAACTCCTCTCGAACTTTTCATTTCGTTAAATCTCTTCTGGTGCACTAAATCGATTAAATCGCTATGGAAATTACTAATATTATAAAATAAAATCCAAACTAGTATTCAAGAAAATCAACAAACATATTAGAAAATGTAAAATAACCATTTAATCGTTTTAGTAGATTCTAAAAGCTGAGGGTACTTAATGAAACAACTGGTTTCATTGTAAAATAAGTCTACGGGTATCACATGTAAAAAGAACATTATTAGCTTCCAGGGCGTCTATAAATAAAGAAGAAGGCGCAGAAGTGCGATGTGAAAACTAAAAATTGTGGAGTGCGTGAGTACTCAAATGTGCGATTTTCTTATTTAAGTAACATGAATAAAATAATCTTGTTACTAAGTAGCCCATTGTCTACATTATCGTTAAAGTGAATGTGAAATACGTGCAAAGACTTGCAACTGTCATTACCCACGGGAAATGCATCTGTGGATGTGAAGTAAAAATCTGATGTGTTACACTCACATGACTTTCTCTACTCTTATACAAACTATTCTTACAAGCGCTTATTCTCCATCTACTTCATGTTAATCGAGATAAACATTTGCAGACTCTATCTTATTGCTAATTTTCTTGTAGATGTAAGGGGAATATATATTTACAAGGGCAATATAGAAATACTGTGGCCCTCAAGCACATACATATCTCTTAATAGCTGGTTGCTAGGTGCATATTCAGGATACAAGCTAACTCATGATATGCACCGCAATTTCCTAACTTGAGTTTACAGTCAGTGGTATATCCAGGATATTATCCAGCTCATGATATGTACCGCAAGTTCTAACTTGTATTTACAGTCACTGGTATAACCAGGATATTAGCCAGCTCATGATATGCACCGCAAGTTCCTAACTTGAATTTTCAGTAGCTGGTATATCCAGGATATTAGCTAACTCATGATATGCACCGCAAGTTCCTAACTTGAATTTACAGTCACTGGTATATCCAGGATATTAGGCAGCTCATGATATGCAACGCAAGTTCATAACTTTTATTTATAGTCACTGGTATAACCAGGATATTCGCAAAATTATGATATGCACCACAAGAACCTAACTTAAATTTAAGGTCAATGGTATATCCAGGATATTAGCTAACTCATGATATGCACCGCAAATTCCTAACTTGAATTTTCAGTCACTGGTATATCCAGGATATTAGCTAACTCATGATATGCACCGCAAGTTCCTAACTTGAATTTATAGGCACTGGTATATCCTACATATTAGCTAACTCATGATATGCACCGCAAGTTCCTAACTTGAATTTACAGTCACTGATATATCCAGGATATTATGTACCGCAAGTTTCTAACTTGCATTTACAGTCACTGGTATAACCAGGATATTAGCCAGCTCATGATATGCATCGCAAGTTCCTAACTTGTATATATAGTCACAGGTATATCCAGGATATTATCTAACTCATGATATGCACAGCAAGTACCTAAATGGAATTTTCAGTCACTGGTATATCCAGAATGTTAGCCAGCTCATGATATGCACCGCAAGTTCCTAACTTGAATTTTCAGTCACTGGTATATCCAGAATATTAGCTAACTCATGATATGCACCGCAATTTCCTAACTTGAATTTACAATCACTGGTATATCCAGGATATTAGCCAGCTCATGTTATGCAACGCAGTTTCCTAACTTTTATTTATAGTCACTGGTATATCCTGGATATTAGCTAACTCATGATATGCACCGCAAGATCCTAACTTGAATTTATAGTCCCTGGTATATCCAGGATATTAGCTAACTCATGATATGCACCGGAAGCTCCTAACTTGAATTTACCGTCAGTGGTATATCCAAGATATTAGCTAAATCATGATATGCACCGCAAGATCCTAACTTGAAATTATAGTCACTGGTATATCCAGGATATTAGCTAACTCATGATATGCACCGGAAGCTCCTAACTTGAATTTATAGCCATTGGTATATCCAGGTTATTAGCCAACTCATGATATGCACCGCAAGCTCCTAACTTGAATTTATAGCCACTGGTATATCCAAGATGTTAGCTAACTCATGATATGCACCGCAAGTACCTACCTTGAATTCATAGTCACTGGTATATCCAGGATATTATCCAGCTCATGATATGTACCGCGAGTTTCTAACTTGTATTGACAGTCACTGGTATAACCAGGATATTAGAAAGCTCATGAAATGCACCGCAAGATCCTTACTTGTATTTACAGTCACTGGTATATCCAGGATATTAACTAACACATAATATGCACCGCAAGTTCCTAACTCTAATTAACAGTTACAGGTATATCCAGAACATTAGCCAGCTCATGATATGCAACGCAAATTCCTAACTTTTATTTATAGTCATTGGTATATCCAGGATATTTGCTAACTCATGATATGCACCTCAAGTTCCATCTTGAATTTATAGTCACTTTTATATCCAGGATATTAGCCAGCTCATGATATGCACCGCAAGTTCCTAACTTGTATTTACAGTATCTGGTATATCCAGGATATTAGCCACCTCATGATATGCACCGCAAGTTCCTAACTTAAATTTACAGTCACTGGTATATCCAGGATATTTGCCAACTCCTGATATGCACCGCAAGTTCCTAACTTCATTTGCAGTCACTGGCATATCCAGGATATTAGGTAACTCATGATATGGACCACAAGTTCCTAACTTGAATTTACAGTCACTGGTATATCCAGGATATTAGCTAACTCATGATATGCAACGCAAATTCCTAACTTCTACTTATTGTCACTGGTATATCCAGGATATTAGCCATCTTATGTTATGCCACGCAAGTTCCTAACTTGAATTTACAGTCACTGGTATATCCAGGATATTAGCTAACTCATGATATGCACCGCAAGTTCCTAACTTGAATTTACAGTCAATGCTTTATCCAGGATAATTGCTATCTCATGATATGCACCGCAAGTTCCTAAGTTGTATTTATAGTCACTGGTATATTAAGGATATTAGCCAGCTCATGACATGCACCGCACGTTCCTAACTATTATTTACAGTCACTGGTATATCCACGATATTAGCTAACTCATGATATGCACCGCAAGTTCCTAACTTGAATTTACAGTCACCGGTATATCCAGGATATTAGCTAACTCATGATATGT
Source organism: Deroplatys truncata (assembly GCA_030765065.1). Taxonomy (NCBI): domain Eukaryota; kingdom Metazoa; phylum Arthropoda; class Insecta; order Mantodea; family Mantidae; genus Deroplatys; species Deroplatys truncata. The sequence goes on along the minus strand of CM060975.1, from coordinate 332,974,402 downwards.
CCTGCAAGTTCCTAACTTCATTTACAGCCCGTGGTATATGCAGGATATTAGCTAACTCATGATATGCACCGCAAGTTCCTAACTTTTTTATAGTCAGTGGTATATTCAGGAATTTAGCCAGCTCATGATATGCCACGCAAGTTTCTAAGTTTAATGTACAGTCACTGTTATATCCAGGATATTAGCTAACTCATGATATGCACCGCAAGTTCCTAACTTGAATTTATAGTCACTGGTATATCCAGGATATTAGCTAACTCATGATATGTACCGCAGGATCCTAACTTGAATTTACAATCACTGGTATATCCAGGATATTAGCTAACTCATGATATGCACCACAAGTTCCTAACTTCATTTGCAGTCATTGGCATATCCAGGATATTAGGTAACTCATGATATGGACCACAAGTTCCTAACTTGAATTTATAGTCACTGGTATATCCAGGATATTAGCTAACTAATGATATGCAACGCAAATTCCTAACTTCTACTTATTGTCACTGGTATATCCAGGATATTAGCCATCTTATGTTATGCTACGCAAGTTCCTAACTTGAATTTACAGTCACTGGTATATCCAGGATGTTAGCTAACTCATGATATGCACCGCAAGTTCCTAACTTGAATTTACAGTCACTGGTTTATCCAGGATATTAGCTATCTCATGATATGCACCGCAAGTTCCTAACTTTTATTTATAGTCACTGGTATATCCAGGATATTAGCTAACTCATGATTTGTACTACAAATTATTAACTTGTACTTACATTCTCTGGTAATCCAGGATGTTAGCTAACTCATTGACACTTACCTCAAGTTTGTAAACGACATTTACAGTCACCGGTACATCCAGGTTATTGCCTAACTGACTGATATGTACCATTAACTGGTAAATTGTATTTACGGTCACTGGTAATACAGGTGGTTGCCTAACTCACTTATATGCTCAACAAGCTGTGTAAACGTTATTTACACTCACTGGTACAATCAGGTTATTGCCTAACACACTGATATGTACCACAAGTTGGTAACTTGTATTTACAGTCACTGGTATATATAGGATATTAGCTAACTCACTGATATGTACCACAAGCTGGTCACTTGTATTTACAGTCACTGGTATATCCAGGATATTAGCTAACTCATAAGATGCCCCGTAAGTTCTTAACTTGTATTTATAGTCACTGGTATATCCAGGATATTAGCCAGCTCATGATATGCCATGCAAGTTCCTAACTTGAATTTATAGTCAGTGGTATATGCAGGATACTAGCTAACTCATGATATGCACCGCAATTTCCTAACTTGAGTTTACAGTCACTGGTATATCGAGGATATTATCCAGCTCATGATATGTACCGCAAGTTCCTAACTTGTATTTACAGTCACTGGTATATCCAGGATATTAACCACCTCATGATATGCACCGCAAGTTCCTAAATTGAATTTACAGTCACTGGTATATACAGGATATTTGCTAACTCGTGATATGCACCGCAATTTCCTAACTTGAATTTACAGTCACTGGTATTCCAGGATATTAGCCAGCTCATGACATGCACCGCACGTTTCTACCTTGTATTTACAGTCACTGGTATATCCAGGATATTAGCTAACTCATGATATGACCGCAACTTCCTAACTTGAGTTTACAGTCAGTGGTATATCCAGGATATTATCCAGCTCATGATATGTACCGCAAGTTCCTAACTTGTATTTACAGTCACTGGTATAACCAGGATATTATCCAGCTCATGATATGCACCGCAAGTTCCTAACTTGAATTTTCAGTAACTGGTATATCCAGGATATTAGCTAACTCATAATATGCACCGCAAGTTCCTAACTTGTGTTTACAGTCACTGGTATATCCAGGATATTAGACAGCTCATGATATGCAACGCAAGTTCATAACTTTTATTTATAGTCACTTCTTATAACCAGGATATTCGCTAAATTTTGATATGCACCGCAAGAACCTAACTTAAATTTAAGGTCACTGGTATATCCAGGACAATAGCCAGCTCATGATATGTACCGCAAGATCCTAACCTGAATTTATAGTCACTGATATATCCAGGATATTAGCTAACTCATGATATGCACCGCAAATTCCTGACTTGAATTTACAGTCACTGGTATATCCAGGATATTAGCTTACTCATGATATGCACCGCAAGTTCCTAACTTGAATTTACAGTCACTGGTATATCCAGGATATTATGTACCGCAGGTTTCTAACTTGTATTTACTGTCACTGGTATAACCAGGATATTAGCCTGCTCATGATATGCATCGCAAGTTCCTAACTTGTATATATAGTCACAGGTATATCCAGGATATTATCTAACTCATGATATGCACCGCAAGTTCCTAACTTGAATTTGCAGTCACTGGTATATCCAGAATGTTAGCCAACTCATGAAATGCACCGCAAGTTCCTAACTTGAATTTTCAGTCACTGGTATATCCAGAATATTAGCTAGCTCATGATATGCACTGCAAGATCCTATCTTGAAATTATAGTCAGTGGTATATCCAGCATATTAGCTAACTCATGATATGCACCGGAAGCTCCTAACTTGAATTTACAGCCATTGGTATATCCAGGATATTAGCCAACTCATGATATGCACCGCAAGCTCCTAACTTGAATTTATAGCCACTGGTATATCCAAGATATTAGCTAACTCATGATATGCACCGCAAGTACCTAACTTGAATTTATAGTCACTGGTATACCCAGGATATTATCCAGCTCATGATATGTACCGCGAGTTTCTAACTTGTATTGATAGTCACTGGTTTAACCAGAATATTAGAAAGCTCATGAAATGCACCGCAAGTTGCTTACTTGTATTTACACTCACTGGTATATCCAGGATATTAGCTAACCCATGATATGCACCGCAAGTTCCTAACTTGAATTTACTCTCACTGGTATATACAGGATTTTAGGCGGATCATGATAATCACCGCGATTTACTAACTTGTATTTTCAGTCACTGGTATATCCATGGTATTAGCTAACACATAATATGCACCGCAAGTTCCTAACTCTAATTTAAAGTCACAGGTATATCCAGAACATTAGTCAGCTCATGATATGCAACGCAAATTCCTAACTTTTATTTATAGTCACTGGTATATCCAGGATATTTGCTAACTCATGTATTGCACCTCTAGTTCTAACTGGATATATAGTCACTGGTATATCCAGGATATTAGCAAGCTCATGATATGCACCCCAAGTTCCTAACCTGTATTTACAGTATCTGGTATATCCAGGATATTAGACACCTCATGATATGCACCGCAAGTTCCTAACTTGTATTTATAGTCACTGGTATATTAAGGATATTAGCCAGCTCATGACATGCACCTCACGTTCCTAACTAGTATTTACAGTCACTGGTATATCCACGATATTAGCTAACTCATGATATGCACCGCAAGTTCCTAACTTGAATTTATAGTCACTGAAATATCCAGGATATTAGCTAACTCATGATATGTACCGCAGGATCCTAACTTGAATTTACAATCACTGGTATATCCAGGATATTAGCTAACTCATGATATGCACCACAAGTTCCTAACTTCATTTGCAGTCATTGGCATATCCAGGATATTAGGTAACTCATGATATGGACCACAAGTTCCTAACTTGAATTTATAGTCACTGGTATATCCAGGATATTAGCTAACTAATGATATGCAACGCAAATTCCTAACTTCTACTTATTGTCACTGGTATATCCAGGATATTAGCCATCTTATGTTATGTCACGCAAGTTCCTAACTTGAATTTACAGTCACTGGTATGTCCAGGATGTTAGCTAACTCATGATATGCACCGCAAGTTCCTAACTTGAATTTACAGTCACTGGTTTATCCAGGATATTAGCTATCTCATGATATGCACCGCAAGTTCCTAACTTTTATTTATAGTCACTGGTATATCCAGGATATTAGCTAACTCATGATTTGTACTACAAATTATTAACTTGTACTTACATTCTCTGGTAATCCAGGATGTTAGCTAACTCATTGACACTTACCTCAAGTTTGTAAACGACATTTACAGTCACCGGTACATCCAGGTTATTGCCTAACTGACTGATATGTACCATTAACTGGTAAATTGTATTTACGGTCACTGGTAATACAGGTGGTTGCCTAACTCACTTATATGCTCAACAAGCTGTGTAAACGTTATTTACACTCACTGGTACAATCAGGTTATTGCCTAACACACTGATATGTACCACAAGTTGGTAACTTGTATTTACAGTCACTGGTATATATAGGATATTAGCTAACTCACTGATATGTACCACAAGCTGGTCACTTGTATTTACAGTCACTGGTATATCCAGGATATTAGCTAACTCATAAGATGCCCCGTAAGTTCTTAACTTGTATTTATAGTCACTGGTATATCCAGGATATTAGCCAGCTCATGATATGCCATGCAAGTTCCTAACTTGAATTTATAGTCAGTGGTATATGCAGGATACTAGCTAACTCATGATATGCACCGCAATTTCCTAACTTGAGTTTACAGTCACTGGTATATCGAGGATATTATCCAGCTCATGATATGTACCGCAAGTTCCTAACTTGTATTTACAGTCACTGGTATATCCAGGATATTAACCACCTCATGATATGCACCGCAAGTTCCTAAATTGAATTTACAGTCACTGGTATATACAGGATATTTGCTAACTCGTGATATGCACCGCAATTTCCTAACTTGAATTTACAGTCACTGGTATTCCAAGATATTAGCCAGCTCATGACATGCACCGCACGTTTCTACCTTGTATTTACAGTCACTGGTATATCCAGGATATTAGCTAACTCATGATATGACCGCAACTTCCTAACTTGAGTTTACAGTCAGTGGTATATCCAGGATATTATCCAGCTCATGATATGTACCGCAAGTTCCTAACTTGTATTTACAGTCACTGGTATAACCACGATATTATCCAGCTCATGATATGCACCGCAAGTTCCTAACTTGAATTTTCAGTAACTGGTATATCCAGGATATTAGCTAACTCATAATATGCACCGCAAGTTCCTAACTTGAGTTTACAGTCACTGGTATATCCAGGATATTAGGCAGCTCATGATATGCAACGCAAGTTCATAACTTTTATTTATAGTCACTGGTATAACCAGGATATTCGCTAAATTATGATATGCACCGCAAGAACCTAACTTAAATTTAAGGTCACTGGTATATCCAGGACAATAGCCAGCTCATGATATGTACCGCAAGTTCCTAACCTGAATTTATAGTCACTGATATATCCAGGATATTAGCTAACTCATGATATGCACCGCAAATTCCTGACTTGAATTTACAGTCACTGGTATATCCAGGATATTAGCTTACTCATGATATGCACCGCAAGTTCCTAACTTGAATTTACAGTCACTGGTATATCCAGGATATTATGTACCGCAGGTTTCTAACTTGTATTTACTGTCACTGGTATAACCAGGATATTAGCCTGCTCATGATATGCATCGCAAGTTCCTAACTTGTATATATAGTCACAGGTATATCCAGGATATTATCTAACTCATGATATGCACCGCAAGTTCCTAACTTGAATTTACAGCCATTGGTATATCCAGGATATTAGCCAACTCATGATATGCACCGCAAGCTCCTAACTTGAATTTATAGCCACTGGTATATCCAAGATATTAGCTAACTCATGATATGCACCGCAAGTACCTAACTTGAATTTATAGTCACTGGTATATCCAGGATATTATCCAGCTCATGATATGTACCGCGAGTTTCTAACTTGTATTGATAGTCACTGGTTTAACCAGAATATTAGAAAGCTCATGAAATGCACCGCAAGTTCCTTACTTGTATTTACACTCACTGGAATATCCAGGATATTAGCTAACCCATGATATGCACCGCAAGTTCCTAACTTGAATTTACTCTCACTGGTATATACAGGATTTTAGGCGGATCATGATAATCACCGCGATTTACTAACTTGTATTTTCAGTCACTGGTATATCCATGGTATTAGCTAACACATAATATGCACCGCAAGTTCCTAACTCTAATTTAAAGTCACAGGTATATCCAGAACATTAGTCAGCTCATGTAATGCAACGCAAATTCCTAACTTTTATTTATAGTCACTGGTATATCCAGGATATTTGCTAACTCATGATATGCACCTCAAGTTCTAACTTGATATATAGTCACTGGTATATCCAGGATATTAGCAAGCTCATGATATGCACCCCAAGTTCCTAACCTGTATTTACAGTATCTGGTATATCCAGGATATTAGACACCTCATGATATGCACCGCAAGTTCCTAACTTGTATTTATAGTCACTGGTATATTAAGGATATTAGCCAGCTCATGACATGCACCTCACGTTCCTAACTAGTATTTACAGTCACTGGTATATCCACGATATTAGCTAACTCATGATATGCACCGCAAATTCCTAACTTGAATTTACAGTCACTGGTATATCCAGGATATTAGCTAACTCATGATATGTCCTGCAAGTTCCTAGCTTCATTTACAGCCACTGGTATATCCAGGATATTAGCTAACTCATGATATTCACCGCAAGTTCCTAACTTGAATTTATAGTCACTGGTATATCCAGGATATTAGCTAACTCATGATAAGTACCGCAAGTTCCTAACTTGAATTTACAAACACTGGTATTTCCAGGATATTAGCTAACTCATGATATGCACCGCAAGTTCCTAACTTGAATTTATAGTCACTGGTATATCCAGGATATTGACGAACTCATGATATGCAACGCAAATTCCTAACTTCTACTTATTGTCACTGGTATATCCAGGATATTAGCCATCTTATGTTATGCCACGCATGTTCCTAACTTGAATTTACAGTCACTGGTATATCCAGGATATTAGCTAACTCACGATATGCACCGCAAGTTCCTATCTTGAATTTACAGTCATTGGTTTATCCAGGATATTAGCTATCTCATGATATGCACCGCATGTTCCTAACTTGTATTTATAGTCACTGGTATATCCAGGATAATAGCTAACTCATGATTTGTACTACAAATTATTAACTTGTACTTACATTCTCTGGTAATCCAGGATGTTAGCTAACTCATTGATACTTACCGCAAGTTTGTAAACGACATTTACAGTCACCGGTATATCCAGGTTATTGCCTAACTGACTGATATGTACCACAAGCTGGTAACTTGTATTTACAGTCACTGGTAATGCAGGTGGTTGCCTAACTCACTTATATGCTCAACAAGCTGTGTAAACATTATTTACACACACTGGTACAATCAGGTTATTGCCTAACACACTGATATGTACCACAAGTTGGTAACTTGTATTTACAGTCACTGGTATATATAGGATATTAGCTAACTCACTGATAATTACCACAAGCTGGTCACTTGTATTTACAGTCACTGGTATATCCAGGATATTAGCTAACTCATAAGATGCACCGCAAGTTCCTAACTTGTATTTATAGTCACTGGTATATCCAGGATCTTAGCCAGCTCATGATATGCACCGCAAATTCCTAACTTGTATTTATAGTCACTGGTATATCCAGGACATTAGCCAGCTCATGTTATGACACGCAAGTTCCTAACTTGAATTTACAGTCACTGGTATATCCAGGATATCAGCTAACTCATGATATGCACCGCAAGTTCCTAACTTGAATTTACAGTCACTGGTATATCCAGGATATTAGCTAACTCATGATTTGTACGACAAGTTATTAACTTGTACTTACATTCTCTGGTAATCCAGGATGTTAGCTAACGCATTGATACGTACCTCAAGTTGGTAAACGATATTTACAGTCACCGGTACATCCAGGTTATTGCCTAACTGACTCATATGTACCACAAGCTGGTAACTTGTATTTACAGTCACTGGTAATGCAGGTAGTTGCCTAACTCACTTATATGCTCCACAAGCTGTGTAAACGGTATTTACACTCCTTGGTACAACCAGGTTATTGCCTAACTTATTGATATGTACCACAAGTTGGTAACTTGTATTTACAGTCACTGGTATATATAGGATATTAGCTATCTTACTGAATTGTACCACAACCTGGTAACTTGTATTTACAGTCACTGGTATATCCAGGATATTAGCTAACTCATGATATGCACCGCAAGTTCCTAACTTGAATTTACAGTTACTGGTATATCCAGGATATTAGCTAACTCATGATATGTCCTGCAAGTTCCTAACTTCATTTACAGCCACTGGTACATCCAGGATATTAGCTATCTCATGATATGCACCGCAAGTTCCTAACTTGAATTTACAGTCACTGGTGTTTCCAGGATATTAACTATCTCATGATATGCACCGCAAGTTCCTAACTTGTATTTATAGTCACTGGTATATCCGGGATATTAGCTAACTCATGATTTGTACTACAGGTTATTAACTTGTACTTACATTCACTGGTAATCCAGGATGTTAGCTAACTCATTGATACGTACCGCAAGTTGGTAAACGATATTTACAGTCACCGGTACATCCAGGTTATTGCCTAACTGACTGATATGTACCACAAGCTGGTAACTTGTATTTACAGTCACTGGTAATGCAGGTTGTTGCCTAACTCACTTATATGCTCCACAAGCTGTGTAAACGGTATTTTCACTCCTTAGTACAACTAGGTTATTGCTTAACTCACTGATATGTACCACAAGTTGGTAACTTGTATTTACAGTCACTAGTTATATAGGATATTAGCTAACTCACTGATATTTACCACAAGCTGGTAACTTGGATTTACGGTCACTGGTACTTCCAGGTTATTGCCTAACTCACTGATATGTACCACAAGCTGGTAACTAAGTATTTACAGTCACTGTAATTACCAGGATATTATCTAACGCACTGATATATATCACATGCTGGTAACTCGGATTTACAGTCACAGGTACATCCAGGTTATTCCTAACTCACTGGTAAGTACCACACTTGGTAACCTGCATTTGCAGCCACTGGTATATCCAGGATATTAGCTAACCTACTGATAAGTACCACATTTCATAACCTGCATTTATATCCACTGGTATATCCAAGATATTTGCTAACCCACTGATAAGTACCACACTTGGTAACCTGCATTTACAGTCACTGGTATATCCAGGATATTAGCCAACCCACTGATATGTATTACAAGTTAGTAACCTGTATTTACAGCCACTGGTGTATCCAGGATATTGGTGAACTAACTGATATGTACCACAATTGGACAACATGTATTATTGCCTATGGTATCTAAATATATTGGTAAATAAACTGATATGTACCACAATTGGACAACATGTATTTTAGCCTCTGGTATCTCAATATATTGATGAACAATCTGATATGTACCACAATTGGACAACATGTATTATAGCCTCTGGTATCTCAATATATTGGTGAACAAACTGATATGTACCACAATTGGACAACATGTATTATAGCCTCTTGTATCTCAATATATTGGTGAACAAACTGATATGTACCACAATTGGACAACATGTATTATATCCTCTGGTATCTCAATATATTGGTGAACAAACTTATATTTACCACAATTGGACGACATGTATTATATCCTCTGGTTCTCAATATATTGGTGAACAAACTGATATGTACCACAATTGCCCAACATGTATTATAGCCTCTGGTATCTCAATATATTAGTGAACAAACTTATATTTACCACAATTGGACAACATGTATTATAGCCTGTGGTATATCCAATATATTGGTGAGCTAACTGATATGTACTACCATTTGGCTATTTGTATTATAGCCTCCGGTAACTGCAATATATTGGAGAACTAACTGATATGTACCAGAATTCTGTAACATGTATTATAGCCTCTGGAATCTGCAATATATTGGTGAACTGATATGTACCACAGTTTTGTAACCTCTATTATAGCTCTGGAATCTGCAATATATTGGTGAACTGATATGTACCACAGTTTTGTAACCTCTATTATAGCTCTGGAATCTGCAATATATTGGTGAACTGATATGTACCACAGTTTTGTAACCTCTATTATAGCTCTGGAATCTGCAATATATTGGTGAACTGATATGTACCACAGTTTTGTAACCTCTATTATAGCTCTGGAATCTGCAATATATTGGTGAACTGATATGTACCACAGTTTTGTAACCTCTATTATAGCTCTGGAATCTGCAATATATTGGTGAACTGATATGTACCACAGTTTTGTAACCTCTATTATAGCCTCTGGAATCTGCAATATATTGGTGAACTGATATGTACCACAGTTTTGTAACCTCTATTATAGCTCTGGAATCTGCAATATATTGGTGAACTGATATGTACCACAGTTTTGTAACCTCTATTATAGCTCTGGAATCTGCAATATATTGGTGAACTGATATGTACCACAGTTTTGTAACCTCTATTATAGCTCTGGAATCCGCAATATATTGGAGAACTAACTAATATGTACCACAATTTGGTAACACGTATTTACCGCCACTGGTATATGCAAGATTTTGGTTAACTCTCTGATATATCCAATAAGCTGGTAACGTGTATTTACAGTCACTGGTATGTTCGGGCTAACTGACTAATATATACCACAAGTTGGTAACATGTATTCACAATCACTGGTATGTCGGGGCTAGCTGACTAATATATACCACAAGTTGGTAACATGTATTCACAATCACTGGTATGTCGGGGCTAGCTGACTAATATATACCACAAGTTGGTAACACGTATTCACAATCACTGGTATGTCGGGGCTAGCTGACTGATATATACCACAAGTTGGTAACATGTATTCACAATCACTGGTATGTCGGGGCTAGCTGACTGATATATACCACAAGTTGGTAACATGTATTCACAATCACTGGTATGTCGGGGCTAGCTGACTAATATATACCACAAGTTGGTAACATGTATTCACAATCACTGGTATGTCGGGGCTAGCTGACTGATATATACCACAAGTTGGTAACATGTATTCACAATCACTGGTATGTCGGGGCTAGCTGACTAATATATACCACAAGTTGGTAACATGTATTCACAATCACTGGTATGTCGGGGCTAGCTGACTAATATATACCACAAGTTGGTAACATGTATTCACAATCACTGGTATGTCGGGGCTAGCTGACTGATATATACCACAAGTTGGTAACATGTATTCACAATCACTGGTATGTCGGGGCTAGCTGACTGATACATACCACAAGTTGGTAACATGTATTCACAATCACTGGTATGTCGGGGCTAGCTGACTGATATATACCACAACTTGGTAACATGTATTCACAATCACTGGTATGTCGGGGCTAGCTGAGTGATATATACCACAAGTTGGTAACATGTATTCACAGTCACTGGTATGTCGGGGCTAACTGACTGATACATACCACAAGTTGGTAACATGTATTTACAGTCACTGGTATGTCGGGGCTAGCTGACTGATATATACCACAAGTTGGTAACATGTATTCACAGTCACTGGTATGTCGGGGCTAACTGACTGATATATACCACAAGTTGGTAACATGTATTCACAGTCACTGTTATGTCGGGGCTAGCTGACTGATATTTACCACAAGTTGGTAACATGTATTCACAATCACTGGTATGTCGGGGCTAACTGACTGATACATACCACAAGTTGGTAACATGTATTTACAGTCACTTGTATGTCGGGGCTAGATGACTGATATTTACCACAAGTTGGTAACGTGTGTTTACAGTCACGGGTATGTCGGGGCTAGCTGACTGATATATACAAGTTGGTAACATGTATTCACAATCACTGGTATGTCGGGGCTAACTGACTGATATATACCACAAGTTGGTAACATGTATTCACAATCACTGGTATGTCGGGGCTAACTGACTGATATATACCACAAGTTGGTAACATGTATTTACAGTCACTGGTATGTCGGGGCTAACTGACTAATACATACTACAAGTTGGTAATATATATTTACAGTCACTGGTATGTCGGGGCTAGATGACTGATATTTACCACAAGTTTGTAACGTGTGTTTACAGTCACGGGTATGTCGGGGCTAGCTGACTGATATATACAAGTTGGTAACATGTATTCACAATCACTGGTATGTCGGGGCTAACTGACTGATATATACCACAAGTTGGTAACATGTATTTATAGTCACTGGTATGTCGGGGCTAGATGACTGATATTTACCACAAGTTGGTAACGTGTATTCACAGTCACTGGTATGTTGGGGCTAACAGACTGATATATACTAGTTGGTAACATGTAGTCACGATCACTGGTATGTTTGGGCTAGCTGACTGATATATACCACAAGTTGGTAACGCGTATTTACAGTCACTGGTATGTTGGGGCTAACACACTGATATATACAAGTTGGTAACATGCAGTCACAGTCACGGGTATGTCGGGGCTAGCTGAGTGATATATACCACAAGTTGGTAACATGTAATTACAGTCACTGGTATGTCGGGGCTAGCTGACTGATATATACCACAAGTTGGTAACGTGTAGTCACAGTCACCGGATGTCGGGGCTAGCTGACTGATATATACCACAAGTTGGTAACGTGTATTTACAGTCACTGGTATGTGGGGGCTAGCTGACTGATATATACCACAAGTGGGTAACATGTATTTACAGTCACGGGTATGTCTGGGCTAGCTGACTGTTATATACCACAAGTTGGTAACGTGTAGTTACAGTCACGGGCATGTCGGGGCTAGCTGACTGATATATACCACAAGTTGGTAACATGTATTTACAGTCACTGGTATGTCGGGGCTAGCTGACTGATATATACCACAAGTTCGTAACATGTATTTACAGTCACGGGTATGTCGGGGCCTAGCTGACTTATATATACCACAAGTTGGTAACATGTATTCACAGTCACTGTTATGTCGGGGCTAGCTGACTGACATATACCATAAGTTGGTAACGTGTATTTACGGTCACGGGTATGACGGGGCTAGCTAACTGATATATACCACAAGTTGGTAACGTGTGTTTACAGTCACGGGTATGTCGGGGCTAGCTGACTGATATATACCACAAGTTGGTAACATGTATTTACAGTCACTGGTATGTCGGGCCTAGCTGACTGATATATACCACAAGTTGGTAACATGTATTTACAGTCACGGGTATGTCGGGGCTAGCTAACTGATATATACCACAAGTTGGTAACTTGTATTTACAGTCACTGGTATGTCGGGGCTAGCTGACTGATATATACCACAAGTTGGTAACATGTATTTACAGTCACTGGTATGTCGGGCCTAGCTGACTGATATATACCACAAGTTGGTAACGTGTGTTTACAGTCACTGGTATGTCGGGGCTAGCTGACTGATATATATCACAAGTTGGTAACGTGTAGTCACAGGCACTGGTATGTCGGGGCTAGCTGACTGATATATATCATAAGTTGGTAACGTGTAGTCACAGGCACTGGTATGTCGGGGCTAGCTATCTGACATATATCAAAATTGGTAACGTGTAGTTACAGTCACTGGTATGTCGGGGCTAGCTTACTGATATATACCACAAGTTGGTAACATGTATTTACAGTCACTGGTATGTCGGGCCTAGCTGACTGATATATACCACAAGTTGGTAACTTGTATTTACAGTCACTGGTATGTCGGGGCTAGCTTACTGATATATACCACAAGTTGGTAACAGTGAATGCAGGATAGAAGCGGTTTAGGAGCTCCTAACTGAACTGATGTACATTACCTATGAGAGTACCGCGATACCTTGCTCGGACGTCATCAGCCGTACTTGTTTCTAAATTGAAAGTTACCACACTTCCTAACTGGCACTCGTCTCGCTTGTACCTATTTGAGTACGCCATCGTGGTAGAAAAGGTGACGAAAATATCTGTACTGGGGTAAACAAGGTAATAAAATAAATTTATAGGAATTTGAATAACATTCAGAGATATCACTCAACCTGTTTAACACCAAAAATCACATACGCTTCTTTCTCTTTGTAGTCGTTTGCTTATTGACATCGATTATTGTGTGGTTTTAAACATTGGATACGTTTCGGTTTAACGTCCTACTGGATAAGTAATGTTGAGTGATGATCGTTCCTCTTCTCGGTAGCTGGGCGGGAGGGAGCGTCTGCCTGCCGTTGTGATACGCATCACCCAAAAAGAGTAGAGTAGTAGATAGTGCATACCATCCAAAAACTGCATATCGTCATTTCACCGAAAATATAAGTTTAGAGGCCCCTGAATCCAGAAAGGCATTTATAGAAAGATCTGTGTGTGTGTTCGTGGGCGCAAAATCTTCTATTTTGCGTTCATACGGGTTTCTCTACACACTCTTCTACAAACTATGCTTACAGAAGCTTATTGTTCATCTGATTGTTGAGATAAACTTTGATTACACATTTCGATGTGGGTTTGAAGCTGTGCGCCCACAACCATTAGCCTACAAGTACTTGTGTTTCGTCTTATCTGTTCTCGGCCTCTTCGCAACGTATACACTTTATTTGTCATACAAATGTATGATATTTTAATGAAGATCGTTAGAGCCAGTTAGGGCAGGGAAAACCTTCTTGTTGCATCCTTGGAAAATACCAAGTCCGGGATGATCCAACTTTTCACGTTCACAAATACGCGCGCGCGGTTATTCAATTTTTGAGTGGAATGCAGAGAAATCCGTCCACCCCAAGCTAACCTTTAAACGAAAATATTTTGATAAATATTTATTTTTTTGATAGTACCTTAAACGATTCTTGTTGAGATGTCATGTTCGTAAGATATTTGTAACAAATGTATATGTTGATTTGTACCTTTGTTTGATTGAACTTAGTACAATATTGAATTAAAAAAAAACATTCCAATAAAGGAAAAATGTAGAGATTATTAAAACACAACTTATGGCAGATATACATTGTTGTTGTTTTCAGTGTTGGGCGTCATTAAAGGACATGTTCGAAAGCTCGCGATCTTTGTTCCCTTCTTCCATGGCAAGAACTTGTTACCACCAATAAACTGTTTAGCATGTTGTAGTAAGCACGAATTACGTAAACTGATAAGAGTTCGTAACCAAAATATATCATAAGTAGGTAAATCGATACAATAATCGCACCTCTAAGGACACATGACACTCATCACGTTGGTACACTATATCGCATTCTCTCGTTTGCTACCATGATGCATGTATATCTATTGTGTATTTTTGTCAAAGTAATTTATTCATCAATGTGAGTGTAAAACGTAAACATTTCGTAGTCAAAAACCAAAACATGGTTACAGAAAGTGCGGTGGAAAGGGCCAGTCACTAACAATCACAACACTTTACTTGCTGATTCAGGGTTGCTAGAAACCTTATTCCAAACCAGAGGTTTTCTCAGTGGCTCTTATCGTCCATTACACACTAACGTCATACAACACAGATTGGTAACACTGCTGGGATAAAACAAATATCTGCATGTAATAGCCTACTCAACATCTCACTAGATGCCAGACACTAGTGATGCATCACACAGATTGGTAACACTGCTGGGATAAAACAAATATCTGCATGTAATAACGTACTCAACATCTCACTAGATACCACACACTAGTCGAGTATCACACAGATTGGTAACACTGCTGGGATAAAACAAATATCTGCATGTAATAACCTACTCAACATCTCACTAGATGCCAGACACTAGTGATGTATCACACAGGTTGGTAACACTGCTGGGATAAAACAAATATCTGTATGTAATAACGTACTCAACATCTCACTAGATACCACACACTAGTCGAGTATCACACAGATTGGTAACACTGCTGGGATAAAACAAATATCTGTATGTAATAGCCTACTCAACATCTCACTAGATACCACACACTAGTCGAGTATCACACAGATTGGTAACACTGCTGGGATAAAACAAATATCTGTATGTAATAGCCTACTCAACATCTCACTAGATACCACACACTAGTCGAGTATCACACAGATTGGTAACACTGCTGGGATAAAACAAATATCTGTATGTAATAGCCTACTCAACATCTCACTAGATGCCAGACACTAGTGATGTATCACACAGGTTGGTAACACTGCTGGGATAAAACAAATATCTGTATGTAATAGGCTACTCAACATCTCACAAGATGACACACACCAGTGGATTATCACACAGGTTGGTAACACTGCTGGGATAAAACAAATATCTGTATGTAATAGCCTACTCAACATCTCACTAGATGCCAGACACTAGTGATGCATCACACAGGTTGGTAACACTGCTGGGATAAAACAAATATCTGTATGTAATAGGCTACTCAACATCTCACTAGATACCACACACTAGTCGAGTATCACACAGATTGGTAACACTGCTGGGATAAAACAAATATCTGCATGTAATAACGTACTCAACATCTCACTAGATACCACACACTAGTCGAGTATCACACAGATTGGTAACACTGCTGGGATAAAACAAATATCTGCATGTAATAACGTACTCAACATCTCACTAGATACCACACACTAGTCGAGTATCACACAGATTGGTAACACTGCTGGGATAAAACAAATATCTGCATGTAATAACGTACTCAACATCTCACTAGATACCACACACTAGTCGAGTATCACACAGATTGGTAACACTGCTGGGATAAAACAAATATCTGCATGTAATAACCTACTCAACATCTCACTAGATGCCAGACACTAGTGATGTATCACACAGGTTGGTAACACTGCTGGGATAAAACAAATATCTGTATGTAATAGGCTACTCAACATCTCACAAGATGACACACACCAGTGGATTATCACACAGGTTGGTAACACTGCTGGGATAAAACAAATATCTGTATGTAATAGCCTACTCAACATCTCACAAGATGCCACACACTAGTGGAGTATCACACAGGTTGGTAACACTGCTGGGATAAAACAAATATCTGTATGTAATAACCTACTCAACATCTCACAAGATGCCACACACTAGTGGAGTATCACATAGGTTGGTAACACTGCTGAGATTGACTTGTTTTGCCACACTCAACATCTACGACGCCTCTGGAGTATAGCGGAGTGTCGCAAGATTGGTAACACGGCTGAAATTGACGTGTTTTTGCCACATTCAACTCCTGCTATGCCGCTAGAGTTTAGCGGAGTGTCTCAAGGTTGGTAACTGTGCTGAGTTTGAGTGTTTTGCCACACTCAACACCTACTATGCCGCTAGAGTTTACCGGAGTGTCGCAAGGTTGGTAACTTAGCTGAGATTGACGTGTTTTGCCACACTCAACACCTGTATGCCGCTAGAGTTTAGCGGAGTGTCGCAAGGTTGGTAACTCAGCTGGAATTGGCGTGTTTTGCCACACTCAACACCTGCTATGCCGCTAGAGTTTACCGGAGTGTCGCAAGGTTGGTAACTCAGCTGAGATTGACGTGTTTTGCCACACTCAACACCTGCTATGCCGCTAGAGTTTACCGGAGTGTCGCAAGGTTGGTAACTCAGCTGAGATTGACGTGTTTTGCCACACTCAACACCTGCTATGCCGCTAGAGTTTACCGGAGTGCCGCAAGGTTGGTAAATGTGCTGAGATTTACGTGTTTTGCCAAACTCAACACCTGCTATGCCGCTAGAGTTTGCCGGAGTGCCGCAAGGTTGGTAAATGTGCTGAGATTGACGTGTTTTGCCACACTCAACACCTGCTATGCCGCTAGAGTTTACCGGAGTGTCACAAGGTTGGTAACTCAGCTGGGATTGGCGTGCTTTGCCACACTCAACACCTGCTATGCCGCTAGAGTTTAGCGGAGTGTCTCAAGGTTGGTAACTGTGCTGAGTTTGACGTGTTTTGCCATACTCAACACCTGGTATGCCGCTAGAGTTTACCGGAGTGTCGCAAGGTTGGTAACTCAGCTGGGATTGGCGTGTTTTGCCAAATTCAACACCTGCTATGCCGCTAGAGTTTAGCGGAGTGTCGCAAGGTTGGTAACTCAGCTGAGATTGACGTGTTTTGCCACACTCAACACCTGCTATGTCGCTAGAGTTTACCGGAGTGTCGCAAGTTTGGTAACTCAGCTGAGATTGACGTGTTTTGCCACACTCAACACCTGCTATGCCGCTAGAGTTTAGCGGAGTGTCGCAAGGTTGGTAACTCAGCTGAGATTTACGTGTTTTGCCACACTCAACACCTGCTGTGCCACTAGAGTTTAGCGGAGTTTCGCAAGGTTGGTAACTCAGCTGGGATTGGCGTGCTTTGCCACACTCAACACCTGCTATGCCGCTAGAGTTTAGCGGAGTGTCGCAAGGTTGTTAACTGAGCTGAGATTGACGTGTTTTGCCACAGTCAACACCTGCTATGCCGCTAGAGTTTACCGGAGTGTCGCAAGGTTGGTAACTCAGCTGGGATTGGCGTGCTTTGCCACACTCAACACCTGCTATGCCGCTAGAGTTTAGCGGAGTGTCTCAAGGTTGGTAACTGTGCTGAGTTTGACGTGTTTTGCCATACTCAGCACCTGGTATGCCGCTAGAGTTTACCGGAGTGTCGCAAGGTTGGTAACTCAGCTGGGATTGGCGTGTTTTGCCAAATTCAACACCTGCTATGCCGCTAGAGTTTAGCGGAGTGTCGCAAGGTTGGTAACTCAGCTGAGATTGACGTGTTTTGCCACACTCAACACCTGCTATGCCGCTAGAGTTTAGCGGAGTGTCGCAAGGTTGGTAACTCAGCTGAGATTGACGTGTTTTGCCACACTCAACACCTGCTATGCCGCTAGAGTTTAGCGGAGTGTCGCAAGGTTGGTAACTCAGCTGGGATTGGCGTGCTTTTCCACATTCAACACCTGCTATGTCGCTAGAGTTTAGCGGAGTGTCGCAAGGTTGGTAACTCAGCTGGGATTGGCGTGCTTTGCCACACTCAACATCAGCTGACAGCTTGGCCATTCAGCCGGCCGAGCCTCTACAACAGATGGCCAGCGTCACTACCGTTATTGGACCGCAGGAAGTCTTGGTTTAAAAACCAATGTTGAAGATTGGGATCCGAAGTCGCTGAGTGACGTAAAGAAAGAGAAATGTCTCAGGTTAGGTACATATGTGTTGATTGAGCATCCTGTCACTTCACGATGCTCTATGTAACGGTGGCGGTTTCTGAGGAGGGCAGTTTGAGTCTCTAAACCCTGCCCGGTGCCCTGACATTCACATCACTTTCTCTACCTATTGTCGTTTGTTTATCGCTGATAAACCATTGTCTCATTACACATTTCGTTGTAGGTAGAGGAGGAACGCCAATGGAGTTCTGAGTCCCTTAGTCTCTCCACAATATCGTTATCAACACCTGAATAGCTACAGCACTAAACAAAATGACAGAAGTATTGAAAAATTCAAACTAAAACTTACTTGAAATAAATGGTGCACGCATTTGTAAGAGATGCACAGTTTTCGTGCGTCCGTTTTTGCAAAATTACTTCGGAATGAACATGACTTTACGGCTGTTCCCCGAAAATAAAAAAGTACACATGTGATTTCACATGTTTTTATCCATTTTTGAGAAATTAAAACATGTCCATTTGTTTTCCATGTAAAGAGCAGTTTGTGGCGGGAAGGAACATGTGAACTACAATACCAACTTTGGTGTTTATCCGAGTTTTCTTTTTTTATTGTACTGTTCACAAGGAATTTATTTCAGCGCAGTCTATCAATGTTTTGCCATATAACATCACAATCCTGAATTTCAACACCAACTTTTGGATGTTCCTTTTGTAAAAAGAAAGAAAGGAGGGGACTTAACACCTCGATCTGACTGGGCGCCCCTCTGCGGGTGCGGGCTCGCAGTCCGGGGGACGATGGTTTCTTTAGAGCATCCTTTTCCCCTCGCGCCGTAACTTGCAACCCTGAAAGAAACCGAGCGATGAAAGCTGCAGTGAAATGGACGCGGCACATTCGCCTGGGAAAACCCATGGTTCAGGAAGATCCGTCGAGGGAATCGAAACCACGACCTGCCGAATGTGGACAAAGACGTTACCGCATTTGAGATGAGGTTCCTTGTTGAGAAAGGTTTCTATTGCTGATACAAGTGTGGAGCATTGTCAAAGACAGTACATGCACTTCATTATTCTGTACACAATAGTTTTAATGTGTACTCATAAATTGTAAACGTTTATAACATCATTTTACTTTTCATTAAAAGATTTTAAAACTACGAACATTGATGTCCATTTAAACAAAATGATACAACATTAGTTTAATAACTCTTCCAGTGTGTGGGCACTTTTCATTTAGATGCTTCATGATTTTGCTACAGTAGCATCTGTTTTAGTTTTAGTTTTGTTTCGCTATAGCAATGAATGTTTGTATTTGTTCCGAGTCAGTATAATTACTTTGTATACCAATGATGGTTAAAATTTTATTCTTTTTAAAGGATCTCATAAATATAACGTATGAATCTCTTCTCTTAACTTTAATACTCGCAATTTACGTTTATGGGTTGTATACTACAAATGCTTGCTTAGTGATACGTGTTGAAATAACAATTTGGTTATTGTGGTACTGTAAGTGCTTGGAGAAAAAAAGCTCCACTGCACCTAGTATTCAAGGTGAGGGTGGTCGGGAATCAAACCCAAAACCTCCCGCCGGGTATTAAATGTGTTATTTTTAAACCAATCGTCGAATAAATAATCGATGCTCCAACAAACGAGCCAATGTGAGCTATTTACTCTTACATTTATACATCACCTCAAAGTAAATAACACACTTGTACACCTTACTTATGTTACAAGCTATTCAAAGGTACGCTGTACGAGAGCTATTCATAAAATTTCATGAAGAACATAAATTAATTTGCGGAATTTCTTTTACTTCAGGCTTTATTTTAGTTCTGTGATTCCGTTGAGAGATTTGTGAAGGAGCTTGTCAATCGCACGGAAAGACAAGTTGCCTCAGAGCAGAGTAATTAAGGATCCTTCACGCGATGCTGGGCGGTTACTTCCAAAACCATAAGACGCTGAATTTCGAGCAGCTTTGAAATGTGTCGACTTTAATAACTGTCTGTGCCGTGATGTCATCGAAGAATGTTTACTATTTCAAATGAAAGGAGACTTATTACACTCCTTGGATTGTTTATTCTTTGAGAAGGATACGATGTGATGCTAATAACCGAATAGCGTTTCTCTCTGCATTAATACCATGTCAGGACAACGGTACCGGAGGATAACCATGTGGTGAAAATGCATCTTCGCCAGAAGGTTACCAAACCAACAACTCACATTGTTTGCAATGCTCAGCACCATCTACTAAACAGTAGCTTTCCTCATTGTATGGTGAGTCCATGGACTTATTTTTTCTTCTAGGAGCTGACAATAATTGTTTATGCACCTTCGTGATGTTGAAACAGCTCCCCAATAATTTGGTTACAAGTTCCGTTTGGCAGAAACTATAAACTCGTATTACTAATTGAAACGGCAACTCTAGGCCGAGCCCAAGAACTGTAATTACAGATAATTTATTAATTAACTTTTATTGATGTTAAATCGTATTATGTAAATATCTTTTTCTCATACTGCTTGTATATTTTAAGAAGGGTGATTTAACATTATGTATCTATCTAGGTTAATAATATTAGTAGAGTTATAAATGATTTAATGTAAATAATTTAAGCGCTATGTTAAAATACTGTCCACGAGGGAATGTTTTAGCTACAGGAATAGTGCTTTCGAAGGCAGAAAACCTAGTTTTATTACCTCTCTTCAGTCGCAGTGCTATTATTCCTACAGCGAGGGTGTAGAGCCTTTGTCCCATTATTGGATAATTCGCCGTGACCAAGTGAGCGAGAAAGACAACCTAACGGTAAATGTAGGAAAAGCCGCGATTTATATTAAACTTGGACCAATGAGATCCCTGAAAGTTTATTCGAAATAGTTAGACGCGTCGAGTCGCGCTAAAAATGGACCAATAGGAAATGAAGCAGCCTCAGAAGCCTGAGACTATAAATGGATCTGTTTGGGGAAAATTCGAGACAGTTTATGTCATGTGTGGTCAGGGAGAGATGCTGCAGGATGCGTGAGATATCGCGCCAAGAAGGGAATCAAGTCAGCTTTGTAATGTCAGCTTAGTATTGCATTTTATTCGACAGTTTATGTCATGTGTGGTCAGGGAGAGATGCTGCAGGATGTGTGAGATATCGCGCCAAAACAGGGAATCAAGATAGTTCTAGCAACACACCTAAGATCTGCTACTCTTAGAGCGACAATAAGAATATTTAAACTTCGTGTCATATCCGCGCCATAGTTTAACAGCGGTGGACAGTATTTTACAGCGGCAATACCAGTTTTGTATACTACGAGTGTTAATTAAATAAAAAGAAACGGCAGTGTCATCTTTTCATAAACAAAGCAAGTCTATGTCTTCCTATATCACCACCCGAGATCTACGTTTTCCTTTACCGAGGATAAGTCCATGCTCCCATATAGTTTAAGAAAAATTATTGCAGCTAGCCGAGGATAAATTGAAGAGAACCAACCCACTGAGAACTTCTGGAAGCAACGGGAGAAGCATCAAGGTAAGCCTAACAGCAACGGATGAGGAGGTGATCGCCGCAAACTGGCGCCATAACGTGGAGCTCGAAGGGAAGACCAACATAAACGGAGGACTAGAAAACAACGAACAGACGAAGAATCTTCAGAGGAAAGGGGCACAGCAGAACAAAAATTACAACGCGAACTTCTAGTCTACCTACGTGGGACAACAAAACAGCTGAGAACATCGCTTCTAGAACTTCACCAGGATTCGAACCCGGAACGCATCAGTTAACATTGAAAAAAATACAGGTTAGAACTTTTATTCAAAAACAAACAAAAAGGCATGCAGAGTAGTGACTCAGTTTTGTGAACACATGTTATTGAGAGGGGGTAAAGTCATTACTAGGGAGGTAGAACTTACTAACGGAACCATGAGTAGGTCAAGGGAAGATTTGAAAGAACTGGATGGGGAGGCTATTGTCAGCATAACAACAGATGGAAAAAATATGGGTGCAGCAGAAGTAGAAGTTAGACTGGAAAGGCAATCACCGATTGAGCAGGTCATTGACGCAGGTCCAAA
Source organism: Deroplatys truncata (assembly GCA_030765065.1). NCBI lineage: Eukaryota > Metazoa > Arthropoda > Insecta > Mantodea > Mantidae > Deroplatys > Deroplatys truncata. The sequence continues at coordinate 332,951,248 of CM060975.1, read as the reverse complement.
CCAGCTGCTAATATTGCTTCAACATTTGAGCGCAAAGATAGATGAGCAGACTAAGGAGTCAAAAAGAAATTTGAGTGAACAAAGTAAGGATTTAAGAAATTTGAGTGAACAATATAAAAAGTTAGAGAGCATAGTAGATGAGCATAGTAAGAACTTAGAAAGCATATTAAATGAACGGGGTAAGATCTTAAATGAACATAGTAAGAACTTAGAAAGCATATTCAATGAACATAGTAAAAAGTCAGAAAGCATAGTAGATGAGCGGGGTAAGATCTTAAGTGAATATAGTAAGAACTTAGAAAGAATCGGAAGTCAACTAGATAAGAATGTAGAAGGGGAATTAAATGAGCAGAGTAAAGACTTAGAAAGAATCGTAAGTAAGCAGAGTAAAGACTTAGAAAGAATCGTAGGTGAACAAGATAAGAATTTAGAAGGAGAATTAAATGAGCAGAGTAAAGACTTAGAAAGTATCGTAAGGGAACAAGATAAGAATTTAGAAGGGAAATCAAATAAGCAGAGTAAAGACTTAGAAAGAATCGTAAATGAGCAGAGTAAAGACTTAGAAAGAATCGTAAGGGAACAAGATAAGAATCTAGAAGGGAAATTAAATGAACATAATAAAGACTTAGAAAGAATCGTAAGTGAACAAGATAAGAATCTAGAAGGGAAATTAAATAAGCAGAGTAAGGGATTAGAAAGAAACTTAAGTGAACAAAATAAGAATTTAGAGGGGAAATTAGTTGAGCTGATGAAGGGGAAGTTAATAGAAACACTTGAAGGGAAATTACCACAGACACTAGAAACTAAAGATCCGAAAACACTAACGGGAGAAGAGACGTTAAAGAAAGCTTTTGAAAGAATGTTAAAAAGGGCGCAGAAAAGAAAGCAGGAATTTAAAACAAAGAGGCGAAAGAAATGGTTGATCGAACTTGGAGAATTAGTATTGGTATAAAAAAAAAAAAACAAATCCAGCATTCAAATTAAAAAAAAAAGGATAATATCATTGATCCTGACTCTACAGTGCCTGGAAAGGAGAGCTTTCACATGTGAATTAATGAGTTATCTTAAGCAGTTGTGGAGAATATTTTTTGCATTACTAAAGAGACTTGAGCATTAAATGCTCGTTAGTGATAGTGAAGAAGAACAAGAAACACCTTTGCCATTAATATGTTTCAGTTTCTTTCTGTTTGAATAAGTTTGTCTTAAGGTTGAAACAGCTTTTATTGTCAGAATATTTATTATTTTTTTTGGATATTTAGCAATATTTGTAAATTATTAATTGGTTGGTATGCTAGCAATATGCTGACAGTTTTCTTTAAAACATATAAATTAGTTTTATTAATTATAAAAAAAGAGGTATCATAGAATGGAAAATGTATTTAAAGGTCCATACCGGGTGATTAACATTTTTGGCTCGGATACATTTGAGTTACAAGAAATAAAGAATTCCAAGATCGTAGGAAGATACCATAAACAGTTGCTCAAACCGTACAAATGTTTAGAGAATGAGAAGGGTGAAGAATGTAATGAAAATAATCAGGTTAGTTTTACTCGAAATGAGGTAGCAACCCTGTGAACAAATAGTAAAGGTAATACACCCGATAAATAAGGATGTAAAGAAATAAATAAATGCATAATAATTATGTACCAATATGTATGTAAATAGATTTAATTTTAGAACTTAATTTGGGTATTAGAGTATTTGTTTGCGTTACAAGTTATTCGTGTGCGCGAAGTGTATTGTGTATAAGAATGTCTCTCGGAAAACCTGTTTTTAAATGGTGAGAGGGGGTCAACCATAACAAAGAGTAGAGTGAATGACCCAAATGTAAACATCTCCGGTTTGTCAGAACCCTTGTGAAGGAACAGGTATAGCGAAGGGTCTCTGTCAACAAAACAAACCCACAAAGGCCATAATCAGAGGAATTATTCTGTAAAAGAAAATTGTATCAAGTGTTGAAAAATTTATTCTTTTCCAGAACAGGGCAATTTGAAACGGCAACTCTAGGCCGAGCCCAAGAACTGTAATTACAGATAATTTATTAATTAACTTTTATTGATGTTAAATCGTATTATGTAAATATCTTTTTCTCATACTGCTTGTATATTTTAAGAAGGGTGATTTAACATTATGTATCTATCTAGGTTAATAATATTAGTAGAGTTATAAATGATTTAATGTAAATAATTTAAGCGCTATGTTAAAATACTGTCCACGAGGGAATGTTTTAGCTACAGGAATAGTGCTTTCGAAGGCAGAAAACCTAGTTTTATTACCTCTCTTCAGTCGCAGTGCTATTATTCCTACAGCGAGGGTGTAGAGCCTTTGTCCCATTATTGGATAATTCGCCGTGACCAAGTGAGCGAGAAAGACAACCTAACGGTAAATGTAGGAAAAGCCGCGATTTATATTAAACTTGGACCAATGAGATCCCTGAAAGTTTATTCGAAATAGTTAGACGCGTCGAGTCGCGCTAAAAATGGACCAATAGGAAAGGAAGCAGCCTCAGAAGCCTGAGACTATAAATGGATCTGTTTGGGGAAAATTCGAGACAGTTTATGTCATGTGTGGTCAGGGAGAGATGCTGCAGGATGCGTGAGATATCGCGCCAAGAAGGGAATCAAGTCAGCTTTGTAATGTCAGCTTAGTATTGCATTTTATTCGACAGTTTATGTCATGTGTGGTCAGGGAGAGATGCTGCAGGATGTGTGAGATATCGCGCCAAAACAGGGAATCAAGATAGTTCTAGCAACACACCTAAGATCTGCTACTCTTAAAGCGACAATAAGAATATTTAAACTTCGTGTCATATCCGCGCCATAGTTTAACAGCGGTGGACAGTATTTTACAGCGGCAATACCAGTTTTGTATACTACGAGTGTTAATTAAATAAAAAGAAACGGCAGTGTCATCTTTTCATAAACTAAGCAAGTCTATGTCTTCCTATATCACCACCCGAGATCTACGTTTTCCTTTACCGAGGATAAGTCCATGCTCCCATATAGTTTAAGAAAAATTATTGCAGCTAGCCGAGGATAAATTGAAGAGAACCAACCCACTGAGAACTTCTGGAAGCAACGGGAGAAGCATCAAGGTAAGCCTAACAGCAACGGATGAGGAGGTGATCGCCGCATAATGATAGACTATCTGTTAAGTATATATAGTAATTCATTGTTAAGCAGTGCGGATTTCGAAACTCCTGTCAATTGCAATAGGAACGAGTTGATAAAAGCTTCAGCAGATTGTCAATTTAAGTTCTACAATGAAACGCAATGATGCTAAAGAGGTAGTAGACACATTCTTGATTGTCGCGCTGTGCTAAAACCGAAAGTGAAACATATTCTGCAATTGGTTTTCAAAGCAAGGTAAAATCACACTTCCGCTAGTGCTACAAAGTGAACCATCAACCTCTGTAGCGTTTCCATATTTACTGTTTTATACTCTTGAAAAGCTTAAAATATCTCACCAGGTAATGGTAATAAAAGCAATTTATTTTACAACATGGGTTGACATTAGTGGCATCTGCCACTGATTTAAATACGAGTGACATTCAATAAGTAATGCAACGCATTGTTTTCTCGACCAATTTCGGTTCAAAAATTCGGAATTTTGTTTGTCATATCTTTAAATATTCCCGCTTCATCTCATATAACTTCATTAATTTCCGATAGGTGGCAGCTCTGTAACTATCCTTCAAAATGGCGTCTGTAACGGAGGTGTGTTCCAAACAGAGCGTTATATTGATAGGTGCTTGCAGAATGTCTACGGAGACCTGTCAGTGGACGAAAGCATGGTGAGTCCTTGGGCTAGGCGTCTGTCATCACGTGACACTCTTGTCTAACTCGAGACCATAAAGAGCATAGAAGGAATCTTTTGTCAAACGGCACCACACCAACTCTCCTTCACCTCAGCTGGTGAAGCCATGGCTACCACTCTGAAGGTGTTATTCTGTTCGAAGTTCTCTCCCTCACGGTGAACCGATGAATTCTTGTGCTACTCTAAGGAAACTTCAGCGTGTTCCTCCTTCTCCAAGACAACGCACGGCGCTCACAAAACTTGAGTGGACTGTTCTTCCTCGTGCACGCTACAGCCTGGATCTCGCACCATCGTTTTGGTCCAATGAAGAAAGCACTATGGATGATGGGAAGTGATTGATGCAGCAAGACGTTGGCTTCAACATAGACCACTAGAGTGGTACCATGCAGACATATTGGCCCTCCAATTAAGGTGGCGTAAGGCCGCAGCATTGATCGAAGATTATGTTGTAAAAAAGGGTTTTGTAGCCTAAAGATTGGGTAATAATATGGTGTATTTGAATCCTGAATACAACTAACCTGCTTTAAGAAATGAATGTGTTGTGTTACTTATTGAACTACCTTCCCTTCCAGCTGATACCTATACACTTTCACAACAAGTATAATCTTTCAATGCTGTAATATCATTTATTCTTATTTCCCCTCGTTCTTTGCTAAACTTCCTGAATATAAAAGGGGGTTTACTCAAAGGGAAAATAATGCATTAATTAAATAAAACAAAGTTATAATCTGTTTTGCAATAAAACACTGTATCATCACAACCTTAACGTTTTCCCTATACTTATGAATATAGGCTTTTATGTGATCTGGATTTCAATCACCTGGGACTTAAGTTTATGGTGAAGATACTAGTCAGGTTGAGAGTCCCATCATCATTTATCATGAATGTTAATAGCTACAACTTTCGTTAGCAGTAATATATGTTGTGTTTTTCCAGAGGGAAGGGTGCTATGATTAGCATGGAGTTATCTCCCGTGCATTCACAGCACCTTCATGCAATGGGTCACCACGTCGACACCCTGCAGCACCAACAGCAGCAGCAACAACAACAGAACACCTCAATGATGCATCACGCCATGTCAGGAGAGGAACCAAAAAAGAAACGTAAGTCTGAATAACAATGACATTAGAGTAAAAAGCAGTGCAGCACTTAGGTCCAGGTACAAGAATTTAGCTGCAGATGTTGATCTAGCGTCCTTGATGCCCTTATCAAAACTGTCTCAGCAAAAGTTAGTTACCATGTGTTATCTCCAGATGCTAACATATCATACTTGTAGCCCTTATCACAATTCCCTGAACACCAGTCAATTAGAAGACATTAGTTGCAAAACTAACCTATCATCCTTGATGCCCTTACCAAAACTGCCTGAGCATAAGTTAGTTACAAGACGTTAGCTGCAGAAGTTAATATATCACCCTTGTAGCCCTTATCAAAACCGACTGAGCATTAGTTAGTTACAAGACGTTACCTGCAGATGTTAATATATCACCTTTGTAGCCCTTATCAAAACCGCCTGAGCATTAGTTAGTTAAAAGACGTAGGTTGCAGATGTTAATATATCACCTTTGTAGCCCTTATCAAAACCGCCTGAGTATTAGTTAGTTACAAGACGTTACCTGCAGATGTTAATATATCACATTTGTAGCCCTTATCAAAACCGCCTGAGCATACGTTAGTTACAAGACGTTAGCTGCAGATGTTAATATATCACATTTGTAGCCCTTATCAAAACCGCCTGAGCATTAGTTAGTTACAAGACGTTAGCTGCAGATGTTAATATATTACCTTTGTAGCCCTAATCAAAACCGCCTGAGCATTAGTTAGTTACAAGACGTTACCTGCAGATGTTAATATATCACTATTGTAGCCCTTATCAAAACCGTCTGAGCATTAGTTAGTTACAAGACGTTAGCTGCAGATGTTAAAATATCACCTTGGTAGCCCTTATCAAAACCGCCTGAGCATTAGTTAGTTACAAGACGTTAGCTGCAGATGCTAATATATCACCTTTGTAGCCCTTATCAAAACCGCCTGAGCATTACTTAGTTACAAGACGTTAGCTGCAGATGTTAGTATATCACCTTTGTAGTCCTTATCAAAACCGCCCGAGCATTAGTTAGTTACAAGACGTTAGCTGCAGATGTTAGTATATCACCTTTGTAGCCCTTATCAAAACCGCCTGAGCATTAGTTAGTTACAAGACGTTAGCTGCAGATGTTAGTATATCACCTTTGTAGCCCTTATCAAAACCGTCTGAGCATTAGTTAGTTACAAGACGTTAGCTGCAGATGCTAATATATCACCTTTGTAGCCCTTATCAAAACCGCCTGAGCATTACTTAGTTACAAGACGTTAGCTGCAGATGTTAGTATATCACCTTTGTAGTCCTTATCAAAACCGCCCGAGCATTAGTTAGTTACAAGACGTTAGCTGCAGATGTTAATATATCACCCATGTAGTCCTTATCATAACCGCCTGAGCATTATTGAAACTGTCTGAGCAGCAGTTAGTTACAAAATGTAGGTAGCAGATGTTAATGTATCTGTTGTCCTTATTGAAACTGTCTGAAGAGCAGTTAGTTACAAGATGTAGGTAGCAGATGTTAATGTATCTGTTGTCCTTATTAAAACTGTCTGAGGATCAATTAGTTACAAGATGTAGGTTGCAGATGCTGAAGTATCTGTTGTCTCTTATCGAAACTGTCTGAGGAACAGATACTTACAAGATGTAGGTTGCAGATTTTGACGTATCTGTTGACGTTAACAAAACTGTCAGAGGAGCAGTTAGTTACAAGATGTAGGTTGCAGATGTTAATATATCTGTTGTCCTTATTGAAACTGTCTGAAGAACAGTTAGTTACAAGATGTAGGTAGCAGATGTTAATGTATGTGTTGTCCTTATTGAAACTGTCTGAGGAGCAGTTAGTTACAAGATGCAGGTTGCAGATGTTAGTATATCTGTTGTCCTTATTAAAACTCTCTGAAGAACAGCTAGTTACAAGACGCAGGTTGCAGATTTAAATGTATCTGTTGTCCTCATTGAAAATGCCTGAGGATCAATTAGTTACAAGATGTAGGTAGCATATGTTAATGTATCTGTTGTCCTTATTGAAACTGTCTGAGGAACAGTTAGTTAAACGGATGTAGGTTCTAGATGTTGCCGTATCTGTTGTCCTTATTGAGACTGTATGAAGAAAAGTTAGTCAGAAGTTGTAGGTTGTGGATGTTAATTTATCTCTTATCCTTATTGAAACTGTTAGAGGAACAGTTAGTTACAAGATGTAGGTTCTAGATGTTGCCGTATCTTTTGTCGTTATCGGAACTGTCTGAGGAACATATAGTTGCAAAACGTAGGTTTCAGATGTTGCCGTATCTGTTGTCCTTATCGAAACAGTCTGAGGAACAGTTAGTTACAGGATGTAGATTTTAAATGTTAACGTATCTGTTGTCCTTATTGAAACTGTCTGAGGAGCAGTAAATTACAAGATGTAGATTTCAGATGTTCACGTTACTGTTGTCCTTATCGAAACTGTCTTAGAAACAGTTAGATGCAAAATGTAGGTTACAGAATTTGATGTATGCGTTGATATTCTTGAAACTGTCTGAGGAACTGTTAGTTACAGATGTAGGTTCCATGTGTTGACGTGTCTGTTGTGCTTATTGAAACTGTCTGAGGAAGACTTAGTTACAACATTAGTGTGCAGATATTAATGCATTTATTGTCCTTATTAAAAGTATCTGAGGAACACTTAGTTACAAGATGTAAGTAGCAAAGGTTATTGTATTTGTTGCCCTTATCGAAACTGTCTGAGGAACAGATAGTTACAAGATATAGGTTGCAGATTTTGAAGTATCTGTTGTCTCTTATCGAAACTCTCTGAGGAACAGATACGTACAAGATGTAGATTGCACATTATGACGTATCTGTTGTCGTTAACGAAACTGTCTGAGGAACAGTTAGTTACAAGAGGTAGGTTTCAGAAGTTGAAGTATCTGTTGTCCTTATTGAAAACGTCTGAGAAACGGTTAGTTACAAGATGTAGGTTTCAGATACTCACCTTTCAGTTGTCCTTAACAAAACCTCTGAGGAACAGTTAGTTACAAGATGTAAGTTTTAGATATTAATGTATCTGTTTTCCTTATTGAAACTGTCTGAAGAACAGTTAGTTACATGACGTAGGTAGCAGATGTTAATGTATCTGTTGTCCTTATTCAAACTGTCTGAGGAACAGCGGGTTACATGACGTAGGTAGCAGAAGTTAATGTGTCTTTGTCCTTATTGAAACTGTCTGAGGAACGGTTAGTTACAAGACGTAGGTTGTAGATTTTAGTGTATGTGTTAATCTTATTTAAGCTGTCCGAAGAACAATTAGTTACAAGACGCAGATTGCAGAAGTTAATGTGTCTATTGCCCTTATTGAAAATGTCTGAGGAACAGTTAGTTACAAGATGTAGACAGCAGATATTAATGTATCAGTTTTCCTTATTGAAACTGTCTGAAAAACAATTAGTTACAAGACGTAGGCAGCAGATGTTAATGTATCAGTATTCCTTATTGAAACTGTCTGAAAAACAGTTAGTTACAAGACGTAGGCAGCAGATGTTAATATGTGTGTGTGTTGTTTTTATTGGTACTGTCTGAAAACAGTTATTTACATGACGTAGTTTGCTGATGTTAATGTAACTGTTGTCTTAATTGAAAGTGTCTGAAAAACAGTTAGTTACAAGACGTAGTTTGCTGATGGTAATGTATCAGGTGTCCTTATTAAAAGTGTCTGCAAAAACAGTTAGTTTCAAGACGTAGGTAACACATGTTAATGTATGTGTGTCCTTATTGAAACCGTCTGAAAAACAGTTAGTTACAAGATGAAGGCTGGAGATGTTGATGTATTTGTTGCCATTACAAAAACTGCCATACAACGACTTAGTTATCACATGTAGCTTGCAGATTTTGACGTAACTGATGTCCTCATTGAAATTGTCTTTAAAAAGCTAGTTACAAGATGTAGGTCACAGATGTTGACGTAGCTATTGTCCTTATTGAAACCGTCTGAGGAACAGTTAGTTCCAAGATCTAGGTTGCTGATGTTAATGTATCTGTAGTTCCTTATTAAGACTGCCTGAAGAACAGTTAGTTACAAGAATTAGATTGCAGATTTTCACTATCTGATTTCCTTATTGAAACTGTTTGAGATAGACTTAGTTACAAGATGTAGGTTGCAGATTTTGACGTATCTGTTGTCCTTATTGAAGCTGTTTGAGATAGACTTAGTTACAAGATGTAGATTGCAGATTTTGACGTATCTGTTGTCCTTATTGAAACTGTTTGAGATAGACTTAGTTACAAGATGTAGATTGCAGATTTTGACATATCTGATTTCCTTATTGAAACTGTTTGAGATAGACTTAGTTACAAGATGTAGATTGCAAATTTTGACGTATCTGTTGTCCTTATTGAAACTGTTTGAAAAATACTTAGTTACAAGATGTAGATTGCAGATTTTGATGTATCTGTTGTCCTTATTGAAACTGTTTGAGATAGACTTAGTTACAAGATGTAGATTGAAGATTTTGACTATCTGTTGTCCTTATTGAAACTGTTTGAAATAGACTTAGTTACAAGATGTAGGTTGCAGATTTTGATGTATCTGATTTCCTTATTGAAACTGTTTGAGAGAGACTTAGTTACAAGATGTAGATTGCAGATTTTGACGTATCTGTTGTCCTTATTGAAACTGTTTGAGATAGACTTAGTTACAAGATGTAGTTTGCACATTTTGACGTATCTGTTTTCCTTATTGACACTGTTCGAAATAGACTTAGTTACAAGATGTAGGTTGCAGATTTTGACGTATCTGTTGTCCTTATTTAAACTGTTTGAGATAGACTTAGTTACAAAATGAAGATTGCAGATTTTGACGTATCTGTTTTCCTTATTGAAACTGCTTGAAATAGACTAAGTTACACGATTTAGGTTGCACATTTTGACGTATCCGATTTCCTTATTGAAACTGTTTGAGATAGACTTAGTTACAAGATGTAGTTTGCAGATTTTGACGTATCTGTTGTCCTTATTGAAACTGTTTGAGATGGACTTAGTTACATGATGTAGGTTGCACATTTTGACGTATCTGTTGTCCTTATTGAAACTGTTTGACATACACTTAGTTACAAGATGTAGGTTGCACATTTTGACGTATCTGATTTCCTTATTGAAACTGCTTGAGATAGATTAATTTACAAGATGTAGATTGCAGATTTTGACGTATCTGATTTCCTTATTGAAACTGTTTGAGATAGACTAGTTACAAGATGTAGATTGCAGATTTTGACGTATCTGTTGTCCTTATTGAAACTGTTTGAAATAGACTTAGTTATAATACGTAGGTTGCACATTTTGACGTATCTGTTGTCCTTATTGAAACTGTTTGAGATAGACTTAGTTACAAGATGTAGGTTGAGATTTTGACGTATCTGTTGTCCTTATTGAAACTGTTTGAGATAGACTTAGTTACTGATGTTGGTTGCACATTTTGACGTATCTGTTTTCCTTAATGAAACTGTTTGAGATAGACTTAGTTACAAGCTGTAGGTTGCAGATTTTGACGTATCCGTTGTCCTTATTGAAACTGTTTGAGATAGACTTAGTTACAAGATGTATGTTGCAGATTTTGACGTATCTGATTTCCTTATTGAAACTGTTTGAGATAGACTTAGCTACAAGATGTAGGTAGCAGATTTTAACGTATCTGTTGTCCTTATTGAAACTGTTTGAAGCATACTTAGTTACAAGATGTAGGTTGCAGATTTTGACGTATCTGTTGTCCTTATTATAACTGTTTTAGAGAAAGACTTAGTTACAAGATGTAGATTGCAGAAGTTAAATTATCAGTTGTCCTTATTCAAACTGTCTGACGAGCAGTTAGTTACAAGATGTAGGTTGCGGATTTTGACGTATCTGTTGCGCTTATTGAAACTGTTTGAGAAAGACTTAGTTATAAGATGTAAGTTGCAGATGTTAACGTTACAGTTGTCCTAATTGAAACTGTCTGACGACCAGTTAGTTACAAGATGTAGGTTGCAGATTTTGACGTATTTGTTGTTCTTATTGAAACTGTCTGAGGTACAGTTAATTACAAAATGTCGGTTGCAGATTTTGACGTATTTGTTGTCCTTATTGAAACTCTCTGAGGTACAGTCAGTTACAAGATTTGGGTTCAGATGTTAATGTATCAGTTGTTCTTATTGTAACTGTCTGACGAGCAATTAGTTACAAGATGTAGGTTGCAGATTTTGACGTATCTGTTGTCCTTATTGAAGCTGTTCGAGAAAGACTTAGTTACAAGATGTCGTTTGCAGATATTAACGTATCAGTTGTCCTTATTGAAACTGTCTGACGAGCAGTTTGTTACAAGATGTCGGTTGCAGATTTTGACGTATTTGTTGTCGTTATTGAAACTGTTCGAGAAAGACTTAGTTACAAGATGTCGTTTGCAGATATTAACGTATCAGTTGTCCTTATTGAAACTGTCTGACGAGCAGTTTGTTACAAGATGTAGGTTGCAGATTTTGACGTATCTGTTGTCCTTATTGAAACTTTTCGAGAAAGACTTAGTTACAAGATGTCGTTTGCAGATATTAACGTATCAGTTATCCTTATTGAAACTGTCTGACGAGCAGTTTGTTACAAGATGTCGGTTGCAGATTTTGTCGTATTTGTTGTCGTTATTGAAACTGTCTGAGGTACGGTCAGTTACAAGAAGGAGGTCGCATATTTTGACGCATTTGTTGTCGTTATTGAAACTGTCTGAGGACCAGTGATTTACAAGATGTAGGTCGCACATTTTGACGTATTTGTTGTCGTTATTGAAACTGTCCGAAGAACAGTTAGTTACAAGATGTAGGTTGCAGAATTTGACTTATCTGTTGTCCTTATTGAAACTGTTTGAGAAAGACTTAGTTACAAGATGTAATTGCAGATGTTAACGCGTCAGTAGTCCTCATCGAAACTGTCTGACGAGCAATTAGTTACAAGATGCAGGTTGCAGATTTTGACGTATTTGATGTCCTTATTGAAACTGTCTGTGGAACAGTTAGTTACAAGATGTCGCTTCCAGATTTTGACGTATTTGTTGTCCTTAGTGAAGCCGTCTTAGGAACAGTTAGTTACAAGATGTAGGTCTCAGATTTTGACGTATCTGTTGTCCTTATTGAAATTGTCTAAGGAACAGTTAGTTAGAAGATGTAGGTTGCAGATTTTGAAGTATCTGTTGTCCTTATTGAAACTTTCTGAGAAAGACTTAGTTACAAAATGTAGGGTGCAGATGTTAATGTATCTGTGTTCCTTATTGAAACTGTCTGAGGAAAAGTTACTTACAAGATGTAGGTTACAGATATTAATGTATATTTTGTCCTAATTAAAAGTGTCTGAGGAACGGTTAGTTACAACACGTAGGTAGCCGATGTTAGCCTATATGTTATCCTTATTGAAACTGCCTGAGGAACAGTTAGTTACAAGATGTAGGTAGCAAATGTTAATGTATCTGTTGTCCTTATTGAAACTGTCTGAAGAACAGTTAGTTACAATATGTATGTTGCAAATGTTAACGTATCTGTTTTCCTTATTGAAACTGTCTGAAGAACAGTTAGTTACAAGATGTAGCTTGCAGGTTTTGACGTATCTTTTGTCGTTATTGAAACTGTCTGAGAATTACTTAGTTACAAGATGTGGGTTTCAGATGTTAAACTATCTGTTGTTATTATTGAAACTTTCTGAGGAACAGTTAGTTACAACTTGTAGGTGGGAGATGTTAACGTATCTGTGGTCCTAATTGAAACTGTCTGAAAAACAGTTAGTTACAGGACGTAGGTTGCAGGTGTTATTTCATCATCCTTGATATCCGTATTGAAACTGTCTGAAGAACAGTTATTTACAAGATGTCAGTTGGATATTTTAATGTATCTGTTGTCCTTATTGAAACTGTCTGAAGAACAGTTAGTTACCAGACATAGGTTGCAGGTGTTAATGTATGTGTTGTCCTTGTTAAAACTGTCTGAGGAACAGTTAGTTACAAGACGTAGGATGCAGATGTTAATGTATCACTTGTCCTTATTGAAACTGTCTGAGAAACAGTTAATTACAAGACGTAGGTTTCAGATGTTAATATATCTGTTGTCCTTATTGAAACTGTCTGAGAAACAGCAAATTACAAGACGTAGGTTTCAGATGTTAATGTATCCATTGTCCTTGTTGAAACGGTCTGGGGTACAGTTAGTTACAAGACGAACGCTGCAAATGCTACTGTCCGAAGAACAGTTAGTTACAAGATGTAGGTTGCAGATGTTAACATATCTGTTGACCTTATTGAAACTGTCTGAGGAACAGTTAGTTACAAGACGTAGGTTCCAGATGTTAATATATCTGTTGTCCTTATTGAAACTGTCTGAGGAACCGTTAGTTACAAGATGTTGGTAGCAGATTTTAATGTATCTGTTGTCGTTATTGAAATTGTCTGAGGAACAGTTAGTTACAAGATGTAGGTTGTAGATATTAATATATCTGTTGTCCTTATTGAAACTTTCTGAGTAACAGTTAGTTACAAGATGTAGGTTGTAGATGTTAATATATCTGTTGTCCTTATTGAAACTGTCTGAGGAACAGTTAGCTACAAGACGTAGTTTGCAGATGTTAATATATGTGTTCTGCTTATTGAAACTGTCTGAGGAACAGTTAGTTACGAGATTTTGGTAGCAGATTTTAATGTATCTGTTGTCCTTATTAAAACTGCCTGAGGAATAGTTAGTTACGAAATGTTGGTAGCAGATTTTAATGTATCTGTTGTCCTTATTAAAACTGTCTGAGGAACAGTTAGTTACCAGACGCAGTTTGCAGATGTTAATGTATCTGTTGTCCTTATTAAAACTGTCTGAGGGACAGTTAGTTACAAGACGCAGTTTGCAGATGTTAATGTATCTGTTGTTCTTATTAAAACTGTCTGAGGAACAGTTAGTTACAAGACGCAGTTTGCAGATTTTAATGTATCTGTTGTCCTTATTAAAACTGTCTGAGGAACAGTTAGTTACAAGACGTAGTTTGCAGATGTTAATGTATCTGTTGTCCTTACTAAAACTGTCTGAGGAACAGTTAGTTACAAGACGGAGTTTGCAGAATTTAATGTATCTGTTGTCCTTACTAAAACTGTCTGAGGAACAGTTAGTTACAAGACGCAGTTTGCAGATGTTAATCTATCTGTTGTGCTTATTAAAACTGTCTGAGGAACAGTTAGTTACAAGACGCAGTTTGCAGATGTTAATGTATCTGTTGTTCCTATTAAAACTGTCTGACGAACAGTTAGTTACAAGACGCTGTTTGCAGATGTTACTGTATCTGTTGTTCCTATTAAAACTGTCTGACGAACAGTTAGTTACAAGACGCAGTTTGCAGAATTTAATGTATCTGTTGTCCTTACTAAAACTGTCTGAGGAACAGTTAGTTACAAGACGCAGTTTGCAGATGTTAATCTATCTGTTGTGCTTATTAAAACTGTCTGAGGAACAGTTAGTTACAAGACGCAGTTTGCAGATGTTAATGTATCTGTTGTTCCTATTAAAACTGTCTGACGAACAGTTAGTTACAAGACGCAGTTTGCAGAATTTAATGTATCTGTTGTCCTTACTAAAACTGTCTGAGGAACAGTTAGTTACAAGACGCAGTTTGCAGATGTTAATGTATCTGTTGTTCCTATTAAAACTGTCTGACGAACAGTTAGTTACAAGACGCTGTTTGCAGATGTTAATGTATCTGTTGTTCCTATTAAAACTGTCTGACGAACAGTTAGTTACAAGACGCAGTTTGCAGATATTAATGTATCCGTTGTCCTTACTAAAACTGTATAAATAACAGTTAGTTACAAGGTATAGTTTGCGGACTTTAATGTATTAGCCTTGTTATCCTTATCAAAACCTCATGGTAATCAGTTAGGTTTAATACATTGGCTGCAAATGTTAATGTACCCACCTTGATATTATTATCAAAACCGTTCTGAGCATCTGGCAATTGCTATATATTAGCTACCGGTTTTTGTGTTTCATCCTTAGTGCCTCTATCAAAACTAACTACGTAATCAACAGTTAGTGACGAGTCCTTAGCTGCAGACGTTAGTGTATCCTCATTTATGCGTTTATCAAAATTGTCTCAGCAACAGTAAGCTACACGATGTTAGGTCCATAGCTGAGTGTCTTTCGGAGATGCCGTTGTCAAACCTTTCTCATTAACAACTAGTTACATGGTGTTAGCTGCAAATCTTAGTGTATTATTGTTTTTTTATCACACCGGCATGAGGAACTGTTAGTTACTTGATGTTAGCTGCAGATATCAGTGTACTATATTTTGTTATCGAAACTGTCTAAGGAATATTTAGTTACATGATGTTAGCTGCAGATTGTATTGCATTACTGCTGTTGTGATGAAGACTGTCTCTGGAACCGCCAGTTTCTGATATTAGCTGCAGATCTTAATGTATTATTATTGTGTTTATCAAAACTGTCTGAGGAACAATTACTTACATGATCTTAACTGCTGAGGATAGTGTATTATTGTTGTTATCATATCTGTCTGTGGAACAGCTAGTTACAAAGAGTTAGCTGCAGATATTAGTGTATCATCCTTGATGTCCTTACCAAAACTGTCTAAGGAACAGTTAGTTACAAGATGTTGGCTGCAGATATTAGTGTATCATCCTTGATGTCTTTATCAACACTGTATAACAAACAGTTAGTTAACGATGTTGACTGCAGATATTAGTGCATCATCCTTGATGTCTTTATCAACACTGTCTAAGGAACAGTTAGTTACAAGATGTTGGCTGCAGATATTAGTGCATCATCCTTGGTGTCTTTATCAACACTGTATAACAAACAGTTAGTTACAAGATGTTGGCTGCAGATATTAGTGCATCATCCTTGATGTATTTATCAACACTGTATAACAAACAGTTAGTTACAAGATGTTGGCTGCAGATATTAGTGCATCATCCTTGGTGTCTTTATCAACACTGTATAACAAACAGTTAGTTACAAGATGTTGGCTGCAGATATTAGTGTATCATCCTTGATGTCTTTATCAACACTGTATAACAAACAGTTAGTTACAAGATGTTGGCTGCAGATATTAGTGCATCATCCTTGATGTCTTTATCAACACTGTCTAAGGAACAGTTAGTTACAAGATGTAGGTCTCAGATTTTGACGTATCTGTTGTCCTTATTGAAATTGTCTAAGGAACACTTAGTTAGAAGATGTAGGTTGCAGATTTTGAAGTATCTGTTGTCCTTATTGAAACTTTCTGAGAAAGACTTAGTTACAAAATGTAGGGTGGAGATGTTAATGTATCTGTGTTCCTTATTGAAACTGTCTGAGGAAAAGTTACTTACAAGATGTAGGTTACAGATATTAATGTATATTTTGTCATAATTAAAAGTGCCTGAGGAACGGTTAGTTACAACACGTAGGTAGCCGATGTTAGCCTATATGTTATCCTTATTGAAACTGCCTGAGGAACAGTTAGTTACAAGATGTAGGTAGCAAATGTTAATGTATCTGTTGTCCTTATTGAAACTGTCTGAAGAACAGTTAGTTACAATATGTATGTTGCAAATGTTAACGTATCTGTTTTCCTTATTGAAACTGTCTGAAGAACAGTTAGTTACAAGATGTAGCTTGCAGGTTTTGACGTATCTTTTGTCGTTATTGAAACTGTCTGAGAATTACTTAGTTACAAGATGTGGGTTTCAGATGTTAAACTATCTGTTGTTATTATTGAAACTTTCTGAGGAACAGTTAGTTACAACTTGTAGGTGGGAGATGTTAACGTATCTGTGGTCCTAATTGAAACTGTCTGAAAAACAGTTAGTTACAGGACGTAGGTTGCAGGTGTTATTTCATCATCCTTGATATCCGTATTGAAACTGTCTGAAGAACAGTTATTTACAAGATGTCAGTTGGATATTTTAATGTATCTGTTGTCCTTATTGAAACTGTCTGAAGAACAGTTAGTTACCAGACATAGGTTGCAGGTGTTAATGTATGTGTTGTCCTTGTTAAAACTGTCTGAGAACAGTTAGTTACAAGACGTAGGATGCAGATGTTAATGTATCACTTGTCCTTATGGAAACTGTATGAGAAACAGTTAATTACAAGACGTAGGTTTCAGATGTTAATATATCTGTTGTCCTTATTGAAACTGTCTGAGAAACAGCAAATTACAAGACGTAGGTTTCAGATGTTAATGTATCCATTGTCCTTGTTGAAACGGTCTGGGGTACAGTTAGTTACAAGACGAACGCTGCAGATGCTACTGTCCGAAGAACAGTTAGTTACAAGATGTAGGTTGCAGATGTTAACATATCTGTTGACCTTATTGAAACTGTCTGAGGAACACTTAGTTACAAGACGTAGGTTCCAGATGTTAATATATCTGTTGTCCTTATTGAAACTGTCTGAGGAACCGTTAGTTACAAGATGTTGGTAGCAGATTTTAATGTATCTGTTGTCCTTATTGAAATTGTCTGAGGAACAGTTAGTTACAAGATGTAGGTTGTAGATATTAATATATCTGTTGTCCTTATTGAAACTTTCTGAGTAACAGTTAGTTACAAGATGTAGGTTGTAGATGTTAATATATCTGTTGTCCTTATTGAAACTGTCTGAGGAACAGTTAGCTACAAGACGTAGTTTGCAGATGTTAATATATGTGTTCTGCTTATTGAAACTGTCTGAGGAACAGTTAGTTACGAGATTTTGGTAGCAGATTTTAATGTATCTGTTGTCCTTATTAAAACTGCCTGAGGAATAGTTAGTTACGAAATGTTGGTAGCAGATTTTAATGTATCTGTTGTCCTTATTAAAACTGTCTGAGGAACAGTTAGTTACCAGACGCAGTTTGCAGATGTTAATGTATCTGTTGTCCTTATTAAAACTGTCTGAGGGACAGTTAGTTACAAGACGCAGTTTGCAGATGTTAATGTATCTGTTGTTCTTATTAAAACTGTCTGAGGAACAGTTAGTTACAAGACGCAGTTTGCAGATTTTAATGTATCTGTTGTCCTTATTAAAACTGTCTGAGGAACAGTTAGTTACAAGACGTAGTTTGCAGATGTTAATGTATCTGTTGTCCTTACTAAAACTGTCTGAGGAACAGTTAGTTACAAGACGGAGTTTGCAGAATTTAATGTATCTGTTGTCCTTACTAAAACTGTCTGAGGAACAGTTAGTTACAAGACGCAGTTTGCAGATGTTAATCTATCTGTTGTCCTTACTAAAACTGTCTGAGGAACAGTTAGTTACAAGACGCAGTTTGCAGATGTTAATCTATCTGTTGTGCTTATTAAAACTGTCTGAGGAACAGTTAGTTACAAGTCGCTGTTTGCAGATGTTAATGTATCTGTTGTTCCTATTAAAACTGTCTGACGAACAGTTAGTTACAAGACGCAGTTTGCAGATATTAATGTATCCGTTGTCCTTACTAAAACTGTATAAATAACAGTTAGTTACAAGGTATAGTTTGCGGACTTTAATGTATTAGCCTTGTTATCCTTATCAAAACCTCATGGTAATCAGTTAGGTTTAATACATTAGCTGCAAATGTTAATGTACCCACCTTGATATCATTATCAAAACCGTTCTGAGCATCTGGCAATTGCTAAATATTAGCTACGGGTTTTTGTGTTTCATCCTTAGTGCCTCTATCAAAACTAACTACGTAATCAACAGTTAGTGACGAGTCCTTAGCTGCAGATGTTAGTGTATCCTCATTTATGCGTTTATCAAAATTGTCTCAGCAACAGTAAGCTACATGATGTTAGGTCCATAGCTGAGTGTCTTTCGGAGATGCCGTTGTCAAACCTTTCTCATTAACAACTAGTTACATGGTGTTAGCTGCAAATCTTAGTGTATTATTGTTTTTTTATCACACCGGCATGAGGAACTGTTAGTTACTTGATGTTAGCTGCAGATATCAGTGTACTATATTTTGTTATCGAAACTGTCTAAGGAATATTTAGTTACATGATGTTAGCTGCAGATTGTATTGCATTACTGCTGTTGTGATGAAGACTGTCTCTGGAACCGCCAGTTTCTGATATTAGCTGCAGATCTTAATGTATTATTATTGTGTTTATCAAAACTGTCTGAGGAACAATTACTTACATGATCTTAACTGCTGAGGATAGTGTATTATTGTTGTTATCATATCTGTCTGTGGAACAGCTAGTTACAAAGAGTTAGCTGCAGATATTAGTGTATCATCCTTGATGTCCTTACCAAAACTGTCTAAGGAACAGTTAGTTACAAGATGTTGGCTGCAGATATTAGTGTATCATCCTTGATGTCTTTATCAACACTGTCTAAGGAACAGTTAGTTACAAGATGTTGGCTGCATATATTAGTGCATCATCCTTGGTGTCTTTATCAACACTGTATAACAAACAGTTAGTTACAAGATGTTGACTGCAGATATTAGTGCATCATCCTTGATGTCTTTATCAACACTGTCTAAGGAACAGTTAGTTACAAGATGTTGGCTGCAGATATTAGTGCATCATCCTTGGTGTCTTTATCAACACTGTATAACAAACAGTTAGTTACAAGATGTTGGCTGCAGATATTAGTGCATCATCCTTGATGTATTTATCAACACTGTATAACAAACAGTTAGTTACAAGATGTTGGCTGCAGATATTAGTGCATCATCCTTGGTGTCTTTATCAACACTGTATAACAAACAGTTAGTTACAAGATGTTGGCTGCAGATATTAGTGTATCATCCTTGATGTCTTTATCAACACTGTCTAAGGAACAGTTAGTTACAAGATGTTGGCTGCGGATATTAGTGTATCATCCTTGATGTCTTTATCAACACTGTATAACAAACAGTTAGTTACAAGGTGTTGGCTGCAGATATTAGTGCATCATCCTTGATGTCTTTATCAACACTGTATAACAAACAGTTAGTTACAAGATGTTGGCTGCAGATATTAGTGCATCATCCTTGATTTCTTTATCAACACTGTCTAAGGAACAGTTAGTTACAAGATGTTGGCTGCAGATATTAGTGCATCATCCTTGATGTCCTTACCAAAACTGTCTAAGGAACAATTGGTTACAAGATGTTGGCTCCAGATATTAGTGTATCATCCTTGATGTCCTTACCAAAACTGTCTAAGGAACAGTTAGTTACAAGATGTTGGCTGCAGATATTAGTGTATCATCCTTGATGTCTTTATCAACACTGTCTAAGGAACAGTTAGTTACAAGATGTTGGCTGCAGATATTAGTGTATCATCCTTGATGTCTTTATCAACACTATATAACAAACAGTCAGTTTGAAGATGTTGGCTGCAGATATTAGTGCATCATCCTTGATGTCCTTACCAAAACTGTCTAAGGAACAGTTAGTTACAAGATGTTGGCTGCAGATACTAGTGTATCATCCTTGATGTCCTTACCAAAACTGTCTAAGGAACAGTTAGTTACAAGATGTTGGCTGCAGATATTAGTGTATCATCCTTGATGTCTTTATCAACACTGTCTAAGAAACAGTTATTTACAAGGTGTTGGCTGCAGATACTAGTGTATCATCCTTGATGTCCTTACCAAAACTGTCTAAGGAACAGTTAGTTACAAGATGTTGGCTGCAGATATTAGTGTATCATCCTTGATGTCCTTACCAAAACTGTCTAAGGAACAGTTAGTTACAAGATGTTGGCTGCAGATATTAGTGTATCATCCTTGATGTCCTTACCAAAACTGTCTAAGGAACAGTTAGTTACAAGATGTTGGCTGCAGATACTAGTGTATCATTCTTGATGTCCTTACCAGTACTGTCTAAGAAACAGTTAGTTACAAGATGTTGGCTGCAGATATTAGTGTATCATCCTTGATGTCTTTATCAACACTGTCTAAGAAACAGTTAGTTACAAGATGTTGGCTGCAGATATTAGCGTATTATCCTTGATGTCCTTACCAAAACTGTCTAAGGAACAGTTAGTTACAACATGTTGGCTGCAGATATTAGTGTATCATTCTTGATGTCTTTATCAACACTGTCTAAGAAACAGTTAGTTACGAGATGTTGGCTGCAGATATTTGTGTATCATCCTTGATGTCTTTATCAAAACTGTCTAAGAAACAGTCATTTACAAGACGTTGGCTCCAGATATTAGTGTATCATCCTTGATGTCTTTATCAACACTGTCTAAGAAACAGTTATTTACAAGATGTTGGCTGCAGATACTAGTGTATCATCTTTGATGTCCTTACCAAAACTGTCTAAGGAACAGTTAGTTACAAGATGTTGGCTGCAGCTATTAGTGTATCATCCTTGATGTCTTTATCAACACTGTCTAAGAAACAGTTAGTTACAAGATGTTGGCTGCAGATACTAGTGTATCATCCTTGATGTCCTTACCAAAACTGTCTAAGGAACAGTTAGTTACAAGATGTTGGCCACAGATATTAGTGTATCATCCTTGATGTCCTTACCAAAACTGTCTAAGGAACAGTTAGTTACAAGATGTTGGCTGCAGATATTAGTGTATCATCCTTGATGTCTTTATCAACACTGTATAACAAACAGTTAGTTACAAGATGTTGACTGCAGATATTAGTGCATCATCCTTGATGTCTTTATCAACACTGTCTAAGGAACAGTTAGTTACAAGATGTTGGCTGCAGATATTAGTGCATCATCCTTGGTGTCTTTATCAACACTGTATAACAAACAGTTAGTTACAAGATGTTGGCTGCAGATATTAGTGCATCATCCTTGATGTCGTTACCAAAACTGTCTAAGGAACAGTTAGTTACAAGATGTTGGCTGCAGATATTAGTGTATCATCCTTGATGTCCTTACCAAAACTGTCTAAGGAATAGTTAGTTACAAGATGTTGGCTGCAGATATTAGTGTATCATCCTTGATGTCCTTACCAAAACTGTCTAAGGAACAGTTAGTTACAAGATGTTGGCTGCAGATATTAGTGTATCATGCTTGATGTCCTTACCAAAACTGTCTAAGGAACAGTTAGTTACAAGATGTTGGCTGCAGATATTAGTGTATCATCCTTGATGTCTTTATCAACACTGTCTAAGGAACAGTTAGTTACAAGATGTTGGCTGCAGATATCAGTGTATCATCCTTGATGTCCTTACCAAAACAGTCTAAGGAACAGTTAGTTACAAGTTGTTGGCTGCAGATATTAGTGTATCATCCTTGATGTCTTTATCAACACTGTCTAAGGAACAGTTAGTTACAAGATGTTGGCTGCAGATATTAGTGTATCATCCTTGATGTCCTTACCAAAACAGTCTAAGGAACAGTTAGTTACAAGATGTTGGCTGCAGATATTAGTGTATCATCCTTGATGTCCTTACGAAAACTGTCTAAGGAACAGTTAGTTACAAGATGTTGGCTGCAGATATTAGTGTATCATCCTTGATGTCCTTACCAAAACTGTCTAAGGAACAGTTAGTTACAAGATGTTGGCTGCAGATATTAGTGTATCATCCTTGATGTCTTTATCAACACTGTGTAAGAAACAGTTATTTACAAGATGTTGGCTGCAGATACTAGTGTATCATCCTTGATGTCCTTACCAAAACTGTCTAAGGAACAGTTAGTTACAAGATGTTGGCTGCAGATATTAGTGTATCATCCTTGATGTCTTTATCAACAATGTCTAAGGAACAGTTAGTAACAAGATGTTGGCAGCAGATATTAGCGTATTATCCTTGATGTCCTTACCAAAACTGTCTAAGGAAAAGTTAGTTACAAGATGTTGGCTACAGATATTAATGTATCCTCTTTGATGTCCTTATCAAATATGTCTAAGGAACAGTTAGTCACAACATGTTGGCTGCAGATATTGGTGTATCATCTTAGATGTCCTTATCAAAACTGTCTGAGGAACAGTCAGTTACAATATGTTAGTTGCAGCTTTTAAAGTGTTATCCCTGATTTCATTATTCAAAAACTGTCTGAATACAGAAAGATGCTAAATGATAGTTATAGATGTTAGTGTATCATCCTTGGTGCCCTTGTAAAAACTATCTGTGGAACCAACATTTAGTTACGGGAATTTAGCTGCAGTTGTTGGTTTATCACTCTTGATTTCGTTATGAAAAATCACTGTGCACCAGATAGTCAGGATACGTCACCTACAGATGTATACCTATCAACTTTGATGCCCTTATCAAAAGTATCTGAGCAAAGCTTAGTTACAAGATCCTAGATGCAGTCCTTAGTGTAATATTCTTGTTGTTATCAAACCTGTCTGAGGAATTGCTAGGTACTTAATGTAAGCTGCCAGTCTTATGGTATTATTGTTGTTATCAAACCTCTGAGGAACAGTTAGTTACATGATGTTAGCTACAGATTTTAGTGTATTATTGTAGTTGTTATCAAACTGTCAGAGAAACATTTAGTTACATAAGCTACAGATCTTAGTGTATAATTGTTGATGTTATCAAAACATTCTGAGGAACAGTTAGTTACGCGATGTTAACTACAAGTCATATTGTATTAGTATTATTATTATTATTATTATTATTATTGTTATCAAAAGTGTCTAAGGAACGGTTACTTACATGTCGTTAGCTGCAGACGTTGGTGTATTATTGCTGTTGTTATCAAACCTGTATGGAGAACACTTAGATACATGACGTTAGCTGCAGATTTTGGTGTATTGTTCTTTTTGTTATGAAAACGGCCAGGGGAACAGTTAGATGTTGTTAAGTACAAATCTTAGAGTATGTTTGTTGTTCTTAACAAAACTGTTTGGGAACCACTTAGTTACATGACGTTAGCTGAAGATGTTGGTGTATTGTTGTTTTTGTTATAAAAACGTCCTGTGGAACAGTTAGATGTTGTTAAGTACAGATCTTAGAGTATTATTGTTGTTGTTAACAAAACTGTCTGGGGAGCACTTACATGATGTTAGCTACAGATCTTAGTGATTTATTGTTGTTGTTGTTGTTATCAAAACTGTCTGGGAAGCACTTACATGATGTTTGCCACAGATCTTACTGTATTTTGTTGTTACCAAACTGTCTGGGTACAGTTAGCTCGATAATTTTAGCTACAGATTTTAATGTATTATTGTGGTTGTTATCAAAACTGTCCGAGGTACGGTTAGTTACGTGATCTAAACGGCAAATCTTATTAAATAATTATCATTATTGTCATCAAAACTGTCTGAGAATCAGTTAGTTACATGTTGTTAGCTACAGATCTTAGTGTATTATTGTTGCTATCAAAACTGTCTGAGGAACAGTTACACGATGCTAGCTGCAGATGTAAGTGCATTATTCTTGTTCTTATCAAAACTGTCTGAGGAACAGTTACATGATGTTAGCTACAGATATTAGTGTATTATTGTTGTTGTTATCAAACATATCTGGGGAACAGTTAGTTACATGATGTTAGTTACAGATCATTCTGTATTACGTTTGTTGTTATCAAAACTACCTGAGGAACAGTTACATGATGTTAGCTACAGATCTTAGTGAATTATTGCTTTTGTTATCAAAACTGTCTGAGACACAGTTACATGATGTAAGCTACGGATCTTAGTGTATTATCACTATTGTCATCAAAACTGTCTGAGAATCAGTTAGTTACATGATGTTAGCTACAGTTCTTTGACATTATTGTTGTCGTTAAAACTGTCTGAGGAACTGTTAGTTACATGATGTTAGCTACAGATCTTACTGTATTATTGTTGTTATCAAAACTAGCTGTTGAACAGTTAGTTACATGCTGTTTGTTAAAGAGCTTAGTGTATTATTGTTCTTATCAAACCTGGCTGGGGAACAGTTAGTTAGATGGTGTTAGCTACATGATGTTAGTTGCAGATATTAGTGTGTTAGTGTAGTTGTCAAAACTGTCTGAGGAACTGTTAGTAACATAATGATAGGTACATATCTCAGTGTATTATTGTTATTATCAAACCTCGCTGGGGAAAATTTAGTTAGATGGTGTTAGCTACATGATGTTAGTTGCAGATATTAGTGTGTTATTGTAGTTGTCAAAACTGTCTGAGGAACTGTTAGTTACATGATGTTAGCTACAATTCTTAGTGTATCATTGTTGCTATCAAAACTATTTGTGGAACAGTTATACGATGCTAGCTGCAGATCTTAGTGTATTATTCTGTTCTTATCAAAACTGTCTGAGGAACACTTACATGATGTTAGCTACAGATCTTAGTGTATTATTATTGTTGTTACCAAAACTACCTGAAGAAAAGTTACATGATGTTAGCTAGAGATCTTAGGGCATTATTGTTGTTGTTACCAAAACTAACTGAAGAAAAGTTACATGATGTTGGCTACAGAACTTAGCGTATTATTGTTTTTATCAAAACTACCTGAGGAACAGTTACATTATGTTAGCTACAGATCTTAGCGTATTATGGTTGTTGTTATGAAAACTACTTGAGGAAAAGTTAAATTATGTTAGCTACAGATCATAGCGTATTATTCTTGTTGTTATCAAAACTGTCTGAGGCACAGTTACATGATGTTAGCTACAGATATTAGTGTATTATTGATGTTGTTATCTAAACTGTCTGGGGAGCAGTTAGTTACATTATGTAAGTTACAGATCCTTGTGTATTATTGTTGGCGATATTAAAGCTGTCTAGGCAATTGGTAGTTACGTGATGTTAACTGCTAATATTATTGTATTATTATCAGTATTATTATCTAAACTGTCTGAGAAAAAGTTACATTATGTTAGCTACAGATCTTAGTGCGTTATTCTTGTTGTTATCAAAAACGTCTGGGGACAGTTAGCTCGATAATTTTAGCTACAGACCTTAATGTATTATTGTTGTTGTTATCAAAACTGTCTGCGTAACAATTAGTTACGTGATCTTAACTGAAAATCGTATTGTATTATTGTCATTCTCGTTATCAAAAGTGTCTGAGGATCAGTTCGTTACATGATGTTAGCTACAGATCTTAATGCATTATTGCTGTAGTTATCAAACCTGTCTTGAGAACTCTTAATTACATGATGTTAGCTACAGATCTTAGTGTATTATTATTGTTATCCAAATTGTCTGAGGAACAGTTACATGATGCTAGCTACAGATCTTAGTGTGTTATTGTTGTTGTTATGAAAACTTGCTGGGGAGCAGTTAGTTACATGATATTAGCTACAGATCTTAGTGTATTATTATTGTTGTTATCAAACATATCTGGGGAACAGTTAATTACATGATGTTAGTTACAGATCTTAGTGTATTATTGTTGTTTTTATCAAAAATTGCTGGGGAGCAGTTCGTTACATGATATTAGTCACAGATATTAGTGTATTATTGCTGTTGTTATCAAACGTATCTGAGGAACATTTAAATGATGCTAGCTACAGATCTTAGTGTGTTATTGTTGTTGTTATCAAACATATCTGAGGAACATTTACATGATGCTAGCTACAGATCTTAGTGTGTTACTGTTTTTGTTATAAAAACTTGCTAGGTAGCAGTTAGTTACATGATATTAGCTACAGATCTTAGTGTGTTATTGTTGTTGTTATCAAACATATCTGAGGAACATTTACATGATGCTAGCTACAGATCTTAGTGTGTTATTGTTGTTGTTATCAAAACTTACTGGTTAGCAGTTAGTTACATGATATTAGCTACAGAAATTAGTGTATTATTGTTGTTGTTGTCAAACATCGGGGAACAGTTAGTTACATGATGTTAGCTACAGATCTTAGTGTATTATTGTTGTTGTTATCAAACATATCTGAGGAACAGTTAGTTACATGATGTTAGCTACAGATCTTAGTGTGTTATTGTTGTTGTTATCAAACATATCTGGGGAACAGTTAGTTACATGATATTAGCTACAGAACTTAGTGTGTTATTGTTGTTGTTATCAAACATATCTGAGGAACAGTTAGTTACATGATGTTAGCTACAGATCTTAGTGTATTATTGTTGTTGTTATCAAACATATCTGAGGAACAGTTAGTTACATGATATTAGCTACAGAACTTAGTGTGTTATTGTTGTTGTTATCAAACATATCTGAGGAACAGTTAGTTACATGATGTTAGCTACAGATCTAAGTGTGTTATTGTTGTTGTTATCAAACATATCTGGGGAACAGTTAGTTACATGATTTTAGCTACAGATCTTAGTGTATTATTGTTGTTGTTATCAAACATATCTGAGGAACAGTTAGTTACATGATGTTAGCTACAGATCTTAGTGTGTTATTGTTGTTGTTATCAAACATATCTGGGGAACAGTTAGTTACATGATATTAGCTACAGAATTTAGTTATTATTGTTGTTGTTATCAAACATATCTGGGGAACGGTTAGTTACATGATGTTAGCTACAGATCTTGGTGTGTTATTGTTGTTATCAAACATATATGAGGCACATTTACATGATATTAGCTACAGATCTTAGTGTGTTATTGTTGTTGTTATCAAACATATCTGGGGAACAGGTAGTTACATGATGTTAGCTACAGATCTTAGTGTGTTATTGTTGTTGTTATCAAACATATCTGAGGAACATTTACATGATGCTTGCTACAGATCTTAGTGTGTTATTGTTGTTGTTATCAAAACTTGCTGGGTAGCAGTTAGTTACATGATATTAGCTACAGAACTTAGTGTGTTATTGTTGTTGTTATCAAACATATCTGAGGAACATTTACATGATGCTTGCTACAGATCTTAGTGTGTTATTGTTGTTGTTATCAAACATATCTGGGGACCAGTTAGTTACATGATGTTAGCTAAAGATCTTAGTGTATTATTGTTGTTGCTATCAAAACTTGCTGAGTAGCAGTTAGTTACATGATATTAGCTACAGATCTTAGTGTATTATTGTTGTTGTTATCAAACATATCTAGGGAACAGTTAGTTACATGATGTTAGCTACAGAACTTAGTGTATTGTTGTTGTTGTTATCAAAACTTGCTGGGTAGCAGTTAGTTACATGATGTTAGTTACAGATCTTAGTGTATTGTTGTTGTTATCAAACATATCTGGGGAACAGTTAGTTACATGATGCTAGCTACAGATCTTAGTGTGTTATTGTTGTTGTTATCAAAACTTGCGGTGTAGCAGTTAGTTACATGATATTAGCTAGAGAACTTAGTGTATTATTGTTGTTGTTGTCAAACATATCGAGGAACAGTTAGTTACATGATGTTAGCTACAGATCTTAGTGTGTTATTGTTGTTGTTATCAAACATATCTGAGGAACATTTACATGATATATAGCTACAAATCTTAGTGTGTTATTGTTGTTGTTATCAAACATATCTGGTTAACAGTTAGTTACATGATGCTAGCTACAGATCTTAGTGTGTTATTGTTGTCGTTATCAAACATATCTGAGGAACATTTACATGATATTAGCTACAGATCTTAGTGTGTTTTTGTTGTTGTTATCAAACATATCTGGTTAACAGTTAGTTACATGATGTTAGCTACAGATCTTAGTGTGTTATTGTTGTTGTTATCAAACATATCTCGTTAACAGTTAGTTACATGATATTAGCTACAGATCTTAGTGTGTTATTGTTGTTGTTATCAAACATATCTGGTTAACAGTTAGTTACATGATGTTAGCTACAGATCTTAGTGTGTTATTGTTGTTGTTATCAAACATATCTGAGGAACATTTACATGATGCTTGCTACAGATCTTAGTGTATTATTGTTGTTGTTATCAAACATACCTGGGTAGCAGTTAGTTACATGATATTAGCTACAGATCTTAGTGTATTATTGTTGTTGTTATCAAACATATCTCGTTAACAGTTAGTTACATGATATTAGCTACAGATCTTAGTGTGTTATTGTTGTTGTTATCAAACATATCTGGTTAACAGTTAGTTACATGATGTTAGCTACAGATCTTAGTGTGTTATTGTTGTTGTTATCAAACATATCTGAGGAACATTTACATGATGCTTGCTACAGATCTTAGTGTATTATTGTTGTTGTTATCAAACATATCTAGGGAACAGATAGTTACACGATGTTAGCTACAGATCTTAGTGTATTATTGTTGTTGTTATCAAACATATTTGAGGATCATTTACATGATGCTAGCTACAGACTTTAGTGTATTATTGTTGTTGTTATCAAACATATCTGAGGAACATTTACATGATGCTAGCTACAGACATTTGTGTATTATTGTTGTTGTTATCAAACATATATGAGGAACATTTACATGATGCTAGCTACAGATCTTAGTGTGTTATTGTTGTTGTTATCACAACTTGCTGGGTAGCTGTTAGTTACATGATATTAGCTACAGATCTTAGTGTATTATTGTTGTTGTTATCAAACATATCTGGGGAGCAGTTAGTTACGTGATGTTAGTTATAGATCTTAGTGTGTTATTGTTGTTGTTATTATACATATCTGGGGAACAGTTAGTTACATGATGTTAGCTACCGATCTTAGTGTATTATTGTTGTTGTTATCAAAACTTCCTGAGTAGCATTTAGTTACATGATATTAGCTACAGATCTTAGTGTATTATTGTTGGTGTTATCAAACATTTCTAGGGAACAGTTAGTTACATGATGTTAGTTACAGATCTTAGTGTATTGTTGTTGTTATTAAACATATCTGGGGAACAGTTAGTTACATGATGTTAGTTACAATTCTTAGTGTATTATTGTTGTTGTTATCAAACATATCTGGACAGAGTTAGTTACATGATGCTAGCTACAGATCTTAGTGTGTTATTGTTGTTGTTATTAAACCTTGCTAGGTAGCAGTTAGTTACATGATATTAGCTACAGATCTTGGTGTGTTATTGTTGTTGTTATCAAACATACCTGAGGAACATTTTTATGATGCTAGCTACAAATATTAGTGTGTTATTGTTGGTGTTATAAAAACTTGCTGGGTAGCAGTTAGTTACATGATATTAGCTACAGAACTTAATGTATTATTGTTGTTGTTATCAAATATATCTGAGGAACAGTTAGTTACATGATGTTAGCTACAGATCGTAGTGTGTTATTGTTGTTGTTATCAAACATATCTGGGGAACAGTTAGTTACATGATATTAGCTACAGAATGTAGTTATTATTGTTGTTGTTATCAAACATATCTGGGGAACAGTTAGTTACATGATGTCAGCTACAGATCTTAGTTTGAAATTGTTGTTGCTATCAAACATATCTGAGGAACATTTACATGATATTAGCTACAGATCTTAGTGTGTTATTGTTGTTGTTATCAAACATATCTGGGGAACAGTTAGTTACATGATGTTAGCTACAGATCTTAGTGTGTTATTGTTGTTGTTATCAAACATATCTGAGGAACATTTACATGATGCTTGCTACACATCTTAGTGTGTTACTATTGTTCGTTATCAAAACTTGCTGGGTAGCAGTTAGTTACATGATATTAGCTACAGAACTTAGTGTATTATTGTTGTTGTTATCAAAGATCCCTGGGTAGCAGTTAGTTACATGATATTAGCTACAGATATTACTGTATTATTGTTGTTGTTATCAAACATATCTGGGGTACAGTTAGTTACATGATGTTAGTTACAGATCTTAGTGTATTATTGTTGTTGGTATCAAACATATCTGAGGAACATTTACAGATGCTAGCTACAGATCTTAGTGTATTAATGTTGTTGTTATCAAACATATCTGAGGAACATTTACAGATGCTAGCTACAGATCTTAGTCTATTATTGTTGTTGTTATCAAACATATCTGAGGAACATTTACAGATGCTAGCTACAGATCTTAGTGTATTAATGTTGTTGTTATCAAACATATCTGGGGAACAGTTAGCTACATGATGTTAGTTATAGATCTTAGTGTGTTATTGTAGTTGTTATCACAACTTTCTGGGTAGCAGTTAGTTACATGATATTAGCTACAGATATTACTGTATTATTGTTGTTGTTATCAAACATATCTGGGGTACAGTTAGTTACATGATGTTAGTTACAGATCTTAGTGTATTATTGTTGTTGGTATCAAACATATCTGAGGAACATTTACAGATGCTAGCTACAGATCTTAGTGTATTAATGTTGTTGTTATCAAACATATCTGAGGAACATTTACAGATGCTAGCTACAGATCTTAGTGTATTATTGTTGTTGTTATCAAACATATCTGAGGAACATTTACAGATGCTAGCTACAGATCTTAGTGTATTAATGTTGTTGTTATCAAACATATCTGGGGAACAGTTAGCTACATGATGTTAGTTATAGATCTTAGTGTGTTATTGTAGTTGTTATCACAACTTTCTGGGTAGCAGTTAGTTACATGATATTAGCTACAGATCTTAGTGTATTATTGTTGTTATCAAACATATCTGGGGAACAGTTAGTTACGTGATGTTAGTTACAGATCTTAGTGTGTTATTGTTGTTATCAAACATATCTGGGGACCAGTTAGTTACATGATGTTAGCTACAGATCTTAGTGTAATATTGTTGTTGTTATCAAAACTTGCTGAGTAGCAGTTAGTTACACGATTTTAGCTACAGATCTTCGTGTTTTATAGTTGTTGTTATCAAACATATCTAGGGAACAGTTAGTTACATGATGTTAGCTACAGAACCTAGTGTATTGTTGTTGTTATCAAAACTTGCTGGGTAGCAGTTACTTACATGATGTTAGTTACAGATCCTAGTGTATTGTTGTTGTTATCAAACATATCTGGGGAACAGTTAGTTACATGATGCTAGCTACAGATCTTAGTGTGTTATTGTTGTTGTTATCAAAACTTGCTGGGTAGCAGTTAGTTACATGATATTAGCTAGAGAACTTAGTGTATTATTGTTGTTGTTGTCAAACATATCGGGGTACAGTTAGTTACATGATGTTAGCTGCAGATCTTAGTGTGTTATTGTTGTTGTTATCAAACATATCTGAAGAACATTTACATGATATTAGCTACAGATCTTAGTGTGTTATTGTTATTGTTATCAAACATATCTGGTTAACAGTTAGTTACATAATGTTAGCTACAGATCTTAGTGTGTTACTGTTGTTGTTATCAAACATATCTGAGGAACATTTACATGATATTAGCTACAGATCTTAGTGTGTTATAATTGTTATTATCAAACATATCTGGTTAACAGTTAGTTACATGATGTTAGCCACAGATCTTAGTGTGTTATTGTTGTAGTTATCATACATATCTGGTTAACAGTTAGTTACATGATATTAGCTACAGATCTTAGTGTGTTATTGTTGTTGTTATCAAACATATCTGGTTAACAGTTAGTTACATGATGTTAGCTACAGATCTTAGTGTGTTATTGTTGTTAATATCAAACATATCTGAGGAACATTTACATGATGCTTGCTACAAATCTTAGTGTGTTATTGTTGTTGCTATCAAAACTTGCTGGGTAGCAGTTAGTTACATGATATTAGATACAGAACTTAGTGTATTATTGTTGTTGTTATCAAACATACCTGGGTAGCAGTTAGTTACATAATATTAGCTACAGATATTAATCTATTATTGTTGTTGTTATCAAACATATCTGGGAACAGTTAGATACATGATGTTAGTTACAGATCGTAGTGTATTATTGTTGTTGTTATCAAACATATCTGAGGAACATTTACATGATGCTAGCTACAGACTTTAGTGTATTATTGTTGTTGTTATCAAACATATCTGAGGAACATTTACATGATGCTAGCTACAGACTTTAGTGTATTATTGTTGTTGTTATCAAACATATCTGAGGAACATTTACATGATGCTAGCTACAGATCTTAGTGTGTTATTGTTGTTGTTATCAAACATATCTGAGGAACATTTACATGATGCTAGCTACAGATCTTAGTGTGTTATTGTTGTTGTTATCAAACATATCTGAGGAACATTTACATGATGCTAGCTACAGATCTTAGTGTGTTATTGTTGTTGTTATCACAACTTGCTGGGTAGCAGTTAGTTACATGATATTAGCTACAGATCTTAGTGTATTATTGTTGTTGTTATCAAACATATCTGGGGAACAGTTAGTTACGTGATGTTAGTTACAGATCGTAGTGTGTTATTGTTGTTGTTATTATACATATCTGGGGAACAGTTAGTTACATGATGTTAGCTACAGATCTTAGTGTATTATTGTTGTTGTTATCAAAACTTGCTGAGTAGCAGTTAGTTACATGATATTAGCTACAGATCTTAGTGTATTATTGTTGTTGTTATCAAACATGTCTAGGAACAGTTAGTTCAAGGATGTTAGCTACAGATCGTAGTGTATAATTGCTGCTATCAAACCTGGCTGTTGGACCAGTTAGTTACAGGATGTTAGCTACAGATCTTAGTGTATAATTGCTGTTATCAAACCTGGCTGTTGGACCAGTTAGTTACAGGATGTTAGCTACAGATCTTAGTGTATTATTGTTGTTATCAAAACTGGCTGTGGAACAGTTAGTTACAGGATGTTAGTTACAGATCTTAGTGTATAATTGTTGTTATCAAACCTGGCTGTTGGACCAGTTAGTTACAGGGTGTTAGCTATAGATCTTAGTGTATAATTGTTGTTATCGAACCTGGCTGTTGGACCAGTTAGTTACAGGATGTTAGCTACAGATCTTAGTGTGTTATTGTTGTTATCAAAACTGGCTGTGGACGAGTTAGTTACAGGATGTTAGCTACAGATCTTACTGTGTTATTGTTGTTATCAAAACTGGCTGTGGAACAGTTTGTTACAGGATGTTAGCTACAGATCTTAGTGTATAATTGTTGCTATCAAACCTGGCTGTCTAACCAGTTACTTTCAGGATGTTAGCTACAGATCTTGGTGTGTTATTGTTGTTATCAAAACTGGCTGTGGAACAGTAAGTTACACGATGTTAGCTACAGGTCTTAGTGTATTATTGTTGTTATCAAACCTGGCTGTTGGAACAGTTAGTTCAAGAATGTTAGCTACAGATCTTAATGTATAATTGTTGTTATCAAACCTGGCTGTTGGACCAGTTAGTTACAGGATGTTAGCTACAGATCTTAGTGTATTATTCTTGTTATCAAAACTGGCTGTGGAACAGTTAGTTACATGATCTTAGCTACAGATCCTAGTGTATTATTGTTGTTATCAAAACTGGCTGTGGAGCAGTTAGTTACAGGATGTTAGCTACAGATCTTAGTGTATAATGGTTATTATCAAACCTGGTTGTTGGACCCGTTAGTTACAGGATGTTAGCTACAGATCCTTAGCGTGTTATTGTTGTTATCAAAACAGGCTGTAGAGCAGTTAGTTACCGGATGTTAGCTACAGATCTTAGTGTATAATTGTTGCTATCAAACCTGGCTGTTGGACCAGTTAGTTACAGGATGTTAGCTAAAGATCTTAGTGTACAATTGTTGTTATCAATCCTGGCTGTGGAACACTTAGTTAGAGGATGTTAGCTACAGATCTTAGTGTATAATTGTTGTATTCAAACCTGGCTGTTGGACCAGTTAGTTACAGGATGTTAGTTACAGATCTAAGTGTGTTATTGTTGTTATCAAAACTGGCTGTGGAACAGTTAGTTACAGGATGTTAGCTACAGATCTTAGTGTGTTATTGTTATCAAATCTGGCTTTTGGAACAGTTAGTTACAGGATGTTAGCTAAAGATCTTAGTGTATAATTGTTGCTAACAAACCTGGCTGTTGACCAGTTAGATACAGGATGTTAGCTACAGATCTTAGTGTGTTATTGTTGTTATCAAAACTGGCTGTGGAACATTTAGTTACAGGATGTTAGCTACAGATCTTAGTGTGTTATTGCTGTTATCAAAACTGGATGTGGAACAGTTAGTTACAGGATGTTAGCTACAGATCTTTAGCGTGTTATTGTTGTTATCAAAATAGGCTGTAGAGCAGTTAGTTACCGGATGTTAGCTACAGATCTTAGTGTATAATTGTTGCTATTAAACCTGGCTGTTGGACCAGTTAGTTACAGGATGTTAGCTAAAGATCTTAGTGTACAATTGTTGTTATCAATCCTAGCTGTTGGACCAGTTAGATACAGGATGTTAGCTACAGATCTTAGTGTGTTATTGTTGTTATCAAAACTGGCTGTGGAACAGTTAGTTACAGGATGTTAGCTACAGATCTTAGTGTGTTATTGTTGTTATGAAAACTGGCTGTGGAACAGTTAGTTACAGGATGTTAGCTACAGATCTTTAGCGTATTATTGTTGTTATCAAAACTGGCTGTAGAGCAGTTAGTTACCGGATGTTAGCTACAGATCTTAGTGTATAATTGTTGCTATCAATCCTGGCTGTTGGACCAGTTAGTTACAGGATGTTGGCTACAGATCTTAGTGTATAATTGTTGTTATCAAACCTGGCTGTGGAACACTTAGTTAGAGGATGTTAGCTACAGATCTTAGTGTATAATTGTTGTTATCAAACCTGGCTGTTGGACCAGTTAGTTACAGGATGTTAGTTACAGATCTTAGTGTATAATTGTTGTTATCAAACCTGGCTGTTGGGCCAGTTAGTTACAGGATGTTAGCTACAGGTCTTAGTGTGTTATTGTTGTTATCAATACTGGCTGTGGAACAGTTAATTACAGGATGTTAGCTACAGATCTTAGAGTGTTATTGTTGTTATCAAAACTGGCTGTGGAACGGTTAGTTACAGGATGTTAGCTACAGATCCTAGTGTGTTATTGTTGTTATCAAAACTGGCTGTGGAACAGTTAGTTACAGGATGTTAACTACAGACCTTAGTGAGTTATTGTTGTTATCAAAACTGTCTGGGGAACAGTTAGTTACAGGATGTTTGCTTCAGATCTTAGTGTATTATTGGTGTTATCAAACCTGGCTGTTGGAACAGTTAGTTACAGGATGTTAGCTATAGATCTTATTGTGTTATTGTTGTTCTCAGAACTGGCTGTGGAACAGTTAGTAGCAGGATGTTAGTTACACATGTTAGTGTATTATTGTTGTTATCAAAACTGGCTGTGGAAGAGTTAGTTACAGGATGTTAGCTACAGATCTTAGTATATTATTGTTATTATCAAACCTGGCTGTGGAACAGTTAGTTACATGCTGTTTGCTAAAGAGCGTAGTGTATTATTGTTGTTATCAAACCTGGCTGGGGAACAGTTAGTTAGATGGTGTTAGCTACATGATGTTAATTGCAGATATTAGTGTGTTAGTGTAGTTGTCAAAACTGTCTGAGGAACTGTTAGTTACATGATGTTAGCTACAATTCTTAGTGTATTATTGTTGTTATCAAACCTTGCTGGGGAAAATTTAGTTAGATGGTGTTAGCTACATGATGTTAGTTGGAGATATTAGTGTGTTATTGTAGTTGTCAAAACTGTCTGAGGAACTGTTAGTGACATGATGTTAGCTACAATTCTTAGTGTATTATTGTTATTATCAAACCTGGCTGTGGAACAGTTAGTTACATGCTGTTTGCTAAAGAGCGTAGTGTATTATTGTTGTTATCAAACCTGGCTGGGGAAAGGTTAGTTAGATGGTGTTAGCTACATGATGTTAGTTGCAGATATTAGTGTGTTTTTGTAGTTGTCAAAACTGTCTGAGGAACTGTTAGTAACATAATGATAGGTACATATCTGAGTGTATTATTGTTGTTATCAAACCTGGCTGGGGAAAGGTTAGTTAGATGGTGTTAGCTACATGATGTTAGTTGCAGATATTAGTGTGTTTTTGTAGTTGTCAAAACTGTCTGAGGAACTGTTAGTAACATAATGATAGGTACATATCTCAGTGTATTATTGTTGTTATCAAACCTCGTTGGGGAAAATTTAGTTAGATGGTGTTAGCTACATGATGTTAGTTGCAGATATTAGTGTGTTATTGTAGTTGTCAAAACTGTCTGAGGAACTGTTAGTAACATAATGATAGGTACATATCTCAGTGTATTATTGTTGTTATCAAACCTCGCTGGGGAAAATTTATTTAGATGGTGTTAGCTACATGATGTTAGTTGCAGATATTAGTGTGTTATTGTAGTTGTCAAAACTGTCTGAGGAACTGTTAGTTACATGATGTTAGCTACAATTCTTAGTGTATCATTGTTGCTATCAAAACAATCTGTGGAACAGTTATACGATGCTAGCTGCAGATCTTAGTGTATTATTCTTATTCTTATCAAAACTGTCTGAGGAACATTTACATGATGTTAGCTACAGATCTTAGTGTATTATTATTGTTGTTACCAAAACTAACTGAAGAAAAGTTACATGATGTTAGCTAGAGATCTTAGGGCATTACTGTTGTTGTTACCAAAACAAACTGAAGAAAAGTTACATGATGTTGGCTACAGAACTTAGCGTATTATTGTTTTTATCAAAACTACCTGAGGAACAGTTACATTATGTTAGCTACAGATCTTAGCGTATTATGGTTGTTGTTATCAAAACTACTTGAGGAAAACTTAAATTATGTTAGCTACAGATCATAGCGTATTATTCTTGTTGTTATCAAAACTGTCTGAGGCACAGTTACATGATGTTAGCTACAGATATTAGTGTATTATTGATGTTGTTATCTAAACTGTCTTGGGAGCAGTTAGTTACATTATGTAAGTTACAGATCCTTGTGTATTATTGTTGGCGATATTAAAGCTGTCTTGGCAATTGGTAGTTACGTGATGTTAACTGCTAATATTATTGTATTATTATCAGTATTGTTATCAAAACTTTCTGAGAAAAAGTTACATTATGTTAGCTACAGATCTTAGTGCGTTATTCTTTTTGTTATCAAAATCGTCTGGGGACAGTTAGCTCGATAATTTTAGCTACAGACCTTAATGTATTATTGTTGTTGTTATCAAAACTGTCTGCGTAACAATTAGTTACGTGATCTTAACTGCAAATCGTATTGTATTATTGTCATTCTTGTTATCAAACGTGTCTGAGGATCAGTTCGTTACATGATGTTAGCTACAGATCTTAATGCATTATTGCTGTAGTTATCAAACCTGTCTTGAGAACTCTTAATTACATGATGTTAGCTACAGATCTTAGTGTATTATTGTTATTATCAAACCTGGCTGTGGAACAGTTAGTTACATGCTGTTTGCTAAAGAGCGTAGTGTATTATTGTTGTTATCAAACCTGGCAGGGGAACTGTTAGTTAGATGGTGTTAGCTACATGATATTAGTGTGTTATTGTAGTTGTCAAAACTGTCTGAGGAACTGTTAGTAACATAATGATAGGTACATATCTCAGTGTATTATTGTTGTTATCAAACCTCGCTGGGGAAAGGTTAGTTAGATGATGTTAGCTACCTGATGTTAGTTGCAGATATTAATGTGTTATTGTAGTTGTCAAAACTGTCTGAGGAACTGTTAATAACATAATGATAGGTACATATCTCAGTGTATTATTGTTGTTATCAAACCTCGCTGGGGAAAATTTAGTTAGATGGTGTTAGCTACATGATATTAGTTGCAGATATTAGTGTGTTATTGTAGTTGTCAAAACTGTCTGAGGAACTGTTAGTAACATAATGATACGTACATATCTCAGTGTATTATTGTTGTTATTAAACCTGGTTGGGGAAAGGTTAGTTAGATGGTGTTAGCTACATGATGTTAGTTGCAGATATTAGTGTGTTATTGTAGTTGTCAAAACTGTCTGAGGAACTGTTAGTAACATAATGATAGGTACATATCTGAGTGTATTATTGTTGTTATCAATCCTGGCTGGGGAAAGGTTAGTTAGATGGTGTTAGCTACATGATATTAGTTGCAGATATTAGTGTGTTATTGTAGTTGTCAAAACTGTCTGAGGAACTGTTAGTAACAGAATGATAGGTACATATCTCAGTGTATTATTGTTGTTATCAAACCTGGCTGGGGAAAGGTTAGTTAGATGGTGTTAGCTACATGATGTTAGTTGCAGATATTAGTGTGTTATTGTAGTTGTCAAAACTGTCTGAGGAACTGTTAGTAACATAATGATAGGTACATATCTCAGTGTATTATTGTTGTTATCAAACCTGGCTGGGGAAAATTTAGTTAGATGGTGTTAGCTACATGATGTTAGTTGGGGATATTAGTGTGTTATTGTAGTTGTCAAAACTGTCTGAGGAACTGTTAGTAACATAATGATAGGTACATATCTCAGTGTATTATTGTTGTTATCAAACCTCGCTGGGGAAAGGTTAGTTAAATGGTGTTAGCTGCATGATGTTAGTTGCAGATATTAGTGTGTTATTGTAATTGTCAAAACTGTCTGAGGAACTGTTATTTACATGATGTTAGCTACAATTCTTAGTGTATTATTGTTGCTATCAAAACTATCTGTGGAACAGTTATACGATGCTAGCTGGAGAACTTAGTGTATTATTCTTGTTCTTATCAAAACTGTCTGAGAAACATTTACATGATGCTAGCTACAGATCTTAGTGTGTTATTGTTGTTGTTATCAAACATATCTGAGGAACATTTACATGATGCTAGCTACAGATCTTAGTGTGTTATTGTTGTTGTTATCACAACTTGCTGGGTAGCAGTTAGTTACATGATATTAGCTACAGATCTTAGTGTATTATTGTTGTTGTTATCAAACATATCTGGGGAACAGTTAGTTACGTGATGTTAGTTACAGATCGTAGTGTGTTATTGTTGTTGTTATTATACATATCTGGGGAACAGTTAGTTACATGATGTTAGCTACAGATCTTAGTGTATTATTGTTGTTGTTATCAAAACTTGCTGAGTAGCAGTTAGTTACATGATATTAGCTACAGATCTTAGTGTATTATTGTTGTTGTTATCAAACATGTCTAGGAACAGTTAGTTCAAGGATGTTAGCTACAGATCGTAGTGTATAATTGCTGCTATCAAACCTGGCTGTTGGACCAGTTAGTTACAGGATGTTAGCTACAGATCTTAGTGTATAATTGCTGTTATCAAACCTGGCTGTTGGACCAGTTAGTTACAGGATGTTAGCTACAGATCTTAGTGTATTATTGTTGTTATCAAAACTGGCTGTGGAACAGTTAGTTACAGGATGTTAGTTACAGATCTTAGTGTATAATTGTTGTTATCAAACCTGGCTGTTGGACCAGTTAGTTACAGGGTGTTAGCTATAGATCTTAGTGTATAATTGTTGTTATCGAACCTGGCTGTTGGACCAGTTAGTTACAGGATGTTAGCTACAGATCTTAGTGTGTTATTGTTGTTATCAAAACTGGCTGTGGACGAGTTAGTTACAGGATGTTAGCTACAGATCTTACTGTGTTATTGTTGTTATCAAAACTGGCTGTGGAACAGTTTGTTACAGGATGTTAGCTACAGATCTTAGTGTATAATTGTTGCTATCAAACCTGGCTGTCTAACCAGTTACTTTCAGGATGTTAGCTACAGATCTTGGTGTGTTATTGTTGTTATCAAAACTGGCTGTGGAACAGTAAGTTACACGATGTTAGCTACAGGTCTTAGTGTATTATTGTTGTTATCAAACCTGGCTGTTGGAACAGTTAGTTCAAGAATGTTAGCTACAGATCTTAATGTATAATTGTTGTTATCAAACCTGGCTGTTGGACCAGTTAGTTACAGGATGTTAGCTACAGATCTTAGTGTATTATTCTTGTTATCAAAACTGGCTGTGGAACAGTTAGTTACATGATCTTAGCTACAGATCCTAGTGTATTATTGTTGTTATCAAAAC
Organism: Deroplatys truncata; assembly: GCA_030765065.1. NCBI lineage: Eukaryota > Metazoa > Arthropoda > Insecta > Mantodea > Mantidae > Deroplatys > Deroplatys truncata. The sequence goes on along the minus strand of CM060975.1, from coordinate 332,910,734 downwards.
TGGCTGTGGAGCAGTTAGTTACAGGATGTTAGCTACAGATCTTAGTGTATAATGGTTATTATCAAACCTGGTTGTTGGACCCGTTAGTTACAGGATGTTAGCTACAGATCCTTAGCGTGTTATTGTTGTTATCAAAACAGGCTGTAGAGCAGTTAGTTACCGGATGTTAGCTACAGATCTTAGTGTATAATTGTTGCTATCAAACCTGGCTGTTGGACCAGTTAGTTACAGGATGTTAGCTAAAGATCTTAGTGTACAATTGTTGTTATCAATCCTGGCTGTGGAACACTTAGTTAGAGGATGTTAGCTACAGATCTTAGTGTATAATTGTTGTATTCAAACCTGGCTGTTGGACCAGTTAGTTACAGGATGTTAGTTACAGATCTAAGTGTGTTATTGTTGTTATCAAAACTGGCTGTGGAACAGTTAGTTACAGGATGTTAGCTACAGATCTTAGTGTGTTATTGTTATCAAATCTGGCTGTTGGAACAGTTAGTTACAGGATGTTAGCTAAAGATCTTAGTGTATAATTGTTGCTAACAAACCTGGCTGTTGACCAGTTAGATACAGGATGTTAGCTACAGATCTTAGTGTGTTATTGTTGTTATCAAAACTGGCTGTGGAACATTTAGTTACAGGATGTTAGCTACAGATCTTAGTGTGTTATTGCTGTTATCAAAACTGGATGTGGAACAGTTAGTTACAGGATGTTAGCTACAGATCTTTAGCGTGTTATTGTTGTTATCAAAATAGGCTGTAGAGCAGTTAGTTACCGGATGTTAGCTACAGATCTTAGTGTATAATTGTTGCTATTAAACCTGGCTGTTGGACCAGTTAGTTACAGGATGTTAGCTAAAGATCTTAGTGTACAATTGTTGTTATCAATCCTAGCTGTTGGACCAGTTAGATACAGGATGTTAGCTACAGATCTTAGTGTGTTATTGTTGTTATCAAAACTGGCTGTGGAACAGTTAGTTACAGGATGTTAGCTACAGATCTTAGTGTGTTATTGTTGTTATGAAAACTGGCTGTGGAACAGTTAGTTACAGGATGTTAGCTACAGATCTTTAGCGTATTATTGTTGTTATCAAAACTGGCTGTAGAGCAGTTAGTTACCGGATGTTAGCTACAGATCTTAGTGTATAATTGTTGCTATCAATCCTGGCTGTTGGACCAGTTAGTTACAGGATGTTGGCTACAGATCTTAGTGTATAATTGTTGTTATCAAACCTGGCTGTGGAACACTTAGTTAGAGGATGTTAGCTACAGATCTTAGTGTATAATTGTTGTTATCAAACCTGGCTGTTGGACCAGTTAGTTACAGGATGTTAGTTACAGATCTTAGTGTATAATTGTTGTTATCAAACCTGGCTGTTGGGCCAGTTAGTTACAGGATGTTAGCTACAGGTCTTAGTGTGTTATTGTTGTTATCAATACTGGCTGTGGAACAGTTAATTACAGGATGTTAGCTACAGATCTTAGAGTGTTATTGTTGTTATCAAAACTGGCTGTGGAACGGTTAGTTACAGGATGTTAGCTACAGATCCTAGTGTGTTATTGTTGTTATCAAAACTGGCTGTGGAACAGTTAGTTACAGGATGTTAACTACAGACCTTAGTGAGTTATTGTTGTTATCAAAACTGTCTGGGGAACAGTTAGTTACAGGATGTTTGCTTCAGATCTTAGTGTATTATTGGTGTTATCAAACCTGGCTGTTGGAACAGTTAGTTACAGGATGTTAGCTATAGATCTTATTGTGTTATTGTTGTTCTCAGAACTGGCTGTGGAACAGTTAGTAGCAGGATGTTAGTTACACATGTTAGTGTATTATTGTTGTTATCAAAACTGGCTGTGGAAGAGTTAGTTACAGGATGTTAGCTACAGATCTTAGTATATTATTGTTATTATCAAACCTGGCTGTGGAACAGTTAGTTACATGCTGTTTGCTAAAGAGCGTAGTGTATTATTGTTGTTATCAAACCTGGCTGGGGAACAGTTAGTTAGATGGTGTTAGCTACATGATGTTAATTGCAGATATTAGTGTGTTAGTGTAGTTGTCAAAACTGTCTGAGGAACTGTTAGTTACATGATGTTAGCTACAATTCTTAGTGTATTATTGTTGTTATCAAACCTTGCTGGGGAAAATTTAGTTAGATGGTGTTAGCTACATGATGTTAGTTGGAGATATTAGTGTGTTATTGTAGTTGTCAAAACTGTCTGAGGAACTGTTAGTGACATGATGTTAGCTACAATTCTTAGTGTATTATTGTTATTATCAAACCTGGCTGTGGAACAGTTAGTTACATGCTGTTTGCTAAAGAGCGTAGTGTATTATTGTTGTTATCAAACCTGGCTGGGGAAAGGTTAGTTAGATGGTGTTAGCTACATGATGTTAGTTGCAGATATTAGTGTGTTTTTGTAGTTGTCAAAACTGTCTGAGGAACTGTTAGTAACATAATGATAGGTACATATCTGAGTGTATTATTGTTGTTATCAAACCTGGCTGGGGAAAGGTTAGTTAGATGGTGTTAGCTACATGATGTTAGTTGCAGATATTAGTGTGTTTTTGTAGTTGTCAAAACTGTCTGAGGAACTGTTAGTAACATAATGATAGGTACATATCTCAGTGTATTATTGTTGTTATCAAACCTCGTTGGGGAAAATTTAGTTAGATGGTGTTAGCTACATGATGTTAGTTGCAGATATTAGTGTGTTATTGTAGTTGTCAAAACTGTCTGAGGAACTGTTAGTAACATAATGATAGGTACATATCTCAGTGTATTATTGTTGTTATCAAACCTCGCTGGGGAAAATTTATTTAGATGGTGTTAGCTACATGATGTTAGTTGCAGATATTAGTGTGTTATTGTAGTTGTCAAAACTGTCTGAGGAACTGTTAGTTACATGATGTTAGCTACAATTCTTAGTGTATCATTGTTGCTATCAAAACAATCTGTGGAACAGTTATACGATGCTAGCTGCAGATCTTAGTGTATTATTCTTATTCTTATCAAAACTGTCTGAGGAACATTTACATGATGTTAGCTACAGATCTTAGTGTATTATTATTGTTGTTACCAAAACTAACTGAAGAAAAGTTACATGATGTTAGCTAGAGATCTTAGGGCATTACTGTTGTTGTTACCAAAACAAACTGAAGAAAAGTTACATGATGTTGGCTACAGAACTTAGCGTATTATTGTTTTTATCAAAACTACCTGAGGAACAGTTACATTATGTTAGCTACAGATCTTAGCGTATTATGGTTGTTGTTATCAAAACTACTTGAGGAAAACTTAAATTATGTTAGCTACAGATCATAGCGTATTATTCTTGTTGTTATCAAAACTGTCTGAGGCACAGTTACATGATGTTAGCTACAGATATTAGTGTATTATTGATGTTGTTATCTAAACTGTCTTGGGAGCAGTTAGTTACATTATGTAAGTTACAGATCCTTGTGTATTATTGTTGGCGATATTAAAGCTGTCTTGGCAATTGGTAGTTACGTGATGTTAACTGCTAATATTATTGTATTATTATCAGTATTGTTATCAAAAATTTCTGAGAAAAAGTTACATTATGTTAGCTACAGATCTTAGTGCGTTATTCTTTTTGTTATCAAAATCGTCTGGGGACAGTTAGCTCGATAATTTTAGCTACAGACCTTAATGTATTATTGTTGTTGTTATCAAAACTGTCTGCGTAACAATTAGTTACGTGATCTTAACTGCAAATCGTATTGTATTATTGTCATTCTTGTTATCAAACGTGTCTGAGGATCAGTTCGTTACATGATGTTAGCTACAGATCTTAATGCATTATTGCTGTAGTTATCAAACCTGTCTTGAGAACTCTTAATTACATGATGTTAGCTACAGATCTTAGTGTATTATTGTTATTATCAAACCTGGCTGTGGAACAGTTAGTTACATGCTGTTTGCTAAAGAGCGTAGTGTATTATTGTTGTTATCAAACCTGGCAGGGGAACTGTTAGTTAGATGGTGTTAGCTACATGATATTAGTGTGTTATTGTAGTTGTCAAAACTGTCTGAGGAACTGTTAGTAACATAATGATAGGTACATATCTCAGTGTATTATTGTTGTTATCAAACCTCGCTGGGGAAAGGTTAGTTAGATGATGTTAGCTACCTGATGTTAGTTGCAGATATTAATGTGTTATTGTAGTTGTCAAAACTGTCTGAGGAACTGTTAATAACATAATGATAGGTACATATCTCAGTGTATTATTGTTGTTATCAAACCTCGCTGGGGAAAATTTAGTTAGATGGTGTTAGCTACATGATATTAGTTGCAGATATTAGTGTGTTATTGTAGTTGTCAAAACTGTCTGAGGAACTGTTAGTAACATAATGATACGTACATATCTCAGTGTATTATTGTTGTTATTAAACCTGGTTGGGGAAAGGTTAGTTAGATGGTGTTAGCTACATGATGTTAGTTGCAGATATTAGTGTGTTATTGTAGTTGTCAAAACTGTCTGAGGAACTGTTAGTAACATAATGATAGGTACATATCTGAGTGTATTATTGTTGTTATCAATCCTGGCTGGGGAAAGGTTAGTTAGATGGTGTTAGCTACATGATATTAGTTGCAGATATTAGTGTGTTATTGTAGTTGTCAAAACTGTCTGAGGAACTGTTAGTAACAGAATGATAGGTACATATCTCAGTGTATTATTGTTGTTATCAAACCTGGCTGGGGAAAGGTTAGTTAGATGGTGTTAGCTACATGATGTTAGTTGCAGATATTAGTGTGTTATTGTAGTTGTCAAAACTGTCTGAGGAACTGTTAGTAACATAATGATAGGTACATATCTCAGTGTATTATTGTTGTTATCAAACCTGGCTGGGGAAAATTTAGTTAGATGGTGTTAGCTACATGATGTTAGTTGGGGATATTAGTGTGTTATTGTAGTTGTCAAAACTGTCTGAGGAACTGTTAGTAACATAATGATAGGTACATATCTCAGTGTATTATTGTTGTTATCAAACCTCGCTGGGGAAAGGTTAGTTAAATGGTGTTAGCTGCATGATGTTAGTTGCAGATATTAGTGTGTTATTGTAATTGTCAAAACTGTCTGAGGAACTGTTATTTACATGATGTTAGCTACAATTCTTAGTGTATTATTGTTGCTATCAAAACTATCTGTGGAACAGTTATACGATGCTAGCTGGAGAACTTAGTGTATTATTCTTGTTCTTATCAAAACTGTCTGAGAAACATTTACGTGATGTTAGCTACAGATCTTAGTGTACTATTGTTGTTGTTACCAAACCTACCTGAGGAAAAGTTACATGATGTTAGCTAGAGATCTTAGGGCATTATTGTTGCTGTTACCAAAACTAACTGAAGAAAAGTTACATGATATTAGCTACAGAACTTAGCGTATTATTGTTGTTATCAAAACTACCTGAGGAACAGTTACATGATGTTAGCTACAGAACTTAGCGTATTATTGTTGTTATCAAAACTAAAATAGGAACAGTTACATGATGTTAGCTAGAGATCTTAGGGCATTATTGTTGTTGTTACTAGAACTAAGTGAAGAAAAGTTACATGATGTTAGCTACAGAACTTCGAGTATTATTGTTGTTATCAAAACTACATGAGGAACAGTTATATGATGTTAGCTAGAGATCTTAGGGCATTATTGTTGTTGTTACCAAAACTAACTGAGGAAAAGTTACATGATGTTAGCTACAGAACTTAGCGTATTATTGTTGTTATCAAAACTACCTGAGGAACAGTTACATGATGTTAGCTAGAGATCTTAGGGCATTATTGTTGTTGTTACCAAAACTAACTCATGAAACGTTACATGATGTTAGCTAGAGAACTTAGCGTATTATTGTTGTTATCAAAACTACCTGAGGAACAGTTACATGATGTTAGCTAGTGATCTTAGGGCATTATTGTTGTTGTTACCAAAACTAACTGAAGAAAAGTTACATGATGATAGCTGCAGAACTTAGCGTTATATTGTTGTTATCAAAACTACCTGAGGAACAGTTACAAGATGTTAGCTAGAGATCTTAGCGTATTATTGTTGTTACGAAAACTACCTGAGGAACAGTTACATTATGTTAGCTACAGATCTTAGCGTACTATTGTTGTTATTAAAACAACCTAAAGAACAGTTACATTATGTTAGCTACAGATCTTAGCGTATTATTGTTGTTATGAAAACTACCTGATTAACAGTTACATTATGTTAGCTACAGAACATAGCGTATTATTGTTGTTATGAAAACTACCTGAGGAACAGTTACATTATGTTAGCAACAGATCTTAGCGTATTATTGTTGTTATGAAAACTATCTGAGGAACAGTTACATTATGTTAGCTACAGATCTTAGCGTATTATTGTTGTTATCAAAACTACCCGAGGAACAGTTACATTATGTTAGCTACAGATCTTAGCGTATTATGGTTGTTGTTATCAAAACTACTTGAGGAAAAGTTAAATTATGTTAGCTACAGATCATAGCGTATTATTGTTGTTATCAAAACTGTCTGAGGCACAGTTACATGATGTTAGCTACAGATATTAGTGTATTATTGATTTTGTTATCTAAACTGTCTGGGGAGCAGTTAGTTACATTATGTAAGTTACAGATCCTTGTGTATTATTGTTGGTGATATTAAAGCTGTCTAGGCAATTGTTAGTTACGTGATGTTAACTGCAAATAATATTGTATTATTATCAGTATTCTTATCAAAACTGTCTGAGAAAAAGTTACATGATGTTAGCTACAGATCTTAGTGCGTTATTCTTATTGATATCAAAAACGTCTGGGGACAGTTAGCTCCATAATTTTAGCTACAGACCTTAATGTTTTATTGTTGTTGTTATCAAAACTGTCTGCGTAACAATTAGTTACGTGATCTTAACTGCAAATCGTATTGTATTATTGTCATTCTTGTTATCAAAACTGTCTGAGGATCAGAACGTTACATGATGTTAGCTACAGATCTTAATGCATTATTGGTGTAGTTATCAAACCTGTCTTGAGAACTCTTAATTACATGATGTTAGCTACAGATCTTAGTGTATTATTGTTGTTATCCAAATTGTCTGAGGAACAGTTACATGATGCTAGCTACAGATCTTAGTGTGTTATTGTTGTTGTTATGAAAACTTGCTGGGGAGCAGTTAGTTACATGATATTAGCTACAGATCTTTGTGTATTATCATTGTTGTTATCAAACATATGCGGGGAACAGTTAGTTACATGATGTTAGTTACAGATCTTAGTGTATTATTGTTGTTGTTATCAAACATATCTGAGGAACATTTACATGATGCTAGCTACAGATCTTAGTGTGTTATTATTGTTGTTATCAAAACTTGCCGGGTAGCAGTTAGTTACATGATATTAGCTACAGAACTAAGTGTATTATTGTTGTTGTTATCAAACATATCTGAGGAACGTTTACATGATGCTAGCTACCGATCTTAGTGTATTATTGTTGTTGTTATCAAACATATCTGGGGAAAAGTTAGTTACATGATGGTAGTTACAGATCTTAGTGTATTATTGTTGTTGTTATCAAAACTTGCTGGGTAGCAGTTCGTTACATGATAGTAGCTACAGATTTTAGTGTATTATTGTTGTTATTATCAAACATATCTGGGGAACGTTTACATGATGCTAGCTACAGATCTTAGTGTATTATTGTTGTTGTTATCAAACATATCTGAGGAACGTTTACATGATGCTAGCTACAGATCTTAGTGTATTATTGTTGTTGTTATCAAACATATCTGGGGAAAAGCTAGTTACATGATGTTAGTTACAGATCTTAGTGTATTATTGTTGTTGTTATCAAACATATCTGAGGAACGTTTACATGATGCTAGCTACAGAGCTTAGTGTATTATTGTTGTTGTTATCAAACATATCTGAGGAACGTTTACATGATGCTAGCTACAGATCATAGTGTATTATTGTTGTTGTTATCAAACATATCTGAGGAACGTTTACATGATGCTAGCTACAGATCATAGTGTATTATTGTTGTTGTTATCAAACATATCTGAGGAACGTTTACATGATGCTAGCTACAGATCTTAGTGTATTATTGTTGTTGTTATCAAACATATCTGAGGAACGTTTACATGATGCTAGCTACAGATCTTAGTGTATTATTGTTGTTGTTATCAAACATATCTGGGGAAAAGCTAGTTACATGATGTTAGTTACAGATCTTAGTGTATTATTGTTGTTGTTATCAAACATATCTGAGGAACGTTTACATGATGCTAGCTACAGAGCTTAGTGTATTATTGTTGTTGTTATCAAACATATCTGAGGAACGTTTACATGATGCTAGCTACAGATCATAGTGTATTATTGTTGTTGTTATCAAACATATCTGAGGAACGTTTACATGATGCTAGCTACAGATCATAGTGTATTATTGTTGTTGTTATCAAACATATCTGAGGAACGTTTACATGATGCTCGCTACAGATTTTAGTGTATAATTGTTGTTGTTATCAAACATATCTGGGGAAAAGTTAGTTACATGATGTTAGTTACAGATCTTAGTGTATTATTGTTGTTGTTATCAAAACTTGCTGGGTAGCGGTTCATTACATGATAGTAGCTACAGATTTTAGTGTATTATTGTTGTTGTTATCAAACATATCTGAAGAACAGTTACATGATGCTAGCTACAGATCTTAGTGTGTTATTGTTGTTGTTATCAAAACTTGCTGGGTAGCAGTTAGTTACATGATATTAGCTACAGATCTTAGTGTATTATTGTTGTTGTTATCATTAGTGTATTATTGTTGGTATCAAAACTGTCTGGGGAAAAGTTAGTAATACGCTGTTTGCTACAGATATTAGCGTATTATTGCTGTTATCAAAACTGGCTGTGGGACAGTTAGTTACATGAAGTTTGCTACAGATCTTACTGTAATATTGTTGTTATCAAAACTGGCTGCGGAACAGTTAGTTACATGATGTTTGCTACTGATCTTAGTGTATTATTTTTGTTATCAAACCTGGCAGGGGAACAGTTAGATGATGTTAGCTACAGATCTTAGTGTATTATTTTGTTGTTATCAAAACTTGCTGGGGAACAGTTAGTTACATGATGTTAGCTACAGATCTTAGTGTATTATTTTGTTGTTATCAAAACTTGCTGGGGAACAGTTAGTTACATGATGTTAGCTACAGATCTTAGTGTATTATTGTTGTTGTTATCAAAACTTTCTGGGGAACAGTTAGTTACATGATGTGTGCTACAGATCTTAGTGTATTATTGTTGTTGTTATCAAAACTTGCTGGGGAACACTTTGTTACATGATGTGTGCTACATATCGTGGTGTATTATAGTTCTGGTTATCAAAACTGTCCAATAACAGTTATTTACATGATTTTAGATACAGATCTTACTGTATTATTGTTGTTGTTATCAAAACGTGCTGGGGAACAGTTAGCTACATTATGTTAGGCACAGATCGTAGTGTATTATTTGTGTTGTCATCAAAACTTCCTGGGGAATAGTTAGTTACACGATGTTGGCTACAGATCCTGGTGTATTATTGTTGTTGTTATCAAAACTGGCTGGGGAACAGTTAGTTACATGATGTTAGCTACAGATCTTAGTGTATTATTTTTGTTGTCAAAACGGTCAGAGGAACTGTTAGATGTTATTAGCTACAGATCTTAGTATATTATTGTTGTCACAACTGTCTGAGAAACGTTTAGTTAGATGGTGTTAGGTACAGATCTTGGTGTATTACTGTTGTTATCAAAATTGGCTGGGGAACAGTTAGTTACAAGGTGTTAGCTACAAATCTTAGTGTATTATTGTTGTTATCAAAACTGTCTGAGGTTTTGTTAGTTAGATGATGTTAGCTACAGATCTTAGTGTATTATTGTTGTTGTCAAAACAGGCTGTGGAACAGTTAGTTACATGATGTTTGCTGCAGATCTTAGTGTATTATTGTTGTTATCAAAACTGGCTGTGAAACAGTTAGTTACATGATGTTTGCTACAGATCGTAGTGTAATATTGTTGTTATCATAACTGGCTGTGGAACATTTAGTTACATGATGTTTGCTACAGTTCTTAGTGTATTATTGTTGTTATCAAAACTGGCTGTGAAACAGTTAGTTACATGATGTTTGCTACAGATATTAGTGTATTATTGTTGTTGTCAAAACTGGCTGTGGAACAGTTAGTTACATGGTGTTTGTTACAGATCTTAGTGTATTATTGTTGTGTTCAAACCTGGCTGGGGAACAGTTAGCTAGATGGTAATAGCTACATGATGTTATTTGCAGATGTTTGTGTGTTGTTGTTTTTGTTATCAAAATTGTCGGGTGAACATTAGTTACATGAAGTTAGCTGCACATCTTAGTGTATTATTGTTGTAGTTTTCCAAACTATCTGAGGAACAGTTAGTTACGTGATGTTAGGTACAGGTCTTAGTGTATTATTGTTGGTATCAAAACTGTCTGGGGAAAAGTTAGTAATATGCTGTTTGCTACAGATCTTAGCGTATTATTGTTGTTATCAATAATGTGTGAGGAACAGTTAGTTCCATGATGTTAACTGCAAATCGTATTGTAATATTATTGTTGTTATAATCGGCGCAACAGTTCTAGACACGTGAAAATCTTAATGAGAGCTATGATGTGAGTTGCTTACCAGATCAGGTAGTGACCGGTCGTCTCCATGCTTCAGGAGTGAGTGGGACAGTCATCGTCAAATATCCACAACGGTTATCCACTGTGTTGCGCTGATAAACTTAGTTATATACAGTATATTAAAATCCAGCTGTAAAAAGCGCTTAATATAAAAAACGCTGTCAATCATTGCCTCCAATTCTTCCACATCTAACAACCCTTCCTCTGCTGCGGAATCACTCACATTATTGCCGTCATCACTGCTGTCACTACTTTCTGCACCATTATCCTGGATGAGAATTATTTCTATTTGATTTTCTGCAATTCCGTATTTTTCGGAATAATGATTCTTAATTTATTCGGCATGTCGCCATACATTTTCCCATTCTGGCCTTCCAATTTCAGCAAATTGCTGGCGTTATAACTGCTCCACATATTTTAATTTGAAAGTGATATTTCTGCATGCCATCCATTTTTTGATATCAGCCCAGCTTAATTCGATTGGGTTTAGATCTGGGCGATACGATGACAGTCTAAGTACATTATGGCGATGTTGTATTACTATCTGGTCAAGTATGTATGACTTCTGAAGCTGTTTATTGGCTTTAACTAAGTTATATAGCTTTGTTTTACTCATGCTTTCATTTAAAGCTTTATTATGTCTAAGTAACCAAGCTCTCATTTCTTCTTTCAAGGAAGTTGAGGTAGGTGGTTTGTGAATTTGAGTGTTGACGCATTGTGAAGCATTGTCGATGATCAGAACAGACCCAGCAGGTATATTAGGTATCAACATGGCGTTGATTCACTTCATGTAATTTTCTTTATTCATTTCTTGATGAGAATCTCCTGTTGTTTGTTGCGACTTGTAAAAGAAGGGCATTTGGAACGAAGCCGATCTTTCCAACAGCACGAACGATAATAAGTATTTGCCCTTTGGCAACAGGTGCCTGCAAACCTAATTCGCTATCGTCACTCCAACTTTTAGATGCTGTATGACTGCTGTGTATGTATGACTCATCTTCATACATTATAGTATTTTTCTGAAATTTGTAGCACCACCTTGAAAATTGATGCTGATATAAGTACACACTGATATAAGTACATATAAAATTATAGTCATTTGGAAAGGTAGAATCAGACTGAAAAATTCAATGCCATAGCCGGGATTTGAACCACGGATCTTAGGCTTTCCGTGCCGTTGCTCTAACCGACTAAGCTATCATGGCAACATTTACTTTTTATTTCTACTTTTTTTTTTATTATTATTTTTTTATTTTATTTATTTTGCTTTTCTGTTAGAACTCTTCTATTTGATTTCGGTTTCTTCCATTTGAACCTTAAATCTTTAATAATTTTCTAAGCTTTGTAGCACCACCTTGAAAGTTTCTGCTGTCTTTCAGCTGGATGAGCAATCTGCTTATTGCTAGCACAGTTTCTTCCACATAGGAATTGTGAATCGTGCGCCGAATGACGCATTCGAAATCGTGTATTTCTGTAATACGTTTAGGGACCTATGTTTCTTCCCAGGTGTGTGTTTCATCCATATGTTTTTTTCTCTTATCTTTGAGAACTCTGGAAACGGAACTCGGTGAAACACCAGTTGCTTTGACTACTCTTTCTTTCACTCTCATAAGGCTTTTGTGGAACTCGGATATAATTTCTTCCTTCATCTCTGCTTCTTGCTTCATGAAGTCGATGACATTTGCAATTATTTCCCTACTTTGACTATGTAACACCTTACCACTTAACTTTGAAAACATAGGAGTCATGGTTATAAATATAACAAATATAAAATAAGTACTATTTAGATACTGCAGCTCTCTTTAAAATTACAACCAGATGCAGACACTTTCTATGCAGACTGTATGTGTTACGCACTGTGAGTAAGCAAAGGTATTATATCGCTTTCGTTGATAAAGCTAAACATAAACCATTCCTAGGCTCGGCAGCTGGGTTGGCAATCAAGGTCACGATTCCAGAAGTTTTGCGCGAGTAATAACAAAATTGACTGACGAACAGTTAGTTACATGATGTTAGCGGTAGATGTAGGTGTATTATTTTTGTAGTTATCAAAACTGTCTGAGAAACAGTTAGTTATATGATGTTAGGTACAGATATTAATGTATTATTGTTAATATTATCACAACTGTCTGAGGAAGAGTTAGTTACATGATGTTAGCTACAGATCGTAGTGCATTATTGTTGTTGTTATCAAAAGTGTTTGAGGAATAGTTAGTTAGATGATGTAAGCTGCAGATCTTAGGGCATTATTGTTGTTGTTATCAGAAATGTCTGAGGAGCAGGTAGTTACATGATGTTAGCTACAGATCTTAGTGTACTATTCTTAATATTATCAGAACTGTCTGAGGAATAGTTAGTTACATGATGTTAGCTGCAGATCTTAGTGTATTATTCTTAATATTATCAGAACTGCCTGGGGAGCAGTTAGTTACATGATGTTAGCTACAGATCTTAGGGCATTATTGTTGTTGTTATCAGAACTATCTGAGGAGCAGTTAGTTACATGATGTTAGCTACAGATCTTAGGGCATTATTGTTGTTGTTATCAGAACTGTCTGAGGAGCAGTTAGTTACATGATGTTAGCTACAAATTTTAGTGTATTATTGTTAATATTATCAGAACTGTCTGGGGAGCAGTTAGTTACATGATGTTAGCTGCAGATCTTAGGGCATTATTGTTGTTGTTATCAGAACTGTCTGAGGAACAGTTAGTTACATGATGTTAGCTACAGATCCTAGTGTATTATTGTTAATATTAACTGAACTGTCTGAGGAACAGTTAGTTACATGATGTCAGCTACAGATCTTAGTGTATTATTGTTAATATTATCAGAACTGTCTGAGGAACTGTTAGTTACATGGTGTTAGCTACAGATCCTAGTGTATTATTGTTAATATTATCAGAACTGTCTGAGGAACAGTTAGTTACATGATGTTAGCTACAGATCTTAGTGTATTATTGTTAATATTATCAGAACTCTCTGAGGAACAGTTAGTTACATGATGTTAGCTACAGATCTAGTGTATTATTGTTAATATTATCAGAACTCTCTAAGGAACAGTTAGTTACATGATGTTAGCTACAAATCTTAGTGTATTATTGTTAATATTAGCAGAACTCACTGAGGAACAGTTAGTTACATGATGTTAGCTACGGATCTTAGTGTATTATTGTTAATATTATCAGAACTCTCTGAGGAACATTTAGTTACATGATGTTAGCTACGGATCTTAGTGTATTATTGTTAATATTATCAGAACTCTCTGAGGAACAGTTTGTTACATGATGTTAGCTACAGATCTTAGTGTATTATTGTTAATATTATCAGAACTGTCTGAGGAGCAGGTAGTTACATGATGTTAGCTACAGATCTTAGTGTATTATTCTTAATATTATCAGAACTGTCTGAGGAACAGTTAGTTAGATGATGTTGGCTACAGATCTTAGTGTATTATTGTTAATATTATCAGAACTGTCTGAGGAGCAGTTAGTTACATGATGATAGCTAGAGATCTTAGTGTATTATTCTTAATATTATCAGAACTGTCTGAGGAACAGTTTGTTACATGGTGTTAGCTACAGATATTAGTGTATTATTGTTAATATTATCAGAACTGTCTGAGGAACAGTTTGTTACATGGTGTTAGCTAGAGATCTTAATGTATTATTGTTAATATTATCAGAACTCTCTGAGGAACAGTTAGTTAGATGATGTTAGATACAGATCTTAGTGTATTATTGTTAATATTATCAGAACTGTCTGAGGAACAGTTAGTTACATGATGTTAGCTACAGATCTTAGTGTATTATTGTTAATATTATCAGAACTCTCTGAGGAACAGTTAGTTAGATGATGTTAGCTACAGATCGTAGTGTATTATTGTTAATATTATCAGAACTCTCTGAGGAACAGTTAGGTAGATGATGTTAGATACAGATCTTAGTGTATTATTGTTAATATTATCAGAGCTGTCTGAGGAACAGTTAGTTACATGATGTTAGCTACAAATCTTAGTGTATTATTGTTAATATTAGCAGAACTCACTGAGGAACAGTTAGTTACATGATGTTAGCTACGGATCTTAGTGTATTATTGTTAATATTATCAGAACTCTCTGAGGAACATTTAGTTACATGATGTTAGCTACGGATCTTAGTGTATTATTGTTAATATTATCAGAACTCTCTGAGGAACAGTTTGTTACATGATGTTAGCTACAGATCTTAGTGTATTATTGTTAATATTATCAGAACTGTCTGAGGAGCAGGTAGTTACATGATGTTAGCTACAGATCTTAGTGTATTATTCTTAATATTATCAGAACTGTCTGAGGAACAGTTAGTTAGATGATGTTGGCTACAGATCTTAGTGTATTATTGTTAATATTATCAGAACTGTCTGAGGAGCAGTTAGTTACATGATGATAGCTAGAGATCTTAGTGTATTATTCTTAATATTATCAGAACTGTCTGAGGAACAGTTTGTTACATGGTGTTAGCTACAGATATTAGTGTATTATTGTTAATATTATCAGAACTGTCTGAGGAACAGTTTGTTACATGGTGTTAGCTAGAGATCTTAATGTATTATTGTTAATATTATCAGAACTCTCTGAGGAACAGTTAGTTAGATGATGTTAGATACAGATCTTAGTGTATTATTGTTAATATTATCAGAACTGTCTGAGGAACAGTTAGTTACATGATGTTAGCTACAGATCTTAGTGTATTATTGTTAATATTATCAGAACTCTCTGAGGAACAGTTAGTTAGATGATGTTAGCTACAGATCGTAGTGTATTATTGTTAATATTATCAGAACTCTCTGAGGAACAGTTAGGTAGATGATGTTAGATACAGATCTTAGTGTATTATTGTTAATATTATCAGAGCTGTCTGAGGAACAGTTAGTTACATGATGTTAGCTACAGATCTTAGTGTATTATTGTTAATATTATCAGAACTCTCTGAGGAACAGTTAGTTAGATGATGTTATCTACAGATCGTAGTGTATTATTGTTAATATTATCAGAACTCTCTGAGGAACAGTTAGGTAGATGATGTTAGCTATGGATCTTAGTGTATTATTGTTAATATTATCAGAACTCCCTGAGGAACAGTTAGTTAGATGATGTTAGCTACAGATCCTAGTGTATTATTGTTAATATTGTCAGAACTCTCTGAGGAACAGTTAGTTACATGATGTTAGCTACGGATCTTAGTGTATTATTGTTAATATTATCAGAACTCCCTGAGGAACAGTTAGTTAGATGATGTTAGCTATAGATCTTAGTGTATTATTGTTAATATTGTCAGAAATCTCTGAGGAACAGTTTGTTACATGATGTTAGCTACAGATCTTAGTGTATTATTGTTAATATTATCAGAACTCTGTGAGGAACAGTTAGATGATGTTAGCTACAGATCTTAGTGTATTATTGTTAATATTATAAGAACTCTCTGAGGAACAGTTTGTTACATGATGTTAGCTACAGATCTTAGAGTATTATTGTTAATATTATCAGAACTCTCTGAGGAACAGTTAGTTACATGATGTTAGGTATAGATCTTAGTGTATTATTGTTAATATTATCAGAACTCTCTGAGGAACATTTAGTTACATGATGTTAGCTACAGATCTTACTTTATTATCGTTAATATTATCAAAACTGTCGTAGTTTAATTGCACCACAAGTTGAAGTCAGCTAAAGAAGGGAATTGTGTGACATAATTTGGCGAGAGTGGAGCCAAGATGCTTCTAATGCCCTGTTCCCTGATTTCGATTTTGGGATTCTGCAAGTAACCTTTTGGGGACTTGTGTACTGCTGAAGGGAACCCCCGATACTTAGGACCGGACATTTTAGGAGAGTATTAACTAAGAAGGAAAAGGATTGGTTCAGGTGAGACCAGGGCTACAAAATAGCTAACAATATAACTAATCGAGTTGAGAAGTACCTTAAGTTGCAGAACCACAAGAAATTTTATTACAGCATGGCAATGAAATATTAAGGAGATGTGTTGAAATGCAGCGTGTCCGTGCATTTGTTTGAGATATATAAAAAGTATTGTTTTTCCTTGCAGTATGAATGAGCATTTACATTTTAATTAAGATACGCTTTGTTATATGTCATTAAAATAAATGTTTGGACTTCACTCCTTATTAAGAGGAACATATTAAGACTTTTATTTAATTACAACGAACCTATGCAAGAAAAAACAAATTAACAATTTGCTTAGTTTTTTCAATGCTACGAATATCAGGCTATGAGCATATTTAGTAAGAATTACAGACATGGAACGTTTTAAGTAATGAAACTTGGGTAGAATGTACAGGTTTGTAACGATAGGTGTGTCTCTCTGCAGGTAACGTCTGTGTAGTAGTCTGCACCGCTTTCAAACGCTGTGCACCAATAATTACTTTTTAATATGCATGTTAAGGAAGCAAGAGATTTGTCTCTATCAGTCTTTTGTTTCTCTTCCTTTTTTGTAGAGGATGGCGGGCACGGGCTCAACCAGGAGGGTGAGTTCACAAATTGCACACTTTTTTATTAGCAGCATTGTCACAGGTGGTGGTGCATCATATCTATTCGGTGTCGGTATATCAACATTGTGTGATGCTAAACTCAAATGTTCCTTGTGCAAATTTCAAAGTTTCTGGAAAATAAATCTTGTACTTCCTCCCTCTGTATCAGAAACCGCCATCTCACGTTCACCTTCAATAAATCACCGCGGCCGTCAGTCGCGCGGTGGCAGAGCGAGAGAATATGTTTGTAATGATTGCTGATGTTGCCAAGTCGTGTTATCGAGTCATAATCTCTCAATGCTATAATGAAATGCTGATAGTATCGCTAGAAACGTGAGCACGGCATTTGGATCAGCAACGTCTTACTAGCCTTCTTTGTGGCAATGGCGAGCATTGGTAACCTGTTTAATGGTAATAACGAGCATTGGTAAACTGTTTAATGGTAATAGCGAGCATTGGTAACCTGCTCTAGGCAATAGCGATCATTGCTCATCTCATCTGTGGTAATAGCGAGCATTGGTAACTTGATCTGTGGCAAAAGCAAGCATTGGTTGCCCGCTCTATGGTAATAGATGGCATTGGTGGCCTGATCTGTGGCAATAGCGAGGATTAGTGGCCTGATCTGTGGCTATAACGAGCATTGGTGGCCTGAAAAGTGGCAATGGCGAGCATTCGTAACCTGCTCTGTGGTAATAGCGAGCATTGGTAGCCTGCTCTGTGGCAATAGCGAGCATTGATGGCCTGATCTGTGGCAATAGCGAGCATTGGTGGCTTGATCAGTGGCAATGGCTAGCATTGGTAACCTGCTTTGTGGTAATAGCGAGCATTGGTTGCCCGCTCTGTGGTAATAGCGAGCATTGGTGGCCTGATTTGTGGCAATAGCGAAGATTAGTGGCCTGATCTGTGGCAATAGCGAACATTGGTGGCCTGATCAGTGGCAGGGGCGAGCATTGGTAACCTGCTCTGTAGTAATAGCGAGCATTGGTAACCTGATCTGTGGCAATAGAGAGCATTGGTGGCCTGATTTGTGGCAATAGCGAGGATTAGTGGCCTGATCTGTGGCAATAGCGAGCATTTGTGGCCTGATCAGTGGCAATGGCGAGCATTGGAAACCTGCTCTGTGGTAATAGCGAGCATTGGTAACCTGATCTGTGGCAATAGCGAGCATTGGTAGCCTGCTCTGTGGCTATAGCGAGCATTGATGGCCTGATCTGTGGCAATAGCGAGCATTTGTGGCTTGATCAGTGGCAATGGCGAGCATTGGTAACCTGCTCTGTGGTAGTAGCGAACATTGGTGGCTTGATCTGTGGCAATAGCGACCATTGTTGGCGTGATCTGTGGCAATAGCAGGGATTGGGAAACCGGTCTGCGGCAATAGCGAGCATTAGTAACCTGCTTTGTGTTCATACCGAAAATTTGTGACCTGTTTTGTGTTAATACAGAGCATTGATAACCTGTTTTGTGTTAAAACCGAGCATTGATGCCCTGCTTTGTGTTAATACCGAGCATTGATACTCTGCTTTGTGTTAATACCGAGAATTAATACCCTGTTTTGTGTAAATACCGAGCATTGATACCCTGCGTTGTGTTAATACCAAGCATGGAAGACCTGCTTTGTGTTAATACCGAGCATTGATACACTGCTTTGTGTTAATACCGAACATTGATGACCTGCTTTGTGTTAATGCCGAGCATTGATACCCTGCTTTATGTTAATACCCAGCTTTGATGACCTGCTTTGTGTAAATAGCCAGCATTGTGGGGCCTGATCTTTGGCAATAGCGAACATTGGTGGCCTGATCTGTGGCAATAGCGAGCATTGGTAACCCCCTCTGCGGCAATAGCAAGCATTGGTAACCTGCTTTGTGTTAATACGGAGCATTGATACCCTGCTCTGTGCTAATACCGAGCATTGGTGACCTTCGCTGTGTTAATAGCGAGTATTAATATCCCCTTTTGTGGTGACACCAAGCATTGGTGACCTACTGTGTGTTAATAGCGAGCATTGGTAACCCGCTGTGTGTTAATAGTGAGCTTTGATACAATGCTTTGTGTTAATACCGAGCATTGGTAATCTGCTGTGTGTTAATAGCGAGCATTGGTAACCTGTTTTGTGTTAATACCGAGCATTCGTACCTGTTTTGTGTTAATACCGAGCATTAATACCTGCTTTGTGTTAATACCGAGCATTGATACCCTGATTTGTGTTAATACCGAGCATTGATACCCTGTTTTGTAGTAATACCGAGCATTGATACCCTGCTTTGTGTTAATACCGAGTATTGATAATCTGCTTTGTGTTAATACCGAGACTTAATACCCTGTTTTGTGTTAATAACGAGCATTGATACCCTGCGTTGTGTTAATACCAAGAGCGGACGACCTGCTTTGTGATAATACCGATCATTGATACACTGCTTTGTGTTTATACCGAGCATTGGTGAACTACTTTGTGTTAATACCGAGCACTGGTAACCTGCTTTGTGTTAATGCCGAGCATTGATACCCTGTTTTGTGTTAATACCAAGAATGGACGACCTGCTTTGTGTTAATACCGAGCATTGATACACTGTTTTGTGTTTATACCGAGCATTGTTGAACTGCTTTGTGTTAATACCGAGCACTGGTGACCTGCTTTGTGTTAATGCCGAGCATTGATACCCTGTTTTATGTTAACACCGAGCATTGATGACCTCCTTTGTGTTAATACCGAGCATTGATGACCTGCTTTGTGTTAATACCGACCCTTGGGAACCTGTTATGTGTTATAGCCGAGCATTGGTGACCTGGTTTGTGTTAATACCGAGCAATGATACGCTGCTTTGAGTTAATACTGAGCATCGATACCCTCTTTGTGTTAATAGCGAGAATTGATAGCCTGCTTTGTGCTAATACAGAGCATTGATACCCTGCTTTTTGTTAATAGCGGGCATTGATACCCTACTTTTTGTTAATACCGAGCATTGATATGTTTTGTGTTAACACCGAGCATGGTGGGGACTGATCTTTGGCAATAGCGAACATTGGTGGTCTTATCTGTGGCAATAGCGAGCATTTGTGGCCTGGTATGTGGCAATAGCGAACATTGGTGCCATGATCTGTGGCAATATCGAGCATTGATATCCTCTTTTGTGGTGACACCAAGCATTGGTGACCTACTGTGTGTTAATAGCGATAATTGGTAACCCGCTGTGTGTTAATAGTGAGCTTTGATACATTGCTCTGTGCTAATTCCGAGCATTGGTGACCTTCTCTGTGTTAATAGCGAGCATTGATATACTCTTTTGTGGTGACACCAAGCATTGGTGACGTACTGTGTGTTAATAGCGAGAATTGGTAACTCGCTGTATGTTAATAGTGAGCTTTGATACACTTCTTTGTGTTAATACCGAGCATTGGTAATCTGCAGTGTGTTAATAGCGAGCATTGGTAACCTGTTTTGTGTTAATACCGAGCATTGATACATGTTTTGTGTTAATACCGAGCATTGATACATGATTTGTGTTAATACCGAGCATTGATACCCTGATTTGTGTTAATACCGAGCATTGATACCTTGTTTTGTAGTAATACCGAGCATTGATACCCTGCTTTGTGTTAATTCCGAGTATTGATACTCTGCTTTGTGTTAATACCGACAATTAATACCCTGTTTTGTGTTAATACAGAGCATTGATACCCTGCATTGTGTTAATACCTAGAGTGGACGACCTGCTTTGTGATAATACCGAGCATTGATACACTACTTTGTGTTTATACCGAACATTGGTGAACTGCTTTGTGTTAATACCGAGCACTGGTAACATGCTTTCTGTAAATGCCGAGCATTGATACCCTGTTTTATGTTAATACCAAGCATTGATGACCTGCTTTGTGTTAATACCAACATTGGGAACCTGTTTTGTGTTATAGCCGAGCATTGGTGACCTGGTTTGTGTTAATACCGAGCAATGATACGCTGCTCTGAGATAATACTGAGCATTGATACCCTGCTTTGTGTTAATAGCGAGCATTGAAACCCTGCTTTGTGTTAATACAGTGCATTGATACCCTGCTTTTTGTTAATAGCGAGCATTGATACCCTAAGTTTTGTATAACAGCGAGCATTGATATGTTTTGTGTTAATACCGAGCATGGTGAGACCTGATCTGTGTCAACAGCGAGCATTGGTGGCCTCATCCGTGGCAATAGCAAGCATTGGTAACCCGCTCTGCGTCAATAGTGGCATTTGTAACCTGCTTTATGTTACCACCGAACATTTGAACTCCTTTGTGTTAATACCGAGCATTGGTGACCTGTTT
This sequence comes from Deroplatys truncata, assembly GCA_030765065.1. Classification (NCBI taxonomy): domain Eukaryota; kingdom Metazoa; phylum Arthropoda; class Insecta; order Mantodea; family Mantidae; genus Deroplatys; species Deroplatys truncata. Next base: position 332,889,219 of record CM060975.1, on the reverse strand, counting down.
TGTGTTAATGCCGAACATTGATACACTGCTTTATGTTAAAACCGAGCATTGGTGACCTCCTTTGTGTTAATACCGAGCATTGGTAACCTGTTTTGTAATAATGCCGAGCATTGGTGACCTGGTTTGTGTTAATACCGTGCAATGATACCCTGCTTTGTGTTAATGCTGAGCATTGATACCCTGCTCTGTGCTAATACCGAGCATTGGTCACCTTCTGTGTGTTAATAGCGAGCATTGTTAACCTCTTTTGTAGTGACAACGAGCATTGGTGACCTACTGTGTGTTAATAGCAAGCATTGGTAACCCGCTGTGTGCTAATAGTGAGCATTGATAACCTGTTTTGTGTTAAAACCGAGCATTGGTAACCTGATGTGTGTTAATAGCGAGGATTGGTAACCTGTTTTGTGTTAATACCGATCATTGATTCCTGCTTTGTGTTAATACCGAGCATTGATACCCAGATTTGTGTTAATACCGAGCATTGATACCCTGCTTTGTGTTAATACCGAGCATTGATACTCTGCTTTGTGTTAATACTGAACTTTAATACCATGTTTTGTGTTAATACCGAGCATTGATACCCTGCATTGTCTTAATACCAAGCACGGACGACCTGCTTTGTGTTAATACCGAGCATTGATACACTGCTTTGTGTTAACATCGAGCATTGATACACTGCTTTGTGTTAATACCGAGCATTGGTGAACTCCTTTATGATAATACCGAGCATTGGTGACCTGTTTTGTGTTAATGCCGAGCATTGATACACTGCTTTATCTTAATACCGAGCATTGGTGACCTGCTTTGTGTTAATACCGAGATTTGGTAACCTGTTTTGTGTTAATGCCGAGCACTGGTGACCCGGTTTGTGTTAATACCGTGCAATGATACCCTGCTTTGTGTTAATACTGAGCATTGATACCCTACTTTGTGTTAATAGCCAGCATTGATACCCTGCTTTGTGTTAATACAGCGCATAGATATCCAGCTTTTTGTTAATAGCGAGAGTTGATACCCTGCTTTGTGTTAATACCGAGCATTGATTCACTGCTTTGTTTCAATAGTGAGCATTGACACACTGCTTTGTGTTAATAGTGAGCATTGATACACTGCTTTGTGTTAATACCGAGCATTGATACACTGCTTTGTGTTAATTCCAAGCATTGCTACACTGCTTTGTGTTATTACCGACAAATGATACACTGCATTGTGTTAATAGCGAGCATTGTTAGCCCTGCCCTGTGGTAAAAGCGAGCGTTGATACCCTGTCCTGTGGTAAAAGCGAGCATTGATAACCTGTCCTGTGGTAAACGCGAGCATTGGTACCCTGCCTTGTGTAAATAGCGCGCATTGATTCGCTGCTTTGTGTTAATACCGAGCATTGAGACATTGCATTTTGTTAATAGCGAGCATTGATACACTGCATTGAGCTAATAGCGAGCATTGTTAGCCCTGTCCTGCGGTAAAAGCGAGCACTAATACCCTGTCTTTGGTAACAGCAAGCATTGGTAGCCTGTCCTGTGGTAAAAGCGAGCATTGATACCATGTCCTGTGGTAAAAGCGAGCATTGAAGCAGTGTCCCATGGTAATAGCGAGCATTGATACCCTGTCCTGTGGTAAAAAGCGAGAATTGATACCATGTCCTGTGGTAATAGCGAGCATTGAAACAGTGTCCCATGGTAAAAGCAAGCATTGATATCCTGTCCTGTGGTAAAAAGCGAGAATTGATACCCAGTCCCATGGTAACAGCGAGCATTGATAATCTGCCCTGAGTTAAAGCAAGCATTGACACTCTGTCCCATGTTAATACCGAGCATTGATACCATGTCCTGATCTAAAGCAAGTATTGATACCCTGTCCCATGTTAATAGCGAGCATTGATACCATGTCCCATGTTAATAGCGAGCATTGATACCATGACCTGTAGTAAAAGGAAGCATTGATACCCTGTCCTGATCTAAAGCAAGTATTGATACCCTGTCCCATGTTAATACCGAGCATGGATACCATGTCCTGATCTAAAGCAAGTATTGATACCCTGTCCCATGTTAATAGCGAGCATTGATACCCTGTCCCATGTTAATAGCGAGCATTGATACCCTGTCCCATGTTAATAGCGAGCATTGATACCATGTCCTGTAGTAAAAGCTTGCATTGATAGCCTGTCCTGTTGTAAGAGCAAGCTATTATACCATGTTCTATGTTAATAGCGAGCATTGATACCATGTACTGTGGTAAAAGCGAGCATTGGTACCATGTCCCATGTTAACATCAAACATTGATACCATGTCCTGTGGTAAAATCAATCATTGATACCACGGTCATTGGTAAACGCAAGCACTGATACCCTGTCCCATGGTAATAGCGAGCATTGATACCATGTCCTGTGGTAAAAGGAAGCATTGATACCCTGTCCTGAGGTAAAAGCGAGCATTGCTGCCCTCTCCTGTGGTAAAAGGAAGCATTGATACCCTGTTCCATATTAATAGCGAGCATTGATACAATGCCCTGTGGTAAAAACGAGCATTGATACCATGCTCCATGTTAATATCGAGCATTGATACCATGTCGTGTGGTAAAAACGAGCATTGATACCATGTCCCATGTAAATAGCGAGAATTGATACCATGTCCTGTGGTAAAAGCAAGAATTGATACCATGTCCCATGTTAAAAGCGATCATTGACACCATATCCTGTGGTAAAAGCGGGCATTGAAACCATGTCCCATGTTAATAGCAAGCATTGATACCATGTCCTGTGGTAAAATCAAGCCTTGATTTCCTGTCCCATGTTAATAGCAAGCATTGATACCCTGTCCTGCAGTAAAAGCAAGCATTGATACCATGTGCCATGTTAATAGCGAGCACTGATACCATTTCCTGTGGTAAAAGCGAGCATTGATACCATGTCCCATGTAAATAGCGAGCATTGATACCATGTCCTGTGGTAAAAGCAAGCATTGATACCCTGCCCTGAGTTAAAGCAAGCATTGACACCCTGTCCCATGTTAATAGCGAGCATTGATACCATGTCCCATGTTAGTTGCGAGCAATGATACCATGTCCTGTAGTAAAAGCCAGCACTGAAACCATGTCCTGTAGTAAAAGCTAGCATTGAAACCCTGTCCTGTGTTAAAAGAAAGCTATTATACCATGTTCTATGTTAATAGCGAACATTGATACCATGTACTGTGGTAAAATCGAGCATTGGTACCATCTGCCATGTTAACATCAAGCATTGATACCATGTCCTGTGGTAAAAGCGAGCATTGATACCACGACCTGTGGTAAACGAAAGCATTGATACCCTGTCCCATTGTAATATCGAGCATTGATACCATGTCCTGAGGTAAAAGGAAGCATTGATAACCTGTCCTGTGGTAAAAGCCAGCTTTGATACCCCGTCCTGTGGTAAAATCAAGCATTGATACCATTCTCATGTTAATAGCAAGCATTGATACAATGCCCTGTGGTAAAAGCGAGCATTGATACCATGTTCCATGTTAATAGCGAGCATTGATACCATGTCCTGTGGTAAAAGCGAACATTCATACAGTGTCCCATGGTAATAGCGAGCATTGATACCCTGTCCTGTGGTAAAAGCAAGCATCGATACCCTGTCCTGTGGTAAAAAGCGAGAATTGATACCCTGTCCCATGGTAACAGCGAGCATTGATACCCTGCCCTGAGTTAAAGCAAGCATTGACACCCTGTCCCATGTTAATACCGAGCATTGATACCAATGTCCATTGTTAATAGCGAGCATTGATACCATGTCCTGATCTAAAGCAAGTATTGATACCCTGTCCCATGTTAATAGCGAGCATTGATACCATGCCCATGTTAATAGCGAGCAGTGATACCATATCCTATAGTAAAAGCGGGCATTGAAACCATGTCCCATGTTAATAGCGAATATTGATACCATGTCCAATGGTAAAAGCGAGTGTTGATACCCTGTCCTATGGTATGAGCGAGCATTGATACCATGTCCTGTGGTAAAGGCGAGCACTGATACCATGTCCCATGTTAATAGCGGGCATTCATACCCTGCTTTTTGTTAATAGCGAGCATTGATACCCTGCTTTGTGTTTATACCGAGCATTGATACCCTGCTTTGTGTTAATACCCAGCATTCATACACTGCTTTCTGTTAATAGCGAGCATTTATTTCCTGCTTTTTGTTAATTGCGAGCATTGATACCGTTATATGTGTTAATACCAAGCATTGATACGCTGCTTTGTGTTAATCCCGAGCATTGATACCCTGCTTTGTTTTAATAGCGAGTATTGATACGCAGCTTAGCGTTAATAGCGAGCATTGATACTCTGCTTTATATTAAAAGCGAGCATAGATACACTGCTTTGTGTTAATACCGAGCATTGGTGACCTGCTTTGTGTTAATACCGAGCATTGATATCCAGCTTTGTGTTAATAGCGAACACTGATACGCTGCTTTGTGTTAAAACCGAGCATGGATACACTGCTTTGTGTTAATACCGAGAATCGATACACTGCTTCGTGTCAATTACCAGTACTTGTGACCTACTTTGTGTTAATACCGAACATTGATACGCTGCTTTGTGCTTATACCGAGCATCGATACACCGCTTTGTTCTAATACCGAGCATTGGCGACTTGCTTTCGTTAATACCGAGCATTGATACCCTGCTTTGTGTTTATTCCGAGCATTGATACCCTGCTTTGTGTTAATACCCAGCATTGATACACTGCTTTCTGTTAATAACGAGCATTTATTTCCTGCTTTGTGTTAATAGCGAACATTGATACCCTTATATGTTTTAATACCAAGTATTGATACGCTGCTTTGTGTTAATAGCGAGCATTGATACACTGCTTTATATTAAAAGCGAGCATGAATACACTGCTTTGTGTTAATACCGGGCATTGGTGACCTGCTTTGTGTTAATACCGAGCATTGATATCCTGCTTTGTGTTAATACCGAACACTGTTTCGCTGCTTTGTGTTAATACCGAGCATATATACACTGATTTGTATTAATACCGAGCATTGATGCACCTCTTTGTGTTAATACCGAGCATTGGTGACCTGCTTTCTGTTAATACCGAGCATCGATACACTGATTCGTGTCAATACTGAGCATTTGTAACCTACTTTGTGTTAATACCGAGCATTGATACCCTGCTTTATGTTAATAGCGAGCATTGAAACCCTGTTTTTTGTTTATAACGAGCATTATATGTTTTGTGTTAACACCGAGCATGGTGAGGCCTGATCTGTGGCAATAGCGAACATTAGTGGCTCCATCTGTGGCAATAGCGAGCATTGGTGGCCTCATCTGTGGCAACAGCAAGCATTGGTAGCCCGCTCTGCGTCAATAGTGAGCATGGATAACCTGATTTATGTTAACACCGAGCATTGGTCACCTGGTTTGTGTTAATAGCGAGCATTCATACCCTGCTCTGTGCTAATACCGAGCATTCGTGACCTACTTTGTGTAAATACCGAGCATTGCTACCCTGCTTTATGTTAATAGCGAGCATTGATACCCTGCTTTTTGTTAATAGCGAGCATTGATAAGTTTTGTGTTAATACCGAGCATGGTGAGGCCTGATCTGTGGCAATAGCGAACATTAGTGTATTGATCTGTGGCAATAGCGAGCATTGGTGGCCTCATCTGTGGCAATAGCAAGCATTGGTAGCCCGCTCTTCGTCAATAGTGAGCATAGGTAACCTGCTTTATGTTCACACCGAGCATTGGTCACCTGTTTTGTGTTAATACCAAGCATTGATACACTGCTCTGTGCTAATACCCAGCATTGGTCACCTTCTGTGTTTTAATAGCGAGCATTGTTAACCACTTTTGTAGTGACACCGAGCATTGGTGACCTACTGTGTGTTAATAGCGAGCATTGGTAACCCGCCGTGTGCTAATAGTGAGCATTGATAACCTGTTTTGTGTTAAAACCGAGCATTGGTAACCTGATGTTTGTCAATATCGAGCATTGATACACTTATTTGTGCTATTACCGAACATTGGTAACCTGCTGTGTGTTAATAGCGAGGATTGGTAGCCTGTTTTGTGTTAATACCGATCATTGATTCCTGCTTTGTGTTAATACCGAGCATTGATACACTGTTTTGTGTTAATATCGAGCATTGATTCCTGCTTTGTGTTAATACCGAGCATTGATACTCTGCTTTGTGTTAATACCGAGCATTAATACCATGTTTTGTGTTAATACCGAGCATTGATACCCTGCATTGTGTTAATACAAAGCATGGACGACCTGCTTTGTGTTAACATCGAGCATTGATACACTGCTTTGTGTTAATACCGAGCATTGGTGAACTCCTTTGTGTTAATACCGAGCATTGGTGACCTGTTTTGTGATAATGCCGAGCATTGATACACTGCTATATGTTCATACCGAGGATTGGTGACCTGGTTTGTGTTAATACCGAGCATTGGTAACCTGATTTGTGTTAATGCCGAGCATTGGTGACCTGGTATGTGTTAATACCGTGCAATGATACCCTGCTTTGTGCTAATACTGAGCATTGATACCCTGCTTTGTGTTAATAGCCAGCATTGATTCCCTGCTTTGTGTTAATACAGAGCATAGATACCCTGCTATTTGTTAATAGCGAGCGTTGATACCCTGCTTTGTGTTAATACCGAGCATTGATACACTGCTTTGTTTCAATAGCGAGCATTGGCACTCTGCTTTGTGTTAATAGTGAGCATTGATACACTGCTTTGTGTTAATACTGAGCATTGATACACTGTTTTGTGTTAATTCCGAGCATTGCTACACTGCTTTGTGTTATTACCGACAATTGATACACTGCATTGTGTTAATAGCGAGCATTGTTATCTCTGTCCTGTGGTAAAAGCGATTATTGATAACCTGTCCTGTGGTAAACGCGAGCATTGGTACCCTGCCTTGTGTTAATAGCGAGCATTGATACGCTGCTTTGTGTTAATACCGAGGATTGAGACACTGCATTTTGTTAATAGCGAGCATTGAGCTAATAGCTAGCATTGTTAGCCCTGTCCTGCGGTAAAAAGCGAGAATTGATACCCTGTCCCATGGTAACAGCGAGAATTGATACCCTGCCCTGAGTTAAAGCAAGCATTGACTCCCTGTCCCATGTTAATACCGAGCATTGATACCATGTCCCATGTTAATAGCGAGCATTGATACCATGTACTGTGGTAAAAGCGAGCACTGGTACCATGTCCCATGTTAACATCAAACATTGATACCATGTCCTGTGGTAAAAGCGAGCATTGATACCACGGCCATTGGTAAACGCACGCCCTGATACCATGTTCCATGGTAATAGCGAGCATTGATACCACGTCCTGTGGTAAAAGCAAGCATTGCAGCCCTCTGCTGTGGTAAAAGGAAGCATTGATACCCTGTCCCATATTAATAGCGATCATTGACACCATATCTTGTGGTAAAAGCGGGCATTGAAACCATGTCCCATGTTAATAGCAAGCATTGATTCCATGTCCTGTGGTAAAATCAAGCCTTGGTTCCCTGTCCCATGTTAATAACAAGCATTGATACCCTGTCCTGCAGTAAAAGCAAGCATTGATACCATGCGCCATGGTAATAGCGAGCATTGATACCATTTCGTGTGGTAAAAGCGAGCATTGATACCATGTCCCATGTAAATAGCGAGCATTGATACCATGTCCTGTGGTAAAAGCAAGCATTGATACCCTGTCCTGTGGTAAAAAGCGAGCATTGATACCCTGTCCCATGGTAAAAGGGAGCATTGATACCCTGCCCTGAGTTAAAGCAAGCATTGACACACAGTCCCATGTTAATAGCGAGCATTGATACCATGTCCCATGTTAATTGCGAGCATTGATACCATGTCCTGTAGTAAAATCCAGCATTGATACCATGTCCTGTAGTAAAAGCTAGCATTGATACCCTGTCCTGTGTAAAAGAAATCTATTATACCATGTTCCATGTTAATAGCGAGCATTGATACCATGTACTGTGGTAAAATCGAGCATTGGTACCATGTGACATGTTAACTTCAAGCATTGATACCATGTCCTGTGGTAAAAGCGTGCATTGATACCACGACCTGTGGTAAACGAAAGCATTGATACCCTGTCCCATTGTAATATCGGGCATTGATACCATGTCCTGAGGTAAAAGGAAGCATTGATACCCTGTCCTGTGGTAAAAGCCAGCTTTGATACCCCGTCCTGTGGTAAAAGCAAGCATTGATACCCTGGCCCATGTTAATAGCGAGCATTGATACAATGCCCTGTGGTAAAAGCGAGCATTGATACCATGTTCTGTGGTAAAAGCGAGCATTGATACCCTGTCCTGCGGGAAAAGGAAGCATTGATACCCTGTCCTGCAGTAAAAGCAAGCATTGATACCATGTCCCATGTTAACAGCAAGCATTGGTACCATGTCCTGTGGTAATCGCGAGCATTGATACCATGTCCCATGATAATAGCGAGCATTGATACCATATCCTGTGGTAAAATCAAGCATTGATTCCCTGTCCCATGTTAATAACAAGCATTGATACCCTGACATACGGTAAAAGCAATCATTGATAACATGTCCCATCTTAATAGCGAGCATTGATACCATGTCCTGTGGTAAAAGCGAGCATTGATACCATATCCCATGTTAATAGCGAGCAGTGATACCATATCCTGTAGTAAAAGCGGGCATTGAAACCATGTCCCATCTTAATAGCGAGCATTGATAACATGTCCCATCTTAATAGCGAGCATTGATAACATGTCCCATCTTAATAGCGAGCATTGATAACATGTCCCATCTTAATAGCGAGCATTGATAACATGTCCCATCTTAATAGCGAGCATTGATACCATATCCCATGTTAATAGCGAGCATTGATACCATGTCCCATCTTAATAGCGAGCATTGATAACATGTCCAATTAAAAAGCGAGTATTGATACCCTGTCCTATGGTATGAGCGAGCATTGAAACCATGTCCCATCTTAATAGCGAGCATTGATAACATGTCCCATCTTAATAGCGAGCATTGATAACATGTCCCATCTTAATAGCGAGCATTGATAACATGTCCCATCTTAATAGCGAGCATTGATACCATATCCTGTAGTAAAAGCGAGCATTGATAACATGTCCCATCTTAATAGCGAATATTGATACCATGTCCAATGGTAAAAGCGAGTATTGATACCCTGTCCTATGGTATGAGCGAGCATTGATACCATGTCCCATCTTAATAGCGAGCATTGATAACATGTCCAATGGTAAAAGCGAGTATTGATACCCTGTCCTATGGTATGAGCGAGCAGTGATACCATGTCCCATGTTAATAGCGAGCAGTGATACCATATCCTGTAGTAAAAGCGGGCATTGAAACCATGTCCCATCTTAATAGCGAGCATTGATAACATGTCCCATCTTAATTGCGAGCATTGATACCATGTCCCATGTTAATAGCGAGCAGTGATACCATGTCCCATGTTAATAGCGAGCAGTGATACCATATCCTGTAGTAAAAGCGGGCATTTAAACCATGTCCCATCTTAATAGCGAGCATTGATAACATGTCCCATCTTAATAGCGAGCATTGATAACATGTCCCATCTTAATAGCGAGCATTGATAACATGTCCCATCTTAATAGCGAGCATTGATACCATGTCCCATGTTAATAGCGAGCAGTGATACCATGTCCCATGTTAATAGCGAGCAGTGATACCATATCCTGTAGTAAAAGCGGGCATTGAAACCATGTCCCATCTTAATAGCGAGCATTGATAACATGTCCCATCTTAATAGCGAGCATTGATAACATGTCCCATATAAATAGCGAGCATTGATAACATGTCCCATCTTAATAGCGAGCATTGATACCATGTCCCATGTTAATAGCGAGCATTGATACCATGTCCTGTGGTAAAAGCGAGCATTGATACCATGTCCCATGTTAATAGCGAGCAGTGATACCATGTCCCATCTTAATAGCGAGCATTGATACCATGTCCCATCTTAATAGCGAGCATTGATACCATGTCCTGTGGTAAAAGCGAGCATTGATACCATGTCCTGTGGTATGAGCGAGCATTGAAACCATGTCCCATCTTAATAGCGAGCATTGATACCATGTCCCATCTTAATAGCGAGCATTGATAACATGTACCATCTTAATAGCGAGCATTGATAACATGTCCCATCTTAATAGCGAGCATTGATAACATGTCCCATCTTAATAGCGAGCATTGATACCATGTCCCATGTTAATAGCGAGCATTGATACCATGTCCTGTGGTAAAAGCGAGCATTGATACCATGTCCCATGTTAATAGCGAGCAGTGATACCATGTCCCATCCTAATAGCGAGCATTGATACCATGTCCCATCTTAATAGCGAGCATTGATACCATGTCCTGTGGTAAAAGCGAGCATTGATACCATGTCCCATGTTAATAGCCAGCAGTGATACCATATCCTGTAGTAAAAGCGGGCATTGAAACCATGTCCCATGTTAATAGCGAATATTGATACCATGTCCAATGGTAAAAGCGAGTATTGATACCCTGTCCTATGGTATGAGCGAGCATTGATACCATCTCCTGTGTTAAAGGCGAGCACTGATACCATGTCCCATGTTAATAGCGAGCATTCATACCCTGCTTTGTGTTAATAGCGAGCATTGATACCCTGCTTTGTGTTTATACCGAGCATTGATACCCTGCTTTGTGTTAATATCCAGCATTGATACACTGCTTTCTGTTAATAGCGAGCATTTATTTCCTGCTTTTTGTTAATAGCGAGCATTGAATCCCTGCTTTGTGTTAATAGCGTACATTCATACCGTATAATGTGTTAATAACAAGCATTGATACGCTGCTTTGTTTTAATACCGAGCATTGATACCCTGCTTTGTTTTAATAGCGAGTATTGGTACGCAGCTTAGCGTTAATAGCGAGCATTGATACTCTGCTTTATATTAAAAGCGAGCATAGATACACTGCTTTGTGTTAATACCCAGCATTGGTGACCTGCTTTGTGTTAATACCGAGCATTGATATCCAGCTTTGTGTTAATAGCGAACACTGATACGCTGCTTTGTGTTATAACCGAGCATCGATACACTGCTTTCTGTCAATTACCAGTACTTGTGATCTACTTTGTGTTAATACCGAACATTGATACGCTGCTTTGTGCTTATACCGAACATCGATACACCGCTTTGTTCTAATACCGAGCATTGGCGACCTGCTTACGTTAATACCGTGCATTCATACCCTGCTTTGTGTTAATACCGAGCATCGATACCCTGCTTTGTGCTAATAGCGAGCATTGATACCCTGCTTTGTGTTAATACCCAGCATTGATACACTGCTTTCTGTTAATAGCGAGCATTTATTTCCTACTTTGTGTTAATAGCGAACATATACCCTTATATGTGTTAATACCAAGTATTGATACGCTGCTTTGTGTTAATACAGAGCATTGATACCCTGCTTTGTGTTGATAGCGAGCATTGATATGCAGCTTAGCGTTAACAGCGAGCATTGATTCACTGCTTTATATTAAAAGCGAGCATGAATACACTGCTTTGTGTTAATACCGAGCATTGGTGACCTGCTTTGTGTTAATACCGAGCATTGATATCCTGCTTTGTGTTATAGCGAACACTGTTACGCTGCTTTGTGCTAATACCGAGCATATATACACTAATTTGTATTAATACCGAGCATTGATGCACCTCTTTGTGTTAAAACTGAGCACCGATACACTGCTTTGTGTTAATACCGAGAATCGATACACTGCTTCGTGTCAATTACCAGTACTTGTGACCTACTTTGTGTTAATACCGAACATTGATACGCTGCTTTGTGCGGATACCGAGCATGGATACACAGATTTGTTCTAATACCGAGCATTGGCGACCTGCTTTATGTTAATACCGAGCATCGATACCCCGCTTTGCGTTAATACCGAGCATCGAAACCCTGCTTTATGTTAATAGCGAGCATGATACACTGGTTTGTGTTAATATCGAGCAATGATACACTGCTTTGCGTTAATAGTGAGCATTGATACACTGCTTTGTGTTAATAGCGAGAATTGATCCACTGATTTGTGATAATTCCGAGAACTGTTACCCTGCTTTGTGTTAATTCCGAACATCGATACACTGATTTGTGTTAATATCGAGCATTGATCCACTGATTTGTGTTAATACCGAGCATAGATACACTGCTTTGTGTTAATACCGAGCATTGATCCACTGATTTGTGTTAATACCGAGCATCGATACACTGATTTGTGTTAATACCGAGCATTGATCCACAGATTTGTGTTAATAGCGAGCATTGATCCACTGATTTGTGTTAATTCCGAGCATTGATACACTGGTTTGTGTTAATACCGAGCGTTGATCCACTGATTTGTGTTAATACCGAGCATTGATACACTGATTTGTGTTAATACAGAGCATTGATACACTGATTTGTGTTAATTCCGAGCATTGTTACACTGAATTGTGTTAATACCGAGCACTGATACACTGATTTGTGTTAATACCGAGCATAGATCCGCTGATTTGTGTTAATACCGAGCATCGATACACTGATTTGTGTTAATTCCGAGCATCGATACACTGATTTGTGTTAATACTGAACATTGATACACTGATTTGTGTTAATACCAAGCATCGATACACTGATTTGTGTTAATACCGAGCATCGATACACTGATTTGTGTTAATACCGAGCATTGATACACTGATTTGTGTTAATACCGAGCATCGATACACTGATTTGTGTTAATACCGAGCATCGAAACACTGATTTGTGCTAATACCGAGCATCGATACACTGATTTGTGTTAATACAGAGCATTGTTACACTGATTTGTGTTAATAGCGAGAATCGATACTCTGCCTTGTGTTAATATCGAGCATAGATACGCTGATTTGTGTGAATACCGAGCATTGATACACTGCTTTGTGTTAATTCCGAGCACCGATACACTGCTTTGTGTTAATACTGAGCATTTGCGACCTACTTTGTGTTAATACCAAGCATTGATACGCAGCTTTGTGTTAATACTGAGTATCGATACACTGCTTTGTGCTAATACCGAGCATTGGTGACGTGCTCTGAGTTAATACGGAGCATTGATAAACTGGTTTTTGCTAATACCGAACATCGATACTTTGCTTTGTGTTAATACCGAGCATTTGTGACATGCTTTGTGTTAATACCGAGCTTTGGTGGCCTGCTTTGTGTTAATACCGAGCATTGATATCCTGCTTTGTGTTAATAGCGAGCATTGGTGACCTGCTCTGAGTTAATTCGGAGCAATGATATAGTGCTTTTTGTTAATAGCCAACATCGATACTTTGCTTTGTGTTAATACCGAGCATTTGTGACATGCTTTGTGTTAATACCGAGCTTTGGTGGCCTGCTTTGTGTTAATACTGAGCATTGATGCCCTGCTTTATGTTAATAGCGAGCATTTATACCCTGCTTTGTGTTAATAGCGAGCTTTGATACCCTGCTTTCTCTTAATAGCGAGCACTGATACACTGCTTTGTGTTAATACCGAGCATCCATACAGAGCTTTGAGTTAATAGCGAGCATTGATACACTGCTTTGTGTTAATAGCGAGCATTGATACACCGCTTTATGTTAATAGCGATCATTGATGCACTGGTTTGTTTTAATACCGAGCATCGATACAGAGCTTTGTGTTAATAGGGAGCATTGATAAACTCCTTTTTGTTAATAGCGAGCATTGATACCCTGCTTTGTGTTAATACCGAGCATTAATACCCTGCTTTGTGTTAATAGCGAGCATTGATACATTGGTTTGTGTTAATACCTAGCATCGATACAGAGGTTTGTGTTAATAGCGTGCATTGATACACCGCTTTGTGTTAATAGCGAGCATTGATTCACTGCTTTATGTTAATAGCGAGCATTGATACACTGCTTTGCGTTAATACCGAGCATTGATGCACCTCTTTGTGTTAATACCGAGCATCGATACACTGCTTTGTGTTAATACCGAGCATCGATACACATCTTTGTGTTAATACCGAGAATTGGTGACCTGCCTTCTGTTAATACCGAGCATCGATACACTGCTTCGTGTCCATATTGAGCATTTGTGACCTACTTTGTGTTAATACCGAGCATTGATTACCCTGCTTTATGTTGATAGCGAGCATTGATACCCTGCTTTTTGTTAATAGCGATCATTGATATGTTTTGTGTTAATACCCAGCATGGTGAGGCCTGATCTGTGGCAATAGCGAACACTAGTGTATTGATCTGTGGAAATAGCGAGCATTGGTGGCCTCATCTGTTGGCAATAGCAAGCATTGGTAGCCCGCTCTGCGTCAATAGTGAGCATTGGTAACCTGCTTTATGTTAACACCGAGCATTGGTCACCTGTTTTGTGTTAATACCGAGCATTGATACCCTGCTCTGTGCTAATACCGAGCATTGGTCACCTTCTGTGTGTTAATAGCGAGCATTGTTAACCTCTTTTGTAGTGACAACGAGCATTAGTGACCTACTGTGTGTTAATAGCGAGCATTGGTAACCCGCTGTGTGCTAATAGTGAGCATTGATAACCTGTATTGTGTTAAAACCGAGCATTGGTAACCTGATGTGTGTTAATATCGAGCATTGATACACTGCTTTGTGTTAATACCGAGCATTGGTGAACTCCTTTGTGTTAATACCGAGCATTGGTGACCTGTTTTGTGTTAATGCCGAGCATTGATACACTGCTTTATGTTAATACCGAGCATTGGTGACATGCTTTGTGTTAGTATCCAGCATTGGTAACCTGTTTTGTGTTAATGCCGAGCATTGGTGACCTGGTTTGTGTTAATACCGTGCAATGATACCCTGCTTTGTGTTAATACTGAGCATTGATACCTTGCTTTGTGTTAATAGCCAGCATAGCTACCCTGCTTTGTGATAATACAGAGCATAGATACCCTGCTTTTTGTTAATAGCGAGCGTTGATACCCTGATTTGTGTTAATACAAGCATTTTTACACTGGTTTGTTTCAATAGCGAGCATTGCTATACTGCTTTGTGTTATTACCGACCATTGATATACTGCGTTGTGTTAATAGCGAGCATTGTTAACCCTGTCCTGTGGTAAAAGCGACCGTTGATACCCTGTCCGGTGGTAAAAGCGAGCATTGATAACCTGCCTGTGGTAAACGCGAGCATTGATACGCTTCTTTGTGTTAATACCGAGCATTCAGACACTGCTTTTTGTTAATAGCGAGCATTGATACACTGTATTGAGCTAATAGCGAGCATTGTTAGCCCTGTCCTGCGGTAAAAGCGAGCACTGATACCCTGTCTTTGGTAACACCAGGCATTGGTAGCCTGTCCTGTGGTAAAAGCGAGCATTGATACCATGTCCTGTGGTAAATCGAGCATTGATACAGTGTCCTGTGGTAATAGCAAGCATTGATACCCTGTCCTGTGTTAAAAGCAAGCATTTATACCCTGTCCTGTGGTAAAAACCGAGAATTGATACGCTGTCCCATGGTAACAGCGAGCATTGATACCCTGCCCTGAGTTAAAGCAAGCATTGACACCCTGACCCATATTAATACCGAGCATTGATACCATGTGCTATGTTAATAGCGAGCATTGATACCATGTCCTGAGCTAAAGCAAGTATTGATACCCTGTCCCATGTTAATAGCGAGCATTCATACCATGTCCTGTAGTAAAACCAAACATTGATTCCATGTCCTGTAGTAAATGCCAGCATTGACACCATGTCCTGTAGTAAAAGCTAGCATTGATAGCCTGTCCTGTGGTAAAAGCAAGCTATTATACCATGTTCTATGTTAATAGCGAGCATTGATACCATGTACTGTGGTAAAAGCGAGCATTGGTACCATGTCCCATGTAAACATCAAGCATTGATACCATGTACTGTGGTAAAAGCGAGCATTGGTACCATGTCCCATGTAAACATCAAGCATTGATACCATGTCCTGTAGTAAAAGCTAGCATTGATAGCCTGTCCTGTGGTAAAAGCAAGCTATTATACCATGTTCTATGTTAATAGCGAGCATTGATACCATGTACTGTGGTAAAAGCGAGCATTGGTACCATGTCCCATGTAAACATCAAGCATTGATACCATGTCCCATGGTAATAGCGAGCATTGATAACATGTCCTGTGGTAAAAGGAAGCAGTGATACCCTGTCCTGTGGTAAAAGCACGCATTGCTGCCCTGTCCTGTGGTAAAAGCAAGCATTGTTACCATGTCCTGTGGTAAAAGCGAGCATTGATACCATGTCCGATGTAAATAGCGAGCATTGATACCATGTCCTGTGGTAAAAGGGAGCATTGATACCCTGACCCATGTTACTAGCAAGCATTGATACCCTCTCCTGCGGTAAAAGCAACCATTTATGCCCTGTCCTGCAGTAAAAGCAAGCATTGATACCATGTCCCATGTTAACAGCGAGCACTGATACCATGTCCTTTGGTAAAAGCAAGAATTGATACTCTGTCCTGCAGCAAAAGCAAGCATTGAAACCTTGTCCCATGTTAATAGCGAGCATTGATACCATGTCCTTTGGTAAAATCAAGCCTTGATTCCCTGTCCCATGTTAACAGCAAGCATCGATACCCTGTCCTACGGTAAAAGCAAGCATTTATACCCTGTCCTGCAGTAAAAGCAAGCATTGATACTATGTGCCATATTAATAGCGAGCATTGATACCGTGTCCTGTGGTAAAAGCGAGCATTGATACCATGTCCCATATAAATAGCGAGCATTGATACCATATTCTGTGGTAAAAGCAAGCATTGATACCCTGTCCTGTGGTAAAAAGCGAGCATTGATACCCCGTCCCATGGTAACAGCGAGCATTGATACCCTGCCCTGAGTTAAAGCAAGCATTGACACCCTTACCCATGTTAATAGCGAGCATTGATACCATGTCCCATGTTAATAGCGAGCATTGATACCATGTCCTGTAGTAAAGGCCCGCTGTGATGCCATGTCCTGTAGTAAAAGCTAGCATTGATACCCTGTCCTGTGGTAAAAGCAAGCTATTATACCATGTTCCATGTTAATAGCGAGCATTGATACCATGTACTGTGGTAAAAGCGTGCATTGGTACCATGACCTATGTAAACACCAAGCATTCATACCACGTCCTGTGGAAAAAGTGAGCATTGATACCACGGCCTCTGGTAAACGCAAGCATTGATACCATGTCACATGGTAATAGTGAGCATTGATACCACGACCTGTGGTAAACGAAAGCATTGATACCCTGTCCTGTGGTAAAAGCCAGCTTTGATATCCCGTCCTGTGGTAAAAGCAAGCATTGATACCCTGTCCCATGTTAATAGCGAGCATTGATACAATGCCCTGTGGTAAAAGCGAGCATTGATAGCATGTTCCATTTTAATAGCGAGCATTGATACCATGTCCTGTGGTAAAAGCGAGCATTGATACCATGTCCTGTGGTAAAAGCAAGCATTGATACCATGTCCTGTGGTAAAAGCAAGCATTGAAACCCTGTCCTGTGGTAAAAGCAAGCATTGAAACCCTGTCCTGTGGTAAAAGCAAGCATTGATACCATGTCCTGTGGTAAAAGCAAGCATTGATACCATGTCCTGTGGTAAAAGCAAGCATTGATACCATGTCCTGTGATAAAAGCGAGCATTGATATCCCGTCCTGTGGTAAAAGCAAGCATTGATACCATGTCCTGTGGTAAAAGCAAGCATTGATACCATGTCCTGTGGTAAAAGCAAGCATTGATACCATGTCCTGTGGTAAAAGCAAGCATTGATACCATGTCCTGTGGTAAAAGCAAGCATTGTAACCCTGTCCTGCGGTAAAAGGAAGCATTGATACCCTGTCCTGCAGCAAAAGCAAGCATTGATACCATGTCTCATGTTAAAAGCGAGCATTGATACCATGTCCTGTGGTAAACGCGAGCATTGATACCATGTCCCATGTTAATAGCAGGCAATGATACCATATCCTGTGGTAAAAGCGAGTATTGATACCACGTCCTGTGGTAAAAGCGAGGAAATGATACCACGGCCTGTGGTAAACGCGAGCATTGATACCATGTCCCACTGTAATAGCGAGCATTGATAGTATGTTCTGTGGTAAAAGCAGGTATTGGTACCCTGTCCTGTGGTAAAAGCCTGTTTTGATACCCTGTCCTGTGGTAAAAGTAATCATTGATGCCCTGTCCTGTGGGAAAAACAGGCATTGATACCCTGTCCCATGTTAATAGTGAGCATTGATACCATGTCCTGTGGTAAAATCAAGCATTGATTCCCTGTCCCATGTTACTAGCAAGCATTGATACCCTGACCTACGTTAAAAGCAAGCATTGATACCCTGTCCTGCAGTGAAAGCGAGCATTGATACCATGTCCTGTGGTAAAAGCAAGTATTGATACCATGTCCCATGTTAATAGCGAGCAGTGATACCATATCCTGTAGTAAAAGCGGGCATTGAAACCATGTCCCATGTTAATAGCGAATATTGATACCATGTCCAATGGTAAAAGCGAGTATTGATACCCTGTCCTATGGTATGAGCGAGCATTGATACCATGTCCTGTGGTAAAGGCGAGCACTGATACCATGTCCCGTGTTAATAGCGAGCATTCATACCCTGCTTTGTGTTAATAGCGAGCATTGATACCCTGCTTTGTGTTTATACCGAGCATTGATGCCCTGCTTTGTGTTAATAGCGAGCATTTATTTCCTGCTTTTGTTAATAGCGAGCATTCATACCCTGCTTTGTGTTAATAGCGTGTATTGATACGCAGCTTAGCGTTAATAGCGAGCATTGATACACTGCTTTATATTAAAGGGGAGCATAGATTCACTGCTTTGTGTTAATACCGAGCATTGATATCCAGCTTTGTGTTAATAGCGAACACATATACGCTGCTTTGTGTTAAAACCGAGCATCGATACACTGCTTTGTGTCAATTACCAGTACTTGTGACCTACGTTGTGTTAATACCGAACATTGAAACACTGCTTTATATTAAAGGCGAGCATAGATTCACTGCTTTGTGTTAATACCGAAAATTGGTGACTTGCTTTGTGTTAATACCGAGCATTGATATCCAGCTTTGTGTTACTAGCGAACACTGATACGCTGCTTTGTGTTAAAACCGAGCATCGATACACTGCTTTGTGTTAATACCGAGAATCCATACACTGCTTCGTGTCAATTACCAGTACTTGTGTCCTACTTTGTGTTAATACCGAACATTGATACGCTGCTTTGTGCTAATACCGAGCATCCATACACCGCTTTGTTCTAATACCGAGCATTGGCGACCTGCTTTGTGTTAATACCGAGCATTCATACCCTCCTTTGTGTTAATACCGAGCATCGATACCCTGCTTTGTGTTAATAGCGAGCATTGATTCACTGCATTGTGTTAATCCCGAGCATTGATACACTGATTTGTGTTAATACCGAGCATTGATACCCTGCTTTGTGTTAATTGCGAGCATTGATAAACTGCTTTTTGTTAATACCGAACATCGATACGCTGCTTTGTGTTAATACCGAGCAATTGTGGCATGCTTTGTGTTAATACTGAGCTACGGTGACCTGCTTTGTGTTAATACCGAGCATTGATACCCTGCTTTGTGTTAATAGCGAGCATTTATACCCTGCTTTGTGTTAATAGCGAGCATTGATACCCTGCTTTGTGTTAATAGCGAGCATTGATACACTGCTTTGTGTTAATGCCGAGCATCCATACAGAGCTTTGAGTTAATAGCGAGCATTGATACACTGCTTTGTGTTAATAGCGAGCATTGATACACCGCTTTATGTTAATAGGGATCATTGATACACTGGTTTGTTTTAATACCGAGCATCGATACAGAGCTTTGTGCTAATAGCAAGCATTGATACACTGCTTTATGTTAATAGCGAGCATTGATACCCTGCTTTGTGTTAATAGCGAGCAATGATACACTGGTTTGTGTTAATACCGAGCATCGATACAAGGCTTTGTGTTAATAGCGAGCATTGATACACTGCTTTGTGTTAATAGCTAGCATTGATACACTGCTTTATGTTAATTGCGAGCAATGATACACTGCTTTGTGTTAATACCGAGCATTGATGCACTTCTTTTTGTTAATATCGAGCATCGATACACTGCTTTGTGTTAATACCGAGCATCGATACACATCTTTGTGTTAATACCGAGCATTGGTGACCTGCTTTCTGTTACTACCGAGCATCGATACACTGCTTCGTGTCAATACTGAGCATTTGTGACCTACTTTGTGTTAATACCGAGCATTGATACGCAGCTTTGTGTTAATACCGAGCATTGATACACTGCTTTGTTCTAATACCGAGCATTGCTGACCTGCTTTGAGTTAATACGGAGCATTGATACAGTGCTTTTTGTTAATACCGTACATCGATATACTGCTTTGTGTTAATACCGAGCAATTGTGACTAGCTTTGTGTTAATACCGAGCATTGGTGGCCTGCCTTGTGTTAATACCTAGCATTGATACCCTGCTTTGTGTTAATAGTGAGCATTTATACCCTGCTTTGTGTTAATAGCGACCATTTATACACTAGTTTGTGTTAATAGCGACCATTGGTGACCTGCTTTGTGTTAATACCGATAATTTATATCCTGCTTTGTGTTAATACCGAGCATTCATACCCTGCTTTGTGTTAATAGCGAGCATTGATACACTGCTTTGTGTTAATACCGAGCACTGATACACTGCTTTGTGTTAATACCGAGCATTGATACACTGCTTTGTGTTAATAGCGAGGATTGAAAGCCCTGTCTTGTGGTAAAAGCAAGCATTGATACCCTGTCTTGTGGTAAAGGTGAGCATTGGTACCATGTCCTGTGGTAAAAGCGAGCATTGATACCCTGTCCTGTGGTAAAAGTGAGCATTGACACCCTGTCCTGTGGTATAAGCGCGCATTGATACTATGTCCTGTGGTAAAAGCTAGCATTGATACCCTGTCCTGTGGTAAAAGCGAGCAGTGATACCATGTCCTGTGTTAAAAGCGTGCATTGATACCATGTCCCATGTTAATAGCGAGCATTGATACCATGTTCTGTGGTAAAAGCGATCATTGATACCATGTCCTGTAGTAAAAGCGTGCATTGATACCATGTCCCATGTTAATAGCGAGCATTGATACCATATCCTGTGGTAAATGCTAGCATTGATACCATGTCCTATGGTAAAAGCGAGCATTGGGACCATGGCCTATGTTAATAGCCAGCATTGATACCACGTCCTTTGTTAAAAGCGAGCATTGATACCATATCCTGTGGTAAAAGCAAGTATTGTTACCCTGCCGTGTGGTAAAAGCAAGCATTCATACCCTGTCCTGTGGTAAAAGCGAGCATTGATACCATTTCCCATGGTAATAGTGAGCATTGATACCCGGTCCTGTGGTAATAGCAGGCATTTATATCCCGCTTTTTGGTAATAGCGAGCATTGATACCCTGTCCTGTGGTAATAGCAAGCGTTGATACCCCGCTTTTTGGTAATAGCGAGCATTGGTACCATCTCCTGTGGTAATAGCAAGCATTGATACCCCGCTTTTTGGTAATGGCGAGCATTGATACCTTGTCCTGTGGTAATAGCAAGCATTGATACCCCGCTGTTTGGTAATAGCAAGCATTGATACCCCGCTTTTTGGTAATAGCGAGCATTGATACCATGTCCTGTGGTAATAGCAAGCATTGATACCATGTTGTGTGGTAATAGCGAGCATTGATACCATGTCCTGTGATAAACGCGAGCATGGACACCCCGCTTTTTGGTAATAGCGAGCATTGTTACCCTTCTTTTTGGTAATAGCGAGCATTGATACCCCTCTTTTTGGTAATAGCAAGCATTGATACCCCGCTTTTTGATAATAGTGAGCATTGATACCATGTCCTGTGGTAATAGCAAGCATTGATACCCCGCTTTTTGGTAATAGCGAGCACTGATACCATGTCCTGTGGTAATAGCGAGCATTGTTACTATGACCTGTGGTAAAAGCGAACATTGGTGCCCTGCTCTGTGGTAATAGCGAGCATTGATACCATGTCCTGTGATAAACGCGAGCATGGACACCCCGCTTTTTGGTAATAGCGAGCATTGTTACCCTTCTTTTTGGTAATAGCGAGCATTGATACCCCTCTTTTTGGTAATAGCAAGCATTGATACCCCGCTTTTTGGTAATAGTGAGCATTGATACCATGTCCTGTGGTAATAGCAAGATTTGATACCCCGCTTTTTGGTAATAGCGAGCATTGATACCATGTCCTGTGGTAATAGCAAGCATTGATACCGCGCTTTTTGGTAATAGCGAGCATTGATACCATGTCCTGTGGTAATAGCAAGCATTGATACCATGTTGTGTGGTAATAGCGAGCATTGTTACTATGACCTGTGGTAAAAGCGAACATTGGTGCCGTGCTCTGTGGTAATAGCGAGCATTGATACCATGTCCTGTGATAAACGCGAGCATGGATACCCCGCTTTTGGTAATAGCGATCATTGTTACCCTTCTTTTTGGTAATAGCGAGCATTGATACCCTATTTTGTGGAAATAACAAGAATTGATACCATGTTCTTTGGTAATAGCGAGCATTGATACCATGTCCTGTGGTAATAGCGAACATTGGTGCCGTGCTCTGTGGTAATAGCGAGCATTGGTACCGTGCTCTGTGGTAATAGCGAGCATTGATGGTCTGCTCTGTGGTAATACCATACATTGGTGCCCCGCGCTGTGGTAATAGCGAGCATTGGTGCCGTGTTCTGTGGTATTAGCGAGCACTCATGGCCTGCTTAGCGATAACAGCGATGATTTGCTGCCTGCGTTTTGATAATAACGAACATTGGCCTGTTTAGCTATAACAGCGAGTACTGGTGGCTTGCTTTGTTGTAATAGCCAGCATTGTATTTCTGCTGCGTTGTAACTACTGAGGAAGAATAATGCAGCATTACTTAAATACAGCTAGATAGCCTTGTCGTAATTATTATCACAACATATTCAGCAACCTTTTGGTATTACTAGTCTGGTTTGTAGTAATTACTGACATAATATGGCCAAAAACCCTGTAGTATTGCTAGCCTACTTCGTAGTAATTACTGACACAGAATATGTTGAATTCTATTAGCATCTACGGAGTTCTTTGTAGTAATTACTGACACACACAACACCCAGCAACCTTGCCATATTGCTGATCTACCTTATAGTAATTACTGCCACACAATATCCAGCAACGTCATAAAATTGGTAGTGTACTTTGTATTAAATTCTGACACAGAATATCAAAAGCTTGAGTTATTTCTACTCCACTTTGTGCTAATTTATACCTTGTGATACTGTTCTTCTACTATGCAGTAGTTCCTGACATACCACATCCAGCTAGTTTGTGATATTGCTGGTTTATTTTGTAGTAATTAGAGACATAATATCCAGCAATCTGTTGTATTCCTAAAGGTTGTGTGTAGTAATTACTGATAGAATATACAGGAACTTTGAAATATTGCTAGTGTACATTGTAGTAATTCAAACAGTATATACAGGAACCGTGTAATATTTCTAGCCTACTTTGTAGTAATTACTAATTGAATATACAGGAACCTTGTGATATTATTAGCTTACTTTGTAGTAATTACTGACAGAATATGCAGGAACCTTGTAATATTGCTAGTGTATTTTGTAGTAATTACTGACAGAATATACAGGAACTTTGTAATATTGAAAGCCTACTTTATAGCAATTACTGACAGAATCTGCAGGAACCTTGTAATTTTGCTAGTGCATTTTGTAGTAATTACTGACACAATATGCAGGAACATTGTAACATTGTTAGCCTATTTTATAGTAATTACATACAGAATATGCAGGAATCTTGTAAAATTGCTAGTGTACATTGCAGTAATTACTGACAGAATATACAGGAACGTTGTAATATAGTTAGTCTACTTTATAGTAATTACTGACAGAATATACAGGAACGTTGTAATATAGTTAGTCTACTTTATAGTAATTACTGACAGAATATACAGGAACGTTGTAATATAGTTAGTCTACTTTATAGTAATTACTGACAGAATACACAGGAACCTTGTAATTTTGCTAGTGTACTTTGTAGTAATTACTGACAGAATATACAGGTACCTTGAAATATTGCTAGTGTACTTTGTAGCAATTCCTTACAGAATACGCAGAAATCTTGTAATAATGCTATTGTACGATGTAGTAATTACTGACAGAATATAAAGGAACGCTGTAATGTTGCTGGTGTACTTTGTAATATTTACTGACAGAATATACAGTATCCTTGTAAAATTGCTAGTGTACTTCTAGTAATTACTGACAGAATATATACGAACCTTGTAATAATGTTAGCCTACTTTGTAGTAATTACTGTCATAATATGCAGGAACCTTGTAATATTGCTAGTGTACTTTGTAGTGATTACTGACAGAATGTGCAGGAACCTTGTAATTTTGCTAGTGTACTTTGTAGTAATTACTGACAGAATATACAGGAACGTTGTAATCTTGCTAGTGTACTTTTAGTAATTACTGACTGAATATACAGTACCTTTGTAAAATTGCTAGTGTACTTCTAGTAATTACTGACAGAATATAGACAAACCTTGTAATATTGTTAGCCTACTTTGTTTTAATTACTGTCATAATATGCAGAAACCTTGTAATATTGCTAGTGTACTTTGTAGTAATTACTGACAGAATATGCAGGAACCTTGTAATTTTGCTGGTGTACTTTGTAGTAATTACTGACAGAATATACAGGAACGTTGTAGTGTTACTAGTGTACTTTGTAGTAATTACTGACAGAATATACAGTATCCTTGTATAATTGCTAGTGTACTTCTAGTAATTACTAACAGAATACAGACGAACCTTGTAATATTGTTAGCGTACTTTGTAGTAATTACTGTCATAATATGCAGGATCCTTGTAATATTGCTAGTGTACGTTGTAGTAATTAGGACAGAATATACAGGAACGTTGTAATGTTGCTAGTGTAATTTGTAGTAATTACTGACAGAATATAAACGAGCCTTGTAATACTGTTAGCCTACTTTGTAGTAATTACTGTCATAATATGCAGGAACCTTGTTATATTGCTAGTGTACTTTGTAGTAATTACTGACGGAATATACAGGAACCCTGTAATATTCCTTGTGTACAGTGCAGTAATTACTGACAGAATATGCAGAAACCTTGTAATTTTGCTAGTGTACTTTGCAGTAATTACTGACAGAATATGCAGGAACCTTGTAATATTGCTAGTGTACTTTGTAGTAATTACTGTCATAATATGCAGGAACCTGGTAATATTGCTAGTGTACTTTCTAGTAATTGCTGACAGAATATGCAGGAACCTTGTAATTTTGCTAGTGTACTTTGTAGTAATTACTGACAGAATATACAGGAACCGTGTAATTTTGATAGTGTACTTTGTAGCAATTACTAGCAGAATATACAGAATCCTTGTAATTTTGCTAGTGTACTTTGTAGTAATTACTGACAGAATATGCAGAAACCTTGTAATATTGCTAGTGTACTTTGTAGTAATTAATGACAAAATATCCAGGAACCTTGTAATTTTGCTAGTGTACTTTGTAATAATTACTGACAGAATATACAGAATCCTTGTAATATTGCTAGGGCAGTTTTTAGTAATTACTGAAAGAATATACAGAATCCTTATAATATTACTAGTGTACTTTGTAGTAATTACTGACAGAATATCCAGAAACCTTGTAATTTTGCTAGTGTACTTTGTAGTATTTACTGACAGAATATGCTGGAACCTTGTAATATTGTTAGCCTACCTTGTAGTAATTATTGACAGAATATTCAGGAACCTTGTAGTATTGCTAGTGAACTTTGCAGTAATTACTGACAGAATATATAGGAACCTTTTAGTATTGCTAGTGTACTTTGTAGCAATTACTGACTGAATATACAGGAATGTTGTAATTTTGCTAGTGTAGTTTGTAGTAATTACTTACAGGATATGCAGGAAACTTGTATTATTGCTAGTGTACTTTGTAGTAATTAATGACAGAATATGCATGAACCGTGTAATGTTGCTAGTGTACTTTGTAGTAATTACTGACAGAATATACAGGAACCTTGAAATATTGCTAGTGTACTGTGTAGTAATTAATGACAGAATATGCAGGAACCTTGTAATATTGATAGTGTACTTTGTAGTAATTACTGACAGGATATGCAGGAAACTTGTAATATTGCTATTGTACTTTGTAGTAATTACTGACAGAATATACAGGAACTTTGTAATGTTGCTAGTGTACTTTGTAGTAATTAATGACAGAATATGCAGGAAACTTGTAATATTGCTAGTGTACTTTGTAGCAATTAATGACAGAATATGCAGGAACCTTTTAATGTTGCTTATGTACTTTGTAGCAATTAATGACAGAATATACAGGAACCTTTTAATGTTGCTAGTGTACTTTGTAGTAATTACTGACAGAATATACAGGAACCTTTTAATGTTGCTAGTGTACTTTGTAGTAATTACTAAAGGAATATACAGGAACCTTTTAATGTTGCTAGTGTACTTAGTAGTAATTACTGAACGAATATGCAGGAACCTTTTAATGTTGCTTATGTACTTTGTAGCAATTAATGACAGAATATGCAGGAACTTTATAATATCCCTAGTGTACTTTGTAGTAATTACTGACCGAATATACAGGAACCTTTTAATGTTGCTAGTGCACTTTGTAGTAATTACTTACCGAATATGCAGGAACCTTTTAATGTTGCTTGTGTACTTTGTAGTAATTACTGCCAGAGTATACAGGAACCTTGTAATGTTGCTAGTGTACTTTGTAGTAATTACTGACCGAATATGCAGGAACCTTTTAATGTTGCTTGTGTACTTTGTAGTAATTACTGACAGAATATACAGGATCCTTGTAATATTGCTAGTGTACTTTGCAATTACTGACACAATATGCAGAAGCCGTGTAATATTGCTAGTGTACTTTGTAGTAATTACTGACAGAATATACATGATCCTTGTAATATTGCTAGTGACGTTGTAGTAATTACTGACAGAACACACAAATCCTTGTAATATTGCTAGTGCAGTTTTTAGTAATTACTGAAAGAATATACAGAATCCTTGTAATATTCCTAGTGTATGCTGTAGTAATTAATAACAGAATATACAGGAACCTTGTGTGTTGCTAGTGTACTTTGTAGTAATTACTGACGGAATATACAGGAACCCTGTAATATTCCTTGTGTACAGTGCAGTAATTACTGACGGAATATGCAGGTACCTTGTAATTTTTCTAGTGTACCTCTTGGTAATTACTGACAGAATATACAGGAACCTTGTTGTGTTGCTAGTGTACTTTGTAGTAATTACTGATGGAATATACAGGAGCCCTGTAATATTCCTTGTGTACAGTGTAGTAATTACTGACAGAATATGCAGGAACCTTGTAATTATGTTAGTGTACCTTGTGGTAATTACTGACACAGGACATGCAGAAACATTGAAGTACTGCTGGTGTACTGTGTAATAATTACTAATAGAATATCCAGACACTTTGTAGTATTGCTGGTCTACTTTGTAGTAATTGCTGACATAGTCTGGCCAGCTACGTTGAGATATCTAAACTACTCTGGAGTTAATTACTAACGTTCATATTTAGTAGCTTTGTGCTATTGGTAGTGTACGTTTTAGCAATTACTCGCATTCTACTTCCAGTAACCTTTCAGCATTGATAGTCAACTCTGTAATAATTACTGACACAGGATATCAGGCAATTTTGTAGTATTACTGGTGTACTTTGTAGTAATTACTGAAACAAATATATAGTAATTTTGTAGTATTGCTAGTGTACTTTGTAGTAATTCCTAACACAGGATATCCAAAAACACTTGTAGTATTGCTGGTGTACTTTGTAGTAATTAGCGACACAGCATATCCAGCAACATTATAGTATATGCTAGTGTAGTTTGTAGTAATTAACGACACAGCATTTCCAGAACCTTGTAGTAATGCTAGTGTAGTTTGTAGTAATTAACGACACAGCATTTCCAGCAACCTTGTAGTAATGCTAGTGTAGTTTGTAGTAATTAACGACACAGCATTTCCAGCAACCTTGTAGTAATGCTAGTGTAGTTTGTAGTAATTAACGACACAGCATTTCCAGCACCTTGTAGTAATGCTAGTGTAGTTTGTAGTAATTACTGACACAGCATTTCCAGCAACCTTGTAGTAATGCTAGTGTACTTTGTAGTAATTAGTGACACAGTATTTCCAGCAACCTTGTAGCAATGCTAGTGTACTTTGTAGTAGTTAGCGACACAGAATATCCAGCAATCTTGTAGTAACGCTAGTGTAGTTTGTAGTAATTAGCGACACAGAATATCCAGCAACATGTAGTAATGCTAGTGTACTTTGTAGTAATTAGTGACACAGCATATCCAGCAACCTTGTAGTAGTTAGCGACACAGCACATCCATCAACCTTGTAGTAATGTTAGTGTAGTTTGTAGTAATTAACGACACAGAATATCCAGCAACCTTGTAGTAATGCTAGTGTACTTTGTAGTAGTTAGCGACACAACACATCCAGCAACCTTGTAGTAATGCTAGTGTAGTTTGTAGTATTTAGCGACACAGCATATCCAGCAACCTTGTAATGTAGGTAGTGTAGTTTGTAGTAGTTAGCGACACAGCATATCCAGCAACCTATAGTATATGCTGGTGTACTTTGTAGTAATTAGCGACACAGCATATCCAGCAACCTTGTAATGTAGGTAGTGTAGTTTGTAGTAGTTAGCGACACAGCATATCCAGCAACCTATAGTATATGCTGGTGTACTTTGTAGTAATTAGCGACACAGCATATCCAGCAACCTTGTAATGTAGGTAGTGCAGTTTGTAGTAGTTAGCGACACAGCATATCCAGCAACATATAGTATATGCTAGTGTACTTTGTAGTTATTATCGACACAGCATATCCAGCAACCTTGTAGTAATGCTAGTGTAGTTTGTAGTAATTACTGACACAGCGTTTCCAGCAAACTTGTAGTAATGCTAGTGTACTTTGTAGTAGTTAGCGACACAGAATATCCAGCAATCTTGTAGTAACGCTAGTGTAGTTTGTAGTAATTAGCGACACAGAATATCCAGCAACCTTGTAGTACTGCTAGTGTACTTTGTAGTAACTAGTGACACACCATATCCAGCAACCATGTAGAATGCTAGTGTACATTGTAGTAGTTAGTGACACAGCACATCCATCAACCTTGTAGTAATGCTAGTGTAGTTTGTAGTATTTAGCGACACAGAATATCCAGCAATCTTGTAGAATGCTAGTGTACTTTGTAGTAGTTAGCGACACAGCACATCCATCAACCTTGTAGTAATGCTAGTGTAGTTTGTAGTAATTAGCGACACAGAATATCCAGCACCTTGTAGTAATGCTAGTGTACTTTGTTGTAGTTAGCGACACAGCACATCCAGCAACCTTGTAGTAATGCTAGTGTGGTTTGTAGTAATTACTGACACAGCATTTCCAGCAACCTTGTAGTAATGCTAGTGTACTTTGTAGTAATTAGTGACACAGTATTTCCAGCAACCTTGTAGCAATGCTAGTGTACTTTGTAGTAGTTAGCGACACAGAATATCCAGCAATCTTGTAGTAACGCTAGTGTAGTTTGTAGTAATTAGCGACACAGAATATCCAGCAACATGTAGTAATGCTAGTGTACTTTGTAGTAATCAGTGACACAGCATATCCAGCAACCTTGTAGTAGTTAGCGACACAGCACATCCATCAACCTTGTAGTAATGTTAGTGTAGTTTGTAGTAATTAACGACACAGAATATCCAGCAACCTTGTAGTAATGCTAGTGTACTTTGTAGTAGTTAGCGACACAACACATCCAGCAACCTTGTAGTAATGCTAGTGTAGTTTGTAGTATTTAGCGACACAGCATATCCAGCAACCTTGTAATGTAGGT
Source organism: Deroplatys truncata (assembly GCA_030765065.1). Taxonomy (NCBI): domain Eukaryota; kingdom Metazoa; phylum Arthropoda; class Insecta; order Mantodea; family Mantidae; genus Deroplatys; species Deroplatys truncata. The sequence continues at coordinate 332,859,129 of CM060975.1, read as the reverse complement.
AGTGTAGTTTGTAGTAGTTAGCGACACAGCATATCCAGCAACCTATAGTATATGCTGGTGTACTTTGTAGTAATTAGCGACACAGCATATCCAGCAACCTTGTAATGTAGGTAGTGTAGTTTGTAGTAGTTAGCGACACAGCATATCCAGCAACCTATAGTATATGCTGGTGTACTTTGTAGTAATTAGCGACACAGCATATCCAGCAACCTTGTAATGTAGGTAGTGCAGTTTGTAGTAGTTAGCGACACAGCATATCCAGCAACATATAGTATATGCTAGTGTACTTTGTAGTTATTATCGACACAGCATATCCAGCAACCTTGTAGTAATGCTAGTGTAGTTTGTAGTAATTACTGACACAGCGTTTCCAGCAAACTTGTAGTAATGCTAGTGTACTTTGTAGTAGTTAGCGACACAGAATATCCAGCAATCTTGTAGTAACGCTAGTGTAGTTTGTAGTAATTAGCGACACAGAATATCCAGCAACCTTGTAGTACTGCTAGTGTACTTTGTAGTAACTAGTGACACACCATATCCAGCAACCATGTAGAATGCTAGTGTACATTGTAGTAGTTAGTGACACAGCACATCCATCAACCTTGTAGTAATGCTAGTGTAGTTTGTAGTATTTAGCGACACAGAATATCCAGCAATCTTGTAGAATGCTAGTGTACTTTGTAGTAGTTAGCGACACAGCACATCCATCAACCTTGTAGTAATGCTAGTGTAGTTTGTAGTAATTAGCGACACAGAATATCCAGCACCTTGTAGTAATGCTAGTGTACTTTGTTGTAGTTAGCGACACAGCACATCCAGCAACCTTGTAGTAATGCTAGTGTGGTTTGTAGTACTTAGCGACACAGCATATCCAGCAACCTTGTAGTGTAGGTAGTGTAGTTTGTAGTAGTTATCGACACAGCATGTCCAGCAACCTATAGTATATGCTAGTGTACTTTGTAGTAATTATCGACACAGCATATCCAGCAACCTATAGTATATGCTAGTGTACTTTGTAGTAATTATCGACACAGCATATCCAGCAACCTATAGTATATGCTGGTGTACTTTGTAGTAATTTTCGACACAGCATATCTAGCAACCTTGTAGTAATGCTAGTGTAGTTTGTAGTAATTAGCGACACAGCATATCCAGCAACCTATAGTATATGTTAGTGTACTTTGTAGTAATTAGCGACACAGCATATCCAGCAACCTTGTAGTGTAGGTAGTGTGGTTTGTAGTAATTAGTGACACAGAATGTCCAGGAACCTTGTAGTAATGCTAGTGTAGTTTGTACTAATTATCGACACAGCATATCCAGCAACCTTGTAGTAATTATAGTGAAGTTTGTAGTAATTAGCGACACAGCATATCCAGCAAAATTGTAGTGTAGGTAGTGTAGTTTGTAGTAATTAACGAACCAGCATATCCAGCAAACTTGTAGTGTAGGTAGCGTAGTTTGTGGTAATTAGCAAGACAGCATATCCAGCAACCTTGTATCAATGCTAGTGTTCTTTGTAGTAATTTGCGACACAGCATTACCAGCAAGCTTGTAGTAATGCTAGTGTACTTTGTAGTAATTAGCGACACACCATATCCAGCAACCTTATAGGAATGCTAGTGTACTTTGTTGTAATTAGCGACACAGCATTACCAGCAAGCTTGTAGTAATGCTAGGGTACTTTGTAGTAATTAGCGACACAGCATATCCAGCAACCTTATAGTGTAGGTAGTGTAGTTTGTAGTAATTAGCGACACAGCATATCCAGCAACCTTATAGTGTAGGTAGTGTAGTTTGTAGTAATTAGCGACACAGCATATCCAGCAAGCTTGTAGTAATGCTAGTGTACTTTGTAGTAATTAGTGACACAGCATATCCAGGAACCTTGTAGTAATTAGCGACACAGAATATCCAGCGACCTTGTAGTAATGCAGGTGTAGTTTAAAGTAGTTAGCGACACAGAATATCCAGCAACCTTGTAGTAATGCTTGTGTAGTTTGTAGTAATTAGCGACACAGCATATCCAGTAACCTTGTATTAATGCTAGTATAGTTTGTGTAATTAGCGACACAGAATATCCAGCAACCTTGTAGTAATTCTAGTGTTGTTTGTAGTAATTAGCGACACAGCATATCCAGTAACCTTGTATTAATGCTTGTGTAGTTTGTAGTAATTAGCGACACAGCATATCCAGCAACCTTGTAGTGTAGGTAGTGTAGTTTGTGGTAATTAGCGACACAGCATATCCAGCAACCTTGTAGCAATGCTAGTGTTCTTTGTAGTAATTAGCGACACAGAATATCCAGCAACCTTGTAGTAATGCTTGTGTAGTTTGTAGTAATTAGCGACACAGCATATCCAGCAACCTTGTAGTGTAGGTAGTGTAGTTTGTGGTAATTAGTGACACAGCATATCCAGCAACCTTGTAGCAATGCTAGTGTTCTTTGTAGTAATTAGCGACACAGCATTACCAGCAAGCTTGTAGTAATGCTAGTGTACTTTGTAGTAATTAGCGACACAGCATATCCAGCAACCTTATAGCAATGCTAGTGTACTTTGTTGTAATTAGCGACACAGCATTACCAGCAAGCTTGTAGTAATGCTAGGGTACTTTGTAGTAATTAGCGACACAGCATATCCAGCAACCTTATAGTGTAGGTAGTGTAATTTGTAGTAATTAGCGACACAGCATATCCAGCAACCTTGTAGTAATGCTAGTGTACTTTGTTGTAATTAGCGACACAGCATATCCAGCAACCTTGTAGTAATGCTAGTGTAGTTTGAAGTAGTTAGTGACACAGCATATCCAGCAACCTTGCAGTAATGGAGGTGTAGTTTGAAGTAGTTAGCGACACAGAATATCCAGCAACCTTGTAGTAATGGAGGTGTAGTTTGAAGTAGTTAGCGACACAGCATATCCAGCAACCTTATAGCAATGCTAGTGTACTTTGTTGTAATTAGCGACACAGCATTACCAGCAAGCTTGTAGTAATGCTAGGGTACTTTGTAGTAATTAGCGACACAGCATATCCAGCAACCTTGTATCAATGCTAGTGTTCTTTGTAGTAATTTGCGACACAGCATTACCAGCAAGCTTGTAGTAATGCTAGGGTACTTTGTAGTAATTACTGACAGAATGTGCAGGAACCTTGTAATTTTGCTAGTGTACTTTGTAGTAATTACTGACAGAATATACAGGAACGTTGTAATCTTGCTAGTGTACTTTTAGTAATTACTGACTGAATATACAGTACCTTTGTAAAATTGCTAGTGTACTTCTAGTAATTACTGACAGAATATAGACAAACCTTGTAATATTGTTAGCCTACTTTGTTTTAATTACTGTCATAATATGCAGAAACCTTGTAATATTGCTAGTGTACTTTGTAGTAATTACTGACAGAATATGCAGGAACCTTGTAATTTTGCTGGTGTACTTTGTAGTAATTACTGACAGAATATACAGGAACGTTGTAGTGTTACTAGTGTACTTTGTAGTAATTACTGACAGAATATACAGTATCCTTGTATAATTGCTAGTGTACTTCTAGTAATTACTAACAGAATACAGACGAACCTTGTAATATTGTTAGCGTACTTTGTAGTAATTACTGTCATAATATGCAGGATCCTTGTAATATTGCTAGTGTACGTTGTAGTAATTAGGACAGAATATACAGGAACGTTGTAATGTTGCTAGTGTAATTTGTAGTAATTACTGACAGAATATAAACGAGCCTTGTAATACTGTTAGCCTACTTTGTAGTAATTACTGTCATAATATGCAGGAACCTTGTTATATTGCTAGTGTACTTTGTAGTAATTACTGACGGAATATACAGGAACCCTGTAATATTCCTTGTGTACAGTGCAGTAATTACTGACAGAATATGCAGAAACCTTGTAATTTTGCTAGTGTACTTTGCAGTAATTACTGACAGAATATGCAGGAACCTTGTAATATTGCTAGTGTACTTTGTAGTAATTACTGTCATAATATGCAGGAACCTGGTAATATTGCTAGTGTACTTTCTAGTAATTGCTGACAGAATATGCAGGAACCTTGTAATTTTGCTAGTGTACTTTGTAGTAATTACTGACAGAATATACAGGAACCGTGTAATTTTGATAGTGTACTTTGTAGCAATTACTAGCAGAATATACAGAATCCTTGTAATTTTGCTAGTGTACTTTGTAGTAATTACTGACAGAATATGCAGAAACCTTGTAATATTGCTAGTGTACTTTGTAGTAATTAATGACAAAATATCCAGGAACCTTGTAATTTTGCTAGTGTACTTTGTAATAATTACTGACAGAATATACAGAATCCTTGTAATATTGCTAGGGCAGTTTTTAGTAATTACTGAAAGAATATACAGAATCCTTATAATATTACTAGTGTACTTTGTAGTAATTACTGACAGAATATCCAGAAACCTTGTAATTTTGCTAGTGTACTTTGTAGTATTTACTGACAGAATATGCTGGAACCTTGTAATATTGTTAGCCTACCTTGTAGTAATTATTGACAGAATATTCAGGAACCTTGTAGTATTGCTAGTGAACTTTGCAGTAATTACTGACAGAATATATAGGAACCTTTTAGTATTGCTAGTGTACTTTGTAGCAATTACTGACTGAATATACAGGAATGTTGTAATTTTGCTAGTGTAGTTTGTAGTAATTACTTACAGGATATGCAGGAAACTTGTATTATTGCTAGTGTACTTTGTAGTAATTAATGACAGAATATGCATGAACCGTGTAATGTTGCTAGTGTACTTTGTAGTAATTACTGACAGAATATACAGGAACCTTGAAATATTGCTAGTGTACTGTGTAGTAATTAATGACAGAATATGCAGGAACCTTGTAATATTGATAGTGTACTTTGTAGTAATTACTGACAGGATATGCAGGAAACTTGTAATATTGCTATTGTACTTTGTAGTAATTACTGACAGAATATACAGGAACTTTGTAATGTTGCTAGTGTACTTTGTAGTAATTAATGACAGAATATGCAGGAAACTTGTAATATTGCTAGTGTACTTTGTAGCAATTAATGACAGAATATGCAGGAACCTTTTAATGTTGCTTATGTACTTTGTAGCAATTAATGACAGAATATACAGGAACCTTTTAATGTTGCTAGTGTACTTTGTAGTAATTACTGACAGAATATACAGGAACCTTTTAATGTTGCTAGTGTACTTTGTAGTAATTACTAAAGGAATATACAGGAACCTTTTAATGTTGCTAGTGTACTTAGTAGTAATTACTGAACGAATATGCAGGAACCTTTTAATGTTGCTTATGTACTTTGTAGCAATTAATGACAGAATATGCAGGAACTTTATAATATCCCTAGTGTACTTTGTAGTAATTACTGACCGAATATACAGGAACCTTTTAATGTTGCTAGTGCACTTTGTAGTAATTACTTACCGAATATGCAGGAACCTTTTAATGTTGCTTGTGTACTTTGTAGTAATTACTGCCAGAGTATACAGGAACCTTGTAATGTTGCTAGTGTACTTTGTAGTAATTACTGACCGAATATGCAGGAACCTTTTAATGTTGCTTGTGTACTTTGTAGTAATTACTGACAGAATATACAGGATCCTTGTAATATTGCTAGTGTACTTTGCAATTACTGACACAATATGCAGAAGCCGTGTAATATTGCTAGTGTACTTTGTAGTAATTACTGACAGAATATACATGATCCTTGTAATATTGCTAGTGACGTTGTAGTAATTACTGACAGAACACACAAATCCTTGTAATATTGCTAGTGCAGTTTTTAGTAATTACTGAAAGAATATACAGAATCCTTGTAATATTCCTAGTGTATGCTGTAGTAATTAATAACAGAATATACAGGAACCTTGTGTGTTGCTAGTGTACTTTGTAGTAATTACTGACGGAATATACAGGAACCCTGTAATATTCCTTGTGTACAGTGCAGTAATTACTGACGGAATATGCAGGTACCTTGTAATTTTTCTAGTGTACCTCTTGGTAATTACTGACAGAATATACAGGAACCTTGTTGTGTTGCTAGTGTACTTTGTAGTAATTACTGATGGAATATACAGGAGCCCTGTAATATTCCTTGTGTACAGTGTAGTAATTACTGACAGAATATGCAGGAACCTTGTAATTATGTTAGTGTACCTTGTGGTAATTACTGACACAGGACATGCAGAAACATTGAAGTACTGCTGGTGTACTGTGTAATAATTACTAATAGAATATCCAGACACTTTGTAGTATTGCTGGTCTACTTTGTAGTAATTGCTGACATAGTCTGGCCAGCTACGTTGAGATATCTAAACTACTCTGGAGTTAATTACTAACGTTCATATTTAGTAGCTTTGTGCTATTGGTAGTGTACGTTTTAGCAATTACTCGCATTCTACTTCCAGTAACCTTTCAGCATTGATAGTCAACTCTGTAATAATTACTGACACAGGATATCAGGCAATTTTGTAGTATTACTGGTGTACTTTGTAGTAATTACTGAAACAAATATATAGTAATTTTGTAGTATTGCTAGTGTACTTTGTAGTAATTCCTAACACAGGATATCCAAAAACACTTGTAGTATTGCTGGTGTACTTTGTAGTAATTAGCGACACAGCATATCCAGCAACATTATAGTATATGCTAGTGTAGTTTGTAGTAATTAACGACACAGCATTTCCAGAACCTTGTAGTAATGCTAGTGTAGTTTGTAGTAATTAACGACACAGCATTTCCAGCAACCTTGTAGTAATGCTAGTGTAGTTTGTAGTAATTAACGACACAGCATTTCCAGCAACCTTGTAGTAATGCTAGTGTAGTTTGTAGTAATTAACGACACAGCATTTCCAGCACCTTGTAGTAATGCTAGTGTAGTTTGTAGTAATTACTGACACAGCATTTCCAGCAACCTTGTAGTAATGCTAGTGTACTTTGTAGTAATTAGTGACACAGTATTTCCAGCAACCTTGTAGCAATGCTAGTGTACTTTGTAGTAGTTAGCGACACAGAATATCCAGCAATCTTGTAGTAACGCTAGTGTAGTTTGTAGTAATTAGCGACACAGAATATCCAGCAACATGTAGTAATGCTAGTGTACTTTGTAGTAATCAGTGACACAGCATATCCAGCAACCTTGTAGTAGTTAGCGACACAGCACATCCATCAACCTTGTAGTAATGTTAGTGTAGTTTGTAGTAATTAACGACACAGAATATCCAGCAACCTTGTAGTAATGCTAGTGTACTTTGTAGTAGTTAGCGACACAACACATCCAGCAACCTTGTAGTAATGCTAGTGTAGTTTGTAGTATTTAGCGACACAGCATATCCAGCAACCTTGTAATGTAGGTAGTGTAGTTTGTAGTAGTTAGCGACACAGCATATCCAGCAACCTATAGTATATGCTGGTGTACTTTGTAGTAATTAGCGACACAGCATATCCAGCAACCTTGTAATGTAGGTAGTGTAGTTTGTAGTAGTTAGCGACACAGCATATCCAGCAACCTATAGTATATGCTGGTGTACTTTGTAGTAATTAGCGACACAGCATATCCAGCAACCTTGTAATGTAGGTAGTGCAGTTTGTAGTAGTTAGCGACACAGCATATCCAGCAACATATAGTATATGCTAGTGTACTTTGTAGTTATTATCGACACAGCATATCCAGCAACCTTGTAGTAATGCTAGTGTAGTTTGTAGTAATTACTGACACAGCGTTTCCAGCAAACTTGTAGTAATGCTAGTGTACTTTGTAGTAGTTAGCGACACAGAATATCCAGCAATCTTGTAGTAACGCTAGTGTAGTTTGTAGTAATTAGCGACACAGAATATCCAGCAACCTTGTAGTACTGCTAGTGTACTTTGTAGTAACTAGTGACACACCATATCCAGCAACCATGTAGAATGCTAGTGTACATTGTAGTAGTTAGTGACACAGCACATCCATCAACCTTGTAGTAATGCTAGTGTAGTTTGTAGTATTTAGCGACACAGAATATCCAGCAATCTTGTAGAATGCTAGTGTACTTTGTAGTAGTTAGCGACACAGCACATCCATCAACCTTGTAGTAATGCTAGTGTAGTTTGTAGTAATTAGCGACACAGAATATCCAGCACCTTGTAGTAATGCTAGTGTACTTTGTTGTAGTTAGCGACACAGCACATCCAGCAACCTTGTAGTAATGCTAGTGTGGTTTGTAGTACTTAGCGACACAGCATATCCAGCAACCTTGTAGTGTAGGTAGTGTAGTTTGTAGTAGTTATCGACACAGCATGTCCAGCAACCTATAGTATATGCTAGTGTACTTTGTAGTAATTATCGACACAGCATATCCAGCAACCTATAGTATATGCTAGTGTACTTTGTAGTAATTATCGACACAGCATATCCAGCAACCTATAGTATATGCTGGTGTACTTTGTAGTAATTTTCGACACAGCATATCTAGCAACCTTGTAGTAATGCTAGTGTAGTTTGTAGTAATTAGCGACACAGCATATCCAGCAACCTATAGTATATGTTAGTGTACTTTGTAGTAATTAGCGACACAGCATATCCAGCAACCTTGTAGTGTAGGTAGTGTGGTTTGTAGTAATTAGTGACACAGAATGTCCAGGAACCTTGTAGTAATGCTAGTGTAGTTTGTACTAATTATCGACACAGCATATCCAGCAACCTTGTAGTAATTATAGTGAAGTTTGTAGTAATTAGCGACACAGCATATCCAGCAAAATTGTAGTGTAGGTAGTGTAGTTTGTAGTAATTAACGAACCAGCATATCCAGCAAACTTGTAGTGTAGGTAGCGTAGTTTGTGGTAATTAGCAAGACAGCATATCCAGCAACCTTGTATCAATGCTAGTGTTCTTTGTAGTAATTTGCGACACAGCATTACCAGCAAGCTTGTAGTAATGCTAGTGTACTTTGTAGTAATTAGCGACACACCATATCCAGCAACCTTATAGGAATGCTAGTGTACTTTGTTGTAATTAGCGACACAGCATTACCAGCAAGCTTGTAGTAATGCTAGGGTACTTTGTAGTAATTAGCGACACAGCATATCCAGCAACCTTATAGTGTAGGTAGTGTAGTTTGTAGTAATTAGCGACACAGCATATCCAGCAACCTTATAGTGTAGGTAGTGTAGTTTGTAGTAATTAGCGACACAGCATATCCAGCAAGCTTGTAGTAATGCTAGTGTACTTTGTAGTAATTAGTGACACAGCATATCCAGGAACCTTGTAGTAATTAGCGACACAGAATATCCAGCGACCTTGTAGTAATGCAGGTGTAGTTTAAAGTAGTTAGCGACACAGAATATCCAGCAACCTTGTAGTAATGCTTGTGTAGTTTGTAGTAATTAGCGACACAGCATATCCAGTAACCTTGTATTAATGCTAGTATAGTTTGTGTAATTAGCGACACAGAATATCCAGCAACCTTGTAGTAATTCTAGTGTTGTTTGTAGTAATTAGCGACACAGCATATCCAGTAACCTTGTATTAATGCTTGTGTAGTTTGTAGTAATTAGCGACACAGCATATCCAGCAACCTTGTAGTGTAGGTAGTGTAGTTTGTGGTAATTAGCGACACAGCATATCCAGCAACCTTGTAGCAATGCTAGTGTTCTTTGTAGTAATTAGCGACACAGAATATCCAGCAACCTTGTAGTAATGCTTGTGTAGTTTGTAGTAATTAGCGACACAGCATATCCAGCAACCTTGTAGTGTAGGTAGTGTAGTTTGTGGTAATTAGTGACACAGCATATCCAGCAACCTTGTAGCAATGCTAGTGTTCTTTGTAGTAATTAGCGACACAGCATTACCAGCAAGCTTGTAGTAATGCTAGTGTACTTTGTAGTAATTAGCGACACAGCATATCCAGCAACCTTATAGCAATGCTAGTGTACTTTGTTGTAATTAGCGACACAGCATTACCAGCAAGCTTGTAGTAATGCTAGGGTACTTTGTAGTAATTAGCGACACAGCATATCCAGCAACCTTATAGTGTAGGTAGTGTAATTTGTAGTAATTAGCGACACAGCATATCCAGCAACCTTGTAGTAATGCTAGTGTACTTTGTTGTAATTAGCGACACAGCATATCCAGCAACCTTGTAGTAATGCTAGTGTAGTTTGAAGTAGTTAGTGACACAGCATATCCAGCAACCTTGCAGTAATGGAGGTGTAGTTTGAAGTAGTTAGCGACACAGAATATCCAGCAACCTTGTAGTAATGGAGGTGTAGTTTGAAGTAGTTAGCGACACAGCATATCCAGCAACCTTATAGCAATGCTAGTGTACTTTGTTGTAATTAGCGACACAGCATTACCAGCAAGCTTGTAGTAATGCTAGGGTACTTTGTAGTAATTAGCGACACAGCATATCCAGCAACCTTGTATCAATGCTAGTGTTCTTTGTAGTAATTTGCGACACAGCATTACCAGCAAGCTTGTAGTAATGCTAGGGTACTTTGTAGTAATTTGCGACACAGCATTACCAGCAAACTTGTAGTGTAGGTAGCGTAGTTTGTAGTAATTAGCGAGACAGCATATCCAGCAACCTTGTATCAATGCTAGTGTTCTTTGTAGTAATTTGCGACACAGCATTACCAGCAAGCTTGTAGTAATGCTAGTGTACTTTGTAGTAATTAGCGACACAGCATATCCAGCAACCTTATAGGAATGCTAGTGTACTTTGTTGTAATTAGCGACACAGCATTACCAGCAAGCTTGTAGTAATGCTAGGGTACTTTGTAGTAATTAGCGACACAGCATATCCAGCAACCTTATAGTGTAGGTAGTGTAGTTTGTAGTAATTAGCGACACAGCATATCCAGCAAGCTTGTAGTAATGCTAGTGTACTTTGTAGTAATTAGTGACACAGCATATCCAGGAACCTTGTAGTAATTAGCGACACAGAATATCCAGCAACCTTATAGTAATGGAGGTGTAGTTTGAAGTAGTTAGCGACACAGAATATCCAGCAACCTTGTAGTAATTCTAGTGTTGTTTGTAGTAATTAGCGACACAGAATATCCAGCAAACTTGTAGTAATGCTAGTGTAGTTTGAAGTAGTTAGCAACACAGAATATCCAGCAACCTTGTAGTAATGCTTGTGTAGTTTGTAGTGATTAGCGACACAGCATATCCAGTAACCTTGTATTAATGCTAGTGTAGTTTGTATAATTAGCGACACAGAATATCCAGCAACCTTGTAGTAATTCTAGTGTTGTTTGTAGTAATTAGCGACACAGAATATCCAGCAACCTTGTAGTAATGCTAGTGTTGTTTGTAGTAATTAGCGACACAGAATATCCAGTAACCTTGTATTATATGCTAGTGTACTTTGTAGTAATAACTGACACAGAATATCTAGCAACCTTGTAGTGTTGCTGGTCTAATTTGTAGTAATTACTGACATAATATGGTCTGCAGCCTTGTGATATTAATACTATTTTTGTAGTAATTACGGACACAAAATGTCTAGCATTCTTGTAGTATTGCTAGTGTAATTTTTGGTAATTACTGACATAATATGGTTAGCAACCTTGTGATATTACTAGTATACTTTGTAGTAATTACTGACACATAATATCCAGCATCCTTGAAGTAATGCTAGTGTACTTTGTAGTATTAAGCAACACAGGATATCTAATACCCCAGTAGTATTGCTATAGTGTTTTGTAGTAATTACTGACACAGAATGTGTAATAACTTTGTAGTATTGCTAGTGTAGTTTGTGGTAATTACTGGCACAGAATATACGGCATCCTTGTGATATTGCTAGTACACTTTGTAGTAATTACTGTCACAGAATATCCAGCATCCTTGTGGTTTTGCTCGTATATTTCGTAGTAATTACTGACATTCTATATTCAACAACGTTCTAGAATGGCTAGTACACTTTGTATTAGTTACTGACACAGAATATCCTATCCTTGTGGTATTGCCAGAACACTTTGTAGAAATTACCGACACAGAGTATCCAGCATCCTTGTGGTATTGCTAGTACACTTTGTAGTAATTGTTGACACAGAATATCCAGCAACCTTGTGTTATTGTTGTTTAGTTTGTAGTTATTACTGACACAGGATATCCTCTAACCATGTAGTATGGCTAGTGTACTTTGTAGTAGTTAGTGACACAGAATATTGTCGTATGCCTCACTTTGTGTTAACTTAGAAATGCAGATGGGAGCAACTCGCTTGCGAGAGGGATCGTTAAATTAACAAAGAACTTTTAATTTACGAGGCAACGACGAGGACGCAGCTAAAGTTAGATTACAAAAATAATTACTACACCAACATAATTTCTGGCTGAAGGGAGAGGAAAGGAACTCTACACTATCATAATTAAAACTGCAAGAGAATGGATAGCTGGTAGATTTATTATAAAAGTTTTCTTACCCCATGTGTCTGCCGGGCGAGGACGCCATGTCTTAGGCAGTTGTCCGTCTGACTCACTCGAAGCCTACTCACAGAATCATGCTACGCCAAGTTGGCGTCAGTAACGCCATATCCCTTCCAATGACACACTGTTTCCCCTGAATCGCCCCTACTCAGACAAACTGCCCTCTCTGACCTTGGTAACCAGAGGGCGTCTTAACAAGACTATCTGTGCACATGCCACATCTCCCCCTGGCCACCGAAGTCGACGCCCTCGTCGACATAAGGAAAATAAATATAATAAACATGAAAAGAACAAAACAAAATAACATACAAAAATGGCATACACATGTGTGATGAACCAAAATATAACAATAATATACATGTGTGGTAAGCACCCAGCCGACGACAATGTTGCTTTTTTTTCTTTTTGCTTTTGTTTTTAGATGGCTGGCTCGAGAATCTAAAGTGCTGTCGACCAATATTGTTAATGCACTTATCTTTAGCACCCCGCACACGCACACACCACGCTGCCTCAGTTCACAGGCACACTACACTGCGCAAAATATCGATGGTCTGCTGGAACTGTTTGTTGGTGATTTTATACAGTGCCCACAACGACGATTTGTCCTGGTGTAGAATTATCACTGCAGGTCTCTGGTGATGACAACAGGGTGGGCAGTCGCTGGCTTGGACTGCCCCCCGACATGGTGGCTCCTTATGCCACGGCAGTGTAGTGGCTGCCCGACTGCTTCCCTGTGGTGTTTCTTGACTTCTGGTGTGCCCCGGGGATGCTCTTGGATGTTCTCGAGCTCCGCCACAGCAAAAGACTAGAACAAAACCACCAAACAATAAAAAGGTGCTCCCACAAACAATCACACATAAAAGAATGGTATGTCATGTACAATTAAAGATTTTAAAGGTGAAAAAGTTTACACTAAGAATTCTTTTGACATGGGGCAAAGAAAGAGAAAACAATAAGTACAAATTGGCATAAGAACGAAATTTTACAGAGTTGCCATCCAAAATTTAACTTACAATGCTTCACAATCCAAATAAAACAGTAAAACAGACTCAGAATACATGAACATGACAGAAATGAAACACAACCTTATTTTGGGATCCCAATATTAAATCTTACTAACCAGCCGGTATCACTAACAAAAGAAAGTAAGTGCAATTACAAGACAATCACACATGGCAATGAAATGAACTCATTCACACTGACCATGGCCCAAATTACACACAACACTCACTTAGCTAGCTACTGAAAACTACTTTATGCATCACTACAAACTACATCCACAATACATCTCCAAACTACGCCACGTGACATGCTTTCAACTACTATTGTCCTACTCTTGTCACCAATACAACTTCTCGTCCACATCACTATCTTTCTCATCTCATTATTATCAACATCTTTCATAATCATCATCAGTAATAGTGCAATCTCGATCATTACTTCAATCATCATCATCTTTCAATTTTCTCTTCAAAACAAAACATCTTCACTTACGTGTCTCATTTAGCATGCTGCAAATTCAAAACATCTAACATAGGCATAACCTTCAAGAAATCACGTTAAAATTTCAGGAATTACACAAATAACATGACATTATACTGTTGAATCCACATCCTCCAAATGAAATTTAAGCTGGAAAACAGGTGGTATTAAAATTTGCTATCTAAGATGGTAATAAACTTGTTGCATAAACAGAAAAAAAATTATTCACATTACAATCACTTCCATCCATTTAATCTCTCGTGTGAATTCATCACACACGCTATACTGGGCACGTTACAGCAACACCAATAAGCAAAATCTCTGAAATCATACAACAACTGTCGGGGTTACACTGTGGCACTTCCACCGAAGCTGACATCATCTCGTCTCTTCTCATCTCTCCTCATCTCATTAACACCGTCGGGGTTACTCTTACGCACATCCACCGAGGCAAATCTCAACTCTTATTTCTCACATAACCTCACACTACGCCATCGGGGTAACACTTTGGCACTCCCACCGAGGCAAATCTCACATATATCACATAACCTCAAATACACACACTATTCATGCAACAATTTTCTGCAAATAAAAATCACAGCATCATTATGAAACCCAAAGTCAAATCGAGTGAAATCAAATCAAACCATATCAAATCAAATCAAATCGAATGCAACAAAACAACATCACATCATTACTCAAAACAATATTGTCACAGAACATTCCTGAAAATGAAAGCTCAATTAAGCACATAGTACACATGAAACACATTCCTGCAGCATAACACAACAACAAAACAAATGATTTGCAGTTCCCAAAACATAACTCAAAATTTAAATTACACCCACAATAATAATACACTTTTAATTTAGCAGAGACATTCATATCACACATTCCTAAAAGCAAAGCTTAATTAAGTATCACAAACTCAGACTTTACAGTCTATAAGGACCCACAGGATCATAGTAAGGGTAAAGGCGTGACACATGAACACTCTGATGTTTGGTACGGAGAGCATGAGGTCGACCAACAAGGTAGGTAACAGGAGTGATCTGTCGGATAATTTCAAAAGGGCCAAAATATCTATGTAGCAACTTTGTACATTTACCTTTCTTCCTAATGGGAGTGAAAACTTTAACTAATTGACCCACATTATAAACCACATCTCTATGTTTAGCATCAAATGCTTCTTTCTGCTTCACCTGCTGCTTTGTAATGTTAGCAACAGCAACCTCCCGTGCCTTCTGAATCTCTTGCAATGTCTGTCTCACAAAAAGGTCATTAGACGTAGCTTGTAACTGAACCTGGTTAGGTAAAGAAGGTTCTCGACCATATATCAAGAAAAAGGGTGACAATTTAGTAGACTCTTGAACACTCCAGTTATATGAAAAGATGACATAGGGCAATATTCAGTCCCGATTCTTCTGATTATTATCCACAAAATGGCTGAGCATATTTAAGAGGGTTTGGTTAAATCTTTCAGTAAGTCCGTTGCAAGCTGGATGATAAGCACTGGTGAAATTGGAAGACACTGATAAAGATCTCAACAATTCTTGTGTCACCTCACTTAAGAAAACTGAGCCACGATCAGATAACAAGGCAGCAGGGGCTCCATGCTTACAGATGATGTTATGCAAAATAAATTTAGCAACTTGAGGGATTGTTGCTGAAGAAAGCGACGCAGACTCGACCCAGCGAGAAGCATACTCGGTCGCAACGACAACATATTTGTGTCCAGAATTTGAGCGTGGGAGGGGCCCAAGCAAATCAATACCCCACCGCTCGCCTACATATGTAACCGGAATTGGTTGTAATAAGCCTGCTGGTTTCTGATTCTTCGGTCCTTTTCTTGTTTGACAGCTGGGACAGGTTCGTACAAAATGTTCAATATCTTTCTTCATACCAATCCAGTAATACCTGGAGTGAATTTTGGCAAATGTTTTTGAGAATCCTAAGTGGCCTGAAAGAGGATCATCATGACATGAAGAAAGAATTTCATGTTTTAGAGCTTCTGGAATAACCAGCAGATGGAGAGGGCCAGTGGAGCCAGCATTTTTACGATAAAGAACACCTGATTTGAGTGTGTAGTTGGAAACTTGTCTCTGAAGCTTAGCAGGGGCCGACGGAGGATCATGGAGGGCATTAATAAGCTCAAGTAACCCAGTATCTTTCTTCTGGTGATCAGCAACTTCAACTGATGACAGCAAACATGTGGGGAGTTCTTCAAGCTGTTCAAGATCACTTTCTGTAGGTTGTAACACAGGGAATCTCGATAGAGTATCAGCATCATGATGTTTCTTGCCAGATTTATAAGAAATGGTATAATCAAACTCTTGCAATTTCAAACTCCATCGTGCCAAACGCCCAGTCAAATCTTTCAAATTATTTAAATAACAAAGGGAGTGATGATCAGATACAATATGAACCTTGTAGCCATAAACAAAACTGCGGAAGTGGGTAAGTCCAAACAGGATGGCCAACAATTCCAACTCAGGAACACTGTAATTACGTTCACATTCAGATATTGTCCTCGAAGCATAGCCCACTGGTTTCAACACATTATCAATCTTCTGATACAACACTGAGGCAACCCCTAATCCACTGGCATCAGAGTGTAGTTCGGTATAAGCACCAGGAGTATAGTGAGCTAAGACAGGGGCCGAAACTAATAAGTCCTTCAAATTTTGAAATGCAGTTTGCTGATCAGATCCCCATATAAAACTTTGATTCTTCCTAGTCAACTGAATTAGAGGTTGAGCAATATTAGCATAGTCCTTGATGAATTTCCTGTAAAAATTAAACAATCCCAAAACTTTTCTCACATCTCGAACATTTTTAGGACGAGGCAAATTTTGAATGGAAACAACTTTGTCAGAATCAAGTGAAATGCCATCTTTAGAAACTTCAAAGCCTAAGCGTTTGATCTTTTGCATGGCGAAGAAACATTTTTCTGGTTTAAGTTTAAACTTGTGGTGATCCAGACGTTGAAAAACAGCCTCAAGATTTTGTAACACTTCCTCAAAGGTTTTAGCAAAAACAACAATGTCATCCAGATATGCAATAACCTTTTTAAAATTCAAATCGCCTAACAACTTGTCTGCAATGTAACTGAAAAACCTAGGGGCATTTGCCAACCCAAAACTAAAGCGTGTAAATTGATATTGACCCTGAAAAGTGACAAAAGAGGTGTACTTCTGGCTATCCTCTGCAATAGGTACCTGAAAGTATGCTGACAGTAAATCTAATGAGACAAACCATACGCCAAGTTGGCGTCAGTAACGCCATATCCCTTCCAATGACACACTGTTTCGCCCCTACTCAGACAAACTGCCCTCTCTGACCTTGGTAACCAGAGAGCGTCTTAACAAGACTATCTGTGCACATGCCACATCCTTGTGGTATTGCTAGTACACTTTGTAGTAATTGTTGACACAGAATATCCAGCAACCTTGTGTTATTGTTGTTTAGTTTGTAGTAATTACTGACACAGGATATCCTCTAACCATGTAGTATGGCTAGTGTACTTTGTAGTAGTTAGTGACACAGAATATCCCACAATCTTGTAGTATTGCTAGTGTACTTTGCAGTATTAAGCAACACAGGATATCTAAAACCCTAGTAGTATTGATAGTGTTTTTGTAGTAATTACTGACAAGGAATATTCAATAACCTTGTAGTACTGCTAGTGTACTTTGTAGTAATAAGTGACACAGAATATCTAGCAACCTTGTATATTGCTTGTCTACTTTATAATAATCACTGACAGAATATCCATCAACCTTGTAGTATTGCTTGTCTACTTTATAGTAATTACTGACACAGAATATCCACCAACCTTGTAGTATTGCTTGTCTACTTTATAATAATCACTGACAGAATATCAACCAACCTTGTAGTATTGCTAGTGACTATGTAGTAATTAGCGACACAGAATATCCATCAAACTTGTAGTATTGCTTGTCTACTTTATAATAATCACTGACAGAATATCCACCAACCTTGTAGTATTGCTAGTGTATTATATAGTAATTAGCGACACAGAATATCCACCAACCTTGTAGTATTGCTTGTCTACTTTATAATAATCACTGACAGAATATCCACCAACCTTGTAGTATTGCTAGTGTATTATATAGTAATTAGCGACACAGAATATCCACCAACCTTGTAGTATTGCTTGTCTACTTTATAATAATCACTGACAGAATATCCACCAAACTTGTAGTATTGCTATTGTACTATCTAGTAATTAGCAACACAGAATATCCACCACCTTTGTAGTACTGCTTGTCTACTTTATAATAAGCACCGACAGAATATCCAACAACCTTGTAGTATTGACTGTCTACTTTATAATAATCACTGACAGAATATCCACCAACCTTGTAGTATTGCTAGTGTACTATGTAGTAATTAGCGACACAGAATATCCACCAACTTTATACTATTGCTTGTCTACTTTATAATAATCAATGACAGAATATCCACCAACCTTGTAGTATTGCTAGTGTACTATGTAGTAATTAGCGACACAGAATATCCACCAACCTTATACTATTGCTTGTCTACTTTATAATAATCTCTGACAGAATATCCACCAACCTTGTAGTATTGCTAGTGTACTATGTAGTAATTAGCGACACAGAATATCCACCAACCTTATACTATTGCTTGTCTACTTTATAATAATCTCTGACAGAATATCCACCAACCTTGTAGTATTGCTAGTGTACTACGTAGTAATTAGCGATACACAATATCCACCAACCTTATACTATTGCTTGTCTACTTTATAATAATCTCTGACAGAATATCCACCAACCTTGTAGCACTGCTAGTGTACTATGTAGTAATTAGCGATACACAATATCCACCAACCTTATACTATTGCTTGTCTACTTTATAATAATCTCTGACAGAATATCCACCAACCTTGTAGTATTGCTAGTGTACTATGTAGTAATTAGCGATACACAATATCCACCAACCTTATACTATTGCTTGTCTACTTTATAATAATCTCTGACAGAATATCCACCAACCTTGTAGTATTGCTAGTGTACTTTGTAGTAATTAGCGACACAGAATATCTAGAAACCTTGTGATATTGCTAGTCGATTTTGTAGTAAAAAACTGACATTCTATATCCAGTAACTTTGTGATATGGCTAGTCTACTTTGTAGTAATTTCTGAAATTCTATATCCAGTAACTTTGTGATATTGCTAGTCTACCTTGTAGTAATTACTGACTTTCTATATCCAGTAATTTTGCGATATGGCTAGTCTACTTTGTATTAATTTCTGACATTCTATATCCAGCAACTTTTTGATATTGCTAGTCTACTTTGTATTAATTTCTGACATTCTATATCCAGGAACTTTGCGATATGGCTAGTCTACTTTGTAGTAATTTCTGACATTCTATATCCAGTAACTTTGCGATATGGCTAGTCTACTTTGTATTAATTTCTGACATTCTATATCCAGTAACTTTGCGATATGGCTAGTCTACTTTGTAGTAATTTTTGACATTCTATATCCAGTAACTTTGCAATATGGCTAGTCTACTTTGGAGTAATTTCTAAAATTCTATATCCAGTAACTTTGCGATATGGCTAGTCTACTTTGTATTAATTTCTGACATTCTATATCCAGTAACTTTGCGATATCGCTAGTCTACTTTGTAGTAATTTTTGACATTCTATATCCAGTAACTTTGTGCTATTGCTAGTCTAGTTTGTAGTAATTACTGACATTCTATATGCAGTAGCTTTGTGATATTGCTATTGTACTTTGTAGTAATTACTGACATTCTGTGTACAGTAACCGTGTGATATTGCTAGTCTACTTTTTAGTAATTACTGGCATTCTATATCCAGTAACTTTGTGATATTGCTAGTGTACTTTGTAGTAATTACTGACACAGAATATCTATAACCTTGTGATATTGCTAGTCGATTTTGTAGTAATTACTGACATTCTATATCCAGGAACTTTGCGATATTGCTAGTCTACTTTGTAGTAATTACTGACATTACATATCCAGTAACTTTGTGATGTTTCTAGTGTACTTTGTAGTAATTACTGACATTCCATATCCAGTAACCTTGTGATATTGCTAGTGTAGTTTGTAGTAATTACTGACACAGAATATCTATAACCTTGTGATATTGCTAGTGTACTTTGTAGTAATTACTGACACAGAATATCTATAACCTTGTGATATTGCTAGTGTACTTTGTAGTAATTACTGACATTCCATATCCAGGAACTTTGTGATATTGCTAGTGTACTTTGTAGTAATTACTGACATTCCATATCCAGTAACCTTGTGATATTGCTAGTGTACTTTGTAGTAATTACTGACATTCCATATCCAGTAACCTTGTGATATTGCTAGTGCACTTTGTAGTAATTACTGGCATTCTATATCCAGTAACTTTGTGATATTGCTAGTGTACTTTGTAGTAATTACTGGCATTCTATATCCAGTAACTTTGTGATATTGCTAGTGCACTTTGTAGTAATTACTGGCATTCTATATCCAGTAACCTTGTGATATTGCTAGTGCACTTTGTAGTAATTACTGGCATTCTATATCCAGTAACTTTGTGATATTGCTAGTGTACTTTGTAGTAATTACTGGCATTCTGTATCCAGTAACTTTGTGATATTGCTAGTGTACTTTGTAGTAATTACTGACACAGAATATCTATAACCTTGTGATATTGCTAGTCGATTTTGTAGTAGTTACTGACATTCTATATCCAGGAACTTTGCGATATTGCTAGTGTACTTTGTAGTAATTACTGACATTCTATATCCAGGAACTTTGTGATATTGCTAGTGTACTTTGTAGTAATTACTGACATTCCATATCCAGTAACTTTGTGATATTGCTAGTGTACTTTGTAGTAATTACTGACATTCCATATCCAGTAACCTTGTGATATTGCTAGTGTACTTTGTAGTAATTACTGACATTCCATATCCAGTAACCTTGTGATATTGCTAGTGTACTTTGTAGTAATTACTGACACAGAATATCTATAACCTTGTGATATTGCTAGTGTACTTTGTAGTAATTACTGACATTCCATATCCAGTAACCTTGTGATATTGCTAGTGTACTTTGTAGTAATTACTGACATTCCATATCCAGGAACTTTGTAATATTGCTAGTGTACTTTGTAGTAATTACTGACATTCTATATCCAGGAACTTTGTGATATTGCTAGTGTACTTTGTAGTAATTACTGACACAGAATATCTATAACCTTGTGATATTGCTAGTGTACTTTGTAGTAATTACTGACACAGAATATCTATAACCTTGTGTTATTGCTAGTGTACTTTGTAGTAATTACTGACATTCCATATCCAGTAACCTTGTGATATTGCTAGTGTACTTTGTAGTAATTACTGACATTCCATATCCAGGAACTTTGTAATATTGCTAGTGTACTTTGTAGTAATTACTGACATTCTATATCCAGGAACTTTGTAATATTGCTAGTGTACTTTGTAGTAATTACTGACATTCCATATCCAGGAACTTTGTAATATTGCTAGTGTACTTTGTAGTAATTACTGACATTCCATATCCAGTAACTTTGTGATGTTTCTAGTGTACTTTGTAGTAATTACTGACATTCCATATCCAGTAACTTTGTGATGTTTCTAGTGTACTTTGTAGTAATTACTGACACAGAATAATTAGTAACCCTGTGATATTTGTAGTCGATTTGTTAGTAAATACTGACATTGTATATCCAGTAACGTGTGATATTGTCGTGACCTCTTTACAAACTAGCTCAATGGGGTAGAGCGATGAGGTTTCCGAGGATCTTAAAGTTAATAATTCACATTTACGAGGTCAGACGGGGGACGCAGCTGAGAGAAATTATAAAAAATATTAGAAAGATCCTAACAGAAATATTATCTCATGGTGTGGATGAGGTCAGGGATCTATCTACTATAATAATTTACATTAAATGGAAGTGGATGGAAACTACATTTATTAATAAAAGGGGATTTCATTACCTCCTTGCTTCCTTGTCATTTGGTGAGGACGCCATACTGTTTGTATGGGCAGCGCGGACACTAACAACTTGCCTCGAACAGTAACTAGCCTCGACTGACTGAACTCCGCGCTAACTCGCCGTGGTAACGCTATGCTAACTGGCTTACCCCCTCCACTCTTGCGCAATACCCGACCTGGGTCCCCAGGTCACATACGCAATAATACACGTACGTCACATCTCCCCCTGGCTATCCAGATCGACGTCCTCGTCGACACAAGAAGGATTTTTTGTGGTTCATGTGTAGACAAATTACAAAGACAGAAAGACAGAAAAAATATGACATACTTTTAAAAAATTAACAGTAACTGGGTATTTAAAAAGGTAATATGGAGCAGAAATGTCTCTCAGAGAAGAAGTTAAAAACAACATTGTGAACATGTGACAATAATGCAAACATTATGGAGTCTCGAGTGCCACCGACGATTTAGTTTAAGACATATTGCCTAAGTATGAGTACCCCGCACACGCACACTACACCGTACTGCCACTGTTACATGCACACTACACTGCACCTGGTTGTTCCGACGTAACTGTTTGTGGGTTGAATTTCCACATCACCCACAACGACGAACTTTCAGCTGTAAAGTGTTTCTGGTATTGTAAGTCGCTGAAGATGTGGGGGGAGCAATCGCTGGCTTGGACTGCCCCCCAAAATAGTGGCTTCTTATGCCACTGCAGTGTAGTGGATGAAAGACAGCTCTCCTCTGGTGTATCTGGAACCTCTGGCGTGTCTGTAGAGCGGGGTTATCCCTCCGGACACCCGAGCTCCGGAATCAGCAAAATCACTATAGCATAAATCACAGAAGGATAGAAATTGTGCTCCAGAAGATCATCATAAATAAAAAACAAGTAGTGTGTCATTTACAGTAATAAGATTTGAAAATGCCAAAAAGTTTACAAACAATCAATTTTTAGTGTTGGGCAAAGAAAGAAAAAAAATGACTACACATTGACATTAAAATTGAATTTTAGAAGGGGTTACCATCCTAAATTTAACAAAAACTGCTTTAGAATCCAAATACAGAGACATAAAAGGGCCAGAATACATAAACATTATATCACTTACATTCATTGTTTACATACAATAACACAACACAAATATAGTAACTTATTTGGGATCCCAATATTATTTTTGACCAGCTGGTACTACTAATGAGGAAAAGATATAAGTGCACTTACAATACATTCATACATGACAATGAAATGGAATCATTCATACTGACCATGGCCCAAATAATACACAACATTCACTGGAATAACTAACCAAAACTACTATGTGCATTGCTACAGACTTCAAAAATAAATCCACATTACATACGTCAAACTACACCTCATTACATTCTTTCAACTACAAAACTCATGCTTTACTGTCAAATATATAATCTCCTCTACATTACTATCTCATCCACCTCATTATTATCATCATCATCTTAGTTTTCAACTTTTTCGTATACAGTAATTACTGAGAAAATAAAATATCTTCACTGACGTGTCTCATTCAACTGGCTGCAAAATCAAGAATACCTGATGTAGGCATAGACTAAAGAAATCACATTAACATTTCAGGAATGACACAAATAACATAGCATTATACTGTTGCATCCACATCCTCCGAATCAAAATTAAGCTGGAAAATAGATAGTATTACAACTCGTTATATAAGATGGTACTAAACTTGTTGCATAAACACAAAAAAATTATTCTCATTGCATTTACTGCATTACATTTACTCTCTCGTGTGAATACATCACACACGCTATACTGGGCACGTTTCAGCAACACCAATAAGCAAAATCTCTCGTCATCACATCGAATCTCCAGGTACATGTAGCCCTCCTGAAAACTCAAACATTTACACTTCAACCATCGGGGTTACACTTTGGCACTTCCACCGAAGCTGACATCAACTCATCTCATCTCTCACACTACCACCATCGGGGTTACTCTTTGGCACTTCCACCGAGGCAAATCTCACATATACTACTCACATAACCTCACTAACATACACACACACAATTCATGCAACAATTTTCTGCAAAGAAAAAGATCACAGCATCATAATAAAACCCAAAATCAAACCAAATCAAACGAATGCAACAAAACAAAGCACATCATAACCAAAACAATACTGCCATATAACATTCCTGAAAATCAAAGCTTAATTAGGCACACAGTACAGATAAAACACATACACAGCAGCATAACATGACAAACCAAATAATTTCCAATGCCCAAAACAGAATTCAAAATTTTAGTTACATAAAATGGTGATAAACTTTCAATTTAGCAGAGACATACATAGCACGCATTAATCCTGAAAAGCAAAGCTTAATTAAGCATTAGTCAGTGAAATAAAACTTTAGCATACCTGTCTGATTTGTGAAACTTTTCATTTGTTCAAACTTTAGCACACACAATGTTCACATACTTACAGGTTTCTTTTTCTTTTCTTTTTACCACAAAATTCCAGTGCAACTTTCCAAAATCTGGTAACACACATATAGCTGATCCATCAACATCCAAGTCCTACTGGTCCATATTGGAGGCATATTAAACCTATTTAGGTGAAGATACTGGCACAGCTGGTGGTAGCTGAAACGTTTACTTAAATTAGTCATTTTGAACTACTTTCCCCCAAAAATATTCATTGCGTAACTAAATAAACCAAACATGGCACCGGTGAAGCAAAATTATTATTATTATTATTATTATTATTATTATTATTATTATTATTATTATTATTATTATTATTATTAATATTATTATTATTACCCCTATGCGTACCAAGAGCGTACAATGCACAAATATGAATTTTTAATATATATGCTCTTGACTTCTTTCGTTTTATTATTTCAAACAGATGCGTCTCTTTATACATACGCAACTTTAAACACGCAACACGCGAACTTTAAAATATTTGCTTCACATTCGAGTCGTTAACAAATTACAAGATCACGCAATCAATGACGCAACGTTACGTACACCAGCTAACACACGCAACTATATTATCAAAGTTACAAAATATAAGTACATTTTACAGAATTCACAAAATAAGTAATTTAGAATGCACAGCTACCCAAACAATTTATCACCGAAACAGAATTTAGCAGAAGTGAAGGCAAGGTAAGGGGAAAAATGGAGCCAAAAGTTTTACCGCTACGCCACCGACAGACAATGCAAACAAAATTAAAAGTGAGCTTGAAATTAAAATACAAACATGGGACTTTCAAGAAACAATGCAAGAGGAATTTAGAAGAGAAAACCACAAATTACAGAACCAAAACCCTTACCCTTAAGCCACCAAAAAAAATACATTTTCTAACGAACACGTGGAGGACCAAAAACGCTACATTTTAGAGAAGAAAAAAAATTTACAGTTCAAAATCTCAAAATACCCGGCCCTCCACGAAATGTCGTGACCTCTTTACAAACTAGCTCAATGGGGGGTAGAGCGATGAGGTTACCGAGGATCTTAAAGTTAATAATTCACATTTACAGGGTCAGACGGGGGACGCAGCTGAAAGAAATTATAAAAAAATATATTAGAAAGTTCCTAACAGAAATATTATCCCATGGTGTGGATGAGGGAAGGGATCTATCTACTATAATAATTTATATTAAATGGAAATGGATGGCAACTACATTTATTAATAAAACGGGATTACATTACCCCCTTG
This sequence comes from Deroplatys truncata, assembly GCA_030765065.1. Lineage (NCBI taxonomy): Eukaryota > Metazoa > Arthropoda > Insecta > Mantodea > Mantidae > Deroplatys > Deroplatys truncata. The sequence continues at coordinate 332,833,444 of CM060975.1, read as the reverse complement.
CTTCCTTGTCTGTTGGTGAGGACGCCATACTGTTGGTATGGGCAGCGCGCAGACACTAACAACTTGCCCCGAACAGTAACTAGCCTCGACTGACTGAACCCCACGCTAACTCGGCGTGGTAACGCTACGCTAACTGGCTTATCCCCTCCACTCTTGCGCAATACCCGATCTGGGCCGCCAGGTCACATACGCAATAATACTCGTACGTCACAATATTGCTAGTCTATTTTGTAGTAATTACTGACATTCTATATCCAGTAACCGTGTGATATTGCTGTCTAGTTTGTTGTAATTTTTGACCTAGTATACCCAGTAACCTTGTGATATTGCTAGTCGATTTTGTAATAATTACTGACATTCTATACCCAGTAACTTTGTGATATTGCTGTCTAGTTTGTTGTAATTTTTGACCTAGTATATCCAGCAACCTTATAGAATTGCTACTGTACTTTGTAATAATTACTGACACAGAATATCTAGTAACCTTGTGATATTGCTAGTCGATTTTGTAATAATTACTGACATTCTATACCCAGTAACTTTGTGATATTGCTAGTCTACTTTGTAATAATTACTGACATTCTATACCCAGTAACTTTGTGATATTGCTAGTCTACTTTGTAATAATTACTGACATTCTATATCCAGTAACCGTGTGATATTGCTGTCTAGTTTGTTGTAATTTTTGACCTAGTGTATCCAGCAACCTTGTAGAATTGCTGGTGTACTTTGTAGTAATTACTGACACAGAATATTTAGTAACCTTGAGATATTGCTAGTCGATTTTGTGATAATTACTGACATTCTATAGTAACCGTGTGATATTGCTAGTCTACATTGTAATAATTACCGACATTCTATACACAGTAACTTTGCGATATTGTTGTCTAGTTTGTTGTAATTTTTGACCTAGTATATCCAGCAACCTTGTAGAATTGCTAGTGTACTTTGTAGTAATTACTGGCATTCTATATCCAGTAACCGTGTGATATTGCTAGTTTACTTTGTAATAATTACTGACATTCTATACCCAGTAACTTTGTGATATTGCTGTCTAGTTTGTTGTAATTTTTGACCTAGTATATCCAGCAACCTTGTAGAATTGCTGGTGTACTTTGTAGTAATTACTGACACAGAATATCTAGTAACCTTGTGATATTGCTAGTCGATTTTGTAATAATTACTGACATTCTATATCCAATAACTTTGTGATATTGCTGTCTAGTTTATTGTAATTTTTGACCTAGTCTATCTAGCAACCTTGTAGAATTGCTGGTGTACTTTGTAGTAATTACTGACACAGAATATGCAGCAATCCTGCAGTATTGCTTGTGTACTTGGTAGTAATAGAAAGCGACCCTGTATTTATGGTAGCTTAAAATTAACTGGTATCATGCGGATGGTGTTGGTACTGTACAACACAGCTTTGTGTTTTCACTGAAAATGGATATAATTTTGAAGGGAAAGCGCAACGCTAATTAAAAAGCAATGCTACAGCGTAGCCCTAGAGAATACATCTCGCTCTGCCAGTGTTGCGTAGCAGAAGCAATTAGTGTCTGGTTAACCAGCAGGGGTTAGCTCGAGTACCACGTGACTGACTCACACAAGTATGTCGACAGTTTTCAGAATACGAATACATCTTGTTGGAATTGAACTTTTAATGCAGCTCTTTCAGTTTTGTTTACATCCCCTCAAAATTATTTCTTAGCCACTTTGAGTCATGGGCTTTATATAGTGGCTTGCCATAGAAGACGCATATGGTGTAGTTTCTGTAACAGCGAAATTATAGAGCCATTATTCGAACGAAGTATATATGTGTGTGTGTGTGTGTGTGTGTTTGTATGCAAAAATACCCAACTATTGTCAATTTAGTTGTTCCGGTATCTTGACAAGTGGGCGTAATGAATTAGAGAGGCACTGTTTTGATTCCAGAGTCATGACTTGAGACCCTTTTGTCCAGTGTACGAATTGCATGTGTAATAGTTGCGTTGGTGTTCTAACAACTTCTCATGTTTGTGTAACAAGAGCAAGTATTGTATTATACGCAAAAACTGGATACCTAGATTTCACTGCAAACACATGTTTCGATATTTTACCGGAAATATATGTTTGCAGATTTCACTGGAAACACATGTTTTTATATTTTACCGGAAATACATGTTTGCAGATTTCACTGGAAACACATGTTTTTATAGTTTACCGGAAATACATGTTTGCAGATTTCACTGGAAACACATGTTTTTATATTTTACCGGAAATACATGTTTGCAGATTTCACCGGAAACATATTTTTTACTTATTTCACCGGAAGAACATGTTTTCCGATTTCTTCGGAAATGCATGTTTTGTTATTTCATCGGAAATGCTTGTTTTGTTATTTCATCGGAAATGCTTGTTTTGTTATTTCACCGGAAATGCATGTTTTGTTATTTCACCGGAAATACATGTTTTGTTTTTTCACCGGAAATGCATGTTTTGTTATTTCACCGGAAATACATGTTTTGTTATTTCACCGGAAATACATGTTTTGTTATTTCACCGGAAATGCATGTTCTGTTATTTCACCGGAAATACACATTTTCAACATCACTGGAAATATACGACTTGAATTTCAACAGAAACACACTTTTTGATATTTTTCCGAGTCCAAAACAAGGATGTAATATCCGCGCGTGTGTTTTTTTGAAGAGTGTAAGTGAAAAACGAAAAATCGGTTAGGTAGCAACTTCCAAGTATACGACACCAAGAAACTCCCAGCCCACCACCCAAACTATTCTTTACATGGTGAATCTTTCGTTATTTCTTATTTTCACAAAAACGGAATGAACGGTTTTGATTAAAATGACAGTTACATCTGGGAAGTGCTCTACATTGTGAATGACTTTTGTATGATATTACCACACAAAGTATGTATATCTCGTAAAAACGCTTAGTTTATATCGAATAAAATTTGTTGTCATGTTAATCATTTCCAGGATATTCCACGTTATTGGTTTGAATTTTAAAATACTCCCACTATTCGTTTATTGTACAGAGCATCAAATCACTAGATGCGTGATCGCAGTAACAATAACAACTGCAGCAGAAGAGGAACTGGGTTATTGCGGTCCTACCAACATAAAAACAACCAGGCTAAGGTCCAACCGCAGGACATCGCCTGCAGACCGAAATGTTCACCAACCATGTCGCCTAGAGGAAGAGTCGAACTCCGCCCTTCTCACACTCCATAACAAGACATCCGTTAGAGGCAAGCAGTTGCGATTTTGCATGCTAGAAATCGATTTACTTGAAATGTATCGAGACATCGATCAGAGATCTTGCCGTCGATAAGAGCAGTTGCACGCCTGAGCGACCGCACTGTGGTGATAATGGTTATTACATTACTATACGTTAATCTGTAGATAAGAAAATTGCTGTTGCCAATATTACATGAACTATAACAATCGGCACGTCATATATAACAATGCGTATGAAGATTATACTGCACGAAATTCCAATTGTTTAACGCTTGTTTACTGTACAGCTTCAGACAAAAAAAACACGCCAAGTCAGACGTAAGGGCTAAAGGGAGGATTTTGTTTGGTGCACAATTCGGTAGGAAGTTGATTATAAAGGTAGTAAGACAAACCGTAGTTACATTGTTGATACAGGAAGCAGAGCAAGACCGCACATGAGCCATTGTTGCATAGAGTGGATGAGTAGTCGTGGATTTGGGCGCACGATTATCCTCGGGATATACCTATCCACTCATCTGACTTGACAGTTGCGGAAGTTTTGGAAAAGCGTACGGACAGACAGTGTCGCGAAGTAACCTAGCATTTGGGTCTGATCAAACAAGGCTTCTTGTAAACACCTGAATTAGCTTCAGCCCACGGCCGACCGACGTGCTCGCTATTTAATTTAATCGCTTTCCCGATAAAACACTGCTATTTGTGGGAGGTGTGGTTTTCCAAAAACTATACGTGATGGATGCCACGGAATTTCACGAAAAATGCTACCGCCGTATAGCAATTACTCGCGATTCACGCCTGCCTTAGTGTGCAACAATGTGTTTAGATCTTCACTTGCGGCATTGTTGCACGTAGGAGGATCGCATCTCACTGTTTACTTTGGTTTTTTGTGAGAGAGCGTTGCATTGCCTGATTGGCCTAAATTATCGGGTGCAGGTAACTCGAAGCGGCGGCCGATTAGTGCGAGGGTTAATCTTTTATATACATATCGTGACAAAGTAATGTAGCTACTTCCTTGTGTCAAAGGCACTGAACTTGACTGTACTAAGGTAACTACCACGTGTTTACCTGTTCGTCACGAAAATTGCATGTGTGCGCACGAGTTGTTTGAGCAGAAATTAATGACGAAGAAGACGATGTCATTTCATTTGGACTTTATCGCGATCCTTGTTGTATTTGCCCCAAGGGAACGCGGGTTCAACCCTCTGTGCACGAAGTCGAACGAGGGTAGAATTTCTGTACCACACAGGAAGCATCTTGTACATGCGATAAATAATTCGATGACTTGTATACAAAACTCGGTATGCTACATCAAAAGGCTTGAGATCGAGTCTCTGGAGTCCCACCGCGCAGAGAGATCACTATCAGTACGCGGACAAATTTCGGATAATGTTTGCGCAGCAGGAAGGAAAAACCTTGCTCAACATTAAGTGCAAAATCTTGTCACTACTTAGCCTGGTGTCGCTGCTACCACCCACAGTCATTCCAATCACAACTCTTCGCCTTCATCACCTCAAGAAATTTAAGAGGACGAGGTTTTTATTTCAACATGGCGCTAGTTATTATTTGGCCGTCTATTGTTTTAGTCAATCTTCAAACGCAAAGAAGGGAACATCCACGTGCAAGGGCTTTCCCGAGATCGCGGGTTTGAATTCGGCGGAGGGCGATGGTTTTTTTCGGGTGCAAAAATCCTTAGCATGGCTTCCTTCGGAAGGGAAGTAAAGCCGGTGGTCCCGTGTCGTAGATTTACGGCACGTAAAAGAACCTCAAGCCTGATAAAGAGGCCTCTGAGCAAAATTACCGGTATTTCACGCCCAATATAGAATGGGGCGCTAAGGACCACAGCAGTTAAAGAGCGTTCATAAATAAAACTCAATTTAATATTAATTTTAACGAGTTTCTGAACCTGACGATTCGATTGTCAAGTGTTAGGTCCTACAGCATTCTTGTCAACAAATACGCAACGTAACCCGTGCTTGTCCATGCACACAGACCTAGCTACGTTAGACATCGGAGATATTGCAAGCATGTAACTTTGTGAAATGACCTAATATCATAGGGGAGGGGTTGTAAACAAACATTAGGGCTAGCATGCAATTTTCGGTGACACCTAAAGCGTCCTCCAGACTTTAGTGTAAGGGGTTGAAATTATGAGTAGGGGTAATTCCTGAAAGTTGTAAGGTAATTGAAGTGCAAGGAATGTAATCCTATTTAAGGGTAACGGTACTTTTACCGACATATTGAAACAAAATAATTAAAGTTTAAAGTTAACTTTGGCTCAATCAGCCAAATGCCAACCCCCTGATAAAACATTACATTGATCTACACCGAAAGTGCTATAACATGTAACGACTTTCAGGAAATGTCTGTGTTATGCAATGATAAAGTAACTGGTGTAAAACCGTGGGAGGAAACAGATACATAAGTCTCGATCAACACAGTGTAGCAGGGCACACTGGGCCCCAAGTTATCACCTTGTAGTGTAATGTCTGTGTTGATGATGAAGTAACTGTTGTAAAACCGTGGGAGGAAACAGATGCATAAATCTCGGTGAACACTGTGTGGCAGGGCATACCGGGTCCCAAGTTATCAACTTGTAGTGTAAAGTCTGTGTTACTGATGAAGCAACGGCTGTAAAACTGTGGGAGGAAACGGATATATAAAGATCGGAGAACACGTTGAGTTAGCAAGGCACACCGGGTCCCAAGTTATCACCCTGTGATGTAATGTCAGTGTTACTGATGAAGTAACTGCGGTAAAACCGTGGGAGGAAACAGATACATAAACCTCGGAGAACACGTTGTGTTAGCAAGGCACACCGGGTCCCGAGTTATCACCCTGTGATTTAATGTCAGTGTTACTGATGAAGTAACTTCTATAAAACTGCGGGAGGAAACATATACATAAATATCGGTAAACACTGTGTAGCAGGGCACACCGGGCCCCTGTTATCATCTTGTAGTGTAATGTCTGTGTTACTGATTAAGCAACTGCTGTAAAACCGTGTGAGGAAACACATACATAAATCTCGGAGAACACGTTGTATTACCAAGGCACACTGGGTCCCGAGTTATCACCCTGTAATGTAATGTCTGTGTTACTGATGAAGTAACAGCTGTAAAACCGTGGGAGGAAACAGACACATAAAGCTCGGAGAACACGTTGTGTTAGCAGGGCACACCGGACCCCAAGTTATCACCTTGTAGTGTAATGGCTGTGTTACCGATGAAGTAACTGGTGTAAAATTGTGCGAGGAAACAGATACATAAGTCCCGGTGAACACTGTGTAGCAGGGCACACCGGGCCCCAAGTTATCACATTGTAGCGTAATGTCTGTGTTACTGATGAAGGAACTGCTGTAAAACCGTGGGAGGAAACAGATACATAGGTCTCGGTGAACACGTTGTGTTCGCAAGGCACACTGGGTCCCAGGTTATCACCTTGTAGTGTAATGTCTGTGTTACTGACGAAGTAACTGCTGTCAAACTGCGGGAGGAAACAGAAACATAAGTCTCGGTGAACACTGTGTAGCAAGGCATACCGAGAGCCACGTTATCACCTTGTAATGTAATGGCTGTGTTACTGATGAAGTAACTGCTGTAAAACTGCGGGAGGAAACAGATACATAAAGCTCGGAGTACACGTTGTGTTAGCACGGCACACCGGATCCCTGTTATCACCTTGTAGTGTAATGTCTGTGTTACTGATGAAGTAACTGGTGTAACCGTGGGAGGAAACAGATACATAAAGCTCGGAGAACACGTGTTAACAAGGCACACCGGGCCCCAAGTTATCACCTTGTAGTGTAATGACTGTGTTACTGATGAAGTAACTGCTGTAAAACCATGGGAGGAAACAGATACATAAGTCTCGGTGAACACGTTGTGTTAGCAAGGCACACCGGGCCCCAAGTTATCACCTTGTTGTGTAATGGCTGTGTTACTGATGAAGTAACTGCTGTATAACCGTGGGAGGAAACAGATATATAAAGCTCGGAGTACACGTTGTGTTAACAAGGCACACTGGGCCCCAAGTTATCACCTTGTAGTGTAATGGCTGTGTTACTGATGAAGTAACTGCTGTAAAACTGTGGGAGGAAACAGATACATAAGTTTCGGTGAACACGTTGTGCTAGCAAGGTACACCGGGCCCCAAGTTATCATCTTGTAGTGTAATGGCTGTGTTACTGATGAAGTAACTGCTGTAAAACTGTGGGAGGAAACAGATACATAAGTTTCGGTGAACACGTTGTGCTAGCAAGGTACACCGGGCCCCAAGTTATCATCTTGTAGTGTAATGGCTGTGTTACTGATGAAGTAACTGCTGTAAAACTTTGGGAGGATACAGATACATAAGTTTCGGTGAACACGTTGCGTTAACAAGGCACACCGGGCCCCAAGTTATCATCTTGTAGTGTAATGACTGTGTTACTGATGAAGTAACTGCGGTAAAACCGAGGGAGGAAACGTATATGTAAGTCTCGGTGAACACGTTGTGTTAGCAAGGTTCACCGGATCCCTGTTATCTCCTTGTAGCTTGCCGTGAAACACCATCGCCATGAAGGTAAATAAAAGTTTTTAGATAGCTGTATTAGTGAGTGTATATATATATATATATATATATATATATATATATATATATATATGGGTTATATAATGTTTTAAAACAAATTTGCTTGAAATGTGGTGTATATGGTAGTCTGGTAAACATAGAGGATTGTTTCCTTGTATTAAAATAACGGAAGGGAAGACAACTGAAATGTAATGGTGATTTGCTGAATGGCTTCCGCGAGCTTGGGACTGTCGCCACCATCTTACCAATTGCTTACGTAATGCGCGCCTCGCTCTTTTTATTTGTTTGGTTTTTGCGATTACTTTATATTGAAAATGGTCTCTTAAGAAGGATGACGTAAGGATGTTGCCAACAAAGGCGATGTTGCGAGTCATGTCAAGTCCGTTACGCGCAAAACAATGGAGGGTTGAAAACAAATTGGGGGTCGGTTTCCATTTGGAGCCGGAAGTGGGTCGGAATGCACCTGACGAAGCGACGCCATATGACGGACGAGCGTGAGATAACGGTCATAGGTACGACACGGACGTAGTGGGGTGGCAATTAAGATGCAATGACCACAACTTGCGGGCGTGGTCGACGAGCGCATTGCTGTTTTGTGCTCGATTCGTTCCCGGCCATTTGCTGTCCAATTATGCTCGCTAGCCGACGGCTACCCTAACGAGCGTGAGATCGCGGGTTCATATCCCTGTTTGGGTTATCTAATCTGGATGTTGTCCAGCTTCCGCACGAGGAAAAAGAGAAAATAAGCAGGAAGGTTAAGAAAGGAAAGTTTTCTTTCTGCGAGTTTCGGTTGAGTGCATTTGCAGTATTTATGTTGGATATGCGTGCAGTGTGTCGTCTTTATGCTCAACAAGTCGAGTATTATATTGCACACTAACAGAACTGGATAGCGAGCAACTTTATTTGGAAATAAAGTCTAGTCTGGCCTGTGGTCATAAAGAAATTAAAAGGTGACGTGCACCAGACCCAAATCTGTGCACCTAGCTACGTTAATGTTGATCACATCTAAACAGTGTTTTCTTTTACTTATTCAATACGCGATTGTTCTTTATAAATTTCCATCGCATGAGACTTTTCACGTGAGATGGAATGTCATTTTTTAACAAATTATTTTCATGGTAAGTTTGATACGCAAGTTTATGACAGTTAATTTTCGCCTATAATTATGTCGAACAAATTTGTGAGAAAAATTTCAGTATATCGAGGATCTTTAAAGGACATCGGTCCTCCACAATGATATTAATACAGAGAGCCTCGGAATTAAGTGCAGATTGAACGTGTTTACGTGACTGTGTAATTGGGGCTTATATACGTTTTCAACAGTGCCAACTGCAGTAGAAATGATAAAAATAGCAGCCAAGTGGTCATGTTTGTGTGTCTTAGCATCACAATTCGTAATGACACTAATATGTGTATTGCATTCACTTTCTGTGTTTATTTTTGGTCTGATAAATAATATAAGTTTTGAACGGGTATGTAAAAATGTACAAGTGTTTGGCATTCGTAACCTAACAAAGATTATTTTCCAAAACCGTGTAAATTAGCATTGGCGTCTCCTCACATCATTCTTCAGTGGGTGTCTGAAATTTAAAATACTATAAACTCGATTACAGTTTTCACATTACAGCACGTCCCGGTTTAAGCTTTAAGTTCGGTGTATTCATTATTATCAGAATTGTTTTAAATCTAGATCTATTAATAAACTTTCATGCGCATTATTTGTAAAACAAGAATCAAAGAGGGGAAAAGAGGAGAATGGTGGTTTTTGGCTTTAGTAGTGGTTATAATGGATTACTTATCATCACTTTTATGTGTTAAGCATTGCTATTTCGTATTAGCGTTTTGCATCTTGCACCTTTCATGAAACAATAAATTAAGTGTTTCAAGTGACCTCAATCATATACAAAACTCTTAGCATAACAAGGAGGCAGAATATTGTTCTAAAATTTCTATTTGCTTAAAAACAATTATTTAAAGGATGAATAATTTTACTTGTTCATTTCCACTTTACATCCACCAACAAAAAATGTCGATGAAGGTCTTCTGCAAGTCATAGCACTGAGATTGTTGCAAACGTTCTTGCATTTACCTACAATTTGTTAAATATCCTGCCTTATCCGAAATTGTTTTTAATTTGGGACACTTTTATAATCATATACGTGCCTTTAGTTTCTGCACTATGTCTTCAGATGTACACTGTGTGTCTTTTTCTTCTTTCTTTATTTCTTTTGGGCAGTCCCATTCTAATTCTGAAGTGAGACAATAATGGTGACACAAACTAATATCGTTGACGACATGACACGATGGGCATGCGTGTGATATAATTTAACAATATCAATGATTTAATAATGTCACCCCATCCCCCTGAGATAAACTTCTTACACTTTACTATTTGTAAATGTAAACTTATGTGTAGAGATAGGAACATTTGGTTTTAAACTTCCCTGGAAGTTAGACAAACGTTCTTTAGCAAGGAATCATGTCACCACGGATCTTAAACAACAACGTCACATGTATGTCGCTTTAAGGTTTCCAAAAGTTTCAATGTTTTGCTTCTGCATCTCAGTATTTCAGGTGCAATAACTAATTTTATTAATACGTTTGCTCCAAGCAGATACTTGAAAAATGAACGTCTGTGTGTGAATTTACATAATTAAGCCAAAAGGAACTGCCCATATTTCCTGTGTTTAGGTTGGTCAATTAATTTTCGTTCACACGAGATAGAGTTATTTTTGAATACAACTTTTAATGACCTCTACTGCTCGCTGCAAACAATAACTACTTCTATAAACGCTTCTCTCTAGACACTGTAGCTGATACCACTTCAACACGGCGGCAGTTCGTAAAACATTAGCCAAGACTAGCAGAAAGGTTTATTCAAGGATAGCCTCAATACCATGAGATGTTATAAGTCCTGTCATACAGCATTGTTTTGGGCTATTTTAAACCACATAATTATCATTTGTAGAAGAGCAGGTCACATAGCTAACAGCGGTAACACTTGTCCCTTCTCATTTAGGGGAACGAACAGTCTGCGTAGCCTGCTCGGTAAAGCCACCCTTCTCTGTTTGCTAGAAATACGTATACAGTGTTAAGAGTCTGTCGCTCACATTATGCAAAAGAGAAACTAAACAATTTTCTTAGGGAAAGATTTTTGTTAACGAATTACCTTTAAACTAAACTGGATATTTCTTAATTAAGGGACATAAATAGTACTTGTTCATAAAATGGAACCAAACAGGACTTTTCCTGTTTTAGCAAGCCATGGAACACAGGATCCTACTGAAAACTAGTATTAGCTCAGACAAGATTCCACTCTGACGAGATCAAGCACGGCACTAAGAAACAGCATTGACATGAGTTGTGATAGAATATTGTAATGGATTGACAACATTTTGTCCAACAGGAGCAAGCATGTCACTAAGAGGCAGTATTGATATCAGCTGTGATAAAATACTGTAAGAGATTGACAATGTCCTGTCTAACAGGATCACGCCCGTCACTAAGAGGCAGTATTGATATCAGTTGTGATAAAATACTGTAATGGATTGGCAATGTCCCGTCTAACAGGATCACGCAGGTCACTAAAAGGCAGTATTGATATCAGCTGTGATAAAATACTGTAACGGAATTACAATGTCCTGTCTAACAGGATCACGCAGGTCACTAAGAGGCAGTATTGATATCAGCTGTGATAAAATACTGTAATGGATTGACAATGTCCTGTCTAACAGGATCACGCAGGTCACTAAGAGGCAGTATTGATATCAGCTGTGATAAAATACTGTAATGGATTGACAATGTCCCGTCTAACAGGATCACGCAGGTCACTAAGAGGCAGTATTGATATCAGCTGTGATAAAATACTGTAATGGATTGACAATGTCCCGTCTAACAGGATCACGCAGGTCACTAAGAGGCAGTATTGATATCAGCTGTGATAAAATACTGTAATGGATTGACAATGTCCCATCTAACAGGATCACGCAGGCCACTAAGAGGCAGTATTGATATCAGTTGTGATAAAATACTCTAACGGATTGATAATGTCCTGTCTAACAGGATCACGCAGGTCACTAAGAGGCAGTATTGATATCAGTTGTGATAAAATACTGTAACGGATTGACAATGTCCTGTCTAACAAGATCAAGCAGGTCACTAAGAGGCAGCATTGATATCAGTTGTGATAAAATGTTGTAATGCATTGACAATATTTTGTCTAACAGGTTCAAGCAGGTCCCTAGGAGTCAGTATTGACATCAGTTCAGATAAGATATTTTAATGGATTGACAATATTTTGTGTAACAGTACCAAACAGGTCACTAAAAGCACTATCTATATTTGTTGTCATAAAATATTGTAATAGATTGCAATACTCTGTCTAACAGGATCAAGCTCGTCACTAAGAGGCAGTATCTATATCAGTTGTCATAACATATTGTAATGGATTGACAATACTCTGTCTAACAGGATCAAGCACGTCACAGAAGGAAGTATTTATATCAGTTTTGATAGAATATTATAAAAGATTGACAATATCCTCTCTAGCAAGAGCAAGTACGTCACTAACAGGCAGTATTAATATCAGTTGTGATAAAATATTCTAATGTATTGACAACATCCTGTCTAACACGATCAATCACGTATCTAAAGGAAGTATTGTTATCAGTTGTCATAAAATATTATAATGGATTGACAATATTCTGTCTAACAGGAGCAAGCACGTCAATAAGGGACAGTATTCATATCAGTTGTGATAACATATTGTAATGGGTTGACAATATTCTGTCTAACAGGAGCAAGCACGTCAATAAGAGGCAGTTTTGATATCAGTTGTGATAACATATTATAATGGGTTGACAATAATCTGTCTAAAAGGAGCAAGCACGTCACTAAGAGGCAGTATTGATATCAGTTGTAATAAAATATTGTAATAAGTTGACAATATTCTGTCTAACAGGATCAAGCACGTCACTAAAGGCAGTACCTATATCAGTTGTGATAAAATATTGTAATGGCTTGACAATATTCTGTCTAACAGAATCAAGCACGTCACTAAGAGTCAGTATTGATATCAGTTGTGATAACATATTGTAATGGGTTGACAATATTCTGTCTAACTGGATCAAGCACGTCACTAAACGCAGTACCTATATCAGTTGTGATAAAATATTGTAAAGGGTTGACAATATACTGTCTAACAGAATCAAGCACGTCACCATAGAGGCAGTATTGATATCAGTTGTAATAAACTATTGTAATGGGTTCACAATATTCTGTCTAGCAGAATAACCACGTCACCATAGAGGCAGGTATTCATATCAGTTGTGATAAAATATTGTATGGGTTGACAATATTCTGTCTAACAGAATCAAGCACGTCAACACAGATGCAGTATTCATATCAGTTGTGATAACATATTGTAATGGTTTGACAATATTCTGTCTAACAGGATCAAGCACGTCACTAAGGGATAGTATTCATATCAGTTGTGATAAAATATTGTAATGGGTTGACAAAATTCTGTCAAACAGTATCAAGCACGTCACCATAGAGAAAGTATTGATATCAGTTGTAATAACATATTGTAATGGGTTGACAATATTCTGTCTAACCGGATCAAGCACGTCAATAAGTCACAGTATTCATATCAGTTGTGATAAAATATTGTAATGGGTTGACAATATTCTGTCTAACAGAATCAAGCACGCCACCATAGAGGCAGTACTCATATCAGTTGTGATAACATATTGTAATGGGTTGACAATAATCTGTCTAACAGGATCAAGCAGGTCACTAAAGGCTGTACTGATATCAGCCGTCATAAAATATTATAATGGATTAACAATATTCTATCTAACAGGAGCAAGCTTGTCACTAACAGGCAGTATTGATATCAGTTGTGATAGGATATTGTAACGAATTGACAATGCCCTGTCTAACAGGATCAAGCACGTCACTAAGAGGCAGTACTGATATCAGTTGTGATAAAATATTATAATGGATAAACAATATCCTGTTTAACAAGATCAACCAGGTCACTAACAGGCAGTACTGATATCAGCTGTGATAAAATACTGTAATGGATTAACAATGTCCTGTCTAACAGGATCGCGCAGGTCACTAAGACGCAGTATTGATATCAGTTGTAATAAAATACTATAATGGATTGACAATGTCCTGCCTAACAGGATCAGCAACGTCACTAAAAGGCAGTACTGATATCAGCTGTGATAAAATACTGTAATGGATTGACAATGTCCTGTCTAACAGGATCAAGCACGTCACTAAGAGGCAGTACTGTTATCAGTTGTGATAAAATACTGTAATGGATTGACAATGTCCTCTCTAACAGGATCAAGCACGTCAATAAGAGACAGTACTGATATCAGCTGTAAAAAATACTGTAATGCATTCACAAAGTCCTGTCTAACAAGATCAAGCAGGTCACTAAAGGCAGTACTGATATCAGTTGTGATAAAATACTGTAATGGATTGAATATCTCCTGTCTAACAGCATCAAGCACGTCAATAAGAGGCAATACTGATATCAGCTGTGATAAAATACTGTAATAGATTGACAATGTCCTGTCTAACAGGATCAAGCAGGTCACTAAGAGGCAGTATGGATATCAGTTTTGATAAAATATTATAATGGATTAACAATATCCTGTCTAACATGAGCAAGCACGTCACTAAGGGACAGTATTGACATCAGTTGTGATAAAATATTGTAATAAGTTGACAATATTCTGTCTAACAGGATCAAGCACGTCACTATGAGTCAGTATTGATATCAGTTGTGATAACATATTGTAATGGGTTGACAATATTCTGTCTAACTGGATCAAGCACGTCACTAAAGGCAGTACCTATATCAGTTGTGATAAAATATTGTAATGGGTTGACAATATACTGTCTAACAGAATCAAGCACGTCACCATAGAGGCAGTATTGATATCAGTTGTAATAAACTATTGTAATGGGTTGACAATATACTGTCTAACAGAATCAAGCACGTCACCATAGAGACAGTATTGATATCAGTTGTGATAAACTATCGTAATGGGTTGACAATATTCTGTCTAGCAGAATAACCACGTCATCATAGAGGCACGTATTCATATCAGTTGTGATAAAATATTGTATGGGTTGACAATATTCTGTCTAACAGAATCAAGCACGTCAACACAGATGCAGTATTCATATCAGTTGTGATAACATATTGTAATGGTTTGACAATATTCTGTCTAACAGGATCAAGCACGTCACTAAGGGATAGTATTCATATCAGTTGTGATAAAATATTGTAATGGGTTGACAAAATTCTGTCTAACAGTATCAAGCACGTCACCATAGAGAAAGTATTGATATCAGTTGTAACAACATATTGTAATGGGTTGACAATATTCTGTCTAACCGGATCAAGCACGTCAATAAGTCACAGTATTCATATCAGTTGTGATAAAATATTGTAATGGGTTGACAATATTCTGTCTAACAGAATCAAGCACGCCACCATAGAGGCAGTACTCATATCAGTTGTGATAACATATTGTAATGGGTTGACAATACTCTGTCTAACAGGATCAAGCAGTTCACTAAAGGCTGTACTGATATCAGCCGTCATAAAATATTATAATGGATTAACAATATTCTATCTAACAGGAGCAAGCTTGTCACTAACAGGCAGTATTGATATCAGTTGTGATAGGATATTGTAACGGATTGATAATGCCCTGTCTAACAGGATCAAGCACGTCACTAAGAGGCAGTACTGATATCAGTTGTGATAAAATATTATAATGGATTAACAACATCCTGTTTAACAAGATCAACCAGGTCACTAAAGGCAGTACTGATATCAGCCGTGATAAAATATTATAATGGATTAACAATATTCTGTCTAACAGGAGCAAGCTTGTCACTAAGAGGCAGTATTGATATCAGTTGTGATAGGATATTGTAACGGATTGACAATACCCTGTCTAACAGGATCAAGCACGTCACTAAGAGGCAGTACTGATATCAGTTGTGATAAAATATTATAATGGATTGACAATGTCCTGCCTAACAGGATCAGCAACGTCACTAAAAGGCAGTACTGATATCAGCTGTGATAAAATACTGTAATGGATTGACAATGTCCTGTCTAACAGGATCAAGCAGTCACTAAGAGGCAGTACTGTTATCAGTTGTGATAAAATACTGTAATGGATTGACAATGTCCTCTCTAACAGGATCAAGCACGTCAATAAGAGACAGTACTGATATCAGCTGTAAAAAAATACTGTAATGCATTCACAAAGTCCTGTCTAACAAGATCAAGCAGGTCACTAAAGGCAGTACTGATATCAGTTGTGACAAAATACTGTAATGGATTGAATATCTCCTGTGTAACAGCATCAAGCACGTCAATAAGAGGCAGTACTGATATCAGCTGTGATAAAATACTGTAATAGATTGACAATGTCCTGTCTAACAGGATCAAACAGGTCACTAAGAGGCAGTATTGATATCAGTTTTGATAAAATATTATAATGGATTAACAATATCCTGTCTAACATGAGCAAGCACGTCACTAAGGGACAGTATTGACATCAGTTGTGATAAAATATTGTAATAAGTTGACAATATTCTGTCTAACAGGATCAAGCACGTCACTAAGGGACAGTATTGACATCAGTTGTGATAAAATATTGTAATGGATTAACTATATCCTGTGTAACAGGATCAAGCACGTCAATAAAAGGCAGTATTGATATCAGTTGTGATAGAATATTGTAATGTATTGACAATATCCTCTCTAACAGGAGCAAGCACATCAAAAAGATGCAGTATTGATATCAGTTGTGATAAAATATTGTAATGGATTAACAATATCCTGTCTAAAAGGAGCAAGTACGTCAATAATGGGCAGTATTGACATCAGCTGTGCTAAAATATTGTAATGGATGAACTATATTCTGTGTAACAGGATCAAGCACGTCAATAAGAGGAAGTATTGATATCAGTTGTGATAGAATGTTGTAATGTATTGACAATATCCTCTATAACAGAATAAATCATGTCAATAAGAGGCAGTACTGATATCAGTTGTGATAAAATATTATAATGAATTAGCAATATCCTGTCTAACAGGATAAAGCAGGTCACTAAAGGCAGTACAGATATCAGCTGTGATAAAATACTGTAATGGATTAACAATGTCCTGTCTAACAGGATCAAGCACGTTACTAAGAGGCAGTAATATCAGTTGTGATAAAATACTGCAATGGATTGACAATGTCCTGTCTAACAGGATCAAGCACGTTACTAAGAGGCAGTAACATCAGTTGTGATAAAATACTGCAATGGATTGACAATGTCCTGTCTAACAGGATCAAGCACGTTACTAAGAGGCAGTAATATCAGCTGTGATACAATACTGTAATGGATTGACAATGTCCTGTCTAACAGGATCAAGCACGTTACTAAGAGGCAGTAATATCAGTTGTGATAAAATACTGCAATGGATTGACAATGTCCTGTCTAACAGGATCAAGCACGTTACTAAGAGGCAGTAATATCAGTTGTGATAAAATACTGCAATGGATTGACAATGTCCTGTCTAACAGGATCAAGCACGTTACTAAGAGGCAGTAATATCAGTTGTGATAAAATACTGCAATGGATTGACAATGTCCTGTCTAACAGGATCAAGCACGTTACAAAGAGGCAGTAATATCAGTTGTGATAAAATACTGCAATGGATTGACAATGTCCTGTCTAACAGGATCAAGCACGTTACTAAGAGGCAGTAATATCAGCTGTGATACAATACTGTAATGGATTGACAAGGTCCTATCTAAGAGGATCAAGCAGGTCACTAAGAGGCAGTATTGATATCAGTTGTGATAAAATATTGTAATGGATTAACAATATCCTGTCTAACAGCAGCAAGCACGTCACTAAGGGACAGTACTGACATCAGCTGTGATAAAATATTGTAATGGATTAACTATATGCTGTCCAACAGGATCAAGCACGTCAACAAGAGGCAGTATTGATATAAGTTTTGATAGAATATTATAATGTATTGATAATATCCTCTCTAACAGGAGCAAGCACGTCAACAAGAGGCAGTATTTATATCAGTTGTGATAATATATTGTAATGTATTGACAATGTCCTGTATAACAAGATCAAACACGTCACTAAGAGGCAGTATTGATATCAGTTGTTATAAAATATTGTAATGGATTGACAATATTCTGTATAACAGGAGCAAGCACGTCACTAAAGGCAGTATCTATATCAGTTGTGATAAAATATTGAAATGCATTGACAATATCTTGTCTAATAGGAGTAAGCACGTCCATAAGAGGCAGTATCTATATCAGTTGTGATAAAATATTGTAATGGATTGACAACGTTTTGGTTAACAGGATCAAGCACGTCACTAAAGGCAGTATCTACACAGTTGTGATAACATATTGTAATGGATTTACAATATTCTGTCTGATAGTATCAAGTACGACACTAAGGGACGGTGTTTATATCAGTTGTGATAAAATATTGTAACGGGTTGACAATATTCTGTCTAACAGTATCAAGCACGTCACCAAGACGCAGTTTCCATAGCAGTTGTTATAAACTATTGTAATGGATTGACAATATTCTGTCTAACAGTATCAAGCACGTCATTACAGGACAGTATTGATATCAGTTGTGATAACATATTGTAATGCATTGACAATATTTTGTTTAACAGGGGCAAACATATCACTAAAGGCAGTATCTTAATTTCTTGTGATAAAATATTGTAATGGATTGACAATATTCTGTGTAACAGGAAAAAGCACGTCACTAAGAAGCAACATTCATATCAGTTGTGATAGAATATTGTAACGCATTGACATTATCGTGTGTAACAGGAGCAAGCACGTCCATAAGAAGCAGTATTGATATCAGTTGTGATAAAATATAGTAAAGTTTTGACACTATCCTGTTAAACGGAGCAAGCACGTCAAAAAGAGGAAGTATTGATATCAGTTGTGATAAAATATTGTAATGGATTGACAACATCCTGTCTAACAGAAGCAAGCACGTCTATAAAAGGCAGTATTGATATATGTTGTGATAAAATATAGTAATGTATAGACAATATTCTGTCTGACAGGAGCAAGCACGTCAATAAGAGGCAGTATTCATATCAGTTGTGATAGAATATTGTAATGGAATGACACTATCCTGTTAACAGGAGCAAGCACGTCAATAAGAAGCAGTATTGATATCAGATGAGATAAAATATTGTAATCGATTGACAACATCCTGTCTAACAGTTGCAAACACGTCAATAAGAGGCAGTATTCATATCATTGTTTTAGAATATTGTAATGAATTGACAATATCCTGTCTAACAGGAGCAAGCACGTCAAAAAGAGGCAGTATTGATATCAGTTGTGATAAATTATTGTAATTGATCGACAATGCCCTGTTTAACAGGAGAAAGCCCGTCACTAAGACGCAGAATTGATATCATTTGTGATAAAATATTGTTATGTATTGACAATATCCTGTCTGACATGAGCAAGCACGTCAATAAGAGGCAGTATTGATATCACTTGTGATAAAATATTGCTATGGATTGACAATATCCTGTCTAACAGGAGCAAACACGTCACTAAGAGGCAGAATTGATATTAGTTGTGATGAAATATTGTAATGGATTGACAACATCCTGTCTAATAGGATTAAGCACGTCAATAAGAGACAGAATTAATATCAGTTGTGATATAATATTGTAATGGTTTGACAATATTTTGTCTAACAGGAGCAAGCAGGACAGTAAGAGGCAGCGTCTATATCAGTTGTGATAAAATATTGTAATGGTTTGAAAATATTTTGTTTAACAGGTGCAAGAACGTCACTAAAGGCAGTATCTATATCAGTTGTCATAAAATGTTGTATATAGATTGACAATATTTTGTCTAACAGGATCAACCACGTTACCAAAGGCAGTATCTATATCACTTGTGATAAAATATTGTAATGGATTGACAATATTTTGTCTAACAGGATCAACCACGTTACCAAAGGCAGTATCTATATCACTTGTGATAAAATATTGTAATGGATTGACAATATTTTGTCTAACAGGATCAACCACGTTACCAAAGGCAGTATCTATATCACTTGTGATAAAATATTGTAATGGATTGACAATATTTTGTCTAACAGGAGCAAGAATGTCACTAAATGCAGTATATATGTATATATATATATATATATCAGTTGTGATAACATATTGTAATGGATTGACAATATTTTTTCTAACAGAAGCAAGCTTCACTAAAGGTAGTATTGATATCAGTTGTAATAAAATATTGTAATGGATTAACAATACCCTGTCTAACAGGGGCAAGCTGGTCACTAAGGGACAGTATCTATATCAGCTGTGATAGAATATAGAAATGGATTGACAATATCCTGTCTAACAGGATCAACCACGTCACTAAGGGACAGTATTGATATCAGTTGTGATAGAATATTGTAATAGTTTGACAATATCCTGTCTAACAGGATCAAGCACGTCACTAAGCTACAGTACTTTTATCAGTTGTGATAAAATATTCTAATGGAATGACAATATCCTGTCTAACAGAATCAAGCACGTCACTAAGGGACAGTATTCATATCCGTTGTGAGAAAATAATGTAATGGGTTGACAATATTCTGTTTAACAGTAGCAAGCACGTCACTAAGAGGCAGTATTGATATCAGTTGTGATAAATATTGTAACGGGTTGACTATACTCTGTCTAACAGTATCAGTCACGACACTAAGAGGCAGTATTGATATAAGTTGTGATAAAATACTGTAATTTATTGACCACATCCTGTCTAACAGGTGCAAGCACGTCACTAAGAGGCAGTATTGATATCAGTTGTGATAACATATTGTAATGGATTGATAATATTCTGTCTAACAGTATCAAGGATGTCACTAAGGGACAGTATTGATGAAAGTTGTGTAAACATATTGTAATGGATTGACAATACTCTGTCTAACAGGAGCAATCACGTCACTAAGGGACAGTATTGATATAAGTTGTCATAACATATTGTAATGGATTGACAATATTCTGTCTAAAAGGAGCAAGCACGTCAAAAAGAGGCAGTATTGGTATCATTTGTGATAGAATATTGTAATGGATTGACAACATCCTGTCTAGCAGTATCAAGCACGTCAATAAGAGGCAGTATTGATATACGTTGTGACAAAATATTGTAATGTACTGACAGTACACTGTCTAATAGGATCAAGCACGTCAATAAGAGGTAGTATTGATATCAGTTGTGATAAATTATTGTAATGGATTGACTATATGCTGTCTAACAGGATCAAGCACGTCAATAAGAGGTAGTATTGATATCAGTTGTTATAAACTATTGTAATGGATTGACTATATGCTGTCTAACAGAATCAAGCACGTCACTAAGAGGTAGTATTGATATCAGTTGTGATAAACTATTGTAATGGATTGACTATATGCTGTCTAACAGTACGGCGCAGGTCACTAAGGGCAGTGTCTATATTTGTTGTGATAAAGTATTGTAATGGGTTGACAATATTCTGTCTAACAGTATCAAGCATGTCCTTATGAGGAAGCATTTATATCAGTTGTGATAATTTATTGCAACGAGTTGACAACATCTTTCTAATAGGAGCAGGCACGTCAAAAAAGGCAGTATTTATATCAATTGTGATAGAATATTGTAATGATTGACAATATTCTGTCTAACAGTATCAAGCACGTCACTAAGAGGCAGTATCTATATCAGTTGTCATAAAACATTGTAATGGATTGACAATATTTTGTCTAAAAGGATTAAGCACGTCACTAAGAGGCAGTATTGATATCAGTTATGATAAAATACTGTAATGGATTGACAATGTCCTGTCTAACAGGATCACGCAGGTCACTAAGAGGCAGTATTGATATCAGCTGTGATAAAATACTGTAATGGATTGACAATGTCCCGTCTAACAGGATCACGCAGGTCACTAAGAGGCAGTATTGATATCAGCTGTGATAAAATACTGTAATGGATTGACAATGTCCCATCTAACAGGATCACGCAGGTCACTAAGAGGCAGTATTGATATCAGTTGTGATAAAATACTCTAACGGATTGATAATGTCCTGTCTAACAGGATCACGCAGGTCACTAAGAGGCAGTATTGATATCAGTTGTGATAAAATACTGTAACGGATTGACAATGTCCTGTCTAACAAGATCAAGCAGGTCACTAAGGGGCAGCATTGATATCAGTTGTGATAAAATGTTGTAATGCATTGACAATATTTTGTCTAACAGGTTCAAGCAGGTCCCTAGGAGTCAGTATTGACATCAGTTCAGATAAGATATTTTAATGGATTGACAATATTTTGTGTAACAGTACCAAACAGGTCACTAAAAGCACTATCTATATTTGTTGTCATAAAATATTGTAATAGATTGCAATACTCTGTCTAACAGGATCAAGCTCGTCACTAAGAGGCAGTATCTATATCAGTTGTCATAACATATTGTAATGGATTGACAATACTCTGTCTAACAGGATCAAGCACGTCACAGAAGGAAGTATTTATATCAGTTTTGATAGAATATTATAAAAGATTGACAATATCCTCTCTAGCAAGAGCAAGTACGTCACTAACAGGCAGTATTAATATCAGTTGTGATAAAATATTCTAATGTATTGACAATATCCTGTCTAACACGATCAATCACGTATCTAAAGGAAGTATTGTTATCAGTTGTCATAAAATATTATAATGGATTGACAATATTCTATCTAACAGGAGCAAGCACGTCAATAAGGGACAGTATTCATATCAGTTGTGATAACATATTGTAATGGGTTGACAATATTCTGTCTAACAGGAGCAAGCACGTCAATAAGAGGCAGTTTTGATATCAGTTGTGATAACATATTATAATGGGTTGACAATAATCTGTCTAAAAGGAGCAAGCACGTCACTAAGAGGCAGTATTGATATCAGTTGTAATAAAATATTGTAATAAGTTGACAATATTCTGTCTAACAGGATCAAGCACGTCACTAAAGGCAGTACCTATATCAGTTGTGATAAAATATTGTAATGGCTTGACAATATTCTGTCAAACAGAATCAAGCACGTCACTAAGAGTCAGTATTGATATCAGTTGTGATAACATATTGTAATGGGTTGACAATATTCTGTCTAACTGGATCAAGCACGTCACTAAACGCAGTACCTATATCAGTTGTGATAAAATATTGTAAAGGGTTGACAATATACTGTCTAACAGAATCAAGCACGTCACCATAGAGGCAGTATTGATATCAGTTGTAATAAACTATTGTAATGGGTTCACAATATTCTGTCTAGCAGAATAACCACGTCACCATAGAGGCAGGTATTCATATCAGTTGTGATAAAATATTGTATGGGTTGACAATATTCTGTCTAACCGAATCAAGCACGTCAACACAGATGCAGTATTCATATCAGTTGTGATAACATATTGTAATGGTTTGACAATATTCTGTCTAACAGGATCAAGCACGTCACTAAGGGATAGTATTCATATCAGTTGTGATAAAATATTGTAATGGGTTGACAAAATTCTGTCAAACAGTATCAAGCACGTCACCATAGAGAAAGTATTGATATCAGTTGTAATAACATATTGTAATGGGTTGACAATATTCTGTCTAACCGGATCAAGCACGTCAATAAGTCACAGTATTCATATCAGTTGTGATAAAATATTGTAATGGGTTGACAATATTCTGTCTAACAGAATCAAGCACGCCACCATAGAGGCAGTACTCATATCAGTTGTGATAACATATTGTAATGGGTTGACAATAATCTGTCTAACAGGATCAAGCAGGTCACTAAAGGCTGTACTGATATCAGCCGTCATAAAATATTATAATGGATTAACAATATTCTATCTAACAGGAGCAAGCTTGTCACTAACAGGCAGTATTGATATCAGTTGTGATAGGATATTGTAACGAATTGACAATGCCCTGTCTAACAGGATCAAGCACGTCACTAAGAGGCAGTACTGATATCAGTTGTGATAAAATATTATAATGGATAAACAATATCCTGTTTAACAAGATCAACCAGGTCACTAACAGGGAGTACTGATATCAGCTGTGATAAAATACTGTAATGGATTAACAATGTCCTGTCTAACAGGATCGCGCAGGTCACTAAGACGCAGTATTGATATCAGTTGTAATAAAATACTATAATGGATTGACAATGTCCTGCCTAACAGGATCAGCAACGTCACTAAAAGGCAGTACTGATATCAGCTGTGATAAAATACTGTAATGGATTGACAATGTCCTGTCTAACAGGATCAAGCACGTCACTAAGAGGCAGTACTGTTATCAGTTGTGATAAAATACTGTAATGGATTGACAATGTCCTCTCTAACAGGATCAAGCACGTCAATAAGAGACAGTACTGATATCAGCTGTAAAAAATACTGTAATGCATTCACAAAGTCCTGTCTAACAAGATCAAGCAGGTCACTAAAGGCAGTACTGATATCAGTTGTGATAAAATACTGTAATGGATTGAATATCTCCTGTCTAACAGCATCAAGCACGTCAATAAGAGGCAATACTGATATCAGCTGTGATAAAATACTGTAATAGATTGACAATGTCCTGTCTAACAGGATCAAGCAGGTCACTAAGAGGCAGTATGGATATCAGTTTTGATAAAATATTATAATGGATTAACAATATCCTGTCTAACATGAGCAAGCACGTCACTAAGGGACAGTATTGACATCAGTTGTGATAAAATATTGTAATAAGTTGACAATATTCTGTCTAACAGGATCAAGCACGTCACTATGAGTCAGTATTGATATCAGTTATGATAACATATTGTAATGGGTTGACAATATTCTGTCTAACTGGATCAAGCACGTCACTAAAGGCAGTACCTATATCAGTTGTGATAAAATATTGTAATGGGTTGACAATATACTGTCTAACAGAATCAAGCACGTCACCATAGAGGCAGTATTGATATCAGTTGTGATAAACTATTGTAATGGGTTGACAATATACTGTCTAACAGAATCAAGCACGTCACCATAGAGGCAGTATTGATATCAGTTGTGATAAACTATCGTAATGGGTTGACAATATTCTGTCTAGCAGAATAACCACGTCACCATAGAGGCAGGTATTCATATCAGTTGTGATAAAATATTGTATGGGTTGACAATATTCTGTCTAACAGAATCAAGCACGTCAACACAGATGCAGTATTCATATCAGTTGTGATAACATATTGTAATGGTTTGACAATATTCTGTCTAACAGGATCAAGCACGTCACTAAGGGATAGTATTCATATCAGTTGTGATAAAATATTGTAATGGGTTGACAAAATTCTGTCTAACAGTATCAAGCACGTCACCATAGAGAAAGTATTGATATCAGTTGTAACAACATATTGTAATGGGTTGACAATATTCTGTCTAACCGGATCAAGCACGTCAATAAGTCACAGTATTCATATCAGTTGTGATAAAATATTGTAATGGGTTGACAATATTCTGTCTAACAGAATCAAGCACGCCACCATAGAGGCAGTACTCATATCAGTTGTGATAAAATACTGCAATGGATTAACAATGTCCTGTCTAACAGGATCAAGCACGTTACTAAGAGGCAGTAATATCAGTTGTGATAAAATACTGCAATGGATTGACAATGTTCTGTCTAACAGGATCAAGCACGTTACTAAGAGGCAGTAATATCAGCTGTGATAAAATACTGCAATGGATTGACAATGTTCTGTCTAACAGGATCAAGCACGTTACTAAGAGGCAGTAATATCAGCTGTGATACAATACTGTAATGGATTGACAAGGTCCTATCTAAGAGGATCAAGCAGGTCACTAAGAGGCAGTATTGATATCTGTTGTGACAAAATATTGTAATGGATTAACAATATCCTGTCTAACAGCAGCAAGCACGTCACTAAGGGACAGTATTGACATCAGCTGTGATAAAATATTGTAATGGATTAACTATATGCTGTCCAACAGGATCAAGCACGTCAATAAGAGGCAGTATTGATATAAGTTTTGATAGAATATTATAATGTATTGATAATATCCTCTCTAACAGGAGCAAGCACGTCAACAAGAGGCAGTATTTATATCAGTTGTGATAATATATTGTAATGTATTGACAATGTCCTGTATAACAAGATCAAACACGTCACTAAGAGGCAGTATTGATATCAGTTGTTATAAAATATTGTAATGGATTGACAATATTCTGTATAACAGGAGCAAGCACGTCACTAAAGGCAGTATCTATATCAGTTGTGATAAAATATTGAAATGCATTGACAATATCTTGTCTAATAGGAGCAAGCACGTCCATAAGAGGCAGTATCTATATCAGTTGTGATAAAATATTGTAATGGATTCACAACGTTTTGGTTAACAGGATCAAGCACGTCACTAAAGGCAGTATCTACACAGTTGTGATAACATATTGTAACGGATTTACAATATTCTGTCTGATAGTATCAAGTACGACACTAAGGGACGGTGTTTATATCAGTTGTGATAAAATATTGTAACGGGTTGACAATATTCTGTCTAACAGTATCAAGCACGTCACCCAGACGCAGTATCCATAGCAGTTGTTTTAAACTATTGTAATGGATTGACAATATTCTGTCTAACAGTATCAAGCACGTCATTACAGGACAGTATTGATATCAGTTGTGATAACATATTGTAATGCATTGACAATATTTTGTTTAACAGGGGCAAACATATCACTAAAGGCAGTATCTTAATTTCTTGTGATAAAATATTGTAATGGATTGACAATATTCTGTGTAACAGGAAAAAGCACGTCACTAAGAAGCAACATTCATATCAGTTGTGATAGAATATTGTAACGCATTGACATTATCGTGTGTAACAGGAGCAAGCACGTCCATAAGAAGCAGTATTGATATCAGTTGTGATAAAATATAGTAATGTTTTGACACTATCCTGTTAAACGGAGCAAGCACGTCAAAAAGAGGAAGTATTGATATCAGTTGTGATAAAATATTGTAATGGATTGACAACATCCTGTCTAACAGAAGCAAGCACGTCAATATAAGGCAGTATTGATATATTTTGTGATAAAATATAGTAATGTATAGACAATATTCTGTCTGACAGGAGCAAGCACGTCAATAAGAGGCAGTATTCATATCAGTTGTGATAGAATATTGTAATGGAATGACACTATCCTGTTAACAGGAGCAAGCACGTCAATAAGAAGCAGTATTGATATCAGATGAGATAAAATATGTAATCGATTGACAACATCCTGTCTAACAGTTGCAAACACGTCAATAAGAGGCAGTATTCACATCATTGTTTTAGAATATTGTAATGAATTGACAATATCCTGTCTAACAGGAGCAAGCACGTCAAAAAGAGGCAGTATTGATATCAGATGTGATAAATTATTGTAATTGATCGACAATGCCCTGTTTAACAGGAGAAAGCCCGTCACTAAGACGCAGAATTGATATCATTTGTGATAAAATATTGTTATGGATTGACAATATCCTGTCTGACATGAGCAAGCACGTCAATAAGAGGCAGTATTGATATCACTTGTGATAAAATATTGCTATGGATTGACAATATCCTGTCTAACAGGAGCAAACACGTCACTAAGAGGCAGAATTGATATTAGTTGTGATGAAATATTGTAATGGATTGACAACATCCTGTCTAATAGGATTAAGCACGTCAATAAGAGACAGAATTAATATCAGTTGTGATATAATATTGTAATGGTTTGACAATATTTTGTCTAACAGGAGCAAGCAGGACAGTAAGAGGCAGCGTCTATATCAGTTGTGATAAAATATTGTAATGGTTTGAAAATATTTTGTTTAACAGGTGCAAGAACGTCACTAAAGGCAGTATCTATATCAGTTGTCATAAAATGTTGTATATAGATTGACAATATTTTGTCTAACAGGATCAACCACGTTACCAAAGGCAGTATCTATATCACTTGTGATAAAATATTGTAATGGATTGACAATATTTTGTCTAACAGGATCAACCACGTTACCAAAGGCAGTATCTATATCACTTGTGATAAAATATTGTAATGGATTGACAATATTTTGTCTAAGAGGAGCAAGAATGTCACTAAATGCAGTATATATATATGTATATATATATATATATATCAGTTGTGATAACATATTGTAATGGATTGACAATATTTTTTCTAACAGAAGCAAGCTTCTATAAAGGTAGTATTGATAACAGTTGTAATAAAATATTGTAATGGATTAACAATACCCTGTCTAACAGGGGCAAGCTGGTCACTAAGGGACAGTATCTATATCAGCTGTAATAGAATATAGAAATGGATTGACAATATCCTGTCTAACAGGATCGACCACGTCACTAAGGGACAGTATTGATATCAGTTGTGATAGAATATTGTAATAGTTTGACAATATCCTGTCTAACAGGATCAAGCACGTCACTAAGCTACAGTACTTTTATCAGTTGTGATAAAATATTCTAATGGAATGACAATATCCTGTCTAACAGAATCAAGCACGTCACTAAGGGACAGTATTCATATCCGTTGTGAGAAAATAATGTAATGGGTTGACAATATTCTGTTTAACAGTAGCAAGCACGTCACTAAGAGGCAGTATTGATATCAGTTGTGATAAATATTGTAACGGGTTGACTATACTCTGTCTAACAGTATCAGTCACGACACTGAGAGGCAGTATTGATATAAGTTGTGATAAAATACTGTAATTTATTGACCACATCCTGTCTAACAGGTGCAAGCACGTCACTAAGAGGCAGTATTGATATCAGTTGTGATAACATATTGTAATGGATTGATAATATTCTGTCTAACAGTATCAAGGACGTCACTAAGGGACAGTATTGATGTAAGTTGTGTAAACATATTGTAATGGATTGACAATACTCTGTCTAACAGGAGCAATCACGTCACTAAGGGACAGTATTGATATAAGTTGTCATAACATATTGTAATGGATTGACAATATTCTGTCTAAAAGGAGCAAGCACGTCAAAAAGAGGCAGTATTGGTATCATTTGTGATAGAATATTGTAATGGATTGACAACATCCTGTCTAGCAGTATCAAGCACGTCAATAAAAGGCAGTATTGATATCAGTTGTGACAAAATATTGTAATGTACTGACAGTACCCTGTCTAATAGGATCAAGCACGTCAATAAGAGGTAGTATTGATATCAGTTGTGATAAATTATTGTAATGGATTGACTATATGCTGTCTAACAGGATCAAGCACGTCAATAAGAGGTAGTATTGATATCAGTTGTTATAAACTATTGTAATGGATTGACTATATGCTGTCTAACAGAATCAAGCACGTCACTAAGAGGTAGTATTGATATCAGTTGTGATAAACTATTGTAATGGATTGACTATATGCTGTCTAACAGTACGGCGCAGGTCACTAAGGGCAGTGTCTATATTTGTTGTGATAAAGTATTGTAATGGGTTGACAATATTCTGTCTCACAGTATCAAGCATGTCCTTATGAGGCAGCATTTATATCAGTTGTGATAACATATTGTATCGAGTTGACAACATCTTTCTAAAAGGAGCAGGCACGTCAAAAAAGGCAGTATTTATATCAATTGTGATAGAATATTGTAATGATTGACAATATTCTGTCTAACAGTATCAAGCACGTCACTAAGAGACAGTATCTATATCAGTTGTCATAAAACATTGTAATGGATTGACAATATTTTGTCTAAAAGGATTAAGCACGTCACTAAGAGGCAGTATTGATATCAGTTATGATAAAATATTGTAATGGATTGACAATATTTTTTCTAACAAGAGCAATTACGTCACTAATAGGCAGTATTGATATCAGTTGTGATGAAATATTGTAATGGAATAACAATATACTGTCTACCAGTATGAAGCATGTCGTTAGGGGGCAGTATTGCATTACTAGAGGTATAATATTCCAATGGACTGACAACATTCTCTCTAACATTATCAAGTACGTCAAAAAGGAACAGTAATGACATTAGTTGTGATAAAAGATACTAATTGTCCTACAATATCCTTTCTAACGATTTCAAGCAAACCAGAAAGGGTTAGAAGTGCTATTTTTTGCGATAGAGTTTTCCATTCGTCTTACATACCTTCTCTAAGAAGATAAGGTACGTCACTAAGGAATAATAGTGCTAATACCTGTGATATACGTTTTAATGGATTCACAATAACGTCTCTGAGATATCAAGCACGCTACTGAGAGATATTATTTTTCTTACTTCTGATAGGATTGCACTGGTCTAACGGGGCCAGGCGTGGCATTAAAGGATGATAGTGATATTAGATGTGATATAAAATTTCACTGACCATAAACAAGTATAGGACAACACTAAGGGGCGGCAGTGATATTAGTTGTGATATGAGATTCCACTGTCCAGAGCGAAGTATAGGACAACACTAAGGGGCGGCAGTGATATTAGTTGTGATATGAGATTCCACTGACCATAAAGAAGTATAGGAACAACACTAAGGGGTGGCAGTGATATTAGTTGTGATATGAGATACCACTGACCATAACGAAGTATAGGACAACACTAAGGGGTGGCAGTGATATTAGTTATGATATGAGATACCACTGACCATAACGAAGTATAGGACAACACTAAGGGGTGGCAGTGATATTAGCTGTGATATGAGATTCCACTGACCATAACGAAGTATAGGACAACACTAAGGAGTGGCAGTGATATTAGTTGTGATATGAGATTCCACTGACCATAAAGAAGTATAGGACAACACTAAGGATTGGCAGTGATATTAGTTGTGATATGAGATTCCACTGACCATAAAGAAGTATAGGACAACACTAAGGAGTGGCAGTGATATTAGTTGTGATATGAGATTCCACTGACCATAAAGAAGTATAGGACAACACTAAGGTGTGGCAGTGATATTAGTTATGATATGAGATACCACTGCCCATAACGAAGTATAGGACAACACTAAGGGGTGGCAGTGATATTAGCTGTGATATGAGATACCACTGACCATAACGAAGTATAGGACAACACTAAGAGGTGGCAGTGATATTAACTGTGATATGAGATTCCACTGACATTAACGAAGTATAGGACAACACTAAGAAGTGGCAGTGATATTAGTTGTGATATGAGATTCCACTGACCATAAAGAAGTATAGGACAACACCAAGGGGTGGCAGTGATATCAGTTGTGATAGGAGATTCCACTGACCATAAAGAAGTATAGGACAACACTAAGGGGTGGCAGTGATATTAGCTGTGATATAAGATACCACTGACCATAACGAAGTATACGACAACACTAAGGGGTGGCAGTGATATTAACTGTGATATGAGATTCCACTGACCATAAAGAAGTATAGGACAACACTAAGGGGTGGCAGTGATATTAGTTGTGATATGAGATTCCACTGACCATAAAGAAGTATAGGATAACACTAAGGGGTGGCAGTGATATTAGTTGTGATATGAGATTCCACTGACAATAAAGAAGTATAGGACAACACTAAGGGGTGGCAGTGATATTAGTTGTGATATGAGATTCCAATGACCATAAAGAAGTATAGGACAACACTAAAGGGTGGCAGTGATATTAGCTGTGATATGAGATTCCACTGACCATAACGAAGTATAGGACAACACTAAGGGGTGGCAGTGATATTAGTTGTGATATGAGATTCCACAGACCATAAAGAAGTATAGGACAACACTAAGGGGTGGCATGGATATTAGTTGTGATATGAGATTCCACTGACCATAACGAAGTATAGGACAACACTAAGGAGCGACAGTGATATTAGCTGTGATATGAGATTCCACTGACCATAAATAAGTTTAGGACAACACTAAGGGTCGGCATTGATATTAGCTGTGATATGAGATTCCACTGACCATAACGAATTATAGGACAACACTAAGGGGTGGCATTGATATTAGCTGTGATATGAGATTCCACTGACCATAACGAAGTATAGCACAACACTAAGGAGCGGCAGTGATATTAGCTGTGATATGAGATTCCACTGGCCAGAACAAAGTATAGCACAACACTAAGGGGCGGCAGTGATATTTGCTGTGATATGAGATTCCACTCGGCAGAACAAAGTATAGCACAACACTAAGGGGCGGCAGTGATATTAGCTGTGATATGAGATTCCACTGATCAGAACAAAATATAGCACAACACTAAGGGTCGATAGTGATATTAGCTGTGATATGAGATTCCACTGACAAGAATTAAGTATAGGACAACACTAAGGGGCGGCAGTGATATTAGCTGTGATATGAGATTCCACTGACCAGAACAAAGTATAGCATAACACTAAGGGGCGGTAGTGATATTAGCTGTGATACGAGATTCCACTGATAAGAACTAAGTATAGGACAACACTAAGGGGCGGCAGTTATATTAGCTGTGATATGAGATTCCACTGACCATAACGAAGTATAGGACAACACTAAGGAGTGGCAGTGATATTAGCTGTGATATGAGATTCCACTGACCAAAACGAAGTATAGGACTACACTAAGGGGCGGTAGTGATATTAGCTGTGATATGAGATTCCACTGACAAGAACTAAGTATAGGACAACACAAAGGGGCGGCAGTGATATTAGCTGTGATATGAGATTCCACTGACCATAACGAAGTATTGGACAACACTAAGGGGCGGCAGTGATATTATCTGTGATATGAGAGTCCACTGACAAGAACAAAGTGTAGGACAACACAAAGGGGCGGCAGTGATATTAGCTGTGATATGAGATTCCACTGACAAGAGCTAAGTATAGGACAACACTAAGGGGCGGCAGTGATATTAGCTGTGATATGAGATTCCACTGACAAGAACTAAGTAGGGGACAACACTAAGGTGCGGCAGTGATATTAGCTGTGATATGAGATTCCACTGACCATAACGAAGTATAGGACAACACTAAGGAGTGGAAGTGATATTAGCTGTGATATGAGATTCCACTGACCAAAACGAAGTATAGGACTACCTTAGGGGCGGTAGTGATATTAGCTGTGATATGAGAGTCCACTGACAAGAACAAAGTATAGGACAACACAAAGGGGCGACAGTGATATTAGCTGTGATATGAGATTCCACTGACAAGAACTAAGTATAGGACAACACAAAGGGGCGGCAGTGATATTAGCTGTGATATGAGATTCCACTGACAAGAACTAAGTATAGGACAACACAAAGGGGCGGCAGTGATATTAGCTGTGATATGAGATTCCACCGACCATAACGAAGTATTGGACAACACTAAGGGGCGGCAGTGATATTATCTGTGATATGAGAGTCCACTGAGGAGAACAAAGTATAGGACAACACAAAGGGGTGGCAGTGATATTAGCTGTGATAAAAGATTCCACTGACAAGAACTAAGTATAGGACAACACTAAGGGTCGGCAGTGATATTAGCTGTGATATGAGATTCCACTGACCATAACGAAGTATAGGACAACACTAAGGAGTGGCAGTGATATTAGCTGTGATATGAGATTCCACTGACCAAAACGAAGTATAGGACTACACTAAGGGGCGGCAGTGATATTAGCTGTGATAAGAGATTCCACTCGCCAGAACAAAGTATTGCACATCACTAAGGGGCGGCATTGATATTAGCTGTGATAAGAGATTCCACTCGCCGGAACAAAGTATTCCACATCACTAAGGGGCGGCAGTGATATTAGCTGTGATAAGAGATTCCACTCGCCAGAACAAAGTATTGCACATCACTAAGGGGCGGCAGTGATATTAGCTTTGATAAGAGATTCCACTCGCCAGAACAAAGTATTTCACATCACTAAGGGGCGGCAGTGATATTAGCTGTGATAAGAGATTCCACTGACCATAACGAGGTAGAGGACAGCACTAAGGTTCGGTAGTGATATTAGTTGTGATACGAGAGTCCACTGACCAGAATATAGTATAGCACAACACTAAGGTGTGGCATTGATATTAGCTGTGATGAGAGTCCACTGACCAATACGAGGTATAGGACAACACTAAGGGTCGGCAGTGATATTAGCTGTGATATGAGATTCCACTGACAAATACGAGGTATAGGACAAAACTAAGGGTCGGCAGTGATATTAGCTGTGATATGAGATTCCACTGACAAGAACTAAGTATAGGACAACACTAAGGGGCGGCAGTGATATTAGCTGTGATATGAGCTTCCACTGACCATAACGAAGTATTGGACAACACTAAGGGGCGGCAGTGATATTAGCTGTGATATGAGATTCCACTGACAAGAACTAAGTATAGGACAACACTAAGAGGCGGCAGTGATATTAGCTGTGATATGAGATTCCACTGACCATAACGAAGTATAGGACAACACTAAGGAGTGGCAGTGATATTAGCTGTGATATGAGATTCCACTGATCAAAACGAAGTATAGGACTACACTGAGGGGCGGCAGTGATATTAGCTGTGATATGAGATACCACTGACCATAACGAAGTATAGGACAACACTAAGGGGCGGCAGTGATATTAGCTGTGATATGAGATTCCACTGACCATAACGAAGTATCGCACAACACTAACGGACGGCAGTGATATTAGCTGTGATATGAGAGTCCAATGACCAGAACGAAGTATAGGACAACACTAAGGTGCGGCAGTGATATTAGCTGTGATATGAGATTCCACTGACGATAACGATGTATAGCACAACACTAAGGGGCAGCAGTAATATTATCTGTGATATGAGAGTTCACTGACCATAACGAAGTATAGGACAACACTAAGGGGTGGCAGTGATATTAGTTGTGATATGAGATTCCACAGACCATAAAGAAGTATAGGACAACAATAAGGGGTGGCATGGATATTAGTTGTGATATGAGATTCCACTGTCATAAAGAAGTATAGGACAACTCTAGGGGGTGGCAGTGATATTAGTTGTGATATGAGATTCCACTGACCATAACGAAGTATAGGACAACCCTAAGGGGCGACAGTGATATTAGCTGTGATATGAGATTCCACTCACCATAACGAAGTTTAGGACAACACTAAGGGGTGGCAGTGATATTAGTTGTGATATGAGATTCCACAGACCATAAAGAAGTATAGGACAACACTAAGGGGTGGCATGGATATTAGTTATGATATGAGATACCACTGACCATAACGAAGTATAGGACAACACTAAGGGGTGGCAGTGATATTAGCTGTGATATGAGATTCCACTGACCATAACGAAGTATAGGACAACACTAAGGGGTGGCAGTGATATTAGTTGTGATATGAGATTCCACTGACCATAAAGAAGTATAGGACAACACTAAGGATTGGCAGTGATATTAGTTGTGATATGAGATTCCACTGACCATAAAGAAGTATAGGACAACACTAAGGAGTGGCAGTGATATTAGTTGTGATATGAGATTCAACTGACCATAAAGAAGTATAGGACAACACTAAGGTGTGGCAGTGATATTAGTTATGATATGAGATACCACTGCCCATAGCGAAGTATAGGACAACACTAAGGTGTGGCAGTGATATTAGCTGTGATATGAGATACCACTGACCATAACGAAGTATAGGACAACACTAAGGGGTGGCAGTGATATTAACTGTGATATGAGTTTCCACTGACCATAACGAAGTATAGGACAACACTAAGAAGTGGCAGTGATATTAGTTGTGATATGAGATTCCACTGACCATAAAGAAGTATAGGACAACACCAAGCGGTGGCAGTGATATTAGTTGTGATAGGAGATTCCACTGACCATAAAGAAGTATAGGACAACACTAAGGGGTGGCAGTGATATTAGCTGTGATATAAGATACCACTGACCATAACGAAGTATACGACAACACTAAGGGGTGGCAGTGATATTAGTTGTGATATGAGATTCCACTGACCATAAAGAAGTATAGGACAACACTAAGGAGTGGCAGTGATATTAGTTGTGATATGAGATTCCACTGACCATAAAGAAGTATAGGACAACACTAAGGAGTGGCAGTGATATTAGTTGTGATATGAGATTCCACTGACCATAAAGTAGTATAGGACAACACTAAGGTGTGGCAGTGATATTAGTTATGATATGAGATACCACTGCCCATAACGAAGTATAGGACAACACTAAGGGGTGGCAGTGATATTAGCTGTGATATGAGATACCACTGACCATATCGAAGTATAGGACAACACTAAGGGGTGGGAGTGATATTAGTTATGATATGAGATACCACTGACCATAACGAAGTATAGGACAACATTAACGGGTGGCAGTGATATTAGCTGTGATATGAGATTCCACTGACCATAACGAAGTATAGGACAACACTAAGGGGTGGCAGTGATATTAGTTGTGATATGAGATTCCACTGACCATAAAGAAGTATAGGACAACACTAAGGAGTGGCAGTGATATTAGTTGTGATATGAGATTCCACTGACCATAAAGAAGTATAGGACAACACTAAGCAGTGGCAGTGATATTAGTTGTGATATGAGATTCCACTGACCATAAAGAAGTATACGACAACACTAAGGTGTGGCAGTGATATTAGCTGTGATATGAGATACCACTGCCCATAACGAAGTATAGGACAACACTAAGGTGTGGCAGTGATATTAGCTGTGATATGAGATACCACTGACCATAACGAAGTATAGGACAACACTAAGGGGTGGCAGTGATATTAACTGTGATATGAGATTCCACTGACCATAAAGAAGTATAGGACAACACTAAGGGGTGGCAGTGATATTAGTTGTGATATGAGATTCCGCTGACCATAAAGAAGTATAGGATAACACTAAGGGGTGGCAGTGATATTAGTTGTGATATGAGATTCCACTGACAATAAAGAAGTATAGGACAACACTAAGGGGTGGCAGTGATATTAGTTGTGATATGAGATTCCAATGACCATAAAGAAGTATAGGACAACACTAAAGGGTGGCAGTGATATTAGCTGTGATATGAGATTCCACTGACCATAACGAAGTATAGGACAACACTAAGGGGTGGCAGTGATATTAGTTGTGATATGAGATTCCACCGACCATAAAGAAGTATAGGACAACACTAAGGGGTGGCATGGATATTAGTTGTGATATGAGATTCCACCGACCATAACGAAGTATAGGACAACACTAAGGGGCGACAGTGATATTAGCTGTGATATGAGATTCCACTGTCCATAACGAAGTTTAGGACAACACTAAGGGTCGGCATTGATATTAGCTGTGATATGAGATTCCACTGACCATAACGAAGTATAGGACAACACTAAGGGGTGGCATTGATATTAGCTGTGATATGAGATTCCACTGACCATAACGAAGTATAGCACAACACTAAGGAGCGGCAGTGATATTAGCTGTGATATGAGATTCCACTGGCCAGAACAAAGTATAGCACAACACTAAGGGGCGGCAGTGATATTTGCTGTGATATGAGATTCCACTCGGCAGAACAAAGTATAGCACAACACTAAGGGGCGGCAGTGATATTAGCTGTGATATGAGATTCCCCTGATCAAAACAAAATATAGCACAACACTAAGGGTCGGTAGTGATATTAGCTGTGATATGAGATTCCACTGACAAGAATTAAGTATAGGACAACACTAAGGGGCGGCAGTGATATTAGCTGTGATATGAGATTCCACTGACCAGAACAAAGTATAGCATAACACTAAGGGGCGGTAGTGATATTAGCTGTGATATGAGAGTCCACTGACAAGAACAAAGTATAGGACAACACAAAGGGGCGACAGTGATATTAGCTGTGATATGAGATTCTACTGACAAGAACTAGGTATAGGACAACACAAAGGGGCGGCGGTGATATTAGCTGTGATATGAGATTCCACTAACAAGAACTAAGTATAGGACAACACTAAGGGGCGGCAGTGATATTAGCTGTGATATGTGATTCCACTGACCATAACGAAGTATTGGACAACACTAAGGGGCGGCAGTGATATTAGCTGTGATATGAGATTCCACTGACAAGAACTAAGTATAGGACAACACTAAGGGGCGACAGTTATATTAGCTGTGATATGAGATTCCACTGATCATAACGAAGTATAGGACAACACTAAGGAGTGGCAGTGATATTAGCTGTGATATGAGATTCCACTGACCAAAACGAAGTATAGGACTACACTAAGGGGCGGTAGTGATATTAGCTGTGATATGAGAGTCCACTGACAAGAACAAAGTATAGGACAACACAAAGGGGCGACAGTGATATTAGCTGTGATATGAGATTCCACTGACAAGAACTAAGTATAGGACAACACAAAGGGGCGGCAGTGATATTAGCTGTGATATGAGATTCCACTGACCATAACGAAGTATTGGACAACACTAAGGGGCGGCAGTGATATTATCTGTGATATGAGAGTCCACTGACAAGAACAAAGTATAGGACAACACAAAGGGGCGGCAGTGATATTAGCTGTGATATGAGATTCCACTGACAAGAACTAAGTATAGGACAACACTAAGGGGCGGCAGTAATATTAGCTGTGATATGAGATTCCACTGACAATAACGAAGTATTGGACAACACTAAGGGGCGGCAGTGATATTAGCTGTGATATGAGATTCCACTGAAAAGAACTAAGTAGGGGACAACACTAAGGGGCGGCAGTGATATTAGCTGTGATATGGGATTCCACTGACCATAACGAGGTATAGGACAGCACTAAGGTTCGGTAGTGATATTAGTTGTGATACGAGAGTCCACCGACCAGAATATAGTATAGCACAACACTAAGGTGTGGCATTGATATTAGCTGTGATGAGATTCCACTGACAAATACGAGGTATAGGACAAAACTAAGGGTCGGCAGTGATATTAGCTGTGATATGAGATTCCACTGACAAGAACTAAGTATAGGACAACACAAAGGGGCGGCAGTGATATTAGCTGTGATATGAGATTCCACTGACCATAACGAAGTATAGGACAACACTAAGGAGTGGCAGTGATATTAGCTGTGATATGAGATTCCACTGATCAAAACGAAGTATAGGACTACACTAAGGGGCGGCAGTGATATTAGCTGTGATATGAGATACCACTGACCATAACGAAGTATAGGACAACACTAAGGGGCGGCAGTGATATTAGCTGTGATATGAGATTCCACTGACCATAACGAAGTATCGCACAACACTAACGGACGGCAGTGATATTAGCTGTGATATGAGAGTCCATTGACCAGAACGAAGTATAGGACAACACTAAGGTGCGGCAGTGATATTAGCTGTGATATGAGATTCCACTGACGAAAACGATGTATAGCACAACACAAAGGGGCAGCAGTAATATTATCTGTGATATGAGAGTTCACTGACCATAACGAAGTATAGGACAACACTAAGGGGTGGCAGTGATATTAGTTGTGATATGAGATTCCACAGACCATAAAGAAGTATAGGACAACACTAAGGGGTGGCATGGATATTAGTTGTGATATTTGATTCCACTGACCATAAAGAAGTATAGGACAACACTAAGGGGTGGCAGTGATATTAGTTGTGATATGAGATTCCACTGACCATAACGAAGTATAGGACAACCCTAAGGGGCGACAGTGATATTAGCTGTGATATGAGATTCCACTGACCTTAACGAAGTTTAGGACAACACTAAGGGGTGGCATTGATATTAGCTCCGATATGAGATTCCACTGACCATAACGAAGTATAGGACAACACTAAGGGGTGGAATTGATATTAGCTGTGATATGAGATTCCACTGACCATAACGAATTATAGCACAACACTAAGGAGCGGCAGTGATATTAGCTGTGATATGAGATTCCACTGGCCAGCACAAAGTATAGCACAACACTAAGGGGCCGCAGTGATATTTGCTGTGATATGAGATTCCACTCGGCAGAACAAAGTATAGCACAACACTAAGGGGCGGCAGTGATATTAGCTGTGATATGAGATTCCACTGATCAGAACAAAATATAGCACAACACTAAGGGTCGTTAGTGATATTAGCTGTGATATGAGATTCCACTGACAAGAATTAAGTATAGGACAACACTAAGGGGCGGCAGTGATATTAGCGGTGATATGAGATTCCACTGACCAGAACAAAGTATAGCATAACACTAACGGGCGGTAGTGATATTAGCTGTGATATGAGAGTCCACTGACAAGAACAAACTATAGGACAACACAAAGGGGCGACAGTGATATTAGCTGTGATATGAGATTCCACAGACAAGAACTAAGTATAGGACAACACTAAGGGGCGGCAGTGGTATTAGCTGTGATATGGGATTCCACTGACCATAACGAAGTATTGGACAACACTAAGGGTCGGCAGTGATATTAGCTGTGATATGAGATTCCACTGACCAGAACTAAGTATAGGACAACACTAAGGGGCGGCAGTTATATTAGCTGTGATATGAGATTCCACTGACCATAACGAAGTATTGGACAACACTAAGGGGCGGCAGTGATATTAGCTGTGATATGAGATTCCACTGACAAGAACTAAGTAGGGGACAACACTAAGGGGCGGCAGTGATATTAGCTGTGATATGAGATTCCACTGACCATAATGAAGAATAGGACAACACTAAGGCGTGGCAGTGATATTAGCTGTGATATGAGATTCCAGTGACCAAAACGAAGTATAGGACTACACTAAGGGGCGGCAGTGATATTAGCTGTGATAAGAGATTCCACTCGCCAGAACAAAGTATTGCACATCACTAAGGGGCGGCATTGATATTAGCTGTGATAAGAGATTCCACTCGCCAGAACAAAGTATTGCACATCAATAAGGGGCGGCATTGATATTAGCTGTGATAAGAGATTCCACTCGCAAGAACAAAGTATTGCACATCACTAAGGGGTGGCAGTGATATTAGCTTTGATAAGAGATTCTACTCGCCAGAACAAAGTATTTCACATCACTAAGGGGCGGCAGTGATATTAGCTGTGATAAGAGATTCCACTGACCATAACGAGGTATAGGACAGCACTAAGGTTCGGTAGTGATATTAGTTGTGATACGAGAGTCCACTGACCAGAATATAGAATAGCACAACAATAAGGTGTGGCATTGATATTAGCTGTGATGAGAGTCCACTGACCAATACGAGGTATAGGACAACACTAAGGGTCGGCAGTGATATTAGCTGTGATATGAGATTCCACTGACAAATACGAGGTATAGGACAAAACTAAGGGTCGGCAGTGATATTAGCTGTGATATGAGAGTCCACTGACAAGAACAAAGTATAGGACAACACAAAGGGTCGGCAGTGATATTAGCTGTGATATGAGAGTCCACTGACAGGAACAAAGTATTGGACAACACTAAGGGGAGGCAGTGATATTAGCTGTGATATGAGATTCAACTCGCCAGAACAAAGTATAGCACATTACTAAGGGTCGGCAGTGATATTAGTTGTGATATGAGATTCCACTCGCTAGGACATAGTATAGCACAACACTAAGGGTCAGCAGTGATATTAGTTGTGATATGAGATTCCACTGACCAGAACATAGTATAGCACAACTCTAAGGTGTGGCATTGATATTAGCTGTGATATGAGAGTCCACTGACCATAACGAATTATAGGACAACACTAAGGGACGGCAGTAATATTAGCTGTGATATGAGCTTCCACTGACCATAACAAACTATAGGACAACACTATGGGGCGACAGTGATATTAGTTGTGATACGAGATTCCACTGACCATAACGAATTATAGGACAACACTAAGGGGCGACAGTATATTAGCTGTGATATGAGATTCCACTGACCTTAACGAAGTATAGGACAACACTAAGGGGCGACAGTGATATTAGTTGTGATTTGAGATTACACTGACCATAACGATTTATAGGACAACACTAAGGGGCGACATTGATATTAGCTGTGATACGACATTCCACTGACCATAAGGAAGTATAGGACAACAATAAGGGGCGACAGTGATATAAGCTGTGATATGAGAGTCCACTGACCATAACGAATTATAGGACAACACTAAGGGACGGCAGTGATATTAGCTGTGATATAAGATACCACTGACCATAACGAACTACGGGACAACACTAAGGGGCGACAGTGATATTAGTTGTGATACGAGAGTACACTGACCAGAACATAGTATAGCACAACACTAAGGGTCGGCAGTGATATTAGTTGTGATACGAGAGTCCACTGACCAGAACATAGTATAGCACAACACTAAGGTGTGGCATTGATATTAGCTGTGATATGAGAGTCCACTGTCCAATACTAGGTATTATAGGACAACACTAAGGGGCGACAGTGATATTAGTTATGATATGAGAGTCCACCGACCAATACGAGGTATAGGACAACACTAAGGGGCGACAGTGATATTCTTTGTGATACGAGAGTCCACTGACCAGAACATAGTATAGCACAACACTAAGGTGTGGCATTGATATTAGCTGTGATATGAGAGTCCACTGACCAATACGAGGTATAGGACAACACTAAGGGTCGGCAGTGATATTAGCTGTGATATGAGATTCCACTGAGCATAAGAAGTATAGAACAACACTAAGGGTCGGCAGTGATATTAGTTGTGATATGAGATTCCACTGACCATAGCGAAGTATAGGACAACACTAAGGGCCGGCAGTGATATTAGATGTGATATAAGATTGCACTGCCCATAACGAAGTGTAGAACAACACTAATGGGCGGCAGTGACATTAGCTGTGATATGAGATTCCCGTCACCAGAACAAAGTATTGCACATCTCTAAGGTTCGGCAGTGATATTAGCTGTGATATGAGATTCCACTCGCCAGAACAAAGTATGGCACATCACTAAGCGGCGGCAGTGATATTAGCAGTGATATGAGATTCTACTGACCATAACGAACTATAGGACAACACTATGGGACGGCAGTGATATTAGCTGTGATATGAAATTCCACTGACCAGAACAAAGTATAGGACAAGAACTAAGATTTGGTGGTGATATTAACTGTAATATGAGAGTCCACAGACCATACCAAAGTATAGCACAACACTAAGGTGTGGTAGTGATATTAGCTGTGATATGAGATTCCACTGACCAGAACAAAGTATAGCACAACACTAAGGTGTGGCAGTGATGTTAGCTGTGATTTGAAATTCCACTGACAAGAACAAAGTATAGCACAACAATAAGGTGTGGTTGTGATATTAGCTGTGATATGAGAGTCCAGATTCCAGAGCAAAGGATAGTACAACACTAAGGTGTTGCAGTGATATTAGCTGTGATATGAGAGTCCACTGACCAGAACGACGTATAGGACTACACTAAGGGATTGCAGTGATATGAGTTATGATATGAGAGTCCACTCACCAGAACGAAGTATAGCACAACACTAGGGGACGGCAGTGATATTAGCTGTGATAGGAGAGTCCACTGACCAGAACGAACTATAGTACAACACTAAGGGACGGCAGTGATATTAGCTGTGATATGAGAGTCCACTGACCAGAAAGAAGTATAGCACAACACTAAGGGACGGCAGTGATATTAGCTGTGATATCAGAGTCCACTGACCAGAACGAAGTATAGCACAACACTAAGAGACGGCCGTGATATTAGCTGTGATATGAGAGTCCACTGACCAGAACGAAGTATAGGACTACACTAAGGGACGGCAGTGATATTAGTTATGATAAGAGAGTCCACTGACCAGAGCGAAGTATAGCACAACACTAAGTGACGGCAGTGATATTAGCTATGATATGAGAGTCCACGAACCAGAACGAAGTATAGTACAACACTAAGGTGTGGCAGTGATATTAGTTATGATATGAGAATCCACTGACCAGAACGATGTATAGTACAACACTAAGGGACGGCAGTGATATTAGTTATGATATGAGAGTCCACTGACCAGAACGAAGTATAGTACAACACTAAGGTGTGGCAGTGATATTAGTTGTGATACGAGAGTCCACTGACCAGAATATAGTATAGCACAACACTAAGGTGTGGCATTGATATTAGCTGTGATGAGAGTCCACTGACCAATACGAGGTATAGGACAACACTAAGGGTCGGCAGTGATATTAGCTGTGATATGAGATTCCACTGACAAATACGAGGTATAGGACAAAACTAAGGGTCGGCAGTGATATTAGCTGTGATATGAGATTCCACTGACAAGAACTAAGTATAGGACAACACTAAGGGGCGGCAGTGATATTAGCTGTGATATGAGCTTCCACTGACCATAACGAAGTATTGCACAACACTAAGGGGCGGCAGTGATATTAGCTGTGATATGAGATTCCACTGACAAGAACTAAGTATAGGACAACACTAAGGGGCGGCAGTGATATTAGCTGTGATATGAGATTCCACTGACCATAACGAAGTATAGGACAACACTAAGGAGTGGCAGTGATATTAGCTGTGATATGAGATTCCACTGATCAAAACGAAGTATAGGACTACACTAAGGGGCGGCAGTGATATTAGCTGTGATATGAGATACCACTGACCATAACGAAGTATAGGACAACACTAAGGGGCGGCAGTGATATTAGCTGTGATATGAGATTCCACTGACCATAACGAAGTATCGCACAACACTAACGGACGGCAGTGATATTAGCTGTGATATGAGAGTCCATTGACCAGAACGAAGTATAGGACAACACTAAGGTGCGGCAGTGATATTAGCTGTGATATGAGATTCCACTGACGATAACGATGTATAGCACAACACAAAGGGGCAGCAGTAATATTATCTGTGATATGAGAGTTCACTGACCATAACGAAGTATAGGACAACACTAAGGGGTGGCAGTGATATTAGTTGTGATATGAGATTCCACAGACCATAAAGAAGTATAGGACAACACTAAGGGGTGGCATGGATATTAGTTGTGATATGAGATTCCACTGACCATAAAGA
Organism: Deroplatys truncata; assembly: GCA_030765065.1. NCBI lineage: Eukaryota > Metazoa > Arthropoda > Insecta > Mantodea > Mantidae > Deroplatys > Deroplatys truncata. The sequence continues at coordinate 332,788,508 of CM060975.1, read as the reverse complement.
AGTATAGTACAATACTAAGAGACGGCAGTGATATTAGTTATGATATGAGAGTCCACTGACCAGAACAAAGTATAGAACAACACTAAGGTGTGGTTGTGATATTAGCTGTGATATGAGAGTCAACTGACCAGAACGAAGTATAGTACAACACTAAGGTGTGGCAGTGATATTAGCTGTGATATGAGAGTGCACTGACCAGAACAACTTATAGCACTACTCTAAGGTGTGGTTGTGATATTAGCTGTGATATGAGAGTCCACTGACCAGAACAAAGTATAGTACAATACTAAGGTGTGGCAGTGATATTAGCTGTGACATGAGAGTCCACACGCCAGAGCAAAGTATAGCAGAACACTAAGGAACGGCAGTGATATTATTTATGATATGAGACTCTACTGACCAGAACAAAGTATAGCACAACACTAAGGGACGGCAGTGATATTAGTTATGATATGAGAGTCTACTGACCAGAACAAAGTATAGCAGAACACTAAGGGACGGCAGTGATATTAGTTATGATATGAGAGTCCACTGACCAGAACAAGGTAGAGCACAATACTAAGGTGTGGTTGTGATATTAGCTGTGATATGAGAGTCGACGGACCAGAACCAAGGATAGTACAACACTAAGGTGTGGCAGTGATATTAGCTGTGATATGAGAGTCCACACGCCAGAGCAAAGTATAGCAGAACACTAAGGGACGGCAGTGATATTAGTTATGATATGAGAGTCCACTGACGAGAACGAAGTATAGTACAACACTAAGGTGTGCATTGCTATTAGTTGTTATATGAGAGTCCATTGCCAGAACAAACAATAGCATCACGCTAAGGGGAGGCAGTGATATTAGTTGTGGTATGAGATTACACTGACCAGAACAAAGTATAGCACAACACTAAGATGTGGCAATGATATTAGCTGTGATATGAGAGTCCATTGACCAGAACAAACTATAGCACCACGCTAAGGGGCGGCAGTGATATTAGCTGTGGTATGAGACTCCACTGGCCAGAACAAGGTATAGCACAACACTAAGGTGTGGTAGTGATATTAGCTGTGATATGAGAGTCCATTGACCAGAACAAACTATAGCACCACGCTAAGGGGCGGCAGTGATATTAGCTGTGGTATGAGATTACACTGGCCAGAACAAAGTATAGCACTACACTAAGGTGTGGCAGTGATATTAGCTGTGATATGAGATTCTACTGCGCATAACGAAGTATAGGACAACACTAAGGGGCGGCAGTGATATTAGCTGTGATATGAGATTCAACTGGCCAGCACAAAGTATAGCACAACACTAAGGGTCGGTAGTTATATTAGCTGTGATATGAGAGCCCACTGACAAGAACAAATATAGGACAACACTAAGGGGCGGCAGTGATATTAGCTGTGATATGAGATTCCACTGACCATAACGAAGTATGCGACAACACTAAGGGGCGGCAGTGATATTAGCTGTGATATGAGATTCCACTGACAATAACGAAGTATAGGACAACACTAAGGGGCGGCAGTGATATTAGCTGTGATATGAGATTCCACTGAAGATAACGAAGTATTGGACAACACTAAGGAGCGCAGTGATATTAGCTGTGATATGAGATTCCACTGGCCATAACGAAGTATAGGACAACACTAAGGGATGGCAGTGATATTAGCTGTGATATGAGATTCCACTGACCATTACGAAGTATAGGACAACACTAAGGGGCGGCAGTGATATTAGCTGTGATATGAGACTCCACTGACAATAACGAAGAATAGGACAACATTAAGGGGCAGCAGTGATATTATCTGTGATATGAGAGTCCACTGACCATAACGAAGTATAGGACAACACTAAGGGGCGGCAGTGATATTAGCTGTGATATTAGATTTCAGTACCTAGAACAAAGAATTGCACATCACTAAGAGTCGGCTGCGATATTAGCTGTGATATGAGATTCCACTCGCCAGAACAAAGTATAGCACATCACTAAGGGGCGGCAGTGATATAAGCTGTGATATGAGATTCCACTGACCATAACGAGGTATAGGACAGCACTAAGGTTCGGTAGTGATATTAGTTGTGATACGAGAGTCCACTGACCAGAACAAAGTATAGCACAACACTAAGGTGTGGCATTGATATTAGCTGTGATATGTGATTCCACTGACCATGACGAAGTATAGGACAACACTAAGGGGCGGCAGTGATATTAGCTGTGATATGAGATTCCAATGACGATAACGACGTATAGGACAACATTAAGGGGCAGCAGTGATATTATCTGTGATACGAGAGTCCACTGATCATAACGAAGTATAGGACAACACTAAGGGATGGCAGTGATATTAGCTGTGATATGAGATTCCACTGACCATTACGAAGTATAGGACAACACTAAGGGGCGGCAGTGATATTAGCTGTGATATGAGACTCCACTGACAATAACGAAGAATAGGACAACATTAAGGGGCAGCAGTGATATTATCTGTGGATATGAGAGTCCACTGACCATAACGAAGTATAGGACAACACTAAGGGGCGGCAGTGATATTAGCTGTGATATTAGATTCCAGTAGCCAGAACAAAGAATTGCACATCACTAAGAGTCGGCTGCGATATTAGCTGTGATATGAGATTCCACTCGCCAGAACAAAGTATAGCACATCACTAAGGGGCGGCAGTGATATAAGCTGTGATATGAGATTCCACTGACCATAACGAGGTATAGGACAGCACTAAGGTTCGGTAGTGATATTAGTTGTGATACGAGAGTCCACTGACCAGAACAAAGTATAGTACAACACTAAGGTGTGGCATTGATATTAGCTGTGATATGTGATTCCACTGACGATAACGACGTATAGGACAACATTAAGGGGCAGCAGTGATATTATCTGTGATATGAGATTCCACTGACCATAACGAAGTATTGGACAACTCTAAGGGACGGCAGTGATATTAGCTGTGATATGAGATTCCAATGACGATAACGACGTATAGGACAACATTAAGGGGCATCAGTGATATTATCTGTGATATGAGATTCCACTGACCATAACGAAGTATTGGACAACTCTAAGGGACGGCAGTGATATTAGCTGTGATATGAGAGTCCACTGACCAGAACAAAGTATAGCACAACACTAAGGGACGGCAGTGATATTAGCTGTGATATGACAATCCACTGACCAGAACAAAGTATAGCACAACTCTAAGGGACGGCAGTGATATTAGCTGTGATATGAGAGTTCACTGACCAGAACAAAGTATAGCACAACACTAAGGGTCTGCAGTGATATTAGTTTGTAATATGACAATCCACTGACCAGAACAAAGTATAGCACAACTCTAAGGGATGGCAGTGATATTAGCTGTGATATGAGAGTCCACTGACCAGAACAAAGTATAGCACAACACTAAGGGTCTGCAGTGATATTAGTTTGTAATATGACAATCCACTGACCAGAACAAAGTATAGCACAACACTAAGGGTCTGCAGTGATATTAGTTTGTAATATGACAATCCACTGACCAGAACAAAGTATAGCACAACACTAAGGGTCTGCAGTGATATTAGTTTGTAATATGACAATCCACTGACCAGAACAAAGTATAGCACAACTCTAAGGGACGGCAGTGATATTAGCTGTGATATGAGAGTCCACTGACCAGAACAACGTATAGCACAACACTAAGGGTCTGCAGTGATATTAGTTTGTAATATGACAATCCACTGACCAGAACAAAGTATAGCACAAGACTAAGAGGCGGCAGTGATAATAGCTGTGATATGAGATTCCACTCGCCAGAACGAAGTATAGCACATCACTAAGGGACGGTAGTGATATTAGTTGTGATATGAGAGTCCACTAACCAGAACAAAGTATAGCACAACACTAAGGGGCGGCAGTGATTTTAGTTGTGATATGAGAGTCCACTGACCAGAACAAAGTGTAGCACAACACTAAGGTGTGGCAGTGATATTAGTTGTGATATGAAAGTCAACTGACCAGAACAAAGGATAGCACAACACTAAGGTGTGGCAGTGATATTAGTTGTGATATCAGAGTCCACTGACCAGAACAAAGGATAGCACAACACTAAGGTGTGGCAGTGATATTAGTTGTGATATGAAAGTCAACTGACCAGAACAAAGGATAGCACAACACTAAGGTGTGGCAGTGATTTTAGTTGTGATATGAAAGTCAACTGACCAGAACAAAGGATAGCACAACACTAAGGTGTGGCAGTGATATTAGTTGTGATATGAAAGTCAACTGACCAGAACAAAGGATAGCACAACACTAAGGTGTGGCAGTGATATTAGTTGTGATATGAGAGTCCACTGACCAGAACAAAGGATAGCACAACACTAAGGTGTGGCAGTGATATTAGTTGTGATATGAAAGTCAACTGACCAGAACAAAGGCAAGCACAACACTAAGGTGTGGCAGTGATTTTAGTTGTGATATGAGAGTCCACTGACCAGAACAAAGTATAGCACAACACTAAGGTGTGGCAGTGATATTAGTTGTGATGTGAAAGTCAACTGACCAGAACAAAGGATAGCACAACACTAAGGTGTGGCAGTGATATTAGTTGTGATATGAGATTCCACTGACCAGAGCAAAGTATAGCATAACACTAAGGTGTGGTAGTGATATTATTTCTGATAGGGTTGTACTAGGCTGAACTAAATCAAGAACTTCTCTATCTCATAGTAGTGTATTATTTATGATAGGACTGTACTAGCTGAACTAAATCAAACACTTCTCTATCTGATAGTAGTGTATTATTTATGATAGGACTGTACTGAACTGAACTAAACGAAGCACCTCTCTTTCTAATAGTAGCGTATTATTTATGATAGGACTGTACTAGCCTAAACTAAATCAAGAACGTCTCTTTCTGATAGTAGGGTGTTATTTATGATAGGACTATACTAGACTGAACTAAATCAAGCACCTCTCGTTCTGATAGTAGTTTATTATTTATGATAGGTCTGTACTGGAGTGAACTATATCAAGAACTTCTGTTTATGATAGTAGTGTATTATTTATGATAGGACTGTACTGGACTAAACTAAATCAAGCACCTCCCTTTCTGATAGTAGTGTATTATTTATGATAGGACTGTACTAGCCTGAACTAAATCAAGCACTCCACTTTCTGATAGTAGAGTACTATTTATGGTAGGACTCTACTAGACTGAACTAAATCAAGCAGCTCTCTTTCTGATAGTAGTGTATTGTTTATGATAGGACTGTACTGGACTGAACTATATCAAGCACTTCTCTTTCTGATAGTAGTGTATTATTTATGATAGGACTGTGCTGGACTAATCTAAATCAAGCATCTCTCTTTCTGATAGTAGTGTATTATTTATGATAGATCTGTACTAGCCTGAACTAAATCAAGCACTCCACTTTCTGAGAGTAGAGTACTAATTATGATAGGACTCTACTAGACTGAACTAAATCAAGAACTTCTCTTTCTGATAGTAGTGTATTATTTATGATAGGACTGTACTGGACTGAACTAAATCAAGCGCTTCTCTTTCTGATAGTAGTGTATTATTTATGATAGGTCTGTACTAGACTGAACTAATTTAAAAACTTCTCTATCTGATAATAGTGATATTATTTATGATAGGATTTTACTAGACTGAACTAAATCAAGAACGTCTCTATCTGATAATAGTGATATTATTTATGATGGGATTTTACTAGACTGAACTAAATCAAGAACTTCTCTATCTGATAATAGTGATATTATTTATGATAGGATTGTATTAGCCTGAAAATGCACAAGCACTTCTCTAAGTGAAGGCAGATCTATTAACAGAATAGGATTGTACAGGGCTGAACAAAGACAAGAGCTTTTCAAAGTGGAGGCAGTTATGTTAACGGAGTAGAATTCTATTGGGCTGAACTAAGAGAAGCGCTTCTCCAAGTGCAGGCTGCGATATTAACGGAGTAGAATTGTACTGGGCTGAACAAAGACAAGCTCTTCTCTAAGTGAATGTAGTAACATTAACGGAGTAGAATTGTACTGCGCTGAACAAGGGCAAGCTCTAGTCCAAATGAAGGCAGTTAAATTAACGGAGTAGAATTCTGCTGTGTTGTACGAAGACAAGTTCTTCTCCAGTGAAGGCATTGATATTAACACAGTACAATTGTACTGGGCTGAACAAACACAAGCAGTTCTCCAGTCAAGGCAGTGAAATTTATGGAGTATAATTCTGCTGTGTTGTACAAACACAAGCACTTTTCCAGTGAAGGCACTAGTATTAACGTAGTACAGTTGTACTGGGCTGAACAAGCACAAGCACTTCTCTAGTGCAGGCACTGATATTAACGGAGAAGAATTTTACAGGACTGAACAAGCACAATCAGTTCTCCAGTGAAGGCAGTGATATTAACGGAGCAGAATTGTACTGGACTGAACAAAGACAAGCACTTCTCCAAGTGATGGCAGTGATATTAACGGAGTAGTGTGTTGCTGGAATGAACAAAGACAAACACTATTCCAAGTGAAGGCAGTGATATTAACGGAGTAGAATTGTACTGGACTGAACAAAGACAAGGTCTTCTGTAGTGAAGGCAGTGAGACTAACGGAGTAGTGTTTTGCTGGAATAAACAAAGACAAGCACTTCTCCAATTGAAGGCAGTGATATTAACGGAGTAGTGTTTTGCTGGAATGAACAAAGACAAGCACTTGTCCAAGTGAAGGCAGTGATATTAACGGAGTAGAATTGTACTGGACTGAACAAAGACAAGCTGTTCTCCAAGTGATGGCAGTGGTATTAACGGAGTAGAATTATACTGGACTTAGCATACACAAAAACCTCTCGAGTGAAGGCAGTGATATTACCGGAGCATAATTGTACTGGTCTGAACAAAGACAAGCACTTGTCCAAGTGAAGGCAGTGATATTAACGGAGTAGTGTTTGCTGGAATGAACATGACAAACACTTTTCCAAGTGAAGGCAGTGATATTAACGGAGTATAATTGTACTGGACTGAACAAAGACAAACATTTCTCCAAGTGAAGGCAGTGATATTAACGGAGTAGAATTGTACTGGACTGAACAAAGACAAACACTTCTCCAAGTGAAGGCAGTGATATTAACGGAGCAGAATTGTACTGGACTGAACAAAGACAAACACTTCTCCAAGTGATGGCAGTGATATTAACGGAGTATAATTGTACTGGACTGAACAAAGACAAGCACTTCTCCAAGTGAAGGCAGTGATATTAACGGAGTAGAATTGTACTGGACTGAACAAAGACAAGGACTTCTCCAGCGAAGGCAGTGATACTAACGGAGTAGTGTTTTTCTGGAATGAACAAAGACAAGCACTTGTCCAAGTGAAGGCAGTGATATTAACGGAGTAGAATTGTACTGGACTGAACAAAGACAAGCAGTCCTCCAAGTGGAGGCAGTGTTATTAACGGAGTATAATTGTACTGGGCTTAACAAAGACAAGCACTTCTCTAGTCAAGGCAGTGATATTAACGGAATGGTGTTTTGCTGGAATGAACAAAGACAAGCACTGCTCCAGTTAAGGCACTGATATTAACGGAGTAGAATTGTACTGGGCTGAACAAACACAAGCAGTTTTCCAGTGAAGGTAGTGATATTAATGGAGTAGAATTGTACTGGGCTGATCAAAGACAAGCTCTTCTCTAAGCGAAGGCAGTGATATTAACGGAGTAGAATTGTACTGGGCTGATCAAAGACAAGCTCTTCTCTAAGCGAAGGCAATGATATTAACGGAGTAGAATTGTACTGGGCTGATCAAAGACAAGCTCTTCTCTAAGCGAAGGCAGTGATATTAACGGAGTGGAATTGTACTGGGCTGATCAAAGACAAGCTCTTCTCTAAGCGAAGGCAGTGATATTAACGGAGTGGAATTGTACTGGGCTGATCAAAGACAAGCTCTTCTCTAAGCGAAGGCAGTGATATTAACGGAGTGGAATTGTACTGGGCTGATCAAAGACAAGCTCTTCTCTAAGCGAAGGCAGTGATATTAACGGAGTGGAATTGTACTGGGCTGATCAAAGACAAGCTTTTCTCTAAGCGAAGGCAGTGATATTAACGGAGTGGAATTGTGCAGGGCTCTATCGAAGACTAACACGTCACTGAGAAAGGACAGTTAATGTTGAGCTTGTAGAGCGATTTTGGCTAATGAAAGTGAAAGCAATGGGAGACTGATTCCCAGAATGTGTCATTATGTCAGGGGGCTGTTACATCACGCAGTTCTCCCACGTTGGGGAGACAAAGGAATTCCCAGACCACCACGTGTACTCGACTAGACCTGCTTCTCAAATATCAGTACTGTTTCCCAGGGACGTGGTGTTAATTGAATTTTATGTTTGTATGCAACTATATGTAACAATCCCACGAGGGTCAAGGTCGATCTCAGACAGACCTTGCTGCTCGGCGATGAGAAAATGCTCCTGTGAAAGACAATGGAGTATAAAAGAGAGGAAGTGGTGGGGAGACGGTGAACTGATCTTGCGTGATGAATTGTAGCATTGTATGTCAGGCATTCTGGAAAACACCGCCCTCTAAGCATGTACCGTTTGAGAACTCTTGTGGTCGCGTGCCCATGAAGCCTTATACGTATGCTTGTTCTAAACGTGTGTGGAATATATCGAACCCAGGATCAGACGTTTGCTGCACGCTGATGTGCAATTAACAAAAACAGGCCACGCGACATAAAGGCAGAATGTGACCTACCTTGTTCTTGGTCCCTTTTAGCTCGGATACGTCTATCCGTTTCCAGCATGGAGTAAACCAGAACTAACTGTTCTCTAAGCTATTCATTTTCGCATCAGAATTGGTCACTTTACAAAACGGAGGGCATGCAAGAATGCGGGAAGTAAATTTCTTGTTACTTTTTTAGCTCCACAAAAATAAAAAACTGCGAGGAGCATCGTGATGGTCGAATTTGTTTCACATACACTCTATTGTTGAAGGCTTACACCTACATACCAATTCCCACATTACTATTGGAAACGATAACAAGACTCTTACGTGTGTGGTCTTTGCTTTATTTTAGCTAATACAACTGTCATTATTTTCTCATCCAATTGGTGAAATGAAGAAATTCTTCTAGTAATGTGGCAACCCCGAACTCAAACTGATGATTAGACTTATATTAGCCTTAAGCAATTTGAACCTCTCTCTCTCTCTCTCGACTTGCATCTGAAGGTTTATGATAGGAAGTACAGGGAGTCACACTGAAAAAGTTATTTCTTTTCAAGACTAACAGAACCCGCCGCTCCGATCACGTTCTTACCATTAGCGCGGCGATTCTGTTTCACCCTAACTTTTCCCGCTTTGAATCTAGTTATTACCGAAGTTGAATTGTGTCTGGACCTTACTGAGGTATCTTGACCCATGATGTTCTGTGTCAAACCTCACTGAGGCATCTTGAACCCAAGATGATTTATATATGGCAGCTTACCGAGGTATGTTGAACCGAAATTGAATTGTGTCTGGAACCTTACTGAGGTATCTTGACCCAGGATGTTCTGTGTCAAACCTCACTGAGGCACCTTGAACCCAAGATGATTTATATATGGCAGCTTACCGAGGTATGTTGAACCGAAGTTGAATTGTGTCTGGACCTTACTGAGGTATCTTGACCCAGGATGTACTGTGTCAAACCTCACTGAGGCACCTTGAACCCAAGATGATTTATATATGGCAGGTATGTTGAACCGAAGTTGAATTGTGTCTGGACCTTACTGAGGTATCTTGACCCAGGATGTACTGTGTCAAACCTCACTAAGGCACCTTGAACCCAAGACGATTTATATATGGCAGCTTACCGAGGTATGTTGAACCGAAGTTGAATTGTGTCTGGACCTTACTGAGGTATCTTGACCCAGGATGTTCTGTGTCAAACCTCATTGAGGCATCTTGAAACCAAGATGATTTATATATGGCAGGTATGTTGAACCGAAGTTGAATTGTGTCTGGACCTTACTGAGGTATCTTGACCCATGATGTTCTGTGTCAAACCTCATTGAGGCATCTTAAACCCAAGATGATTTATATATGGCAGGTATGTTGAACCGAAGTTGACTTGTGTCTGGACCTTACTGAGGTATCTTGACCCATGATGTTCTGTGTCAAACCTCATTGAGGCATCTTGAAACCAAGATGATTTATATATGGCAGGTATGTTGAACCGAAGTTGAATTGTGTCTGGACCTTACTGAGGTATCTTGACCCAGGATGTTCTGTGTCAAACCTCACTGAGGCATCTTGAACCCAAGATGATTTATATATGGCAGCTTACCGAGGTATGTTGAACCGAAATTGAATTGTGTCTGGAACCTTACTGAGGTATTTTGACCCAGGATGTTTCTGTGTCAAACCTCACTGAGGCACCTTGAACCCAAGGTTATTTATATACGGCAGCTTACCGAGGTATGTTGAACCGAAGTTAAATTGTGTCAGGAACCTTACTGAGATATCTTGAACCCAGGATAATCTATGTGTGCAACCTCGCTAAAGTACCGTGAATCCAAGTTGATTTGCGTCTGGAACCTTACTGAGATATCTTGAACCCAGGATAATCTGTGTGTGCAACCTCGCTAAAGTACCGTGAATCCAAGTTGATTTGCGTCAGGAACCTTACTGAGATATCTTGAACCCAGGATAATCTGTGTGTGCAACCTCGCTAAAGTACCGTGAATCCAAGTTGATTTGCGTCAGGAACCTTACTGAGATATCTTGAACCCAGGATAATCTGTGTGTGCAACCTCGCTAAAGTACCGTGAATCCAAGTTGATTTGAGTCTGGAACCTTACTGAGATATCTTGAACCCAGGATAATGTGTGTGCAACCTCGCTAAAGTACCGTGAATCCAAGTTGATTTGCGTCAGGAACCTTACTGAGATATCTTGAACCCAGTATAATCTGTGTGTGCAACCTCGCTAAAGTACCGTGAATCCAAGTTGATTTGCGTCAGGAACCTTACTGAGGTGTCTTGAACCCAGGATAATCTGCGTGTGCAACCTCGCTAAAGTACCGTGAATCCAAGTTGATTTGCGTCAGGAACCTTACTGAGATATCTTGAACCCAGGATTATCTATGTGTGCAACCTCGCTAAAGTACCTTGAATCCAAGTTGATTTGCGTCTGGAACCTTACTGATATATCTTGAACCCAGGATTATCTATGTGTGCAACCTCGCTAAAGTACCTTGAATCCAAGTTGATTAGCGTCTGGAACCTTACTAGATATTTGAACCCAGGATTATCTGTGTCAACCCTCGCTGAGGCACCGTGAAACTATATTGATTTGGGTCTGGGACCTTACTGAAGTATCTTGAACCCAGGATGATCAAGGTGTTAAACTGCGCTCGGGCTCCTTGAACCCAGTTCAACCGCGTCTAGAACCATCCGGAGTTATCTTGAACCCAGAATGATTTATGTGTCAAACGTCGTTGAGAGTCCTGGGCACCTTTATTGATCCGCATCTTGAACCTTACTGAGGTTTCTTGAACCCGGGATGATCTGCGTCAAACCTCACTGAGACACCTTGAAGCCAAGTGGATCTGATCTCTAATCTTTTGAGGTATCTTGAACCAGGATGATCTGCGTGTCGAATATTGCCGAGGCACCTTGAGCTGAAGGGTGATCTGCGTCTGGAACCTTGTTTAGACACCTTGAACACAGGATGATTGTGAAATCTCAGTGTGGCATTTTGAAAAAACAATTATATTAGAACCTCGGAGAGGCATTTTTAACATAGGGTGATTATGGAACCTCGGAGAGGCACCTTGTACCCAATGATGTGTTTGTAGAACCTCCCTGAGGCTGTCAACGTCTCATTTGCTTCTGTTCGGCAGACTCAAGCGTAATTTGGGGGAACGTTCGTTAGAAGGTAAGCGGTGAATGTTGGGAAACTCTAAGATGTCGACAACATAAAAGTGTTTGTGGCTAGTAAATTCATCTGATAATAATATTGGCACGGAGTGTTCGTGAAGAAGAAACGTCCAGTCAATAGTCCGATAACTGTACACAATTTGAATCTTTGTGCAGTAATAATGTTAATTGTTGAAAGGGTTGTCGTCGATTTTAAGAATAACCTGTTCATTAAGTATTGACTTTCTCTACCAACAGTTTGAGTCGTGTGTAGTACCTTCTGTTCCTACGGTTTTCCAAAGAAATACTGCATACATAAAAGCTTTTCCTCTTATAGCACATTACACTAGTCTGCATTTTCAAACTTTTTGTCACATGAGTTCTTAGAAGTAAGTGTTCTTGAATTAAGTTTTTATGTTGATTCCAGAAATAACTTCCGTTGTTTTCTATCACGTCAGGTTTTTACACAAAATAAGAAGTAATGTTTTGACAATTTTACTAATGAGCGTAGAAATGTATTCAAATACCATTTCACACAAGGAAGTTTTTATTAAAGAAACGTTTTAAGAATACTCTCAAGAACTCCCTTAATTTATTTCATGACCACATTTTAACAAAACAAGAAGCTAAAGTGTTTCATCTATTTTTTTCAAACTTTCTCTTCTTTCACTTCCTTGCAGATCCTTGAAGATGACTGTCCCTCCTCAACATCCAACAGTAGTCGGCCATCATAGTTTCATTCCGTCTCCCCTGGTACCTCCTCTCCATTTCCTTAATATCTTGATGAAAACGTTCGCCCTGCTCTTCACTATAATGTCCCAGATTTTCTGGAAAGTAGTTGATAAGTGAATGCAGAAAATGCACCTTTACATTCATGTTACAACCCATCTTCTTGAAATTTTGCAACATTGGTTTGACAACGGCCTTGTAATTAGAATCTTTGTTATTGTCTAAGAAGTTTTCAGTAACTGATCGGAAGGCGGTCCATGCCTCTATTTCTCTCTCATTCATTGTCTTCTCAAAATCTTCATCCTTCATCAATTTCTTTATTTGAGGACCAACAAAACTTCCAGTCTTTAATTTGTCTTATGTAATGAAGGGCAATTTCTTGGAAAGGTACTTGAAGCAGGATCCATCCTGTGGTAGAGCCCTTACAAATTGCTTCATCAAGTTCAATTTTATGTGTAGTGGTGGAAACAATATCTTTATATCTCTATAGCTTTGAAGTGAAATTGTGAAAAAACTGTACGTGATAGAAAAACACTAAAAGCAATTCTGAAGTAAGTCAGAATCACTTATTAATTTTCAGTGATCCGATATCATGCAGACTAGCGTTATCTATTTAGTGGGTTATACTTGTACCTTAGAATATAGTGGCATTGTCGTGCATAAAACGTAGGAAAACAGTTTGCAAGCAATAGTAAGAGAAAGCGTAGCATGCTTCTGTGCGTAATTAAGTAAAATGGCTGCATTTCTTCAAGATCGGGCTAAAGAAAGAAAGCAGCCTTGGGATTCTGACTTGAGGCAGAATTTGGAGTTGTTCTCCTCATATACGTTATGTTGATGCCTTCTATAAGCTGTCGCATTAACTTGACGGGAAGCTGAAGCGCCCGATTAATACGAAGTTCCAGTATTATCGAAAGGTAAAACTGTTATAAAGCTCTTAGCTTTAGCTTACGAAACTAAGTATATGCTACTCCTAAAACAAAACGCAATACGGCCCATTGTATCCAACCAAAAACTCGTTATCGAGATTTAACACAATTACCTACTCCCATATATAAAAAGGTCCACGTGCATGAGTAGGAAAACAAATGCCGGATAAATATGAAATTTGACGTTGAAGTTCGGTATCTTGCAAGAAAGCTTTCCCCAACCCAAGTTGCTGTTTATATTGAAAATATGTTGTTATTTTCTCAAAAATGACTATTAACATTTTCATTAAAGTACCACGTGACAAATAAAATGTATCTCTTGAGTTTTCTGTGAATAGCCAATGAAATCTTGATTCATATTGATTTTGTGTAACTGGTAACCCATAAGAGAAAGAGAAGGAGTGCCTCTCCAGATGTTCACTGCTCTTGGTTTCAATTATCAAATACTTTATGTTCTTTTGTTTGCCACGAAGTTGTGCATCTTGAACACTAGTGTGTAGCTACCGATGTTACTGTAATTTGTAATGAAACCGCCTCTGCAAACCTTTGTCTCTATTCAAATGAAGATATTGTAACAATTCGTAGAAGCGTGAACGTCATGTGAATGGATACTTTTTTTAATTTATCAATTTCCAACGTAAGTTGCATAAATTAGGACAAGAAAGTTAGAGGGACTAAGGCCCTTAACGGGAGGACGGCGTCTCTGCCATTTTCATATTTCAACTCCCAGGATGCTGGCCGGTGCTTACACATCCTCTGAGGGCCCCGGGAAGCGCTCGCAACCCCCTGCCATGCACACGCCGACACTTGCAAGAGACGAAGCAGAAGAAAGGTGAAGTGAAATGAGAATGGAGATGAAGTGGAAGGACAGGAAATTCGGAGGACGTAATGATCCTTCCATGCACTGGCCTGGGGAAACGCCCGAAAAAAAAACGGGTTAGGAAGGTCGACCAGGGGAATCGAAACCACAACCTCCCGATTGTGGACCAAGCCATCCTGCTCGGTATATAAGTTTATTCTTTTGTTAGTTAATTGCGCTGCGACAGCACAAGTTAAACGCGGAGTACGAGGTATCTGTCAGTTGTTAATTACAAATGTTGCCATAGTAACGCTGCAGTTATTTACCATATGCGTATTTCATCAAGCACAGGGACCACAGCAAAATGTTGCTACATACGAGTTAATAAAGACTTTGCTACCAAATACAGTTATAAGAAGATCGATTCTATTTTGTTTCCTCAATTACTAAAGCATCATCATCTTCATATTTGAAATATCCGCAACCTTTGTCTTGTTTCTCTTTGAAGCATTTTCTACTCCATGACATTCTCAACGAAAAATCAGTCTTCTGTCCAAGTGTGTTGTTTTATGACTGCAGCATATGCAATACATTGTGAATCCTTTTAGTGTTTTATGTCCTTGGTAGGAACAATACTTTTCAATGAGACAACAATTATGAAAAGCCTTAAAGACAAGTTTATCACATACACAAAACATTTTTACGTGGTATGTTCCCATACAAATTAAAACTAAGACCTATTTATTCGGTTTACATCGACGCCGGGAAATTTAGAAAGCTGCTGAGTGACAAGTGTTCGGTGAAATTTTTAATCAGGTCCAGAAAATGAAATTTTCTCCGCAGTTTACGTTAATCTGTGATCCGTGACAGCCAATTAGTGAAGTCGAGCAGTATCTGGTCATCCTTATGTAGACATTTGCCTTCGGAGTTTCTAATTCTTTCCCAGCTTCTATATCAATTACTCTTGTTCCTGCAGCCGCCTCAGTAACGGTGCGCTCAAATTTGTTGGCGTGACAACCAACAAGCACCCGTGGGACAAGAACCGGAGTCGTTTCCGGTCGCAATGTTTAGATTCCCTGTGTTTGACTATCTGCACTACAAAACTATATCTCTAATCTTGAGAATCCTTTCACTCTTGTTTCCGAACGACAGCTTCTAATTTCAAATTCTAAAACTCTAAAAAGGGTTAACAATGCAATATGTTAGAATAGGAACATACTGCAGTCATAAAAGAAGACACTTGTGAAAATGTGTTTTTATTGAGAAAATAGTTGGTTACTCAATAGATAATGTGCACAAAAACTCAGACAAAAGTTGCCGATATCATAGCATTATATGATCGGGTTTAACAGCTCAACTTCTTTATAAGTGTTTATAGCAACTGACGATTTATTCTAATTGTGCAAATACTTACAATGGGGTAAGTACCTATTTCACAACTCTGAAAAATTCCTAATTTATACTGTCTTCTCTGTACTGTTGACACACTTTACAGGGCGTTAAATCGACCGAACATGTCGTAGATGTAGTTGATTAGCGATTATCAACAACAATTTTTGTCCGAAAGTCTTAACACAGCTCACAGGTTCCCAATATTATAATTACTACACAAGTTCAAATTTTGATTACTCTTAAGCGACACAGATCAATTAGCTATACAAATTGGCTCTGCCCAAGCATTTATCGTATACTAAAGGAGACAAAATGGAAGAACCTCGTAAAATGGCAATAAGTATGAATTACACTGAGTGAGAAGAGTACATGTTACTCTGGTAAACATAACCTAGAACAAGTAACTTAAGATGACAATAACTCCACATTTCACTGCGTGAGAAAGGTACAAGTTTGTAGTAGTAAACATAAACTAGAATAAGTAACTTAAGATAACAATAACTCCACATTTCACTGCGTGAGAAGGGTAAAAGTTGCTTTATTAAACATAACCTAGAACAAGTAACTTAAGATGACAATAACTCCACATTTCACTGCGTGAGAAAGGCACAAATTTGTAGTAGTAAACATAAACTACAATAAGTAACTTAAGATAACAATAACTCCACATTTCACTGCGTGAGAAGGGTAAAAGTTGCTTTATTAAACATAACCTAGAACAAGTAACTTAAGATGACAATAACTACACATTTCACTGCGTGAGAAAGGTACAAGTTTGTAGTAGTAAACATAAACTACAATAAGTAACTTAAGATAACAATAACTCCACATTTCACTGCGTGAGAAGGGTAAAAGTTGCTTTATTAAACATAATCTAGGACAAGTAACTTAAGATGACAATAATTATACATTACACTGAGTAAGACGGGTACAAGCTGCTGTGGTAAACATAACCTAGGACAAGTACCGTAAGATGACAATAACTCCACATTTCACTGCGTGAGAAGCTTACATGTTTATAGTAGTAAACATAAACTAAGACAAGTAACATAAGATGACAATAACTCCACATTTCACTGCGTGAGAGGTGTACAAGTTGCTCTAGTAAACATGACCTAGGACAAGTAAATTAAGATGAAAATAAGTATAGCTTACACTGAGTAAGAAGGCTTCAAGCTGCTGTGGTACACATAACCTAGAACAAGTAACTTAAGATGACAATAAGTATAGATTACACTGCGTAAGAAGGGTACAAGCTGCTGTGGTAAACATAACCTAGGACAATTAACTTAAGATGACAATAAGTATAGATTACACTGAGTAAGAAGGGTACAAGCTGCTGTGGTAAACACAACCTAGGACAATTAACTTAAGATGACAATAAGTATAGCTTACACTGAGTAAGAAAGGCTTCAAGCTGCTGTGGTACACATAACCTAGAACAAGTAACTTAAAATGACAATAAGTATAGATTACACTGAGTAAGAAGGGTACAAGCTGCTGTGGTAAACATCACCTAGGACAAGTAACTTAAGATGACAATAAGTATACATTACACTGAGTAAGAAGGGTACAAGCTGCTGTGGTAAACATCACCTAGGACAAGTAACTTAAGATGACAATAAGTATACATTACACTGAGTAAGAAGGGTACAAGCTGCTGTGGTAAACATCACCTAGGACAAGTAACTTAAGATGACAATAAGAATACATTACACTGAGTAAGAAGGGTACAAGCTGCTGTGGTAAACATCACCTAGGACAAGTATCTTAAGATGACAATAAGTATAGGCTACACAAAATTACAAAGGGTACATATTACTGTGGTATACATAACCTGGGACAACTAGCTTAAGATGACAATAAGTATAGGCTACACAACGTCACAAAGGGTACATGTTACTGTAGTAAACATAACCTAGGACAAGTAACTTAAAATGACAATAAGTATAGATTACACCGAGTAAGAGGGGTACAAGTTGCTGTGGTAAACATAATGTAGAACAAGTAACTTAAGATGAACATAAGTATACATTACACTGTGTAAGAAGTGTACAAGTTGCTGTAGCAAACATAACCTAGGACAAGTATTTTAAGATGACAATAACTCCATATTTCACTGTGTGAGATGGGTACAAGCTGCTGTAGTAAACATAACCTAGGACAACTAACTTAAGATGACAATAACTCCACATATCACTGCGTGAGAAGGGTTCAAGTTGCTGTGGTCAACACAACGTAGGACAAGCAAATTAAGATGACAGTAAGTATACATTACACTGAGTGAGAAGGGTACATGTTACTGTGGTAAACATAACCTACAAAAAGTAACTTAAGATGACAATAAGAATAGGTTACACTGAGTCACAAAGGGTAAATATTACTGTGGTAAACATAACCTAGAAAAAGTAACTTAAGATGACAATAAGTATAGGTTACACTGAGTCACAAAGGGTACATATTACTGTGGTAAACATAACCTAGAACAAGTAACTTAAGATGACAATAAGTATAGGTTACACTGAGTCACAAAGGGTACATATTACTGTGGTAAACATAACCTAGAAAAAGTAACTTAAGATGACAATAAGTATAGGTTACACTGAGTCACAAAGGGTACATATTACTGTGGTAAACATAACCTAGAAAAAGTAACTTAAGATGACAATAAGTATAGGTTACACTGAGTCACAAAGGGTACATATTACTGTGGTAAACATAACCTAGAAAAAGTAACTTAAGATGACAATAAGTATAGGTTACACTGAGTCACAAAGGGTACATATTACTGTGGTAAACATAACCTAGAAAAAGTAACTTAAGATGACAATAAGTATAGGTTACACTGAGTCACAAAGGGTACATATTACTGTGGTAAACATAACCTAGAAAAAGTAACTTAAGATGACAATAAGTATAGGTTACACTGAGTCACAAAGGGTACATATTACTGTGGTAAACATAACCTAGAAAAAGTAACTTAAGATGACAATAAGTATAGGTTACACTTAGTCACAAAGGGTACATGTTACTGTGGTGAACATAACCTAGAAAAAGTAACTTAAGATGACAATAAGTATAGGTTACACTTAGTCACAAAGAGTACATGTTACTGTGGCAAACATAACCTAGAAAAAGTAACTTAAGATGACAATAAGTATAGGTTACACTTAGTCACAAAGGGTACATGTTACTGTGGCAAACATAACCTAGAAAAAGTAACTTAAGATGACAATAAGTATAGGTTACAGTTAGTCACAAAGGGTACATGTTACTGTGGTAAACATAACCTAGAAAAAGTAACTTAAGATGACAACAAGTATAGGTTACACTTAGTCACAAAGGGTACATGTTACTGTGGTGAACATAACCTAGAAAAAGTAACTTAAGATGACAATAAATATAGGTTACACTTAGTCACAAAGGGTACATGTTACTTTGGTAAACATAACCTAGAAAAAGTAACTTAAGATGACAATAAGTATAGGTTACACTTAGTCACAAAGGGTACATGTTACTGTGGTAAACATAACCTAGGACAAGTAGCTTAAGATGACATTAAGTATACAACACACTGAGTAAGAAGGGTACAAGCTGCTGTGGTAACATAACCTAGGACTAGTAACTTAAGATGACAATAAGTATAGGTTACACTGAGTCACAAAGGGTACATGTTACTGTAGCAAACATAACCTAGGACAAGTAGCTTAAGATGACAATAAGTATACAACACACTGAGTAAGAAGGGTACAAGCTGCTGTGGTAACATAACCTAGAACAAGTAACTTAAGATGACAATAAGTATAGGTTACACTGAGTCACAAAGGGTACATGTTACTGTAGCAAACATAACCTAGAACAAGTAACTTAAGATGACAATAAGTATAGGTTACACTGAGTCACAAAGGGTACATGTAACCGTGGAAAACATAACCTAGAACAAGTAACTTAAGATGACAATAAGTATAGGTTACACTTAGTCACAAAGGGTACATGTTACTGTGGTGAACATAACCTAGAACAAGTAACTTAAGATGACAATAAGTATAGGTTAAACTGAGTCACAAAGGGTACATGTTACTGTAGCAAACATAACCTAGAACAAGTAACTTAAGATGACAATAAGTATAGGTTACACTGAGTCACAAAGGGTACATGTTACTGTGGTAAACATAACCTAGGACAAGTAGCTTAAGATGACATTAAGTATACAACACACTGAGTAAGAAGGGTACAAGCTGCTGTGGTAACATAACCTAGGACAAGTAACTTAAGATGACATTAAGTATACAACACACTGAGTAAGAAGGGTACAAGCTGCTGTGGTAACATAACCTAGGACAAGTAGCTTAAGATGACATTAAGTATACAACACACTGAGTAAGAAGGGTACAAGCTGCTGTGGTAAAGATAACCTAGGACAAGTAACTTAAGATGACATTAAGTATACAACACACTCAGTAAGAAGGATAAACGCTGCTGTGGTAACATAACCTAGGACAAGTAACTTAAGATGACATTAAGTATACAACACACTGAGTAAGAAGGGTACAAGCTGCTGTGGTAACATAACCTAGAACAAGTAACTTAAGATGACATTAAGTATACAACACACTCAGTAAGAAGGGTACAAGCTGCTGTGGTAAACATAACCTAGGACAAGTAACTTAAGATGACATTAAGTATACAACACACTCAGTAAGAAGGGTACAAGCTGCTGTGGTAACATAACCTAGGACAAGTAACTTAAGATGACATTAAGTATACAACACACTGAGTAAGACGGGTACAAGCTGCTGTGGTAACATAACCTAGGACAAGTAACTTAAGATGACATTAAGTATACAACACACTCAGTAAGAAGGGTACAAGAAGCTGTGGTAACATAACCTAGGACAAGTAACTTAAGATGACATTAAGTATACAACACACTGAGTAAGAAGGGTACAAACTGCTGTGGTAACATAACCTAGGACAAGTAACTTAAGATGACATTACGTATACAACACGCTCAGTAAGAAGGGTACAAGCTGCTGTGGTACACATAACCTAGGACAAGTAACTTAAGATGACAATAAGTATACAACACACTCAGTAAGAAGGGTACAAGCTGCTGTGGTAAACATAACCTAGGACAAGTAACTTAAGATGACATTAAGTATACAACACACTCAATAAGAAGGGTACAAGCTGCTGTGGTAACATAACCTAGGACAAGTAACTTAAGATGACAATAAGTATACAACACACTCAGTAAGAAGGGTACAAGCTGCTGTGGTAACCTAACCTAGGACAAGTAACTTAAGATGACAATAAGTATACAACACACTCAGTAAGAAGGGTACAAGCTGCTGTGGCAAACATAACCTGGGACAAGTAACTTAAGATGACTACAAGTATACATTACACTGAATCATAAAGGATACATGTTACTGTGGTAACATAACCTGGGACAAGTAACTTAAGATGACTACAAGTATACATTACACTGAATCATAAAGGATACATGTTACTGTGGTAACATAACCTGGGACAAGTAACTTAAGATGACTACAAGTATACATTACACTGAATCATAAAGGATACATGTTACTGTGGTAACATAACCTGGGACAAGTAACTTACGATGACTACAAGTATACATTACACTGAATCATAAAGGATACATGTTACTGTGGTAACATAACCTGGGACAAGTAACTTAAGATGACTACAAGTATACATTACACTGAATCATAAAGGATACATGTTACTGTGGTAACATAACCTGGGACAAGTAACTTAAGATGACTACAAGTATACATTACACTGAATCATAAAGGATACATGTTACTGTGGTAACATAACCTGGGACAAGTAACTTACGATGACTACAAGTATACATTACACTGAATCATAAAGGATACATGTTACTGTGGTAACATAACCTGGGACAAGTAACATAAGATGACTACAAGTATACATTACACTGAATCATAAAGGATACATGGTACTGTGGTAACATAACCTGGGACAAGTAACTTAAGATGACATTAAGTATACATTACACTGAATCATAAAGGATACATGTTACTGTGGTAACATAACCTAGGACAAGTAACTTAAGATGACAATAAGTATACAACACACTCAGTAAGAAGGGTAAAAGCTGCTGTGGTAACATAACCTAGGACAAGTAACTTAAGATGACAATAAGTATACAACACACTCAGTAAGAAGGGTACAAGCTGCTGTGGTAACATAACCTGGGACAAGTAACTTAAGATGACAATAAGTATACATTACACTGAATCATAAAGGATACATGTTACTGTGGTAACATAACCTGGGACAAGTAACTTAAAATGACATTAAGTATACATTATCCTGAATCATAAAGGATACATGTTACTGTGATAACATAACCTAGGACAAGTAACTTAAGATGACTACAAATGTACATTACACTGAATCATAAAGGATACATGTTACTGTGGTAACATAACCTAGGACAAGTAACTTAAGATGACATTAAGTATACATTACACTGAATCATAAAGGATACATGTTACTGTGATAACATAACCTAGGACAGGTAACTTAAGATGACTACAAATGTACATTACACTGAATCATAAAGGATACATGTTACTGTAGTAACATAACCTGGGACAAGTAACTTAAGATGACTACAAGTATACATTACACTGAATCAAAAAGGATACATGTTACTGTGGTAACATAACCTAGGACAAGTAACTTAAGATGACTACAAGTATACATTACACTGAATCATAAAGGATACATGTAACTGTGGTACCATAACCTAGGACAAGTAACTTAAGATGACTACAAGTATACATTACACTGAATCATAAAGGATACATGTTACTGTGGTAACATAACCTGGGACAAGTAACTTAAGATGACTACAAGTATACATTACACTGAATCAAAAAGGATACATGTTACTGTGGTAACATAACCTAGGACAAGTAACTTAAGATGACTACAAGTATACATTACACTGAATCATAAAGGATACATGTAACTGTGGTAACATAACCTAGGACAAGTAACTTAAGATGACTACAAGTATACATTACACTGAATCATAAAGGATACATGTTACTGTGGTAACATAACCTGGGACAAGTAACTTAAGATGACAACAAGTATACATTACACTGAATCATAAAGGATACATGTTACTGTGGTAACATAACCTAGGACAAGTAACTTAAGATGACAATGAGTATACATTACACTGAATCATAAAGGATACATGTTACTGTGGTAACATAACCTGGGACAAGTAACTTAAGATGACAACAAGTATACATTACACTGAATCATAAAGGATACATGTTACTGTGGTAACATAACCTGGGACAAGTAACTTAAGATGACAATGAGTATACATTACACTGAATCATAAAGGATACATGTTACTGTGGTAACATAACCTAGGACAAGTAACTTAAGTTGACATGACATTAAGTATTCATTACACTGAATCATAAAGGATACATGTTACTGTGGTAACATAACCTAGGACAAGTAACTCAAGATGACTACAAGTATACATTACACTGAATCATAAAAGATACGTCTTACTGTGGTAACATAACCTAGGACAAGTAACTTAAGATGACTATAAGTATACATTACACTGAATCATAAAGGGTATATGTTACTGTGGTAACATAACCTGGGACAAGTAACTTAAGATGACTATAAGTATACATTACACTGAATCATAAAGGGTATATGTTACTGTGGTAACATAACCTGGGACAAGTAACTTAAGATGACTATAAGTATACATTACACTGAACCATAAAGGGTATATGTTACTGTGGTAACATAACCTGGGACAAGTAACTTAAGGTGACAACAATTATACATTACACTGAATCATAAAGGGTATATGTTACTGTGGTAACATAACCTGGGACAAGTAACTTAAGATGACTACAAGTATACATTACACTGAATCATAAAGGATACATGTTATTGTGGTAACATAACTTAGGACAAGTAACTTAAGATGACAATAAGTATACATTACACTGAATCATAAAGGATACATGTTACTGTGGTAACGTAACCTGGGACAAGTAACTTAAGATGACTATAAGTGTACATCACACTGAATCATAAGGGATACATGTTACTGTGGTAACATAACCTAGGACAAGTAACTTAAGATGACAATAAGTATACATTACACTGAATCATAAGGGATACATGTTACTGTGGTAACATAACCTAGGACATGTAACATAAGATGACAATTAGTATACATTACACTGAATCATAAGGGATACATGTTACTGTGGTAACATAACCTAGGACATGTAACTTAAGATGACAACAATTATACATTACACTGAATCATAAGGGATACATGTTACTGTGGTAACATAACCTAGGACAAGTAACTTAAGATGACAATAAGTATACATTACACTGAATCATAAGGGATACATGTTACTGTGGTAACATAACCTAGGACAAGTAACTTAAGATGACAATAAGTATACATTACACTGAATCATAAGGGATACATGTTACTGTGGTAACATAACCTAGGACAAGTAACTTAAGATGACAATAAGTATACATTACACTGAATCATAAAGGATACATGTTATTGTGGTAACATAACCTAGGACAAGTAACTTAAGATGACAATAATTATACATTACACTGAATCATAAGGGATACATGTTACTGTGGTAACATAACCTGGGACAAGTAACTTAAGATGACAATAAGTATACATTACACTGAATCATAAAGGATACATGTTACTGTGGTAACATAACCTAGGACAAGTAACTTAAGATGACATTAAGTATACATTACACTGAATCATAAAGGATACATGGTGCTGTGGTAACATAACCTAGGACAAGTAACTTAAGATGACTACAAGTATACATTACACTGAATCATAAAGGATACATGTTACTGTGGTAACATAACCTGGGACAAGTAACTTAAGATGACTACAAGTATACATTACACTGAATCATAAAGGATACATGGTACTGTGGTAACATAACCTAGGACAAGTAACTTAAGATGACAACAATTATACATTACACTGAATCATAAAGGGTATATGTTACTGTGGTAACATAACCTGGGACAAGTAACTTAAGATGACTACAAGTATACATTACACTGAATCATAAAGGATACATGTTACTGTAGTAACATAACCTGGGACAAGTAACTTAAGATGACTACAAGTATACATTACACTGAATCATAAAGGATACATGTTACTGTAGTAACATAACCTGGGACAAGTAACTTAAGATGACTGCAAGTATACATTACACTGAATCATAAAGGATACATGTTACTGTGGTAACATAACCTGGGACAAGTAACTTAAGATGACTACAAGTATACATTACACTGAATCATAAAGGATACATGGTACTTTGGTAACATAACCTAGGACAAGTAACTTAAGATGACTACAAGTATACATTACACTGAATCATAAAGGATACATGTTACTGTGGTAACATAACCTAGGACAAGTAACTTAAGATGACAACAATTATACATTACACTGAATCATAAAGGATACATGTTACTGTGGTAACATAACCTGGGACAAGCAACTTAAGATGACAATAAGTATACATTACACTGAATCATAAAGGATACATGTTACTGTGGTAACATAACCTAGGACAAGTAACTTAAGATGACAATAAGTATACATTACACTGAATCATAAAGGATACATGTTACTGTGGTAACATAACCTGGGACAAGTAACTTAAGATGACTACAAGTGTACATTACACTGAATCATAAAGGATACATGTTATTGTGGTAACATAACCTGGGACAAGTAACTTAAGATGACTACAATTATACATTACACTGATTCATAAAGGATACATGTTACTGTGGTAACATAACCTAGGACAAGTAACTTAAGATGACAACAATTATACATTACACTGAATCATAAAGGATACATGTTACTGTGGTAACATAACCTAGGACAAGTAACTTAAGATGACAACAATTATACATTACACTGAATCATAAAGGATACATGTTACTGTGGTAACATAACCTAGGACAAGTAACTTAAGATGACAACAATTATACATTACACTGAATCATAAAGGATACATGTTACTGTGGTAACATAACCTAGGACAAGTAACTTAAGATGACTACAAGTATACATTACACTGAATCATAAAGGATACATGTTACTGTGGTATCTAAACCTGGGACAAGTAACTTAAGATGACAACAATTATACATTACACTGAATCATAAAGGATACATGTTACTGTGGTAACATAACCTAGGACAAGTAACTTAAGATGACTACAAGTATACATTACACTGAATCATAAAGGATACATGTTACTGTGGTAACATAACCTGGGACAAGTAACTTAAGATGACAATAAGTATACATTACACTGAATCATAAAGGATACATGTTACTGTGGTAACATAACAAAGGACAAGTAACTTAAGATGACTATAAGTGTACATCACACTGAATCATAAAGGATACATGTTACTGTGGTAACATAACCCAGGACAAGTAACTTAAGATGACTATAAGTGTACATCACACTGAATCATAAAGGATACATGTTACTGTGGTAACATAACCTAGGACAAGTAACTTAAGATGACTATAAGTGTACATTACAATGAATCATAAAGGATACATGTTACTGTGGTAACATAACCTGGGACAAGTAACTTAAGATGACAACAATGATACATTACACTGAATCATAAAGGATACATGTTACTGTGATAACATAACCTAGGACAAGTAACTTAAGATGACTATAAGTGTACATTACAATGAATCATAAAGGATACATGTTACTGTGGTAACATAACCTAGGACAAGTAACTTAAGATGACTATAAGTGTACATCACACTGAATCATAAAGGATACATGTTACTGTGGTAACATAACCTAGGACAAGTAACTTAAGATGACTATAAGTGTACATTACACTGAATCAAAAAGGATACATGTTACTGTGGTAACATAACAAAGGACAAGTAAGTTAAGATGACTATAAGTGTACATTACACTGAATCATAAAGGATACATGTTACTGTGGTAACATAACCTAGGACAAGTAACTTAAGATGACTATAAGTGTACATTACACTGAATCATAAAGGATACATGTTACTGTGGTAACATAACCTAGGACAAGTAACTTAAGATGACTATAAGTGTACATTACACTGAATCAAAAAGGATACATGTTACTGTGGTAACATAACAAAGGACAAGTAACTTAAGATGACTATAAGTGTACATCACACTGAATCATAAAGGATACATGTTACTGTGGTAACATAACCTAGGACAAGTAACTTAAGATGACTATAAGTGTACATCACACTGAATCATAAAGGATACATGTTACTTTGGTAACATAACCTGGGACAAGTAACTTAAGATGACTATAAGTGTACATTACACTGAATCAAAAAGGATACATGTTACTGTGGTAACATAACAAAGGACAAGTAACTTAAGATGACTATAAGTGTACATCACACTGAATCATAAAGGATACATGTTACTGTGGTAACATAACCTGGGACAAGTAACTTAAGATGACTATAAGTGTACATTACACTGAATCAAAAAGGATACATGTTACTGTGGTAACATAACAAAGGACAAGTAACTTAAGATGACTATAAGTGTACATCACACTGAATCATAAAGGATACATGTTCCTGTGGTAACATAACCTAGGACAAGTAACTTAAGATGACTATAAGTGTACATCACACTGAATCATAAAGGATACATGTTACTGTGGTAACATAACCTGGGACAAGTAACTTAAGATGACAACAATGATACATTACACTGAATCATAAAGGATACATGTTACTGTGATAACATAACCTAGGACAAGTAACTTAAGATGACAACAATTATACATTACACTGAATCATAAAGGATACATGTTACTGTGGTAACATAACCTGGGACAAGTAACTTTAGATGACAACAATTATACATTACACTGAATCATAAAGGATACATGTTACTGTGATAACATAACCTGGGACAAGTAACTTAAGATGACAACAATTATACATTACACTGAATCATAAAGGATACATGTTACTGTGATAACATAACCTGGGACAAGTAACTTAAGATGACAACAATTATACATTACACTGAATCATAAAGGATACATGTTACTGTGATAACATAACCTGGGACAAGTAACTTAAGATGACAACAATTATACATTACACTGAATCATAAAGGATACATGTTACTGTGATAACATAACCTGGGACAAGTAACTTAAGATGACAACAATTATACATTACACTGAATCATAAAGGATACATGTTACTGTGGTAACATAACCTGGGACAAGTAACTTAAGATGACTACAAGTATACATTACACTGAATCATAAAGGATACATGTTACTGTAGTAACATAACCTGGGACAAGTAACTTAAGATGACTACAAGTATACATTACACTGAATCATAAAGGATACATGTTACTGTAGTAACATAACCTGGGACAAGTAACTTAAGATGTCTACAAGTATACATTACACTGAATCATAAAGGATACATGTTACTGTGGTAACATAACCTGGGACAAGTAACTTAAGATGACTACAAGTATACATTACACTGAATCATAAAGGATACATGTTACTGTAGTAACATAACCTGGGACAAGTAACTTAAGATGACAATAAGTATACATTACACTGAATCATAAAGGATACATGTTACTGTGGTAACATAACCTGGGACAAGTAACTTAAGATGACAATAAGTATACATTACACTGAATCATAAGGGATACATGTTACTGTAGTAACATAACCTGGGACAAGTAACTTAAGATGACTACAAGTATACATTACACTGAATCATAAAGGATACATGTTACTGTGGTAACATAACCTGGGACAAGTAACTTAAGATGACAATAAGTATACATTACACTGAATCATAAAGGATACATGTTACTGTGGTAACATAACCTGGGACAAGTAACTTAAGATGACAATAAGTATACATTACACTGAATCATAAAGGATACATGTTACTGTGATAACATAACCTAGGACAAGTAACTTAAGATGACTACAAGTGTACATTACACTGAATCATAAAGGATACATGTTACTGTGGTAACATAACCTGAGACAAGTAACTTAAAATGACAATAAGTATACAACACACTGGGTAAGAAGGGTACATGCTGCTGTGATAACATAACCTAGGACAAGTAACTTAAGATGTCTACAAGTGTACATTACACTGAGTCACTAAGGGTACATTTTACTGGAGAGTTTGTCAACTACTTCTGAGTAATACAATTGTGTGTATGGGTATCAGGCACACTCGACAAATTGGCTAGCTTGTGAACTATTAATGTGGGTTACCTAGGTGTGTATAAGTATCAGGCACGCACTCATTTTTGCTAGCTTGTCAACTAGTACTGTGAGTTAGCCTGGTGTGTATGGGAATCAGGCACACTCCACATATTTGCTGGTTTGTCAACTAGTGGTGTGGGTTACCCTGGTGTGTATGTGTATCAGGCGCACTTGACATATTTGCTGGTTTGTCAACTAGTACTGTGAGTTAGCCTGGTGTGTATGGGAATCAGGCACACTCGACATATTTGCTGGTTTGTCAACTAGTGGTGTGGGTTACCTTGGTGTGTATGTGTATAAGGAGCACACTCATTTTTGCTAGCTTGTCAACTAGTAGTGTGAGTTACCCTGGTGTGTATGGGAATCAGGCACACTCGACATATTTGCTGGTTTGTCAACTATTGGTGTGGGTTACCTTGGTGTGTATGTGTATAAGGAGCACACTCATTTTTGCTAGCTTGTCAACTAGTAGTGTGAGTTACCCTGGTGTGTATGTGTATCAGGCGCACTTGACATATATTTCCTATTTTATCAACTAGTGGTGTGGGTTAGCCTGTTGTGTATGGGTACCTGGCACACTCGATTTTTTTCCTATCTTGTGAACTAGTAATTTCGGTTACCATGGTTTGTGCGGGTATCAGACGCACACTTGTTTTTGCTAGCTTGTCAACTAGTAGTGTGGGTTACCGTGGTGTGTATGGGTATCAGGCACACACTCATTTTTGCTATCTTTTTAACTTGTAGTGTGGGTTACCCTGGTGTGTATGGGTATCAGGCGCACTCGACATTTATTTCCTAGCTTGTCAACTGGTAGTGTGGGTTACCCTGGTGTGTATGGGTATTAGGCACACTCGACATTTTTGCTAGCTTGTCAACTAGTAATGTGGGTTACCCTGGTGTGTATGGGTATTAGGCACACTCCACATTTTTGCTAGCTTGTCAACTAGTAATGTGGGTTACCCTGGTGTGTATGGGTATTAGGCACACTCCACATTTTTGCTAGCTTATCAACTAGTAATGTAGGTTACCCTGGTGTGTATGGGTATTGGGCACACTCCACATTTTTGCTAGCTTGTCAACTAGTAATGTAGGTTACCCTGGTGTGTATGGGTATTAGGCACACTCGACATTTTTGCTAGCTTGTCAACTAGTAATGTGGGTTACCCTGGTGTGTATGGGTATTGGGCACACTCGACATTTTTGCTAGCTTGTCAACTAGTAATGTGGGTTACCCTGGTGTGTATGGGTATTGGGCACACTCGACATTTTTGCTAGCTTGTCAACTAGTAATGTGGGTTACCCTGGTGTGTATGTGTATTAGGCACACTCCACATTTTTGCTAGCTTATCAACTATTAATGTGGGTTACCCTGGTGTGTATGGGTATTGGCCACACTCGACATTTTTGCTAGCTTGTCAACGAGTAATGTGGGTCACCCTGGTGTGTATGGGTATTAGGCACACTCCACATTTTTGCTAGCTTGTCAACTAGTAATGTGGGTTACCCTGGTGTGTATGGGTATTGGGCACACTCGACATTTTTGCTAGCTTGTCAACTAGTAATGTGGGTCACCCTGGTGTGTATGGGTATTAGGCACACGCGACATTTTTGCTAGCTTGTCAACTAATAATGTGGGTTACCCTGGTGTGTATGGGTATTAGGCACACTCGACATTTTTGCTAGCTTGTCAAGTAGTAATGTGGGTTACCCTGGTGTGTATGGGTATTAGGCACACCCCACATTTTTGCAAGCTTTTCAACTAGTAGTATGGGTTCCCTGGTGTGTATGGGTATCAGGCACACTCGACATTTTTGCTAGCTTGTCAACTAGTACCTTGGTGTGTATGGGTATCAGGCACACTCGATATTTTTGCTAGCTTATCAACTAGTAGTGTGGGTTACCCTGGTGTGTATGGGTATCAGACACACTCCACATTTTTTCTAGCTTGCCAGCTAGTCATTTGGGTTACCCTGGTGTGTATGGGAATCAGGCAACCTCGAAATTTTTCGTAGCTTGTCAAATAGTTATTTGTGTTACCGTGATGTGTATGGGAATCAGGCACCCTGGACATTTTTGCTAGCTTGTCAACTAGTTGTGTTAGTTACCTGGTGTGTATGGGTATCAGGCGCACTCGATATTTATTCCTAGCTTGTGAACTAGTAGTGTGGGTTACCCTGGTGTGTATGGGTATCAGGAGCACTCGATATTTATTCCTAGCTTGTGAACTAGTAGTGTGGGTTGCCCTGGTGTGTATGGGTAACAGGCACCCTCGACATTTTTTGTCTGTCAACTGGTAGTGTGGGTTACCCTGGTGTGTATGGGCATCGTGAACCCTTGAGATGTTTCTAGCTTGTAAACTAGTCGTGTGGATTACCCTGGTGTGTTTGGGTATCAGACACATGAACAGTTTGCTAGTGTGTCAACTAATCGTGGGTGTTAACTTTGTGGGATTGATAATCGTACACGTTCAAAGTTTTGGCTTTCTGCTGGTGTATGTTTATAAGGTGAAGAAGGAGCTAGTCTGGGGTTTGTTACGGATAGAGCCAGGCAGCAGTGGACCAGCGGAAATGACGCAAACACCGGCAGGGTCCCAGGATTACCTAACTTCTAGGTCTATAAGGTACAAGAAGAGCGGGGGGAGCGACGACACTTTCCCATACGTACAACACGGAGTACCGGGTGATTCACAAGTGTCTAGATCATGTAGAACAGTACGGTAGGTGCTTGTGATGAAGAGTCACTATTATTTATATTATCTGTGATTTCTCACTTTGGTAGTGTTCCAATCCATCTTAATGCTTACTTCTGTCTGTTGCTGTACCTTTCCTTAGTTCGATTTAGGTGTGATGTTATGAGAGGCACCCCTCCTCAGCTGTATACAGGGGCGTGGTTTGGGACTAATTTTTCAACTCACTGCGGTCCCTGTGGTGGACTACTTGCTTCTGAACTTCAGGTGTGATGTTATCAGAGGCGCCCCTCCTGAAGTGTATAGTGGGGCGTATTTTGGAGCTAATATTTCAACTCACTGCGATCCCTGTTGTGGGCTATTTGCTTCTGAACTTCAGGTGTGATGTTATGAGAGGCGCCCCTCCTCAAGTGTATAGAGGGGCGTGTTTTGGGGCAAATTCTTCTACTCACTGCGATCCCTGTGGTGGAGTATTTGCTTCTGAACTTCAGATGTGATGTTATGAGAGGCGCCCCTCCTCAGGTGTGTAGTGGGGCTGTTTTGGGGCAAATTCTTCTACTCATTGCGATCCCTGTAGTGGACTACTTGCTTCTGAACTTCAGGTGTGATGTTATGCGAGGCACCCGTCCTCAAGTGTATAGTGGGGCGTGTTTTGGAGCTAATTTTTCAACTCACTGCGGTCCCTGTGGTGGAGTATTTGCTTCTGAACTTTAGGTGTGATGTTATGAGAGGCACTCCTCCTCAAGTGAATAAACGGGCGTGTTTTGGAGCTAATTTTTCAACTCACTGCGGTCCCTGTGGTAGACTATTTGCTTCGGAACTTCAGGTGTGATGTTATGAGAGGCGCCCCTCTTCAAGTGTATAGAGGGGCGTGTTTTGGGACTAATTTTTCAACTCACTGCGGTCCCTGTGGTGGACTATTTGCTTCTGAACTTCAGGTGCGATGTTATGCGAGGCACCCGTCCTCAAGTATATAGTGGGGCGTATTTTGGAGCTAATTTTTCAACTCACTGCGGTCCCTGTGGTGGACTATTTGCTTCTGAACTTCAGGTGTTATGTTATGAGAGGCGCCCTTCCTCAAGTGTGTAAACGGGCGTGTTTTGGAGCTAATTTTTCAACTCACTGCGGTCCCTATGGTGGAGAATTTGCTTCTGAACTTCAGGTGTGATGTTATCAGAGGCGCCCCTCCTCAAGTATATAGTGGGGCGTATTTTGGAGCTAGTTTTTCAACTCACTGCGGTTCCTGTGGTGGACTACTTGCTTCTGAGCTTCAGGTGTGATGTTATGACAGGCGCCCTTCCTCAAGTGTGTAAACGGGCGTGTTTTGGAGCTAATTTTTCAACTTACTGCGGTCCCTGTGGTGGACTATTTGCTTCTGAACTTCAGGAGTGATGTTATGAGAGGCGCCCTTCCTCAAGTGTGTAAACGGGCGTGTTTTGGAGCTAATTTTTCAACTCACTGCGGTCCCTATGGTGTACTATTTGCTTCTGAACTTCAGGTGTGATGTTATCAGAGGCGCCCCTCCTCAAGTATATAGTGGGGCGTATTTTGGAGCTAATTTTTCAACTCACTGCGGTTCCTGTGGTGGACTACTTGCTTCTGAGCTTCAGGTGTGATGTTATGACAGGCGCCCTTCCTCAAGTGTGTAAACGGGCGTGTTTTGGAGCTAATTTTTCAACTCACTGCGGTACCTGTGGTGGACTATTTGCTTCTGAACTTCAGGTGTGATGTTATGAGAGGCGCCCTTCCTCAAGTGTGTAAACGGGCGTGTTTTAGAACTAAATTTTTAAATCATTCAGTCCCTGTGGTGGATTATTTGCTTTGGTCCTCCAGGAGGTTATCGATGCAGGACTTATTAAAGTGATCTCGTTTGTATTAGGCTACTCTTTAGATGACACTGTAGGACGGGGACCAGTGTGATGACGTAGAGCTTTTTATGGTGGAGTCTGATCATATACATTTATTGGCTGAGTAACATAGAATGTATATGTTGTATAATGCAGCAGCAACAGCAAATATATACATAAATGCATAACAAGTATGAAAATTAGATAAATAGTTATTAGATTTTGAGTTAATACCAGATAACGAGACAATATGCGGTGATCGCTGAATGAATATAACTACCACCTTACGTAGTACACGTATACAGTTACCTTTGGATAACATGTGCCAGACATGTTGTTAGCACTCTATTAGAAACTGAATAGCAGTAAAAGTTATAAACAAGTTAGTTTTACTAAACATCCTTTCTACTGAAACGCCATCTGGATCCTTCATCGTCACATTTCTGGAGATTATAGAACAGGACAAAATCACCAAATTACGGATACTTGTAGATTTACTGATATCTGATCCTTCATCATCACATTTCTGGGGATTAAGGAAGACGACAAAATCACCAAATTACGGATACTTGTAGTCTTACTCATAGCTGATCCTTCATCATCACATTTCTGGTGATTAAATAAGACAACAAAATCACCAAATTACGGATACTTGTAGTCTTACTCATATCTGATCCTTCATCATCACATTTCTGGAGATTAAAGAACAGGACAAAATCACCAAATTACGGATACTTCTAGTCTTACTCATATCTGATCCTTCATCATCAAATTTCTGGAGATTAAAGAACAGGACAAAATCACCAAATTACGGATACTTCTAGTCTTACTCATATCTGATCCTTCATCATCAAATTTCTGGAGATTAAATAACAGGACAAAATCACCAAATTACGGATACTTGTAGTCTTACTCATATGTGATCCTTCATCATCACATTTCTGGGGATTAAAGAAGACGATAAAATCACCAAATTATAGATTCTTTTATTTCCAATATATGATCCATACAGGTTAGCACTCTACATTATTATCTTAATATCTCACAAATTTAAACCCCTTTCTCTAATTCACAAAAGTAGCAAATAGATCCTGCACTCCTTTCAGTTCACTTATTCACCCACATCATGATTACTGTGTGTTACACTTAATTTAGCGCAGTTACGCATACAACCCACAAACATCCATGACAATGGCGGGACTCGAACACTAGACCTCAGCTTGGGGTAGCGCAAAAGATATTAACTTGAGAGACTATTGCTACGATGGCCGACTGCATACCTCCCCAACATTTAATATGGGGTTAACACCTCGAATCCACATCTTCCCCTTCGAGACATCCTGTGGTACACATATGCGCGCACAGCTACAATCCCCTGTCACTTCAATGCAACAGGTAACCTACCTTGTGTACTGTATTGTGCTCTACCCCATCTCACTACATATACTGGTAAATCTCCGTGCTCAATACAGTGTTGGGGGACGTTTGTGGTTCTAACTGCTAGTACACGTCCATGCAATACAGTGTATCTCACGTCACTACCTATACTGGTAAATCACCGTGCTCAATATAGTGTTGGGGGACGTTTGTGGTTCTAACCGCTTGTACACGTCCCTGTTGTACAGTGTATCTCGTGTCACTACATATACTGGAATATCTCCGTGCTCAATACAGTGTTGGGGGACGTTTGTGGTTCTAACTGCTAGTACACGTCCCTGTTGTACAGTGTATCTCTAGTCACTACATATACTGGAAAATCTCCGTGCACAATACAGTGTTGGGGCACGTTTGTAGTTCTAACTGCTAGTACACGTCCCTGTTGTGCAGTGTATCTCATGTCACTACATATACTGGAAACTCTCCGTGCTCAATACAGTGTTGGGGGCCGTTTGTGGTTCTAAATGCTCGTACACGTCCCTGTTGAACAGTGTATCTCATGTCACTACATATACTGGTAAATCTCCGTGCTCAATACAGTATTGGGGGACGTTTGTGGTTCTAAATGCTAGTACACGTCCGTGTTGTATAGTCTCACTACATATACCGGTAAATCTCCGTGCTCAATACAATGTTGGGGGACGTTTGTGGTTCTAAGTGCTAGTACACGTCCCTGCTGTAAGGTGTATCTCATGTCACTACATATACTGGTAAATTCCCGTGCTCAATACAGTGTTGGGGGACGTTTGTGGATCTAACTGCTAGTACACGTCCCTGCTGTAAGGTGTATCTCATGTCACTACATATACTGGTAAATTCCCGTGCTCAATACAGTGTTGTGGGAAGTTTGTGGTTCTAACTGCTAGGAGACCTCCTGCTGTACAGTGTATCTCATGTCACTACACATACTGGTAAATCTACGTGCTCAATAGAGTGTTCGGAGACGTTTGTGGTACTAACTACTAGTAAACGTCCCTGCAGTACAGTGTATCTCATATCACTAAATATACTGGTAAATCTCCGTGCTCAAATACAGTGTTGGGGGACGTTTCTGGTTCTGACTGCGAGGAGACGTCCTTGTACTGTAAATATCTCATGTCACTACATATACTGGTAGAGCTCCGCTCTCAAATACAGTGTTGGGGGACGTTTGTGGTTCTGACTGCGAGGAGACGTCCTTGTTGTACTGTGTATCTCATGTCACTGCATATACTGGTAGATCGCCGTGCTCAAATACAGTGTTGTTCGAAGTTAGTGTTTCTAACTGCTAGGATACGTCCATGTTGTACTCTGTATCTCATGTACCACATATACTGGAGGATCTCCGCGCTCAAATACAGTGTTGGGGATGTTAGTGTTTTTAACTGCTAGTAGACGTCCATGTTGTATTGCGTATCTCATGTCACTACATATACTGGTGGATCTCCGTGCTCAAATACAGTGTTGGGGATGTTAGTGTTTCTAACTGCTAGTAGACGTCCCTGTTGTACTGTGTATCTCATGTACTATATATGCTGGTGGATCTCCGTGTTCAAATACGGTGTTGGGGAAGTTTGTGGATCTTACTGCGAGGAGACGTCCTTGTTGTACACTGTATCTCATGTCACTGCATATACTGGTGGATCTCCGTGCTCAATTACAGTTTTGTGGAAGTTCGTGGTTCTTACTGTTAGGAAAAGACCTTGCTGTACTGTTTGTCTCATGTCGCTACATTTACCAGTGTATCTCCGTGCTCAAATACAGTGTTGGGAGAACTTTGACGTTCTAACTGTTAGGGGACGTCCCTGTTGTACTCTGCATCTCATGTCGCCACATATATTGATGTACCCCCATGATGATATTGAGTTTTGAGGGACGTTTGTGGTTCTAACTGCTAGAAGACGTCGCTGTTGTGCTGTGTATCTCTTGTCACTACATATACGGGTGTATTCCCGTAAAAAAATACAGTGTTGTGGGACGTTTATGCTTTTAACTGCGAGGAGACGTCCCGGTTGTACTGTGTATTTCATGTCAATACATATACCGGTGTATCCCCGTGATCAAATACAGTGTTGGGGCAGATTGTGGTTCCAGCTGCTAGACGATGTGCCTGTTGAACTGTGTATCTCATGTCTCTAAATATGCTGTCGTATACCCGTGATATCCGTGATTAAATAAAGCGTTGGGGGCAGATTGTGGTAACAACTGCTAGGAGACGTCCCTGTTGTACTGTGTATCTCATGTCTCTAATTATGATGGTGTATACCCGTGACTAAATAAAGTGTTGGGGGCAGATTGTGGTCCCAACTGCTAGGCGACGTCCCTGTTGCACTGTGTATTTCACCTCACTACATATACTGGTGGATCTCCAACCTCAAATACAGTGTGGGGGATGTTTGTGGTGCTAACTGCTAGGAGATGTCTCTGTTGTACTGTGTATCTCATGTCACTACATACACTGTTGTAGCTCCGTGATGATATAGAGTCTTGGGGGTACTTTGTGGTTCTAACGGCGAGGAGAAGTCCCTGTTGTGTTGTGTATCTTATGTCACAACATATACTGGTGGATCTCCGTTCACAAATACAGTGTGGGGGAAGTTTGTGGTTGTAACTGCTATGAGACGTCCCTGTTGTACTGTGAATCTCATGTCACTACATATACTGTTGGATCTCCGCGCTCAAATTCAGTGTTGGGGGTGGTTAGTTTGTTATAAATGCTAGTAGACGTCCCTGTTGTACTCTGTATCTCATGTCACTACATATACTGGAGAATCTCCGTGCTCAAATACAGTGTTGGGGGAAGTTAGTGTTTTTAACTGCTAGTAGACGTCCATGTTGTATTGAGTATCTCATGTCCCTACATATACTGGTGGATCTCCGTGCTCAAATACAGTGTTGGGGTAGTTAGTGTTTCTAACTGCTAGTAGACGTCCCTGTTGTACTGTGTATCTCGTGTACTATATATGCTGCTGGATCTCCGTGTTCAAATACGGTGTTGGGGAAGTTTGTGGCTCTAACTGTGAGGAGACGTCCTTGTTGTACTGTGTATCTCATGTCACTACATATACTGGAGGATCTCCGTGCTCAAATACAGTGATGGGGAAGTCTGTGTTTCAAACTGCAAGGAGACGTCCCTGTTGTACTGTGTATCTCAAGTCACTACATATACTGTAGGATCTCCGTGCTCAAATAAGGTGTTGGGGAAGTCTGTGGCTCTAACTGCGAGGAGACGTCCTTGTTGTACTGTGTATCTCATGTCACTACATATACTGGAGGATCTCCGTGCTCAAATACAGTGTTGGGGAAGTCTGTGTTTCAAACTGCGAGGAGACGTCCCTGTTGTACTGTGTATCTCAAGTCACTACATATACTGGAGGATCTCCGTGCTCAAATAAGGTGTTGGGGAAGTCTATGGTTCTAACTGCGAGGAGACGTCCCTGTTGTACTGTGTATCTCAAGTCACTACATATAATGTAGGATCTCCGTGCTCAAATAGAGTTTTGGGGAAGTCTGTAGTTCTAACTGCGAGGAGACGTCCTTGTTGTACTGTGTATCTCATGTCACTACATATACTGGTAGAGCTCCGTGCTCAATTTTGGGGGACGCTTGTGGTTCTGACTGCGAGGAGACGTACTTATTGTACTGTGAATTTCATATCACTACATATACTGGTGGATCTCAGTGCTCAAATACAGTGTTGGGGGACGCTTGTGGTAGTGACTGCGAGGAGACATCCTTGTTGTACTGTGAATTTCATGTCACTACATATACTGGTGGATCTCCGTGCCAAATACAGTGTTGGGGGAAGTTAGTTGTTCTAACTGCGAGGAGACGTCCTTGTTGAACTACGTATCTCATGTCACTACATATAGTGGTAGAGCTCCGTGTTCAAGTACAGTGTTGCGGGACGTTTGTGAATCTGACTGCGAGGAGACGTCCTTGTTGTACTTTGAATCTCATGTCACTACGTATACTGGTGGATCTCCGTGCTCAAATACAGTGTTGGGGGACGTTTATAGTTCTGTCTGCGAGGAGAGGTCCTTGTTGTACTGTGAACCTCATGACACTACATATACTGCTGGATCTCCGTGCTCAAATACGGTGTTGGGGGAAGTCTGTGGATCTGACTGCGAGGAGACGTCCTTGTTGTACTTTGAATATCATGTCACTACACATACTGGTGGCTCTCCGTGCTCAAATACAGTGTTGGGGAAGTTACTTGTTCTAACTGCGAGGAGACGACCTTGTTGTACTCTGTATCTCATGTCACTACATAAACTGGTGGATCTCTGTGCTCAATTAGTGTTGGGGGAAGTTTGTAGTCCTAACTGCGAGAAGACGTCCTTGTTGTACTCTGTATCTCATGTCACTACATAAACTGGTGGATCTCTGTGCTCAATTAGTGTTGGGGGAAGTTTGTAGTCCTAACTGCGAGAAGACGTCCTTGTTGTACTCTGTATCTCATGTCACTACATATACTGGTGGATCTCTGTGCTCAATTACTTGTTGGGGGAAGTTTGTGGTTCTAACTGCGAGGAGACGTACTTGTTGTACTCTTTATCTCAAGTCACTACATATACTGGTGGATCTCTGTGCTCAATTACAGTGTTGGTGGACGTTTGTGGATCTAAGTGCGAGGAGACGTCCTTGTTGTACTCTGTATCTCATGTCACTAAATATACTGGTGGATCTCTGTGCTCAATTACAGTGTTGGTGGACGTTTGTGGATCTAAGTGCGAGGAGACGTCCTTGTTGTACTCTGTATCTCATGTCACTACATATACTGGTGGATCTCTGTGCTCAATTACAGTGTTGGTGGACGTTTGTGGATCTAAGTGCGAGGAGACGTCCTTGTTGTACTCTGTATCTCATTTCACTAAATATACTGGTGGATCTCTGTGCTCAATTACAGTGTTGGTGGACGTTTGTGGATCTAAGTGCGAGGAGACGTCCTTGTTGTACTCTGTATCTCATGTCACTACATATACTGGTAAAGCTCCGTTCTCAAGTACAGTGTTGGGAGACGTCCTTGTTGTACTGTGGATCTCATGTCACTACACATACTGGTGGAGCTCCGTGCTCAAATACAGTGTTGGGGGACGTTTGTGGTTCTGACTGCGAGGAGACGTCCTTGTTGTACTGTGAATCTGATGTCACTACATATACTGGTAGAGCTCCGTTCTCAAATACAGTGTTGGGGAAGTCTGTGTTTCAAACTGCGAGGAGACGTCCCTGTTGTACTGTGTATTTCAAGTCACTACATATAGTGTAGTATCTCCGTCCTCAAATAGAGTTTTGGGGAAGTTTGTAGTCCTAACTGCGAGGAGACGTCCTTGTTGTACTGTGTATCTCATGTCACTACATATACTGGTGGATCTCTGTGCTCAATTACAGTGTTGGTGGAATTTTGTGGTTCTAACTGCGAGGAGACGTCCTTGGTGTACTCTGTATCTCATGTCACTACATATACTGGTAGAGCTCCGTGCTCAATTACAGTGTTGGTGGACGTTTGTGGTTCTAACTGCGAGGAGACGTCCTTTTTGTACTCTGTATCTCATTTCACTACATATACCGGTGGATCTCTGTGCTCAAATACAGTGTTGGGGGAAGTTTGTGGTTCTAACTGCGAGGAGAAGTCCTTGTTTTACTCTGTATCTCAAGTCACTACATATACTGGTGGATCTCCTTGCTCAATTACAGTGTTGGGGGAAGTTTGTGGTTCTAACTGCGAGGAGACGTCCTTGTTCTACGGTGTATCTCATGTCACTACATATACTGGAGGATCTCTGTGCTCAATTACAGTGTTGGGGGAAGTTTGTGGCTCTAACTGCGAGGAGACGTCCTTGTTGTACTCTGTATCTCATATCACTACATATACTGGTGGATCTCTGTGCTCAATTACAGTGTTGGGGGAAGTTTGTATTCCTAACTGCGAGGAGACGTCCTTGTTGTACCCTGTATCTCAAGTCACTACATATACTGGTGGATCTCTGTGCTCAATTACAGTGTTGGGGGAAGTTTGTGGCTCTAACTGCGAGGAGACGTCCTTGTTGTACCCTGTATCTCATGTCACTACATATACTGGTGGATCTCTGTGCTCAATTACAGTGTTGGGGGAAGTTTGTATTCCTAACTGCGAGGAGACGTCCTTGTTGTACCCTGTATCTCAAGTCACTACATATACTGGTGGATCTCTGTGCTCAATTACAGTGTTGGGGGAAGTTTGTATTCCTAACTGCGAGGAGACGTCCTTGTTGTACCCTGTATCTCAAGTCACTACATATACTGGTGGATCTCTGTGCTCAATTACAGTGTTGGGGGAAGTTTGTATTCCTAACTGCGAGGAGACGTCCTTGTTGTACCCTGTATCTCAAGTCACTACATATACTGGTGGATCTCTGTGCTCAATTACAGTGTTGGGGGAAGTTTGTGGCTCTAACTGCGAGGAGACGTCCTTGTTGTACTCTGTATCTCAAGTCACTACATATACTGTTGGATCTCTGTGCTCAATTACAGTTTTGGGGGGAGTTTGTGGTTCTAACTGCGAGGACACGTCCTTGTTGTACTCTGTATCTCATGTCACTACATATACTGTTGGATCTCTGTGCTCAATTACAGTTTTGGGGGGAGTTTGTGGTTCTAACTGCGAGGAGACGTCCTTGTTGTACTGTGTATCTCATGTCACTACATATACTGGTGGATCTGCTTGATCAATTACAGTGTTGGTGGAAGTTTGTGAATCTAACTGCGAGGAGACGTCCTTGTTGTACTGTGTATCTCATGTCACTACATATATTGGTGGATCTCTGTGCTCAATTACAGTGTTGGGGGAAGTTTGTGGTTCTAACTGCGAGGAGACGTCCTTGTTGTACTGTGTATCTCATGTCACTACATATATTGGTGGATCTCTGTGCTCAATTACAGTGTTGGGGGAAGTTTGTGGTTCTAACTGCGAGGAGACGTCCTTGTTGTACTCTTTATCTCATGTCACTACATATTTTGGTGGATCTCTGTGCTCAATTACAGTGTTGGGGGAAGTTTGTGGTTCTAACTGCGAGGAGACGTCCTTGTTGTACGGTGTATCTCATGTCACTACATATACTGGTGGATCTCTGTGCTCAATTATAGTGTTGGGGGAAGTTTGTAGTCCTAACTGCGAGGAGACATCCTTGTTGTACTCTTTATCTCATGTCACTACATATACTGGTGGATCTCTGTGCTCAATTACAGTGTTGGGGGAAGTTTGTAGTCCTAACTGCGAGGAGACGTCCTTGTTGTACTGTGTATCTCATGTCACTACATATACTGGTGGATCTCTGTGCTCAATTACAGTGTTGGGGGAAGTTTGTAGTCCTAACTGCGAGGAGACGTCCTTGTTGTACTGTGTATCTCATGTCACTACATATACTGGTGGATCTCTGTGCTCAATTACAGTGTTGGGGGAAGTTTGTAGTCCTAACTGCGAGGAGACGTCCTTGTTGTACTGTGTATCTCATGTCACTACATATACTGGTGGATCTCTGTGCTCAATTACAGTGTTGGGGGAAGTTTGTAGTCCTAACTGCGAGGAGACGTCCTTGTTGTACTGTGTATCTCATGTCACTACATATACTGGTGGATCTCTGTGCTCAATTAGTGTTGGGGGAAGTTTGTAGTCCTAACTGCGAGGAGACGTCCTTGTTGTACTGTGTATCTCATGTCACTACATATACTGGTGGATCTCTGTCTTCAATTATAGTGTTGGGGGAAGTTTGTGAATCTAACTGCGAGGAGACGTCCTTGTTGTACTGTGTATCTCATGTCACTACATATACTGGTGGATCTCTGTGCTCAATTACAGTGTTGGGGGAAGTTTGTAGTTCTAACTGCGAGGAGACGTCCTTGTTGTACTGTGTATCTCATGTCACTACATATACTGGTGGATCTCTGTGCTCAATTACAGTGTTGGGGGAAGTTTGTAGTTCTAACTGCGAGGAGACGTCCTTGTTGTACTCTTTATCTCAAGTCACTACATATACTGGTGGATCTCTGTGCTCAATTACAGTGTTGGGGGAAGTTTGTGAATCTAACTGCGAGGAGACATCCTTGTTGTACTCTTTATCTCATGTCACTACATATACTGGTGGATCTCTGTGCTCAATTATAGTGTTGGGGGAAGTTTGTAGTTCTAACTGCGAGGAGACGTCCTTGTTGTACTGTGTATCCCATGTCACTACATATACTGGTGTATCCCCGTGATCACATACAGTGTTGGGGCAGATTGTGGTTCCAGCTGCTAGACGATGTCCCTGTTGAACTGTGTAATTCATGTCTATAAATATGCTGTCGTATACCCGTGATATCCGTGATTAAATAAAGCGTTGGGGGCAGATTGTGGTAACTACTGCTAGGCGACGTCCCTGTTATACTGTGCATCTCATGTCTCTATTTATGCTGTTGTATACCCGTGAATAAATAAAGTGTTGGGGGCAGATTGTGGTTCCAACTGTAGGGCGACGTCCCTGTTGCACTGTGTATTTCACCTCACTACATATACTGGTGGATCTCCGACCTCAAATACAGTGTGGGGGATGTTTGAGGTGTTAACTGCTAGGAGATGTCTCTGTTGTACTGTGTATCTCATGTCACTACATATACTGTTGTAGCTCCGTGACGATATAGAGTCTTGGGGGTATTTTGTGGTTCTAACTGCGAGGAGAAGTCCCTGTTGTGTTGTGTATCTTATGTCACAACATATACTGGTGGATCTCCGTTCT
Organism: Deroplatys truncata; assembly: GCA_030765065.1. Taxonomy (NCBI): domain Eukaryota; kingdom Metazoa; phylum Arthropoda; class Insecta; order Mantodea; family Mantidae; genus Deroplatys; species Deroplatys truncata. The sequence goes on along the minus strand of CM060975.1, from coordinate 332,744,627 downwards.
CAAATACAGTGTGGGGGAAGTTTGTGGTTGTAACTGCTATGAGACGTCCCTGTTGTACGGTGAATCTCATGTCACTACATATACTGGTGGATGTCCGTGATGATATAGAGTCGTGAGGGAGGTTTGTGGTTCTAACTGCTATGAGACGTCCCTGATGTACTGTGAATCTCATGTCACTACATATACTGTTGGATCTCCGCGCCCAAATACAGTGTTGGGGGTGGTTAGTTTGTTATTACTGCCAGTAGACGTCCCTGTTGTACTCTGTATCTCATGTCACTACATATACTGGAGAATCTTCGTGCTCAAATACAGTTTTGCGGGAAGGTAGTTGTTACAGCTGTTAGGAGACGTCCCTGTTGTACGGTGAATCTCATGTCACTACATATACTGGTGGATGTCCGTGATGATATGGAGTCGTGAGGGAAGTTTGTGGTTGTAACTGCTATGAGACGTCCCTGATGTACGGTGAATCTCATGTCACTACATATACTGTTGGATCTCCGCGCCCAAATACAGTGTTGGGGGTGGTTAGTTTGTTATTACTGCCAGTAGACGTCCCTGTTGTACTCTGTATCTCATGTCAGTACATATACTGGAGAATCTTCGTGCTCAAATACAGTTTTGCGGGAAGGTAGTTGTTACAGCTGTTAGGAGACGTCCATGTTGTACCCTATATCTCATATCACTACATATACTGGAGGATCACCGTGCTCAAATACGGTGTTGGTGAAGTCTGTGGCTCTAACTGCGAGGAGACGTCCTTGTTGTACTGTGTATCTCATGTCACTACATACACTGGAGGATCTCCGTGCTCAAATACAGTGTTGGGGAAGTCTGTGTTTCAAACTGCGAGGAGACGTCCCTGTTGTACTGTGTATCTCTAGTCACTACATATACTGGAGGATCTCCGAGCTCAAATAAGGTGTTGGGGAAGTCTGTGGCTCTAACTGCGAGGAGAAGTGTTGGGGAAGTCTGTGTTTCAAACTGCGAGGAGATGTCCCTGTTGTACTGTGTATCTCAAGTCACTACATATACTGGAGAATCTCCGTGCTCAAATAAGGTGTTGGGGAAGTCTATGGTTCTAACTGCGAGGAGACGTCCCTGTTGTACTGTGTATCTCAAGTCACTACATATATTGTAGGATCTCCGTGCTCAAATAGAGTTTTGGGGAAGTCTGTAGTTCTAACTGCGAGGAGACGTCCTTGTTGTACTGTGTATCTCACGTCACTACATATACTGGTTGTTCTGCGTGCTCAAATGAGTTGTTGGGGAAGTCTATGGTTCTAACTGCGAGGAGACGTCCCTGTTGTACTGCGAATTTCATGTCACTACATATACTGGTGGATCTGTGTGCTCAAATACAGTGCTGAAGAAGTCTGTGGTTCTGACTGCGAGGAGACATCCTTGTTGTACTGTGAATTTCATGTCACTACATATACTGGTTGTTCTCCGTGCTCAAATACAGTGTTGGGGGAAGTTACTTGTTCTAACTGCGAGTAGACGTCCTTGTTGTACTATGTATCTCATGTCACTACATATAGTGGTAGAGCTCCGTGCTCAAGTACAGTGTTGCGGGACGTTTGTGAATCTGACTGCGAGGAGACGTCCTTGTTGTACTTTGAATCTCATGTCACTACGTACACTGGTGGATCTCCGTGCTCAAATACAGTGTTGGGGGACGTTTATGGTTCTGTCTGCGAGGAGACGTCCTTGTTGTACTTTGAATCTCATGTCACTACATATACTGGTGGCTCTCCTTGCTCAAATACAGTGTTGGAGAAGTTACTTGTTCTAACTGCGAGGAGACGTCCTTGTTGTACTCTGTATCCTATGTCACTACATATACTGGTGGATCTCTGTGCTCAATTAGTGTTGGGGGAAGTTTGTAGTCCTAACTGCGAGAAGACGTCCTTGTTGTACTCTGTATCTCATGTCACTACATATACTGGTGGATCTCTGTGCTCAATTACAGTGTTGGGGGACGTTAGTGTTTCTAACTGCGAGGAGATGTCCTTGTTGTACTGTGTAGCTCATGTCACTACACATACTGGTGGATCTCTGTCTTCAATTACAGTGTTGGGGGAAGTTTGTGGTTCTAACTGCGAGGAGACGTCCTTGTTGTACTGTGTATCTCATGTCACTACATATACTGGTGGATCTGCTTGATCAATTACAGTGTTGGTGGAAGTTTGTGGTTCTAACTGCGAGGAGACGTCCTTGTTGTACTGTGTATCTCAAGTCACTACATATACTGGTGGATCTCTGTGCTCAATTACAGTGTTGGGGGAAGTTTGTAGTTCTAACTGCGAGGAGACGTCCTTGTTGTACTGTGTATCTCATGTCACTACATATACTGGTGGATCTGCTTGATCAATTACAGTGTTGGTGGAAGTTTGTGGTTCTAACTGCGAGGAGACGTCCTTGTTGTACTGTGTATCTCAAGTCACTACATATACTGGTGGATCTCTGTGCTCAATTACAGTGTTGGGGGAAGTTTGTAGTTCTAACTGCGAGGAGACGTCCTTGTTGTACTGTGTATCTCATGTCACTACATATGCTGGTGGATCTCTGTGCTCAATTACAGTGTTGGGGGATGTTAGTGGTTCTAACTGCGAGGAGACGTCCTTGTTGAACTCTGCATCTAATGTCACTACATATACAGGTGGATCTCCTTGCTCAATTACAGAGTTGGGGAAGTTAGTGTTTCTAACTGCGAGGAGACGTCCTTGTTGTACTGTGTATCTCATGTCACTACATATACTGGTGGATCTCTGTGCTCATTTACAGTGTTGGGGGAGGTTTGTGGTTCTAACTGCGAGGAGACGTCCTTGTTGTACTGTGTATCTCATGTCACTACATATACTGGTGGATCTCCTTGCTCAATTACAGTGTTGGCGGAAGTTTGTGGTTCTAACTGCGAGGAGACGTCCTTGTTGTACTGTGTATCTCAAGTCACTACATATACTGGTGTATCTCTGTGCTCAATTACAGTGTTGGGGGAAGTTTGTGGCTCTAACTGCGAGGAGACGTCCTTGTTGTACTCTGTATCTCAAGTCACTACATATACTGGTGTGTCTCTGTGCTCAATTACAGTGTTGGTGTAAGTTTGTGGTTCTAACTGTTAGGAGACGTCCATGTTGTACTGTGTATCTTATGTCACTACATATAGTGCTGGATCTCCTTGCTCAAATACAGTGTTGGTGGAAGTTAGTGTTTCTAACTGCTAGTAGACGTCCATGTTGTACTGTGTATCTCTTATCAATACATATACTGATGGATCTCTGTGCTCAAATACAGTGTTGGGGAAGTTAGTTGTTCTAACTGCTAGTACACGTACCTGGTTACTGTGTATCTCAAGTCACTACATACACTGGTGGATCTCCTTGCTCAAATACAGTGTTGGTGGAAGTTAGCGTTTCTAACTGCTAGTAGACGTCCATGTTGTACTGTGTATCTCATGTCACTACATATACTGGTGGATCTCCTTGGTCAAATACAGTGTTGGGGAAGTTAGTTGTTCTAACTGCTAGTACACGTACCTGGTTACTGTGTATCTCAAGTCACTACATATACTGGTGGATCTCCTTTCTCAAATACAGTGTTGGTGGAAGTTAGTGTTTCTAACTGCTAGTAGACGTGCCTGGTTACTGTGTATCTCAAGTCACTACATATACTGGTGGATCTCCTTGCTCAAATACAGTGTTGGTGGAAGTTAGCGTTTCTAACTGCTAGTAGACGTCCATGTTGTACTGTGTATCTCATGTCACTACATATACTGGTGCATCTCCTTGCTCAAATACAGTGTTGGTGGAAGTTAGCGTTTCTAACTGCTAGTAGACGTCCATGTTGTACTGTGTATCTCATGTCACTACATATACTGGTGCATCTCCTTGCTCAAATACAGTGTTGGTGGAAGTTAGCGTTTCTAACTGCTAGTAGACGTCCATGTTGTACTGTGTATCTCATGTCACTACATATACTGGTGGATCTCCTTGGTCAAATACAGTGTTGGGGAAGTTAGTTGTTCTAACTGCTAGTACACGTACCTGGTTACTGTGTATCTCAAGTCACTACATATACTGGTGGATCTCCTTGCTCAAATACAGTGTTGGGGAAGTTAGTGTTTCTAACTGCTAGTAGCCGTACCTGGTTACTGTGTATCTCAAGTCACTACATATACTGGTGGATCTCCTTGCTCAAATACAGTGTTGGGGAAGTTAGTGTTTCTAACTGCTAGTAGACGTACCTGGTTACTGTGTATCTCAAGTCACTACATATACTGATGGATCTCTGTGCTCAAATACAGTGTTGGGGAAGTTAGTTGTTCTAACTGCTAGTACACGTACCTGGTTACTGTGTATCTCAAGTCACTACATACACTGGTGGATCTCCTTGCTCAAATACAGTGTTGGTGGAAGTTAGCGTTTCTAACTGCTAGTAGACGTCCATGTTGTACTGTGTATCTCATGTCACTACATATACTGGTGGATCTCCTTGGTCAAATACAGTGTTGGGGAAGTTAGTTGTTCTAACTGCTAGTACACGTACCTGGTTACTGTGTATCTCAAGTCACTACATATACTGGTGGATCTCCTTTCTCAAATACAGTGTTGGTGGAAGTTAGTGTTTCTAACTGCTAGTAGACGTGCCTGGTTACTGTGTATCTCAAGTCACTACATATACTGGTGGATCTCCTTGCTCAAATACAGTGTTGGTGGAAGTTAGCGTTTCTAACTGCTAGTAGACGTCCATGTTGTACTGTGTATCTCATGTCACTACATATACTGGTGCATCTCCTTGCTCAAATACAGTGTTGGTGGAAGTTAGCGTTTCTAACTGCTAGTAGACGTCCATGTTGTACTGTGTATCTCATGTCACTACATATACTGGTGCATCTCCTTGCTCAAATACAGTGTTGGTGGAAGTTAGCGTTTCTAACTGCTAGTAGACGTCCATGTTGTACTGTGTATCTCATGTCACTACATATACTGGTGGATCTCCTTGGTCAAATACAGTGTTGGGGAAGTTAGTGTTTCTAACTGCTAGTACACGTACCTGGTTACTGTGTATCTCAAGTCACTACATATACTGGTGGATCTCCTTGCTCAAATACAGTGTTGGGGAAGTTAGTGTTTCTAACTGCTAGTAGACGTACCTGGTTACTGTGTATCTCAAGTCACTACATATACTGGTGGATCTCCTTGCTCAAATACAGTGTTGGGGAAGTTAGTGTTTCTAACTGCTAGTAGACGTACCTGGTTACTGTGTATCTCAAGTCACTACATATACTGGTGGATCTCCTTGCTCAAATACAGTGTTGGTGGAAGTTAGCGTTTCTAACTGCGAGGAGACGTCCATGTTGTACTGTGTATCTCATGTCACTACATATACTGGTGGATCTCCTTGGTCAAATACAGTGTTGGGGAAGTTAGTTGTTCTAACTGCTAGTACACGTACCTGGTTACTGTGTATCTCAAGTCACTACATATACTGGTGGATCTCCGTACTCAAGTACAGTGTTGGGGAAGTTTGTGGATCTAACTGCGAGGAAACGTCCCTGTTGTACTGTGTATCTCATGTCACTACATATACTGGTGGATCTCCTTGGTCAAATACAGTGTTGGGGAAGTTAGTTGTTCTAACTGCTAGTACACGTACCTGGTTACTGTGTATCTCAAGTCACTACATATACTGGTGGATCTCCGTACTCAAGTACAGTGTTGGGGAAGTTTGTGGATCTAACTGCGAGGAAACGTCCCTGTTGTACTGTGTATCTCATGTCACTATATATACTGGTGTATCCTCATGCTGAAATTGAGTCTTGAGGGACGTTTTATGTTCTAGCTTTTAGTAGACGTCCTCTTGTACTGTGTATCTCATGTCACTACATATACTGGTGGATCTCCGTGCTCAATTACAGTGTTGGGGAAGTTTGTGGATCTAACTGCGAGGAGACGTCCTTGTCGTACTGTGTATCTCATGTCACTACATATACTGGTGGATCTCCGTGCTCAATTACAGTGTTGGGGAAGTTTGTGGATCTAACTGCGAGGAAACGTCCCTGTTGTACTGTGTATCTCATGTCACTATATATACTGGTGTATCCTCATGCTGAAATTGAGTCTTGAGGGACGTTTTATGTTCTAGCTTCTAGTAGACGTCCTCTTGTACTGTGTATCTCATGTCACTACATATACTGGTGGATCTCCGTACTCAAGTACAGTGTTGGGAGAAGTTTGAGATTCTAAATGTTAGGAGACGTTCCTGTTGTACTGTGTATCTCATGTCACTATATATACTGGTGTATTCCCATGATGAAACTGAGTTTTGAGGGACGTTTTTTGTTCTAACTACTTGGAGACATCCCTGTTGTACTGTGTATCTCATGTCACTACATATATTGGTGTATCCCCGTGATTAAATACAGTGTTGGGGTAAGATTTTGGGTCCAACTGTTAGGTGATGTCCCTGTTGTACTGTGTATCTCATCTCACTACATATACTGGCGTATCTCCGTGCTCATATACAGTGTTGGGGGAAGTTTGTGGGTCCAACTGTTAGTTGACGACCCTGTTGTACTGTAGTGTATCTTGCATACTATAAGGACGTGAGTTCGACATATGGCTGCGGTCACAGTAGTGTAGTTTCTGTCGGTTTAATCCTTTTGGTGTGTAATTTTATTATATATGTACCTTTTATGATTTGTAAATGATATAATTACACGTTTTTGAGGTTGCGTATCCAGCATAATGTTAGTGTTCGTATGCATGGGGATGAATTTTTTAAACAATTTTTATCAATTCAAAGATAATTATAAAATAATACTAGTTGAAATGTTTAAATAAATTGGTTTTATATTCCCAAATTAAGTTGCAGCAAATGAAGGGCTGGATGTTTCGCGTATTTATAATGCTGTGATGATATATGACATGAGAATTAATAACACTGTGGAAATAAAGTTCTATATTAGCACTGAAGGCCATTGTATTTCACTTCAAAATGTGGATTCTGGTTGTGTTCTAAATTAGGAGATAAAGCATCCATTTGGAGACCAGCGAAGGAAAATATCTTAACATGGTACAATTCTACAGTAACGTTTTTGTTGACGTCATACTATGCAGGCTATCAGTAATATGATTAACAAGAATCTTGTTCCTAAAACATTCTATTATTTTAATGAAGCTATTTTTGCTGTTTATTTTACTTTTTGTTTTTGCAAGGGGCTTCTCCTCTGCGGTGTTGTGTAGATACCTATACTTTCGGTCACTCTGCTTTTGCATGCTATGTATTGCTTAGATGTGAGCATGGAGAGTAAATGTGTGGATACGTTGCTATCATTTCTTTAAACACGCAAACACTTTTGTACGTTTACTGAAGCATTGTGTATAACCTGCTGGAGAAAATGTTGGTAAGTTGTTCGCTACCTCTCATGAACTAGCACATTGTTTCGTCCATTAAGGGAACATGATGTGTTATTGTTAAAAATGAGTTATAAAACCCAATTACTCAACTGCGCTGACTCCTCTACGTCTTTATTTAGTCTTACACTGTTTTGTCATGCCTGCTAAATTTCAACAATGTTTAAGTAAGTACATGAACCACCATCAGTGTTATTATTTCCCTTCTTTATAAAGGGCAGAGCCTGTAATTGCCACACGGGATTTAATTTGAAAAACGTCAACATGGCTGCAGCATGGGACTGTTAGTTTCTGTGTCTCCCTGCAGAGGCGTCTCTTGTTGAAGGTATTGCCATCTGGTGAACAGAATGCCCAACTATTAGCGCGGCGTGAAATGAATTATGTATGAAGCGGCTAGCAAGGAAACGCAAGAGGATAAACACAGTTAGTCGTTGTTTATCACCTCTATTAATGAATATTAAACATCCAATACTCCGACCGCTCATACCTGCCAAGAAGAATGATATGTGATCAGTTAAAATTAAGTAATAATTAACATGGTACCTATATCGGGTTATTGCAGTATAAATCAGCTGTGTTACCAGGTTTTAACTTATGCAACTGACGGCAAAGATATAGAATTTGTTGAAAATCCCTCCGCGTCTCGTATTGGATATAACACAGTAACCTAAAACAGCTTACCTAACAGCAGCAAAACAATCCGTAGCATAATGTGGTACATCTGTCAATATGTGCCATTATCCATATACTAGTTTACCTGCCAGTATGTGCTATAATACATAGTACAATATCTGTCAAGAGGTATGTACCAAAGATACTTAGTACAGCATCTGCTAGTATGTGCTCTGATACATAGTACAATATCTGTCAAGGGGTATGTACCAAAGACACTTAGTACAGCATCTGCTAGTATGTGCTCTGATACATAGTACAATATCTGTCAAGAGGTATGTACCAAAGATACTTAGTACAGCATCTGCTAGTATGTGCTCTGATACATAGTACAATATCTGTCAAGAGGTATGTACCAAAGATACTTAGTACAGCATCTGCTAGTATGTGCTATAATACATAGTACAATATCTGTCAAGAGGTATGTACCAAAGATACTTAGTACAGCATCTGCTAATATGTGCTCTGATACATAGTACAATATCTATCAAGAGGTATGTACCAAAGATACATAGTACAATATCTATCAAGAGGTATGTACCAAAGATACTTAGTACAGCATCTACTAGTATGTGCTCTGATACATAGTACAATATCTGTCAAGAGGTATGTACCAAAGATACATAGTACAGCATCTGCTAATATGTGCTCTGATACATAGTACAATATCTATCAAGAGGTATGTACCAAAGATACATAGTACAGCATCTGTTAGTATGTGCTCTGATACATAGTACAATATCTGTCAAGAGGTATGTACCAAAGATACTTAGTACAGCATCTGCTAGTATGTGCTCTGATACATAGTACAATATCTGTCAAGAGGTATGTACCAAAGATACATAGTACAGCATCTGCTAATATGTGCTCTGATACATAGTACAATATCTATCAAGAGGTATGTACCAAAGATACATAGTACAGCATCTGCTAGTATGTGCTCTGATACATAGTACAATATCTGTCAAGAGGTATGTACCAAAGATACATAGTACAGCATCTGCTAGTATGTGCTCTGATACATAGTACAATATCTGTCAAGAGGTATGTACCAAAGATACATAGTACAGCATCTGTTAGTATGTGCTCTGATACATAGTACAATATCTGTCAAGAGGTATGTACCAAAGATACATAGTACAGCATCTGTTAGTGTGTGCTCTGATACATAGTACAATATCTGTCAAGAGGTATGTACCAAAGATACTTAGTACAGCATCTGCTAGTATGTGCTCTGATACATAGTACAATATCTGTCAAGAGGTATGTGCCAAAGATACATAGTACAGTATCTGTTAGTATGTGCTCTGATACATAGTACAATATCTGTCAAGAGGTATGTGCCAAAGATACATAGTACAGCATCTGCTAGTATGTGCTCTGATACATAGTACAATATCTGTCAAGGGGTATGTGCCAAAGATACATAGTACAGTATCTGTTAGTATGTGCCAAAGATACATAGTACAGTATCTGTTAAGAGGTATGTGCCAAAGATACATAGTACAGTATCTGTCAAGAGGTATGTGCCAAAGATACATAGTACAATATCTGTCAAGAGGTATGTGCCAAAGATACATAGTACAATATCTGTCAAGAGGTATGTGCCAAAGATACATAGTACAGTAGCTGCTAGTATGTGCCAAAGATACATAGTACAGTATCTGTTAGTATGTGCTCTGATTCATAGTACAATATCTGTCAAGGGGTATGTGCCAAAGATACATAGTACAGTATCTGTTAGTATGTGCCAAAGATACATAGTACAGTATCTGTTAAGAGGTATGTGCCACAGATACATAGTACAGTATCTGCGAGTATGTGCCAAAGATACATAGTACAGTATCTGTTAAGAGGTATGTGCCAAAGATACATAGTACAGTATCTGCTAGTATGTGCCAAAGATACATAATACAGTATCTGTTAGTATGTGCTCTGATTCATAGTACAATATCTGTCAAGGGGTATGTGCCAAAGATACATAGTACAGTATCTGCTAGTATTTGCCAAAGATACATAGTACAGTATCTGTTAAGAGGTATGTGCCAAAGATACATAGTACAGTATCTGCTAGTATGTGCCAAAGATACATAGTACAGTATCTGTTAAGAGGTATGTGCCAAAGATACATAGTACAGTATCTGCTAGTATGTGCCAAAGATACATAGTACAGTATCTGCTAGTATGTGCCAAAGATACATAGTACAGTATCTGTTAAGAGGTATGTGCCAAAGATACATAGTACAGTATCTGCTAGTATGTGCCAAAGATACATAGTACAGTATCTGTTAGTATGTGCTCTGATTCATGGTACAATATCTGTCAAGGGGTATGTGCCAAAGATACATAGTACAGTATCTGTTAGTATGTGCCAAAGATACATAGTACAGTATCTGTTAAGAGGTATGTGCCAAAGATACATAGTACAGTATCTGTCAAGAGGTATGTGCCAAAGATACATAGTACAGTATCTGTCAAGAGGTATGTGCCAAAGATACATAGTACAATATCTGTCAAGAGGTATGTGCCAAAGATACATAGTACAGTATCTGCTAGTATGTGCCAAAGATACATAGTACAGTATCTGTTAGTATGTGCTCTGATTCATAGTACAATATCTGTCAAGGGGTATGTGCCAAAGATACATAGTACAGTATCTGTTAGTATGTGCTCTGATTCATAGTACCATATCTGTCAAGAGGTATGTGCCAAAGATACATAGTACAGTATCTGCTAGTATGTGCTCTGATTCATAGTACCATATCTGTCAAGGGGTATGTGCCAAAGATACATAGTACAGTATCTGTTAGTATGTGCTCTGATTCATAGTACAATATCTGTCAAGAGGTATGTGCCAAAGATACATAGTACAGTATCTGTTAGTATGTGCTCTGATTCATAGTACCATATCTGTCAAGAGGTATGTGCCAAAGATACATAGTACAGTATCTGTTAATATGTGCTCTGATACATAGGACCATATCCGTCAAGAGGTATGTGCCAAAGATACATAGTACAGTATCTGTTAATATGTGCTCTGATACATAGGACCATATCCGTCAAGAGGTATGTGCCAAAGATACATAGTACAGTATCTGTTAGTATGTGCTCTGATACATAGTGCAATATCTGTCAAGAGGTAATTACCAAAGATACATAGTACAGTATCTGCTAGTATGTGCCAAAGATACATAGTACAGTATCTGTTAAGAGGTATGTGCCAAAGATACATAGTACAGTATCTGCTAGTATGTGCCAAAGATACATAGTACAGTATCTGTTAGTATGTGCTCTGATTCATAGTACAATATCTGTCAAGGGGTATGTGCCAAAGATACATAGTACAGTATCTGTTAGTATGTGCTCTGATTCATAGTACCATATCTGTCAAGAGGTATGTGCCAAAGATACATAGTACAGTATCTGCTAGTATGTGCCAAAGATACATAGTACAGTATCTGTTAAGAGGTATGTGCCAAAGATACATAGTACAGTATCTGCTAGTATGTGCCAAAGATACATAGTACAGTATCTGTTAAGAGGTATGTGCCAAAGATACATAGTACAGTATCTGCTAGTATGTGCCAAAGATACATAGTACAGTATCTGCTAGTATGTGCCAAAGATACATAGTACAGTATCTGCTAGTATGTGCCAAAGATACATAGTACAGTATCTGTTAAGAGGTATGTGCCAAAGATACATAGTACAGTATCTGCTAGTATGTGTCAAAGATACATAGTACAGTATCTGTTAGTATGTGCTCTGATTCATAGTACAATATCTGTCAAAGGGTATGTGCCAAAGATACATAGTAGAGTATCTGTTAGTATGTGCCAAAGATACATAGTACAGTATCTGTTAAGAGGTATGTGCCAAAGATACATAGTACAGTATCTGTCAAGAGGTATGTGCCAAAGATACATAGTACAATATCTGTCAAGAGGTATGTGCCAAAGATACATAGTACAATATCTGTCAAGAGGTATGTGCCAAAGATACATAGTACAGTATCTGCTAGTATGTGCCAAAGATACATAGTACAGTATCTGTTAGTATGTGCTCTGATTCATAGTACAATATCTGTCAAGGGGTATGTGCCAAAGATACATAGTACAGTATCTGTTAGTATGTGCTCTGATTCATAGTACCATATCTGTCAAGAGGTATGTGCCAAAGATACATAGTACAATATCTGCTAGTATGTGCTCTGATTCATAGTACCATATCTGTCAAGGGGTATGTGCCAAAGATACATAGTACAGTATCTGTTAGTATGTGCTCTGATTCATAGTACAATATCTGTCAAGAGGTATGTGCCAAAGATACATAGTACAGTATCTGTTAGTATGTGCTCTGATTCATAGTACCATATCTGTCAAGGGGTATGTGCCAAAGATACATAGTACAGTATCTGTTAGTATGTGCTCTGATTCATAGTACAATATCTGTCAAGAGGTATGTGCCAAAGATACATAGTACAGTATCTGTTAATATGTGCTCTGATACATAGGACCATATCCGTCAAGAGGTATGTGCCAAAGATACATAGTACAGTATCTGTTAGTATGTGCTCTGATACATAGGACCATATCCGTCAAGAGGTATTTACAAAAGATACATAGTACAGTATCTGTTAGTATGTGCTCTGATACATAGGACCATATCTGACAAGAGGTATGTGCCAAAGATACATAGTACAGTATCTGTTAGTATGTGCTCTGATACATAGGACCATATCCGTCAAGAGGTATTTACAAAAGATACATAGTACAGTATCGGTTAGTATGTGCTCTGATACATAGTGCAATATCTGTCAAGGGGTATGTACCAAAGATACATAGTACAGCATCTGTTTATATGTGCTCTGATACATAGTACAATATCTGTCAAGAGGTATTTACCAAAGATACATAGTACAGCATCTGTTAATATGTGCTCTGATACATAGTACAATATCTGTCAAGAGGTATGTACCAAAGATACATAGTACAGCATCCGTTAATATGTGCTCTTATACATAGTACAATATCTGTCAAGAGGTATGTACCAAAGATACATAGTACAGCATCCGTTAATATGTGCTCTGATACATAGTACAATATCTGTCAAGAGGTATGTACCAAAGATACATAGTACAGCATCTGTTAGTATGTGCTCTGATACATAGTACATTATTTGTCATGAGTTATGTACTGTGATGTATAGTACAGCATCTGTCAAGAGATATGTACCAGATATATAGTACAGCATCCGTCAGTATATGCTCTGATACTGAAGTCTTTCGTGGTGGGACAACTTTGAACCCGCACGCTTTGCTTCAAATGTTGTTGCTGCTATCTGGAAGTTGCTTTTCATTTAAATAACATGAATGTTACCTGCTTTGTTGTTCAGTTCTTAGTTCGTTTCGCGTTGTCTGCATCAGTGGTGTAGGTAGCTATGAGTTCTTGGTTTCAGGATATGACGGTTTCGTTAGGCGATAAAGTGACCCAACAGTGTTGCCAACTGTTAAACTACTTATAGAATAATGATTATATGAAGCGTCAGTTGCGGTAAGTCGCAGAAGCATCCCTCACAACTGACATACACCAGCAAGTCACAAGTGAGTGTATTTTCTCAACTTAAGACCCGCCTATCTATCGCTACCCTTACTAACGTTTCCACTTATGCGGTCAAAGCTTAAAACCCTAAGTATGTATATCTGACAACGTTACTATGTGGTACCTAGGTCGAATCTAGGTATTTCTGATTTACAAAATTCCCGTCTACCTGACTTTTCAAAGGTACTGAGCTCAATCACTGACTGCATTCCAGGAATCTTTATGCCAATGCGTTCATTACTCGGCTGTTACTTTCTTTAACATGACTCGCTAATTACTTTCTTCTTTCTGGAAAAATCATTTCACTCAGGCATATTGCAGTATACATGATTTAATTCAAAGAAATAATTTATTAAGATTATTTCTCTATCTTACGATCGTTTCTTTATTCAGTTATTTATATCTTCCTACCAATAATTACGGTGTCACTACATAATGCAAAATCTGTAAATACGTATTCATATATATACATATATATATACATATATCTGTCGGTATGTGCTCTGACACAAAGTAGAAATTTGTAAATATGTGCTCCAAAATAAACTGCGGCTATACATTTGAGCCTTGAAACACAGAAAATCAATCCGTATGTATTACTGAAAACCTACATATATCACTACGTTCTGTGAAACACAGTACAACATCGGTCAGTATGAGCTTCGTAACAGCACAACATTTGTCAATATGAGCTCTGTAACACAGCACAACATCTGTCAATATGAGGTTTGTAACACAACACAACATTTGTCAATATGAGCTTTGTAACACAGTACAACATTTGTCAATATGAGCTTTGTAACACAGAACAACATCTGTCAATATGAGCTTTGTAACACAGCACATCTGTCAATATCAGCTTCGTAACACGGTACATTTGTCAATATGAGCTTTGTAACACAGCACAACATTTGTCAATATGAGTTCTGTAACACAGCACATCTGTAAATATGAGCTTTGTAATACAGCATATCTGTCAATATGAGCTTTGTAACACAGTACAACATTTGTCAATATGAGCTTTGTAACACAGCACAACATTTGACAATATGAGCTTTGTAAAACAGCACAACATTTGTCAAAATGAGCTTTGTAGCACAGCACATCTGTCAATATGAGCTTTGTAACACAGCACGACATTTGTCTATATGAGCTTCGTAACGCTGTACAACATACATCAATATAAGCTCTGTAAATCAACACAGCATCTGTCAATATGAGCTCTGTAACGATATAAAACATATGTCAATATGAGCTTTGTAACACAGAACAAAATCTGTCAATATGAGCTTTGTAACACAGCACATAATCTGTCAATAGGAGCTTTTTAACACAGCACTACATCTGTCAATATGAGGTTTGTAACACAGCACAACATTTGTCAATATGAGCTCTGTAACGCTGTACATCTGTCAATATGAGTTCTGTAACACAGCACAACATTTGTCAAAATGCGCTTTGTAACACAGTACAACATTTGTCAGTATGAGCTCTGTAACGCTGTACAACATCTGTCAATATGAGTCCTGTAACACAACACAACATTTGTCAAAATGAGCTTTGTAACACAGTACAACATTTGTCAATATGAGCTCTGTAACGCTGTACAACATCTGTCAATGTGAGTTCTGTAACACAGCACAACATTTGTCAAAATGAGCTTTGTAACACAGTACAACATTTATCAAAATGAGCTCTGTAACACAGCACAACATTTGTCAATATGAGCTTGGCAACACAGCACAGCATTTTTCAAAGTGATGCTCTGTAACACAGAACAACATTTGTCAAAATGAGCTTTGTAGCAAAGTTCTACATTTGTCAAAGTGAGCCTAGTAACATAGTAGAACATTTGTCAATATGAGCTCTGTAACACAGCACAATATTTGTCCTAATGAGCTCTCTAACGCTGTACAACGTTTGTCAATATCAGCTTCGTAACACAGTACAACATCCTTCAATATGAGCTCTGTATCACATTACAACATTTGTCAAAATGAGCTTTGTAACGCTGTACAACGTTTGTCAATATCAGCTTCGTAACACAGTACAACATCCTTCAATATGAGCTCTGTAACACATTACAACATATGTCAAAATGAGCTCTGTAACTCAACACAACATTTTTCATTATGACCTCCGTAACACACTACATCTTTCAATATGACCTCTGTAACACATCTGTCAACATGAGCTCTGTAACACAGCACAAAATCTGTCAATATGAGCAATGTAACACAGTGCAACATGTGTGAATATAAGCTCTTTAACACAGTACAAAATTTGCCTATATGAGCTATATAATACAGTACAACATCTGTCAATATGATCTCTGTAACACAGCACAATATCTGTCAATATGATCTCTGTAACACAGTATAACATCAGACAATATGAGCTCTGTATTAAAGCACAAAACTTGTCAATTTAAGCTGTGTAACACAGTACAAAATTTGTTAAAATGGGCTCTGTTACACAGCACAACATTTGTCAATATGAACCCTGTAACGCTGTACAACATCTGTCAATATGAGCTCTGTAACGCAGTACAACATCTATCAATGTGATCTCTGTAACACAGTACAACATATGTCAATATGATTTCTGTAACACAGCACAACTCTGTCAATATGAGCTCTGTAACGCTGCACAACATCTGTCAATATTAGCTTTGTAACACAGCACAACAGCTGTCAATATGAGCTTTGTAACACAGCACATTTGTGAATATGAGCTCTGTAACACAGTACAACATCTGACAATATGAGCTATGTATCAATGTACAACATATATGAATATGATCTCTGTAGCACAATACAGCATCTGTCAATATGCGCTCTGTAACGCTGCACAACATCTGTCAATATGAGCTTTGAAACACAGCACAACAGCTGTCAATATGAGCTTTGTAACACAGCACATTTGTGAATATGAGCTCTGTAACACAGTACAACATCTGACAATATGAGCTCTGTATCACTGTACAACATTTATGAATATGATCTCTGTAGCACAGTACAGCATCTGGCAATATGAGCTCTGTAACTCAGTACAACATTTGTGAATATGAGCTCTGTAACACTGTACAACATTTGTGAATATCAGTTTTGTAACACAGCACACCATCTTTCAATATGATCTCTCTAACGCTGTACAACATTTGTCATGCTGAGCTCTGTAACAAAGCACAACATTTGTTAATATGAGCTCTGTATCAGTGTACAACATTTATGAATATGATCTCTGTAACACTTTACAACATTTGTGAATATGAGCAATGTAACGCTGTAAAACATCTGTCAATATCAGCTCTCTAACGCTGTAAAACATCTGTCAATATCAGCTCTGTAACAGAGCGCAAAATCTGTCAATATGAGCTCCGTAACACAGTACAACATCTGTCAATTTGACATCTGTAACATCTGTCAACCTGAGCTCTGTAACACAGCACAAAATCTGTCAATATGGGCTTTTTAACACAGTGCAACATCTGTCAATATAAGCTCTGTAAAACACAAAATCTGTCAATATGGGCTTTTTAACACAGTGCAACATATGTCAATATAAACTCTGTAACACAGCACACAATCTGTCAATAGGGGCTTTTTAACACAGTACAATATCTGTCAATATAAGCTCTGTAACACGGTACAAAATTTGCCAATATGAGCTCTGTAACACAGTACAACATCTGTAAATATGATCTCTGTAACACAGTACAATAATTGTCCATATGATCTCTATAACACAGTATAACATCTGTCAATATGAGTTCCGTAACAGAGCACAACATTCGTCAATATGAGCTCCGTAACACAGTACAACATTTGTCAATAAGAGCTCTGTTACACAGCACAACATTTGTCAATATGAGCTCTGTAACACAAAACAACATCTGGAAATATCAGCTCTGTAACACAGCACAACATTTGTCAATATAATCTCTGTAACGCTGTACAACATCTGGAAATATCAGCTCTGTAACACAGCACAACATTTGTCAATATAATCCCTGTAACGCTGTAAAACATGTGTCATTATAAGCTCTGTAACGCTGCACAGCATCTTTCAATATGAGCCTTGTAAAACAGCACAACAGCTCTCAATATGAGCTTTGTAACACAGCACATTTGTGAATATGAGCTCTGTAACACAGTACAGCATCTGTCAATATGAGTTCTG
The DNA here is from genome assembly GCA_030765065.1 of Deroplatys truncata. Classification (NCBI taxonomy): domain Eukaryota; kingdom Metazoa; phylum Arthropoda; class Insecta; order Mantodea; family Mantidae; genus Deroplatys; species Deroplatys truncata. Next base: position 332,726,752 of record CM060975.1, on the reverse strand, counting down.
TATCAATGTACAACATTTGTGAATATGATCTGTGTAACACAGTACATCTGCCAAAATGCGCTCTGTAACACTGTACAACATTTGTGAATATGAGCTCTGTAACACAGTACAACAATTGTGTATATGATCTCTGTAACACTGCACAACATCTGTTAATATGAGCTCCCTAATGCTGTACAACATCTGCCATTATGAGCTCTGTAACACAGTAGAACGTTTGTCAAAATGAGCTCTGTAAAACAGTAAAACATTTGTCAGTATGTGCTCTGTAACACAGTATATCATCTGTCAATATGTGCACTGTAACACAGTACAGCATCTGTCAATATATGCTCTACAACAGGGTATAGCACTTGTCAATATGAGCTGCAATACTATCTAAAACGTCAGATATGTCACTCTTTTCTGATGAGTTAACAAAATGGCAATATTATATAAAACGTCAGATATGTCACTCTGTTCTGATGAGTTAACAAAGCTGCAATACTATATAAAACGTCAGATATGTCACTCATTTCTGATGAGTTAACAATTCTACAATATTATCGAAGACGTCAAATATATCACTCTGTTCTGATGAGTTAACAAAGCTGCAAAATTATCTAAAACGTCAGATATGTCACTCTGTTCTGATGAGTTAACAAAGCTGCAATTTTATCTAAAACGTCAGATATGTCACTCTGTTCTGATGAGTTAAAAAAGCTGCAATATTATCGAAAACGTTAGATATGTCACTCTGTTCTGATGAGTTAACAAGGCTGCAATATTATTTAAAACGTCAGATATGTCACTCTGTTCTGATGAGTTAACAAAGCTGCAATACTATCTAAAACGTCAGATATGTCACTCTGTTCTGATGAGTTAACAAAGCTGCAAAATTATCTAAGACGTCAAATATATCACTCTGTTCTGATGAGTTAACAAAGCTGCAATACTATCTAAAACGTCAGATATGTCACTCTGTTCTGATGAGTTAACAAAGCTGCAATACTATCTAAGACGTCAAATATATCACTCTGTTCTGATGAGTTAACAAAGCTGCAAAATTATCTAAAACGTCAGATATGTCACTCTGTTCTGATGAGTTAACAAAGCTGCAATATTATCGAAAACGTCAGATATGTCACTCTGTTCTGATGAGTTAACAAAGCTGCAATTTTATCTAAAACGTCAGATATGTCACTCTGTTCTGATGAGTTAACAAAGCTGCAATTTTATCTAAAACGTCAGATATGTCACTCTGTTCTGATGAGTTAACAAAGCTGCAATATTATCGAAAACGTTAGATATGTCACTCTGTTCTGATGAGTTAACAAGGCTGCAATATTATTTAAAACGTCAGATATGTCACTCTGTTCTGATGAGTTAACAAAGCTGCAATACTATCTAAAACGTCAGATATGTCACTCTGTTCTGATGAGCTAACAATTCTACAATATTATCGAAGACGTCAAATACATCAATCTGTTCTGATGAGTTAACAAAGCTGCAATACTATCTAAAACGTCAGATATGTCACTCTGTTCTGATGAGTTAACAAAACCGCGGTATTTTCTAAAACTTCAGATATGTCACTCTGTTCTGAAGAGTTAACAAAGCTGCAATGCTACTTAAAACTTCAGATATGACACTCTGTTCACATGAGTTAACAAAGATGCGTTATTTTCTAAAACTTCAGATATGTCACTCTCTTCTGATTAGTTAACAAACCTGCAGTATTATCTAAGACTTAAGATATGTCACTCTGTTCTGAAGAGTTAACAAAGCTACAATATCATCTGAAACCTCAGATATGTAACTGTGATCTGATGAGTTAACAAAGCTGCAATACTATCTTAAACGTCAGCTATGTCACTCTGTTCTAATGAGTGAACAAAGCTGCAATACTATCTAACACATCAGCTATGTCAGCCTGTTCTGGTGAGTTAACAAAGCTGCAATACTATCTAAAACATCAGCTATGTCAGCCTGTTCTGGTGAGTTAACAAAGCTGCAATACTATCTAAAACATCAGCTATGTCAGCCTGTTCTGGTGAGTTAACAAAGCTGCAATACTATCTAAAACATCAGCTATGTCAGCCTGTTCTGGTGAGTTAACAAAGCTGCAATACTATCTAAAACATCAGCTATGTCAGCCTGTTCTGGTGAGTTAACAAAGCTGCAATACTATCTAAAACATCAGCTATGTCAGCCTGTTCTGGTGAGTTAACAAAGCTGCAATACTATCTAAAACATCAGCTATGTCAGCCTGTTCTGGTGAGTTAACAAAGCTGCAATACTATCTAAAACATCAGCTATGTCAGCCTGTTCTGGTGAGTTAACAAAGCTGCAATACTATCTAAAACATCAGCTATGTCAGCCTGTTCTGGTGAGTTAACAAAGCTGCAATACTATCTAAAACATCAGCTATGTCAGCCTGTTCTGGTGAGTTAAAAAAGCTGCAATACTATCTAAAACATCAGCTATGTCAGCCTGTTCTGGTGAGTTAAAAAAGCTGCAATACTATCTAAAACGTCAGATATGTCACTCTGTTCTGATGAGCTGACAAAGCTGCAATACTATCTCAAACGTCCGATATGTAACTGTAATCTGATGAAGTAACAAAGCTGCAATATATTCGAAAACGTCAGATATGTCACTCTGTTCTGATGAGTTAACAAAGCTGCAATATTATCTAAAACGTCAGATATGTCACTATGTTCTAATGAGTTAACAAAGCTGCAATATTATCTAAAACGTCAGATATGTCACTATGTTCTGATGAGTTAACAAAGCTGCAATATTATCAAAGACCTCAAATATATCACTCTGTTCTGATGAGCTGACAAAGCTGCAATACTATCTCAAACGTCCGATATGTAACTGTAATCTGATGAGTTAACAAAGCTGCAATATTATCTAAAACGTCAAATATGTCACTCAATTCTGATGAGTTAACAAAGCTGCATTACTATCTAAAACATCAGATATGTCAATCTGTTCGGGTGAGTTACCAACGCTGCTATAATATCTGAAACTTCAGATATGTCACTCTGTTCTGGTGAGTTAACAAAGCTGCGTTATTTTCTAAAACTTCAGATATGTCACTCTGTTCTGGTGAGTTAACAAAGCTGCAATACTATCTAAAACGTCAGATATGTCACTCTGTTCTGTTGAGTTAACAAAGCTGCAATACTATCTAAAACGTCAGATGTGTCACTCTGTTCTGTTGAGTTAAAAAAGCTGCAATACTACCTAAAACGTCAGATATGTCACTCTGTTCTGGTGAGTTAACAAAGCTGCAATACTATCTAAAACGTCAGATATGTCACTCTGTTCTGTTGAGTTAACAAAGCTGCAATACTATCTAAAACGTCAGATGTGTCACTCTGTTCTGTTGAGTTAAAAAAGCTGCAATACTACCTAAAACGTCAGATATGTCACTCTGTTCTGTGTAGTTAACAAAGCTGCGTTATTTTCTAAAACTTCAGATATGTCACTCTGTTCTGTTGAGTTAACAAAGCTGCGTTATTTTCTAAAACTTCAGATATGTCACTCTGTTCTGTTGAGTTAACAAAGCTGCAATACTATACGTCAGATATGTCACTCTGTTCTGATGAGTTAACAAAGCTGCGTTATTGTCTAAAACTTCAGATATGTCACTGTGTTCTGGTGAGTTAACAAATCTGCAACACTATCTAAAACGTCAGATATGTCACTCTGTTCTGTTGAGTTAACAAAGCTGCAATACTATCTAAAACGTCAGATCTGTCACTCTGTTCTGTTGAGTTAACAAAGCTGCGTTATTTTCTAAAACTTCAGATATGTCACTCTGTTCTGTTGTGTTAACAAAGCTGCAATACTATCCAAAACGTCAGATATGTCACTCTGTTCTGATGAGTTAACAAAGCTGCGTTATTTTCTAAAACTTCAGATATGTCACTCTGTTCTGATTAGTTAAGAAAGCTGCAATATTATCTAATACGTCAGATATGTCACTCTGTTCTGATGAGTTAACAAAGCTGCAATATTATCTGAAACTTCAGATATGTCACTCTGTTCTGATGAGCTAACAAGGCTGCAATACTATCTAATACGTCAGATATGTCACTCTGTTTTGATGAGCTAACAAAGCTGCCATATTATCTGAAACTTCAGATATGTCACTCTGTTTGGTGAGTTAACAAATCTGCAATACTATCTAAAACGTCAGATATGTCACTCTCTTCTGATTAGTTAACAAACCTGCAATATTATCTAAGACTTTAGATATGTCACCTTTCTGAAGAGTTTACAAAGCTGCAATACTATTTAAAACTACAGATATGACACTCTGTACTGATTAGTTAACAAAGCTGCAATATTATCTAATACTTCTGATAGGACACTCTGTTCTGATGAGTTAACAAAGCTGCAATACTATCCTAAACGTCAGATATGTCACTCTGTTCTGATGAGTTAACAAAGCTGCAATATTATCTAATACTTCTGATAGGACACTCTGTTCTGATGAGTTAACAAAGCTGCAATACTATCCTAAACGTCAGATATGTCACTCTGTTCTGATTAGTTAACAAAGCTGCAATATTATCTAATACTTCTGATAGGACACTCTGTTCTGATGAGTTAACAAAGCTGCAATACTATCCTAAACGTCAGATATGTCACTCTGTTCTGATGAGTTAACAAAGCTGCGTTATTTTCTAAAACTTCAGATACGTCACTCTCTTCTGATTAGTTAACAAACCTGCAATATTTATCTAAGACTTTAGATATGTCACTCTGTTCTGAAGAGTTAACATAGCTGCAATATTACCTTAAACGTCAGCTATGTCACTCTGTTCTAATGAGTGAACAAAGCTGCAACGTTATTTAAAACTTCAGATATGTCACTCTGTTCTGATGAGCTAACAAAGCTGCAATACTATCTAAAACATCAGATATGTCACTCCGTTCTGATGAGCTAACAAATGTGCAATACTATCTGAAACATCAGATATGTCACTCCGTTCTGATGAGCTAACAAAGCTTCAATACTATCTAAAACATCAGATATGTCACTCCGTTCTGATGAGCTAACAAATGTGCAATACTATCTGAAACATCAGATATGTCACTCCGTTCTGATGAGCTAACAAAGGTGCAATACTATCTGAAACATCAGATATGTCACTCCGTTCTGATGAGCTAACAAAGCTTCAATACTATCTAAAACATCAGATATGTCACTCCGTTCTGATGAGCTAACAAAGCTGCAATATGATCTGAAACTTCAGATATGTCACTCTGTTCTGATGAGCTAACAAAGCTGCAATACTATCTAAAACATCAGCTATGTCACCCTGTTCTGATGAGTTAATAAAGCTTCAATACTATCTAAAACATCAGATATGTCACTCCGTTCTGATGAGCTAACAAAGGTGCAATACTATCTTAAACATCAGATATGTCACTCTGTTGTGATGAGCTAACAAAGCTGCAATACTATCTAAAACATCAGCTATGTCACCCTGTTCTGATGAGTTAACAAAGCTTCAATACTATCTAAAACATCAGATATGTCACTCCGTTCTGATGAGCTAACAAAGGTGCAATACTATCTTAAACATCAGATATGTCACTCTGTTGTGATAGCTAACAAAGCTGCAATACTATCTAAAACATCAGATATGCCACTCTGGTCTGATGAGTTAACAAAGCTGCTATACTATCTAAAACGTCAGATATGTCACTCTGTTCTGATGAGTTAACAAAGCTGCAATACTATCTAACATGTCGGACATGTCACTCTGTTCTGATGTATTAACAAAGGTGCAGTACTATCTAAAGCATCAGCTATATCCCTCTGTTCTAATGAGTTAACAAAGCTGCAATATTATCTAAAACGTCAGATATGTCATTCTGTTCTGATGAGCTAACAAATCTACGTTATTATTTGAAAGCTAAGATCTGTCGCTCTGTGTTGATGACATGTCTTGATACTGGATATTCTGAAATATAATATCTGTCATTCTCTGCTGACGGTATAACTTAAGACTGCGTATTATCTGAACTGGAATAGTACGTGAGCTTTGCTGATGAGACAGTTTGAGGCTGGGGTATTATTTGAAACATAAGATCTGTCATTCTGTGTTGATGGCGTAACTTACATATCATCTGAAACACTATACGTCACTCTTTCCTATGGGATAATTTTAGACGGACGTGTTATTTGAAACGTAATACGTCATTCTGCTGATGGAATAACATTAAATTTCATATTCTCTGAAACAGTAGATGTTTTGTGCTGATTAGACTGTCTGCCTTATACGTTTCGGAGCGCACGCTCCCAAACACCGTGCAGTTTCTTGCGTCTTGTCAGGTCGCCTTGACGAATGACCGAGTCACGGAAGATGCTCTCGCTGAATACAGCCGCTCACTTGCCGCGAAATTAAAACAAGGAAAGTCGGGTCTCATGGGAACAACCCTCGTGTGATGAGGACGGGAGATGTTCATATTTCACGGACGCTGGTTCCATTTTATAATAACGTGCTGCCATCAGTGGCGTGTGTCCCGACTGGTGTTGATTAATGCCACACTATTGGAAATACACTTTTATGTATCGGGTTGCAACAACATCGGCGGAATGTGTAGCATGGCAATGTTTCTTTAATGTGTGTGTGTGTGTGTGGGGGGGCAGTTAATCAGGACGGTTGAGCCTTAGGTACCAGTAAACTTGCACGTCGCTGTGCAAGGAAACGAAACATATATCATGTTGGACGACATTCTTCATAATACACATCCGCACGTTATGTTAATTGGAAACAGAACCGTCCTTTGTTCCTCATAACATGTTGCAAATGCTGGTGATAGAATAACTAATAAAACTGTGTGCAAAGTGCGGGATAGTAGGAAAATATGCCCGTGTTAGCGAGACGTGGACCGTTTAGTTGACTGATAGACCACACACGCGCAGGACAGGTGGAAACAACAAATCTTGCTGACCTAAAGAGCATGATGATAAGGCGTTGGGGGTGTGACCTGCCTCAACAAGATTTACAGCATCATTTCTTGTGGCACATATGTAGACAGAGCATCAAATTGGTTCCGAGCCACGGACCACACACGCGTGCCACAAGGAACGTGCTAATTTTAGAGCGTCACGCGTTCTGCACTGTTACCCTGGTGCTCGAACCGAAGTCTCTTCTGTCTTCACTTAACATGCCTCATAAACATGAGATATGCAACAGTTTCTTGAAATCTCATCGGCTTGAAAGCGAACGCAAAGCTTGGTGAAATGCAGGCTTACATACACAGCCTGTATCCGTAACTGTGAGCTTGGCTATGGAAAGTTAGTGGGGATTTCCGAGCAAATATTAAGTTCGGAAAGGGACGACAGAGATCTCAGTTCTAATCTGAAGCCAGTGCTAGTCGGTGACCCTCTAGTATTAGTCCAGGCAATAGTTCTGTGTCTCTCTACTATTAGTCGAGGACTAAGTTCAGTGCATCCATACTATTAGTCGAGCAAACAGTTCTGTGTCTCTCTAGTATTAATCGAGGAATAAGTTTAGTGCATCTATACTATTAGTCGAGCAAATAGATCTGCGTCTCTCTACTATTAGTCGAGGACTAAGTTCAGTGCATCTATACTATTAGTCCAGCAAAGAGATCTGTGTCACTCTAGTATTAGTCGAGGAATTCGTTCTGACACCCTCCAGTATAAGTCGAGGAATAAGTTCAGTGCATCTATATTGATAGTCGAGCAAAGAGATCTGTGTCACTCTAGTATTAGTCGAGCAAATAGATCTGTGTCACTCCAGTATTAGTCGAGCAATTCGTTCTGTGACTCTCCAGTATAAGTCGAGGAATAAGTTCAGTGCATCTATATTGTTAGTCGAGCAAAGAGATCTGTGACACTCTAGATATTAGTCGAGCAAATAGATCTGTGTCACTCTAGTATTAGTCGAGCAAATAGATCTGTGTCACCCTAGTATTAGTCGAGCAAATATATCTGTGTCACTCTAGTATTAGTCGAGCAAATAGATGTGTGTCACTCTAGTATTAGTCGAGCAAATAGATCTGTGTCACCCTAGTATTAGTCGAGCAAATATATCTGTGTCACCCTAGTATTAGTCGAGCAAATAGATCTGTGTCACCCTAGTATTAGTCGAGCAAATAGATCTGTGTCACCCTAGTATTAGTCGAGCAAATATATCTGTGTCACCCTAGTATTAGTCGAGCAAATATATCTGTGTCACTCTAGTATTAGTCGAGCAAATAGATCTGTGTCACCCTAGTATTACTCGAGCAAATATATCTGTGTCACTCTAGTAATAGTCGAGCAAATAGATGTGTGTCACTCTAGTATTAGTCGAGCAAATAGATCTGTGTCACCCTAGTATTAGTCGAGCAAATATATCTGTGGCACTCTAGTGTTAGTCGAGCAAATAGATCTGTGGCACTCTAGTATTAGTCGAGCAAATAGATCTGTGGCACTCTAGTATTAGTCGAGCAAATAGATGTGTGTCACTCTAGTATTAGTCGAGGAATTCGTTCTGACACTCTCCAGTATAAGTCGAGGAATACGTTCAGTGCATCTATATTGTTAGTCGAGCAAAGAGATCTGTGTCACTCTAGTATTAGTCGAGCAAATAGATCTGTGTCACTCTAGTATTAGTCGAGCAAATAGATCTGTGTCACCCTACTATTAGTCGAGCAAATATATCTGTGTCACTCTAGTATTAGTCGAGCAAATAGATCTGTGTCACTCCAATATTAGTCGAGCAATTCGTTCTGTGACTCTCCAGTATTAGTCGAGGAATACGTTCCGTGCATCTATACTATTAGTCCAGCAATTAGATATGTTTCTGTCTAGTAATAGCAGCGCAAATAGTTCTGTACCTCTCTAGCAATAACAGCGCAAATAGTTCTGTACCTCTCTAGTAATAGCACAGCAAATAGTTCTGTACCTCTCTAGTAATAGCAGCACAAATAGTTCTGTACCTCTCTAGTAATAGCAGCGCAAATAGTTCTGTACCTCTCTAGTAATAGCACTGCAAATAGTTCTGTACCTCTCCAGTATTACAGTGCAAATAGTTCTGTACCTCTCTAGTAATAGCAGTGCAAATAGTTCTGTACCTCTCTAGCAATAGCAGCGCAAATAGTTCTGTACCTCTCTAGCAATAGCAGTGCAAATAGTTCTGTACCTCTCTAGTAATAGCAGTGCAAATAGTTCTGTACCTCTCTAGCAATAGCAGTGCAAATAGTTCTGTACCTCTCTAGTAATAGCAGTGCAAATAGTTCTGTACCTCTCTAGTAATAGCAGTGCAAATAGTTCTGTACCTCTCTAGTAATAGCAGTGCAAATAGTTCTGTACCTCTCTAGTAATAGCCGTGCAAATAATTCTGTACATCTCTAGTAATAGCCGTGCAAATAGTTCTGTACCTCTCCAGTAATAGCAGTGCAAATAGTTCTGTACCTCTCTAGTAATAGCAGTGCAAATAGTTCTGTACCTCTCTAGCAATAGCAGTGCAAATAGTTCTGTACCTCTCTAGCAATAGCAGTGCAAATGGTTCTGTACCTCTCTAGTACTAGCCGTGCAAATAGTTCTGTACCTCTCTAGTAATAGCAGTGCAAATAGTTCTGTACCTCTCTAGTAATAGCAGTGCAAATAGTTCTGTACCTCTCTAGTAATAGCAGCGCAAATAGTTCTGTACCTCTCTAGTAATAGCAGTGCAAATAGTTCTGTACCTCTCTAGTAATAGCAGCGCAAATAGTTCTGTACCTCTCTAGTAATAGCAGCGCAAATAGGACTGTACCTCTCTAGTAATAGCAGTGCAAATAGTTCTGTACCTCTCTAGCAATAGCAGCGCAAATAGGTCTGTACCTCTCTAGCAATAGCAGTGCAAATAGTTCTGTACCTCTCTAGTAATAGCAGTGCAAATAGTTCTGTACCTCTCTAGTAATAGCCGTGCAAATAGTTCAGTACCTCTCTAGTAATAGCAGTGCAAATAGTTCTGTACCTCTCTAGTAATAGCAGCGCAAATAGTTCTGTACCTCTCTAGTAATAGCAGCTCAAATAGGTCTGTACCTCTCTAGTAATAGCAGTGCAAATAGTTCTGTACCTCTCTAGCAATAGCACTGCAAATAGGTCTGTACCTCTCTAGTAATAGCAGTGCAAATAGTTCTGTACCTCTCTAGTAATAGCAGTGCAAACAGTTCTGTACCTCTCTAGTAATAGCAGTGCAAATAGTTCTGTACCTCTCTAGTAATAGCAGTGCAAATAGGTCTGTACCTCTCTAGTAATAGCAGGGCAAATAGGTCTGTACCTCTCTAGTAATAGCAGTGCAAATAGTTCTGTACCTCTCTAGTAATAGCAGTGCAAATAGTTCTGTACCTCTCTAGCAATAGCAGTGCAAATAGTTCTGTACCTCTCTAGTAATAGCAGTGCAAATAGTTCTGTACCTCTCTAGCAATAGCAGCGCAAATAGTTCTGTACCTCTCTAGCAATAGCAACGCAAATAGTTCTGTACCTCTCTAGTAATAGCAGTGCAAATAGTTCTGTACCTCTCTAGCAATAGCAGCGCAAATAGTTCTGTACCTCTCTAGTAATAGCAGTGCAAATAGTTCTGTACCTCTCTAGCAATAGCAGCGCAAATAGTTCTGTACCTCTCTAGTAATAGCAACGCAAATAGGTCTGTACCTCTCTAGTAATAGCACTGCAAATAGTTCTGTACCTCTCTAGTAATAGCAGTGCAAATAGTTCTGTACCTCTCTAGTAATAGCAGTGCAAATAGTTCTGTACCTCTCTAGTAATAGCAGTGCAAATAGGTCTGTACCTCTCTAGTAATAGCAGGGCAAATAGGTCTGTACCTCTCTAGTAATAGCAGTGCAAATAGTTCTGTACCTCTCTAGTAATAGCAGTGCAAATAGTTCTGTACCTCTCTAGCAATAGCAGTGCAAATAGTTCTGTACCTCTCTAGTAATAGCAGTGCAAATAGTTCTGTACCTCTCTAGCAATAGCAGCGCAAATAGGTCTGTACCTCTCTAGTAATAGCACTGCAAATAGTTCTGTACCTCTCTAGTAATAGCAGTGCAAATAGTTCTGTACCTCTCTAGCAATAGCAACGCAAATAGTTCTGTACCCCTCTAGTAATAGCAGTGCAAATAGTTCTGTACCTCTCTAGTAATAGCAGTGCAAATAGTTCTGTACCTCTCTAGCAATAGCAGCGCAAATAGTTCTGTACCTCTCTAGTAATAGCAACGCAAATAGGTCTGTACCTCTCTAGTAATAGCACTGCAAATAGTTCTGTACCTCTCTAGTAATAGCAGTGCAAATAGCTCTGTACCTCTCTAGTACTAGCCGTGCAAATAGTTCTGTACCTCTCTAGTAATAGCAGTGCAAATAGTTCTGTACCTCTCTAGTAATAGCAGCGCAAATAGTTTTGTACCTCTCTAGTAATAGCAGTGCAAATAGGTCTGTACCTCTCTAGTAATAGCAGCGCAAATAGGTCTGTACCTCTCTAGTAATAGCAGCGCAAATAGTTCTGTACCTCTCTAGTAATAGCAGCGCAAATAGTTCTGTACCTCTCTAGTAATAGCAGCGCAAATAGGTCTGTACCTCTCTAGTAATAGCAGCGCAAATAGTTCTGTACCTCTCTAGTAATAGCAGTGCAAATAGTTCTGTACCTCTCTAGTAATAGCAACGCAAATAGGTCTGTACCTCTCTAGTAATAGCAGCGCAAATAGTTCTGTACCTCTCTAGTAATAGCAACGCAAATAGTTCTGTACATCTCTAGTAATAGCAGCGCAAATAGTTCTGTACCTCTCTAGTAATAGCCGTGCAAATAGTTCTGTACCTCTCTAGTAATAGCAGTGCAAATAGGTCTGTACCTCTCTAGTAATAGCAACGCAAATAGTTCTGTACATCTCCAGTAATAGCAGTGCAAATAGTTCTGTACCTCTCTAGTAATAGCCGTGCAAATAGTTCTGTACCTCTCTAGTAATAGCAGTGCAAATAGGTCTGTACCTCTCTAGTAATAGCAACGCAAATAGTTCTGTACATCTCTGGTAATAGCAGTGCAAATAGTTCTGTACATCTCTAGTAATAGCAGTGCAAATAGTTCTGTACATCTCTAGTAATAGCAGTGCAAATAGTTCTGTACCTCTCCAGTATTACAGTGCAAATAGTTTTGTACCTCTCTAGTAATAGCAGTGCAAATAGTTCTGTACCTCTCTAGTAATAGCCGTGCAAATAGTTCTGTACCTCTCCAGTATTACAGTGCAAATAGTTTTGTACCTCTCTAGTAATAGCAGTGCAAATAGTTCTGTACCTCTCTAGTAATAGCAGTGCAAATAGTTCTGTACCTCTCCAGTATTACAGTGCATATAGTTTTGTACCTCTCTAGTAATAGCCGTGCAAATAGTTCTGTACCTCTCTAGTAATAGCAGTGCAAATAGTTCTGTACCTCTCTAGTAATAGCAGTGCAAATAGTTTTGTACCTCTCCAGTATTACAGTGCAAATAGTTTTGTACCTCTCTAGTAATAGCCGTGCAAATAGTTCTGTACCTCTCCAGTATTACAGTGCAAATAGTTCTGTACCTCTCTAGTAATAGCAGTGCAAATAGTTCTGTACCTCTCCAGTATTACAGTGCAAATAGTTCTGTACCTCTCTAGTAATAGCCGTGCAAATAGTTCTGTACCTCTCTAGTAATAGCAGTGCAAATAGTTCTGTACCTCTCTAGTAATAGCCGTGCAAATAGTTCTGTACCTCTCCAGTATTACAGTGTAAATAGTTTTGTACCTCTCTAGTAATAGCAGTGCAAATAGTTCTGTACCTCTCCAGTATTACAGTGCAAATAGTTTTGTACCTCTCTAGTAATAGCCGTGCAAATAGTTCTGTACCTCTCCAGTATTACAGTGCAAATAGTTTTGTACCTCTCTAGTAATAGCAGTGCAAATAGTTCTGTACCTCTCTAGGAATAGCCGTGCAAATAGTTCTGTACCTCTCCAGTATTACAGTGCAAATAGTTTTGTACCTCTCCAGGAATAGCAGTGCAAATAGTTCTGTACCTCTCTAGTAATAGCAGTGCAAATAGTTCTGTACCTCTCTAGCAATAGCAGTGTAAATAGTTCTGTACCTCTCTAGCAATAGCAGTGCAAATAGTTCTGTACCTCTCTAGTAATAGCAGTGCAAATAGTTCTGTACCTCTCTAGGAATAGCAGTGCAAATAGTTCTGTACCTCTCTAGCAATAGCAGTGCAAATAGTTCTGTACCTCTCTAGCAATAGCCGTGCAAATAGTTCTGTACCTCTCTAGTAATAGCAGTGCAAATAGTTCTGTACCTCTCTAGTAATAGCAGTGCAAATAGTTCTGTACCTCTCTAGCAATAGCAGTGCAAATAGTTCTGTGCAAATAGTTCTGTACCTCTCTAGTAATAGCAGTGCAAATAATTCTGTACCTCTCTAGTAATAGCCGTGCAAATAGTTCTGTACCTCTCCAGTATTACAGTGTAAATAGTTTTGTACCTCTCTAGTAATAGCAGTGCAAATAGTTCTGTACCTCTCCAGTATTACAGTGCAAATAGTTTTGTACCTCTCTAGTAATAGCCGTGCAAATAGTTCTGTACCTCTCCAGTATTACAGTGCAAATAGTTTTGTACCTCTCTAGTAATAGCAGTGCAAATAGTTCTGTACATCTCTAGTAATAGCAGTGCAAATAGTTTTGTACCTCTCTAGTAATAGCCGTGCAAATAGTTCTGTACCTCTCCAGTATTACAGTGCAAATAGTTCTGTACCTCTCTAGTAATAGCAGTGCAAATAGTTTTGTACCTCTCTAGTAATAGCCGTGCAAATAGTTCTGTACCTCTCCAGTATTACAGTGTAAATAGTTTTGTACCTCTCTAGTAATAGCAGTGCAAATAGTTCTGTACCTCTCTAGTAATAGCAGTGCAAATAGTTCTGTACATCTCTAGTAATAGCAGTGCAAATAGTTCTGTACATCTCTAGTAATAGCAGTGCAAATAGTTCTGTACCTCTCTAGTAATAGCCGTGCAAATAATTCTGTACATCTCTAGTAATAGCAGTGCAAATAATTCTGTACATATCCAGTAATAGCCGTGCAAATAGTTCTGTACCTCTCCAGTAATAGCCGTGCAAATAATTCTGTACATCTCTAGTAATAGCCGTGCAAATAGTTCTGTACATCTCTAGTAATAGCCGTGCAAATAGTTCTGTACCTCTCCAGTAATAGCCGTGCAAATAGTTCTGTACCTCTCTAGTAATAGCCGTGCAAATAGTTCTGTACCTCTCTAGTAATAGCCGTGCAAATAGTTCTGTACCTCTCTAGTAATAGCCGTGCAAATAGTTCTGTACATCTCTAGTAATAGCCGTGCAAATAGTTCTGTACCTCTCTAGTAATAGCCGTGCAAATAGTTCTGTACCTCTCTAGTAATAGCCGTGCAAATAGTTCTGTACCTCTCTAGTAATAGCCGTGCAAATAGTTCTGTACCTCTCTAGTAATAGCCGTGCAAATAGTTCTGTACCTCTCTAGTAATAACCGTGCAAATAGTTCTGTACATCTCTAGTAATACCCGTGCAAATAGTTCTGTACCTCTCTAGTAATAGCCGTGCAAATAGTTCTGTACCTCTCTAGTAATAGCCGTGCAAATAGTTCTGTACATCTCTAGTAATAGCCGTGCAAATAGTTCTGTACCTCTCTAGTAATAGCCGTGCAAATAATTCTGTACATCTCTAGTAATAGCCGTGCAAATAGTTCTGTACATCTCTAGTAATAGCCGTGCAAATAGTTCTGTACATCTCTAGTAATAGCCGTGCAAATAGTTCTGTACATCTCTAGTAATACCCGTGCAAATAGTTCTGTACCTCTCTAGTAATAGCCGTGCAAATAATTCTGTACCTCTCTAGTAATAGCCGTGCAAATAATTCTGTACATCTCTAGTAATAGCCGTGCAAATAATTCTGTACATCTCTAGTAATAGCCGTGCAAATAATTCTGTACATCTCTAGTAATAGCCGTGCAAATAATTCTGTACACCTCCAGTAATAGCCGTGCAAATAATTCTGTACCTCTCTAGTAATAGCCGTGCAAATAATTCTGTACATCTCTAGTAATAGCCGTGCAAATAATTCTGTACATCTCTAGGAATAGCCGTGCAAATAATTCTGTACATCTCTAGTAATAGCCGTGCAAATAGTTCTGTACATCTCTAGTAATAGCCGTGCAAATAGTTCTGTACCTCTCTAGTAATAGCCGTGCAAATAATTCAATACATCTCTAGTAATAGCCGTGCAAATAATTCTGTACATCTCTAGTAATAGCCGTGCAAATAATTCTGTACATCTCTAGTAATAGCCGTGCAAATAGTTCTGCACCTCTCCAGTATTACAGTGTAAATAGTTTTGTACCTCTCTAGTAATAGCAGTGCAAATAGCTCTGTACCTCTCCAGTATTACAGTGTAAATAGTATTACAGTGTAAATTGTATTATTTGAGAAATAGTGCAGTGACTTTGTAGCATTATTGGTTGGCTTGTGACTGTTGTGTTATTTGGGGAATTTGTCCAGTGAGTCTGTAGTATTGTTTGAAGAATTTGTCCAGTGAGTCTGTAGTATTATTTGAGGAATTTGTCCAGTGATTCTGTGGTATTATTTGAGGAATTTGTCGAGTGATTTTGTGGAATTATCTGAGGAATTTGTCCAGTGACTCTGTAGTATTATTTGAAGAATTTGTCCAGTGATTGTGTGGTATTATTTGAGGAATTGTTATAGTGATTCTGTAGCATTATTTAAGAATTTGTCCAGTGATTCTGTGGTATTAATCGAGGATTTCGTCTAGTGACTCTGTAGTATTATTTGAGGAATTGTTCTAGTTATTATGTGGCATTATTTTAGGAATTTGTCCAGTGATTGTGTGGTATTATTTGAGGAATTTTTCTAGTGATTCTGTGGCATTATTTTAGGAATTTGTCCAGTGAATCTGTTGTATTAATCGAGGATTTTGTCTAGTGAATCTGTAGTATTATTTGAGGAATTGTTCTAGTGAGTCTGTAGTATTAATCGAAAATTTTGTCTAGTGACACTGTAGTATTATTTGAGGAATAGTTCTAGTGATTCTGTGGCATTATTTTAGGAATTTGTCTAGTGATACTGTAGTACTATTTGAGAAATTTGTCCACTGACTCTGTAGTATTAATCGAGGATTTTGTCTAGTGACTCTGTAGTATTATTTGAGGAATTGTTCTAGTGATTCTGTGGCATTATTTTAGGAATTTGTCCAGTGAATCTGTAGTATTACTTGAAGAATTAGTCCAGAGTCTCTGTTGTATTATTTGAGGATTTTTCCAGTGAATCTGTAGTATTACTTGAAGAATTAGTCCAGTCTCTGTTGTATTATTTGAGGATTAGTCCATTGAATCTGTAGTATTACTTGAAGAATTAGTCCAGAGTCTCTGTTGTATTATTTGAGGATTAGTCCATTGAATCTGTAGTATTACTTGAGGAATTTTTATATTGACTCTGTTGTATTATTTGAGGAATTGTTCTAGTGATTCTGTGGCATTATTTTAGGAATTTGTCCAGTGAATTTGTAGTATTACTTGAAGAATTAGTCCAGTGTCTCTGCTGTATTATTTGAGGATTAGTCCATTGAATCTGTAGTATTACTTGAGGAATTAGTCTATTGACTCTGTTGTATTATTTGATGAATTGTTCTAGTGATTCTGTGGCATTATTTTAGGATTTTGTCCAGTGAATCTGTAGTATTACTTGAAGAATTAGTCCAGAGTCTCTGTTGTATTATTTGAGGATTAGTCATTTGAATCTGTAGTATTACTTGAAGAATTAGTCCAGAGTCTCTGTTGTATTATTTGAGGATTAGTCCATTGAATCTGTAGTATTACTTGAGGAATTAGTGTATTGACTCTGTTGTATTATTTGAAGAATTGTTCTAGTGATTCTGTGGCATTATTTTAGGAATTTGGCCAGTGAATCTGTAGTATTACTTGAAGAATTAGTCCAGTGTCTCTGTTGTATTATTTGAGGATTAGTCCATTGAATCTGTAGTATTACTTGAGGAATTAGTCTATTGACTCTGTTGTATTATTTGAGGAATTGTTCTAGTGATTCTGTGGCATTATTTTAGGAATTTGTCCAGTGAATCTGTAGTATTTCTTGAAGAATTAGTACAGAGTTTCTGTTGTATTATTTGAGGATTAGTCCAATGAATCTGTAGTATTATTGGAGTAATTATTCTAGTGATTCTGTGGCATTATTTTAGGAATTTGTCCAGTGAATCTGTAGTATTACTTGAAGAATTAGTCCAGTGTCTCTGTTGTATTATTTGAGGATTAGTCCATTGAATCTGTAGTATTACTTGAGGAATTAGTCTATTGACTCTGTTGTATTATTTGAGGAATTGTTCTAGTGATTCTGTGGCATTATTTTAGGAATTTGTCCAGTGAATCTGTAGTATTTCTTGAAGAATTAGTACAGAGTTTCTGTTGTATTATTTGAGGATTAGTCCATTGAATCTGTAGTATTACTTGAGGAATTAGTCTATTGACTCTGTTATATTATTTGAGGAATTGTTCTAGTGATTCTGTGGCATTATTTTAGGATTTTGTCCAGTGAATCTGTAGTATTACTTGAAGAATTAGTCCAGAGTCTCCGTTGTATTATTTGAGGATTAGTCCATTGAATCTGTAGTATTACTTGAAGAATTTGTCCAGAGTCTCTGTTGTATTATTTGAGGATAAGTCCATTGAATCTGTAGTATTACTTGAGTAATTAGTATATTGACTCTGTTGTATTATTTGAAGAATTGTTCTAGTGATTCTGTGGCATTATTTTAGGAATTTGTCCAGTGAATCTGTAGTATTACTTGAAGAATTAGTCCAGAGTCTCTGTTGTATTATTTGAGGATTAGTCCATTGAATCTGTAGTATTACTTGAAGAATTAGTCCAGAGTCTCTGTTGTATTATTTGAGGATTAGTCCATTGAATGTGTAGTATTACTTGAGGAATTAGTCTATTGACTCTGTTGTATTATTTGAGGAATTGTTCTAGTGATTCTGTGGCATTATTTTAGGAATTTGTCCAGTGAATCTGTAGTATTACTTGAAGAATTAGTCCAGAGTCTCTGTTGTATTATTTGAGGATTAGTCCATTGAATCTGTAGTATTACTTGAGGAATTAGTCTATTGACTCTGTTGTATTATTTGAGGAATTGTTCTAGTGATTCTGTGGCATTATTTTAGGAATTTGTCCAGTGAAGCTGTAGTATTACTTGAAGAATTAGTCCAGAGTTTCTGTTGTATTATTTGAGGATTAGTCCATTGAATCTGTAGTATTACATGATTAATTAGTCTGTTGACTCTGTTGTATTATTTGAGGAATTGTTCTAGTGATTCTGTGGCATTATTTTAGGATTTTGTCCAGTGAATCTGTGGTATTACTTGAAGAATTAGTCCAGAGTCTCTGTTGTATTATTTCAGGATTAGTCAATTGAATCTGTAGTATTACTTGAAGAATTAGTCCAGACTCTCTGTTGTATTATTTGAGGATTAGTCCATTGAATGTGTAGTATTACTTGAGGAATTAGTCTATTGACTCTGTTGTATTATTTGAGGAATTGTTCTAGTGATTCTGTGGCATTATTTTAGGAATTTGTCCAGTGAATCTGTAGTATTACTTGAAGAATTAGTCCAGAGTCTCTGTTGTATTATTTGAGGATTAGTCCATTGAATCTGTAGTATTACTTGAGGAATTAGTCTATTGACTCTGTTGTATTATTTGAGGAATTGTTCTAGTGATTCTGTGGCATTATTTTAGGAATTTTTCCAGTGAATCTGTAGTATTACTTGAAGAATTAGTCCAGAGTCTCTGTTGTATTATTTTAGGATTAGTCCATTGAATCTGTAGTGTTACTTGAAGAATTAGTCCAGAGTCTCTGTTGTATTATTTGAGGATTAGTCCATTGAATCTGTAGTATTACTTGAAGAATTAGTCCAGAGTCTCTGTTGTATTATTTGAGGATTAGTCCATTGAATCTGTAGTATTACTTGAGGAATTAATCTATTGACTGTGTTGTATTATTTGAGGAATTTTTCTAGTGATTCTGTGGCATTATTTTAGGATTATGTCCAGTGAATCTGTAGTATTACCTGAAGAATTAGTCCAGAGCCTCTGTTGTGTTATTTTAGGATTAGTCCATTGAATCTGTAGTATTACTTGAAGAATTAGTCCTGAGTCTCTTTTGTATTATTTGAGAAATTGTTCTAGTGATTCTGTGGCATTATTTTAGGAATTAGTCCATTGAATCTGTAGTATTACTTGAAGAATTAGACTAGTGACTCTGTTGTATTATTTGAGGATTAGTCCATTGAATCTGTAGTATTACTTGAAGAATTAGACTAATGACTCTGTTGTATTATTTGAGGATTAGTCCAGTGAATCTGTGGTAATACTTGAAGAATTAGTCCAGAGTCTCTGTTGTATTATTTGAGGATTAGTCCATTGAATCTGTAGTATTACTTGAAGAATTAGTCCAGAGTCTCTGTTGTATTATTTGAGGATTAGTCTATTGACTCTGTTGTATTATTTGAGGAATTGTTTTGTGACTCTGTAGTATTAGTTGTGCAATTTTACAGTAGTGGTTTCTCTAGAGTAGGTTCTAATGGCAGAATTGTTTGATTTTACTGTTGTAATAGCTTTAAATGTTTAATATTGTTGAGTGACGCTTGTGACATCAGTAGGTGTGTATCGGTCTCCGAATTGAGTCTCTTCAGTTGAGACCATTATGTTTCTGTTGCAGGTTAGTTTAATTACTCACATATTTTGCAGAATCACGTTTTATTTCGTAGTTGTGTATGTTTGAGGATGTGATTCTCCTTTAATAATAGAAGGAGTAGCATATAATTTGATTGATGAAAGTTGGTGACCGTTAGAGCACTTGACGATGCCAAGAGGGAGGAAACCATATATATTTAAATTTAAATTGATTGCAAGCCTTAGATGAGTACAGCGCACGGAGGGGGAGGTTCCTTCAGAGCAGCAAGTTTGACATATAAGCCCCGGTTTACCGAGTGGTCGATATTGTTTTCTCAGCAATGACGAATGAAGTTAATGGAACAGTCGATTCCTTGATCATAACAGGCTTGTTGACATCTCTCTCGCGTTTCTCATTTGTTAAAGTGTTTTTGTTATGACAAGCTGTTTTAACGTGAAAATTTCCCCAAACTTATGAAGTTCGCTTAGCTGAGAAAGCATTAGCAAAGAATTACCTAGCGTTTGCGTTAAATAACGTCTGCTGTAGCATTAGCGTTCTCCCATATTTAACATAGCGAAATGGACGGTTCGTCGTTTTAGAGCTTCCTTTTGGTTTGTTTGTGAATTGGAGGCAAGCAAACACCTGCTTGTGTCCAATCTTTTATTTACGGTAGAGATAAAAGGATGGAGTAACAATGGCCTGTATATCAGAGTTTTGAGATGTTCACTCGTTTACAAAATGCAAATTGTGACGTATGGTGATGAAGGCCGACGCTTGCATGATGCAGTCTTGTCGCACTTGCTTTAAATCAAGGAAACAAACATGAAGTCAGCCGATTACTAACAGCTACTTGCATCAAATTAGAAACTGTGCGTTTGAGGTTGTGTACAGCTTATGAATTTGCAGTTTCGCATTTTATATCTTTTGCTCAAAAAGCATGTATACATTGAGCTAGTTGTGGTAAACAAGTTATGTAATGTAAAATTAAAATCACGTTGTAAAGGTTGATAAATAAGATTTCCTAAATAAAATTTTAGATTTATTTTAAACAAACGTAGGTTAAAAATACGACAAATTGATAGAGCTAAAGCATAAGACAGAAAAGAAGAGGGATTTCTACTGGAAACGAGAATTATAAAAATAAAATACACAAAGCAGACGTAAGTTGACAAGTCAATAGCACTGTTGAATAGAATATAGGTCATTAAATTGTGATCACGTGGTACATAACTGAGCTAAACGAGATCCTGCGTCAGTTACAATTAAATTGTGATCACGTGGTACATAACTGAGCTAAACGAGATCCTGCGTCAGTCACAATTAAATTGTGATCACGTGGTACATAACTGAGCTAAACGAGATCCTGCGTCAGTTGCAATTAAATTGTGATCACGTGGTACATAACTGAGCTAAACGAGATCCTGCGTCAGTTACAATTAAATTGTGATCACGTGGTACATAACTGAGCTAAACGAGATCCTGCGTCAATCACAATTAAATTGTGATAAGCACGTGGTACATAACTGAGCTAAACGAGATCCTGCGTCAGTTACAATTAAATTTTGATCACGTGGTACATAACTGAGCTAAACGAGATCCTGCGTCAGTTACAATTAAATTGTGATCACGTGGTACATAACTGAGCTAAACGAGATCCTGCGTCAGTTACAATTAAATTGTGATAAGCACGTGGTACATAACTGAGCTAAACGAGATCCTGCGTCAGTCACAATTAAATTGTGATCACGTGGTGCATAACTGAGCTAAACGAGATCCTGCGTCAGTTACAATTAAATTGTGATAAGCACATGGTACATAACTGAGCTAAACGAGATCCTGCGTCAGTCACAATTAAATTGTGATCACGTGGTACATAACTGAGCTAAACGAGATCCTGCGTCAGTCACAATTAAATTGTGATAAGCACGTGGTACATAACTGAGCTAAACGAGATCCTGCGTCAGTTACAATTAAATTGTGATCACGTGGTACATAACTGAGCTAAACGAGATCCTGCGTCAGTTACAATTAAATTGTGATCACGTGGTACATAACTGAGCTAAACGAGATCCTGCGTCAGTCACAATTAAATTGTGATCACGTGGTACATAGCTGAGCTAAACGAGATCCTGCGTCAGTTACAATTAAATTGTGATCACGTGGTACATAACTGAGCTAAACGAGATCCTGCGTCAGTTACAATTAAATTGTGATCACTGAAGCATATTTCAGCACGTGGTACATAACTGAGCTAAACGAGATCCTGCGTCAGTTACAATTAAATTGTGATCACTGAAGCATATTTCAGCACGTGGTACATAACTGAGCTAAAGAGATCCTGCGTCAGTTACAATTAAATTGTGATCACTGAAGCAGTTTTCAGCACGTGGTACATAACTGAGCTAAACGAGATCCTGCGTCAGTCACAATTAAATTGTGATCACTGAAGCATATTTCAGCACGTGGTACATAACTGAACTAAACGAGATCCTGCGTCAGTCACAATTAAATTGTGATCACTGAAGCATATTTCAGCACGTGGTACATAACTGAGCTAAACGAGATCCTGCGTAATTTGTAAAAGCTGGCAGTGAAAATATTTATACCGCTCAACAACAGTGTTACCAACTTAAACTTAAATCTGCCAACATGAAAAAGCTTAGCAACCTGTTGTGAAATTGTTGCATTAAGCATTCGCTTTATTTCCCTTTCTTTTCTTTATTTTTTCGTACATTTTAACTTCCATGAACTGCAACCTATCTGTGCCTAGTGTCACTAACACATCTGCCCTGCCCCTACCAAATACTACGACATTTCCATTAGTTCTGCACCAAAATTCATTTTAAACACACTTAATTTGTTTTAACTGGCGTAACGAAATAAGAACATTTATTAATAAAGGTAATTTCACCGAATAAAGGAGACTGCTCCACCAGAAAGGCGACCAAGTGCGACATAGACAGTCCAAGAATGTACACAAACTGTTCCCACAACAAACAAAATAAGGTTGTATTTTAAACAAAATCTGTTTCGCATTTTACAATTATTTCCGCAGTTTGAGCGAATTTCCATTTTATCGCATTTCCGAAGCACATCAAACCGTGGTGGTTTACAACTGGTGAAAATTGAAAATACCTATAAGGGTACAAGCATTTGCGAAAAATCACATACTCTATAAAAAGCAAGTTTTCAAGTTGGAGTTTCATGAATGTATTTATTTCACCTACCGCAGCAAAGTAAATTAGCAATGTTTAAAAACTGCACATTTTATTGCAATATACTCAATGTGAAAATGTTGATACGCTCTGAAAATGCCGATTCTTTCATTATGTGAAAATGTTTTAACTACTTTTAATTATAAGCATTAAATATCTCTGTCTCTTTGCCTTACACACAATTTCAATCTCTCATTCATACTGCCAGAGGTGTAATATTAACTAAAGGTCATCCTTCTTCCCGGAAATCGAACGCAAAAACTCACACACCGTAACCAGTCGTATTTCAGATTTCTGTTTCTCTTAACAAATGTCCGAAGTGAGCACCAAACTTCTTTAATAAGGTTCCGTTTATCTGCTCTGAACAAGGGAAGACAAAGAAAATAATAAGGAATAAATTAATGTAGCTTTATGCAAGATTGACAGAACATACCCTGTCGTGATATATCCATGACTGAGGTGTGTTCTACATGCAGACACACATGACTCGTGATGGTGGGTCACAACACCGCTGTGACCCTCACCTTCTGTTCTCGGCGACACTATCAGTGTTACAACTAGTGTTCACATTTATATCAGTACGTGTAACTAGTCAAAGCGGGAGATATGATGTTCGTTTAGGGAAGGTTTCCAGTGTTGTGTTCTCGGCGAGAATACCATTGTTACAACTTGTGTTCACATTTATATCAGTACGTGTAAATAGTCAAAGCGGGAGATATGATGTTCGTTTAGGGAAGGTTTCCAGTGTTGTGTTCTCAACGAGAATACCATTGTTACAACTTGTGTTCACATTTATATCAGTACGTGTAACTAGTCAAAGCGGGAGATATGATGTTCGTTTAGGGAAGGTTTCCAGTGTTGTGTTATTAACGAGAATACCATTGTTACAACTTGTGTTCACATTTATATTAGTACGTGTAACTAGTCAAAGCGGGACTTATGATGTTCGTTTAGGGAAGGTTTCCAGCGTTGTGTTCTCGGCGACACTGTCAGTGTTACAACTAGTGTTCACATTTATATTAGTACGTGTAACTAGTCAAAGCGGGAGTTATGCTGTTCGTTTAGGGAAGGTTTCCAGTGTTGTGTTATTAACGAGAATACCATTGTTACAACTTGTGTTCACATTTATATCAGTACGTGTAACTAGTCAAAGCGGGAGTTATGATGTTCGTTTAGGGAAGGTTTCCAGTGTTGTGTTCTCGGCGACACTGTCAGTGTTACAACTAGTGTTCACATTTATATTAGTACGTGTAGCTAGTCAAAGCGGGAGTTATGCTGTTCGTTTAGGGAAGGTTTCCAGTGTTGTGTTATTAACGAGAATACCATTGTTACAACTTGTGTTCACATTTATATCAGTACGTGTAACTAGTCAAAGCGGGAGTTATGATGTTCGTTTAGGGAAGGTTTCCAGTGTTGTGTTCTCGGCGAGAATACCATTGTTACAACTTGTGTTCACATTTATATCAGTACGTGTAACTAGTCAAAGCGGGAGATATGATGTTCGTTTAGGGAAGGTTTCCAGTGTTGTGTTCTCGGCGAGAATACCATTGTTACAACTTGTGTTCACATTTATATCAGTACGTGTAACTAGTCAAAGCGGGAGATATGATGTTCGTTTAGGGAAGGTTTCCAGTGTTGTGTTATTAACGAGAATACCATTGTTACAACTTGTGTTCACATTTATATTAGTACGTGTAACTAGTCAAAGCGGGAGATATGATGTTCGTTTAGGGAAGGTTTCCAGTGTTGTGTTCTCGGCGAGAATACCATTGTTACAACTTGTGTTCACATTTATATCAGTACGTGTAACTAGTCAAAGCGGGAGATATGATGTTCGTTTAGGGAAGGTTTCCAGTGTTGTGTTATTAACGAGAATACCATTGTTACAACTTGTGTTCACATTTATATCAGTACGTGTAGCTAGTCAAAGCGGGATTATGATGTTCGTTTAGGGAAGGTTTCCAGTGTTGTGTTCTCGGCGAGAATACCATTGTTACAACTTGTGTTCACATTTATATCAGTACGTGTAACTAGTCAAAGCGGGAGATATGATGTTCGTTTAGGGAAGGTTTCCAGTGTTGTGTTCTCGGCGACACTGTCAGTGTTACAACTAGTGTTCACATTTATATTAGTACGTGTAGCTAGTCAAAGCGGGATTATGATGTTCGTTTAGGGAAGGTTTCCAGTGTTGTGTTCTCGGCGACACTGTCAGTGTTACAACTAGTGTTCACATTTATATTAGTACGTGTAGCTAGTCAAAGCGGGATTATGATGTTCGTTTAGGGAAGGTTTCCAGTGTTGTGTTCTCGGCGAGAATACCATTGTTACAACTTGTGTTCACATTTATATCAGTACGTGTAGCTAGTCAAAGCGGGATTATGATGTTCGTTTAGAGAAGGTTTCCAGTGTTGTGTTCTCGGCGACACTGTCAGTGTTACAACTAGTGTTCACATTTATATTAGTACGTGTAGCTAGTCAAAGCGGGAGTTATGCTGTTCGTTTAGGGAAGGTTTCCAGTGTTATGTTCTCGGCGACACTGTCAGTGTTACAACTAGTGTTCACATTTATATTAGTACGTGTAACTAGTCAAAGCGGGAGATATGATGTTCGTTTAGGGAAGGTTTCCAGTGTTGTGTTCTCGGCGACACTGTCAGTGTTACAACTAGTGTTCACATTTATATCAGTACGTGTAGCTAGTCAAAGCGGGAGTTATGATGTTCGTTTAGGGAAGGTTTCCAGTGTTGTGTTCTCGGCGACACTGTCAGTGTTACAACTAGTGTTCACATTTATATTAGTACGTGTAGCTAGTCAAAGCGGGAGTTATGATGTTCGTTTAGGGAAGGTTTCCAGTGTTGTGTTCTCGGCGACACTACCAGTGTTACAACTAGTGTTCACATTTATATTAGTACGTGTAGCTAGTCAAAGCGGGAGTTATGATGTTCGTTTAGGGAACGTTTCCAGTGTTGTGTTCTCAACGAGAATACCATTGTTACAACTTGTGT
Organism: Deroplatys truncata; assembly: GCA_030765065.1. Lineage (NCBI taxonomy): Eukaryota > Metazoa > Arthropoda > Insecta > Mantodea > Mantidae > Deroplatys > Deroplatys truncata. The sequence goes on along the minus strand of CM060975.1, from coordinate 332,700,792 downwards.
TCACATTTATATTAGTACGTGTAGCTAGTCAAAGCGGGAGTTATGATGTTCGTTTAGGGAAGGTTTCCAGTGTTGTGTTCTCGGCGACACTACCAGTGTTACAACTAGTGTTCACATTTATATTAGTACGTGTGGCTAGTCAAAGCGGGACTTATGATGTTCGTTTAGGGAAGGTTTCCAGTGTTGTGTTCTCAACGAGAATACCATTGTTACAACTTGTGTTCACATTTATATTAGTACGTGTAACTAGTCAAAGCGGGACTTATGATGTTCGTTTAGGGAAGGTTTCCAGTGTTGTGTTCTCAACGAGAATACCATTGTTATAACTTGTGTTCACATTTATATTAGTACGTGTAACTAGTCAAAGCGGGAGTTATGATGTTCGTTTAGGGAAGGTTTCCAGTGTTGTGTTATTAACGAGAATACCATTGTTACAACTTGTGTTCACATTTATATTAGTACGTGTAACTAGTCAAAGCGGGACTTATGATGTTCGTTTAGGGAAGGTTTCCAGTGTTGTGTTATTAACGAGAATACCATTGTTACAACTTGTGTTCACATTTATATTAGTACGTGTAACTAGTCAAAGCGGGACTTATGATGTTCGTTTAGGGAAGGTTTCCAGTGTTGTGTTATTAACGAGAATACCATTGTTACAACTTGTGTTCACATTTATATTAGTACGTGTAACTAGTCAAAGCGGGAGTTATGATGTTCGTTTAGGGAAGGTTTCCAGTGTTGTGTTATTAACGAGAATACCATTGTTACAACTAGTGTTCACATTTATATTAGTACGTGTAACTAGTCAAGGCGGGACTTATGATGTTCGTTTAGGGAAGGTTTCCAGTGTTGTGTTATTAACGAGAATACCATTGTTACAACTTGTGTTCACATTTATATTAGTACGTGTAACTAGTCAAAGCGGGAGTTATGATGTTCGTTTAGGGAAGGTTTCCAGTGTTGTGTTCTCAACGAGAATACCATTGTTACAACTTGTGTTCACATTTATATTAGTACGTGTAACTAGTCAAAGCGGGAGTTATGATGTTCGTTTAGGGAAGGTTTCCAGTGTTGTGTTCTCAACGAGAATACCATTGTTACAACTTGTGTTCACATTTATATTAGTACGTGTAACTAGTCAAAGCGGGAGTTATGATGTTCGTTTGGGGAAGGTTTCCAGTGTTGTGTTCTCAACGAGAATACCATTGTTACAACTTCTGTTCACATTTATATCAGTACGTGTAACTAGTCAAAGCGGGAGTTATGATGTTCGTTTGGGGAAGGTTTCCAGTGTTGTGTTCTCAACGAGAATACCATTGTTACAACTTGTGTTCACATTTATATCAGTACGTGTAACTAGTCAAAGCGGGATTATGATGTTCGTTTAGGGAAGGTTTCCAGTGTTGTGTTCTCGGCGACACTGTCAGTGTTACAACTAGTGTTCACATTTATATTAGTACGTGTAACTAGTCAAAGCGGGAGTTATGATGTTCGTTTAGGGAAGGTTTCCAGTGTTGTGTTATTAACGAGAATACCATTGTTACAACTTGTGTTCACATTTATATCAGTACGTGTAACTAGTCAAAGCGGGATTATGATGTTCGTTTAGGGAAGGTTTCCAGTGTTGTGTTCTCGGCGACACTGTCAGTGTTACAACTAGTGTTCACATTTATATTAGTACGTGTAGCTAGTCAAAGCGGGAGTTATGCTGTTCGTTTAGGGAAGGTTTCCAGTGTTGTGTTCTCGGCGAGAATACCATTGTTACAACTTGTGTTCACATTTATATCAGTACGTGTAACTAGTCAAAGCGGGACTTATGATGTTCGTTTAGGGAAGGTTTCCAGTGTTGTGTTCTCGGCGACACTTTCAGTGTTACAACTAGTGTTCACATTTATATTAGTACGTGTAACTAGTCAAAGCGGGATTATGATGTTCGTTTAGGGAAGGTTTCCAGTGTTGTGTTCTCGGCGACACTATCAGTGTTACAACTAGTGTTCACATTTATATCAGTACGTGTAACTAGTCAAAGCGGGAGTTATGATGTTCGTTTAGGGAAGGTTTCCAGTGTTGTGTTCTTGTACGTAATTGCTGAAGATGCTGAACGATATCATGGCTTCCCTTAGTACCTTTCTTCATAGAGAGCAGGCTTTATGAGAACCCGGAGGTATGGTTGCGTTATTCTCTCTTCTGTATCTGCCAAAATGCAATAAAAGATCTGAAGTTCACTTAAACCTCCCTCCGTGTGAATAGCATAATCAAGATGGATAAGTCGGATGAATACCGATATCGGTATTTTAATTCAACATCTTGCAAGGTTTTTAAAAAATCTCTGCATCCTAAACTAACGTTGACTTTCAATATTTTTATTTCTGGTTTTCTGTCTTTAACGATTTTGATCAAAATACCACATGTTTGTAGACATTTGCATTATAAACAAAGTGGGAAATTTCTGCGAAAAGCCTATAACGTCTTTCTTTGATTGTGTTTGGCTTGGAAGTATTAAGGTCGATAAAAACACAAATCTCATTAAAATAAGTGAGGGTAGCGTGTCCGTTCAAAACATTACAATGAGTTACCCAGATAAGCTTCTTTCCGCGGTTTTCACTCATCCTAAGGAGATGACGGTCAGGTACCTGAGAGAAACTGCGGACTCATATAATCCATATGAGTTAGGTATCTTCGATTAAAATTCAAGGGAAAAAAGGAACAGAAAACAACCTGCAGTGTTTACGTTCAACAAAGTTTTTTGTTTATAAAATCTTCCTTATTGAACTTTCCACTTATTCCAAGTGAGTCACCCAACGTATATGCTGGAAAGTTCCCATTCTTTTCTTTCCATCGCAACAACAGCTTGGAAAGTAAACATTCGAATAGTGTTTTTGTATGTTTTAACTAAGCACATCTTGCTTCATTTGATATCATCCCTAAGCAAAAGTATATAGAGGGTAGCGTAACCTACATAGACGAATATGTTTCTATATCAATATAGTATACATATATAAATAAATACCTAAGGGATACAGCTGCGTGAATTTGTCACTGGTAAGGAAAGTCGCGTGCATGTGTCATGATCGAAACGCGACCGCGCCATTACCTACATGCATATATTTAAAGCAAGAAAACCGAAAAGCACAATACAACTTGTGCAACCTGGTAGGGAACTCGGGACCTCCTGAATGTGAGGCACATGTTTCAGTTTTGTATAATTGGTAAAGCGAGACTGTACAGTGTTTATCGGGACTTGAGACTCTCCCCAGGTACTCGTATTAGAGATGTACCTAACTTTGCAACATTTGTAAAATACTTTGAAATCTTTTTTTAAACCAGATATTAAATGTTGTGTAAAATTATTGGAAAAAATAGTAAAATATGTAACAATTTTAATGTCTAAAACTCAATTATTAACAACACAAATCAAAGCCATGCTTAATATAAAGGAAAGCCTATGTAGCTGTCATATATCTTCAAAGAGAAGAAAAAAAAAAGGTGTACTGAAAATTTGAAACAAAGTAAAGAAAAGTTGCATAATGTAACATTTTAAACTGGCAAGGTTACGAGGAAATCGGACCCTAAAATTTGCACACATTTTAACATTTAATTGACTAATATTGTATCCCGCTCTACAACTTTTAGGGTATTTTATGAAAGTCAATTTTGTTTGCAAATTGTGCGTGTTTTGTCGGTGTTATCTGGAACATGGCCCAAGGCAATGAGTTTACCTGACTTACTTGAGGCACCCCAGGATTATACACCCTTTGTTAAGAGGGAGCTATTGTCAATTTAGACTTGTTCATCAACAAGTTATTATGGACCGAAGGAGAAAGGCAAACTGCAACAATGGCCTGCAGGTGTGTTCCGGGTAGCGGCACTTCCGCGGTATTTTCCGGTGCAAAGAGTGTGGGAAAGGTATCGGCTTACGGCACGGCCCGTGCCGTGTAAGATACCCTTGTGAGACTCGACCAGGCCGGGCGGTCTCATAAGACATGAGGAGGTGCAACTTGGAGACATCGGCACTTGCTGCACGACAGGTAATTCCCACACAGGTCTGCCAACACGACGAGCTGCGTACTAAATGAATGCAAATGATTGAGAGACGAGTTGCATGCCAATCGGCGTCTACCTCGTTAGCGACGCGCTATCTCTGGCAAGCGAGACGCAAGGAATGCGGCGTCCTCTTCGTTACTGGCGTCGCCGTCGTCGCAGCATCCCGGTCCGGGTCGAAAGCGCAAACCCCGCCCCTCACGTGATCCGATCTTTGAACTGCGGCTAGCCAATAGAAAAGCTCCCCTCCGCACGCACGCACGCACTTTTCCTGTTCTGGCTTGTGACGCTTTGGTGTCGAGGCCTGCGTACTGCCGTCCGATCTAGCCATCTCTGTCGCACGCGCGAGAAGAGACAAGGATGGCCGTATGGAGACAATATCACCATGAGGTTTTATGCCGGTATCATGGGTGTAAAAGCTAAACGCATGGCGGGGAGGGGCGGGGCGAGCAAAATATCGAGAAGAAAAAATCAAGTTAGAGAGCTGTGGTTTGTGTGAGATTCTAGGGTGCCTTACCCTCGTGGCAAATGAGGACGGTAAGCATATCGCTGTCGAGAAGGGGTGGTTGAGGTGGTGACGGTTTTTGCCATTATCTCCCCCTCCCTCTCTCTCTCCTACTTTCTTATAACTACCACCCTCCCTCCCGCCCGCCGTCCTTGCTGTTTCACTTCGCACCACCGAAACAAAGTGTCCGACAGTGTCACAAACCGCGAGCTCCCGACCGACGACCGAAGTGGTGACTTTAGATGGTATAGTGTCTCGCGGGTGTTATGTGATTAGTGTTATCTGAAGACGGGCACGTCGGCCTCGGAAACAGCGAGAACTTGTGATGAAGGAGATGTGAGTATGTCGGGGATGTGAACTCGAGACTCATCACACTGGATCCCTCAAACTTCAGTCTGTTCTCCTTCAGGCCTCCAGCCATGGACCTCACGACCGCCTACCGCTATAATCAAAACATGATGGAATACTATACGTGTAAGAGTAAGTCCTACTTTACGGGAGGGCAAGTATACAATTAGCTTACAATATGCAAAAGTAGTCGTTATATCAGATAGTGAGCTTTCTAACATTTGCTAACAAAATGTAAAGGTAGCCATCATTATATCAGACAGTGAGCATTTTAAATTACCCTAAAGAATTTAAAAGCTACCATCATTGTATCAAACAGTGAGCGTTTTATATTACCCTAAAGAATTTAAAAGCTACCATCATTGTATCAGACAGTGAGCATTTTAAATTACCCTAAAAGAATGTAATAGTTACCGTCATTGTATCAAACGGTGAGCATTTTAAATTAACCTAAAGAATTTAAAAGTTACCGTCATTGATTTACACAGTGGGGAGTTTTAATTGCCCTAAAGAATGTAAAAGTTACCATCATTGTATCAGACAGTGAGCATTTTAAATTACCCTAAAAGAATTTTAAAGTTACCGTCATTGTATCAGACAGTGAGCATTTTAAATTACCCTAAAGAATTTGAAAGTTACCGTCATTGTATCAGACAGTGAGCATTTTAAATTACCCTAAAAAATTTGAAACTTACCGTCATTGTATCAGACAGCGAGCATTTTAAATTACCCTAAAGAATTTGAAAGTTACCATCATTGTATCAGACAATGAGCATTTTAAATTACCCTAAAAGAATATAAAAGTTACCGTCATTGTATCAGACAGTGAGCATTTTAAATTACCCTGAAGAATTTGGAAGTTACCGTCATTGTATCAGACAGTGAGCATTTTAAATTACCCTAAAGAATTTGAAAGTTACCATCATTGTATCAGACAGTGAGCATTTTAAATTACCCTAAAGAATTTGAAAGTTATCATCATTGTATCAGACAGTGAGCATTTTAAATTACCCTAAAGAATTTGAAAGTTACCATCATTGTATCAGACAGTGAGCATTTTAAATTACCCTAAAGAATTTGAAAGGTACCGTCATTGTATCAGACAGTGAGCATTTTAAATTAACCTAAAGAATTTAAAAGTTACCGTCATTGATTTACACAGTGAGGAGTTTTAATTGCCCTAAAGAATGTAAAATTTACCGTCATTGTATCACACAGTGAGGATTTTTAATTGCCTTAAAGAATGTAAAATTTACCGTCATTGTATCACACAGTGAGGATTTTTAATTGCCTTAAAGAATGTAAAATTTATCGTCATTGTATTACACAGTGAGGATTTGTAATTGCCCTAAAGAATGTAAAAGTTACCGTCATTGATTTACACAGTGAGGAGTTTTAATTGCCCTAAAGAATGTAAAATTTACCGTCATTGTATCACACAGTGAGGATTTTTAGTTGCCCTAAAGAATGTAAAATTTACCGTCATTGTATCACACAGTGAGGATTTTTAATTGCCTTGAAGAATGTAAAATTTATCGACATTGTATTACACAGTGAGGATTTGTAATTGCCCTAAAGAATGTAAAAGTTACCGTCATTGATTTACACAGTGAGGAGTTTTAATTGCTCTAAAGAATGTAAAATTTACCGTCATTGCATCACACAGTGAGGATTTTTAATTGCCTTAAAGAATGTAAAATTTACCGTCATTGTATTACACAGTGAGGATTTTTAATTGCCCTAAAGAATGTAAAAGTTACCGTCATTGTATTACACAGTGAGGATTTTTAATTGCCCTAAAGAATGTAAAAGTTACCGTCATTGTATCAGACAGTGAGGATTTTAAATTACCCTAAAGAATGTAAAATTACCGTCATTGTATCACACAGTGAGGATTTTTAATTACCCTAAAGAATGTAAAATTTACCGTCATTGTATCACACAGTGAGCATTTTAACATTTGCTTGCGGACGAAAACCCTGGTGTGATTGTGGCACATATGAGATAGTTAACGAGGACTTACTACACTAACATTCAAATAGGTTAGCTGACTAAAATGTATATATTGCTTTAATGTACGATTTGCGGTAGTTTACAAGAATTTATGTATATCATAATATCCAATTTACGGTAATTTACAAGCATTTGTGTAGTATTACATAATATCTAATTTACGGTAATTTAAAAGAATTTATATAATATTACAGTAATATGTAACTTACGGTAATTTACAAGTATTTATATAATATTTCAGTAATATCTAATTTACGGTAATTTAAAAGAATTTATATAATATTACAGTAATATGTAACTTACGGTAATTTACAAGTATTTATATAATATTTCAGTAATATCTAATTTACGGTAATTTACAAGAATTTATATTATATTTCAGTAATATCTAATTTACGGTAATTTACAAGAATTTATATAATATTTCAGTAATATGTAATTTACGGTAATTTACAAGAATTTATATAATATTTCCGTAATATGTAATTTACGGTAATTTACAAGAATTTATATACTATATTATAATATCTAATTTACGGCAATTTACAAGAATTTATATAATATTTCAGTAATATCTAATTTACGGTAATTTACAAGAATTTATATAATATTTCAGTAATATGTAATTTACGGTAATTTACAAGAATTTATATAATATTTCAGTAATATCTAATTTACGGTAATTTACAAGAATTTATATAATATTACAGTAATATCTAATTTACGGTAATTTACAAGAATTTATATAATATTACAGTAATATGTAATTCACGGTAATTTACAAGAATTTATATAATATTTTATAATAGCTAATTTACGGCAATTTGCAAGAATTTATATAATATTACAGTAATATTAATTCACGGTAATTTACAAAAAATTATATAATATTTTATAATATCTAATTTACGGCAATTTGCAAGAATTTATATAATATTACAGTAATATGTAATTCGCGGTAATTTACAGGAATTTATACAATATTTCATAATATCCAATTTACGATAATTTAAAGGAATTTAAAAGAATTGCATTACAGAAATATCTCATTTACGACAATATACAAGAATTTAGATATATTAATATTACAGTAACGTATAATTTACAGTAATTTACAAGAATTCATATAATGTTGCACTAATGTATAATTTTAGATCAAAGAGAAATTGTTTACATTATACTAATATCAATTTGGGATACAACTCCAGAATTCATGTTTTGTTATACTATCATCAACTTTCCTAGGTCTTATTACCAGTATTTATAGAATATCATACTAAAACATAACTTATGTCAATTACGAGGTTTTAAAGAACATTATACCAAAACATAACTTATGTCAATTACGAGGTTTTAAAGAATATTATACTAAAGCATAACTTATGTCAATTACGAGGTTTTAAAGAACATTATACCAAAACATAACTTATGTCAATTACGAGGTTTTAAAGAATATTATACTAAAGCATAACTTATGTCAATTACGAGGTTTTAAAGAATATTATATTAAAACATAACTTATGTCAATTACGAGGTTTTAAAGAATATTATACTAAAGCATAACTTATGTCAATTACGAGGTTTTAAAGAATACTATACTAAAGCATAACTTATGTCAATTACAGGGTTTTAAAGAATATTATACTAAAGCATAACTTATGTCAATTACGGGGTTTTAAAGAATATTATGCTAAAGCATAACTTATGTCAATTACAGGGTTTTAAAGAATATTATACTAAAGCATAACTTATGTCAATTACGGGGTTTTAAAGAATATTATACTAAAGCATAACTTATGTCAATTACGGGGGTTTAAAGAATATTATACTAAAGCATAACTTATGTCAATTACAGGGTTTTAAAGAATATTATACTAAAGCATAACTTATGTCAATTACGGGGTTTTAAAGAATATTATACTAAAGCATAACTTATGTCAATTACGAGGTTTTAAAGAATATTATATTAAAACATAACTTATGTCAATTACGGGGTTTAAAGAATATTATACTAAAGCATAACTTACGTCAATTACGGGGTTTTAAAGAATACTATACTAAAGCATAACTTATGTCAATTACGGGGTTTTAAAGAATATTATATTAAAACATAACTTATGTCAATTACGAGGTTTTAAAGAATACTATACTAAAACATAGCTTATGTCAATTACGAGGTTTTAAAGAAGGTTTTTAAGGAATATTATACTAAAACATAACTTATGTTAATTACAAGGTTTTAACAATATTATATTAGCATATGACTGATGCCAAATACGAAGATTTATGGAATATACTATTAGCATATAAGGTATGTAGTTTACGAGTATCTATATAATACTATATTAACATATGAGTTATGCCAATTACAAGTATCTATATAATATTATATTAACAAATGAGTAATGCCAATTACGAGTATCTATATAATATTATATTAACATATAAGTTATGTCAATTACGAGTATTTATAGAATATTGTATTAGCATATATGTTATGTCAGCTACGAGTATTTATATAATATTATATTAACATAAGTGTTATGCCCATTAACAGTATTTATATAATATTATGTTAACATATAAGTTATGTCAATTACGAGTATTTATATAATATTATATTATCATATGAGTTATGCTAATTACAAGTATTTATACAACATTATGTTAGCATATAGTTTATGACAATTACGAGTATTTATAGAATGTTATATTAGCACATAGGGTATGTCAATTACGAGGTTTTATAGACTATTATGTTAGCATATAGCTTGACAATTACAAGTATTTATAGAATGTTATATTAGCACATAGGGTATGTCAATTACGAGATTTTATAGACTATTATGTTAGCATATAGTTTATGACAATTATGAGTATTTATAGAATGTTATATTAGCACATAGGGTATGTCAATTACGAGATTTTATAGACTATTATTTTAGCATATAGTTTATGACAATTATGAGTATTTATAGAATGTTATATTAGCACATAGGGTATGTCAATTACGAGATTTTATAGACTATTATGTTAGCATATAGTTTGACAATTACGAGTATTTATATAATATTATATTATCATATGAGTTATGCTAATTACAAGTATTTATACAACATTATGTTAGCATATAGTTTGACAATTACGAGTATTTATAGAATGTTATATTTGCACATAGGGTATATCAATTACGAGGTTTTATAGACTATTATGTTAGCATATAGGCTATGACAATTACGAGTATTTATATAATATTATATTATTATATGAGTTATGCTAATTACAAGTATTTATACAACATTATGTTAGCATATAGTTTGACAATTACGAGTATTTATAGAATGTTATATTTGCACATAGGGTATATAAATTACGAGGTTTTATAGACTATTATGTTAGCATATAGGCTATGTCAATTACGAGTATTTATATAATATTATATTATCATATGAGTTATGCTAATTACAAGTATTTATACAACATTATGTTAGCATATAGTTTATGACAATTACGAGTATTTATAGAATGTTATATTAGCACATAGGGTATGTCAATTACGAGGTTTTATAGACTATTATGTTAGCATATAGCTTGACAATTACAAGTATTTATAGAATGTTATATTAGCACATAGGGTATGTCAATTACGAGATTTTATAGACTATTATGTTAGCATATAGTTTATGACAATTATGAGTATTTATAGAATGTTATATTAGCACATAGGGTATGTCAATTACGAGATTTTATAGACTATTATTTTAGCATATAGTTTATGACAATTATGAGTATTTATAGAATGTTATATTAGCACATAGGGTATGTCAATTACGAGATTTTATAGACTATTATGTTAGCATATAGTTTGACAATTACGAGTATTTATATAATATTATATTATCATATGAGTTATGCTAATTACAAGTATTTATACAACATTATGTTAGCATATAGTTTGACAATTACGAGTATTTATAGAATGTTATATTTGCACATAGGGTATATCAATTACGAGGTTTTATAGACTATTATGTTAGCATATAGGCTATGACAATTACGAGTATTTATATAATATTATATTATTATATGAGTTATGCTAATTACAAGTATTTATACAACATTATGTTAGCATATAGTTTGACAATTACGAGTATTTATAGAATGTTATATTTGCACATAGGGTATATAAATTACGAGGTTTTATAGACTATTATGTTAGCATATAGGCTATGACAATTACGAGTATTTATATAATATTATATTATTATATGAGTTATGCTAATTACAATTATTTATACAACATTATGTTAGCATATAGGTTATGTCAATTACGAGTATTTATATAATATTATATTATCATACGAGTTATGCTAATTACAAGTATTTATACAACATTATATTAGCATATATGTTATTTCGTTACGAGTATTTATATAATATTATACTAGCACATATGTTATGTAAAGTACGATGTTTTATAGACTATTATATTAGCATATAGGTAATATCAATTACGAGTATTTATATAATATATTAACATATTAAGTTATGCCAATTACGAGTATTTACATATTATTATATTAGCATACAAGTTATGTGAGTTACGAGTATCTATAGAATATTATATTAGCATATAAGTTATGTCAGTTCCGAGTATTTTTATAATACTATGTTAACATATACGTTATGTCAATTACGAGTATTTATGTAATATTATATTAACATATAGGTTATGCCAATTACGAGTATTTATATAATTTTATATTAACTTATAAGTTATGTGAATGACGAGGTTTTAGTGAATATTATATTAAAACATAAGTTATGTGAATTGCGAGTATTTATGTAATATTATATTAACACATACGTTATGTGAATTGCGAGTATTTATGTAATATTATATTAACACATAAGTTATGTGAATTGCGAGTATTTATGTAATATTATATTAACACATAAGTTATGTGAATTGCGAGTATTTATGTAATATTATATTAACACATACGTTATGTGAATTGCGAGTATTTATGGAATATTATATTAACACATAAGTTATGTGAATGACGAGGATTTATAGAATATTGCACTAACTCGGCAAGTCGCGAGTTTGGGTATAAAATGACAGCGTGCAGCTCGCACTGAATACATATACAGTTGCATGTAGACGTGTACAACGCTAATTCAGTGGATGGATGCCTTGTCCAAAGCTCTACTTGTAACAATACGGAAGTTTCATTTTGTATTTTGTTTATGTGAAGGGCAAATGTTGCAAGCCTTCTGCTTATTTTTTATCGGATAAATGTTCCTTCACATCGTCTACGCGAGAAGGAGTCCAAATTTAAATAAATTGCGAACAGTACATTTTTAAGTTTTGTTTACAGATTGGCAAGGAATGGGCGGGTTTGAAACCCAACACCTTTGTAGCCGCAGTCTCACGATATCGCATTGCCTTCTCTTATTTCGGTCGGTATTGCTCTGATTGTCAGAAACGCCAGTGACATTGCAGCAACATGACAATTTCTTCGTGAATTAACTTAGATTCTACTGTGCATTCCTCTTCTCTGCTCCTTTCTTCTCTCCTCCCACTCAATTTTTACGCTTACTTATCTATTTATCTCGTTGAGTGCGTTCCGTTATCCCTTTGGCGCTCGGAGTCTGCGCGGAAAGCAACAATCGAATAAACCAGCTGCAACTTATATCGCTATTCAAAAATTCCCTTACACAGTCTACGTTTGTTCTCTTTCTTGAACATCATTCTGGAAAAATGTCCGTTAATAAATGTTGAGCTTGCCTCCACTGTATACCTGCGTAAAACAGTGTCTTGTCAATGTCAGTCTGTCTTTCCTGAGTGACGTAGATTGTGATGTACCTGTTCAATTAATCGAATGTTGTCAATGCCAGTCTGACTTTCCTGAGTGACGTAGATTGTGGTGTACCTGTTCAATTAATTGAATGTTGCCAATGCCAGTCTGACTTTCCTGAGGGACGTAGATTGTGGCGTACCTGTTCAATTAATTGAATGTTGCCAATGCCAGTCTGACTTTTCTGAGTGACGTAGATTGTGATGTACCTGTTCAATTAATTGAATGTTGCCAATGCCAGTCTGACTTTCCTGAGTGACGTAGATTGTGGTATACCTGTTCAATTAATCGAATGTTGTCAATGCCAGTCTGACTTTCCTGAGTGACGTAGATTGTGGTGTACCTGTTCAATTAATCGAATGTTGTCAATGCCAGTCTGACTTTCCTGAGTGACGTAGATTGTGGTGTACCTGTTCAATTAATTGAATGTTGTTTAGGCCAGTCTGACTTTCCTGAGTGACGTAGAATGTGGTGTACCTGTTCAATTAATCGAATGTTGTCAATGCCAGTCTGACCTTCCTGAGTGACGTAGATTGTGGTGTACCTGTTCAATTAATTGAATGTTGTAAATGCCAGTCTGACTTTCCTGAGTGACGTAGATTGTGGCGTACCTGTTCAATTAATGGAATGTTGTTAATGCCAGTCTGACTTTCCTGAGTGACGTAGATTGTGGTGTAACTGTTCAATTAATGGAATGTTGTTAATGCCAGTCTGACCTTCCTGAGTGACGTAGATTGTGGTGTACCTGTTCAATTAATCGAATGTTGTCAATGCCAGTCTGACTTTCCTGAGTGACGTAGATTGTGGTGTACCTGTTCAATTAATCGAATGTTGTCAATGCCAGTCTGACCTTCCTGAGTGACGTAGATTGTGGTGTACCTGTTCAATTAATTGAATGTTGCCAATGCCAGTCTGACTTTCCTGAGTGACGTAGATTGTGGTGTACCTGTTCAATTAATCGAATGTTGTCAATGCCAGTCTGACCTTCCTGAGTGACGTAGATTGTGGCGTACCTGTTCAATTAATCGAATGTTGTCAATGCCAGTCTGACCTTCCTGAGTGACGTAGATTGTGGTGTACCTGTTCAATTAATCGAATGTTGTCAATGCCAGTCTGACTTTCCTGAGTGACGTAGATTGTGATGTACCTGTTCAATTAATCGAATGTTGTCAATGCCAGTCTGACTTTCCTGAGTGACGTAGATTGTGATGTACCTGTTCAATTAATGGAATGTTGTCAGTGCCAGTCTGACCTTCCTGAGTGACGTAGAATGTAGAATAAGTGATCTATGGTTTTTCTTCTACACATCGTAAACAAGTACCACCGCCGACGTTCCGCAAGTTTGGGCTATGGTATTTTTTCTGTACTTGATGGGGTGATCTGTGGTAAAAGAAAAAAGAAGCATAATTTTTTCTTAATGTATTATCAACACAAATCCTCTTGGTTAAAACCTAACCACGTTTAAATAGACATAACGAAATAAAATCTAATAAATGAAATATTGATTGTAATATTATCAAGTGTGCATTAAATACTACTTACAATAGGTCATTACAACAATGTTTTATACCGTGTTGATGAAGATTACGGTAAACGTTTGTTTTAAACTTACAATCAGGTGCTTCTGGCAGTATTCGAAATTATTTGCATGCGAAGGATGGAAAATGCTTATTTTTTCATTTAATGCCTAACGTCCTAAAGGCAGCTTTTAAGACATTGCGTCCTTTTCTTTTTACTTTGATTTCAAACTTTGAATCTCTCTCTCCCTCTCTCTCTCTCTCTCTCACACACACACACACACACACACACACACATACACATCTGGGTATAGACGCTAGAAGGCTAACCCATACACGGCAGACTATCTTATTTAATTGCTTTATAATCAGCTAAATACCGTACAACTTGAAAAATTATAATTGAAATTGTGTAATGCTGTCTCGTAAAGTATGTCTAATCCAAGTAATTGGTTTGTCTTTACAGTGAAGTTTGCAACAAAGCTTTGAAATAATAATTCATAAATTATCTACTGAATAGCCTATTGTTGTGGTTTTAAATTGTTTCTAAAACGAGAAACTTGTCAGTTATAATATTAGGATATAGTTCGCTATGTTTACCAATTCTAAAACGTTTAAACATAGCTCGACAGGAATCAGCGGGCTAAGAACTTCACAGCAGCAGTAACATGAGAGAGAGAGAGGTACCCTTTCATTAGATAAGAAGAAGAACCGGAACAAAAGTGATAATAGTGTCTGTTACTTGGAGAAGGACCTTAGTTGTATTGTCATCATCGCCGCGTCTTGCAGCGACTGTATGAGGGATTTGTTCGGCTTGATTGCAACTGACAGAGTACTGTGTGGTCACCCGAGAGGCAAGGGGATCTTCTTAGCGACGCTTCCCCCTCCCAAGGGAAAAACAGACGCTCTCAGCGCACCCGCCCTGGAGCAAGTGGAGAGATAGATGTCTTCACATGGTTCTCTGAATTCGTCCGGACGAGATGTAGGTGATGGCTTCAACCCCAACACAGTGCTATTTCGGATACGTTATAGCAGTTCATGCGAGTCTGCTGACACTGGGTAAATACCTCTTGACGCCCGAGTTTGTAAGTGTGTCTATGTTGTCATTATGAGTCTCCCGAGATGTGTTTATGTTGTTACAGGATTCTACTGAGATGTGTCTATGTTGTCATTATGAGTCTCCCGAGATGTGTTTATGTTGTTACAGGATTCTACTGAGATGTGTCTATGTTGTCATTATGTGTCTCCCGAGATTTGTTTATGTTGTTACAGGATTCTACTGAGATGTGTCTATGTTGTCATTATGAGTCTCCCGAGATGTGTTTATGTTGTTACAGGATTCTACTGAGATGTGTCTATGTTGTCATTATGTGTCTCCCGAGATTTGTTTATGTTGTTAGAGGATTCTACTGAGATGTGTCTATGTTGTCATTATGAGTCTCCCGAGATGTGTTTATGTTGTTACAGGATTCTACTGAGATGTGTCTATGTTGTCATTATGAGTCTCCCGAGATGTGTTTATGTTGTTACAGGATTCTACTGAGATGTGTCTATGTTGTCATTATGAGTCTCCCGAGATGTGTTTATGTTGTTAGAGGATTCTACTGAGATGTGTCTATGTTGTCATTATGAGTCTCCCGAGATGTGTTTATGTTGTTACAGGATTCTACTGAGATGTGTCTATGTTGTCATTATGTGTCTCCCGAGATGTGTTTATGTTGTTACAGGATTCTACTGAGATGTGTCTGTGTTGTCATTATGAGTCTCCCGAGATGTGTTTATGTTGTTACAGGATTCTACTGAGATGTGTCTATGTTGTCATTATGAGTCTCCCGAGATGTGTTTATGTTGTTACAGGATTCTACTGAGATGTGTCTATGTTGTCATTATGAGTCTCCCGAGATTTGTTTATGTTGTTACAGGATTCTACTGAGATGTGTCTATGTTGTCATTATGAGTCTCCCGAGATGTGTTTATGTTGTTAGAGGATTCTACTGAGATGTGTTTATGTTGTCATGGTAGTCTACTGAGATTTGTTTATGTTGTCATGGTAGACTCCTGAGATTTGTTTATGTTGTTACAGGATTCTACTGAGATGTGTTTATGTTGTCATGGTAGACTACTGAGATTTGTTTATGTTGTTACAGGATTCTACTGAGATGTGTTTATGTTGTCATGGTAGTCTACTGAGATTTGTTTATGTTGTTACAGGATTCTACTGAGATGTGTCTATCTTGTCATTATGAGTCTCCCGAGATTTGTTTATGTTATCAGGATTCTATTGAGATGTGTATAGGTGTGTTTATTTTGTCAGAAGTATATTGAGATGTGTATAGGCTTGTTTATGTTATCAGGATTCTATTGAGATGTGTATAGGTGTGTTTATTTTGTCAGAAGTCTATTGAGATGTGTATAGGCTTGTTTATGTTATCAGGATTCTATTGAGATGTGTATAGGTGTGTTTATTTTATCAGAAGTCTATTGAGATGTGTATAGGCTTGTTTATGGTATCAGGATTCTATTGAGATGTGTATAGGTGTGTTTATTTTGTCAGAAGTCTATTGAGATGTGTATAGGAGTGTTTATGTTATCAGGATTCTATTGAGATGTGTATAGGTGTGTTTATTTTGTCAGAAGTCTATTGAGATGTGTATAGGAGTGTTTATGTTATCAGGATTCTATTGAGATGTGTATAGGTGTGTTTATTTTGTCAGAAGTCTATTGAGATGTTTATAGTTGTGTTAATCTTCTCATTAATCTATTGAGTTGTGTGTATTTGATATTTGAGATGTATTAGCCGCTTTGGCGTATAAGTATAGATAGAGTTGTTATGGAAACTAGAACTAAAGAACAGAATTATTAAAACCTTATTTGATAATATTCCTTAAGGCCATACACTGGTTTGCCATCAATGTTGGGCGAACTCTTCTTTTGAATGCATGCATAGGTAAATTTCGTATATCTAATCGCAAAACATATAATTTGTAGGAAATATGGACAAAGCTGTTTTCAGTATAACTGTATTTGCATTTATTCATACATATGTTCAGGCTGTTGCGAGTATTTTAATCATGTACAGTAATGCTAAAAGTCAAAGTATTGAATTTTGATTTTACATACAAAAGGCAGTCCAAAATAAACACTGCCGTCAAAGTTAATATTCCTAATTCAGTAAACAGTGGTTTACATGTGTTCGGGGTTGAACACCACAAATGATTCTCATAGATCTTTTTTTTTAGTATAAATAACCCGGATGTTGAGGTGTGGTTGCTTTACAGGGGCATTCCATATCTAAAATTACTATATGCATGGTGGGCCATTTAAGTTGAGACTGAACAGATCTCCAAAACTAAGCGTTGTAGAAAGAAATGTTCTTGACAAAAGTTGCTTGATATTATGGCGGAAAGTAAACGCCATTACTCGTATTTTGTGTGGAGGACGTTATGATGGTCATTTTAGGGTGAATTTAATTTTTAAATGGGAACCTACAATTAGGGTGGATTTAAATTGACCATAAAATGACCATCATAACGTTCTTCAAACAAAACACGAGTAATGGCGTTTACTTTCCCCCATAATATCAAGCAACTTTTCTTCAAGACATTTGTTTTTACAACACTTAGTTTTGGAGATCTTGTACAGTGTCAACTTAAATGGTACACCCTATATATGGCCATAATAAACCACAATTAGAGCTGCCATTTCTGTTAAAAGAATGTCTCTAGTTTTGTTTTTATTTACACTAAGTTGTAGACTGGAAGAAATATCATAGTGGTTTCACTTATATGTGTAACATCATCTGCGAACATAAAAGTTTCTACGCAGTCATCTTGAGTACAGGCAGGAAGGTCATTCAATCAATAATAAACAGTACTGGCCAAAGTATTGAACCCTGTGGGACACCACCTCATGCATTTAAAATCAGAAATTTGGCCATTAAGAAAAACAGATTGAAACCTATCTTTCAAGTATGAAAGCAGTACTAGTATGGTTAAATCCATAATATTGTAATTTCTCTAGTAGAATATCATGCGAGATGGAATCAAAGGCTTTAGTAAAGTAATAGAAACGTCCACAGCTTAACTTATATCTCTCTAATGCATGAAAACGGTTTTCCAAAAATATGGTAATTGCTTCAATTGTGCTGTGACAATGTCTAAATCCACATTGGTTACAAAAGAGTTTGTTAGTTTCGAAATAAGTAATAACCTGACTGTATATTAAAAATTCAAATATCTTTGAGGTTGTGGAAATTATACTGATAAGTCTGTAATTATTAAGATCATTTTACTTCCTTTTTTATGTATTGGAATGACCTTTACATATTTAAAAGCATCTGGAAATGCACATTCATCAATACAGATGTTGAATATATGAGTTAATGGCTCAAATATAAAGCGTGCAGCTAGTTTTGTTAATTTAGAATTCAAGCCATAGATGTCAGGACATGAATTATTTCTGAGCTTTAAAGTAGCAAGATAGACATATTCTACGGTAGAATGCTTAAACTGAAATTTAGTGAGAGGCTTATAACCTTTATTTAAAAATACTTAAAAGTGGTGATTGTTGTCATTAAGTTCATTGGCAATATCGTCAACTTGTTTAATAAAACGAGAATTAATATCTTGTGCTTCAAAATGTGGAAAAGTGAAATTAGATTTAAAATTAGTATTTGATAATTGAGAAACAGCTGACCATATGGTCTTACATTTATTAGGAGAATTGCGTATTCAGCTTTCGCTGTCTTAAGAACCTTTTTATACACATACTTAAGTTTCTCTTGTAGTTCGGTCATTCCATTATATTTAATTAAATTATAGTAATACAGACATTGACCTCTTAGATTACGAAGCTCACTAGTAAACCGTCCTTGTTGGAACAACACTGTTTAACGAGAACAAATGGAAATGCAGTGTCAAATATTGTCATAACTGAAGATATAAAATACTTAGCTTTTTCATTCAAATCAGCAATATTGTATAACGTAAACCAATTAAAATTGTTCAATAGTGAAGTATAATAAGTTATATTTGTATGACTAATACTACGAATGGTTTTAATAACATTATTGTTCATGGGTACTGATGTTTTGTTAATTGCCTCATTGTCAGATATTGTTGTAGAAATGACTCTAACATCCACTTTATCGTTGCATATTGCAGTAATTATGTCATCTAGTCCGGAGGAATTATTTACACCGGGACGAATTGGTTGACGGGCTCCGAATCCGTCAAAGGTCTTTCACTTCATTGCTATTTGTGCAGAAATTAATATCCAAATCACCAGTTAAAACAATATTTACATTCAATTTAAAATTATAAACAGCGTTCAATACATCATTTAGGTTACCTAATAAGCATTTTCAAGTTTGACAGAAAATATTGTAACACTCAATGTACGTGCAGCTAAGCTCGAAGTCAATTTGGACAGCTTACAAGAGGTAATAGTGCCTCTAGTAGCCAGGAAATCTCGTCAAAACTAAGCCAAAGTTGTAAAATGCATAGAATCAGCGTTAAGAAGTCTAATTTATTAAATAAAGTTTGGACATTCCAGTATGATACCACATGTTCCTTTGTTACTTGCTTCGCTGCTAAACCGCCGACTGCACATGCGCTGCACGGCCAGATGGTTAGGTCCGCTTTAAAAGAAACATGTGCATATATCGGGATTTTTGGATTGCAAACATTCACATTATGAAAAGTTTGCTTTCGAATACTTGAAAACATCCTCACTTTTAGTTGATGGTGGAAGCTTGTACATGTGTAAAGAAATGGTTTCAGTACATTATTACCATCTGGGTTCTGAATTTTTACCACAAACCACCACACATTTGAAGTTCCTACAAACAACCTAGGAGACCAGAATTTTTATGGACCGGGGTTTTTATACTTACATATGCAGTAGGTGCATTCTCAACATTTCCAGTTTCTCATTTCATATATTAATGTTATTATTACTCACAAGAAGTCATGCTTATTGGCTGCCTGCGCCGTGTCAACCAATCAAAGAGACTGCATTGTCAAAAGGGCCACAGGCTGATTTAAAACATTTATTCCTCCTTAAATGATAGACTTTCTTTGCTCTGTCGCAAACTTTAAAATACCAACACGTATTTTATCAGCATCACAGAATTGATACATCGCAGCACGAGAGGCATTACCTTCAAACTGAGAAACACCTCTCTCTATTGTCTTGTCGTCGATAGAGTTCATGTTGGAGGATCATTTGGCACAACTTTTGTGAAATAGCCACTCACTTGCATATCACACACAGTGCACTAGAAAAAACCCGTGTTGGAATCAGAAGGCTACACCAGCGAGCAACACCCTAATTAGAATTGTAATATTGTATTTCGTTGTCAGCGTTCCGCTGAGATGTATATAGATGTGTTTGATTTGTCTGCGTTCCACTGAGATGTGTATAGGTGTGTTTGTGTTGTCAGCGTTCCACTGCGATGTATATAGGTGTGTTTGTGTTTTCAGCGTTCCACTCAGATGTGTATTGGTGTATATATGTTGTCACCATTCCACTGAGATGTGTATAAGCGTGTTTTTGTTGTCAGCGTTCCACTGAGCTGTGCACAGGTGTGTTTGTGTTGTCAGCATTCCACGGAGCTGTGTATAGGTGTGTTTGTGTTGTCAGCGTTCCACTGAGATGTGTATTGGTGTACTTATGTTGTCAGCACTCCACTGAGATGTGTATAGGTGTGTTTATGTTATCAGCGTTCCACTCAGATGTGTATTGGTGTCTTTGTGTTTTCAGCGTTCCACTCAGATGTGTATAGGTGTGTTTATGTTTTCAGCGTTCCACTCAGATGTGTATTGGTGTATTTATGTTGTCAGCATTCCACTGAGATGTGTATAGGTGTGTTTGTGTTGTCAGCATTCCACGGAGCTGTGTATAGGTGTGTTTGTGTTCTCAGCGTTCCACTGAGATGTGTATTGGTGTACTTATGTTGTCAGCACTCCACTGAGATGTGTATAGGTGTGTTTATGTTGTCAGCGTTCCACTCAGATGTGTATATGTGTCTTTGTGTTTTCAGCGTTCCACTCAGATGTGTATTGGTGTGTTTATGTTGTCAGCGTTCCACTCAGATGTGTATATGTGTCTTTGTGTTTTCAGCGTTCCACTGAGATGTGTATAGGTGTGTTTGTGTTGTCAGCGTTCCACTGCGATGTATATAGGTGTGTTTATGTTTTCAGCGTTCCACTCAGATGTGTATTGGTGTATTTATGTTGTCAGCATTCCACTGAGATGTGTATAGGTGTGTTTGTGTTGTCAGCGTTCCACTGCGATGTGTATAGGTGTGTTTGTGTTTTCAGCGTTCCACTCAGATGTGTATATGTGTCTTTGTGTTTTCAGCGTTCCACTGAGATGTGTATAGGTGTGTTTGTGTTGTCAGCGTTCCACTGCGATGTATATAGGTGTGTTTATGTTTTCAGCGTTCCACTCAGATGTGTATTGGTGTATTTATGTTGTCAGCATTCCACTGAGATGTGTATAGGTGTGTTTGTGTTGTCAGCGTTCCACTGCGATGTGTATAGGTGTGTTTGTGTTTTCAGCGTTCCACTCAGATGTGTATTGGTGTATTTATGTTGTCAGCGTTCCACTGAGATGTGTATAGGTGTGTTTGTGTTGTCAGCGTTCCACTGCGCTGTGTATAGGTGTGTTTGTGTTTTCAGCGTTCCACTCAGATGTGTACAGGTGTGTTTGTGTTGTCAGCGTTCCACTGAGCTATGTGTAGGTGTGTTTGTGTTGTCAGCGTTCCACTGAGATGTGTATTGGTGTATTTATGCTGTCAGCGTTCCACTGAGATCTGTATAGCTGTGTTTGTGTTTTCAGCGCTCCACTCAGATGTGTATTGGTGTATTTATGCTGTCAGCGTTCCACTGCGATGTGTATAGCTGTGTTTGTGTTTTCAGCGCTCCACTCAGATGTGTATTGGTGTATTTATGTTGTCAGCATTCCACTGAGATGTGTATAGGTGTGTTTGTGTTTTCAGCGCTCCACTCAGATGTGTATTGGTGTATTTATGCTGTCAGCGTTCCACTGAGATCTGTATAGCTGTGTTTGTGTTTTCAGCGCTCCACTCAGATGTGTATTGGTGTATTTATGTTGTCAGCATTCCACTGAGATGTGTATAGGTGTGTTTATGTTGTCAGCGTTCCACTGATATGTGTATTGGTGTATTTATGTTGTCAGCATTCCACTGAGATGTGTATACGTGGGTTTATGCTGTCAGCACTCCACTTAGATGTGTATAGGTGTGTTTCTGTTGTCAGCATTCCACTGATATGTGTATAGGTGTGTTTATGTTGTCAGCATTCCACTGAGAGTGTATAGTCGTGGTTGTGTTGTCAGCACTCCATTGATATGTGTATAGGTGTATTTATGTTGTCAGCATTCCACTGAGATGTGTATAGGCGTGTTTCTGTTGTCAGCACTCCATTGATATGTGTATAGTTGTGTTTATGTTGTCAGCGTTCCACTGATATGTGCATAGTTGTGTTTATGTTGTCAGCATTCCACTGAGATGTGTATAGGCGTGTTTCTGTTGTCAGCATTCCACTGAGATGTGCATAGTCGTGGTTCTGTTGTCAGCACTCCATTGATATGTGTATAGGTGTGTTTATGTTGTCAGCACTCCATTGATATGTGTATAGGTGTGTTTCTGTTGTCAGCACTCATTTGATATGTGTATAGGCGTGCTTCTGTTGTCAGCACTCCATTGATATGTGTATAGGTGTGTTTCTGTTGTCAGCACTCCATTGATATGTGTATAGGTGTGTTTCTGTTGTCAGCACTCCATTGATATGTGTATAGGCGTGTTTCTGTTGTCAGCACTCCATTGATATGTGTATAGGCGTGTTTCTGTTGTCAGCACTCCATTGATATGTGTATAGGTGTGTTTATGTTGTCAGCACTCCATTGATATGTGTATAGGAGTGTTTCTGTTGCCAGCACTCCATTGATATGTGTATAGGTGTGTTTATGTTGTCAGCACTCCATAGATATGTGTATAGGTGTGTTTATGTTGTCAACACGCCATTGATATGTGTATAGGCGTGTTTCTGTTGTCAGCACTCCATTGATATGTATATAGACGTGTTTATGTTGTCAGCACTCCATTGATATGTGTATAGGTGTGTTTCTGTTGTCAGCACTCCATTGACATATGTAAAGGCGTGTTTCTGTTGTCAGCACTCCATTGATATGTGTATAGGTGTGTTTATGTTGTCAGCATTCCACTGATATGTGTATAGGCGTGTTTATGTTGTCAAAACTCCATTGATATGTATATAGGTGTGTTTATGTTGTCAGCTCTCCATTGATATGTATATAGGTGTGTTCATGTTGTCAGCACTCCACTGATATGTATATAGGTGTGTTTATGTTGTCAGCACTCCATTGATATGTATATAGGGGTGTTTATGTTGTCAGCACTCCATAGGTATGTATATAGGTGTGTTTATGTTGTCAGCATTCCACTGAGATGTGTATAGGCGTGTTTCTGTTGTCAGCATTCCATTGAGATATGTATAGGTGTGTTTCTGTTGTCAGCAGTCCATTGATATGTGTATAGGTGTGTTTATGTTGTCAGCATTCCATTGATATGTGTATACGGGCGTTTGTGTTGTCAGCGTTCAACTGAGATGTGTATAGGTATGTTTGTGTTGTCAGCATTTCACTGAGATGTGTATAGGTGTGTTTGTGTTGTCAGCATTCCATTGAGATGTGTATAGGCGTGGTTCTGTTGTCAGCATTTGATTGAGATATGTATAGGTGTGTTTCTGTTGTCAGCAGTCCATTGATATGTGTATAGGTGTGCTTATGTTGTCAGCATTCCACTGAGACGTGTATACGGGCGTTTGTGTTGTCATCGTTCAACTAAAATGTGTATAGGTGCGCTTGTGTTGTCAGCGTTCCACTGAGATTTGTATAGGTGTGTTTGAGTTGTCAGCGTTCTACTGAGATGTGTATAGGTGTGTTCGTGTTTTCAGCGTTCCACTCAGATGTGTATAGGGGTATTTATGTTCTAGTATTCCACTGAGATATGTATACGTGTGTTTATTCTGTCAGCACACCAGCTAAATGTGTATAGGTGTGTTTCTGTTGTCAGCATTCCATTGAGATGTGTATAGGTGTGTTTATGTTGTCAACGTTCCAATCAGATGCGTATAGGTGTGTTTATGTTTTCAGTATTCCACTGAGATATGTATACGTGTGTTTACTCTGTCAGCACTCCACCTTAATGTGTATAGGTGTGTCTCTGTTGTCAGTATTCCATTGAGATGTGTATAGGTGTGTTTGTGTTGTCAGCGTTCCACTGAGATATATATAGGTGTGTTTGTGTTGTCAGCACTCCATTGATATGTGTATAGCTGTGTTTATGTTGTTAGCATTCCACTGAGATGTGTATAGGGGTGTTTATGTTGTTAGCATTTCATGGATATATGTATAGCTGTGCTTATTGTTTTCAGCATTCTATTGAGATGTGTATAGGTGTGTTTATGTTATCAACATTCCATTGACATGTGTTTGTCTTATCGGAATTCTACTGATATGTGTGTGGTTGTGTTTATGTTGTCAGGTTTCTACTGAGATGTGTATAGGTGTGTTTATGTTGTCAGGTTTCTACTGAGATGTGTATAGGTGTGTTTATGTTGTCAGGTTTCTACTGAGATGTGTATAGGTGTGTTTATGTTGTCAGTTTTCTACTGAGATGTGTATACGGGTATTTATATAATCAGTTTTCTATTGAGATCAGTATAAATGTGTTTATGTTGTCAGGTTTCTACTGCGATATGTATAGGTGTGTTTATGTTGTCAGGTTTGTATTGAGATATATATAGGTGTGTTTATGTTGTCAGGTTTCTACTGAGATGTGTATAGGTGTGTTTATGTTGTCAGATTTCTATTGGGATGTGTATAGGTGTGTTTATGATGTCAGGTTTCTATTGAGATGTGTATAGGTGCTTTTATGTTGTCAGTTTTCCACTGAGATGTGTATAGGTGTGTTTATGTTGTCAGGTTTCTACTGAAATGTTTATAGGTGTGTTTATGTTGTACGTTTCTACTGAGATGCGTATAGGTGTGTTTATGCTGTCAGGTTTCTACTGAGATGTGTATAGGCGTGTTTATGTTGTAAGGTTTCTATTGAGATGTGTATAGGTGTGTTTATGTTGTCAGGTTTCTATTGAGATGTGTATAGGTGTGTTTATGTTGTCAGATTTCTATTGATATGTGTATAGGTGTGCTTATGTTGTCAGTTTGCTACTGAGATGTGTATAGGTGTGTTTATGTTTATGTTGTCAGGTTTCTACTGAGATGTGTATAGGTGTGTTTATGTTGTCAGGTTTCTACTGCGATGTGTATAGGTGTGTTTATGTTGTCAGTTTTTTATTGAGATGTGTATAGGTGTGTTTAGTTGTCACTTTTCTACTGAAATGTGTGTAGGTGTGTTTATGATGTCAGGTTTCTATTGAGATGTGTATAGGTGTGTTTATGTTGTCAGTTTTCTACTAAGATGTGTATAGGTGCGCTTATGTTGTCAGGTTTCTATTGAGATGTGCATAGGTGTGTTTATGTTCTCAGGTTTCTACTGAGATGTGTATAGGTGTGTTTATGTTGTCAGTTTTCTATTGAGATATGTATAGGTGTTTATGTTGTCAGGTTTCTACTGAGATGTGTATAGGTGTGTTTATGTTGTCAGTTTTCTACTGAGTTGTGTATAGGTGTGTTTATGTTGTCAGGTTAATATTGAGATGTGTATAGGTGTGTTTATGTTGTCAGGTTTCTAATGAGATTTGTATAGGTGTGTTTATGTTGTCAGGCTTCTATTAGAATGTGTATAGGTGTGTTTATGATGTCAGATTGCAATTGAGATGTGTGTAGGTGTGTTTATGTTGTCAGTTTTCTACTGAGATGTGTATAGGTGTGTTTATGTTGTCAGGTTTCTGTTGAGATGTGTATAGGTGTGTGTATGTTGTCAGGTTTCTACTGAGATGTGTATAGGTGTGTTTATGTTGTCAGTGTTCTACTGAGATGTGTATAGGTGTGTTTATGTTGTCAGGTTTCTACTGAGATGTGTATAGGTGTGTTTATGTTGACAGGTTTCTATTGAGATGTGTATAGGTGTGTTTATGATGTCAGGTTTCTATTGAGATGTGTATAGGTGTGTTTATGTTGTCCGTTTTCTACTGAGATGTGTATGTGTTTATGTTGTCAGGTTTCTACTGAGATGTGTATAGGTGTGTTTATGTTGTCAGGTTTCTGTTGAGATGTGTATAGGTGTGTTTATGTTGTCAGGTTTCTATTGAGATGTGTATAGGTGTGTTTAAGTTGTCGGTTTTCTACTGAGATGTGTATAGGTGTGTTTATGCAGTCAGATTTCTATTGAGATGTGTATAGGTGTGTTTATGTTGTCAGGTTTCTACTGTGAGGTGTATAGGTGTGTTTATGTTGTCAGGTTTCTATTGAGATGTGTATAGGCGTGTTTATGATGTCAGGTTTCTATTGAGATGGGTATTGGTGTGCTTATGTTGTCAATTTTCTACTGAGATGTGTATAGGTGTGTTTATGTTGTCAGGTTTCTATTGAGATGTGTATAGGTGTGTTTGTGTTGTCAGGTTTCTACTGAGATGTGTATAGGTGTGTTTATGTTGGCAGGTTTCTACTGAGATGTGTATAGGTGTGTTTGTGTTGTCAGGTTTCTACTGAGATGTGTATAGGTGTGTTTGTGTTGTCAGGTTTCTACTGAAATGTTTATAGGTGTGTTTATGTTGTCAGGTTTCTACAGAGATGTGTATAGGTGTGTTTGTGTTGTCAGCTTTCTACTGAGATGTGTATAGGTGTGTTTATGTTGTCAAGTTTCTATTGAGATCTGTATAGGTCTGTTTATGTTGTCAGGTTTCTACTGAGATGTGTATAGGTGTGTTTATGTTGTCAAGTTTCTATTGAGATCTGTATAGGTCTGTTTATGTTGTCAGGTTTCTACTGAGATGTGTATAGGTGTGTTTATGTTGTCAGTTTTCTAATGAGATGTGTATAGGTGTGTTTATGCTGTCAGGTTTCTATTGAGATGTGTATAGGTGTGTTTATGTTGTCAGGTTTCTTCTGCGATGTGTATAGGTGTGTTTATGTTGTCAGGTTTCTATTGAGATGTGTATAGGTGTGTTTATGATGTCAGGTTTCTACTGAGATGTGTATAGGTGCTTTTATGTTGTCAGTTTTCCACTGAGATGTGTATAGGTGTGTTTATTTTGTAAGGTTTCTACTGAGATGTGTATAGGTGTGTTTATGTTGTCAGGTTTCTACTGAAATGTTTATAGGTGTGTTTATGATGTCAGGTTTCTTTTGAGATGTGTATAGGTGTGTTTATGTTGTCAGTTTTCTACTGAGATGTGAATAGGTGTGTTTATGTTGTCAGGTTTCTATTGAGATGTGTATAGGTGTGTTTATGTTGTTACGTTTCTACTGAGATGTGTATAGGTGTGTTTGTGTTGTCCGTTTTCTACTGAGATGTGTATAGGCGTGTTTATGTTGTCAGATTTCTATTGAGATGTGTATAGGTGTGTTTATGTTGTCAGGTTTTTATTGAGATGTGTATAGATGTGTTTATGTTGTCAGATTTCTATTGATATGTGTATAGGTGTTTTTATGTTGTCGGTTTTCTACTGAGATGTTTATGGGTGTGTTTATGTTGTCAGGTTTCTATTGAGATTTTTATATGTGTGTTTATGTTGTCAGGTTTCTTTTTAGATGTGTATAGGTGTGTTTAACATGTCAGGTTTCTATTGAGATGTGTGTAGGTGTGTGTATGTTGACACGTTTCTATTGAGATGTGTGTAGGTGTGTTTATGTTGTCATGTTTCTACTGAGATGTGTATAGGTGTGTTTATGTTGTCAGTTTTCTACTGAGATGTGTATAGGTGTGTTTATGTTGTCAGGTTTCTACTGAGATGTGTATAGGTGTGTTTATGTTGTCAGGTTTCTATTGAGATGTGTATAGGTGTGTTTATGATGTCAGGTTTCTATTGAGATGTGTATAGGTGTGTTTATGTTGTCAGGTTTCTATTGACATGTTTATAGGTGTGTTTATGTTGTCAGGTTTCTACTGAGTTGTGTATAGGTTTGTTTATGTTGTCAGTTTTCTATTGAGGTCTGTATATTTGTGTTTATGTTGTCAGGTTTCTACTGAGATGTGTATAGGTGTGTTTTTGTTGTCAGGCTTCTACTGAGATGTGTATAGGTGTGTTTATGTTGTCCGGTTTCTACTGAGAGGTGTATAGGTGTGTTTATGTTGTCAGGTTTCTATTGAGATGTGTATAGGTGTGTTTATGTTGTCAGGTTTCTATTGAGATGTGTGTAGGTGTGTTTATGTTGTCAGGTTTCTACTGAGATGTATGTAGGTGTGTTTATGTTGTCAGTTTTCTACTGAGATCTGTATAGGTGTGTTTATGTTGTCAGGTTTTTACTGAGATGTGTATAGGTGTGTTTATGTTGTCAGGTTTCTACTGAGATGTGTATAGGTGTGTTTATGATGTCAGGTTTATATTGAGATGTGTATAGGTGTGTTTATGTTGTCAGGTTTCTATTGAGATGTTTATATGTGTGTTTATGTTGTCAGGTTTCTGCTGAGATGTGTATCGGTGTGTTTATGTTGTCAGGTTTCTACTGAGATGTGTATAGGTGTGTTTATGTTGTCAGGTTTCTCCTGAGATGTGTATGGGTGTGTTTATGTTGTCAGTTTTCTACTGGGATGTGTACAGGTGTGTTTATGTTTTCAGATTTCTATTGAGATGTGTATAGGTGTGTTTATGCTGTCAGGTTTCTACTGAGATGTGTATAGGTGTGTTTATGTTGTCAGGTTTCTATTGAGATGTGTATAGGTGTGTTTATGATGTCAGGTTTCCATTGAGATGTGTATAGGTGTGTTTATGTAGTTTAGTTTTCTACTGAGATGTGAATAGGTGTGTTTATGTTGTCAGGTTTCTACTGAGATGTGTATAGGTGTGTTAGAATTGTCAAGATAGTAAGGAGATGTGCGTATCCGTGTTCTTGTGTTCTCAGAATTCTACTAAGAATTCTATCAATCTATCCATCCATTCATCCATCCATTCATCTATGCTTCCAACCATCCGTCCACCCCTCCGTCACTCTCTCTCTCTCTCTCTCTCTCTCTGTCCTTTCGATCGTCCATTCATGCATCCGGCTGTATATCTGTCTATACATGGGGCGTGTGTTTTAAGTAAGTACCGTTTTAATACGATTATTTTGCCCTGTAGTCGCGGATCTGAGCATGCGCACTCGCTTCCTCCTTTCAGTAGGAAGCCATACGCAGTTGTGAGGGATCGTCTTTGTGTTTTTTACTTTTAAGCGATTCGAAGAGCTGAAAAGAACATAAGGATCCGCCGAATGTGAAGCGGTGCCAGCAATTGTGTGAGGAAACAATATCGAGTGAGCGGTCACACACATTCAAACTCAACTTCTGATCGCATCGTTTTCTTGGGATCTATTTGACCACCGTTCATACAGTCTGGATTTAGCACTAAGCGATCTATAGCTGCATCTGAGGAACTTCCTTATTGGAAAGCAAAACTACTACAATAACGTTGCGAAATAAGAGGTGCAGTTCCATCACAGGCGACATCGTTTCGCGTTACGATGAGTGAACAACGGCGGTCACTAGGTAATGAATGTTATATCGGGTGTATATCAGAAATGTAGTTATAGATATGAGGCTGCGTGTTTGTAACAGGAGCTGCAGCTTTCAGTTTCAGTCTCTCTCCACAACTGCTAACATCTAGTTGCTCTATGCCAGTAACCACCATTTAACATTGCCAAATTTACTGTATTAGCACCGTTGTTTTAAATACTCCCAAATTTATGTTTTATTTTTGAAAATAGTAAATTATACGTAGTAAATAGGCACAAATTTTTTTCTTATGAGAAACCGAACATTTAGTTGTTGAACCTAAAAGACATCTCCTCCATCAACAATAACTCCTGCTGCCTTAATACTCTCAGAAAAGAATGAACCCCTTTACCTAGGCTACGAGCTCCTTGGTACGCTGGTCACTCTTGCATCTCATGTTGTTGGTAAAGGCTACGAGCTCCTTGGTACGCAGGTCACTCTTGCATCTCATGTTGTTGGTAAAGGCTACGAGCTCCTTGGTACGCAGGTCACTCTTGCATCTCATGTTGTTGGTAAAGGCTACGAGCTCCTTGGTACGCAGGTCACTCTTGCATCTCATGTTGTTGGTAAAGGCTACGAGCTCCTTGGTACGCAGCTCACTCTTGCATCTCATGTTGTTGGTAAAGGCTACGAGCTCCTTGGTACGCAGCTCACTCTTGCTACTCATGTTGATGGTAAAGGCTACGAGCTCCTTGGTACGCAGCTCACTCTTGCATCTCATGTTGTTGGTAAAGGCTACGCGTGGATATTAATGAAGGGGACAAATTGTATTAAAACGCGGTTGCTCTGAAATGGAATTAAACAGCATTGCCTTAGTCACGTGTTACCGTCGTCATATTTCACAGCCTTATCCTTGTCAGATACTTCACGCATGGTACAACTACTGATCTTAGTGAGAGATTACACATGCGGTACAACTCATTATCTTTGTGAGATATCACACATGTGGTAAAATCATTCTCTTTGTGAGATATCACACATGTGGTAACACTCATTATCTTTGTGAGATATCACACATGTGGTAAAATCATTACCTTTGTGAGATATCACACATGTGGTAACACTCATTATCTTTGTGAGATATCACACATGTGGTAAAATCATTATCTTTGTGAGATATCACACATGTGGTAACACTCATTATCTTTGTGAGATATCACACTTGTGGTAAAATCATTATCTTTGTGAGATATCACACATGTGGTAAAATCATTCTCTTTGTGAGATATCACACATGTGGTAACACTCATTATCTTTGTGAGATATCACACATGTGGTAAAATCATTATCTTTGTGAGATATCACACATGTGGTAACACTCATTATCTTTGTGAGATATCACACATGTGGTAAAATCATTACCTTTGTGAGATATCACACATGTGGTAACACTCATTATCTTTGTGAGATATCACACATGTGGTAAAATCATTATCTTTGTGAGATATCACACATGTGGTAAAATCATTACCTTTGTGAGATATCACACATGTGGTAACACTCATTATCTTTGTGAGATATCAATAATGTGGTAAAATTATTATCTTTGTGAGATATCACACATGTGGTACAACTCATTATCTTTGTGAGATAACACACATGTGGTACAACACATTATCTTTGTGAGATATCACACATGTGGTACAACTCATTATCTTTGTGAGATATCACACATGTGGTACAACACATTATCTTTGTGAGATATCACACATGTGGTACAACTCATTATCTTTGTGAGATATCACACATGCGGTACAACTCAGTATCTTAGTGATATATCACACATGTGGTACAACTCATTATCTTTGTGAGATATCACACATGAGGTACAACTCATTATCTTTGTGAGATATCACACATGTGGTACAATTCATTATCTCAGTGAGATATCACACATGTGGTACAACTCATTATCTTAGTGAGATATCACACATGCGGTACAACTCATCATCTTTGTGAGATATCACACACATAAGGTACAACTCATTATCTTTGTGAGATATCACACATGAGGTGCAACTCATTATCTTTGTGAGATATCACACATGTGGTACAACTCATTATCTTTGTGAGATATCACACATGTGGTACAACTCATTATCTTTGTGAGATATCACACATGCGGTACAACTGATTATCTTTGTGAGATATCACACATGTGGTACAACTCATTATCTTAGTGAGATATCACTTATGTGGTACAACTCATTATGTTAGTGATATATCACACATGTGGTCCAACTCATTATCTTTGTGAGATATCACACACATGAGGTACAACTGATTATCTTTGTGAGATATCACACATGTGGTACAATCATCATCTTTCTGAGATATCACACATGTGGTAACACTCATAATCTTTGTGAGATATCAAACATGTGGTACAACTCATTATCTTTGTGAGATATAACACATGTGGTACAACTCATCATCTTTCTGAGATATCACACATGTAAAACAACTCATTATCTTTGTGAGATATCACACATGTGGTAAACTCATTATCTTTGTGAGATATCACACATGTGGAACAACTCATTATCTTTGTGAGATATCACACATGTGGTAAACTCAATATCTTTTTGAGATATCACACATGTGGTACAACTATTCATCTTTGTGAGATATCACACATCCGGTACAACTCATAATCTTTGTAAGATATCACACATGCGGTACAACACATTATCTTTGTGAGATATCACACATGTGGTAAAATCATTATCTTTGTGAGATATCACACATGTGGTAACACTCATTATCTTTGTGAGATATCACACTTGTGGTAAAATCATTATCTTTGTGAGATATCACACATGTGGTAAAATCATTCTCTTTGTGAGATATCACACATGTGGTAACACTCATTATCTTTGTGAGATATCACACATGTGGTAAAATCATTATCTTTGTGAGATATCACACATGTGGTAACACTCATTATCTTTGTGAGATATCACACATGTGGTAAAATCATTACCTTTGTGAGATATCACACATGTGGTAACACTCATTATCTTTGTGAGATATCACACATGTGGTAAAATCATTATCTTTGTGAGATATCACACATGTGGTAAAATCATTACCTTTGTGAGATATCACACGTGTGGTAACACTCATTATCTTTGTGAGATATCAATAATGTGGTAAAATTATTATCTTTGTGAGATATCACACATGTGGTACAACTCATTATCTTTGTGAGATAACACACATGTGGTACAACACATTATCTTTGTGAAATATCACACATGTGGTACAACTCATTATCTTTGTGAGATATCACACATGTGGTACAACACATTATCTTTGTGAGATATCACACATGTGGTACAACTCATTATCTTTGTGAGATATCACACATGCGGTACAACTCAGTATCTTAGTGATATATCACACATGTGGTACAACTCATTATCTTTGTGAGATATCACACATGAGGTACAACTCATTATCTTTGTGAGATATCACACATGTGGTACAATTCATTATCTCAGTGAGATATCACACATGTGGTACAACTCATTATCTTAGTGAGATATCACACATGCGGTACAACTCATCATCTTTGTGAGATATCACACACATAAGGTACAACTCATTATCTTTGTGAGATATCACACATGAGGTGCAACTCATTATCTTTGTGAGATATCACACATGTGGTACAACTCATTATCTTTGTGAGATATCACACATGTGGTACAACTCATTATCTTTGTGAGATATCACACATGCGGTACAACTGATTATCTTTGTGAGATATCACACATGTGGTACAACTCATTATCTTAGTGAGATATCACTTATGTGGTACAACTCATTATGTTAGTGATATATCACACATGTGGTCCAACTCATTATCTTTGTGAGATATCACACACATGAGGTACAACTGATTATCTTTGTGAGATATCACACATGTGGTACAATCATCATCTTTCTGAGATATCACACATGTGGTAACACTCATAATCTTTGTGAGATATCAAACATGTGGTACAACTCATTATCTTTGTGAGATATAACACATGTGGTACAACTCATCATCTTTCTGAGATATCACACATGTAAAACAACTCATTATCTTTGTGAGATATCACACATGTGGTAAACTCATTATCTTTGTGAGATATCACACATGTGGAACAACTCATTATCTTTGTGAGATATCACACATGTGGTAAACTCAATATCTTTTTGAGATATCACACATGTGGTACAACTATTCATCTTTGTGAGATATCACACATCCGGTACAACTCATAATCTTTGTAAGATATCACACATGCGGTACAACACATTATCTTTGTGAGATATCACACATGCGGTACAACTCATTATCTTTGTGAGATATCACACACATGAGGTACAACTCATTATCTTTGTGAGATATCACACATGCGGTACAACTCATTATCTTTGTGAGATATCACACACATGAGGTAGAACATATTATCTTTGTGAGATATCACACATGCGGTACAACTCATTACCTTTGTGAGATATCACACGCATGAGGTACAACTCATTATCTTTGTGAGATATCACACATGTGGTAAAACTCATTACCTTTGTGAGATATCACACACATGAGGTACAACTCATTATCTTTTTGAGATATCACACATGCGGTACAACTCATTATCTTTGTGAGATACCACACACATGAGGTACAACTCATTATCTTTGTGAGATATCACACATGAGGTACATCTCATTATCTTTGTGAGATATCACACATGAGGTACATCTCATTATCTTTGTGAGATATCACACACATGAGGTACAACTCATTATCTTTGTGAGATATCACACATGAGGTACAACTCATTATCTTTGTGAGATATCACACACATGAGGTACAACTCATTATCTTTGTGAGATATCACACATGCGGTACAGCTCAATATCTTTGTGAGATATCACACACATGAGGTACATCTCATTATCTTTGTGAGATATCACACATGAGGTACAACTCATTATCTTTGTGAGATATCACACACATGAGGTACAACTCATTATCTTTGTGAGATATCACACATGCGGTACAGCTCATTATCTTAGTGAGATATCACACATGTGGTACAACTCATTATCTTATTGAGATATCACACATGCGGTACAACTCATTATCTTTGTGAGATATCACACATGTGGTAACACTCATTATCTTTGTGAGATATCACACATGCGGTATCCTCATTATCTTAGTGAGATATCACACACATGTGCTAACACTCATTATCTTTGTGAGATATCACACATGTGGTAACCTCATTATCTTAGTGAGACATCACACACATGCGGTACAACTCATTATCTTTGTGAGATATCACACACATGAGGTACAACTCATTATCGTTGTGAGATATCACACATGCGGTACAACTCATTTTCTTTGTCAGATATCACACACATGAGGTACAACTCATTATCTTTGTGAGATATCACACATGCGGTACAACTCATTATCTTTGTGAGATACCACACACATGAGGTACAACTCATTATCTTTGTGAGATATCACACATGCGGTAAAACTCATTATCTTTGTGAGATATCACACATGCGGTACAACTCAGTATCTTTGTGAGACAACACACACATGAGGTGCAACTAATTATCTTTGTAAATATCTCGGCACAACTCATTATCTTTGTGAGATATCACACATGTGGTACAACACATTATCTTTGTGAGATATCACACATGTGGTACAACTCATTATCCTTGTGAGATATCACACATGAGGTACAACTCATTATCTTTGTGAGATATCACACATGAGGTACAACACATTATCTTTGTGAGATATCACACGTGTGGTACAACTCATTATCTTTGAGAGATATCATACATGTGGTACAACTCATTATCTTTGAGAGATATCATACATGTGGTACAACTCATTATCTTTGTGAGATATCACGCATCAGGTACAACTCATTATCTTTGTGAGATATCACACACGTGAGGTACAACTCATTATCTTTGTGAGATATCACACATGCGGTACAACTCATTATCTTTGTGAGATATCACACATGCGGTACAACTCAGTATCTTTGTGAGATAACACACACATGCGGTACAACTAATTATCTTTGTGAGATATAACGGTACAACTCATTATCTTTGTGAGATATCACACATGTGGTAAAACACATTATCTTTGTCAGATATCACACATGTGGTACAACTCATTATCTTTGAGAGATATCACACATGAGGTGCAACTCATTATCTTTGTGAGATATCACACATGTGGTACAACTCATTATCTTTGTGAGATATCACACACATGAGGTACAACTCATTATCTTTGTGAGATATCACACATGCCGTACAACTCATTTAGTGAGATATCACAAACATGTGGTAACACTCATTATCTTTGTGAGATATCACACATGTGGTACAATCATTATCTTTGTGAGATATCACACACGTGGTACAACTCATTATTTTTGTGAGATATCACACATGTGGTACAACTCATTATCTTTGTGAGATATCACACATGTGGTACAATCATCATCTTTCTGAGATATCACACTTGTGGTAACACTCATAATCTTTGTGAGATATCAAACATGTGGTACAACTCATTATCTTTGTGAGATATCACACATGTGGTACAACTCATCATCTTTCTGAGATATCACACATGTAAAACAACTCATTATCTTTGTGAGGTATCACACATGTGGTAAACTCATTATCTTTGTGAGATATTACACATGTGGAACAACTCATTATCTTTGTGAGATATCACACATGTGGTAAACTCAATATCTTTTTGAGATACAACACTTGTGGGACAACTCATTATCTTTGTGAGATATCACACATCCGGTACAACTCATCATCTTTGTAAGATATCACACATGCGGTACAACACATTATCTTTGTGAGATATCACACATGCGGTACAACTCATTACCTTTGTGAGATATCACACACATGAGGTACAACTCATTATCTTTGTGAGATATCACACATGCGGTCCAACTCAATATCTTTGTGAGATATCACACACATGAGGTACAACATATTATCTTTTTGAGATATCACACATGCGGTACAACTCATTCTCTTTGTGAGATATCACACACATGAGGTACAACTCATTATCTTTGTGAGATATCACACATGTGGTACACCTCATTATCTTTGTGAGATATCACACACATGAGGTACAACTCATTATCTTTGTGAGATATCACGCATGTGGTGCAACTCATTATCTTTGTGAGATACCATACATAAGGTACAACTCATTATCTCAGTGAGATATCACACATGCGGTAAACTCATTATCTTTGTGAGATATCACACATGTGGAAACGCTCATTATCTTTTTGAGATATCACACATGTGGTAAACTCACTATCTTTGTGAGCTATCACACATATGGTACAACTCATTATCTTTGTGAGATATCACACATCCGGTACAACTCATTATCTTTGTAAGATATCACACATGCGGTACAACACATTATCTTTGTGAGATATCACACATGCGGTAAAACTCATTATCTTTGTGAGATATCACACACATGAGGTACAACTCATTATCGTTGTGAGATATCACACATGCGGTACAACTCATTATGTTTGTGAGATATCACACACATGAGGTACAACTCATTATCTTTGTGAGATATCGCACATGCGGTACAACTCATTATCTTTGTGAGATATCACACCCATTAAGTACGACTCATTATCATTGTGAGATATCACACATGCGGTACAACCCATTATCTTTGTGAGATATCACAAATGCGGTACAACTCAGTATCTTTGTGAGATAACACACACATGCGGTGCAACTAATTATCTTTGTGAGATAACTCGGTACAACTCATTATCTTTGTGAGATATCACACATGTGGTACAACACATTATCTTTGTGAGATATCACACATGTGGTACAACTCATTATCTTTGTGATATATCACACATGTGGTAAAACTCATTATTTTTGAGAGATATCATACATGTGGTACAACTCATTATCTTTGAGAGATATCATACATGTGGTACAACTCATTATCTTTGTGAGATATCACACATGAGGTACAACTCATTATCTTTGTGAGATATCACACACATGAGGTACAACACATTATCCTTGTGAGATATCACACATGTGGTACAACTCATTATTTTTGAGAGATATCATACATGTGGTACAACTCATTGTCTTTGAGAGATATCACACATGTGGTACAACTCATTATTTTTGTGAGATATCACACACATGAGGTACAACACATTATCCTTGTGAGATATCACACATGCGGTACAACTCATTATTTTTGAGAGATATCATACATGTGGTACAACTCATTGTCTTTGAGAGATATCATACATGTGGTACAACTCATTTTCTTTGTGAGATATCACACATGCGGTACAACTCATTATCTTTGTGAGATATCACACATGCGGTACAACTCAGTATCTTTGTGAGATAACACACACATGCGGTGCATCTAATTATCTTTGTGAGATATCACGGTACAACTCATTATCTTTGTGAGATATCACACATGTGGTACAACACATTATCTTTGTGAGATATCACACATATGGTACAACTCATTATCGTAGTGAGATATCACACATGAGGTACAACTCATTATCTTTGTGAGATATCACACATGAGGTACAACACATTATCTTTGTGAGATACCACACATGTGGTACAACTCATTATCTTTGAGAGATATCATACATGTGGTACAACTCATTATCTTTGAGAGATATCATACATGTGGTACAACACATTATCTTTGTGAGATATCACACATGAGGTACAACACATCATCTTTGTGAGATATCACACATGTGGTAAAACTCGTTATCTTTGAGAGATACCACACACATGTGGTACAACTCATTATCTTTGTGAGATATCACACAAGTGGTACAACTCATTATCGTTGTGAGATATCACACACATGTGGTATCTCTCATCTTTGTGAGATATCACACATGTGGTACAACTCATTATCTTTGTGAGATATCACACATGTGGTACAACTCATTATCTTTGTGAGATATCACACATGAGGTACAACTCATTATCTTTGTGAGATATCACACATGTGGTGCAACTCATTATCTCAGTGAGATATCACACATGTGGTACAACTCATTATCTTAATGAGATATCACACATGCGGTACAACTCATTATCTTTGTGAGATATCACACACATGAGGTACAACTCATTATCTTTGTGAGATATCACACATGTGGTACAACTCATTATCTTTGTGAGATATCACACATGTGGTACAACTCATTATCTTTGTGAGATATCACACATTTGGTACAACTCATTATCTTTGTGAGATATCACACATGCGGTACAACTAATTATCTTTGTGAGATATCACACATGTGGTACAACTCATTATCTTAGTGAGATATCACTTATGCGGTACAACTCAGTATCTTAGTGATATATCACACATGTGGTACAACTCATTATCTTTGTGAGATATAACACACATGAGGTACAACTCATTATCTTTGTGAGATATCACACATGTGGTAAAACTCATTATCTTTGTGGGATATGACACATGCGGTACAACTCATTTAGTGAGATATCACAAACATGTAGTAACACTCATTATCTTTGTGAGATATCACACACGTGGTACAACTCATTATTTTTGCGAGATATCACACATGTGATACAACTCATTATCTTTGTCAGATATCACACATGTGGTACAATCACCATCTTTCTGAGATATCACACATGTGGTAACACTCATAATCTTTGTGAGACATTATACATGTGGTACAACTCATTATCTTTGTGAGATATCACACACATGAGGTACAACTCATTATCTTTATGAGATATCACACATGTGGTACAACTCACTATCTTTGTGAGATATCACACATGCCGTACAACTCATTTAGTGAGATATCACAAACATGTGGTAACACTCATTATCTTTGTGAGATATCACACATGTGGTACAATCATTATCTTTGTGAGATATCACACACGTGGTACAACTCATTATTTTTGTGAGATATCACACATGTGGTACAACTCATTATCTTTGTGAGATATCACACATGTGGTACAATCATCATCTTTCTGAGATATCACACATGTGGTAACACTCATAATCTTTGTGAGATATCAAACATGTGGTACAACTCATTATCTTTGTGAGATATCACACATGTGGTGCAACTCATTATCTTTGTGAGATATCACACATGTGGTACAACTCATTATCTTTGTGAGATATCAAACATGTGGTACAACTCATTATCTTTGTGAGATATCAAACATGTGGTACAACTCATTATCTTTGTGAGATATCAAACATGTGGTACAACTCATTATCTTTGTGAGATATCACACATGTGGTACAACTCATCACCTTTCTGAGATATCACACATGTAAAACAACTCATTATCTTTGTGATATATCACACATGTGGTAAACTCATTATCTTTGTGAGATATCACACATGCCGTACAACTCATTATCTTTGTGAGATATCACACACATGAGGTACAACTCATTATCTTTGTGAGATATCACACACATGAGGTACAACATATTATCTTTGTGAGATATCACACATGCGGTACAACTCAGTATCTTTGTGAGATATCACACATGTGGTACAACTCAGTATCTTTGTGAGATATCACACATGTGGTACAACTCAGTATCTTTGTGAGATATCACACATGTGGTACAACTCAGTATCTTTTAGAGATATCACACATGCGGTACAACTCAGTATCTTTGTGAGATATCACACACATGAGGTACAACTCATTATCTCTGTGAGATATCACACATGTGGTAACACTCATTATCTTTGTGAGATATCACACATGCGGTATCCTCATTATCTTAGTGAGATATCACACACATGTGCTAACACTCATTATCTTTGTGAGATATCACACATGTGGTAACCTCATTATCTTAGTGAGATATCACACACGTGTGGTAATACTCATTATCTTTGTGAGATATCACACATGCGTTACAACTCATTATCTTTGTGAGTTATCACAAACATGAGGTACAAATCATTATCGTTGTGAGATATCACACATGCGGTACAAATCATTATCTTTGTGAGATATCACACACATGAGGTACAACTCATTATCTTTGTGAGATATCACACATGCGGTACAACTCATTATCTTTGTGAGATATCACACATGCGGTACAACTCAGTATCTTTGTGAGACAACACACACATGCGGTGCAACTAATTATCTTTGTGAGATATCTCGGCACAACCCATTATCTTTCTGAGATATCACACATGTGGTACAACTCATTATCTTTGTTAGATATCACAAAATGAGGTACAACTCATTATCTTTATGAGATATCACACATGAGGTACAACACATTATCCTTGTGGGATATCACACGTGTGGTACAACTCATTATCTTTGAGAGATATCATGCATGTGCTACAACTCATTATCTTTGAGAGATATCATACATGTGGTACAACTCATTATCTTTGTGAGATATCACACATCAGGTACAACTCATTATCTTTGTGAGATATCACACACATTAGGTACAACTCATTATCTTTGTGAGATATCACACACATGAGGTACAACTCATTATCTTTGTGAGATATCACACATGCGGTACAACTCATTATCTTTGTGAGATATCACACATGCGGTACAACTCAGTATCTTTGTGAGATAACACACACATGCGGTACAACTAATTATCTTTGTGAGATATCACGGTACAACTCATTATCTTTGTGAGATATCACAATGTGGTACTACACATTATCTTTGTGAGATATCACACATGTGGTACAACTCATTATCTTTGAGAGATATCACACATGAGGTACAACTCATTATCTTTGTGAGACATCACACATGTGGTACAACTCATTATCTTTGTGAGATATCACACTCATGAAGTACAACTCATTATCTTTGTGAGATATCACACATGTGGTACAACTCATTATCTTTGTGAGATATGACACATGCCGTACAACTCATTTAGTGAGATATCACAAACATGTGGTAACACTCATTACCTTTGTGAGATATCACACACATGAGGTACAATCATTATCTTTGTGAGATATCACACACGTGGTACAACTCATTATCTTTGAGAGATATCATACATGTGGTGCAACTCATTACCTTTGTGAGATATCACACATGTGGTACAACTCATTATCTTTGTGAGATATCATACACGTGGTACAACTCATTATCTTTGTGAGATATCACACACATGAGGTACAATCATTATCTTTGTGAGATATCACACACGTGGTACAACTCATTATCTTTGTGAGATATCACACACATGTGGTACAATCATTATCTTTGTGAGATATCACACACGTGGTACAACTCATTACCTTTGTGAGATATCACACACATGTGGTACAATCATTATCTTAGTGAGATATCACACACGTGGTACAACTCATTATTTTTGTGAGATATCACACACGTGGTACAACTCATTACCTTTGTGAGATATCACACACATGTGGTACAATCATTATCTTTGTGAGATATCACACACGTGGTACAACTCATTATTTTTGTGAGATATCACACATTTGGTACAACTCATTATCTTTGTGAGATATCACACATGTGGTACAATCATCATCTTTCTGAGATATCACACATGTGGTAACACTCATTATCTTTGTGAGATATCAAACATGTGGTGCAACTCATTATCTTTGTGAGATATCACACATGTGGTACAACTCATTATCTTTGTGAGATATCACACATGTGGTACAATCATCATCTTTCTGAGATATCACACATGTGGTAACACTCATAATCTTTGTTAGATAATAAACATGTGGTGCAACTCATTATCTTTGTGAGATATCACACATGTGGTACAACTCATTATCTTTGTGAGATATCACACATGTGGTACAATCATCATCTTTCTGAGATATCACACATGTGGTAACACTCATAATCTTTGTGAGATATCAAACATGTGGTTACACTGATTATCTTTGTGAGATATTACACATGTGGTACAACTCATCATCTTTCTGAGATATCACACATGTAAAACAACTCATTATCTTTGTGAGATATCACACATGTGGTAAACTCATTATCTTTGTGAGATATTACCCATGTGGAACAACTCATTATCTTTGTGAGATATCACACATGTGGTAAACTCAATATCTTTTTGAGATACAACACATGTGGTACAACACATTATCTTTGTGAGATATCACACATCCGGTACAACTCATTATCTTTGTAGGATATCACACATGCGGTACAACACATTATCTTTGTGAGATATCACACATGCGGTACAACTCATTATCTTTGTGAGATATTACACACATGAGGTACAACTCGTTATCATTGTGAGATATC
Organism: Deroplatys truncata; assembly: GCA_030765065.1. Lineage (NCBI taxonomy): Eukaryota > Metazoa > Arthropoda > Insecta > Mantodea > Mantidae > Deroplatys > Deroplatys truncata. The sequence goes on along the minus strand of CM060975.1, from coordinate 332,657,349 downwards.
AATCATGCGGTACAACTCATTATCTTTGTGAGATATCACACACATGAGGTACAACTCATTATCCTTGTGAGATTTCACACATGTGGTACACCTCATTATCTTTGTAAGATATCACACATGCGGTACAACTCATTATCTTTGTGAGATATCACGCATGTGGTACAACTCATTATTTTTGTGAGATATCACACATGCGGTACAACTCATTATCTTTGTGAGATATCACACACATGAGGTAAAACTCATTATCTTTGTGAGATATCACGCATGTGGTATAACTCATTATCTTTGTGAGATATCACACATAAGGTACAACTCATTATCTTAGTGAGATATCACACATGCGGTAAACTCATTATCTTTGTGAGATATCACACATGTGGAAAAACTCATTATCTTTTTGAGATATCACACATGTGGTAAACTCATTATCTTTGTGAGATATCACACATGTGGTACAACTCATTATCTTTGTGAGATATCACACATCCGGTACAACTCATTATCTTTATAAGATATCACACATGCGGTACAACACATTATCTTTGTAAGATATCACACATGCGGTACAACTAATTATCTTTGTGAGATGGTACACACATGAGGTAGAACTCATTATCGTTGTGAGATATCACACATGCGGTACAACTCATTATCTTTGTGAGATATCACACACATGAGGTACAACTCATTATCGTTGTGAGATATCACACATGCGGTACAACTCATTATCTTTGTGAGATATCACACACATGAGGTACAACTCATTATCTTTGTGAGATATCACACATGCGGTACGACTCATTATCTTTGTGAGATATCACACACATGAGGTACGACTCATTATCTTTGTGAGATATCACACACATGAGGTACAACTCATTATCTTTGTGAGATATCACACACATGAGGTACAACTCATTATCTTTGTGAGATATCACACATGCGGTACAACTCATTATCTTTGTGAGATATCACACACATGAGGTACAACTAATTATCTTTGTGAGATATCACACACATGAGGTACAACTCATTATCTTTGTGAGATATCACACACATGAGGTAGAACTCATTATCGTTGTGAGATATCACACATGCGGTACAACTCATTATCTTTGTGAGATATCACACATGCGGTACAACTAATTATCTTTGTGAGATATCACACACATGAGGTAGTACTCATTATCGTTGTGAGATATCACACATGCGGTACAACTCATTATCTTTGTGAGATATCACACACATGAGGTAGAACTCATTATCGTTGTGAGATATCACACATGCGGTACAACTCATTATCTTTGTGAGATATCACACATGCGGTACAACTCATTATCTTTGTGAGATATCACACATGAGGTACAACTCATTATCTTTGTGAGATATCACACACATGAGGTACAACTCATTATCTTTGTGAGATATCACACATGAGGTACAACTCATTATCTTTGTGAGATATCACACATGAGGTACAACTCATTATCTTTGTGAGATATCACAAACATGAGGTACAACTCATTATCTTTGTGAGATATCACACATGAGGTACAACTCATTATCTTTGTGAGATATCACACACATGAGGTACAACTCATTATCTTTGTGAGATATCACACACATGAGGTACAACTCATTATCTTTGTGAGATATCACACACATGAGGCACAACTCATTATCTTTGTGAGATATCACACACATGAGGTACAACTCATTATCTTTGTGAGACATCACACACATGAGGTACAACTCATTATCTTTGTGAGATATCACACACATGAGGTACAACTCATTATCTTTGTGAGATATCACACATGAGGTACAACTCATTATCTTTGTGAGATATCACACATGAGGTACAACTCATTATCTTTGTGAGATATCACACACATGAGGTACATCTCATTATCTTTGTGAGATATCACACACATGCGGTACAACTCATTATCTTTGTGAGATATCACACATGCGGTACAACTCATTATCTTTGTGAGATATCACACACATGAGGTACAACTCATTATCTTTGTGAGATATCACACACATGAGGTACAACTCATTATCTTTGTGAGATATCACACATGCGGTACAACTCATTATCTTTGTGAGATATCACACACATGAGGTACAACTCATTATCTTTGTGAGATATCACACACATGAGGTACAACTCATTATCTTTGTGAGATATCACACATGCGGTACAACTCATTATCTTTGTGAGATATCACACACATGAGGTACGACTCATTATCTTTGTGAGATATCACACATGCGGTACAACTCATTATCTTTGTGAGATATCACACACATGAGGTACAACTCATTATCTTTGTGAGATATCACACATGCGGTACAACTCATTATCTTTGTGAGATATCACACACATGAGGTACGACTCATTATCTTTGTGACATATCACACATGCGGTACAACTCATTATCTTTGTGATATATCACACATGCGGTACAACTCAGTATCTTTGTGAGATATCACACATGTGGTACAACATATTATCTTTGTGATATAACACACACATGCAGTGCAAGTCATTATCTTTGTGAGAAATCACACATGAGGTACAACATATTATCTTTGTGAGATACCACACATGTGGTACAACGCATTATCTTTGAGAGATATCATACACGTGGTACAACTCATTATCTTTGAGAGATATCATACATGTGGTACAACTCATTATCTTTGTGAGATATCACACATGAGGTACAACACATCATCTTTGTGAGATATCACACATGTGGTAAAACTCGTTATCTTTGAGAGATATCATACATGTTGTACAACTCATTATCTTTGTGAGATATCACACAAGTGGTACAACTCATTATCGTTGTGAGATATCACACACACGTGGTAACTCTCATCTTTGTGAGATATCGCACATGTGGTACAACACATTATCTTTGTGAGATATCACACATGAGGTACAACTCATTATCTTTGTGAGATATCACACATGTGGTACAAATCATTATCTCAGTGAGATATCACACATGTGGTACAACTCATTATCTTTGTGAGATATCACACATGCGGTACAACTCATTATCTTTGTAAGATATCACACATGTGGTACAACTCATTATCTCTCTGAGATATCACACATGTGGTACAAATCATTATCTCAGTGAGATATCACACATGTGGTACAAATCATTATCTCAGTGAGATATCACACATGTGGTACAACTCATTATCTTTGTGAGATATCACACATGCGGTACAACTCAGTATCTTAGTGAGATATCACACATGTGGTACAACTCAGTATCTTTGTGAGATATCACACAAGTGGTACAACTCAGTATCTTTGTGAGATATCACACATGTGGTACAACTCAGTATCTTTGTGAGATATCACACATGTGGTACAAATCAGTATCTTTGTGAGATATCACATATAAGGTACAACTCATTATCTTAGTGAGATATCACACATGCGGTAAACTCATTATCTTTGTGAGATATCACACATGTGGAAACACTCATTATCTTTTTGAGATATCACACATGTGGTAAACTCATTATCTTTGTGAGATATCACACATGTGGTACAACTCATTATCTTTGTGAGATATCACATATAAGGTACAACTCATTATCTTAGTGAGATATCACACATGCGGTAAACTCATTATCTTTGTGAGATATCACACATGTGGTAAACTCATTATCTTAGAGAGATATCACACATGCGGTAAACTCATTATCTTTGTGAGATATCACACATGTGGTAAACTCATTATCTTTGTGAGATATCACACATGTGGTAAACTCATTATCTTTGTGAGATATCACATATAAGGTACAACTCATTATCTTAGTGAGATATCACACATGCGGTAAACTCATTATCTTTGTGAGATATCACACATGTGGTAAACTCATTATCTTTGTGAGATATCACACATGTGGCACAACTCATTATCTTTGTGAGATATCACATATAAGGTACAACTCATTATCTTAGTGAGATATCACACATGCGGTAAACTCATTATCTTTGTGAGATATCACACATGTGGAAACACTCATTATCTTTTTGAGATATCACACATGTGGTAAACTCATTATCTTTGTGAGATATCACACATGTGGTACAACTCATTATTTTTGTGAGATATCACACATCCGGTACAACTCATTATCTTTGTAAGATATCACACATGCGGTACAACACATTATCTTTGTGAGATATCACACATGCGGTACAACTCATTATCTTTGTGAGATATCACACACATGAGGTACAACTCATTATCGTTGTGAGATATCACACATGCGGTACAACTCATTATCTTTGTGAGATAATACACACATGAGGTACGACTCATTATCTTTGTGAGATATCACACATGCGGTACAACTCATTATCTTTGTGAGATATCACACATGCGGTACAACTCAGTATCTTTGTGATATAACACACACATGCAGTGCAACTCATTATCTTTGTGAGATATCACACATGAGGTACAACACATTATCTTTGTGAGATACCACACATGTGGTACAACGCATTATCTTTGAGAGATATCATACATGTGGTACAACTCATTATCTTTGAGAGATATCATACATGTGGTACAACTCATTATCTTTGTGAGATATCACACATGAGGTACAACACATCATCTTTGTGAGATATCACACATGTGGTAAAACTCGTTATATTTGAGAGATATCATACATGTTGTACAACTCATTATCTTTGTGAGATATCACACAAGTGGTACAACTCATTATCGTTGTGAGATATAACACACACGTGGTAACTCTCATCTTTGTGAGATATCGCACATGTGGTACAACACATTATCTTTGTGAGATATCACACATGTGGTACGACTCATTATCTCTCTGAGATATCACACATGAGGTACAACTCATTATCTTTGTGAGATATCACACATGTGGTACAACTCATTATCTCAGTGAGATATCACACATGTGGTACAACTCATTATCTTAGTGAGATATCACACATGCGGTACAACTCAGTATCTTTGTGAGATATCACACATGTGGTACAACTCAGTATCTTTGTGAGATATCACACATGTGGTACAACTCAGTATCTTTGTGAGATATCACACATGTGGAACAACTCAGTATCTTTGTGAGATATCACACATGTGGTACATCTCAGTATCCTTGTGAGATATCACACATGCGGTACAACCCAGTATCTTTGTGAGATATCACACACATGAGGTACAACTCATTATCTTTGTGAGATATCACACATGTGGTACAACTCATTATCTTTGTGAGATATCACACATGTGGTACAACTCATTATCTTTGTAAGATATCACACATGTGGTACAACTCATTATCTTTGTGAGATATCACACATGCGGTACAACTGATTATCTTTGTGAGATATCACACATGTAGTACAACTCATTATTTTAGTGAGATATCACTTATGTGGTACAACTCATTATCTTAGTGATATATCACAGATGCGGTACAACCCATTATCTTTGTGAGATATCACACATGCGGTACAACTCATTATTTTTGTGAGATATCACACATGAGGTACATCTCATTATCTTTGTGAGATATCACACATGCGGTACAACTTATTATCTTTGTGAGATATCACACATGTGGTACAACTCATTATCTTTTTGAGATATCACACATCTATTAATACTCATTATCTTTGTGAGATATCACACATGCTGTAACCTCATTATCTTAGTGAGATATCACACACATGTGGTAACACTCATTATCTTTGTGAGATATCACACATGTGGTAACCTCATTATTTTAGTGAGATATCAGACACATGTGGTAACACTCATTATCTTTGTGAGATATCACACATGCCGTAACCTCATTATCTTAGTGAGATATCACAAACATGTGGTAACACTCATTATCTTTGTGAGATATCACACACATGTGGTAACACTCATTATCTTTGTGAGATATCACACACATGAGGTACATCTCATTATCTTTGTGAGATATCAGACATGCGGTACAACTGCTTATTTTTGTGAGATATCACACATGTGGTACAACTCATTATCTTTGTGAGATATCAGACATGCGGTACAACTGTTTATTTTTGTGAGATATCACATATGTGGTACATCTCATTATCTTAGTGAGATATCACACATGTGGTGCAACTCATTATCTTAGTGATATATCACACATGCGGTACAACTCATTATCTTTGTGAGATATCACACATGTGGTGCAAATCATTATCTTTGTGAGATATCACACACATGAGGTACAACTCATTATCTTTGTGAGATATCACACATGTGGTACAACTCATTATCTTAGTGATATATCACACATGCGGTACAACTCATTATCTTTGTGAGATATCACACATGTGGTGCAAATCATTATCTTTGTGAGATATCACACACATGAGGTACAACTCATTATCTTTGTGAGATTTCACACACATGAGGTACAACTCATAATCTTTGTAAGATATCAAACATGTGGTACAACTCATTATCTTTGTGAGATATCACACATGTGGTACAACTCATCATCTTTCTGAGATATCACACATGTAAAACAACTCATTATCTTTGTGAGATATCACACATGTGGTAAACTCATTATCTTTGTGAAATATCACACATGTGGAACAACTCATTATCTTTGTGAGATATCACACATGTGGTAAACTCAATATCTTTGTGAGATATCACACATGTGGTACAACTCATTATCTTTGTGAGATATCACACATCCGTTACAACTCATTATTTTTGAGAGATATCATACATGTGGTACAACTCATTATCTTTGAGGGATATCATACATGTGGTACAACTCATTATCTTTGTGAGATATCACACATGAGGTACAACTCATTATCTTTGTGAGATATCACACACATGAGGTACAACTCATTATTTTTGTGAGATATTACACATGCGGTACAACTCATTATCTTTGTGAGATATCACATATGCGGTACAACTCATTATCTTTGTGAGATATCACACACATGAAGTACAACTCATTATTTTTGTGAGATATCACACATGCGTTACAACTCATTATCTTTGTGAGATATCACACACATGAGGTACAACTCATTATCTTAGTGAGATATCACACATGTGGTACAACTCTTTATCTTTGTGAGATATCACACATGTGGTACAACTCATTATCTCAGTGAGATATCACACATGTGGTACAACTCATTATCTTAGTGAGATATCACACATGAGGTACAACTCATTATCTTAGTGAGATATCACACATGCGGTACAACTCATTATCTTTGTGAGATATCACATATAAGGTACAACTCATTATCTTAGTGAGATATCACACATGCGGTAAAGTCATTTTCTTTGTAAGATATCACACATGTGGAACAACTCATTATCTTTTTGAGATATCACACATCCGGTACAACTCATTATCTTTGTAAGATGTCACACATGCGGTAGAACACATTATCTTTGTGAGATATCACACAAATGAGGTACAACTCATTATCGTTGTGAGATATCACACATGCGGTACAACTCATTATCCTTGCGAGATATCACACATGCGGTACAACTCATTATCTTTGTGAGATATCACACATGCGGTTCAACTCATTATCTTTGTGAGATATCAAACATGCGGTACAACTCAGTATCTTTGTGAGATATCACTCATGCGGTACAACTCATTATCTTTGTGAGATATCACACACGCGGTACAACTCAGTATCTTTGTGAGATAAGACACAGATGCAGTGCAACTAATTATCTTTGTGAGATATCTCGGTACAACTCATTATCTTTGTGAGATATCACACATGTGGTACAACACATTATCTTTGTGAGATATCACACATGTGGTACAACTCATTATCTTTGTGAGATATCACACATGAGGTACAACTCATTATCTTTGTGAGATATCACACATGAGGTACAACACATTATCTTTGTGAGATATCACACATGTGGTACAACTCATTATCTTTGAGAGATATCATACATGTGGTACAACTCATTATGTTTGAGAGATATCATACATGTGGTACAACTCATTATCTTTGTGAGATATCACACATGAGGTACAACTCATTATCCTTGTGAGATATCACACAAATGAGGTACAACTCATTATCTTTGTGAGATATCACACATGCGGTACAACTCAGTATCTTTGTGAGATAACACACACACCTGCGGTGCAACTAATTATCTTTGTGAGATATCACGGTACAACTCATTATCTTTGTGAGATATCGCCCATGTGGTACAGCACATTATCTTTGTGAGATATCACACATGTGGAACAACTCATTATCTTTGTGAGATATCACACATGAGGTACAACTATTATCTTTGTGAGATATCACACATGAGGTACAACACATTATCTTTGTGAGATATCACACATGTGGTACAACTTATTATCTTTGAGCGATATCATACATGTGGTGCAACTCATTATCTTTGAGAGATATCATATATGTGGTACAACTCATTATCTTTGTGAGATATCACACATGAGGTACAACACATTATCTTTGTGAGATATCACACATGAGGTACAACTCATTATCTTTGTGAGATATCATACATGTGGTACAACTCATTTTCTTTGAGAGATATCATACATGTGGTACAACTCATTATCTTTGTGAGATATCACACATGCGCTACAACTCATTATCGTTGTGAGATATCACACACATGTGGTAACACTCATCTTTGTGAGATATCACACATGTGGTACAACACATTATCTTTGTGAGATATCACACATGTAGTACAACTCATTATCTTTGTGAGATATCACACATAAGGTACAACTCATTATCTTTGTGAGATATCACACATGTGGTACAACTCATTATCTTAGTGAGATATCACACATGTGGTACATCTCATTATCTTAGTGAGATATCACACATGCGGTACAACTCATTATCTTTGTGAAATATCACACACATGAAGTACAACTCATTATCTTTGTGAGATATCACACATGTGGTACAACTCATTATCTTTGTGAGATATCACACATATGGTACAACTCATTATCTTTGTGAGATATCACACATGTGGTACAACTCATTTTCTTTGTGAGATATCACACATGCGGTTCAACTAATTATCTTTGTGAGATATCACACATGTGGTACAACTCATTATCTTTGTGAGATATCACAATGTATTAACACTCATTATCTTTGTGAGATATCACACTTGCGGTAACCTCATTATCTTAGTGAGATATCACACACATGTGGTAACACTCATTATATTTGTTAGATATCACACATGTGGTCACCTCATTATCTTAGTGAGATATCACACACAGGTGGTAACACTCATTATCTTTGTGACATATCACACATGCGGTAACCTCATTATCTTAGTGAGATATCACACACATGTGGTAACACTCAGTATCTTTGTGAGATATCACACACATGTGGTAACACTCATTATCTTAGTGAGATATCACACACATGTGGTAACACTCATTATCTTTGTGAGATATCACACATGTGGTAACACTAATTATCTTTGTGAGATATCACACACATGTGGTAACACTCATTATCTTTGTGAGATATCACACACATGTGGTAACACTCATTATCTTAGTGAGATATCACACACATGTGGTAACACTCATTATCTTTGTGAGATATCACACATGTGGTAACACTTATTATCTTTGTGAGATATCACACACATGAGGTACATCTCATTATCTTTGTGAGATATCACACACATGAGGTACATCTCATTATCTTTGTGAGATATCACACACATGTGGTAACACTCATTATCTTTGTGAGTTATCACACATGTGGTAACCTCATTATCTTAGTGAGATATCACACACATGTGGTACAACTCATTATCTTAGTGAGATATCACACACATGCGCTACAACTCATTATCTTTGTGAGATATCACACTTGAGGTACAACTCATTATCTTTGTGAGATATCACACATGAGGTACAACACATTATCTTTGTGAGATATCACACATATGGTACAACTCATTATCTTTGAGAGATATCATACATGTGGTACAACTCATTATCTTTGAGAGATATCATACATGTGGTACAACTCATTATCTTTGTGAGATATCACACATGAGGTACAACTCATTATCCTTGTGAGATATCACACACATGAGGTACAACTCATTATCTTTGTGAGATATCACACATGCGGTACAACTCATTATCTTTGTGAGATATCACACATGCGGTACAACTCAGTATCTTTGTGAGATAACACACACATGAGGTACAACTCATTATCTTTGTGAGATATCACACATATGGTACAACTCATTATCTTTGAGAGATATCATACATGTGGTGCAACTCATTATCTTTGTGAGATATCGTACATGTGGTACAACTCATTATCTTTGAGAGATATCATACATGTGGTGCAACTCATTATCTTTGTGAGATATCACACATGTGGTACAACTCATTATCTTTGAGAGATATCATACATGTGGTGCAACTCATTATCTTTGAGAGATATCATACATGTGGTACAACTCATTATCTTTGTGAGATATCACACATGAGGTACAAGACATTATCTTTGTGAGATATCACACATGTGGTACAACTCATTATCTTTGAGAGATATCATACATGTGGTACAACTCATTATCTTTGTGAGATATATCACATGTGGTAGAACTCATTATCTTTGTGAGATATCACACATGTGGTACAACTCATTATCTTTGTGAGATATCACACATGAGGTACAACTCATTATCTTTGTGAGATATCACACATGAGGTACAACTCATTATCTTTGAGAGATATCATACATGTGATACAACTCATTATCTTTGTGAGATATCACACATGAGGTACAACTCATTATCTTTGTGAGATATCACACATGTGGTACAACTCATTATCTTAGTGAGATATCACACATGTGGTACAACTCATTATCTTTGTGAGATATCACACATGTGGTACAACTCATTATCTTTGTGAGATATCACACACATGAAGTACATCTCAATATCTATGTGAGATATCACACACATGTGGTACCACTAATTATATTTGTGAGATATCACACACATGTGGTACCACTAATTATCTTTGTGTGATATCACACATATGTGGTACATCTCATTATCTTTGTAAGATGTCACACACATGTGGTACCACTAATTATCTTTGAGATATCACACACATGTGGTACCACTAATTATCTTTGGAGATATCACACACATGTGGTACCACTAATTATCTTTGTTTGATATCACACACATGTGGTACCACTAATTATCTTTGTGAGATATCACACACATGTGTAACCACTAATTATCTTTGGAGATATCACACACATGTGGTACCACTAATTATCTTTGTGAGATATCACACACATGTGGTACCAGTAATTATCTTTGTGAAATATCACACACATGTGGTACAATCATTATCTTTGTGAGATATCACACACATGTGGTACCACTAATTATCTTTGTGAGATATCACACACATGAGGTACAACTCATTATCTTTGTGAGATATCACACATGCGGTACAACTCATTATCTTTGTGAGATATCACACACATGCGGTACCACTAACTATGTTTGTGAGATATCACACACATGTGGTAAAACTAATTATCTCTGTGAGATATCACATATGTGGTACAATGAATTTATTTGTGAGATATCACATACATGTGGTACAACGAATTACCTTTGTGAGATAATCATTATGTGGTACAACGAATTATCTTTGTTATATCACATACATGTGGTACAACGAATTATCTTTGTGCGATATCACATATGTGGTACAACGAATTATCTTTGTGAGATATCACATACATGTGGTACAACAAATTATCTTTGTGAGATATTACATATGTGGTACAACGAATTATCTTTGTTATATCACACACATGTGGTACATCGAATTATCTTCGTGACATCACATATGTGAAAAACCTGCTTATCTTAGTGGACTTATCACACTTGTTTATCTTCGGAATAGTCCAGGGCTCCACAGAGGGTGTTTATCTTGGGAGCAGTCCAGGGCTACACAGAGCTTGTTTATCATGGGAGCAATCCAGGGCTCCACAGAGCGTGTTTATCATTGCAGCAGTCCAGGGCTCCACAGAGCGTGTTTATCATGGGAGCAGTCCAGGGCTCCACAGAGCGTGTTTATCATGGGAGCAGTCCTGGTCTCCATAGAGCTTGTTTATAATGGGAGCATTCCAGGGCTTCACAGAGCGTGTTCATCTTTGGAGCAGTCCAGGGCACCAAAGAACGTGTTTATCTTGGGAGCAGTCCAGGGCTCCACAGAGGGTGTTTATATTGGGAGCAGTCCAGGGCTCCACAGAGCGTGTTTATATTGTGAGCAGTCCAGAGCTCCACAGAGGGTGTTTATCATGGGATCATCCAGGGCTCCACAGAGCGTTTTATATTGTGAGCAGTCCAGAGCTCCACAGAGGGTGTTTATCATGGTATCAGTCCAGGGCTCCACAGAGCGTGTTTATATTGGGAGCAGTCCAGGGCTGCACAGAGCGTGTTTATCATGGGAGCAGTCCAGAGCTCCACAGAGTGTGTTTATATTGGGATCAGTCCAGGGCTCCACAGAGCGCGTTTATCATGGGAGCAGTCCAGGGCTACACAGAGGGTGTTTATATTGTGAGCAGTCCAGGGCTCCACAGAGTGTGTTTATATTGTGAGCAGTCCAGGGCACCTTAGATCGTGTTTATATTGTGAGCAGTCCAGGGCTCCAGAGAGCGTGTTTATATTGTGAGCAGTCCAGGGCTGCACAGAGCGTGTTTATATTGTGAGCAGACGAGGGCTCCACAGAGCGTGTTTATATTGTGAGCAGTCCAGAGCACCACAGAGCGTTTTTATATTGTGAGCAGACCAGGGCTACTAAGAGCGTGTTTATATTGGGAGCAGTCCAGGGCTCCACAGAGGGTGTTTATCATGGGATCAGTCCAGGGCTCCACAGAGCGTGTTTATATTGGGAGCAGTCCAGGGCTGCACAGAGCGTGTTTATCATGGGAGCAGTCCAGAGCTCCACAGAGCGTGTTTAAATTGGGAGCAGTCCAGGGCTCCACAGAGCGTGTTTATCATGGTAGCAGTCCAGGACCCCACAGAGCGTGTTTATATTGGGAGCAGTCCAGGGCTCCACAGAGCGTGTTTATCATGGCAGCATTCCAGGGCTGCACAGAGCGTGTTTATATTGGGAGCAGTCCAGGGCTGCACAGAGCGTGTTTATATTGAGAGCAGTCCAGGTCTCCACAGAGCGTGTTAATCATGGGAGCAGTCCAGGGCTCCACAGAGGGTGTTTATCATTGAATCAGTCCAGGGCTCCACAGAGCGTGTTTATATTGGGAGCAGTTCAGGGCTGCACAGAGCGTGTTTATCATGGGAGCAGTCCAGGGCTCCACAGAGGGTGTTTATATTGCGCGCAGTCCAGGGCTCCACAGAGCGTGTTTATATTGGGAGCAGTCCAGGGCTCCACAGAGGGTGTTTATATTGGGAGCAGTCCAGGGCTCCACAGAGCGTGTTTATATTGTGAGCAGTCCAGAGCTCCACAGAGGGTGTTTATCATGGGATCATCCAGGGCTCCACAGAGCGTTTTATATTGTGAGCAGTCCAGAGCTCCACAGAGGGTGTTTATCATGGTATCAGTCCAGGGCTCCACAGAGCGTGTTTATATTGGGAGCAGTCCAGGGCTGCACAGAGCGTGTTTATCATGGGAGCAGTCCAGAGCTCCACAGAGTGTGTTTATATTGGGATCAGTCCAGGGCTCCACAGAGCGCGTTTATCATGGGAGCAGTCCAGGGCTACACAGAGGGTGTTTATATTGTGAGCAGTCCAGGGCTCCACAGAGTGTGTTTATATTGTGAGCAGTCCAGGGCACCTTAGATCGTGTTTATATTGTGAGCAGTCCAGGGCTCCAGAGAGCGTGTTTATATTGTGAGCAGTCCAGGGCTGCACAGAGCGTGTTTATATTGTGAGCAGACGAGGGCTCCACAGAGCGTGTTTATATTGTGAGCAGTCCAGAGCACCACAGAGCGTTTTTATATTGTGAGCAGACCAGGGCTACTAAGAGCGTGTTTATATTGTGAGCAGGCCAGATCTCCACAGAGAGTGTTTATATTGTGAGCAGACCAGGGCTACTCAGAGCGTGTTTATATTGTGAGCAGTCCAGGGCTCCTTAGATCGTGTTTATATTGTGAGCAGTCCAGGGCTGCAGAGAGGGTTTTTATATTGTGAGCAGTCCAGAGCTCCACAGAGGGTGTTTATATTGTGAGCAGTCCAGGGCTCCAAAGAGGGTGTTTATCTTGTGAGCAGTCCAGAGCTCCACAGAGCGTGTTTATCTTGTGAGCAGTCCAAGGATCCGCAGAGCGTGTTTATATTGTGAGCAGTCCAGAGCTCCACAGAGGGTGTTTATATTGTGAGCAGACCAGGGCTCCACAGAGCGTGTTTATCTTGGGAGCAGTCCAAGGATCCGCAGAGCGTGTTTATATTGTGACCAGACCAGGGCTCCACAGATCGTGTTTATCTTGGGAGCAGTCCATGGATTCGCAGAGCGTGTTTATATTGTGAGCAGTTCAGAGCTCCACAGAGCGTGTTTATCTTGGGAGCAGTCCACGGCACCACAGAGAGTGTTTATCTTGGGAGCAGTCCAGGGCTCCACATAACGTGTTTATATTGTGAGTAGTCCAGGGCTCCACAGAGGGTGTTTATATTGTGAGCAGACCAGGGCTCCACAGAACGTGTTTATATTGTGAGCAGACCAGGGCTCCACAGAGCGTGTTTATCTTGGAAGCAGTCCAGGGCTCCGCAGGGCGTGTTTTTGCGGTGACATCTCTATCTACAATGGATACAGGGTAGACAAAGTAAAATACAATTAGAATTTTTCACATGTTATTACATACGATATAGCTTATCTCTTCGTGATTGCTAGATATGAGTGAGTAAACAATTGATAAAATTCCAAATAGAAATATGAATTTTCAAAATACTGATTAAGATAGTAATTTAGAAAAACGATACAATGACATAAACTAATGCGCTGTCGAATAAATTTTCGAAATTCAAACCTTCATATAATATTTTGAATTGTTCTTCAGTACATGGGCACGATGGGTGATGGGTTTTCACAAACACAGAATTGTCAGTAACGTTACAAAAGCCGGACTGGGTCCATCAACACGCCTGTAGATGAGCTTCACTAACATAGGATTGTCAGTAACGATACAAAAGCCGGACTGGGTCCATCAACACGCCTGAAGATGAACTTCACTAACACAGGATTGTCAGTAACGTTACTAAAGCCGGACTGGGTCCATTAACACGCCTGAAGATAAGCTTCACTAACACAGGATTGTTCGTAACGTTACAAAAGCCGGACTGGATCCATCAACACGCTTGTAGATAAGCTTCACTAGCACAGGATTGTTCGTAACGTTACAAAAGCCGGACTGGGTCCATCAACACGCCTGAAGATGAACTTCACTAACACAGGATTATCAGTAACGTTACAAAAGCCGGACTGGGTCCATCAACACGGCTGAAGATAAGCTTCACTAACACAGGATTGTTCGTAACGTTACAAAAGCCGGACTGGGTCCATCAACACGCCTGTAGATAAGCTTCACTAACACAGGATTGTTCGTAAGGTTACAAAAGCCGGACTGGGTCCATCAACACGCCTGTAGATAAGCTTCGCTAACACAGGATTGTTCGTAACGTTACAAAAGCCGAACTGGGTCCATTAACACGCCTGTAAATGAGCTTCACAAACACAGGATTGTCAGTAACGTTACAAAAGCCGGACTGGGTCCATCAACACGCCTGTAGATGAGCTTCACTAACACAGGATTGTCAGTAACGTTACAAAAGCCGGACTGGGTCCATTAACACGCCTGTAGATGAGCTTCACTAACACAGGATTGTCAGTAACGTTACAAATGCCGGACTGGGTCCATCAACACGCCTGTAAATGAGCTTCACTAACACAGGATTGTTCGTAACGTTACAAAAGCCGGACTGGGTCCATCAACACGCCTGTAGATGAGCTTCACTAACACAGGATCGTCAGTAACGTTACAAAAGCCGGACTGGTCCATCAACACGCCTGTAGATGAGCTTCACTAACACAGGATTATCAGTAACGTTACAAAAGCCGGACTGGGTCCATCAACACGCCTGAAGATGAGCTTCACTAACACAGGATTGTCAGTAACGTTACAAAAGCCGGACTCGGTCCATCAACACGCCTGAAGATGAGCTTCACTAATACAGGATTGTTCATAACGTGACTGAAGCTGACTGGGTCCAGCAACACGCCTGAAGATGAGCTTCACTAACCCAGGATTGTCAGTAACGTTACTAAAGCCGGAATCGGTCCATCAACACGCCTGAAGATGAACTTCACTAATACAGGATTGTTCATAACGTGACTAAAGCTGGACTGGGTCCATCAACACGCCCGAAAATGAGCTTCACTAACACAGGATTGTGCATAACGTGACTAAAGCTGGACTGGGTCCATCAACACGCCTGAAGATCAGCTTCACTAACACAGGATTGTTCATAACGTGACTAAAGCTGGTCTGGGTCCGTCAACACGCCTTAAGATGAGCTTCACTAACACAGGATTGTTCATAACGTGACTAAAGCTGGACTGGGTCCATCAACACGCCTCAAAATGAGCTTCACTAACACAGGATTGTTCGTAACGTTACAAAAGCCGGACTGGGTCCATCAACACGCCTGTAGATATGCTTCACTAACACAGGATTGTTCGTAACGTTGCAAAACCTGGACTGGGTCCATCAACACGCCTGAAGATGAGCTACACTAACACAGGATTGTTCATAACGTGACTAAAGCTGGACTGGGTCCGTCAACACGCCTGAAGATGAGCTTCACTAACACAGGATTGTTCATAACGTGACTAAAGCTGGACTGGGTCCATCAACACGCCTCAAAATGAGCTACACTAACACAGGATTGTTCATAACGTGACTAAAGCTGGACTGGGTCCATCAACACGCCTCAAAATGAGCTTCACTAACACAGGATTGTTCGTAACGTTACAAAAGCTGGACTGGGTCCATCAACACGCCTGAAGATGAGCTTCACTAACACAGGATTGTTCATAACCTGAGAAAAGCTGGACTGGGTCCATCAACACACCTGAAGATGAGCTTTACTAACACAGGATTGTTCATAATGTTACTAAACTGGACTGGGTCCAACAAGACGCCTAAAGATGAGCTTCACAAAGAATTGTTCATAACGTTACTAAAGCCGGACTGGGTTCATCAACACGCCTGAAGATGAGCTTCACTAACACAGGATTGTCAGTAAAGTTACTAAAGCCGGACTGGATCCATCAACACGCCTGAAGATGAGCTTCACTAACACAGGTTTGTCAGTAAGGTTACAAAAGGCGGACTGGGTCCATCAACACGCTGAAGATGAGCTTCACCAACACAGGATTGTCAGTAACGTTCCTAAAGCCGGACTGGTCCATCAACACGCCTGTAGATGAGCTTCACTAACACAGGATTGTCAGTAACGTTACTAAAGCCGGACTGGTCCATCAACACGCCTGAAGATGAGCTTCACTAACACAGGATTGTCAGTAACGTTCCTAAAGCCGGACTGGTCCATCAACACGCCTGAAGATGAGCTTCACTAACACAGGATTGTCAGTAACGTTCCTAAAGCCGGACTGGTCCATCAACACGCCTGAAGATGAGCTTCACTAACACAGGATTGTCAGTAACGTTACTAAAGCCGGACTCGTTCCATCAACACGCCTGAAGATGAGCTTCACTAATACAAGATTGTTCATAACGTGACTAAAGCTGGACTGGGTCCATCAACACGCCCAAAGATGAGCTTCACTAACCCAGGATTGTTCATAACGTCAGTAAAGCTGGACTGGGTCCATCAACACACCTGAAGATGAGCTTCACTAACCCAGGATTGTTCATAACGTGACTAAAGCTGGACTGGGTCCATCAACACGCCTGAAAATGAGCCTCACTAACACAGGATTGTCAGTAACGTTACTAAAGCTGGACTGGGTCCATCAACACGCCTGAAGATGAGCTTCACTAACACAGGATTGTTCATAACGTTACTAAAGCTGGACTGGGTCCATCAACACGCCTGAAGATGAGCTTCACTAACACAGGATTGTTCTTAACGTGACTAAAGCTGGACTGGGTCCATCAACACGCCTGAGGATGAGCTTCACTAACCCAGGATTGTCAGTAACGTTACTAAAGCCGGTCTCGGTCCATCAACACGCCTGAAGATGAGCTTCACTAACACAGGATTGTCAGTAACGTTACTAAAGTGGACTGGGTCCATCAACATGCCTGAAGATGAGCTTCACTAACCCAGGATTGTCAGTAACGTTACTAAAGCCTGACTCGGTCCATCAACACGCCTGAAGATGAGCTTCACTAACACAGGATTGTCAGTAACGTTACTAAAGCCGGACTCGGTCCATCAACACGCCTGAAGATGAGCTTCACTAACACAGGATTGTCAGTAACGTTACTAAAGCTGGACTGGGTCCATCAACATGCCTGAAGATGAGCTTCACTAACCCAGGTTTGTCAGTAACGTTACTAAAGCCGGACTCGGTCCATCAACACGCCTGAAGATGAGCTTCACTAACCCAGGTTTGTCAGTAACGTTACTAAAGCCGGACTCGGTCCATCAACACGCCTGAAGATGAGCTTCACTAACACAGGATTGTCAGTAACGTTACTAAAGCTGGACTGGGTCCATCAACATGCCTGAAGATGAGCTTCACTAACCCAGGTTTGTCAGTAACGTTACTAAAGCCGGACTCGGTCCATCAACACGCCTGATGATGAGCTTTACTAACATTGGATTGTTCATAACGTGAGTAAAGCTGCACTAGGTCCATCAACACGCCTGAAGATCTGCTTCACTAACACAGGTTTGTCAATAAGGTTACTAAAGGCGGACTGGGTCCATCAACACGCCTGAAGATGAGTTTCACTAACACAGGATTGTCAGTAACGTTACTAAAGCCGGACTGGGTACATCAACACGCCTGGAGATGAGCTTCAGTAATACAGGATTGTCAGTAACGCTATAAAAGCCCGATCCGTTCCATCAACACTCGCGAAGATAGGACCTCTTTAACACAGGATTATTAGTAACCTTAACTAAATCAGGACTGGGACATCAAGACTCCGAGAGATATGTTTCACTTGCCCAGGCCTGTCATTAAGATTGGTTAAAGCAGTACTGGAACAACAACGTGCCGGGAGATATATTTTATTTGCCCAGGCCTGTCATTAAGATTGGTTAAACCAGAACCTGTACAACAACACACCGGGAGATGTGTTTCACTTGTCCAGGACTGTCATTAAGATTGGTTAAAGCAGGATTGGTACACCAACACACTGGGAGATGTGTTTCACTTGTACTGGCCTGTCATTAAGATTGGTTAAGTCAGGACTGGTACATCAACACGCCGGGAGATATGTTTCACTTGTACTGGCCTGTATTTAAGATTGGTTAAAGCAGGACTGGTACATCAACACGCCGGGAGATATGTTTCACTTGTCCAGGACTGTAATTAAGATTGGTTAAAGCAGGACTGGTACATCAACACGCCGGGAGATATGTTTCACTTGTCCAGCACTGTCATTAAGATTGGTTAAAGCAGGACTGGTACATCAACACGCCGGGAGATGTGTTTCACCTGCCCAGTCCTGACATTAAGATTGGTTAAAGCAGGACTGGTACATAAACACGCCGGGAGATATGTTTCACTTGTACTGGCCTGTCATTAAGATTGGTTAAAGCAGGACTGGTACATCAACACGCCGGGAGATATGTTTCACTTGCCCAGTCCTGACATTAAGATTGGTTAAAGCATGACTGGTACATCAACACGCCGAGAGATATGTTTCACTTGCCCAGTCCTGACATTAATATTGGTTAAAGCATGACTGGTACATCAACACGCCGGGAGATATGTTTCACTTGCCCAGTCCTGACATTAAGATTGGATAAAGCATGACTGGTACATCAACACGCCGGGAGATATGTTTCACTTGCCCAGTCCTGACATTAAGTTTGGTTAAAGCAGGACTGGTACATCAACACGCCGGGAGATGTGTTTCACCTGCCCAGTCCTGACATTAAGATTGGTTAAAGCAGGACTGGTACATAAACACGCCGGGAGATATGTTTCACTTGTACTGGCCTGTCATTAAGATTGGTTAAAGCAGGACTGGTACATCAACACGCCGGGAGATATGTTTCACTTGCCCAGTCCTGACATTAAGATTGGATAAAGCATGGCTGGTACATCAACACGCCGGGAGATATGTTTCTCTTGTCCAGGCCTGACATTAAGATTGGTTAAAGCATGACTGGTACATCAAAACGCTGGGAGGTATGTTTCTCTTGTCCAGGCCTGTCATTAAGTTTGGTTAAAGCATGATTGGTACAACAACACGCTGGGAGATATGTTTCACTTGCCCAGACCTGTCATTAGAGTCGGTTAAAGCAGGACTGGTACATCAATACGCTGGGAGATATGTTTCACTTACACAGGACTGTCATTAAGATTGGTTAAAGCAGGACTGGTACAACAACGTGCCGGGAGATATGTTTTATTTGCCCAGGCCTGTCATTAAGATTGGTTAAAGCAGGACTTGTACAACAACACACCGGGAGATGTGTTTCACTTGTCCAGGACTGTCATTAAGTTTGGTTAAAGCAGGACTTGTACAACAACACACCGGGAGATATGTTTCACTTGTCCAGGACTGTCATTAAGATTGGTTAAAGCAGGACTTGTACAACAACACACCGGGAGGTATGTTTCACTTACACAGGACTGTCATTAAGATTGGTTAAAGCAGGACTGGTACAACAACGTGGCGGGAGATATGTTTTATTTGCCCAGGCCTGTCATTAAGATTGGTTAAAGCAGGACTTGTACAACAACACACCGGGAGATGTGTTTCACTTGTCCAGGACTGTCATTAAGATTGGTTAAAGCAGGACTGGTACAAAAACACGGGGGTAGATGTGTTTCACTTGTTCAGGACTGTCATTAAGATTGGTTAAAGCAGGACTGGTACAACAGTAAGCTGGGAGATATGTTTCACTTACCCAGGCCTATCATTAGAGTCGGTTAAATCAGGACTGGTACATCAACACGCTGGGAGATATGTTTCACTTACCCAGGACTGTCATTAAGATTGGTTAAAGCAGGACTGGTACAACAACACGCCTGGGGATATGTTTCACCTGCCCAGGCTTATCTTTAAAATTGGTTAAATTAGGACTGGTACATCAACACGCCGGAAGATATGTTTCACTTGCCCAGCACTGTCATTAAAATTGGTTAAAGCAGTTCTGGTACATCATCACGCCGGGAGATATGTTTCGCTTACTCAGGACTGTCATAAAAATTGATTAAAGCAGGACTGGTACAACAACGTGCCGGGAGATATGTTTCACTTGCCCAGGACTGTCATTAATATTGGTTAAAGCAGGACTGGTACAAAAACACGGGGGTAGATATGTTTGACTTGTTCAGGACTGTCTTTAAGATTGGTTGAAGCAGGACTGGTACAACAACGTGCCGGGAGATATGTTTCACTTGCCCAGGACTGTCATTAATATTGGTTAAAGCAGGACTGTACAAAAACACGGGGGTATATATGTTTGACTTGTTCAGGACTGTCTTTAAGATTGGTTGTAGCAGGAGTGGTACAACAACTTGCCGGGAGATATGTTTCACTTGCCCAGGACTGTCATTAATATTGGTTAAAGCAGGACTGGTACAAAAACACGGGGGTAGATATGTTTGACTTGTCCAGGACTGTCATTAAGATTGGTTAAAGCAGGACTGGTACAACAGTAAGCTGGGAGATATGTTTCATTTGCCCAGGCCTGACATTAAAATTGGTTAAAGCAGGACTGGTACATCAATACGCCGGGAGATATGTTTCATTTGCCCAGGCCTGACATTAAAATTGGTTAAATCAGGACTGGTACATCATCACGCCGGGAGATATGTTTCACTTACACAGGACTGTCATTAAAATTGGTTAAAGCAGGACTGGTACAACAACGTGCCTGGAGATATGTTTCACTTGTCCAGGACTGTGATTAAAATTGTTTACGCTGGGAAATATGTTTTACTTGTCCAGGACTGTCATTAAGAATGGTTAAAGCAGGACTGGTACAACAACGTGCCGGGAGATATGTTTCACTTGTCCAGGACTGTGATTAAAATTGTTTACGCTGGGAAATATGTTTTACTTGTCCAGGAGTGTCATTAAGAATGGTTAAAGCAGGACTGGTACAACAATAAGCTGGGAGATATGTTTCATTTGCCCAGGCCTGTCATTAAAATTGGTTAAAGCAGGACCGTTAGAACAACAGGCTGGTAGATATGTTTCACTTGTACAGGACTCTCATTAATATTGGTTAAAGCAGGACTGTTACATCAACACGCCGGGAGATATGTTTCACTTGCCCAGGACTGTCATTAGAGTTGGTTAAAGCAGGACTGGTACATCAACACGCCGTGAGATATGTTTTACTTGCCCAGGACTGTCATTAGAGTCGGTTGAAGCACGACTGGTACATCAGCACCCCGTGAGATATGTTTCACTTGCCCAGGACTGTCATTAGAGTCGGTTAAAGCAGGACTGTTACATCAACACGCCGGGAGATATGTTTCACTTGCCGAGGACTGTCATTAGAGACGGTTAAAGCAGGACTGTTACATCAACACGCCGGGAGATATGTTTCACTTGCCCAGGTCTGTCATGAGAGTCGGTTAAAGCAGGACTGTTACATCAACACGCCGGGAGATATGTTTCACTTGCCCAGGACTGTCATTAGAGTCGGTTAAAGCAGGACTGGTTCATCAATACGCCGGGAGATATGCTTCACTTGCCCAGGACTGTCATTAGAGTCGGTTAAAGCAGGACTGGTACATCAATACGCCGGGAGATATGTTTCACTTGCCCAGGACTGTCATTAGAGTCGGTTAAAGCAGGACTGGTTCATCAATACGCCGGGAGATATGTTTCACTTGCCCAGGACTGTCATTAGAGTCGGTTAAAGCAGGACTGGTTCATCAATACGCCGGGAGATATGTTTCACTTGCCCAGGACTGTCATTAGAGTCGGTTAAAGCAGGACTGGTTCATCAATACGCCGGGAGATATGTTTCACTTGCCCAGGTCTGTCATTAGACTCGGTTAAAGCAGGACTGGTACATCAATACGCCGGGAGATATGTTTCACTTGCCCAGGACTGTCATTAGTGTCGGTTAAAGCAGGGCTGGATCATGTACACGCCGGGAGATATGTTTCACTTGCCCAGGACTGTCATTAGTGTCGGTTAAAGCAGGGCTGGATCATGTACACGCCGGGAGATATGTTTCACTTGCCCAGGACTGTCATTAGTGTCGGTTAAAGCGGGGCTGGATCATGTACACGCCGGGAGATATGTTTCACTTGCCCAGGACTGTCATTAGCGTCGGTTAAAGCGGGGCTGGATCATGTACACGCCGGGAGATATGTTTCACTTGCCCAGGACTGTCATTAGTGTCGGTTAAAGCAGGGCTGGATCATGTACACGCCGGGAGATATGTTTCACTTGCCCAGGACTGTCATTAGTGTCGGTTAAAGCAGGGCTGGATCATGTACACGCCGGGAGATATGTTTCACTTGCCCAGGACTGTCATTAGCGTCGGTTAAAGCGGGGCTGGATCATGTACACGCCGGGAGATATGTTTCACTTGCCCAGGACTGTCATTAGACTCGGTTAAAGCAGGGCTGGATCATGTACACGCCGGGAGATATGTTTCACTTGCCCAGGACTGTCATTAGACTCGGTTAAAGCAGGACTGGTACATCAATACGCCGGGAGATATGTTTCACCTGCCCAGGACTGTCATTAGTGTCGGTTAAAGCAGGGCTGGATCATGTACACGCCGGGAGATATGTTTCACTTGCCCAGGACTGTCATTAGCGTCGGTTAAAGCGGGGCTGGATCATGTACACGCCGGGAGATATATTTCACTTGCACAGGTTGTCGCGGAGTAAATGCGCGTTAACGGTGGGTATTTTGCAGCGAGATACCGTACAAAAATGTGTAGCTACACTTAAACACAGCCAGTTGGAAACTTTCAGTTGACGCTGCAATGCCCAGATTGAAGTGTGAACGAATGATTTTCCTACTTATTTCTTTTGCCACGATTGTCAGAGGCGTTCCGTTTTTACATTTGAGAAAAGGAAATGAGTATGCACGAGCAAATTTGTGTAGGAGCCGGGTTTGAGTTCATTCTGAATTTTCTAGCAAGTCGCCTGTGATGAGCTGAAAAGTTTTTGTTTAAGTGGATTGAAACAAATTTTGGAAAAAGCACTTTCATATTATGACATTTCTCCACGGCTGGAAGTTTTGTGGTGAGGATTTAAATACTAATTTTCCAGATTTTGTGTAACCATTATTTGAATCTCTACCACGATTTTGAGACATATGTTAACAGGTTGCATTGTACATAAAGATTCAGTGTTTCTATATGAAGTGCTAGTGTATGTTTAGCTTAATCATCTGATACAGTTCTATAATAATATATCCTGGAGTCCATACTTTCTAATAGGGACAGCTTGAATGTGAAGATAGTGTGATATAGTTGGTCTTCGATATCAAGCTGTTTCCGGAAATACGCGTTTTAAACCCTAAAGAAGCAAAAACGTTTAAGAAATGTCCGCGTGCGCGTGTACATTGATGTTGTTTCAAGGATACGATACGGATAGGTGCCATTACATGCAAAAGTTGCTGTAAAGATGTTGGTGTGTTAGGGTGAGGAGTTGGCTATACCAGCACGCCCAATACTAGTTACTTTTTTGTTTAAAATCAAATCAGCCTTGTGTCAGGCATACTAAATGCTAACCATTGCTACCAACAATGGCAGTGACAAGACACGTAACCTCAAAATTAAGAAAGTTAAAATCACAACAGAATAAAAACGGTTTTTCAACAACGTAATTTATTTGCAAATTGACACTTTTGAATGGACATTGAGTAATGCCAATAATTTTCAACGAAAGTAATCTGTTGATTTTCGGTAACGGAGAATGATCCAGTCT
The DNA here is from genome assembly GCA_030765065.1 of Deroplatys truncata. Taxonomy (NCBI): domain Eukaryota; kingdom Metazoa; phylum Arthropoda; class Insecta; order Mantodea; family Mantidae; genus Deroplatys; species Deroplatys truncata. The sequence continues at coordinate 332,632,119 of CM060975.1, read as the reverse complement.
TTATTGATATAAGGCGTATGTGACGTAGCGGCTATGGAAGCTTCCTCTCGCCCTCCAGCAAGTGTGTCGAAATACTTCTACAACCTTGTCCATATAAGCGGCTTTCCCGTGTTCGACTCCCGAGTCACGTTAGTGACAAAGTCTCAATACATTATACCTACAAGAACATTTTTAGTTTCATTACAGATTTCGTTGTAGGTGCAGCAAGGATAAGAGAAACCGAATAGGTAGTCGGATGTTTAAAAGCTGCCCTTGATATTCCATACTCTTTCTAAGACATTGCGAGAAACAGCTGAATAGCGACTGAACTTAAAAGATGTGAACAAAGCGTTGAAAAATTCAGACTAATAACGAATATCTCGGAAATGGCTGATACCAGAAAAAGGCCATTTAAATAAATTGTTTGTTTTAAAAGAACTAAACTATTTGTGGAGTACGTTTTTGTTTATCTCTTATGATTCAACGGTTACAGAAAATTCCTTCCGAATAAACAAGAATCCACAGGCTATTCCAAAAAATTCAACACATACAAATGCCTTTCTTGTTTTAGAGTATTTCCATGTAAGGGGTAGTTGGGGAGGGGAATTTCATCTCCACGTCGCATCAGGAAGACGCTGAACTTAAATTTAAAGTTGGTATTTATCCGTCTTTTCGTTTCTGAGTTGAGGGACAGGCAGACGCTAGCTATTTCTGGGAAGGAATTGGTCTCATCACTTATTTGCTTTCAACAGCCTGTATAGAAAAGAAATGCGTTTTCAGGAAACGCCCGAGATGTGTAAAATGTTTTGGGAAGCGTGTGTGCACAGCCGGTCATGCATCTGATTCACGAACAAGATATCTAACTGCTGTGTGGGTGTAACGGTTTGGGAGAAATGCTCTTATTTATATAGCCCCATGATACCTATCCTAGGAAATGAGATTGCTATCTCTCACGAGTGAGTATGTTCCACAAAATTCAGTTTTATAATCCATTTAATTGGACTAATTAAGATCGTGCTACAGTGTGTTTAAACTGTATTCCGTCCCTCCAAGTTTTATAACTAACATAACTCGTTACAGACATTCAAATTGTGAAAAATCATCAGTAAAAAAGAGGTATTAAAATTTATTACACCAATAGCTTCAATCAATCTTAAGCAAGACATATATACACGACGCTCGGAACTTTATAAAATTATTTTGGAGAGGAAGGGAATCTCAAAACGTGCATTTTGTGTGAAATCTTGATGAAAGTTTGAGTGGGAACTAATATTTCCTGTACCCAGTATAGCTAGGTAACAGAGAAGGTGAAATGAAGAACGGAAGGAAAGAAGTGCTTTTGGTTTAGAATGATATCGCTCCAAAAAAATTCAGCAAATTTTGCAAGAGAGCTGTCTTATATGTGTGGTGATTATTGCCATGTTTTCCTAGCGCGTTCACACCACATCGAATGTTCCTGAAAACGAACTTTAACCAGTTATACTACTACAGCGAGTCTCCTTTTGCTTCATTGTTAGTTTCAAGAGCAACTGCCCGCTATGTCCCAGGTCCTGTCTAAACGATCACTTTGCCGTGCACCATTTACTTCCTCCTACTGACATGTTGATAATAGCTGTAACTCACAACAGATTAGTACAGATAGGCAATGCTAACTCAGTAAAAGTTAGTTCAGGTAGATAGCACTAACTCATAAGATAATTCAGGTGGATAGCACTAACTCATAAGAGATAGTTCAGTTAGATAGCATCAACTCATAAGGTAGTTCAGGTAGATAGCACTAACTCATAAGATAGTTCAGGTAGATAGCACTAACTCATAAGATAGTTCAGGTAGATAGCACTAACTCATAAGAGATAGTTCAGCTAGATAGCACCAACTCATAACAGATAGTTCAGCTGGATAGCACTAACTCATAAGATGGTTCAGATGGATAGCACTAACTCATAACACATAATTCAGGTGGATAGCACTAACTCATAAGATAGTTCAGGTGGATATCAATAACGCATAACACATAGTTCAGGTGGATATCACTAACTCATAACACATAGTTCAGATGGATAGCACTAATTCATAACACAGTTCAGATGGATAGCACTAACTCATAACACATAGTTCAGATGGATAGCACTAACTCATAACACATAGTTCAGATGGATAGCACTAACGCATAACACATAGTTCAGGTGGATATCACTAACTCATAACACAGTTCAGGTGGATATCACTAACTCATAACACAGTTCAGATGGATAGTACTAACTCATAATACAGTTCAAATGGATAGCACTAACTCATAACATACAGTTCAGATGGATAGCACTAACTCATAACACATAGTTCAGATGGATATCACTAACACATAACACAGTTCAGATGGATAGCCCTAACTCATAACACATAGTTCAGGTGGATAGCACTAACTCATAAGATACTTCAGGTGGATATCACTAACTCATAACAGATAGTTCAGTGGATAGCACTAACTCATAAGAGATAGTTCAGATGTATAGCCATAGCTCATAAGAGATAATTCAGCTAGGTAACACTAACTCATAAGAGATAGTTCAGGTGGATAGCACTAAATCGTAATAGGTATTTCAGGTCGATAGCACTAACTCGTAACAGATAGTTCAGGTGGATAGCATTCAGGTGGATAGCATTCAGGTGGATAGCACTAACGCATAAGAGATAGTTCAGATGTTATCCCTAACTCATAAAGGTGAGTCCACACTGTTCAACATATCAACAGTTAACATTCAACAATTAACAAAATGTTTCATTCAACGTGTTAAATGCCTTCAACATGTTATAACTGTGAACCTTTAACATTCCAACCACACCAGTTGACTTGTTGGGACAACAAAATCTCTCAACTAAAAGCAAAATGGACTCCAGTGATGAGGATTTGACCATTGTTATTTGTATCTGTGCTTGATTTCTAATAAAAAGAAAAGTAGAAGGTGATGAGGCTCTATTTTGTTAATTGGCACAGGAGTGAAGATATTTTTAATGAGTTTAAAATTCGGAGCAGGTTTGACTTCAATTTCTTGAGAACAATCAAAGTGTCTTCAACTTAGCTTTGACCAAGGTTTCTAACCTATAATTCACAAAAAGAAATACATTTGAGAGCAGCCGTTCCAGCTGTCAGACTTGAGCCGTATTTTGCAATTCTCTAACAAAGTGAAGCTATTTTTCTTTTCTGATATTACCTCTGGAACAACAATAAACTGTACATAGTTTGGTGTAATTGTCCATCCTTTTTATTACATATATTACAATGTTCCATAATGATAGGCTCAACAAAGATTTTATTAATGAAAGTGTCTTTTCTTTCGTCCATTCCATAACCTCATATGAAGCAAACCAAATCAATGATACGAGCACAGAATGAGTCAACACGGAACTACCGAACACAATAGCTTGAAGGAATCAGAAGTACACCATTGCCATGGTTACAGTCTGGAAACTTCTGAAGTTCACCCAATCACATACACAGAGAGCAAATTGACTTAACAAGTTTTCCATTAAAAGCGGAAAACACCCAACATGTTAAAAGTGTCAAGCACAACTCTTTTGGTTAACATGTTAAGTCAATTCTGATATCGAAATTTGGCCAACATGCAAACTGTTAACATGTTGCACTTGACAAGTTTTGTTAAATGTTAACCAGTGTGGACAGGGCTTAAGAGATAGTTCAGCTAGATAACACTACCTCATAAGAGCTAGTTAAGGTAGAAAGCACTAAATCACAAGAGAGCACTAACTCATAAGAGATAGATCAGGTGAATAGCACTAACTCATAAGAGATATTTCAGGTGAATAGCACTAACTTATAAGATAGTTAAGGCGGATATCACTAACTCGTAACAGATAGTTCAGGTGGTTAGCACTAACTCATAAAAGATAATTCATGTGGATAGCACTAACTCATAAGGGATAATTCACATGTATAGCCCTAACTCATAAGAAATAGTTCAGCTGGATAACACTAACTCATAAGAGATAGTTCAGGTGGATAGCACTAACTCATAAGAGATAGTTCAGGTGGATAGTACTAACTCATAAGAGATAGTTCAAGTGGAGAGCACTAACTCATAAGAGATAGTTCAGGTGGAGAGCACTAACTCATAAGAGATATTTCAGGTGGAGAGCACTAACACATAAGAGATAGTTCAGGTGGAGAGCACTAACTCATAAGAGATAGTTTAGCTAGATAATGCTAATTGATAAGAGATAGTTCAGCTAGAGATTACTAACTAATAAGAGATAGTTCAGGTAGTTAGTATACGTATAAGAAATAAAAATTGAATTGTGTTTTATTTATGGACGCTCTTTAACTGCTGTGGTCCTTAGCCTCCCATTCTATGTTGTGAGTGAAAGACCGGTAATTTTGCTCAGAGGCCTCTTTATCAGGCTTGAGCTTTTACGTGCCGTAAATCTACGACACGGGACCACCAGCTTTACTTCCCTGCCGAAGTAAGTCATGCTAGTTCGGGTAGTTGGTGCTAACTAACAAGACAGTCTTTGGATGTTGACATTATGTGGGGTAGATGCTCCTAAATGAAAAAATAGCTTCAGACATTGACAGTATATGTTGTAGATAGTCCTAACTGACAAGCAGAACTTCAGATATTGGCGGTATATGTGGTAGATAATCTTAATTGGCAAGAAAAGCTTCAGATGTTGACACTATATGTAGCAGATGGCCCTAACTGGCAAAAAACAACCCTAGATGTTGACAGTATATGTGGTAGATGGTCCTAACTGATAAGAAAATCTTCAGACGTTGACTGTATATACGGTAGCTAGTGCTGACTGAAAAGAAAAACTTCAGATGTTGACAGTATATGTGGTAGATAGTGCTAATTGACAAGAACAGCTTCAGATATTGACAGTATATGTGGTAGATAGTGCTAATTGACAAGAAAAACTTCAGATATTGACAGTATATGTGGTAGATAGTGCTAATTGACAAGAAAAACTTCAGATATTGACAGTATATATGGTAGATAGTGCTAATTGACAAGAAAAACTTCAGATATTGACAGTATATGTGGTAGATAGTGCTAATTGACAAGAACAGCTTCAGATATTGACAGTATATGTGGTAGATAGTGCTAATTGACAAGAAAAACTTCAGATATTGACAGTATATGTGGTAGATAGTGCTAATTGACAAGAAAAACTTCAGATATTGACAGTATATGTGGTAGATAGTGCTAATTGACAAGAACAGCTTCAGATATTGACGGTATATATGGTGTATAGTGCTCACTAACAAGAAAAACTTCTGATGTTGACAGTATATATCAGGTAGATAGTGCTAACTGACAAGAAAAACTTCAGATGTTGACAGTATATATCAGGTAGATAACGGTAGCCGACAAGAAAAACTTCAGATATTGACAGTATATATCAGGTAAATAGTGGTAACTCACAAGTAAACTTCAGATGTTGACAGTATATATCAGGTAGATAGTGGTAACTCACAAGAAAACTTCAGACGTTGACATATACCAGGTAGATAGTGGTAACTGACAAGAAAAACTTCAGATTTTGACAATATATATCAGGTAGATAGTGGTAACTGACAAGAAAACTTCAGATGTTGACAGTATATATCAGGTAGATAGTGGTAACTGACAAGAAAAACTTCAGATGTTGACAGTATATATCAGGTAGATAGTGGTAACTGACAAGAAAACTTCAGATGTTGACAGTATATATCAGGTAGATAGTGGTAACTAACAAGAAAAACTTCAGATGTTGACAATATATATATATATATATCAGGTAGATAGTGGTAACTGACAAGAAAAACTTCAGATGTTGACAGTATATATCTGGTAGATAACGGTAGCCGACAAGAAAAACTTCAGATGTTGACAGTATATATCAGGTAAATAGTGGTAACTCACAAGTAAACTTCAGATGTTGACAGTATATATCAGGTAGATAGTGGTAACTCACAAGAAAACTTCAGATGTTGACATATATCAGGTAGATAGTGGTAACTGAGAAGAAAAACTTCAGATGTTGACATATATCAGGTAGATAAGGGTAGCCGACAAGAAAAACTTCAGATGTTGACAGTATATATCAGGTAGATAACGGTAGCCGACAAGAAAAACTTCAGATGTTGACAGTATATATCAGGTAGATAGTGGTAACTGACAAGAAAACTTCAGATGTTCACCTATATATCAGGTAAATAGTGATAACTCACAAGTAAACTTCAGATGTTGACATATATCAGGTAGATAGTGGTAACTGACAAGAAAAACTTCAGATGTTGACATATATATCAGGTAAATAGTGGTAACTCACAAGTAAACTTCAGATGTTGACAGTATATATCAGGTAGATAACGGTAGCCGACAAGAAAAACTTCAGATGTTGACATATATATCAGGTAGATAGTGGTAACTGACAAGAAAAACTTCAGATGTTGACATATATATCAGGTAGATAGAGAAAACTGACAAGAAAAGCTTCAGATGTTGACATATATCAGGTAGATAGTGGTAATTGACCAGAAAAAACTTCAGATGTTGACAGTATATATAAAGTAGATAGTGGTAATTGACAAGAAAACTTCAGATATTGACACATATATCAAGTAAATAGAGATAACTGACAAGAATAGCTTCAGAAGTTGACATATATATATCAAGTAGATAAAATAAGTGACAAGAAAAACTTCAGTTGTTGACTGTATATATCAAGTAGATAGAGATAACTGACAAGAAAAACTTCAGTTGTTGACAATATATATCAAGTAGATAGAGATAACTGACAAGCAATACTTCAGATGTTAACAGTATATATCAAGTAGATAGAGATAACTGACAAGAAAAGCTTCAGAAGTTGAGAGTATGTATCAGGTAGATAGAGATAACTGACAAGAAAAGCTTCAAAAGTTGAGAGTGTATATCGGGTAGATAGAGCTAACTGACAAGAAAAGCTTCAGATGTTGACAGTATATATCAAGTAGATAGAGATAACTGACAAGAAAAACTTCAGATGTTGACAGTATATATCAAGTAGATAGAGATAACTGACAAGAAAAGCTTCAGATGTTGACAGTATATATCAAGTAGATAGAGATAACTGACAAGAAAAACTTCAGATGTTGACATATATATTAGGTAGATAGTGTTAGCTGACAAGAAAAACTTCAGATGTTGACAGTATATATCAAGTAGATAGAGATAACTGACAAGAAAAGCTTCAGAACTTGACATTATATATCAAGTAGATAGAGATAACTGACAAGAAAAACTTCAGATGTTGACATATATATTAGGTAGATAGTGTTAGCTGACAAGAAAAACTTCAGATGTTGACAGTATATATCAAGTAGATAGAGATAACTGATAAGAAAAACTTCAGATGTTGACAGTATATATCAAGTAGATAGATAACTGACAAGAAAAATTTCAGATGCTCTCAGTATATATCAGGTAGATAGAGATAACTGACAAGAAAAACTTCAGATGTTGACAATATATATCAAGTAGATAGTGGTAACTGACAAGAAAAGCTTCAGATGTTGACAGTATATATGGTAGATTTTGCTAACTGGCATGTGAACGCTCAGATGTTGACAGAACATGTGGTAGTGCTAACTGACAGTGGAGGTACAGATGTTTCTAATAAACGTGGCACTGGTCGTTACTCACAGGACATGTTCAGATTTTGACAGCAAATGTTTTACACGTGTGTTTCAGCTCATAAGAGACAGTTCAAATGTTGGCAATAAAACCCAACAGAATGCTTCGGAAGGGGCTGTACTCATTTCGGGCCATAATTTTGCGCCACGTACAAAATGTTGTCCATCTCTCACTCTCTCTCTCTCTCTCTCTCTCTTTCTTTCTTTGTGCCGACCATGCGGTGAAGAATGGGCCCTTCTGTGGCGGAGTCGAGGACTGTTCCCCATTCCACTCCATATTTCACTGCGACTCCGAAACTGCAAGCAAGAGACAGGATTTTTCCAGCCCACTCAGGTTCCTGTATTTTGTTGTTATAACGGCGCCGGATTATGCTTTTCTGAGTTCAGGCGATACTTAGTTTTTATCATCGCATTTCTTATGTCCACGGTAACATAATAGATAAAAGCTGGTATATGTTGTATTACCATCGCGGCTTCATATGTTCGTGCTAACATACTAGATACAAGCTGGTATATGTTCTATTATCATCACAGCTTCATACGTCCTCGGTTAAATATAGAAACAAGCGGGTACATAGTGTATTAACGCCGCGGTTTCATATATTCATGGTGATATACTAGATGCAGGCTGGTATATATCGTATTATCATCCTAGTTTAATATGTTGGTGGTGACATACTAGATACAAGTTTGTATATATTGTACTATCATCTTATTTTAACATGTTCGTAATAACATACTAGATACAAGCTGGTATATATTGTATTTGAATTTTGGTTTCATATATTCGTGATAACATACTAGATACAAGTTGGTATACACTGTATTGTCATCCTAGTTTCATATGTTGGTGGTGACATACCAGATATAACCTGGTATATATTGTACCATCATTTTATTTTAACATTTTCGTAATAAAATACTAGATACAAGCTGGTATATATTGTAGTGTCATCCTAGTTTATATGTTGGTGGTGACATACCAGATATAACCTGGTATATATTGTACCATCATCTTATTTTAACATGTTCGTAATAACATACTAGATACAAGCTGGTATATATTGTATTATCATCTTAGTTTCATATGTTCATAATAACATACCAGATATAAGCTGGTATATATTGTACTATCATCTTATTTTAACATGTTCGTAATAACATACTAGATACAAGTTGGTATATATTATATTGTCATGCTAGTTTCATATGTTGAAGGTGACATACCAGATATAAGCTGGTATATATTATACTATCATCTTATTTTCACATGTTCATATTAACATACTAGATACCAGCTGGTATATATTGTATTATCATCTTAGTTTCATATGTTCGGGATGACATACCAGATATAAGCTGGTATATATTGTACTATCATATTATTTTAACATGTTCGTAATAATATACTAGATACAAGCTGGTATATATTGTATTATCATCTTAGTTTCATATGTTCGTAATAACATATCAGATATAAGCTGGGATATATTGTACTATCATCTTATTTTAACATGTTCGTAATAACATACTAGATACAAGCTGGTATATATTGTATTATCATCTTAGTTTCATATGTTCGTGATGACATACCAGATATAAGCTGGTATATATTGTACTATCATCTTGTTTTAACATGTTCGTAATAATATATTAGATACAAGCTGGTATATATTGTATTATCATCTTAGCTTCATGTGTTCGTAATAACATACCAGATATAAGCTGGTATATTTTGTACTATCATCTTATTTTAACATGTTCGTAATAAAATACTAGATGCAAGCTGCTATATATAGTATTGTCATACTAGTTTCATATGTTCGTGATAACATACTTCATACAAGCTGGTATATATTGTATTATCATCCTAGTTTCAAATGTTTGGTAACATACAAGATATAAGCTGGTATTTATTGCACTATTATCTTATTTTCACATGTTCATAATAACATAATAGATACAAGCTGGTATATATTGTATGATCATCTTAGTTTAATATGTTCTGGTGACATACCAGATACAAGATGGCATATGTTGTATTGTCATCCCAGTTTCATATGTTCGTGATAATATAGTTCATACAAGCTGGTCTATATTGTATTATCATCCTAGTTTCATATGTTCGTGGTACCATACAAGATATAAGCTGGTATATATTGTACTATCATAATATTTTAACATGTTCGTGATATCATACTAGATACAAGCTGGTACGTATTGTATTATCTTAGTTTCATATGTTCGTGATGACATAGTAGATAAGGGCTGGAAAGCATTGTTTCCAGTATCGCAGTTTCCTATTTTCGAATTCACAGATTACATGCTCACAGTATTGCACTATCCAAACTCAAGGTAGCAAGACTGGTCACAATCTCACAGTAACAACACTATCCACAGAGTCGCAGTATCAAGACTGGTCACAATCTCACAGTACCAACACTATCCACAGAGTCGCAGTACCAAGACTGGTCACAATCTCACAGTAACAACACTATCCACAGAGTCGCAGTAGCAAGACTGGTCACAATCTCACAGTAACAACACTATCCACAGAGTCGCAGTACCAAGACTGGTCACAATCTCACAGTAACAACACTATCCACGGAGTCGCGGTACCAAGACTGGTCACAATCTCACAGTAACAACACTATCCACAGAGTCGCAGTACCAAGACTGGTCACAATCTCACAGTAACAACACTATCCACGGAGTCGGGGTACCAAGACTGGTAACAATCTCACAGTAACAACACTTGCCACGGAGTCGCGGTACCAAGACTGGTCACAAATTAATAGTAACAACACTATCCACGGGTTCGCGGTACAAAGACTGGCCATAGATTCACAGTAAGAAAACTACCCACAGAGTCGCAGTACCAAGACTGGTCACAATCTCACAGTAGCAACACTATCCACGGAGTCGCAGTACCAAGACTGGTCACACTCTCACAGTAACAACACTATCCACGGAGTCGCGGTACCAAGACTGGTCACAATCTCACAGTAAAAAAACTATCCACGGAGTCGCGGTACCAAGACCGGTCACAATCTCACAGAAACAACACTATCCACAGAGTCGCAGTACCAAGACTGGTCACAATCTAACAGTAACAACACTATACACGGAGTCGCGGTACAAAGACTGGCCATAGATTCACAGTAAGAAAACTACCCACAGAGTCGCAGTACCAAGACTGGTCACAATCTCACAGTAGCAACACTATCCACGGAGTCGCGGTAGCAAGACTGGTCACAATCTCACAGTAACAAAACTATCCACGGAGTCGGGGTACCAAGACTGGTAACAATCTCACAGTAACAACACTTGCCACGGAGTCGCGGTACCAAGACTGGTCACAAACTAATAGTAACAACACTATCCACGGGTTCGCGGTACAAGGACTGGCTATAGATTCACAGTAAGAAAACTACCCACAGAGTCGCAGTACCAAGACTGGTCACAATCTCACAGTAGCAACACTATCCACGGAGTCGCAGTACCAAGACTGGTCACAATCTCACAGTAACAACACTATCCACAGAGTCGCGGTACCAAGACTGGTCACAATCTCACAGTAAAAAAACTATCCACGGAGTCGCGGTACCAAGACTGGTCACAATCTCACAGTAACAACACTATCCACAGAGTCGCAGTACCAAGACTGATCACAATCTCACAGTAACAACACTATCCACGGAGTCGCGGTAGCACCACTGGCCACAATGTCAGACGAACAACACTTGCCACGGAGTCGCGGTAGCAAGACTGGCCACAATCTCAAAGGAACAACACTTGCCAAGGAGTCGCGGTAGCAAGACTGGCCACAATCTCAAAGGAACAACACTTGCCACGGAGTCGCGGTAGCAAGACTGGCCACAGATTCACAGTAACAACACTATCCAGGGAATCGCGGTACCAAGAGTGGCCACAGATTCACAGTAACAACACTATCCACAGACGCACACTGCAAAACTAGCCACAGACTCACAGTAACAAAACTAGCCACAGACTCACAGTAACAAAACTAGCCACAGACTCACAGTAACAAAGCTAGCCAATGATTTCTGTACCAAAACTAGCCACAGACTTACAGTAACAAAACTAGCCACAGACTCACAGTAACAAAACTAGCCACAGATTCACAGTAACAAAACTAGCCACTTATTCACAGTACAAAACTAGCCACAGACTCACAATAACAAAACTAGCTACAGATTCACAGTAATAAAACCAGCCACAGACTCACAATAACAAAACTAGCTACAGATTCACAGTAACAAAACTAGCCACGGACTCACAATAACAAAACTAGCTACAGATTCACAGTAATGAAACCAGCCACAGACTCAGTAATAAAACTAGCCACAGACACACAGTAGCAAAATTGAGCACAGAATCACAGTAACAAAACTAGCCACAGACTCACAGTAATAAAACCAGCCACACACTCAGTAATAAAACCAGCCACAGACTCACAGTAACAAAACTAGCCACAGATTCAGTAATAAAACCAGCCACAGGCTCAGTAATAAAACCAGCCACAGGCTCAGTAATAAAACCAGCCAGACTCACAGTAACAAAACTAGCCACAGACTCACAGTAACAATACTAGCCACTGATTCACAGTAACAACACTAGCCACAGACTCACAGTAACAACACTAGCGACAGACTCACAGTAACAACACTAGCCACTGATTCACAGTAACAACACTAGTCACAGACTCACAGTAACAACATTAGCCACAGACTCACAGTAACAACATTAGCCACAGACTCACAGTAACAACACTAGCCACTGATTCACAGTAACAACACTAGTCACAGACTCACAGTAACAACATTAGGCACAGACTCACAGTAACAACACTAGCCACTGAATCACAGTAACCACACTAGCCACAGACTCAGAGTAACAACACTAGCCACTGATTCGCAGTAACAACACTAGCGACAAACTCACAGTAACAACACTAACCAGTGATTCAAAGTAACAACACTAGCCGCAGACTCACAGTAACTACACTAGCCACAGACTCACAGTAACAACACTAGCCACTGATTTACAGTAACAACACTAGCCACTGAATCACAGTAACATCACTAGCCACAGACTCACAGTAACAACACTAGCCACTGATTCACAGTAACATCACTAGCCACAGAGTCACAGTACAACACTAGCCTCAGACTCACAGTAACAACACTATGCACTGATTCACAGTAACAACACTAGCCACTGATTCACAGTAACAACACTAGCCACAGACTCACAGTAACATCACTAGCCACTGATTCACAGTAACATCACTAGCCACAGACTCACAGTACAACACTAGCCACTGATTCACAGTAACATCAATAGCCACATACTCACAGTACAACACTAGCCGCTGATTCACAGTACAATACTAGCCTCAGACTCACAGTAACAACACTAGCCACTGATTCACAGTAACAACACTAGCTACTGATCCACCGTAACAACACTAGCCACTGACTCACACTAACAACACTAGCCACTGATTCACAGTAACAACACTAGCCACAGACTCACAGTAACAACACTAGTCACAGACTCACAGTAACTACACTAGCCACAGACTCACAGTAACAACACTAGCCACAGACTCACAGTAAACAATACTAGCCACTGATTCACGGTACAACACTAGCCACAGACTCACAGTACAACACTAGCCACAGAATTCACTGTAACAAAACTAGCCACAGATTCACAGTAACAACACTAGCCACAGACTCACAGTAACAACACTAGCCACTGATTTACAGTAACAACACTAGCCTCAGACTCACAGTACAACACTAGCCGCTGATTCACAGTACAACACTAGCCTCAGACTCACAGTAACAGCACTAGCCTCAGACTCACAGTACAACACTAGCCACTGATTTACAGTAACAACACTAGCCTCAGACTCACAGTACAACACTAGCCTCTGATTCACAGTAACAACACTATCCAGGGAATCGCGGTACCAAGAGTGGCCACAGATTCACAGTAACAACACTATCCACAGACTCACACTGCAAAACTAGCCACAGACTCACAGTAACAAAACTAGACACATATTCACTATAACAAAACTAGCCACAGATTCACAGTAACAAAACTAGCCACAGATTCACAGTAATAAAACTAGTCACAGAATCACAATAACAGAACTAGCTACAGATTCACAGTAACAAAACTAGCCACAGACTCACAATAATAAAACTAGGTACAGATTCACAGTAACAAAACTAGCCACAGACTCACAATAACAAAACTAGCTACAGATTCACAGTAACAAAACTAGCCACAGAATCACAATAACAAAAACTAGTTACAGATTCACAGTAAAAAAATAGCCACAGACTCTCAGTGCCAAAATTGAGCACAGACTCATAGTAACAAAACTAGCTACAGATTCACAGTACAAAACTAGCCACAGACTCACAATAACAAAACTAGCTAAAGATTCACAGTAATAAAACAAGCCACAGACTCACAATAACAAACTAGCTACAGATTCACAGTAACAAAACTAGCCACAGACTCACAATAACAAAACTAGCTACAGACTCACAATTACAAAACCAGCCACAGGCTCACAATAATAAAACCAGCCATAGACTCACAGCACCAAAATTGAGCACAGACTCATAGTAACAAAACTAGCTACAGATTCACAGTAACAAAACTAGCCACAGACTCACAATAACAAAACTAGCTACAGATTCACAGTAAAAAACCAGCCACAGACTCACAGTAACAAAATTGAGCACAGAATCACAGTAACAAAACTAGCCACAGACTCACAGTAATAAAACCAGCCACACACTCAGTAATAAAAGCAGCCACAACTCACAGTAACAAAACTAGCCACAGATTCAGTAATAAAACCAGTCACAGGCTCAGTAATAAAACCAGCCAGACTCACAGTAACAAAACTAGCCACAGAATCACAGTAACAACACTAGCCACTGATTCACAGTAACAACACTAGCCACAGACTCACAGTAACAACACTAGCGACAGACTCACAGTAACAACACTAGCCACTGATTCACAGTAACAAAACTAGCCACAGTCTCACAGCAACAACACTAGCCACAGACTCACAGTAACAACATTAGCCACTAATTCACAGTAACAACACTAGTCACAGACTCACAGTAACAACATTAGCCACAGACTCACAGTAACAACACTAGCCACTGATTCACAGTAACAACACTAGTCACAGACTCACAGTAACAACATTAGCCACAGACTCACAGTAACAACACTAGCCACTGATTCACAGTAACAACACTAGCCACAGACTCAGAGTAACAACACTAGCCACTGATTCACAGTAACAACACTAGCGACAGACTCACAGTAACAACACTAACCACTGATTCACAGTAACAACACTAGTCGCAGACTCACAGTAACTACACTAGCCACAGACTCACAGTAACAACACTAGCCACTGACTCACAGTAACAACACTAGCCACAGACTCACAGTAACAACACTAGCCACTGATTTACAGTAACAACACTAGCCACTGAATCACAGTAACATCACTAGCCACAGACTCACAGTAACAACACTAACCACTGATTCACAGTAACATCACTAGCCACAGACTCACAGTACAACACTAGCCAAAGACTCACAGTAACAACACTAGCCACTGATTCTCAGTAACAACACTAGCCACTGATTCACAGTAACAATACTAGACACAGACTCAGAGTAACAACACTAGCCACTGATTCACAGTAACAACACTAGCGACGGACTCACAGTAACAACACTAACCACTGATTCACAGTAACAACACTAGCCGCAGACACACAGTAACTACAGTAGCCACAGACTCACAGTAACAACACTAGCCACTGACTCACAGTAACAACACTAGCCACAGACTCACAGTAACAACACTAGCCACTGATTTACAGTAACAACACTAGCCACTGAATCACAGTAACATCACTAGCCACAGACTCACAGTAACAACACTAGCCACTGATTCACAGTAACATCACTAGCCACAGACTCACAGTAAAACACTAGCCACAGACTCACAGTAACAACACTAGCCACTGATTCTCAGTAACAACACTAGCCACTGATTCACAGTAACAACACTAGCCACAGACTCACAGTAACATCACTAGCCACAGACTCACAGTACAACACTAGCCACTGATTCACAGTAACATCCCTAGCCACAGACTCACAGAACAAACACTAGCCACTGATTCACAGTAACATCAATAGCCACAGACTCACAGTACAACACTAGACGCTGATTCACAGTACAACACTAGCCTCAGACGCACAGTAACAACACTAGCCACTGATTCACAGTAACAACATTTGCCACATACTCACAGTAACAACACTAGCCACATACTCACAGTAACAACACTAGCCACTGATCTACCGTAACAACACTAGCCACTGAATCACAGTAACAACACTAGCCACTGATTCACAGTAACAACACTAGCCACAGACTCACAGTAACAACACTAGCCACAGACTCACAGTAACAACACTAGCCACAGACTCACAGTAACAACACTAGCCACTGATTCACAGCAACATCACTAGCCACAGACTCACAGTACAACACTAGCCACAGACTCACTGTAACAACACTAGCCACTGATTCTCAGTAACAACACTAGCCACTGATTCACAGTAACAACACTAGCCACAGACTCACAGTAACAACACTAGCCACAGACTCACAGTACAACACTAGCCACTGATTCACAGTAACATCACTAGCCACAGACTCACAGTACAACACTAGCCACTGAGTTACAGTAACAACACTAGCCTCAGACTCACAGTACAACACTAGCCTCAGACTCACAGTAACAACACTAGCCACTGATTCACAGTAACAACACTATCCAGGGAATCCCGGTACCAAGAGTGGCCACAGATTCACAGTAACAACACTATCCACTGATTCACTGTAACAAAACTAGCCACAGATTCACAGTAACAAAACTAGCCACAGATTCACTGTAAAAAAAACTAGCCACAGACCTACAGTAACAAAACTAGCCACAGACTCACAGTAACAAAACTAGCCACAGATTCACAGTATCAAAACTTGCCACAGACTTACAGTAACAAAACTAGCCACAGACTCACAGTAACAAAACTAGCTACAGATTCACAGTAACAAAACTTGCCACAGACTTACAGTAACAAAACTAGCCACAGACTCACAGTAACAAAACTAGCCACAGATTCACTGTAACAAAACTAGCCACAGATTTACAGTAACAAAACTAGCCACAGACTCACTGCAACAAAACTAGCCAATAACTCACAGCAACAAAACTAGCCAATGATTCACAGTAACAAAACTAGTCACAGACTCACAGTAACAAAAATAGCCACAGATTCACAATAACAAAACTAGCCACTGATTCACAGTAACAAAACTAGCTACAGATTCACAGTAACAAAACTAGCCACAGACTCACAATAACAAAACTAGCTACAGATTCACAGTAACAAAACTAGCCACAGACTCGCAATAAAAGACTAGCTACAGATTCTCAGTAACAAAACTAGCCACATACTCACAATAACAAAACTAGCTACAGATTCACAGTAACAAAACTAGCCACAGACTCACAGTACCAAAATTGAGCACAGACTCATAGTAACAAAACTAGCTACAGATTCACAGTACAAAACTAGCCACAGACTCACAATAACAAAACTAGCTACAGATTCTCAGTAATAAATCCAGCCACTGACTCACAATAACAAACTAGCTACAGACTCACAGTAACAAAACTAGCCACAGACTCACAATAACAAAACTAGCTACAGACTCACAATAACAAAAGCAGCCACAGACTCACAATAATAGAACCAGCCACAGACTCACAGTACCAAAATTGAGCACAGACTCATAGTAACAAAACTAGCTACAGATTCACAGTAACAAAACTAGCCACAGACTCACAATAACAAAACTAGCTACAGATTCACAGTAATAAAACCAGCCACAGACTCAGTAATAAAACCAGCCACAGACTCACAGTAACAAAATTGAGCACAGAATCACAGTAGCAAAACTAGCCACAGACTCAGTAATAAAACCAGCCACAGACTCACAGTAACAAAACTAGCCACAGATTCAGTAATAAAACCAGCCACAGGCTCAGTAATAAAACCAGCCAGACTCACAGTAACAAAACTAGCCACATTCTCACAGTAACAACACTAGCCACTGAGTCACAGTAACAACACTAGCCACAGACTCACAGTAACAACACTAGCAACAGACTCACAGTAACAACACTAGCCACTGATTCACAGTAACAAAACTAGCCACAGACTCACAGTAACAACACTAGCCACAGACTCACAGTAACAACACTAGCCACTCATTCACAGTAACAACACTAGGCACAGAGTCACAGTAACAACACTAGCCACAGACTCACAGTAACAACACTAGCCACAGACTCACAGTAACAACACTAGCCACTGATTCACAGTAACATCACTACCACAGACTCACAGTAACAACACTGGCCACTGATTCACAGTAACATCACTAGCCACAGACTCACAGTACAACACTAGCCACTGATTCACAGTACAACACTAGCCACTGATTCACAGTAACAACACTAGCCACAGACTCACAGTAACATCACTAGCCACAGACTCACAGTAACAACACTAGCCACTGATTCACAGTAACAACACTAGTCACAGAGTCACAGTAACAACATTAGCCACAGACTCACAGTAACAACACTAGCCACAGACTCACAGTAACAACACTAGCCACAGACTCACAGTACAACACTAGCCACTGATTCACAGTAACATCACTAGCCACAGACTGACAGTACAACACTAGCCACTGATTCACAGTAACATCAATAACCACAGACTCACAGTCAACACTAGCCACTGATTCACAGTAACAACACTAGAAACAGACTCACAGTAACAACACTAGCCACAGACTCACAGTACAACACTAGCCACTGATTCACAGTAACATCACTAGCCACAGACTGACTGTACAACCCTAGCCACTGATTCACAGTAACATCAATAACCACAGACTCACAGTCAACACTAGCCACTGGTTTACAGTAACAACACTAGCCACAGACTCACAGTAACAACACTAGCCACAGACTCACAGTACAACACTAGCCACTGATTCACAGTGACATCACTAGCCACAGACTGACTGTACAACACTAGCCACTGATTCACAGTAACATCAATAACCACAGACTCACAGTCAACACTAGCCGCTGATTCACAGTACAACACTAGCCTCAGACTCACAGTAACAACACTAGCCACTGATTCACAGCAACAACACTAGCCACTGATCCACCGTAACAACACTAGCCACTGACTCACAGTAACAACACTAGCCATTGATTCACAGTAACAACACTAGCCACTGAATCACAGTAACAACACTAGCCACAGACTCACAGTAACAACACTAACCACAGACTCACAGAAACAACACTAGCCACTGATTCACAGTAACAACACTAGCCACAGACTCACAGTAACAACACTAGCCACTGATTTACAGTAACATCACTAGCCACAGACTCACAGTAACAACACCTGCCACTGATTCACAGTACAACACTAGCCACAGACTCACAGTAACAACACTAGCCACTGATTCACAGTACAACACTAGCCGCTGATTCACTGTACAACACTAGCCTCAGACTCACAGTAACAACACTAGCCACTGATTCACAGTACAACACTAGCCACTGATTCACAGTACAACACTAGATACAGACTCACAGTAACAACACTAGCCACTGATTTACAGTAACATCACTAGCCACAGACTCACAGTAACAACACTAGCCACTGATTCACAGTACAACACTAGCCGCTGATTCACTGTACAACACTAGCCTCAGACTCACAGTAACAACACTAGCCACTGATTTACAGTAACAACACTAGCCACAGACTCACAGTAACAACACTAGGCACTGATTCACAGTAACATCACTAGCCACAGACTCACAGTAACAACACTAGCCACTGATTCACAGTACAACACTAGCCGCTGGTTCACAGTACAACACTAGCCTCAGACTCACAGTAACAACACTAGCCACTGATTCACAGTAACAACACTAGCCACATACTCACAGTAACAACACTAGCCACTGATCCACCGTAACAACACTAGCCACTGACTCACAGTAACAACACTAGCCACTGATTCACAGTAACAGCACTAGCCACAGAATCACAGTAACAAAACTAGCCACTGATTCACAGTAACAACAATAGCCACAGACTCACAGTAACAACACTAGCCACTGATTCTCAGTAACAAGAATGGTGAGAGACTCACAGTAACAACCCTAGCCACAGACTCATAGAAAGAACCCTAGCCACAACCTCGCAGTAACAGGACCTACTACATGCTCGCGCAGTAACAAGACTTCATTCAAGCTCGCAGTAAAAGGACTTGCTATAAGCTCACAGTAACAGGACTTGCTACACGCTCACAATAACAGAACCTGCTCCACGCTTCCAGTATCATGTCTTGCTATAAGCTCGCAGTAACAGAACCTTCTACACACTCGCAGTATCACGTTTTGCTGCAAGCTCGCAGTAAGAGGTCCTGCTACAAGCTCGCGCAGTAACAAGATTTGTTTCAAATTCGCAGTAAAAGCACTAGCTACAGGCTCGCAGGACAAGGACCTGCTACACGCTCGCAGTATCACGTCTTGATACGATGTCGCAGTATCATGTCTTGCCATAAGTTCGCAGTAACAGGACCTGCTCCACGCTCGCAGTATCATGTCTAGCCATAAGTTCGCAGTAACAGGATCTGCTACACACTGGCAGTATCACGTCTTGATACGAGGTCGCAGTAACAGGACCTGCTCCACGCTCGCAGTATTATGTCTTGCCATAAGTTCGCAGTAACAGGACCTGCTCCACGCTCGCAGTATCATGTCTTGCCATACGTTCGCAGTAACAGGACCTGCTCCACGCTCGCAGTATCATGTCTTGCCATACGTTCGCAGTAACAGGACCTGCTACACGCTCGTAGTATCATGTCTTGATACGCGGTCGCAGTAACAGGACCTGCTCCCCGCTCGCAGTATCATGTCTTGCCATAAGTTCGCAGTAACAGGACCTGCTCCACGCTCGCAGTATCATGTCTTGCCATAAGTTCGCAGTAACAGGACCTGCTACACGCTCGCAGTATCACGTCTTGATACGAGGTCGCAGTAACAGGACTGGCCATAAGTTCGCAGTAACAGGACCTGCTACAAGCTCGCGCAGTAACAAGGCTTGATTCAAATTCGCAGTAAAGGACTTGCTACAGGCTTGCAGGAACAGGACCTGCTACACGCTCGCAGTATCACGTCTTGATACGAGGTCGCAGTAAAAGGACTTGCCATAAGTTCGCAGTCACAGGACCTGCTCCACGCTCGCAGTATCACGTCTTGATACGAGGTCGCAGTAAAAGGACTTGCTATAAGATCGCAGTCACAGGACCTGCTACACGCTCGCAGTATCACGTCTTGATACGAGGTCGCAGTAAAAGGACTTGCCATAAGTTCGCAGTCACGGACCTGCTACACGCTCGCTGTATCACGTCTTGATACGAGGTCGCAGTAAAAGGACTTGCTATAAGATCGCAGTAACAGAACCTGCTACACACTCGCAGTATTACGTCTTGCTATAACCTCGCAGTAACAGGACCTGGTAAAGCTCGCGCAGTAACAAGACTTGATTCAAATTCGCAGTAAAAGGACTTGCTACAGGCTCGCAGGAACAGGACCTGCTACACGCTCGCAGTATCACGTCTTGATACGAGGTCGCAGTAACAGGACTAGCCATAAGTTCGCAGTAACAGGACCTGCTACAAGCTCGCATTTACAGGACTTGCTACAGGCTCGCAGTAACAGGACCTGCTACACGCTCGCAGTATCACGTCTTGATACGAGGTCGCAGTAACAGGACCTGCTACAAGCTCGCAGTAACAGGACCTGCTACAAGCTCGCAGTAACAGGACTTGCTATAATCTCGCAGTAACAGGACTTGCTATAAGCTCCCAGTAACGGGACTTGCCACTCGCTCCCAGTAACAGGACCTGCTATAGGCTCGCAGTAACAAGTCTTGTTAAAAGCTCGCAGTAACAGGACATTTTTCAAGCTCGTAGTTATGGAACTTGATACTACCTTGCAGCAACAGGACTTGCTACACGCTCGCAGTAACAGGACTTGCTACTCGCTCCCAGTAACAGGACCTGCTATAGGCTCGCAGTAACAAGTCTTGTTAAAAGCTCGCAGTAACAGGACATTTTTCAAGCTCGTAGTTATGGAACTTGATACTACCTTGCAGCAACAAGACTTGCTACACGCTCGCAGAAACAGGACATGGTACAGGCTCGCCACAACAGGACCTTTTAAAGGCAGGCAGTATCAGCAGTGGCTACTGCCTCGCAGTTCCAGGACTTGCTACAGGCTGACAGTAACACTAATAGCTACTGGCTGGCAGTGAGAGGAGTGTCTGAGAACTCGCTGTAACGTCAGGTGCTACAGGCTCGCAGAAGCAGGACCTGCTTCAAGCTCGCAGTAACAAGACCTGGGATAATTGTGTTGTAACAGGATTGCCTACAAGCTCGCTGTAACGTGACTTAGAATAATCTCGCAGTAACAACACCTGCTACAAGCTCACTATAATAGGTCGTGCGAAAAGCTCGCAGTAACTGGAAATGCTACAGGTACACAATAACAGAACTGGCTACATGTTCGCTCTAACAGGACTAGATTAAAGCTTCAGTAACAAGACTGCCTACAAACTGGACTTTACTAGACTGATTACAAGCTCACCGTAACAAGACTGGTTACAAGCTCGCTGTAATAAGACTGGCTACAAGTTCGGTATAACAAGAGTGGCTTAAGTTTCAGTAGTAAGACTGGTTACAAGTTCGCTGTAACAAGACTAACTAAACAGTCACTACAACAAGACTGGCTACAAGTTCACTGTCAGAAACTGGCTACAAGCACGCTGTAACAAGAATGACTAACAGTTCACTGTAACCACACTAGGCACAAGCTTGCTGTAACACGACTGGCCACAAGTACACTGTAACGAGACTAGGTACATGCTCCCTGTAACAAGACTAGCTACAAGTTCGTTGTAACTCGATTGGCTACAAAATCCTTGTAACAAGACTGGCAACAAGTTCACTGAAACCAGACTGGCAACAAGTTCACTGAAACAAGACTGGCTACAAGTTCGTTGTAACAGGACTGGCTACAAGTTCACTGTAAATAGACTGGCAACAAGTTCACTGAAACAATACTGGCTACAAGTTCGTTGTAACAAGACTGGCTACAAGTTCACAGTAACAAGACTGGCAATAAGTTCACTGAAACAAGACCGGCTACAAGTTCGTTGTAACAAGACTGGCTACAAGTTCACTGTAAATAGACTGGCAACAAGTTCACTGAAACAATACTGGCTACAAGTTCACAGTAACAAGACTGGCAATAAGTTCACTGAAACAAGACCGGCTACGAGTTCGTTGTAACAAGACTGGATACAAGTTCAATGTAACAAGACTGGCTACAAGTTCACTGAAACAAGACTGGCTACAAGTTCAGTATAACAAGACTGGCAACAAGTTCACTGACAAAAGACTGGCAACAAGTTCACTGAAACAAGACTGGCTACAATTTCGATGTAACAAGACTGAAAACAAGTTCACAGTAACAAGACTGGCAACAAGTTCACTGAAACAAGAATGGCTACAAGATCGTTGTAACAAGACCGGCTACAAGTTCGTTGTAACAAGACTGGCAACAAGTTCACTGAAACAAGACTGGCTACAAGTTCGTTGTAACAAGACTGGATACAAGTTCACTGAAACAAGACTGGCTACAAGTTCAGTATAACAAGACTGGCAACAAGTTCACTGAAACAAGACTGGCAACAGGTTCACTGAAACAAGACTGGCTACAAGTTCGTTGTAACAAGACCGGCTACAGGTTCACTGAAACAAGACTGGCTACAAGTTCAGTATAACAAGACTGGCAACAAGTTCACTGAAACAAGACTGGCTACAAGTTCGTTGTAACAAGACTGGCAACAAGTTCACAGTAACAAGACTGGCAACAAGTTCACTGAAACAAGACTGGCTACAAGTTCGTTGTAACAAGACTGGCTACAAGTTCACTGTAACAAGACTGGCAACAAGTTCACTGAAACAAGACTGGCTACAAGTTCGTTGTAACAAGACTGGCTACAAGTTGACAGTAACAAGACTGGCAGCAAGTTCACTGAAACAAGACTGGCTACAAGTTCGTTGTAACAAGACTGGCTACAAGTTCACTGTAACAAGACTGGCTACAAGTTCACTAAAACAAGACTGGCTACAAGTTCAGTATAACAAGACTGGCAACAAGTTCACTGAAACAAGACTGGCAACAAGTTCACTGAAACAAGACTGGCTACAAGTTCGTTGTAACAAATCTGGCCACAAGTTCAGTATAACAAGACTGGCTACAAGTTCACTGTAACAATACTGGCTACAAGTGCGTTGTAAGAAGACTGGCTACAAGTTCGTTGTAACAAGACTGGATACAACTCCGTTGTAACAAGACTGGATACAAGTTCAGTATAACAAGACTGGCTACAAGTTCACTGTAACAAGACTGGCAACACGTTCACTGAAACAAGACTGGCTACAAGTTCGTTATAACAAGACTAGCTACAAGTTCGTTGTAACAAGACTGGATACAAGTTCAATATAACAAGACTAGCTACAAGTTCGTTATAACAAGACTAGCTACAAGTTCGTTGTAACAAGACTAGCTACAAGTTCGTTGTAACAAGACTGGACACAAGTTCAGTATAACAAGACTGGCTACAAGTTCACTGTAACAAGACTGGCAACAGGTTCACTGAAACAAGACTGGCTACCAGTTCGTTGTAACAAGACTGGCTACAAGTTCACTCTAACAAGACTGGCAACAAGTACACTGAAACAAGACTGGCTACAAGTTCGTTGTAGCAAGACTGGCTACAAGTTCACTGTAACAATACTGGCAACAAGTTCAGTATAACAAGACTGGCAACAAGTTCACTGAAACGAGACTGGCTACAAGTTCAGCGTAACAAGACTGGCTACAAGTTCACTGAAACAAGACTGGCTACAAGTTCGTTGTAACAAGACTGGATACAAGTTCACTGTAACAAGACTGGCTGCAAGTTCACTGTAACAATACTCGCTACAAGTTCAGTATAACAAGACTGGCACAAGTTCAGTATAACAAGACTGGCTACAAGTTCGGTATAACAAGACTGGCAACAAGTTCAGTATAACAAGACTGGCAACAAGTTCAGTATAACAAGACTGGCAACAAGTTCACTGAAACAAGACTGGCTACACGTTTGTTGTAACAAGACTGGCTACAAGTTCGCTGTAACAAGACTGGCTACAAGTTAACTGTAACAAGAATGGCATCAAGTTCACTGAAACAAGATTGGCTACAAGTTCACTGTAACAAGACTGGCAACACGTTCACTGTAACAAGACTGGCAATAAGCTCACTGAAACAAGACTGGCTACAAGTCCACTGTAACAAGACTGGCTACAAGTTCTCTGTAACAAGACTGGCTGCAAGTACACTGAAACAAGACGGGCAACAAGCTCACTGTTACAAGGCTGGCTACAAGATCACTGTAACAAGACTGGTTACAAGTTCACTGTAACAAGACTGGCTACAAGTTCACTGAAACAAGACTGGCTACAAGTTCACTGTAACAAGACTAGTTACAAGTTCTCTGTAACAAGACTGGCTACAAGTTCACTGAAACAAGACTGGCTACAAGTTCACTGAAACAAGACTGGCTACAAGTTCACTGTAACAAGACTGGTTACAAGTTCACTGTAACAAGACTGGCTACAAGTTCACTGAAACAAGACTAGCCACAAGTTCACTGTAACAAGACTGGTTACAAGTTCAGTAACAAGACTGGCAACAAGTTCACTGAAACAAGACTGGCTACAAGTTCACTGCAACAAGACTGGCAACAAGTTCACTGAAACAAGACTGGCTACAAGTTCATTGTAACAAGACTGGCAACAAGTTCACTGAAACAAGACTGGCTACAAGTTCACTGTAACAAGACTGGTTACAAGTTCACTGTAACAAGACTGGCAACAAGTTCACTGAAACAAGACTGGCTACAAGTTCACTGTAACAAGACTGGCTACAAGTTCACTGAAACGAGACTGGTAACAAGCTCACTGAAACAAGACTGGCAACAAGTACACTGTAACAAGACTGGCAACAAGCGCCCTGAAACAAGACTGGCTACAAGTTCACTGTAACAGTACTGGCAACAGGTTCACTGAACAAGACTGGCTACAAGATCACTGTAACAAGACTGGCAACAAGTTCACTGAAACAAGACTGGCTACAAGTTCTCTGTAACAATTCTGGCAACAAGTTCACTGAAACAAGACTGGTTTAAAGTTCACTGTAACAAGACTGCCAACAAGTTTACTGAAACAAGACTGGCTACAAGATCACTGTAACAAGACTGGCTGCAAGTACACTGAAACAAGACGGGCAACAAGCTCACTGTTACAAGGCTGGCTACAAGATCACTGTAAAAGACTGGTTACAAGTTCACTGTAACAAGACTGGCTGCAAGTTCACTGAAACAAGACTGGCTACAAGTTCACTGTAACAAGACTAGTTACAAGTTCTCTGTAACAAGACTGGCTACAAGTTCACTGAAACAAGACTGGCTACAAGTTCACTGAAACAAGACTGGCTACAAGTTCACTGTAACAAGACTGGTTACAAGTTCACTGTAACAAGACTGGCTACAAGTTCACTGAAACAAGACTAGCTACAAGTTCACTGTAACAAGACTGGTTACAAGTTCAGTAACAAGACTGGCAACAAGTTCACTGAAACAAGACTGGCTACAAGTTCACTGTAACAAGACTGGCAACAAGTTCACTGAAACAAGACTGGCTACAAGTTCACTGTAACAAGACTGGCAACAAGTTCACTGAAACAAGACTGGCTACAAGTTCACTGTAACAAGACTGGCTACACGTTCACTGTAACAAGACTGGTTACAAGTTCACTGCAACAAGACTGGCAACAAGTTCACTGAAACAAGACTGGCTACAAGTTCACTGTAACAAGACTGGCTACAAGTTCACTGAAACGAGACTGTCAACAAGCTCACTGAAACAAGACTGGCAACAAGTACACTGTAACAAGACTGGCAACAAGCGCCCTGAAACAAGACTGGCTACAAGTTCACTGTAACAGTACTGGCAACAAGTTCACTGAAACAAGACTGGCTACTAGATCACTGTAACAAGACTGGCAACAAGTTCACTGAAACAAGACTGGCTACAAGTTCACTGTAATAAGACTGGCAACAAGTTCACTGAAACAAGACTGGCTACAAGATCACTGTAACAAGACTGGCAACAAGTTCACTAAAACAAGACTAGTTACAAGTTCACTGTTACAAGACTGGCAACAGGCTCACTGAAACAAGACTGGCTACAAGTTCGTTGTAACAAGACTGGCTACAAGTTCACTGAAACAAGACTGGTTACAAGATCACTGCAACAAGACTGGCAACAAGCGCGCTGTAACAAGACTGGCTACAAGTTCACTATAACACGACTGGCAACAAGTCCACTGATACAAGACTGGCTACAAGTTCGTTGTAACAAAACTGGCTACAAGTTCAGTATAACAAGATTGGCTACAAGTTCACTGTAACAATACTGCCTACAAGTTCGTTGTAACAAGACTGGCTACAGGTTCGTTGTAACAAGACTGGATACAAGTTCGTTGTAACAAGACTGGATACAAGTTCAGTATAACAAGACTGGCTACAAGTTCACTGTAACAAGACTGGCAACAGGTTCACTGAAACAAGACTGGCTACAAGTTCGTTATAACAAGACTAGCTACAAGTTCGTTGTAACAAGACTGGATACAAGTTCAGTATAACAAGACTAGTTACAAGTTCTTTATAACAAGACTAGCTACAAGTTTCGTTGTAACAGGACTGGCTACGGGATCGTTGTAACAAGACTGGACACAAGTTCAGTATAACAAGACTGGCTACAAGTTCACTGTAACAAGACTGGAAACAAGTTCACTGAAACAAGACTGGCTACAAGTTCGTTGTAACAAGACTGGCTACAAGTTCAGTATAACAAGACTAGCTACAAGTTCGTTATAACAAGACTAGCTACAAGTTCGTTGTAACAAGACTGGACACAAGTTCACTGTAACAAGACTGGCAACAAGTACACTGAAACAAGACAGGCTACAGGTTCGTTGTAACAAGACTGGCTACAAGTTCACTGTAATAATACTGGCAACAAGTTCAGTATAAGAAGACAGGCAACAAGTTCACTGAAACGAGACTGGCTACAAGTTCAGCGTAACAAGAATGACTACAAGTTCACTGAAACAAGACTGGCTACAAGTTCATTGTAACAAGACTGGATACAAGTTCACTGTAACAAGACTGGCTACCTGTTCACTGTAACAAGACTGGCTACAAGTTCAGTATAACAAGACTGGCTACAAGTTCAGTATAACAAGACTGGCTACAAGTTCAGTATAACAAGACTGGAAACAAGTTCAGTATAACAAGACTGGCGACAAGTTCACTGAACCAAGACTGGCTACAAGTTCGTTGTAACAAGACTGGCTACAAGTTCACTGTAACAAGACTGGCTACAAGTTCTTTGTTACAAGACTGGATACAAGTTCAGTATAACAAGACTGGCTACAAGTTCACTGTAACAAAACTGGCTACAAGTTCACTGTAACAAGACCGGCAACAAGTTCACCGAAACAAGACTGGCTACAAGTTCACTGTAACAAGACTGGTACAAGCTCACTGAAATCGACTGTCTACAAGTTCACTGAAACAAGACTGGCTACAAGTTCTCTGTAACAAGACTGGCTGCAAGTTCACTGAAACAAGACTGGCAACAAGCTCACTGTAACAAGGCTGGCTACAAGTTCACAGTAACAGGACTGGTTACAAGTTCACTGTAAAAAGACTGGCTACAAGTTCACTGAAACAAGGCTGGCTACAAGTTCACTGTAACAAGACTGGTTACAAGTTCTCTGTAACAAGACTGGCTACAAGTTCACTGAAACAAGACTGGGAACAAGCGCCCTGTAACAAGTCTGGCTACAAGTTCACTGTAACACGACTGGCAACAAATTCACTGAAACAAGACTGGCTACAAGATCACTGTAACAAGACTGGGAACAAGTTCACTGAAACAAGACTGGCTATAAGTTCACTGTAACAAGACTGGGTATAAGTTCACTGTAACAAGACTGGCAACAAGTTCACTGAAACAAGACTGGTTAAAAGTTCACTGTAACAAGACTGGCAACAAGTTCACTGAAACAAGACTGGCTACAAGATCACTGTAACAAGACTGGCAACAAGTTCACTGAAACAAGACTGGCTACAAGTTCGTTGTAACAAGACTGGCTACAAGTTCAGTGTAACAAGACTGGCAACAAGTTCACTGAAACGAGACTGGCTACAAGTTCGTTGTAACAATAGTGGCTACAAGTTCAGTGTAACAAGACTAGGTACAAGCTCGCTGTAAAAATACTGGCTACAAGTTCAGTGTAAGAAGACTGGCAAAAGTTCACTGAAACAAGACTGGCAACATGTTCCCTGAAACAAGACTAGTTACAAGTTCACTGTAACAAGCCTGGCAACAAGTCCACTGAAACAAGACTGGCTACAAGATCACTGTAACAAGACTAGTTACAAGTTCACTGAAACAAGACTGGCAACAAGTTCACTGAAACAAGACTAGTTACAAGTTCACTGTAACAAGCCTGGCAACAAGTCTACTGTAACAAGACTGGCTACAAGATCACTGTAACAAGACTGGCAAGAAGTTCACGGAAACAAGACTAGTTACAAGTTCACTGTAACAAGACTGGCAACAAGCTCACTGAAACAATACTGGCTACAAGTTCGTTGTAACAAGACTGGCTACAAGTTCACTGAAACAAGACTGGTTACAAGATAACTGCAACAAGACTGGCAACAAGCGCGCTGTAACAAGACTGGCTACAAGTTCACTGTAACAAGACTGGCAACAAGTTCACTGAAACAAGACTGGCTACAAGTTCGTTGTAACAAGACTGGCTACAAGTTCACTGTAACAAGACTGGCAACAAGTTCACTGAAACGAGACTGGCTACAAGTTCGTTGTAACAATAGTGGCTACAAGTTCAGTGTAACAAGACTAGGTACAAGCTCGCTTTAAAAATACTGGCTACAAGTTCAGTGTAACAAGACTGGCAAAAGTTCACTGAAACAAGACTGGCTACAAGTTCACTGTAACAATACTGGCTACAAGTTTAGTGTAACAATACTGGCTACAAGTTCGCTGTAACAATACTGGCTAAAAGTTCAGTGTAACAAGACTAGGTACAAGCTCGCTGTAACAAAACTGGCTACAAGTGCACTGTAAGAAGACTAGGTACACGCTCGCTATAACAGGACTGGCTACATGTTCACTGAAACATGACTGGGTACAAAGTTCGCTGTAATAAGACATACTACTAGTTCGCTACAACACGACTGGCTACAAATTGACTGTAACAAGACTAGGTACAAGTTCACTGTAACATGTCTGGCTACAAGTTCACTAAAACTAGACTGGCTATAAATTCACTGTAACAAGACTGGCTACAGGTTCGCTATAATAAGACCGGCTACAAGTTCAGAGTAACCAGACTGGGTCCGAGCTCCCTGTAACAAGACTAGCTACAAATTCACTGTAACAAGACTGGCTACAAAGTCGCTATAACAAGACTGGCTACAAGTTCTCAATAACAAGACTGGCTACAAGTTCGCAATATGAGACTGGCTACCAGTACACTGTAACAAGACTGGCTACAAGTTCGCTATAACAAGACTGGCTACCAGTTCACTGTAACAAGACTAGGTACAAGTTCAATGTAACAAGATTGGCTACAACTTCGCTGTATTAGAACTGCATACAAGTTCACTGTAGCAAGACTGGCTACAAGTTCACTGCATCAGAACTGGATACAAGTTCAGTGTAACGAGACTATGTACAAGTTCACTGTAAGAAGACTAGGTAGAAGTTCAGTGAAACAAGACTTGCTACAGGTTCACTATAACAAGACAGGCTAACAGTTCACTGTATCAGAACTGGATACAAGTTCCTTGTAACAACACTAGGTAGAACTCACTGTAACAAGACTTGGTACAAGTTCACTGTAACAAGACTTGGTACAAGTTCACTGTAACAAGACTTGGTACAAGTTCACTGTAACAAGACCAGGTACACGTTCACTGTAATAAGACTGGCTACAAGTTTACTGTAACAAGACTAGGTACAAGTTCACTGTAACCAGACTGGGTACAAATTCGATGTAAGAAGGCTAGGTACAAGTTTGCTATAACAATTCTAGGTACAAGTTCACTGTAACTAGACTGGCCACGAGATCGCTATAGCCCGCCCGGCCACAAGTTCGCTGTAACAAGACTAGGTACAATTTCGCTATAGCAAGACTAGGTACAAGTTCACTTTAATAAGACTGGCTACAGGTTCACTGTAACCTGACCGGCTACAAGTTCACTGTAACATGACTGGCTACAAGTTCAGTGTGACAAGACTGCCTACAAGTTCACTGTAACAAGACTAGATACAAGCTCGCTGTAATAAGACTGGCTACCGGTTGACTATAACATTACTGACTACAAGATCACTGTAACAAGACTAGGTATAAGCTCGCTGTAACAAGAGTGGCTACAATTACGCTATAACAAGCCTGGCTTCAAGTACATTTTAACAAGACTAGCTACAAGGTCACTGTAACAAGACTGGTTACAAGTTCGCTATAACCAGACTGGCAACAATATCACTGTAACAAGCCTAGATACAAGTTCACTATAACAAGACTACCTACAAGTTCGCAATAACAAGACAGGGTGCAAGCTGGCTGTAACAAAACTGGCTATAAGCTCTCCTTAACAAGACTAGGTACAGGTTTGCTATAACAAGACTGGCTACACGTTCGCTATAACAAGACAGGTTGCAAGCTGGCTGTAACATAACAAGACTGGCTATAAGTTTTTCCTTAACAAGACTAGGTACAGGTTCGCTATAACAAGACTGGCAAGAAGTTCACAATAGGAAGACTAGGTACAATTTCACTGTATCAAGACTGGCTACAAGTTTACTGTAACAAGGTTAGGTACAAGTTCACTGTAACAAGACTGGCTACAAGTTCATTGTAACAAGCCTGGCCACAATTTCATTGTAACAAGACTAGGTACAAGATTGCAGCAATAAGACTGGCTACCGGTTCGCTATAACAATACTGACTACAAGTTCATTGTAACAAGACTAGCTACAAGCTCACTGTATCAAGACTGGTTACAAGTTCCCTATGACCAGACTGCCTACAAGTTCATTCTAACAAGACTAGATACAAATTCGCTATAGCATGACTAGCTACAAGTTCGCTATAACAAGACCAGGTACAAGCTCGCTGTTACAAGACTGGTTACAAGTCGTTATTGCAAAACTCGGTACAAGCGCGCTGTAACAAGACTGGCTACAAGCTCGCTGTAACAAGACGGGCTACAAGTTCACCTTAACAATACTAGGTACAGGTTCGCTATAACAAGACTGGCTACAAGTTCGTTATAGCAAGACTGGCTACAAGCTCGCTGTAACAAAACTGGCTACAAGTTCACTATAGGAAGACTAGGTATAGGTTCACTGTAACAAGACTAGGTACTATTTCACTGTAACAAGACTGGCAACAAGTTCACTGTAACAAGACTAGGTACAAGTTCACTGTAACAAGGATAGGTACAAGTTCACTGCAGCAAGACTAGGCACGAGCTCACTGTAACAAGACTAGGTACCAGTTCATTTTAACAAGACCAGGTACAAACTAGCTGTTACAAGCCTGACTACAAGTTCGGTATAACAAGACTGGCTACAAGTTCGCTATAACAAGACTAGCTACAAGTTCGCGATAACAAGACTAGTTCAAGCTCACTGTAACAAGACTAGGTACAAGTTCACTGTAACAAGACTAGGTACAAGTTCACTGTAACAAGGTTAGATAAAAGTTCACTGTAACAAGACTAGGTACAAGTTCACTGTAACAAGACTAGGTACAAGTTAGCTATAACAAGACTAGCTACAAGTTAGCTATAGCAAGACTAGCTACAAGTTCGCTGTAACAAGACTAGGTACAATTTCACTGTAACAAGACTAGGTAAAAGTTCACTGTTACAAGACTAGGTACAAGTTCACTTTACCAAGGTTAGGTACAAGTACACTGTAACAAGACTAGGTACAAGTTCACTGTAACAAGATTAGCTACAAGTTCATTGTTACAAGACTAGGTACAAGTTCACTTTAACAAGACCAGGTACAAGTTCACTGTAACAAGGTTAGCTACAAGTTCATTGTTACAATACTAGGTACAAGTTCACTTTAACAAGACCAGGTACAAACTCGCTGTAACAAGCCTGACTACAAGTTCGGTATAACAAGACTAGCTACAAGTTCGATATAACAAGACTAGGTTCAAGTTCACTGTAAAAAGACTAGGCTCAAGTTCACTGTAACAAGACTAGGTTCAAGCTCACTGTGACAAGACTAGGTTCAAGTTCACTATACCAAGATCAGGTACAAGTTCACTGTAATAAGACTAGGTACAAGTTCACTGTAACAAGGTTAGGTACAAGTTCACTGTAACAAGACTAGGTACAAGTTCACTTTAACAAAACCAGGTACAAACTCGTTGTTACAAGCCTGGCTACAAGTACGGTATAAGAAGACTAGCTTCAAGTTCGCTATAACAAGACTAGGTACAAGTTCACTGTAACAAGACTAGGTAGAGATTCACTGTAACAAGAACAAGTACAACCTCGCTGTTGCAAGCCTGGCTACAAGTTCGGTATAACTAGACTAGGTGCAAGCTTGCTGTAACAAGGCTGCCTGCTCTTTCGGAGTAAAACGACTGTGTATTAGCTCGCAGTAAGAAGACTGGCTACTAGCTCGCAGTAAGAAGACTGGCTACTAGCTCGCAGTAAGAAGACTGTGTATTAGCTTGCAGGAAGAAGACTGACTATTAGCTCGCAGTAATAAGACTGGCTGGTCTCTCGCAGTAATAAGACTGTCTGCTCTCTCGCAGTAATAAGACTGGCTACTAGCTCGCAGTAATAAGAATGCCTGCTCTCTCGCAGTAATAAGACTGGCTACTAGCTCGCAGTAATAAGACTGTCTGGCCTCTCGCAGTAAATAAGACTGTCTGCTCTCTCGCAGTAATAAGACTGGCTACTAGCTCGCAGTAATAAGACTGTCTGGCCTCTCGCAGTAATAAGACTGTCTGCTCTCTCGCAGTAATAAGACTGGCTACTAGCTCGCAGTAATAAGAATGCCTGCTCTCTCGCAGTAATAAGACTGGCTACTAGCTCGCAGTAATAAGACTGTCTGGCCTCTCGCAGTAAATAAGACTGTCTGCTCTCTCGCAGTAATAAGACTGGCTGGTCTCTCGCAGTAATAAGACTGTCTGGTCTCTCGCAGTAATAAGACTGTCTGGCCTCTCGCAGTAATAAGACTGTCTGGCCTCTCGCAGTAATAAGACTGTCTGCTCTCTCGCAGTAATAAGCTGTCTGGTCTCTCGCAGTAATAAGACTGTCTGCTCTCTCGCAGTAATAAGACTGTCTGGTCTCTCGCAGTAATAAGACTGTCTGGCCTCTCGCAGTAATAAGACTGTCTGGCCTCTCGCAGTAATAAGACTGTCTGGCCTCTCGCAGTAATAAGACTGTCTGGCCTCTCGCAGTAATAAGACTGTCTGCTCTCTCGCAGTAATAAGACTGTCTGGCCTCTCGCAGTAATAAGACTGTCTGCTCTCTCGCAGTAATAAGACTGTCTGGCCTCTCGCAGTAATAAGACTGTCTGCTCTCTCGCAGTAATAAGACTGGCTACTAGCTCGCAGTAATAAGAATGTCTGCTCTATCGCAGTAATAAGACTGGCTACTAGCTCGCAGTAATAAGACTGTCTGGCCTCTCGCAGTAAATAAGACTGTCTGCTCTCTCGCAGTAATAAGACTGGCTGGTCTCTCGCAGTAATAAGACTGTCTGGTCTCTCGCAGTAATAAGACTGTCTGGCCTCTCACAGTAATAAGACTGTCTGGCCTCTCGCAGTAATAAGACTGTCTGCTCTCTCGCAGTAATAAGACTGTCTGGCCTCTCGCAGTAATAAGACTGTCTGCTCTCTCGCAGTAATAAGACTGTCTGGCCTCTCGCAGTAATAAGACTGTCTGCTCTCTCGCAGTAATAAGACTGTCTGGCCTCTCGCAGTAATAAGACTGTCTGGCCTCTCGCAGTAATAAGACTGTCTGGCCTCTCGCAGTAATAAGACTGTCTGGTCTCTCGCAGTAATAAGACTGTCTGCTCTCTCGCAGTAATAAGACTGTCTGGTCTCTCGCAGTAATAAGACTGTCTGGCCTCTCGCAGTAATAAGACTGTCTGGCCTCTCGCAGTAATAAGACTGTCTGGCCTCTCGCAGTAATAAGACTGTCTGGCCTCTCGCAGTAATAAGACTGTCTGCTCTCTCGCAGTAATAAGACTGTCTGGCCCCTCGCAGTAATAAGACTGTCTGGTCTCTCGCAGTAATAAGACTGTCTGGCCTCTCGCAGTAATAAGACTGTCTGGTCTCTCGCAGTAATAAGACTGTCTGGCCCCTCGCAGTAATAAGACTGTCTGGTCTCTCGCAGTAATAAGACTGTCTGGCCTCTCGCAGTAATAAGACTGTCTGGCCTCTCGCAGTAATAAGACTGTCTGGCCTCTCGCAGTAATAAGACTGTCTGCTCTCTCGCAGTAATAAGACTGTCTGGCCTCTCGCAGTAATAAGACTGTCTGCTCTCTCGCAGTAATAAGACTGTCTGGCCCCTCGCAGTAATAAGACTGTCTGGTCTCTCGCAGTAATAAGACTGTCTGCTCTCTCGCAGTAATAAGACTGTCTGGCCTCTCGCAGTAATAAGACTGTCTGGCCTCTCGCAGTAATAAGACTGTCTGCTCTCTCGCAGTAATAAGACTGTCTGCTCTCTCGCAGTAATAAGACTGTCTGCTCTCTCGCAGTAATAAGACTGTCTGGCCCCTCGCAGTAATAAGACTGTCTGGTCTCTCGCAGTAATAAGACTGTCTGCTCTCTCGCAGTAATAAGACTGTCTGGCCCCTCGCAGTAATAAGACTGTCTGGTCTCTCGCAGTAATAAGACTGTCTGCTCTCTCGCAGTAATAAGACTGTCTGGACTCTCGCAGTAATAAGACTGTCTGGACTCTCGCAGTAATAAGACTGTCTGCTCTCTCGCAGTAATAAGACTGTCTGGCCTCTCGCAGTAATAAGACTGTCTGGTCTCTCGCAGTAATAAGACTGTCTGGCCCCTCGCAGTAATAAGACTGTCTGGTCTCTCGCAGTAATAAGACTGTCTGGTCTCTCGCAGTAATAAGACTGTCTGGTCTCTCGCAGTAATAAGACTGTCTGGTCTCTCGCAGTAATAAGACTGTCTGGCCTCTCGCAGTAATAAGACTGTCTGGTCTCTCGCAGTAATAAGACTGTCTGGTCTCTCGCAGTAATAAGACTGTCTGGTCTCTCGCAGTAATAAGACTGTCTGGCCTCTCGCAGTAATAAGACTGTCTGGCCTCTCGCAGTAATAAGACTGTCTGGTCTCTCGCAGTAATAAGACTGTCTGGTCTCTCGCAGTAATAAGACTGTCTGGTCTCTCGCAGTAATAAGACTGTCTGGTCTCTCGCAGTAATAAGACTGTCTGGTCTCTCGCAGTAATAAGACTGTCTGGTCTCTCGCAGTAATAAGACTGTCTGGTCTCTCGCAGTAATAAGACTGTCTGGTCTCTCGCAGTAATAAGACTGTCTGGTCTCTCGCAGTAATAAGACTGTCTGGTCTCTCGCAGTAATAAGACTGTCTGGTCTCTCGCAGTAATAAGACTGTCTGGTCTCTCGCAGTAATAAGACTGTCTGGTCTCTCGCAGTAATAAGACTGTCTGGTCTCTCGCAGTAATAAGACTGTCTGGTCTCTCGCAGTAATAAGACTGTCTGGTCTCTCGCAGTAATAAGACTGTCTGGTCTCTCGCAGTAATAAGACTGTCTGGTCTCTCGCAGTAATAAGACTGTCTGGTCTCTCGCAGTAATAAGACTGTCTGGTCTCTCGCAGTAATAAGACTGTCTGGCCTCTCGCAGTAATAAGACTGTCTGGTCTCTCGCAGTAATAAGACTGTCTGGTCTCTCGCAGTAATAAGACTGTCTGGCCTCTCGCAGTAATAAGACTGTCTGGCCTCTCGCAGTAATAAGACTGTCTGCTCTCTCGCAGTAATAAGAATGTGTACTCTCTCGTAGCAATAAGAATGTCTACTCTCTCGCAGTAATAAGACTGTCTGGCCTCTCGCAGTAATAAGACTGTCTGGCCTCTCGCAGTAATAAGACTGTCTGCTCTCTCGTAGCAATAAGAATGTGTACTCTCTCGCAGTAATAAGAATGTGTACTCTCTCGCAGTAATAAGAATGTGTACTCTCTCGCAGTAATAAGAATGTCTACTCTCTCGCAGTAATAAGAATGTGTACTCTCTCGCAGTAATAAGAATGTGTACTCTCTCGCAGTAATAAGAATGTGTACTATCTCGCAGTAATAAGAATGTCTACTCTCTCGCAGTAATAAGAATGTGTACTCTCTCGCAGTAATAAGAATGTGTACTCTCTCGCAGTAATAAGAATGTGTACTCTCTCGCAGTAATAAGAATGTGTACTATCTCGCAGTAATAAGAATGTGTACTCTCTCGCAGTAATAAGAATGTGTACTATCTCGCAGTAATAAGAATGTCTACTCTCTCGCAGTAATAAGAATGTGTACTCTCTCGCAGTAATAAGAATGTGTACTCTCTCGCAGTAATAAGAATG
Source organism: Deroplatys truncata (assembly GCA_030765065.1). Lineage (NCBI taxonomy): Eukaryota > Metazoa > Arthropoda > Insecta > Mantodea > Mantidae > Deroplatys > Deroplatys truncata. The sequence goes on along the minus strand of CM060975.1, from coordinate 332,594,364 downwards.
TGTACTATCTCGCAGTAATAAGAATGTGTACTCTCTCGCAGTAATAAGAATGTGTACTATCTCGCAGTAATAAGAATGTGTACTCTCTCGCAGTAATAAGAATGTGTACTCTCTCGCAGTAATAAGAATGTGTACTATCTCGCAGTAATAACAATGTGTACTATCTCGCAGTAATAAGAATGTCTACTCTCTCGCAGTAATAAGAATGTGTACTCTCTCGCAGTAATAAGAATGTCTACTCTCTCGCAGTAATAAGAATGTCTACTCTCTCGCAGTAATAAGAATGTCTACTCTCTCGCAGTAATAAGAATGTGTACTATCTCGCAGTAATAAGAATGTGTACTCTCTCGCAGTAATAAGAATGTCTACTCTCTCGCAGTAATAAGAATGTCTACTCTCTCGCAGTAATAAGAATGTGTACTATCTCGCAGTAATAAGAATGTGTACTATCTCGCAGTAATAACAATGTGTACTATCTCGCAGTAATAAGAATGTCTACTCTCTCGCAGTAATAAGAATGTGTACTCTCTCGCAGTAATAAGAATGTCTACTCTCTCGCAGTAATAAGAATGTCTACTCTCTCGCAGTAATAAGAATGTCTACTCTCTCGCAGTAATAAGAATGTGTACTATCTCGCAGTAATAAGAATGTGTACTCTCTCGCAGTAATAAGAATGTCTACTCTCTCGCAGTAATAAGAATGTCTACTCTCTCGCAGTAATAAGAATGTGTACTATCTCGCAGTAATAAGAATGTGTACTATCTCGCAGTAATAAGAATGTGTACTCTCTCGCAGTAATAAGAATGTGTACTATCTCGCAGTAATAAGATTGTGTACTCTCTCGCAGTAATAAGATTGTGTACTATCTCGCAGTAATAAGATTGTGTACTCTCTCGCAGTAATAAGATTGTGTACTCTCTCGCAGTAATAAGATTGTGTACTATCTCGCAGTAATAAGATTGTGTACTATCTCGCAGTAATAAGATTGTGTACTATCTCGCAGTAATAAGATTGTGTACTCTCTCGCAGTAATAAGATTGTGTACTCTCTCGCAGTAATAAGATTGTGTACTCTCTCGCAGTAATAAGATTGTGTACTATCTCGCAGTAATAAGATTGTGTACTCTCTCGCAGTAATAAGATTGTGTACTCTCTCGCAGTAATAAGATTGTGTACTCTCTCGCAGTAATAAGATTGTGTACTCTCTCGCAGTAATAAGATTGTGTACTCTCTCGCAGTAATAAGATTGTGTACTCTCTCGCAGTAATAAGATTGTGTACTATCTCGCAGTAATAAGATTGTGTACTCTCTCGCAGTAATAAGATTGTGTACTCTCTCGCAGTAATAAGATTGTGTACTATCTCGCAGTAATAAGATTGTGTACTATCTCGCAGTAATAAGATTGTGTACTCTCTCGCAGTAATAAGATTGTGTACTATCTCGCAGTAATAAGATTGTGTACTCTCTCGCAGTAATAAGAATGTGTACTCTCTCGCAGTAATAAGATTGTGTACTCTCTCGCAGTAATAAGAATGTGTACTCTCTCGCAGTAATAAGAATGTGTACTATCTCGCAGTAATAAGAATGTGTACTATCTCGCAGTAATAAGAATGTGTACTATCTCGTAGTAATAAGAATGTGTACTATCTCGCAGTAATAAGATTGTGTACTCTCTCGCAGTAATAAGAATGTCTACTCTCTCGCAGTAATAAGAATGTGTACTATCTCGCAGTAATAAGAATGTGTACTATCTCGCAGTAATAAGAATGTCTACTCTCTCGCAGTAATAAGAATGTGTACTCTCTCGCAGTAATAAGATTGTGTACTATCTCGCAGTAATAAGATTGTGTACTATCTCGCAGTAATAAGAATGTGTACTATCTCGCAGTAATAAGAATGTGTAGTATCTCGCAGTAATAAGATTGTGTACTCTCTCGCAGTAATAAGAATGTGTAGTATCTCGCAGTAATAAGAATGTGTAGTATCTCGCAGTAATAAGATTGTGTACTCTCTCGCAGTAATAAGAATGTGTAGTATCTCGCAGTAATAAGATTGTGTACTCTCTCGCAGTAATAAGAATGTGTAGTATCTCGCAGTAATAACAATGTGTACTATCTCGCAGTAATAAGAATGTGTAGTATCTCGCAGTAATAAGATTGTGTACTCTCTCGCAGTAATAAGAATGTGTAGTATCTCGCAGTAATAAGATTGTGTACTCTCTCGCAGTAATAAGAATGTGTAGTATCTCGCAGTAATAAGAATGTGTACTATCTCGCAGTAATAAGATTGTGTACTCTCTCGCAGTAATAAGAATGTGTAGTATCTCGCAGTAATAAGATTGTGTACTCTCTCGCAGTAATAAGAATGTGTAGTATCTCGCAGTAATAAGATTGTGTACTCTCTCGCAGTAATAAGAATGTGTAGTATCTCGCAGTAATAAGATTGTGTACTCTCTCGCAGTAATAAGAATGTGTAGTATCTCGCAGTAATAACAATGTGTACTATCTCGCAGTAATAAGAATGTGTACTATCTCGCAGTAATAAGAATGTGTACTATCTCGTAGCAATAAGAATGTGTACTCTCTCGCAGTAATAAGAATGTGTAGTATCTCGCAGTAATAACAATGTGTACTATCTCGCAGTAATAAGAATGTGTACTATCTCGCAGTAATAACAATGTGTACTATCTCGTAGCAATAAGAATGTGTACTCTCTCGCAGTAATAAGAATGTGTACTCTCTCGCAGTAATAAGAATGTGTACTCTATCGCAGTAATAACAATGTGTACTCTCTCGCAGTAATAACAATGTGTACTCTCTCGCAGTAATAACAATGTGTACTCTCTCGCAGTAATAACAATGTGTACTCTCTCGCAGTAATAACAATGTGTACTCTCTCTCAGTAATAAGAATGTGTACCCTCTCGCAGTAATAAGAATGTCTGCTCTCTCTCAGTAATAAGAATGTCTGCTCCCTCGCAGTAATAACAATGTGTACTCTCTCGCAGTAATAACAATGTGTACTCTCTCTCAGTAATAAGAATGTGTACTATCTCGCAGTAATAACAATGTGTACTATCTCGCAGTAATAAGAATGTGTACCCTCTCGCAATAATAACAATGTGTACTCTCTCGCAGTAATAACAATGTGTACTCTCTCGCAGTAATAACAATGTGTACTCTCTCTCAGTAATAAGAATGTGTACCCTCTCTCAGTAATAAGAATGTGTACTCTCTCGCAGTAATAACAATGTGTACTCTCTCGCAGTAATAAGAATGTGTACTCTCTCGCAGTAATAAGAATGTGTACTCTCTCGCAGTAATAAGAATGTGTACTATCTCGCAGTAATAAGAATGTGTAGTATCTCGCAGTAATAAGAATGTGTACTATCTCGCAGTAATAAGAATGTGTACTCTCTCTCAGTAATAAGAATGTCTGCTCCCTCGCAGTAATAACAATGTGTACTCTCTCGCAGTAATAAGAATGTGTACTCTCTCTCAGTAATAAGAATGTGTACCCTCTCTCAGTAATAAGAATGTGTACTCTCTCGCAGTAATAACAATGTGTACTCTCTCGCAGTAATAACAATGTGTACTCTCTCGCAGTAATAAGAATGTGTACTATCTCGCAGTAATAAGAATGTGTAGTATCTCGCAGTAATAAGAATGTGTACTCTCTCGCAGTAATAAGAATGTGTACTCTCTCTCAGTAATAAGAATGTGTACCCTCTCTCAGTAATAAGAATGTGTACTCTCTCGCAGTAATAAGAATGTGTACTATCTCGCAGTAATAACAATGTGTACTCTCTCGCAGTAATAACAATGTGTACTCTCTCGCAGTAATAACAATGTGTACTCTCTCTCAGTAATAACAATGTGTTTTCTCTCGCAGTAATAAGAATGTGTACTATCTCGCAGTAATAACAATGTGTACTCTCTCGCAGTAATAACAATGTGTACTATCTCGCAGTAATAAGAATGTGTACTCTCTCGCAGTAATAACAATGTGTACTATCTCGCAGTAATAACAATGTGTACTCTCTCGCAGTAATAACATTGTGTACTATCTCGCAGTAATAAGAATGTGTACTCTCTCTCAGTAATAACAATGTGTTTTCTCTCGCAGTAATAAGAATGTGTACTCTCTCGCAGTAATAAGATTGTGTACTCTCTCGCAGTAATAAGAATGTGTACTCTCTCGCAGTAATAACAATGTGTACTCTCTCGCAGTAATAAGAATGTGTACTCTCTCGCAGTAATAAGAATGTGTACTCTCTCGCAGTAATAAGAATGTGTACTCTCTCGCAGTAATAACAATGTGTACTCTCTCGCAGTAATAAGAATGTGTACTCTCTCGCAGTAATAAGAATGTGTACTCTCTCGCAGTAATAAGAATGTGTACTCTCTCGCAGTAATAAGAATGTGTACTCTCTCGCAGTAATAAGAATGTCTGCTCTCTCGCAGTAATAAGAATGTGTACTCTCTCGCAGTAATAAGAATGTGTACTCTCTCGCAGTAATAAGAATGTGTACTCTCTCGCAGTAATAAGAATGTGTACTCTCTCGCAGTAATAAGAATGTGTACTCTCTCGCAGTAATAAGAATGTGTACTCTCTCGCAGTAATAAGAATGTCTGCTCTCTCGCAGTAATAAGAATGTGTACTCTCTCGCAGTAATAACAATGTGTACTCTCTCGCAGTAATAAGAATGTGTACTCTCTCTCAGTAATAAGAATGTGTACTCTCTCGCAGTAATAAGAATGTGTACTCTCTCTCAGTAATAAGATTGTGTACTATCTCGCAGTAATAAGAATGTGTACTCTCTCGCAGTAATAAGAATGTGTACTATCTCGCAGTAATAAGAATGTGTACTATCTCGCAGTAATAAGAATGTGTACTATCTCGCAGTAATAAGAATGTGTACTATCTCGCAGTAATAAGAATGTGTACTCTCTCGCAGTAATAAGAATGTGTACTATCTCGCAGTAATAAGATTTTGTACTCTCTCGCAGTAATAAGATTCTGTACTCTCTCGCAGTAATAAGAATGTGTACTGTCTCGCAGTAATAAGAATGTGTACTGTCTCGCAGTAATTAGAATGTGTACTCTCTCGCAGTAATAAGAATGTGTACTCTCTCGCAGTAATAAGAATGTGTACTCTCTCGCAGTAATAACATTGTGTACTCTCTCGCAGTAATAAGAATGTGTACTATCTCGCAGTAATAAGAATGTGTACTATCTCGCAGTAATAAGACTGTCTGGCCTCTCGCAGTAATAAGAATGTGTACTCTCTCGCAGTAATAAGAATGTGTACTCTCTCGCAGTAATAAGATTGTGTACTCTCTCGCAGTAATAAGAATGTGTACTATCTCGCAGTAATAAGAATGTGTAGTATCTCGCAGTAATAAGATTGTGTACTCTCTCGCAGTAATAAGAATGTGTAGTATCTCGCAGTAATAAGAATGTGTACTATCTCGCAGTAATAAGAATGTGTACTATCTCGCAGTAATAAGAATGTGTACTATCTCGCAGTAATAAGATTGTGTACTCTCTCGCAGTAATAAGATTGTGTACTATCTCGCAGTAATAAGAATGTGTACTATCTCGCAGTAATAAGAATGTGTAGTATCTCGCAGTAATAAGAATGTGTACTCTCTCGCAGTAATAAGATTGTGTACTCTCTCGCAGTAATAAGATTGTGTACTATCTCGCAGTAATAAGAATGTGTACTATCTCGCAGTAATAAGAATGTGTAGTATCTCGCAGTAATAAGATTGTGTACTATCTCGCAGTAATAAGAATGTGTACTATCTCGCAGTAATAAGAATGTGTACTCTCTCGCAGTAATAACATTGTGTACTCTCTCGCAGTAATAAGAATGTGTACTATCTCGCAGTAATAAGAATGTGTACTATCTCGCAGTAATAAGAATGTGTACTATCTCGCAGTAATAAGAATGTGTACTATCTCGCAGTAATAAGATTGTGTACTCTCTCGCAGTAATAACATTGTGTACTCTCTCGCAGTAATAAGAATGTGTAGTATCTCGCAGTAATAAGATTGTGTACTATCTCGCAGTAATAAGAATGTGTACTATCTCGCAGTAATAAGAATGTGTAGTATCTCGCAGTAATAAGATTGTGTACTCTCTCGCAGTAATAAGATTGTGTACTATCTCGCAGTAATAAGAATGTGTAGTATCTCGCAGTAATAAGAATGTGTACTCTCTCGCAGTAATAAGAATGTGTAGTATCTCGCAGTAATAAGAATGTGTACTCTCTCGCAGTAATAAGAATGTGTAGTATCTCGCAGTAATAAGAATGTGTACTATCTCGCAGTAATAAGAATGTGTAGTATCTCGCAGTAATAAGAATGTGTAGTATCTCGCAGTAATAAGAATGTGTAGTATCTCGCAGTAATAAGAATGTGTAGTATCTCGCAGTAATAAGAATGTGTAGTATCTCGCAGTAATAAGAATGTGTAGTATCTCGCAGTAATAAGAATGTGTACTATCTCGCAGTAATAAGAATGTGTACTCTCTCTCAGTAATAAGAATGTGTACTCTCTCGCAGTAATAAGAATGTGTACTCTCTCGCAGTAATAAGATTGTGTACTATCTCGCAGTAATAAGAATGTGTACTCTCTCGCAGTAATAAGAATGTGTACTCTCTCGCAGTAATAAGAATGTGTACTCTCTCGCAGTAATAAGAATGTGTACTCTCTCGCAGTAATAAGAATGTGTACTCTCTCGCAGTAATAAGAATGTGTACTCTCTCGCAGTAATAAGAATGTGTACTCTCTCGCAGTAATAAGAATGTGTACTCTCTCGCAGTAATAAGAATGTGTACTCTCTCGCAGTAATAAGATTGTGTACTATCTCGCAGTAATAACATTGTGTACTCTCTCTCAGTAATAAGAATGTGTACTCTCTCGCAGTAATAAGAATGTGTACTCTCTCGCAGTAATAAGAATGTGTACTCTCTCGCAGTAATAACATTGTGTACTATCTCGCAGTAATAACATTGTGTACTCTCTCGCAGTAATAACATTGTGTACTATCTCGCAGTAATAACATTGTGTACTCTCTCGCAGTAATAAGAATGTGTACTATCTCGCAGTAATAAGAATGTGTACTCTCTCGCAGTAATAAGAATGTGTACTCTCTCGCAGTAATAAGAATGTGTACTCTCTCGCAGTAATAAGAATGTGTACTCTCTCGCAGTAATAAGAATGTGTACTCTCTCGCAGTAATAACAATGTGTACTCTCTCGCAGTAATAAGAATGTGTACTCTCTCGCAGTAATAACAATGTGTACTCTCTCTCAGTAATAAGAATGTGTACTATCTCGCAGTAATAAGAATGTGTAGTATCTCGCAGTAATAAGATTGTGTACTATCTCGCAGTAATAAGAATGTGTACTATCTCGCAGTAATAAGAATGTGTACTATCTCGCAGTAATAAGAATGTGTACTCTCTCGCAGTAATAAGAATGTGTACTCTCTCGCAGTAATAAGAATGTGTACTCTCTCGCAGTAATAAGAATGTGTACTCTCTCGCAGTAATAAGATTGTGTACTATCTCGCAGTAATAAGACTGTATACACTCTCGCAGTAATAAGATTGTGTACTATCTCGCAGTAATAAGATTGTGTACTCTCTCGCAGTAATAAGATTGTGTACTCTCTCGCAGTAATAAGATTGTGTACTACCTCGCAGTAATAAGAATGTGTAGTATCTCGCAGTAATAAGAATGTGTACTCTCTCGCAGTAATAACATTGTGTACTATCTCGCAGTAATAAGAACGTGTAGTATCTCGCAGTAATAAGAATGTGTACTATCTCGCAGTAATAAGAATGTGTACTATCTCTCAGTAATAAGAATGTGTACTATCTCGCAGTAATAAGATTGTGTACTATCTCGCAGTAATAAGATTGTGTACTATCTCGCAGTAATAAGATTGTGTACTCTCTCGCAGTAATAAGATTGTGTACTCTCTCGCAGTAATAAGATTGTGTACTACCTCGCAGTAATAAGAATGTGTAGTATCTCGCAGTAATAAGAATGTGTACTCTCTCGCAGTAATAAGATTGTGTACTATCTCGCAGTAATAAGAACGTGTAGTATCTCGCAGTAATAAGAATGTGTACTATCTCGCAGTAATAAGAATGTGTACTATCTCTCAGTAATAAGAATGTGTACTATCTCGCAGTAATAAGATTGTGTACTATCTCGCAGTAATAAGATTGTGTACTATCTCGCAGTAATAAGATTGTGTACTCTCTCGCAGTAATAAGATTGTGTACTATCTCGCAGTAATAAGAATGTGTACTCTCTCGCAGTAATAAGAATGTGTACTCTCTCGCAGTAATAAGAATGTGTACTCTCTCGCAGTAATAAGAATGTGTACTCTCTCGCAGTAATAAGAATGTCTGCTCTCTCGCAGTAATAAGAATGTCTGCTCTCTCGCAGTAATAAGAATGTGTACTCTCTCGCAGTAATAAGAATGTCTGCTCTCTCGCAGTAATAAGAATGTGTACTCTCTCGCAGTAATAAGAATGTCTGCTCTCTCGCAGTAATAAGAATGTGTACTCTCTCGCAGTAATAAGAATGTGTACTCTATCGCAGTAATAACAATGTGTACTCTCTCGCAGTAATAACAATGTGTACTCTCTCGCAGTAATAACAATGTGTACTCTCTCGCAGTAATAACAATGTGTACTCTCTCGCAGTAATAACAATGTGTACTCTCTCTCAGTAATAAGAATGTGTACCCTCTCGCAGTAATAAGAATGTCTGCTCTCTCTCAGTAATAAGAATGTCTGCTCCCTCGCAGTAATAACAATGTGTACTCTCTCGCAGTAATAACAATGTGTACTCTCTCTCAGTAATAAGAATGTGTACTATCTCGCAGTAATAACAATGTGTACTATCTCGCAGTAATAAGAATGTGTACCCTCTCGCAATAATAACAATGTGTACTCTCTCGCAGTAATAACAATGTGTACTCTCTCGCAGTAATAACAATGTGTACTCTCTCTCAGTAATAAGAATGTGTACCCTCTCTCAGTAATAAGAATGTGTACTCTCTCGCAGTAATAACAATGTGTACTCTCTCGCAGTAATAAGAATGTGTACTCTCTCGCAGTAATAAGAATGTGTACTCTCTCGCAGTAATAAGAATGTGTACTATCTCGCAGTAATAAGAATGTGTAGTATCTCGCAGTAATAAGAATGTGTACTATCTCGCAGTAATAAGAATGTGTACTCTCTCTCAGTAATAAGAATGTCTGCTCCCTCGCAGTAATAACAATGTGTACTCTCTCGCAGTAATAAGAATGTGTACTCTCTCTCAGTAATAAGAATGTGTACCCTCTCTCAGTAATAAGAATGTGTACTCTCTCGCAGTAATAACAATGTGTACTCTCTCGCAGTAATAACAATGTGTACTCTCTCGCAGTAATAAGAATGTGTACTATCTCGCAGTAATAAGAATGTGTAGTATCTCGCAGTAATAAGAATGTGTACTCTCTCGCAGTAATAAGAATGTGTACTCTCTCTCAGTAATAAGAATGTGTACCCTCTCTCAGTAATAAGAATGTGTACTCTCTCGCAGTAATAAGAATGTGTACTATCTCGCAGTAATAACAATGTGTACTCTCTCGCAGTAATAACAATGTGTACTCTCTCGCAGTAATAACAATGTGTACTCTCTCTCAGTAATAACAATGTGTTTTCTCTCGCAGTAATAAGAATGTGTACTATCTCGCAGTAATAACAATGTGTACTATCTCGCAGTAATAAGAATGTGTACTCTCTCGCAGTAATAACAATGTGTACTATCTCGCAGTAATAAGAATGTGTACTCTCTCGCAGTAATAACAATGTGTACTATCTCGCAGTAATAACAATGTGTACTCTCTCGCAGTAATAACATTGTGTACTATCTCGCAGTAATAAGAATGTGTACTCTCTCTCAGTAATAACAATGTGTTTTCTCTCGCAGTAATAAGAATGTGTACTCTCTCGCAGTAATAAGATTGTGTACTCTCTCGCAGTAATAAGAATGTGTACTCTCTCGCAGTAATAACAATGTGTACTCTCTCGCAGTAATAAGAATGTGTACTCTCTCGCAGTAATAAGAATGTGTACTCTCTCGCAGTAATAAGAATGTGTACTCTCTCGCAGTAATAACAATGTGTACTCTCTCGCAGTAATAAGAATGTGTACTCTCTCGCAGTAATAAGAATGTGTACTCTCTCGCAGTAATAAGAATGTGTACTCTCTCGCAGTAATAAGAATGTGTACTCTCTCGCAGTAATAAGAATGTCTGCTCTCTCGCAGTAATAAGAATGTGTACTCTCTCGCAGTAATAAGAATGTGTACTCTCTCGCAGTAATAAGAATGTGTACTCTCTCGCAGTAATAAGAATGTGTACTCTCTCGCAGTAATAAGAATGTGTACTCTCTCGCAGTAATAAGAATGTGTACTCTCTCGCAGTAATAAGAATGTCTGCTCTCTCGCAGTAATAAGAATGTGTACTCTCTCGCAGTAATAACAATGTGTACTCTCTCGCAGTAATAAGAATGTGTACTCTCTCTCAGTAATAAGAATGTGTACTCTCTCGCAGTAATAAGAATGTGTACTCTCTCTCAGTAATAAGATTGTGTACTATCTCGCAGTAATAAGAATGTGTACTCTCTCGCAGTAATAAGAATGTGTACTATCTCGCAGTAATAAGAATGTGTACTATCTCGCAGTAATAAGAATGTGTACTATCTCGCAGTAATAAGAATGTGTACTATCTCGCAGTAATAAGAATGTGTACTCTCTCGCAGTAATAAGATTGTGTACTATCTCGCAGTAATAAGATTTTGTACTCTCTCGCAGTAATAAGATTCTGTACTCTCTCGCAGTAATAAGAATGTGTACTATCTCGCAGTAATAAGATTTTGTACTCTCTCGCAGTAATAAGATTCTGTACTCTCTCGCAGTAATAAGAATGTGTACTCTCTCGCAGTAATAAGATTCTGTACTATCTCGCAGTAATAAGATTCTGTACTATCTCGCAGTAATAAGAATGTGTACTCTCTCGCAGTAATAAGATTGTGTACTCTCTCGCAGTAATAAGATTCTGTACTATCTCGCAGTAATAAGAATGTGTACTATCTCGCAGTAATAAGAATGTGTACTCTCTCGCAGTAATAAGATTCTGTACTCTCTCGCAGTAATAAGATTTTGTACTCTCTCGCAGTAATAAGATTCTGTACTATCTCGCAGTAATAAGAATGTGTACTCTCTCGCAGTAATAAGATTGTGTACTATCTCGCAGTAATAAGATTTTGTACTCTCTCGCAGTAATAAGATTCTGTACTCTCTCGCAGTAATAAGAATGTGTACTATCTCGCAGTAATAAGATTTTGTACTCTCTCGCAGTAATAAGATTCTGTACTCTCTCGCAGTAATAAGAATGTGTACTGTCTCGCAGTAATAAGAATGTGTACTGTCTCGCAGTAATTAGAATGTGTACTCTCTCGCAGTAATAAGAATGTGTACTCTCTCGCAGTAATAAGAATGTGTACTCTCTCGCAGTAATAACATTGTGTACTCTCTCGCAGTAATAAGAATGTGTACTATCTCGCAGTAATAAGAATGTGTACTATCTCGCAGTAATAAGACTGTGTACTCTCTCGCAGTAATAAGAATGTGTACTATCTCGCAGTAATAAGAATGTGTACTATCTCGCAGTAATAAGAATGTGTACTATCTCGCAGTAATAAGAATGTGTACTATCTCGCAGTAATAAGAATGTGTACTATCTCGCAGTAATAAGAATGTGTAGTATCTCGCAGTAATAAGAATGTGTACTCTCTCGCAGTAATAAGATTGTGTACTCTCTCGCAGTAATAAGAATGTGTACTCTCTCGCAGTAATAAGAATGTGTAGTATCTCGCAGTAATAAGAATGTGTACTATCTCGCAGTAATAAGATTGTGTACTCTCTCGCAGTAATAAGATTGTGTACTATCTCGCAGTAATAAGAATGTGTAGTATCTCGCAGTAATAAGAATGTGTACTCTCTCGCAGTAATAAGAATGTGTAGTATCTCGCAGTAATAAGAATGTGTACTATCTCGCAGTAATAAGAATGTGTAGTATCTCGCAGTAATAAGATTGTGTACTCTCTCGCAGTAATAAGATTGTGTACTATCTCGCAGTAATAAGAATGTGTACTATCTCGCAGTAATAAGAATGTGTAGTATCTCGCAGTAATAAGAATGTGTACTCTCTCGCAGTAATAAGATTGTGTACTCTCTCGCAGTAATAAGAATGTGTACTATCTCGCAGTAATAAGAATGTGTAGTATCTCGCAGTAATAAGAATGTGTAGTATCTCGCAGTAATAAGAATGTGTAGTATCTCGCAGTAATAAGAATGTGTACTCTCTCGCAGTAATAAGAATGTGTACTCTCTCGCAGTAATAAGATTGTGTACTATCTCGCAGTAATAAGATTGTGTACTATCTCGCAGTAATAAGAATGTGTACTCTCTCGCAGTAATAAGATTGTGTACTCTCTCGCAGTAATAAGAATGTGTACTCTCTCGCAGTAATAAGAATGTGTACTCTCTCGCAGTAATAAGAATGTGTACTATCTCGCAGTAATAAGATTGTGTACTATCTCGCAGTAATAAGAATGTGTACTATCTCGCAGTAATAAGAATGTGTAGTATCTCGCAGTAATAAGAATGTGTACTCTCTCGCAGTAATAAGAATGTGTACTCTCTCGCAGTAATAAGAATGTGTAGTATCTCGCAGTAATAAGAATGTGTACTCTCTCGCAGTAATAAGAATGTGTACTCTCTCGCAGTAATAAGAATGTGTACTATCTCGCAGTAATAAGAATGTGTAGTATCTCGCAGTAATAAGAATGTGTACTATCTCGCAGTAATAAGAATGTGTACTATCTCGCAGTAATAAGAATGTGTACTCTCTCGCAGTAATAAGAATGTGTACTCTCTCGCAGTAATAAGAATGTGTACTCTCTCGCAGTAATAAGAATGTGTACTATCTCGCAGTAATAAGAATGTGTAGTATCTCGCAGTAATAAGATTGTGTACTATCTCGCAGTAATAAGAATGTGTACTATCTCGCAGTAATAAGAATGTGTAGTATCTCGCAGTAATAAGATTGTGTACTCTCTCGCAGTAATAAGATTGTGTACTCTCTCGCAGTAATAAGAATGTGTACTATCTCGCAGTAATAAGAATGTGTACTATCTCGCAGTAATAAGAATGTGTACTCTCTCGCAGTAATAAGATTGTGTACTCTCTCGCAGTAATAAGAATGTGTACTATCTCGCAGTAATAAGAATGTGTACTCTCTCGCAGTAATAAGATTGTGTACTCTCTCGCAGTAATAAGAATGTGTACTATCTCGCAGTAATAAGAATGTGTACTCTCTCGCAGTAATAAGATTGTGTACTCTCTCGCAGTAATAAGAATGTGTACTATCTCGCAGTAATAAGAATGTGTACTCTCTCGCAGTAATAAGATTGTGTACTCTCTCGCAGTAATAAGAATGTGTACTATCTCGCAGTAATAAGAATGTGTACTCTCTCGCAGTAATAAGATTGTGTACTCTCTCGCAGTAATAAGAATGTGTACTATCTCGCAGTAATAAGAATGTGTACTATCTCGCAGTAATAAGAATGTGTAGTATCTCGCAGTAATAAGATTGTGTACTCTCTCGCAGTAATAAGATTGTGTACTCTCTCGCAGTAATAAGAATGTGTAGTATCTCGCAGTAATAAGAATGTGTACTATCTCGCAGTAATAAGAATGTGTACTATCTCGCAGTAATAAGAATGTGTACTATCTCGCAGTAATAAGAATGTGTAGTATCTCGCAGTAATAAGATTGTGTACTCTCTCGCAGTAATAAGATTGTGTACTCTCTCGCAGTAATAAGAATGTGTACTATCTCGCAGTAATAAGAATGTGTAGTATCTCGCAGTAATAAGATTGTGTACTCTCTCGCAGTAATAAGATTGTGTACTCTCTCGCAGTAATAAGAATGTGTACTATCTCGCAGTAATAAGAATGTGTAGTATCTCGCAGTAATAAGATTGTGTACTCTCTCGCAGTAATAAGAATGTGTAGTATCTCGCAGTAATAAGAATGTGTACTATCTCGCAGTAATAAGAATGTGTACTATCTCGCAGTAATAAGAATGTGTACTATCTCGCAGTAATAAGATTGTGTACTATCTCGCAGTAATAACATTGTGTACTCTCTCGCAGTAATAAGAATGTGTAGTATCTCGCAGTAATAAGATTGTGTACTATCTCGCAGTAATAAGAATGTGTACTATCTCGCAGTAATAAGAATGTGTAGTATCTCGCAGTAATAAGATTGTGTACTCTCTCGCAGTAATAAGATTGTGTACTATCTCGCAGTAATAAGAATGTGTAGTATCTCGCAGTAATAAGAATGTGTACTCTCTCGCAGTAATAAGAATGTGTAGTATCTCGCAGTAATAAGAATGTGTACTCTCTCGCAGTAATAAGAATGTGTAGTATCTCGCAGTAATAAGAATGTGTACTATCTCGCAGTAATAAGAATGTGTAGTATCTCGCAGTAATAAGAATGTGTAGTATCTCGCAGTAATAAGAATGTGTAGTATCTCGCAGTAATAAGAATGTGTAGTATCTCGCAGTAATAAGAATGTGTAGTATCTCGCAGTAATAAGAATGTGTAGTATCTCGCAGTAATAAGAATGTGTACTATCTCGCAGTAATAAGAATGTGTACTCTCTCTCAGTAATAAGAATGTGTACTCTCTCGCAGTAATAAGAATGTGTACTCTCTCGCAGTAATAAGATTGTGTACTATCTCGCAGTAATAAGAATGTGTACTCTCTCGCAGTAATAAGAATGTGTACTCTCTCGCAGTAATAAGAATGTGTACTCTCTCGCAGTAATAAGAATGTGTACTCTCTCGCAGTAATAAGAATGTGTACTCTCTCGCAGTAATAAGAATGTGTACTCTCTCGCAGTAATAAGAATGTGTACTCTCTCGCAGTAATAAGAATGTGTACTCTCTCGCAGTAATAAGAATGTGTACTCTCTCGCAGTAATAAGATTGTGTACTATCTCGCAGTAATAACATTGTGTACTCTCTCTCAGTAATAAGAATGTGTACTCTCTCGCAGTAATAAGAATGTGTACTCTCTCGCAGTAATAAGAATGTGTACTCTCTCGCAGTAATAACATTGTGTACTATCTCGCAGTAATAACATTGTGTACTCTCTCGCAGTAATAACATTGTGTACTATCTCGCAGTAATAACATTGTGTACTCTCTCGCAGTAATAAGAATGTGTACTATCTCGCAGTAATAAGAATGTGTACTCTCTCGCAGTAATAAGAATGTGTACTCTCTCGCAGTAATAAGAATGTGTACTCTCTCGCAGTAATAAGAATGTGTACTCTCTCGCAGTAATAAGAATGTGTACTCTCTCGCAGTAATAACAATGTGTACTCTCTCGCAGTAATAAGAATGTGTACTCTCTCGCAGTAATAACAATGTGTACTCTCTCTCAGTAATAAGAATGTGTACTATCTCGCAGTAATAAGAATGTGTAGTATCTCGCAGTAATAAGATTGTGTACTATCTCGCAGTAATAAGAATGTGTACTATCTCGCAGTAATAAGAATGTGTACTATCTCGCAGTAATAAGAATGTGTACTCTCTCGCAGTAATAAGAATGTGTACTCTCTCGCAGTAATAAGAATGTGTACTCTCTCGCAGTAATAAGAATGTGTACTCTCTCGCAGTAATAAGAATGTGTACTCTCTCGCAGTAATAAGATTGTGTACTATCTCGCAGTAATAAGACTGTATACACTCTCGCAGTAATAAGATTGTGTACTATCTCGCAGTAATAAGATTGTGTACTCTCTCGCAGTAATAAGATTGTGTACTCTCTCGCAGTAATAAGATTGTGTACTACCTCGCAGTAATAAGAATGTGTAGTATCTCGCAGTAATAAGAATGTGTACTCTCTCGCAGTAATAACATTGTGTACTATCTCGCAGTAATAAGAACGTGTAGTATCTCGCAGTAATAAGAATGTGTACTATCTCGCAGTAATAAGAATGTGTACTATCTCTCAGTAATAAGAATGTGTACTATCTCGCAGTAATAAGATTGTGTACTATCTCGCAGTAATAAGATTGTGTACTATCTCGCAGTAATAAGATTGTGTACTCTCTCGCAGTAATAAGATTGTGTACTCTCTCGCAGTAATAAGATTGTGTACTACCTCGCAGTAATAAGAATGTGTAGTATCTCGCAGTAATAAGAATGTGTACTCTCTCGCAGTAATAAGATTGTGTACTATCTCGCAGTAATAAGAACGTGTAGTATCTCGCAGTAATAAGAATGTGTACTATCTCGCAGTAATAAGAATGTGTACTATCTCTCAGTAATAAGAATGTGTACTATCTCGCAGTAATAAGATTGTGTACTATCTCGCAGTAATAAGATTGTGTACTATCTCGCAGTAATAAGATTGTGTACTCTCTCGCAGTAATAAGATTGTGTACTATCTCGCAGTAATAAGAATGTGTACTCTCTCGCAGTAATAAGAATGTGTACTCTCTCGCAGTAATAAGAATGTGTACTCTCTCGCAGTAATAAGAATGTGTACTCTCTCGCAGTAATAAGAATGTCTGCTCTCTCGCAGTAATAAGAATGTCTGCTCTCTCGCAGTAATAAGAATGTGTACTCTCTCGCAGTAATAAGAATGTCTGCTCTCTCGCAGTAATAAGAATGTGTACTCTCTCGCAGTAATAAGAATGTCTGCTCTCTCGCAGTAATAAGAATGTGTACTCTCTCGCAGTAATAAGAATGTGTACTCTCTCGCAGTAATAAGAATGTGTACTCTCTCGCAGTAATAAGAATGTCTGCTCTCTCGCAGTAATAAGAATGTGTACTCTCTCGCAGTAATAAGAATGTGTACTCTCTCGCAGTAATAAGAATGTGTACTCTCTCGCAGTAATAAGAATGTCTGCTCTCTCGCAGTAATAAGAATGTGTACTCTCTCGCAGTAATAAGAATGTGTACTCTCTCGCAGTAATAAGAATGTGTACTCTCTCGCAGTAATAAGAATGTCTGCTCTCTCGCAGTAATAAGAATGTGTACTCTCTCGCAGTAATAAGAATGTGTACTCTCTCGCAGTAATAAGAATGTGTACTCTCTCGCAGTAATAAGAATGTGTACTCTCTCGCAGTAATAAGAATGTCTGCTCTCTCGCAGTAATAAGAATGTGTACTCTCTCGCAGTAATAAGAATGTGTACTCTCTCGCAGTAATAAGAATGTCTGCTCTCTCGCAGTAATAAGAATGTGTACTCTCTCGCAGTAATAAGAATGTGTACTCTCTCGCAGTAATAAGAATGTGTACTCTCTCGCAGTAATAAGAATGTCTGCTCTCTCGCAGTAATAAGAATGTGTACTCTCTCGCAGTAATAAGAATGTGTACTCTCTCGCAGTAATAAGAATGTCTGCTCTCTCGCAGTAATAAGAATGTGTACTATCTCGCAGTAATAAGAATGTGTACTCTCTCGCAGTAATAAGAATGTGTACTCTCTCGCAGTAATAAGATTGTGTACTCTCTCGCAGTAATAAGAATGTGTACTATCTCGCAGTAATAAGATTGTGTACTCTCTCGCAGTAATAAGATTGTGTACTACCTCGCAGTAATAAGAATGTGTACTATCTCGCAGTAATAAGATTGTGTACTCTCTCGCAGTAATAAGAATGTGTACTCTCTCGCAGTAATAAGAATGTGTACTATCTCGCAGTAATAAGATTGTGTACTCTCTCGCAGTAATAAGATTGTGTACTATCTCGCAGTAATAAGATTGTGTACTATCTCGCAGTAATAAGAATGTGTACTCTCTCGCAGTAATAAGAATGTGTACTATCTCGCAGTAATAAGAATGTGTACTATCTCGCAGCAATAAGATTGTGTACTATCTCGCAGTAATAAGATTGTGTACTCTCTCGCAGTAATAAGAATGTGTACTATCTCGCAGTAATAAGAATGTGTACTATCTCGCAGTAATAAGATTGTGTACTCTCTCGCAGTAATAAGAATGTGTACTATCTCGCAGTAATAAGAATGTGTACTATCTCGCAGTAATAAGATTGTGTACTCTCTCGCAGTAATAAGATTGTGTACTATCTCGCAGTAATAAGATTGTGTACTATCTCGCAGTAATAAGAATGTGTACTCTCTCGCAGTAATAAGAATGTGTACTATCTCGCAGTAATAAGATTGTGTACTATCTCGCAGTAATAAGAATGTGTACTATCTCGCAGTAATAAGAACGTGTAGTATCTCGCAGTAATAAGAATGTGTACTATCTCGCAGTAATAAGAATGTGTACTATCTCGCAGTAATAAGATTGTGTACTCTCTCGCAGTAATAAGATTGTGTACTATCTCGCAGTAATAAGATTGTGTACTATCTCGCAGTAATAAGAATGTGTACTCTCTCGCAGTAATAAGAATGTGTACTATCTCGCAGTAATAAGATTGTGTACTCTCTCGCAGTAATAAGAATGTGTAGTATCTCGCAGTAATAAGAACGTGTAGTATCTCGCAGTAATAAGATTGTGTACTCTCTCGCAGTAATAAGAATGTGTACTATCTCGCAGTAATAAGAACGTGTAGTATCTCGCAGTAATAAGATTGTGTACTCTCTCGCAGTAATAAGAATGTGTACTATCTCGCAGTAATAAGAACGTGTAGTATCTCGCAGTAATAAGATTGTGTACTCTCTCGCAGTAATAAGAATGTGTAGTATCTCGCAGTAATAAGAATGTGTACTATCTCGCAGTAATAAGAATGTGTACTCTCTCGCAGTAATAAGATTGTGTACTATCTCGCAGTAATAAGAATGTGTACTATCTCGCAGTAATAAGATTGTGTACTCTCTCGCAGTAATAAGAATGTGTAGTATCTCGCAGTAATAAGAATGTGTACTATCTCGCAGTAATAAGAATGTGTACTCTCTCGCAGTAATAAGATTGTGTACTCTCTCGCAGTAATAAGAATGTGTAGTATCTCGCAGTAATAAGAATGTGTACTATCTCGCAGTAATAAGATTGTGTACTATCTCGCAGTAATAAGAATGTGTACTCTCTCGCAGTAATAAGAATGTGTACTCTCTCGCAGTAATAAGATTGTGTACTATCTCGCAGTAATAAGATTGTGTACTATCTCGCAGTAATAAGATTGTGTACTATCTCGCAGTAATAAGATTGTGTACTATCTCGCAGTAATAAGAATGTGTACTCTCTCGCAGTAATAAGAATGTGTACTCTCTCGCAGTAATAAGAATGTGTACTATCTCGCAGTAATAAGAATGTGTACTCTCTCGCAGTAATAAGAATGTGTACTCTCTCGCAGTAATAAGATTGTGTACTCTCTCGCAGTAATAAGATTGTGTACTCTCTCGCAGTAATAAGATTGTGTAGTATCTCGCAGTAATAAGATTGTGTACTATCTCGCAGTAATAAGATTGTGTAGTATCTCGCAGTAATAAGATTGTGTACTATCTCGCAGTAATAAGATTGTGTACTCTCTCGCAGTAATAAGATTGTGTAGTATCTCGCAGTAATAAGATTGTGTACTCTCTCGCAGTAATAAGATTGTGTAGTATCTCGCAGTAATAAGAATGTGTACTATCTCGCAGTAATAAGAATGTGTACTCTCTCGCAGTAATAAGAATGTGTACTCTCTCGCAGTAATAAGATTGTGTACTCTCTCGCAGTAATAAGATTGTGTACTCTCTCGCAGTAATAAGAATGTGTACTATCTCGCAGTAATAAGAATGTGTACTCTCTCGCAGTAATAACAATGTGTACTCTCTCGCAGTAATAAGAATGTGTACTCTCTCGCAGTAATAACAATGTGTACTCTCTCGCAGTAATAAGAATGTGTACTATCTCGCAGTAATAAGAATGTGTACTATCTCGCAGTAATAACAATGTGTACTCTCTCGCAGTAATAAGAATGTGTACTCTCTCGCAGTAATAAGAATGTGTACTCTCTCGCAGTAATAAGAATGTGTACTCTCTCGCAGTAATAAGAATGTGTACTCTCTCGCAGTAATAAGAATGTGTAGTATCTCGCAGTAATATGAATGTCTACTCTCTCGCAGTAATAAGAATGTGTACTCTCTCGCAGTAATAAGATTGTGTACTATCTCGTAGCAATAAGAATGTGTACTATCTCGCAGTAATAAGAATGTGTACTATCTCGTAGCAATAAGAATGTGTACTATCTCGTAGCAATAAGAATGTGTACTATCTCGTAGCAATAAGAATGTGTACTCTCTCGTAGCAATAAGAATGTGTACTATCTCGTAGCAATAAGAATGTGTACTCTCTCGTAGCAATAAGAATGTGTACTCTCTCGCAGTAATAAGAATGTGTAGTATCTCGCAGTAATATGAATGTCTACTCTCTCGCAGTAATAAGAATGTGTACTCTCTCGCAGTAATAAGATTGTGTACTATCTCGCAGTAATAAGAATGTGTACTATCTCGCAGTAATAAGAATGTGTACTATCTCGTAGCAATAAGAATGTGTACTATCTCGTAGCAATAAGAATGTGTACTATCTCGTAGCAATAAGAATGTGTACTCTCTCGTAGCAATAAGAATGCGTACTATCTCGTAGCAATAAGAATGTGTACTCTCTCGTAGCAATAAGAATGTGTACTCTCTCGCAGTAATAAGAATGTGTAGTATCTCGCAGTAATATGAATGTCTACTCTCTCGCAGTAATAAGAATGTGTACTCTCTCGCAGTAATAAGATTGTGTACTATCTCGTAGCAATAAGAATGTGTACTATCTCGTAGCAATAAGAATGTGTACTATCTCGTAGCAATAAGAATGTGTACTATCTCGTAGCAATAAGAATGTGTACTATCTCGTAGCAATAAGAATGTGTACTCTCTCGTAGCAATAAGAATGTGTACTATCTCGTAGCAATAAGAATGTGTACTCTCTCGTAGCAATAAGAATGTGTACTATCTCGCAGTAATAAGAATGTGTACTATCTCGCAGTAATAAGAATGTGTACTATCTCGTAGCAATAAGAATGTGTACTATCTCGTAGCAATAAGAATGTGTACTCTCTCGTAGCAATAAGAATGTGTACTCTCTCGTAGCAATAAGAATGTGTACTATCTCGTAGCAATAAGAATGTGTACTCTCTCGTAGCAATAAGAATGTGTACTCTCTCGCAGTAATAAGAATGTGTACTCTCTCGCAGTAATAAGAATGTGTACTCTCTCGCAGTAATAACAGTGTGTACTCTCTCGCAGTAATAAGATTGTGTACTATCTCGCAGTAATAAGATTGTGTACTATCTCGCAGTAATAAGAATGTGTACTCTCTCGCAGTAATAACAATGTGTACTCTCTCGCAGTAATAACAATGTGTACTCTCTCGCAGTAATAAGAATGTGTACTCTATCGCAGTAATAAGAATGTGTACTCTCTCGCAGTAATAACAATGTGTACTCTCTCGCAGTAATAACAATGTGTACTCTCTCGCAGTAATAACAATGTGTACTCTCTCGCAGTAATAACAATGTGTACTCTCTCGCAGTAATAACAATGTGTACTCTCTCGCAGTAATAAGAATGTGTACTCTCTCGCAGTAATAACAATGTGTACTCTCTCGCAGTAATAACAATGTGTACTCTCTCGCAGTAATAACAATGTGTACTCTCTCGCAGTAATAACAATGTGTACTCTCTCGCAGTAATAACAATGTGTACTCTCTCGCAGTAATAACAATGTGTACTCTCTCGCAGTAATAACAATGTGTACTCTCTCGCAGTAATAACAATGTGTACTCTCTCGCAGTAATAACAATGTGTACTCTCTCGCAGTAATAACAATGTGTACTCTCTCGCAGTAATAACAATGTGTACTCTCTCGCAGTAATAACAATGTGTACTCTCTCGCAGTAATAACAATGTGTACTCTCTCGCAGTAATAACAATGTGTACTCTCTCGCAGTAATAACAATGTGTACTCTCTCGCAGTAATAAGAATGTGTACTCTCTCGCAGTAATAACAATGTGTACTCTCTCGCAGTAATAACAATGTGTACTCTCTCGCAGTAATAAGATTGTGTACTCT
This sequence comes from Deroplatys truncata, assembly GCA_030765065.1. NCBI lineage: Eukaryota > Metazoa > Arthropoda > Insecta > Mantodea > Mantidae > Deroplatys > Deroplatys truncata. Next base: position 332,572,152 of record CM060975.1, on the reverse strand, counting down.
CTCGCAGTAATAACAATGTGTACTCTCTCGCAGTAATAACAATGTGTACTCTCTCGCAGTAATAAGAATGTGTACTCTCTCGCAGTAATAAGAATGTGTACTCTCTCGCAGTAATAAGAATGTGTACTCTCTCGCAGTAATAACAATGTGTACTCTCTCGCAGTAATAACAATGTGTACTCTCTCGCAGTAATAAGAATGTGTACTCTCTCGCAGTAATAACAATGTGTACTCTCTCGCAGTAATAAGAATGTGTACTCTCTCGCAGTAATAAGAATGTGTACTATCTCGCAGTAATAAGAACGTGTAGTATCTCGCAGTAATAAGATTGTGTACTCTCTCGCAGTAATAAGAATGTGTACTATCTCGCAGTAATAAGAATGTGTACTCTCTCGCAGTAATAAGAATGTGTACTCTCTCGCAGTAATAAGAATGTGTACTATCTCGCAGTAATAAGAATGTGTACTCTCTCGCAGTAATAAGATTGTGTACTCTCTCGCAGTAATAACATTGTGTACTCTCTCGCAGTAATAAGAATGTGTACTATCTCGTAGCAATAAGATTGTGTACTATCTCGCAGTAATAAGAATGTGTACTCTCTCGCAGTAATAAGAATGTGTACTCTCTCGCAGTAATAAGAATGTGTACTATCTCGCAGTAATAAGAATGTCTACTCTCTCGCAGTAATAAGAATGTGTACTCTCTCGCAGTAATAACATTGTGTACTCTCTCGCAGTAATAAGATTGTGTACTATCTCGCAGTAATAAGAATGTGTACTCTCTCGCAGTAATAAGAATGTGTACTCTCTCGCAGTAATAAGAATGTGTACTCTCTCGCAGAAATAACATTGTGTACTCTCTCGCAGTAATAAGATTGTGTACTCTCTCGCAGTAATAAGATTGTGTACTCTCTCGCAGTAATAACATTGTGTACTCTCTCGCAGTAATAAGAATGTGTACTATCTCGCAGTAATAAGATTGTGTACTATCTCGCAGTAATAAGAATGTGTACTCTCTCGCAGTAATAAGAATGTGTACTCTCTCGCAGTAATAAGAATGTGTACTATCTCGCAGTAATAAGAATGTCTACTCTCTCGCAGTAATAAGAATGTGTACTCTCTCGCAGTAATAAGATTGTGTACTATCTCGCAGTAATAAGAATGTGTACTCTCTCGCAGTAATAAGAATGTGTACTATCTCGCAGTAATAAGATTGTGTACTATCTCGCAGTAATAAGAATGTCTACTCTCTCGCAGTAATAAGAATGTGTACTCTCTCGCAGTAATAAGAATGTCTACTCTCTCGCAGTAATAAGATTGTGTACTATCTCGCAGTAATAAGAATGTCTACTCTCTCGCAGTAATAAGAATGTGTACTATCTCGCAGTAATAAGAATGTGTACTCTCTCGCAGTAATAAGAATGTGTACTATCTCGCAGTAATAAGAATGTGTACTATCTCTCAGTAATAAGAATGTGTACTATCTCGCAGTAATAAGATTGTGTACTATCTCGCAGTAATAACATTGTGTAGTATCTCGCAGTAATAAGAATGTGTACTATCTCGCAGTAATAACATTGTGTACTATCTCGCAGTAATAAGAATGTGTACTATCTCTCAGTAATAAGAATGTGTACTATCTCGCAGTAATAAGAATGTGTACTCTCTCTCAGTAATAAGATTGTGTACTATCTCGCAGTAATAAGAATGTGTACTATCTCTCAGTAATAAGATTGTGTACTATCTCGCAGTAATAAGAATGTGTACTCTCTCTCAGTAATAAGATTGTGTACTATCTCTCAGTAATAAGATTGTGTACTATCTCGCAGTAATAAGAATGTGTACTATCTCTCAGTAATAAGATTGTGTACTATCTCGCAGTAATAAGAATGTGTACTCTCTCTCAGTAATAAGAATGTGTACTATCTCTCAGTAATAAGATTGTGTACTATCTCGCAGTAATAAGAATGTGTACTCTCTCTCAGTAATAAGATTGTGTACTATCTCGCAGTAATAAGAATGTGTACTATCTCGCAGTAATAAGATTGTGTACTATCTCGCAGTAATAAGAATGTGTACTCTCTCTCAGTAATAAGATTGTGTACTATCTCGCAGTAATAAGAATGTGTACTCTCTCTCAGTAATAAGAATGTGTACTATCTCGCAGTAATAAGAATGTGTACTCTCTCTCAGTAATAAGATTGTGTACTATCTCGCAGTAATAAGAATGTGTACTCTCTCTCAGTAATAAGAATGTGTACTATCTCGCAGTAATAAGAATGTGTACTCTCTCTCAGTAATAAGATTGTGTACTATCTCGCAGTAATAAGAATGTGTACTCTCTCTCAGTAATAAGAATGTGTACTATCTCGCAGTAATAAGAATGTGTACTCTCTCTCAGTAATAAGATTGTGTACTATCTCGCAGTAATAAGAATGTGTACTATCTCGCAGTAATAAGAATGTGTACTCTCTCTCAGTAATAAGAATGTGTACTCTCTCTCAGTAATAAGAATGTGTACTATCTCGCAGTAATAAGAATGTGTACTATCTCGCAGTAATAAGAATGTGTACTCTCTCGCAGTAATAAGAATGTGTACTCTCTCTCAGTAATAAGAATGTGTACTCTCTCTCAGTAATAAGAATGTGTACTATCTCGCAGTAATAAGAATGTGTACTATCTCGCAGTAATAAGATTGTGTACTATCTCGCAGTAATAAGAATGTGTACTCTCTCGCAGTAATAAGAATGTGTACTCTCTCGCAGTAATAAGAATGTGTACTCTCTCTCAGTAATAAGATTGTGTACTATCTCGCAGTAATAAGAATGTGTACTATCTCGCAGTAATAAGAATGTGTACTCTCTCGCAGTAATAAGAATGTGTACTATCTCGCAGTAATAAGAATGTGTACTCTCTCGCAGTAATAAGAATGTGTACTCTCTCTCAGTAATAAGAATGTGTACTCTCTCTCAGTAATAAGATTGTGTACTATCTCGCAGTAATAAGAATGTGTACTCTCTCGCAGTAATAAGAATGTGTACTATCTCGCAGTAATAAGAATGTGTACTCTCTCGCAGTAATAAGAATGTGTACTCTCTCTCAGTAATAAGATTGTGTACTATCTCGCAGTAATAAGAATGTGTACTCTCTCGCAGTAATAAGAATGTGTACTCTCTCGCAGTAATAAGAATGTGTACTCTCTCTCAGTAATAAGATTGTGTACTCTCTCGCAGTAATAAGAATGTGTACTATCTCGCAGTAATAAGAATGTGTACTCTCTCGCAGTAATAAGAATGTGTACTCTCTCTCAGTAATAAGATTGTGTACTATCTCGCAGTAATAAGAATGTGTACTATCTCGCAGTAATAAGAATGTGTACTCTCTCGCAGTAATAAGAATGTGTACTATCTCGCAGTAATAAGAATGTCTACTCTCTCGCAGTAATAAGAATGTGTACTATCTCGCAGTAATAAGAATGTGTACTATCTCGCAGTAATAAGAATGTGTACTCTCTCGCAGTAATAAGATTCTGTACTCTCTCGCAGTAATAACATTGTGTACTCTCTCGCAGTAATAAGATTCTGTACTCTCTCGCAGTAATAACATTGTGTACTCTCTCGCAGTAATAAGAATGTGTACTCTCTCGCAGTAATAAGATTCTGTACTCTCTCGCAGTAATAAGATTGTGTACTATCTCGCAGTAATAAGATTCTGTACTCTCTCGCAGTAATAAGATTGTGTACTATCTCGCAGTAATAACATTGTGTACTCTCTCGCAGTAATAAGAATGTGTACTCTCTCGCAGTAATAACATTGTGTACTCTCTCGCAGTAATAAGATTCTGTACTCTCTCGCAGTAATAACATTGTGTACTCTCTCGCAGTAATAAGAATGTGTACTCTCTCGCAGTAATAAGATTCTGTACTCTCTCGCAGTAATAAGATTGTGTACTATCTCGCAGTAATAAGATTCTGTACTCTCTCGCAGTAATAAGATTGTGTACTATCTCGCAGTAATAACATTGTGTACTCTCTCGCAGTAATAAGAATGTGTACTCTCTCGCAGTAATAAGATTCTGTACTCTCTCGCAGTAATAACATTGTGTACTCTCTCGCAGTAATAAGAATGTGTACTCTCTCGCAGTAATAACATTGTGTACTCTCTCGCAGTAATAAGAATGTGTACTCTCTCGCAGTAATAAGAATGTGTACTCTCTCGCAGTAATAACATTGTGTACTCTCTCGCAGTAATAAGAATGTGTACTCTCTCGCAGTAATAAGAATGTGTACTCTCTCGCAGTAATAACATTGTGTACTCTCTCGCAGTAATAAGAATGTGTACTCTCTCGCAGTAATAAGAATGTGTACTCTCTCGCAGTAATAAGAATGTGTACTCTCTCGCAGTAATAACATTGTGTACTCTCTCGCAGTAATAAGAATGTGTACTATCTCGCAGTAATAAGAATGTGTACTCTCTCGCAGTAATAACATTGTGTACTCTCTCGCAGTAATAAGAATGTGTACTATCTCGCAGTAATAAGAATGTGTACTCTCTCGCAGTAATAACATTGTGTACTCTCTCGCAGTAATAAGAATGTGTACTCTCTCGCAGTAATAACATTGTGTACTCTCTCGCAGTAATAAGAATGTGTACTCTCTCGCAGTAATAAGAATGTGTACTCTCTCGCAGTAATAACATTGTGTACTATCTCGCAGTAATAAGAATGTGTACTATCTCGCAGTAATAACAATGTGTACTATCTCGCAGTAATAAGAATGTGTAGTATCTCGCAGTAATAAGAATGTGTAGTATCTCGCAGTAATAACAATGTGTACTATCTCGCAGTAATAAGAATGTGTACTATCTCGCAGTAATAAGAATGTGTACTATCTCGCAGTAATAACATTGTGTACTCTCTCGCAGTAATAAGAATGTGTACTATCTCGTAGCAATAAGATTGTGTACTATCTCGCAGTAATAAGAATGTGTACTATCTCGCAGTAATAAGAATGTGTACTCTCTCGCAGTAATAAGAATGTGTACTATCTCGTAGCAATAAGATTGTGTACTATCTCGCAGTAATAAGAATGTGTACTATCTCGCAGTAATAACAATGTGTACTATCTCGCAGTAATAACATTGTGTACTATCTCGCAGTAATAACATTGTGTACTCTCTCGCAGTAATAAGAATGTGTACTCTCTCGCAGTAATAAGAATGTGTACTCTCTCGCAGTAATAAGAATGTGTACTCTCTCGCAGTAATAACAATGTGTACTATCTCGCAGTAATAACATTGTGTACTATCTCGCAGTAATAACATTGTGTACTCTCTCGCAGTAATAAGAATGTGTACTATCTCGCAGTAATAAGAATGTGTACTATCTCGCAGTAATAACAATGTGTACTATCTCGCAGTAATAACATTGTGTACTATCTCGCAGTAATAAGAATGTGTACTCTCTCGCAGTAATAACAATGTGTACTATCTCGCAGTAATAACATTGTGTACTATCTCGCAGTAATAAGAATGTGTACTCTCTCGCAGTAATAACAATGTGTACTATCTCGCAGTAATAACATTGTGTACTATCTCGCAGTAATAAGAATGTGTACTCTCTCGCAGTAATAACAATGTGTACTATCTCGCAGTAATAACATTGTGTACTATCTCGCAGTAATAACATTGTGTACTCTCTCGCAGTAATAAGATTGTGTACTCTCTCGCAGTAATAACAATGTGTACTCTCTCGCAGTAATAACATTGTGTACTATCTCGCAGTAATAAGAATGTGTACTCTCTCGCAGTAATAACAATGTGTACTATCTCGCAGTAATAACATTGTGTACTATCTCGCAGTAATAAGAATGTGTACTCTCTCGCAGTAATAACAATGTGTACTCTCTCGCAGTAATAACATTGTGTACTATCTCGCAGTAATAACATTGTGTACTATCTCGCAGTAATAAGAATGTGTACTCTCTCGCAGTAATAACAATGTGTACTATCTCGCAGTAATAACATTGTGTACTATCTCGCAGTAATAAGAATGTGTACTCTCTCGCAGTAATAACAATGTGTACTATCTCGCAGTAATAACATTGTGTACTATCTCGCAGTAATAACATTGTGTACTCTCTCGCAGTAATAAGATTGTGTACTATCTCGCAGTAATAAGAATGTGTACTATCTCGCAGTAATAACAATGTGTACTATCTCGCAGTAATAACATTGTGTACTATCTCGCAGTAATAACATTGTGTACTCTCTCGCAGTAATAAGAATGTGTACTCTCTCGCAGTAATAAGAATGTGTACTCTCTCGCAGTAATAAGAATGTGTACTCTCTCGCAGTAATAACAATGTGTACTATCTCGCAGTAATAACATTGTGTACTATCTCGCAGTAATAACATTGTGTACTATCTCGCAGTAATAAGAATGTGTACTCTCTCGCAGTAATAAGAATGTGTACTCTCTCGCAGTAATAAGAATGTGTAGTATCTCGCAGTAATAACAATGTGTACTATCTCGCAGTAATAAGAATGTGTACTATCTCGCAGTAATAAGAATGTGTACTATCTCGCAGTAATAACATTGTGTACTCTCTCGCAGTAATAAGAATGTGTACTATCTCGTAGCAATAAGATTGTGTACTATCTCGCAGTAATAAGAATGTGTACTATCTCGCAGTAATAAGAATGTGTACTCTCTCGCAGTAATAAGAATGTGTACTATCTCGTAGCAATAAGATTGTGTACTATCTCGCAGTAATAAGAATGTGTACTATCTCGCAGTAATAACAATGTGTACTATCTCGCAGTAATAACATTGTGTACTATCTCGCAGTAATAACATTGTGTACTCTCTCGCAGTAATAAGAATGTGTACTCTCTCGCAGTAATAAGAATGTGTACTCTCTCGCAGTAATAACAATGTGTACTATCTCGCAGTAATAAGAATGTGTACTCTCTCGCAGTAATAAGAATGTGTACTATCTCGCAGTAATAACATTGTGTACTCTCTCGCAGTAATAAGAATGTGTACTCTCTCGCAGTAATAACATTGTGTACTATCTCGCAGTAATAACATTGTGTACTCTCTCGCAGTAATAAGAATGTGTACTATCTCGCAGTAATAAGAATGTGTACTATCTCGCAGTAATAACATTGTGTACTCTCTCGCAGTAATAAGAATGTGTACTATCTCGCAGTAATAACATTGTGTACTCTCTCGCAGTAATAAGAATGTGTACTCTCTCGCAGTAATAAGAATGTGTACTATCTCGCAGTAATAACATTGTGTACTATCTCGCAGTAATAAGAATGTGTACTCTCTCGCAGTAATAACAATGTGTACTATCTCGCAGTAATAACATTGTGTACTCTCTCGCAGTAATAAGAATGTGTACTATCTCGCAGTAATAACAATGTGTACTCTCTCGCAGTAATAAGAATGTGTACTATCTCGCAGTAATAAGAATGTGTACTCTCTCGCAGTAATAACAATGTGTACTATCTCGCAGTAATAAGAATGTGTACTCTCTCGCAGTAATAACAATGTGTACTATCTCGCAGTAATAACATTGTGTACTCTCTCGCAGTAATAACAATGTGTACTATCTCGCAGTAATAACATTGTGTACTCTCTCGCAGTAATAAGAATGTGTACTATCTCGCAGTAATAAGAATGTGTACTCTCTCGCAGTAATAAGAATGTGTACTATCTCGCAGTAATAAGAATGTGTACTCTCTCGCAGTAATAACAATGTGTACTATCTCGCAGTAATAACATTGTGTACTCTCTCGCAGTAATAACAATGTGTACTATCTCGCAGTAATAACATTGTGTACTCTCTCGCAGTAATAAGAATGTGTACTATCTCGCAGTAATAAGAATGTGTACTCTCTCGCAGTAATAAGAATGTGTACTATCTCGCAGTAATAAGAATGTGTACTCTCTCGCAGTAATAAGATTGTGTACTATCTCGCAGTAATAAGAATGTGTACTATCTCGCAGTAATAAGAATGTGTACTCTCTCGCAGTAATAAGAATGTGTACTATCTCGCAGTAATAAGAATGTGTACTCTCTCTCAGTAATAAGAATGTGTACTCTCTCGCAGTAATAAGAATGTGTACTATCTCGCAGTAATAACATTGTGTACTATCTCGCAGTAATAAGAATGTGTACTATCTCGCAGTAATAACATTGTGTACTCTCTCGCAGTAATAACAATGTGTACTATCTCGCAGTAATAAGAATGTGTACTCTCTCGCAGTAATAACAATGTGTACTATCTCGCAGTAATAACAATGTGTACTATCTCGCAGTAATAACATTGTGTACTATCTCGCAGTAATAACAATGTGTACTATCTCGCAGTAATAACAATGTGTACTATCTCGCAGTAATAACATTGTGTACTATCTCGCAGTAATAACAATGTGTACTATCTCGCAGTAATAAGAATGTGTACTCTCTCGCAGTAATAACAATGTGTACTATCTCGCAGTAATAACAATGTGTACTATCTCGCAGTAATAAGAATGTGTACTATCTCGCAGTAATAACATTGTGTACTATCTCGCAGTAATAACAATGTGTACTATCTCGCAGTAATAACATTGTGTACTATCTCGCAGTAATAAGAATGTGTACTATCTCGCAGTAATAACATTGTGTACTCTCTCGCAGTAATAACAATGTGTACTATCTCGCAGTAATAAGAATGTGTACTCTCTCGCAGTAATAAGAATGTGTACTATCTCGCAGTAATAACATTGTGTACTATCTCGCAGTAATAAGAATGTGTACTATCTCGCAGTAATAACATTGTGTACTCTCTCGCAGTAATAAGAATGTGTACTATCTCGCAGTAATAAGAATGTGTACTCTCTCGCAGTAATAAGAATGTGTACTCTCTCGCAGTAATAAGAATGTGTACTCTCTCGCAGTAATAACATTGTGTACTATCTCGCAGTAATAAGAATGTGTACTATCTCGCAGTAATAACATTGTGTACTATCTCGCAGTAATAAGAATGTGTACTATCTCGCAGTAATAACATTGTGTACTCTCTCGCAGTAATAAGAATGTGTACTATCTCGCAGTAATAAGAATGTGTACTATCTCGCAGTAATAACATTGTGTACTATCTCGCAGTAATAAGAATGTGTACTCTCTCGCAGTAATAACAATGTGTACTCTCTCGCAGTAATAAGAATGTGTACTATCTCGCAGTAATAAGATTGTGTACTATCTCGCAGTAATAACATTGTGTACTCTCTCGCAGTAATAAGAATGTGTACTATCTCGCAGTAATAACATTGTGTACTCTCTCGCAGTAATAAGAATGTGTACTATCTCGCAGTAATAAGAATGTGTACTATCTCGTAGCAATAAGATTGTGTACTATCTCGCAGTAATAACATTGTGTACTCTCTCGCAGTAATAAGAATGTGTACTATCTCGCAGTAATAACATTGTGTACTATCTCGCAGTAATAACATTGTGTACTCTCTCGCAGTAATAAGATTGTGTACTATCTCGCAGTAATAACATTGTGTACTCTCTCGCAGTAATAACATTGTGTACTATCTCGCAGTAATAACATTGTGTACTATCTCGCAGTAATAACATTGTGTACTCTCTCGCAGTAATAAGAATGTGTACTATCTCGCAGTAATAACATTGTGTACTATCTCGCAGTAATAACATTGTGTACTCTCTCGCAGTAATAAGAATGTGTACTATCTCGTAGCAATAAGATTGTGTACTATCTCGCAGTAATAAGAATGTGTACTATCTCGCAGTAATAACAATGTGTACTATCTCGCAGTAATAACATTGTGTACTATCTCGCAGTAATAACATTGTGTACTCTCTCGCAGTAATAAGAATGTGTACTATCTCGCAGTAATAAGAATGTGTACTATCTCGCAGTAATAACATTGTGTACTATCTCGCAGTAATAAGAATGTGTACTATCTCGCAGTAATAAGAATGTGTACTATCTCGCAGTAATAAGAATGTGTACTATCTCGCAGTAATAACAATGTGTACTATCTCGCAGTAATAACATTGTGTACTATCTCGCAGTAATAACATTGTGTACTCTCTCGCAGTAATAACATTGTGTACTCTCTCGCAGTAATAACATTGTGTACTATCTCGCAGTAATAACATTGTGTACTATCTCGCAGTAATAACATTGTGTACTATCTCGCAGTAATAACATTGTGTACTCTCTCGCAGTAATAACATTGTGTACTATCTCGCAGTAATAAGAATGTGTACTATCTCGCAGTAATAAGAATGTGTACTATCTCGCAGTAATAACATTGTGTACTATCTCGCAGTAATAAGAATGTGTACTATCTCGCAGTAATAAGAATGTGTACTATCTCGCAGTAATAAGAATGTGTACTATCTCGCAGTAATAACAATGTGTACTATCTCGCAGTAATAACATTGTGTACTATCTCGCAGTAATAACATTGTGTACTCTCTCGCAGTAATAAGAATGTGTACTATCTCGCAGTAATAAGAATGTGTACTATCTCGCAGTAATAACAATGTGTACTATCTCGCAGTAATAACATTGTGTACTATCTCGCAGTAATAACATTGTGTACTATCTCGCAGTAATAACAATGTGTACTATCTCGCAGTAATAACATTGTGTACTATCTCGCAGTAATAACAATGTGTACTATCTCGCAGTAATAACAATGTGTACTATCTCGCAGTAATAACATTGTGTACTATCTCGCAGTAATAACATTGTGTACTCTCTCGCAGTAATAAGAATGTGTACTATCTCGCAGTAATAAGAATGTGTACTATCTCGCAGTAATAACAATGTGTACTATCTCGCAGTAATAACATTGTGTACTATCTCGCAGTAATAAGAATGTGTACTATCTCGCAGTAATAACAATGTGTACTATCTCGCAGTAATAACAATGTGTACTATCTCGCAGTAATAACATTGTGTACTATCTCGCAGTAATAACATTGTGTACTATCTCGCAGTAGTAACATTGTGTACTATCTCGCAGTAATAAGAATGTGTACTATCTCGCAGTAATAACATTGTGTACTATCTCGCAGTAATAACAATGTGTACTATCTCGCAGTAATAACATTGTGTACTATCTCGCAGTAATAACATTGTGTACTATCTCGCAGTAATAACAATGTGTACTATCTCGCAGTAATAACATTGTGTACTATCTCGCAGTAATAAGAATGTGTACTATCTCGCAGTAATAACATTGTGTACTATCTCGCAGTAATAAGAATGTGTAGTATCTCGCAGTAATAAGAATGTGTAGTATCTCGCAGTAATAAGAATGTGTAGTATCTCGCAGTAATAACAATGTGTACTATCTCGCAGTAATAAGAATGTGTACTATCTCGCAGTAATAAGAATGTGTAGTATCTCGCAGTAATAAGAATGTGTACTATCTCGCAGTAATAACAATGTGTACTCTCTCGCAGTAATAAGAATGTGTACTATCTCGCAGTAATAACAATGTGTACTCTCTCGCAGTAATAAGAATGTGTACTCTCTCGCAGTAATAAGAATGTGTACTCTCTCGCAGTAATAAGAATGTGTACTCTCTCGCAGTAATAAGAATGTGTACTCTCTCGCAGTAATAAGAATGTGTACTCTCTCGCAGTAATAAGAATGTGTACTCTCTCGCAGTAATAAGAATGTGTACTCTCTCGCAGTAATAAGAATGTGTACTCTCTCTCAGTAATAAGAATGTGTACTCTCTCGCAGTAATAACATTGTGTACTCTCTCGCAGTAATAAGAATGTGTACTCTCTCGCAGTAATAACATTGTGTACTCTCTCTCAGTAATAAGAATGTGTACTCTCTCGCAGTAATAACATTGTGTACTCTCTCGCAGTAATAAGAATGTGTACTATCTCGTAGCAATAAGATTGTGTACTCTCTCGCAGTAATAAGAATGTGTACTCTCTCGCAGTAATAAGAATGTGTACTCTCTCGCAGTAATAAGAATGTGTACTCTCTCGCAGTAATAAGATTCTGTACTCTCTCGCAGTAATAAGAATGTCTACTCTCTCGCAGTAATAAGCATGTCTTGTCTCTCGCAGTAATAAGATTGTGTACTGTCTCGCAGTAATTAGAATGTGTACTCTCTCGCAGTAATAAGAATGTGTACTCTCTCGCAGTAATAAGATTCTGTACTCTCTCGCAGTAATAAGAATGTCTACTCTCTCGCAGTAATAAGCATGTCTTGTCTCTCGCAGTAATAAGATTGTGTACTGTCTCGCAGTAATTAGAATGTCTTGTACCTCGCAGTAATAAGAATGTCTACTCTCTCGCAGTAAAAAGAATGTCTACTCTCTCGCTGCAATAAGAATGTCTACTCCCTCGCAACAATAAGACTTTCTACTCTCTCGCTGTAATAAGAATATCTGCTCCCTCGCAGTAATAAGAGTTTCTACTCTCTCGCTGTAATAAGAATGTCTACTCTCTCGCTATAATAAGAATGTCTACTCTCTCGCTGTAATAAGAATGTCTAGTCTCTCGCAGTAATAAGAATGTCTACTCTCTTGCAGTAGTAAGAATGTCTACTCTCTATTAGTAAAAAGAATGTCTGCTCCCTCGCAGTAATAAGACTTTCTACTCTCTCGCTGTAATAAGAATGTCTGCTCCCTCGCAATAATAAGACTTTCTACTCTCTCGCTGTAATAAGAATGTCTACTCTCTCGCTATAATAAGAATATCTACTCTCTCGCAGTAATAAGACTGTCTGCTCACTCGCAGGAATTAGACTTTCTACTCTCTCGCTGTAATAAGAATGTCTACTCTCGCTGTAATAAGAATGTCTACCCTCTCGCAGTAATAAGATAAGATTAGATTAGATTAGATTAGATTGTATTCTGTGAGTTCACTAGCAGCCATAAAGACTTGTGAACATAGAACATGTCAAGGAAATGTACAAAAATTATATATAAGCATAAATATTACATAAAATATGGAACATTTGAAATAAAATACAAATACAATATGCGTGTTAAGGAAATGTACAATAAAGTTACATATATACATAAATATTACATAGTATACAGAACATTTAAAATAAAATAAGGACATATTATATACAAAATCAAGTGTAATTTATTACAGAGTTGTATACCTCCTTACTGTTATAAGGTTAACATACGTATAGGCAAGGACAGTTATTTTAACATTCACTAGGATTTTACCTTTGTTAGTCTGATCATTTTGTTCTATTTGATGTGTAATGCATAGCATTTACTGTCAGTTCTTAATATACATACATTTAAATAGCTTCATTAATTCTAGAGCATATATCTCTAGAATGTCTACTCTCTCGCAGTAATAGGAATGTCTGCTCCCTCGCAGTAATAAGACTTTCTTTTCTCTCTCTGTAATAAGAATGTCTACCCTCTCGCAGTAATAAGAATGTCTACTCTCTCGCAGTAATAAGAATGTTTGCTCCTTCGCACTAATAAGACTTTCTACTCTATCGCTGTAATAAGAATGTCTACTCTCTCGCAATAATAAGAATGGCTACTCTCTCGAAGTAATAAGAATGTCTACTCTCTCGCAGTAATAAGAATGTCTGCTCCCTCGCAGTAATAAGACTTTCTACTCTCTCGCTGTGATAAGAATGTCTGCTCCCTCGCAGTAATAAGAATGTGTACTCTCTCGCAGTAATAAGAATGTCTGCTCCCTCGCAGTAATAAGAATGTCTACTCTCTCGCAATAATAAGAACGTCTACTCTCTCGAATTAATAAGAATGTCTACTCTCTCGCAGTAATAAGAATGTCTGCTCCCTCGCAGTAATAAGACTTTCTACTCTCTCGCTGTAATAAGAATGTGTGCTCCCTCGCAGTAATAAGAATGTCTACTCTCTCGTAGTAATGAGAATGTCTGCTCCCTAGCAGTAATAAGAATTCTACTCTCTCGTAGTAATGAGAATGTTTGCTCCCTCGCAGTAATAAGATTGTCTGCTCTCTCGCAGTAATAAGAATGTCTGCTCCCTCGCAGTAATAAGAATGTCTACTCTCTCGCAGTAATAGAAATGTCTGCTCTCTCGCAGTAATAAAATTGTGTACTCTCTCGTAGTAATGTGAATGTCTGCTCTCTCGCAGTAATAAGAATGTCTGCTCTCTCGCAGTAATAAGATTGTGTACGCTCTCGTAGTAATGAGAATGTCTGCTCCCTCGCAGTAATAAGAATGTCTACTCTATCGCAGTAATAAGAATGTCTGCTCCCTCGCAGTAATAAGATTGTGTACTCTCTCGCAGTAATAGGAATGTCCGCTCCCTCGCAGTAATAAAAATGTCTACTCTCTCGCAGTAATAAGAATGTCTGCTCCCTCGCAGTAATAAGAATGTCTACTGTTTCGCAGTAATAAGAATGTCTGCTCTCTCGCAGTAATAAGAATTTCTACTCTTTCGCAGTAATAAGAATATCTACTCTCTCGCAGTAATAAGAATGTCTACTCTCTCGCAGTAATAAGAATGTCTGCTAGCTCGCTGTAAGAAGACTGGCTACTAGCTCGCAGTAGCAGCCTGGATACTAGTTCGCAGTTGGAAGACTGGCTACTAGCTCGCAGTAATAATACTGGCTACTAGCTCGCAGTAAGAAGACTGGATACTAGCTCGCAGTAAGAAGACTGGATGCTAGCTCGCAGTAAGAAGAATGTCTGCTAGCTCGCATTAAGATGACTGGCTACTAGCTCGCAGTAAGAAGACTGGCTACTAGCTCGCAGTAATAAGACTGGCTACTAGCTCGCAGTAATAAGACTGGCTACTAGCTCGCAGTAATAAGACTGGCTACTAGCTCGCAGTAATAAGACTGGCTACTAGCTCGCAGTAAGAAGACTGGATGCTAGCTCGCAGTAAGAAGAATGTCTGCTAGCTCGCATTAAGATGACTGGCTACTAGCTCGCAGTAAGAAGACTGGATACTAGCTCGCAGTAATAAGTGTGGCTACTAGTTCGCAGTAATAAGACTGGCTACTAGCTCGCAGTAAGAAGCCTGCCTACTAGTTCGCAGTTAGAAGACTGGCTACTAGCTCGTAGTAAGAAGAGTGGCTACTACCTCGCAGTAAGAAGACTGGATACTAGCTCGCAGTAAGAAGAATGTCTGCTAGCTCGCAGTAAGAAGACTGTCTACTCTCTTGCAGTAAGAAGACTGGCTACTAGCTCGCAGTAAGAAGACTGGATACTAGCTCGCAGTTAGAAGACTGGCTACTAGCTCGCAGTAATAAGACTGGCTACTAGCTCGCATTAACAAGACTGGATACTAGCTCGCAGTGAGAAGAATGTCTGCTAGCTCGCAGTAAGAAGACTGTCTACTCTCTTGCAGTAAGAAGACTGGCTACTAGCTCGCAGTAAGAAGACTGGATACTAGCTCGCAGTTAGAAGACTGGCTACTAGCTCGCAGTAATAAGACTGGCTACTAGCTCGCATTAACAAGACTGGATACTAGCTCGCAGTGAGAAGAATGTCTGCTAGCTCGCAGTAAGAAGACTGTCTACTCTCTTGCAGTAAGAAGACTGGCTACTAGCTCGCAGTAAGAAGACTGGATACTAGCTCGCAGTTAGAAGACTGGCTACTAGCTCGCAGTAATAAGACTGGCTACTAGCTCGCATTAACAAGACTGGATACTAGCTCGCAGTGAGAAGAATGTCTGCTAGCTCGCACTAAGAAGAATGTCTGCTAGCTCGCATTAAGAAGACTGTGTACTCCCTAGCAGTAAGAAGCCTGGCAACTAGCTCGCAGTTAGAAGACTGGCTACTAGCTCTCAGTAAGAGTACTGGCTACTATCTCGCAGTTAGAAGACTGGCTTCTAGCTCGCAGTAAGAAGCCTGCCTTCTAGCTCGCAGTATGAAGCCTGCCTACTAGCAGTTAGAAGACTGTATACTAGCTCGCAGTAAGAAGACTTGCTACTAGCTCTCAATAAGGGTACTTGCTACTATCTCGCAGTTAGAAGACTGGCTACTAGCTCGCAGTAAGAAGACTTGCTACTAGCTCTCAGTAAGGGTACTGGCTACTAACTCGCAGTTAGAAGACTGGCTGCTATCTCGCAGTTAGAAGACTGGCTGCTATCTCGCAGTTAGAAGACTGGCTACTAGCTCTCAGTAAGAGTACTGGCTACTATCTCGCAGTTAGAAGACTGGCTGCTAGCTCGCAGTAGGAAGCCTGCCTACTAGCTCGCAGTAAGAAGCCTGCCTACTAGCAGTTAGAAGACTGGCTACTATCAGTAAGAAGCCTGCGTACTAGCAGTTAGAAGACTGGCTACTAGCTCGCAGTAAGAAGCCTGCCTACTAGCAGTAAGAAGCCTGCCTACTAGCAGTTAGAAGACTGGCTACTAGCTCGCAGTAAGAAGACTTGCTACTAGCTCTCAGTAAGAGTACTGGCTACTATCTCGCAGCTAGCCGACTGGCTGCTATCTCGCAGTAAGAGTACTGGCTACTATCTCGCAGTTAGTAGACTGGCTACTAGCTCTCAGTAAGAGTACTGGCTACTGTCTCGCAGTTAGAAGACTGGCTGCTATCTCGCAGTTAGAAGACTGGCTGCTATATCGCAGTTAGAAGACTGGCTACCAGCTCTCAGTAAGAGTACTGGCTACTATCTCGCTGTTAGAAGACTGGCTGCTAGCTCGCAGTAAGAAGCCTGCTTACTATTTCGCAGTAAGAATCCTGCCTACTAGCTCTCAGTAAGAAGCCTGCCTACTAGCTCTCAGTAAGAGTACTGGCTACTATCTTGAAGTTAGAAGACTGGCTACTAGCTCTCAGTAAGTGTACTGGCTACTATTTCGAAGTTAGAAGACTGGCTGCTATCTCGCAGTTAGAAGACTGGCTACTAGCTCTCAGTAAGAGTACTGGCTACTATCTCACATTTAGAAGACTGGCTGCTAGCTCGCAATAAGGAGCCTGCCTACTAGCTCTGCAGTAAGAATCCTGCCTACTACCTCTCAGTAAGAGTACTGGCTACTATCTCGCAGTTAGAAAACTGGCTACTAGCTCTCAGTACGAGTACTGGCTGCTACTTCGAAGTTAGAAGACTGGCTGCTATCTCGCAGTTAGAAGACTGGCTACTAGCTCTCAGTAAGTGTACTGCCTACTATCTCGCAGTTAGAAGACTGGTTGCTAGCTCGCAGTAAGAAGCCTGCCTACTAGCTCGCAGTAAGAAGTCTGCCTACTAGCAGTTAGAAGTCTGGCTACTAGCTCTCAGTAAGAAGACTTGCTACTAGCTCTCAGTAAGAGTACTGGCTACTATCTCGCAGTTAGAAGACTTGCTGCTAGCTCGCAGTAAGAAGACTGGATACTAGCTCGCAGTTAGAAGACTGGCTACTAGCTCGCAGTAATAAGACTGGCTACTAGCTCGCATTAACAAGACTGGATACTAGCTCGCAGTGAGAAGAATGTCTGCTAGCTCGCAGTAAGAAGAATGTCTGCTAGCTCGCATTAAGAAGACTGTGTACTCTCTAGCAGTAAGAAGCCTGGCAACTAGCTCGTAGTTAGAAGACTGGCTACTAGCTCTCAGTAAGAGTACTGGCTACTATCTCGCAGTTAGAAGACTGGCTTCTAGCTCGCAGTAAGAAGCCTGCCTTCTAGCTCGCAGTATGAAGCCTGGCTACTAGCAGTTAGAAGACTGTCTACTAGCTCGCAGTAAGAAGACTTGCTACTAGCTCTCAATAAGGGTACTTGCTACTATCTCGCAGTTAGAAGACTGGCTACTAGCTCGCAGTAAGAAGACTTGCTACTAGCTCTCAGTAAGGGTACTGGCTACTAACTCGCAGTTAGAAGACTGGCTGCTATCTCGCAGTTAGAAGACTGGCTGCTATCTCGCAGTTAGAAGACTGGCTACTAGCTCTCAGTAAGAGTACTGGCTACTATCTCGCAGTTAGAAGACTGGCTGCTAGCTCGCAGTAGGAAGCCTGCCTACTAGCTCGCAGTAAGAAGCCTGCCTACTAGCAGTTAGAAGACTGGCTACTATCAGTAAGAAGCCTGCGTACTAGCAGTTAGAAGACTGGCTACTAGCTCGCAGTAAGAAGCCTGCCTACTAGGAGTAAGAAGCCTGTCTACTAGCAGTTAGAAGACTGGCTACTAGCTCGCAGTAAGAAGACTTGCTACTAGCTCTCAGTAAGAGTACTGGCTACTATCTCGCAGCTAGCCGACTGGCTGCTATCTCGCAGTAAGAGTACTGGCTACTATCTCGCAGTTAGAAAACTGGCTACTAGCTCCCAGTAAGAGTACTGGCTACTGTCTCGCAGTTAGAAGACTGGCTGCTATCTCGCAGTTAGAAGACTGGCTGCTATATCGCAGTTAGAAGACTGGCTACCAGCTCTCAGTAAGAGTACTGGCTACTATCTCGCTGTTAGAAGACTGGCTGCTAGCTCGCAGTAAGAAGCCTGCTTACTATTTCGCAGTAAGAATCCTGCCTACTAGCTCTCAGTAAGAAGCCTGCCTACTAGCTCTCAGTAAGAGTACTGGCTACTATCTCGAAGTTAGAAGACTGGCTACTAGCTCTCAGTAAGAGTCCTGGCTACTACTTCGAGGTTAGAAGACTGGCTGCTATCTCGCAGTTAGAAGACTGGCTACTAGCTCTCAGTAAGAGTGCTGGCTACTATCTCGCAGTTAGAAGACTGGCTGCTAGCTCGCAGTAAGAGTACTGGCTACTATCTCGCAGTAAGAAGACTGGCTACTAGCTCTCAGTAAGAGTACTGGCTACTATCTCGCAGTTAGAAGACTGGCTACTAGCTCTCAGTAAGAGTACTGGCTACTATCTCGCAGTTAGAAGACTGGCTACTAGCTCTCAGTTATTGTACTGGCTACTACTTCGAAGTTAGAAGACTGGCTGCTATCTCGCAGTTAGAAGACTGGCTACTAGCTCTCAGTAAGAGTACTGGCTACTATTTCGAA
Organism: Deroplatys truncata; assembly: GCA_030765065.1. Lineage (NCBI taxonomy): Eukaryota > Metazoa > Arthropoda > Insecta > Mantodea > Mantidae > Deroplatys > Deroplatys truncata. The sequence continues at coordinate 332,553,214 of CM060975.1, read as the reverse complement.
GTTAGAAGACTGGCTGCTAGCTCGCAGTAAGGAGCCTGCCTACTAGCTCGCAGTAAGAATCCTGCCTACTAGCTCTCAGTAAGAGTACTGGCTACTATCTCGCAGTTAGAAGACTGGCTACTAGCTCTCAGTATGAGTACTGGCTGCTACTTCGAAGTTAGAAGACTGGCTGCTATCTCGCAGTTAGAAGACTGGCTACTAGCTCTCAGTAAGTGTACTGCCTACTATCTCGCAGTTAGAAGACTGGTTGCTAGCTCGCAGTAAGAAGCCTGCCTACTAGCTCGCAGTAAGAAGTCTGCCTACTAGCAGTTAGAAGTCTGGCTACTAGCGCTCAGTAAGAAGACTTGCTACTAGCTCTCAGTAAGAGTACTGGCTACTATCTCGCAGTTAGAAGACTGGCTGCTAGCTCGCAGTAAGAAGCCTGTCTTCCAGCTCGCAGTAAGAAGTCTGCCTACTAGCAGTTAGAAGACTGGCTACTAGCTCGCAGTAAGGATTCTGCCTACTAGCAGTTAGAAGACTGGCTACTAGCTCGCAGTAAGAAGACTTGCTACTAGCTCTCAGTAAGAGTACTGGCTACTTTCTCGCAGTTAGAAGACTGGCTGCTATCTCGCAGTTAAAAGATTGGCTACTAGCTATCAGTAAGAGTACTGGCTACTATCTCGCAGTTAGAAGACTGGCTACTAGCTCGCAGTAAGTATTCTGCCTACTAGCAGTTAGAAGCCTGGCTACTAGCTCGCAGTAAGAAGACTTGCTACTAGCTCTCAGTAAGAGTACTGGCTACTTTCTCGCAGTTAGAAGACTGGCTGCTATCTCGCAGTTAGAAGACTGGCTACTAGCTCGCAGTATGAAGACTGGCTACTAGCTCGCCTTAAGAAGCCTGCCTACTAGCTCGCAGTTAGAAGACCGGCTCTGCTAGCTCGAAGTTAGTAGACTGGCTACTAGCTCGCAGTCATAAGTCTGACTTCAGGCTAGAGTACATAATATGACGCTAACGGATTGTATTCTGAACCTGGTGAGAAGAGAGCAGCTCACGGTGTTTGTGGGTGCAAGGAATTGTCTCATAACGGAGTTTGTAGAAACTTCGTCTCTTTCTGAGGAAAGTGTCTAAGCGGAATATTAATGGGGTCGCGGTGTCACATACTAGTAAGCAATGTTGCTCAAACTGGCGGGTCGTATGCATATTAATTGTGGAGCATTTGCTTCTGTGGGTACTGGACGGTTCTAGGCTCGGCAACTGTAGCATAGAGTTGTGTATGATGTTCCAAATGCCTGTGGAAACAAAGAAAGAAACTACATAGTTATTTTAATGATTGCGGGGGGGCTGCTGACCACAACACGTAGTGAAGCTATCTTTCCCAAACTGGGCTGATCGAAATGTTCAGTAGCAGACCACAAAACCGCCGAGCACCTTCAGATTTGGTGCAACAGCGGCTCAACTTTTAACTGCTTGGTTAACGCCCAATTTGAGGTCGTGGGTCACTTCGTGAAGCATGAGAAGGCTCAAGAAATCTAAACTATTATCATTCTTTCATATGAGAGTGCTCCATCTGAGTGACAAAACAGCAACCATGCGCGGAGCGGATTTTATCGTACAGCTAATCGATAGTGCTATTGTCGATGCTTCCCTTAGTGCCATTTGGCTCATAGAATATCGTCCCCCATGTTTTGTTTTAATCGTCTTCCACACAATGTGGTGGCTTTGTACATCAACTCTCGTCGCTAAATGCACTTCCCAATATTCGGGAGTTTACTGTAAATGCCAAACCTTGATTTTGTTCATTATTTCTGTACCATATACCTAAACTAGGTAGAAGAAGATCTCGTTATCGCCGCAAGAGCACTTGAGCACAAACACAACAACTTGGGGGAAAAAGTTGGATTAACACTAAACTTGTAATTTACATGATGATTCACAACAGAATCTTTCCATTCAACAATACCCGTTTTATTCCTTATATTTCATTTCCTCAAACATTTCGATTACAATGCAACTTGTTTAAAATACTTAACTGGAAAATAAAATGTATATCTTAAATTTACAGATAATAGCCCGCGAAGTCGTTCTAGTTCTGAAACATTTTGTATAATTTGCTAAAAATGCCGAAGTGTGAGAGATAAACAACTTATTTAATAAAGATTACATTTAATTAAAGAGCTCCGTTTATGCAATAATATCGTACATGCTGAATGTATATGACTTTCTGTAAACTACTCTTACAAAAGCATTCTATCATCTACTTCCTATTAATGAAGATCAAATGTTCGGATTACATGCTACAAGAGGCATGTAGGAAACCGGTGTTTAGCAACGGGTCAGTTGCCATCGAATTGCATGACATCACAAGAAACAAGTGAATAGTGAATTGGGACTTCAAAAAGTACAAAACATCGGAAAATACAAACGACTAACTCCAAAATTGTTAATGTGACCAAAAAACATGTTTGATATGTTTCAACTAACACTTTTGGAGACAAACATATCGGATCACGAAACACGTTGATATTTATACAACTTTCAGTTCTGATTCATTTGATATGTTCCTTTTAACGCGATAGCTTACAGTGTTATCGAACCATCAAACATGTTGATATTCACACAACTTCCTTGTTTGTTCCATGTAATATGTCGCCATTAACACGATAGATGACAGGTATATCGGAACATCAAACATGCTGATATTCACACAACTTCCTTGTTTATTCCGTGCAGTATGTTCCCATTAACGTGATAGCTTACAGTGTTATCGGACCATCAAACATGTTGATATTCACACAACTTCCGTGTTTGTTCCTTGTAATATGTTCCCATTAACATGATAGGCCACAGACATATCGGAACATCAAGCATGTTGATATTCACACAACTTCCTCGTTTGGTCCGTGTAATGTGTTCCCATTAACGTGATAGCTTACAGTGTTATCGGACCATCAAACATGTTGATATTCACACAACTTCCTTGTTTGTTACATGTAATATGTTCCTTTTAACGCGATAGCTTACAGTGTTATCGAACCATCAAACATGTTGATATTCACACAACTTCCTTGTTTGTACCGTGTAATATGTTCCCATTAACGTGATAGCTTACAGTGTTATCGGACCATCAAACATGTTGATATTCACACAACTTCCTTGTTTGTTCCATGTAATATGTTTCCATTAACACGATAACTGACAGGCATATCGGACCATCAAACATGTTGATATTCACACAACTTCCTTGTTTGTTCCGTGTAATGTGTTCCCATTAACGTGATAGCTTATAGTGTTATCGGACCATCAAACATGTTCATATTCAGAACCCTTCCTTGTTTGTTCCGTGTAATATGTTCCCATTAACATGATAGGTCACAGTGTTATCGGACCATCAAACATGCTGATACTCACACAACTTCCTTGTTTGTTCCGTGTAATATTATCCCACTAACGTGATAGCTTATAGTGTTATCGGACCATCAGACATGCTGATACTCACACAACTTCCTTGTTTGTTCCGTGTAATATGTTCCCATTAACATGATAGGTCACAGGCATATCGGACCATCAAACATGTTCATATTCACACAACGATCTTGTTTGTTCCATGTAATATGTTCCCATTAACATGACAGGTCACAGTGTTATCGGACCATCAAACATGTTGATATTCACACAATTTCAGGTTTGTTTCACGTGATATGTTCCCATTAACATGATAGGTCACAGTGTTATCGGACTATCAAACATGTTGATATTCACACAACTTCCTTGTTTGTTCCATGTAATATGTTCCCATGAACATGATAGGTCACTGTGTTATCGGACTATCAAACATGTTGAAATTCACATAACTTCCTTTTTTGTTACATGTAATATGTTCCCATTAACACGATAGGTCACAGGCATATCGGACCATCAAACATGTTGATATTCACACAACTTTCTTGTTTGTTCCACGTAATATGTTCTCATTAACATGATAGGTCACAGGCATATCGGACTATCAAACATGTTGAAATTCACACAACGATCTTGTTTGTTACATGTAATATGTTCTCATTAACATGATAGGTCACAGGCTTATCGGACCATTATACATGTTCATATACACACAACGTTGAAGTATGTTCCATGTAATATGTTCTCATTAGCATGATAAGGCACAGGCATATCGGACCATCAAACATGTTGATATGCACACAACTTTCTTGTTTGTTCCATGTAATATGTTCTCACTAACATGATAGGTCACAGGCATATCGGACCATTAATCATGTTGATATTCACGCAACTTACTGGTTTGTTCCATGCAATAAGTTCCCATTAACATGATAGGTCACAGTGTTATCGGACCATCATACATGTTCATATACACACAACTTTCAAGTATGTTCCATGTAATATGTTCCCATTAACATGATAGGTCACAGGCATCGGACCATCAAACATGTTCATATTCACACAACTTTCTTGTTTGTTCCATGTAATATGTTCCCATTAACATGATAAGTCACAGTGTTATGGGACCATCAAACATGTTCATATTCACACAACTTCCTTGTTTGTTCCGGGTAATATGTTCCCATTAACGAGATAAGTGACAGGCATATCGGACCGTCAAACATGTTGATATTCACACAACGTCCTTGTTTGTTCCATGTAATATGTTCCCATTAACATGATAGGTCACAGTGTTATCGGACCATAGAGCATGTTCATATTCAAACAACTTTCTGGTTTGTTGCATGTAATATGTTCCCATTAACATGATAGGTCACAGGCATATCGGACCATCAAACATGTTCATATTCACACAACTTTCCTGTTTGTTCCATGTAATATATTCTCATTTATATGGTAGGTCACAGGCATATCGGACCATCATACATGTTCATATTCACACAACTTTCAAGTATGTTCCATGTAATATGTTCTCATTAACATGATAGGTCACAGGCATATCGGATCATAATACATGTTCATCTTCACACAACCTTCAATTATGTTCCATGCAATATGTTCCCATTAACTAGATAGGTCGCAGTGTTATTGAATTAACAAACATGTTCATATTCACACAACTTTCAAGTATTCTCCATGTAATATGTTCCCATTAACATGATAGGTCACAGTCTTATCGGACCATCATACATGTTCATATTCACACAACTTTCAAGTATGTTCCATGTAATATGTTCCCTTTAACATAATAGGTCACAGGCATCGGACCATCAAACATGCTGATATTCACACAGCTTTCAGGTTTGTTCCATGTAATATGTTCCCATTAACATGATAGGTCACAGTGTTAGCGGACCATCAAACATGTTGATATTCATACAACGTTCAGGTTTGTTTCATGTAATATATTCCCATTAACATGATAGGTCACAGTGTTATCGGACTATAAAACATGTTGATATTCACACAGCTTTCAGGTTTGTTCCATGTAATTTGTTCCCATTAACATGACAGGTCACAGGCATATCCGAACATCAAACATGTTTATATTCATACAACTTTCAGATTTGTTTCATGTAATATGTTCTCATTATCATGATAGGTTACGGATATATAGTACCATCAAACATGTGGATATTCATACAACTTTCTGGTTTGTTTCATGTAATATGTTCTCATTAACATGATAGGTCACAGGCATATCGGACCATCAAACATGTTTATGTTCATAGAACTTTCAGGTTTGTTTCATGTAATATGTTCTCATTAACATGATATGTCTCAGGCATATCGGACCATCAAACATGTTTATGTTCATAGAACTTTCAGGTTTGTTTCATGTAATATGTTCCCATTAACATGATAGGTCACAGGCATATCGGACCATCAAACATGTTTATGTTCATAGAACTTTCAGGTTTGTTTCATGTAATATGTTCTCATTAACATGATATGTCTCAGGCATATCGGAACATCAAACATGTTTATGTTCATAGAACTTTCAGGTTTGTTTCATGTAATATGTTCCCATTAACATGATAGGTCACAGGCATATCGGACCATCAAACATGTTTATGTTCATAGCACTTTCAGGTTTGTTTCATGTAATATGTTCCCATTAACATGATAGGTCACAGGCATATCGGACCATCAAACATGTTTATGTTCATAGAACCTTCAGGTTTGTTTCATGTAATACGTTCCCATTAACATGATAGGTCAGAGTGATATCATTTCGTAGAATGTTCGTGTTCAGCCAGACAGAGCTTTCTTCTTTGTTCCAGTTGTATGTCGTCTTTAACATCATTACTCATATTGGGGGCATGCCGTTGAATGGTAATGGTGTTTTCTGGTGTACTGTTCTCTTTCATACTTGCACACCCTAAGTAGAAGAGGAAATAAACCGGAGTAATTGTCTCATCGCGCAGACCGCGTATCTCTGGAATTGGAGATTAATATGCTGACTACCAGACCGTCGAGGCAGGCTGCTCTATCATTTATTGGATGTATGTTACACTATTCACGTTAGGTTATACTTTTGCTTTGGAATGATTTGAAATAAAGCAATGAGTTGTGAGTTGCGCATAACAATATTCCTAGTATTTGGAGAAAACGGATCTACGTTCCAACTAAGTTATATAACTTTATTTTGATAAAAACCGCTAGAGGCATTTTTGTAAAAATTTAAAAAATAAGTTAAGAAAAGAAAACACGGACATCTTTACATTCCAACTGTGTATTGGTTTCAGGTTATTTCGTTGAGAATCTCTGTAGATCCTGCACATACGTGATTAAAAAGTTAGGTTTTTATCTCCAATTTCATTTCTGTGTTACGCTGCTCACAAACACACAAATATTTTTCTACAAAATGCACTTGAGTTTAGTTTTTAACTAAGAATAGTATTTCCGGAAAATCAAATACAATAACGCTCTGTCTACCGTAGGTGGAAAAGAAGAAAGTAAAACTTGTGTCCAGACGGCCTTTTCTGTCAAACAGGCATCATGTAAGAAGTTGTAGTGGTGGTGCCAGTATGACGGTATTGCTAGAGCTAATGGTAGTGTTGGTGATAGTGGTGATGTCCAATTTGTTATGATAGTGGTGATGCTGATTGTGACAATGATAGTGTCAATGATAGTGGTGATGCTGATTGAGTCATTGATAGTGGTGATGTTGATTGTGCCAATGATAGTGGTGATGTTGATTGTGTCATTGATAGTGGTGATGTTGATTGTGTCATTGATAGTGGTGATGTTGATTGTGTCAATGATAGTGGTGATGTTGATTGTGTCATTGATAGTGGTGATATTGATTGTGCAAATGATAGTGGTGATGCTGATTGTGACAATGATACTGGTGATGTTGATTGTGTCATTGATAGTGGTGATGATTGTGTCATTGATAGTGGTGATGTTGATTGTGCCAATGATAGTGGTGATGTTGATTGTGTCATTGATAGTGGTGATTATTGTGTCAATGATAGTGGTGATGCTGATTGTGCCAATGATAGTGGTGATGCTGATTGCGTCAATGATATTGCAGGCGCTGATTGTGTCAATGATAGTGGTGATGCTGATTGAGTCATTGATAGTGGTGATATTGATTGTGTCAATGATAGTGGTGATGTTGATTGTGTCATTGATAGTGGTGATGTTGATTGTGTCATTGATAGTGGTGATGTTGATTGTTTCAATGATAGTGGTGATGTTGATTGTGTCATTGATAGTGGTGATATTGATTGTGCCAATGATAGTGGTGATGCTGATTGTGCCAATGATACTGGTGATGTTGATTGTGTCATTGATAGTGGTGATGATTGTGTCATTGATAGTGGTGATGTTGATTGTGCCAATGATAGTGGTGATGTTGATTGTGCCAATGATAGTGGTGATGTTGATTGTGCCAATGATATTGGTGATGTTGATTGTGTCATTGATACTGGTGATGTTGATTGTGCCAATGATAGTGGTGATGTTGATTGTGCCAATAATAGTGGTGATGTTGATTGTGCCAATGATAGTGGTGATGTTGATTGTGTCATTGATAGCGAAGACGTTGATTGTGTCTTTGATAGTGAAGTCGCTGATTGTGTCTTTGATAGTGAAGACGCTGATTATGCCAATGATAGTGGTGATGATTGTGACAATGATAGTGAAGACAGTGATTGTGTCATTGATAGTGGTGATGTTGATTGTGTCATTGATAGTGGTGATGCTGATTGTGTCTTTGATAGTGGTGATGTGATTGTGTCACTGATAGTGGTGATGCTGATTGTGCCAATGATAGTGGGGATGTTGATTGTGTCATTGATAGTGAAGACAGCGATTTTGTCTTTGATAGTGGTGATGCTGATTGAGACTTTGATAGTGGTGATGTTGATTGTGTCACTGATAGTGGTGATGCTGATTGTGTCAATGATAGTGGTGATGCTGATTGTGCCAATGATAGTGGTGATGCTGATTGTGTCTTTGATAGTGGTGATGCTGATTGTGTCTTTGATAGTGGTGATGTTGATTGTGTCACTGATAGTGGTGATGCTGATTGTGTCATTGATAGTGGTGATGTGGATTGTGTCATTGATAGTGGTGATGTTGATTGTGTCACTGATAGTGGTTATGATTGTGTCATTGATAGTGGTGATGTTGATTGTGCCAATGATAGTGGTGATGTTGATTGTGCCAATGATAGTGGTGATGTTGATTGTGCCAATAATAGTGGTGATGTTGATTGTGCCAATGATAGTGGTGATGTTGATTGTGCCAATGATAGTGGTGATGTTGATTGTGTCATTGATAGCGAAGACGTTGATTGTGTCTTTGATAGTGAAGTTGCTGACTGTGTCTTTGATAGTGAAGACGCTGATTATGCCAATGATAGTGGTGATGATTGTGACAATGATAGTGAAGACAGTGATTGTGTCATTGATAGTGGTGATGTTGATTGTGTCATTGATAGTGGTGATGCTGATTGTGTCTTTGATAGTGGTGATGTGATTGTGTCACTGATAGTGGTGATGCTGATTGTGCCAATGATAGTGGGGATGTTGATTGTGTCATTGATAGAGAAGACAGCGATTTTGTCTTTGATAGTGGTGATGCTGATTGAGTCTTTGATAGTGGTGATGTTGATTGTGTCACTGATAGTGGTGATGCTGATTGTGTCACTGATAGTGGTGATGCTGATTGTGCCAATGATAGTGGTGATGCTGATTGTGTCTTTGATAGTGGTGATGCTGATTGTGTCTTTGATAGTGGTGATGTTGATTGTGTCACTGATAGTGGTGATGCTGATTGTGTCATTGATAGTGGTGATGTGGATTGTGTCATTGATAGTGGTGATGTTGATTGTGTCACTGATAGTGGTGATGCTATTGTGCCAATGATAGTGGTGATGCTGATTGTGAAATTGATAGTGGTGATGTTGATTGTGTCATTGATGGTGGTGATGCTGATTGTGTCATTGATAGTGGTGATTCTGATTGTGTCATTGATAGTGGTGATGTTGATTGTGTCATTGATAGTGGTGATGTTGTTTATGTCATTGATAGTGGTGATGTTGATTGTGTCACTGATAGTGGTGATGCTGATTGTGCCAATGATAGTGGTGATGCTGATTGTGTCATTGATAGTGGTGATGTTGATTGTGTCATTGATAGTGGTATGTTGGTTATGTCGATGAGAGTGGTGATGGTGATTATGTCGATTATAGCGGTGATGTTGGTTGTGTCGATGATAGTGGTGATGGTGGTTGTGAGGATGATAGTGGTGATGGTGGTTGTGTCGATGATAGTGGTGATGTTGGTTGTGTCGATGATAGTGGTGATGGTGTTTGTGTCGATGATAGTGGTGATGGTGTTTGTGTCGATGATAGTGGTGATGGTGGTTGTGTCGATGATAGTGGTGATGTTGTTTGTGTCGATGATAGTGGTGATGTTGGTTGTGTCGATGATAGTGGTGATGGTGTTTGTGTCGATGATAGTGGTGATGGTGGTTGTGTCGATGATAGTGGTGATGGTGGTTGTGTCGATGATAGTGGTGATGGTGTTTGTGTCGATGATAGTGGTAATGTTGTTTGTGTCGACGATAGTGCTGATTTTGGTTATGTCATTGATAGTGGTGATGCTGATTGTGTCGATGATAGTGGTGACACTGATTGTGACGATGATAGTGGTGATGCTGGTTGTGCCGATGATAGTGGTGATGTTGGTTGTGTCGATGATAGTGGCGATGTTGGTTGTGTCGATGATAGTGGTGATTTTGGTTATGTCGAAAATAGTGATGATGCTGGTTGTGGCGATGAAAGTGGTGATTTTGGTTATGTCGAAGATAGTGGTGATGTTCGTTGTGGCGATGATAGTAGTGATGTTGGTTATGTCGATGTAAGTGGCGATGCTGATTGTGTCGATGATAGTGGTGATGCTGTTTGTGTCGATGAAGGTGGTGATGCTGATTGTGTCGATGATAGTGGTGATGCTGATTGTGTAAATGATAGTGGTGATGTTGATTGTGTCGATGATAGTGCTGATGCTGATTGTGTCGATGATAGTGGTGATGCTGTTGTGTCGATGATAGTGGCGATGCTGATTGTGTCGATGATAGTGGTGATGCTGTTGCGTCGATGATAGTGGTGATGCTGTTGTGTCGATGATAGTGGTGATGCTGTTGTTTCGATGATAGTGGTGATGCAGATTTTGTCAATGATAGTGGTGAGGTTCATTATGTCAATGATATTGGTGAAGTTGATTATGTCAATGATAGTGGTGAAGTTGATTATGTCAATGATAGTGGTGATGCTGATTGTGTCTATGATAGTGGTGAAGTTGATTATGTCAATGATAGTGGTGAAGTTGATTATGTCAATGATAGTGGTGATGCTGATCATGTCAATGATATTGGTGAAGTTGATTATGTCAATGATAGTGGTGATGCTGATTGTGTCAATGATAGTGGTGATGCTGATCGCGTCAATGATAGTGGTGAAGTTGATTATGTCAATGATAGTGGTGAAATTGATTATGTCAATGATAGTGGTGAAGTTGATTATGTCAATGATAGTGGTTATGCTGATTGTGTCAATAATGGTGGTGAAGTTGATTATACAATGATAGTGGTGATGCTGATTGTGTCAATGAAAGTGGTGATGCTGATTGTGTCAATGATAGTGGTGATGCTGATTATGTCAATGATAGTGGTGATGTTGATTGTGTCATTGATAGCGGTGATGCTGATCGTGTCAATGATAGTGGTGAGGTTCATTATGTCAATGATATTGGTGAAGTTGATTATGTCAATGATAGTGGTGATGCTGATTGTGTCAATGATAGTGGTGATGCTGATCGTGTCAATGATAGTGGTGAAGTTGATTATGTCAATGATAGTGGTGAAGTTGATTATGTCAATGATAGTGGTGATGCTGATTGTGTCAATGATAGTGGTGAACTTGATTATGTCAATGATTTTGGTGAAGTTGATTATGTCAATGGTAGTGGTGATGCTGATCGTGTCAATGATATTGGTGAAGTTGATTATGTCAATGATAGTGGTGATGCTGATTGTGTCAATGATAGTGGTGATGCTGATCGCGTCAATGATAGTGGTGAAGTTGATTATGTCAATGATAGTGGTGAAGTTGATTATGTCAATGATAGTGGTGAAGTTGTTTATGTCAATGATAGTGGTGAAGTTGATTATGTCAATGATAGTGGTTATGCTGATCGTGTCAATAATAGTGGTGAAGTTGATTATGTCAATGATAGTGGTGAAGTTGATTATGTCAATGATAGTGGTGATGCTGATCGTGTCAATGATAGTGGTGAAGTTGATTATGTCAATGATAGTGGTGAAGTTGATTATGTCAATGATAGTGGTGAAGTTGATTATGTCAATGATAGTGGTGATGCTGATCTTGTCAATGATAGTGGTGAAGTTGATTATGTCAATGATAGTGGTGAAGTTGATTATGTCAATGATAGTGGTGATGCTGATCGTGTCAATGATAGTGGTGAAGTTGATTATATCAGTAATAGTGGTGAAGTTTATTATGTCAATGATAGTGGTGATGCTGATCGTGTCAATGATATTGGTGAAGTTGATTATGTCAATGATAGTGGTGATGCTGATTGTTTCGATGTTGGTGATGCTGATGGTAGTGGTTGTGATAGCAATACTACTTATAAACAATGGTGTTACGTAAGTCTTTGTGGAAGTAATTAATGTATAGAACTTTTGAAGATAGTTATGCGTTCCGCAAATTCAGAAAAGAAAAGAAAAACGGATAGAATTTCTTATTTTGTGTCGTTGCAAAACATACTCGATGTCGTAATTCATTATAAACATTTTTGAAATGTAAGTTTTGAGTAATAATTGTGTAAAATGTACTTTCGGCATTGTAAATACGAAGATTTTTGCTGAAGTTAAAGTGTTAAATATAAATGAATTTATACACGTGCAAGAGTTTTTTAACTACAGCTTAGAAGATGAACATTTGATGGTGCTTTCACACAGTAGGGATTTTGACATATTAATTCTACTTTTACATTTAATCGTAAGCCGAATTATATGGTGCAATCTTAAACTCAATTACGTGGAATACTTTCTGTTTTCACATTTAGCATCTTTTCTACTTTCCCTACCACAGAATTATGGCAATACTGTAATCGATAAACGTTCGATTTACAGGTTCCGTCGGAAATACGTGTGTTGAGGCAACCTAAATAACAAAGAGAAGTTTTAGATAAACGTGTGAGTTCGTCTATAAGGATTAGGTATAGATAACTGAAAAATTAAATATCCCATAAATACTGGTATTTATTTTGTCTATCTTGCACGGAAGCGACACCAAAGTGTTTTAGAACAGCTGCCTCTCAACTACCCTTTACATGACAATTGTTTTCCTAGTTTTGAATTTCTGAAAAAAAATGGTTTTAGCGATTTTATTGAAATACCATATGCTTAAGAATTTTGCATGACTCTTAATATATACATGTTTACGTTTTAAGAATTCCTCTGAATTTCGCAATGAAATTTGTATAATTGCTAAACCAAGAGATTCTGTACAAAAAATGTAGATCTGGTTAAAACACACAATCATTTTATGTGAAAGCTTTTGAGGGATTTACATTTTTTGAAGCGCTAAAGCACAATTGTTTTGCTTCTCGTAGTCATGGAATTTGAAATCCAGCATATAGCAACCCGCTGTATCCTCGTAGGAATAGTTTGCTAAAATAAGTGGTATTAGGTAGAGTAAATGATGCGAATTAAGACATTGAGCCTGGATTTGTGAAACACGCTGTATCCTCGTAGGAATAGTTTGCTAAAATAAGTGGTATTAGGTAGAGTAAATGATGCGAATTAAGACATTGAGCCTGGATTTGTGAAACACGCTGTATCCTCGTAGGAATAGTTTGCTAAAATAAGTGGTATTAGGTAGAGTAAATGATGCGAATTAAGACATTGAGCCTGGATTTGTGAAACACGCTGTATCCTCGTAGGAATTGTTTGCTAAAATAAGTGGTATTAGGTAGAGTAAATGATGCGAATTAAGACATTGAGCCTGGATTTGTGAAACACGCTGTATCCACGTAGGAATAGTTTGCTAAAATAAGTGGCATTAGGTAGAGTAAATGATGCGAATTAAGACATTGAGCCTGGATTTGTGAAACACGCTGTATCCACGTAGGAATAGTTTGCTAAAATAAGTGGTATTAGGTAGAGTAAATGATGCGAATTAAGACATTGAGCCTGGATTTGTGAAACACGCTGTATCCACGTAGGAATAGTTTGCTAAAATAAGTGGTATTAGGTAGAGTAAATGATGCGAATTAAGACATTGAGCCTGGATTTGTGAAACACGCTGTATCCACGTAGGAATAGTTTGCTAAAATAAGTGGCATTAGGTAGAGTAAATGATGCGAATTAAGACATTGAGCCTGGATTTGTGAAACACGCTGTATCAGCGGATGATGATCACATTTTTTAAGCAGTAGACACACTTATTGATGGACCAGCTAGGCTAGAGGGAGCGAATGATAAAAAGCTGTTCGCTTAATGACATCGAGTGCACTTTGCACGGTTCGTTGGATGTGTGGTGTTCATTGTAATGTTGCGAAATTTGTAACTCATCCAAAGTGATGACTCACACTTCAGTATCACATCACTTTCTCGACACACTCTTCTTCATCATGTAACTACAAGAGGGATACGAGTCGCTTTGCATGACAAACAAACGAATACCAAGTATAAAGTGTTTCAAAATTCAATCCAATAAAAAAGAATACCTCGGATATACTTACTCACACTGCAAAAAATTCTGTACGTATTTCAATGAGTTGTACATGAAGGTTTCCTTATAACAACAGAGATACCCATTTTATTTCTCATATGGCATTTTAATCAAGATCATTAGAGCCAGTTTTGAGAAAATAAAAATTAACAAATAAGTTGCATGTAAAATATAGTTTGGGGTGAGGAACACGCTGAAGTAAAATATTTAATCGACTTTACGTATCAGAGATATACTGTTTTCAGACAAACGCAGAGTAAAATATTGTTTTTTTACATCCGGGAGTCTCAAAACGTGTATTTTGTGTCAAATCTCGATATCGGATATTTTGGTGGAATGCAGCACTCTCTCTCTCTCTCTCTCAACTATAATTTATATATAAGTGGTGGAGAGTATTCTTCTATCTACTTGTGTCGCTGCATGCAGCTAGAAGAAGAATACAGTAGGGTAAAGCGATAGTCACATTTTGAAAAAGCAGGAGGCCTTTGAAAGGTATTTAATAAACAAAGCTGCATAAATATACACTACATCTACGATCAGTTGTACAATTTAGAACATATAGCTATTTTGAATTTTGGATAATCTAAAATAAACAATACTGCTGTAGTTATGTATATCCCTTCTTAGTTTCAGGCTATCAGAACAGATGAGTAAAAAAAACTAAAATATAAAGATTAATTACATATTGTTGTAAAATACCCAACTCAATGAAGAGTGGTCTACACGCAGTTGAATAACATTTTCTTATTGTGCTTATATTTGGAGAAGAAACATTCATGACTGTTGTTATGATACATTCTCTCAGATTCCTTACTAGGAATATTATACTGGGCAATATTTTCTTCAGGTGTTCCATGTGGGAAGTT
This sequence comes from Deroplatys truncata, assembly GCA_030765065.1. Lineage (NCBI taxonomy): Eukaryota > Metazoa > Arthropoda > Insecta > Mantodea > Mantidae > Deroplatys > Deroplatys truncata. The sequence continues at coordinate 332,538,129 of CM060975.1, read as the reverse complement.
CAAGTTAGTTGCCTATCAAATGTAATACTAGTCTGATAGAAACGATCTCAATCAGCCATGATTGTTTCAAAATAAAAAGGAGGAAAGCAATTTTATTCTTTATTTACTATTCGCTCCGAGCCATTGAGATGCTTTGGTCATGATAGCTTTACATTGCTTGATGAAAACGTTTAGGCCATTTCCACTGGTAATAAAAATTGTATCATCAGTAAACATGGTAGTACCAGTAGAGGTATCACGAAACTGAACCCTGTGGAACGTGACGTACCAAGGAGAACTCACCATTTGTTTTGGTACGATTTCAGAAGTTTAATCTGATCGCTTCTAGTACTATAATCAGAAAGCTTATCCAGTAAAACATTAACATCAATAGAATCGAACGCTTCACTTAAACCACAGAAATTTGCTAGAACATATCTACCATTTTCAAAAGATAAGTTTATCAAATCCACCAAAGTTTTAATAGCTCCTACGGTTCATTTTCCTTCCAAAAATCCAAATTGATTCTCTAGTAGATAAAAAATGTTGTAATAAAGTATTTATTTTGTCGAAATTAAATACTTAAAACTGTTACCTAGATCAGGAATAAGAGATATTGACCGACAATTACAATATTCATATACATTTCCCTTTTTGTGTATAGGAATTACTTGAGCGATGTTCAAGCACTCAGGAAAAGGTTCTTCTTAAAAAAGGAATTAAAACTATACTTAAGACGGTAAAGTGAAGCATCAATAGTCCTTTTTAAAAATTGTTTAATATCTCTATCAGTGGACATTTTAGAATTACTGACTCTGCCCGATACTTCTTTGGCAGAAATTTCTTTCCAATAAAAATTGAATCTGAAGATGTACATTTGGTTAAACATTCAAAATGGGATATTTTGTGTTTACTGATTTTTGATTTAGTGTATTAAACAGAATTTATGAAATATTCATTCAAGGTGTCAGCAGAAATTGGTGTTTTAAGTTTGCTGCTATCACCATTTTTAAATTTGTTTATGAAACACCAAGCAGTGTTACTTTTGTTATTATAAGTTTCTATCAGACTAATATTTTTCATTATTTTGCTGCCTTCAAACTTAACGTTTTCTATGTAAGTAATACCTTTGCTTACCCCATTCCTTGTACACATTATGATAGTGTAATTCTAAGCTGCATTAAATCACTTCAATCTTTCTTCCAGAGTAAGCATTCTTGTTTATCACAGACTTCTTAGTAAAACAAACATCACACAGCACATTAAAGGTATTCTCTGCCGTACAGTGCAAACTACTGAAATACACATTTCAGTCAATTTGACTCAAAATATTTAACAATTTATCACAATTATAGGAAGAAAAATTCTATACCTCATCGAGATTACATTGCTTACAGTTGAATAACTCATAAAGGTTGAACCACAGTGGTAAATATCCCAGAAAAAAAATTGTAGGTCATTAGAAGAATTGAGAGTAGGAATAATGCTTATGGCAAGGTTTGCCATTATGACAGTTGAACCAAACTGACATAATGAATTCCTAAAATCAACAATAGAACTGATAAAAGTCGTTATATCAAAATCAGAATTATGTCTCCGTCGATAACAACCTTATAAATACACCATTTGGTTACATATGTTAAAAGTTTATTTAAGTTAGACATTTATAACTGCAGTAGAAGTGCGATATACAGGGTGGATCACTTACGTTGAGACTGTACAATATCTCCAAAACTAAGCTTGTAGAAAGAAATGACTTTAATAAAAGTTGCTTGATATTATGGGGGAAAGTAAATGCCATTAGTCGTGTTTTGTTTGGAGCACGTTATGATGGTCATTTTAGGATCAATTAACTTGACCTTAATTGTAGCTCCGCATTTAAAAAAAATTAAATTGACCCTAAAACGACCATCATAGCGTCCTCCAAACAAAACACGACTAATGGCATTTACTTCTCCCCATAATATCAAGCAACTTTTACCAAAGACATTTCTTTCTACAAGCTTAGCTTTGGAGATATTGTACGGTCTCGATTTAAGTGGTCCACACTCTGTATTAATAAAATGCATATCGCAGCTGAATTTTGATACATGCAACATTGTCTGATGCATAAACAAGAGATGCACCATGTTGGTAATTGCGTTGTCAGTTCAGATATGCAGATAAAATGACAAGTTTTGTTTTTCAGAAAGTCTCGTAAGACATTAATTTTACCACTTAGATCCGAATGTTTAAAAAAAGTAAAATACTGTTTCTTATTTGCGTGTTGATGTTTTGCGTACTTGAGCGATGCATATAAAAGTGGATGCCTAAAATTTGTGAAAATGTTCGTCTTAAAGAGTGGAACAATTACTCACTTGTTGTATCACGTGATAGCCTAATTGCATGTAAGACAGACATCTAATTTCAATGACCTGTTTTCATACTTATTGCTGTAGTTTTCTCCCAACACACTTCGCCCAAGTCCCTTTATTACTTTGATGAGAAAACATCTGATGAGTTACATTCCAATGGTTTCTCTACTCATTCAACAACACAATAACTTATTCTTGTAGTTTGTTCATTTTAATGGAGAAATGGTTTCATCACACATTTCCTTGTACATACATGACATTAGAGCAATGAAATGCGCTTATGCGACGCTCAAATATTTTTAGAGTGGGCAGCTATGTGATGGCTTTCAAATTACTTTCTCTTTGCCTGACCAGAAGAAAAAACGAACAGCGGCTTTTCCATTGAGAAAAGTTTAAATATTTAAAACGGAAACCAATAATAAATGTCCGTTATAGAGAGAGACACACTTTTTTGTAAAACGTTTTTGAAGTTCAGGGTTCCAGTGTAATCTCTACATAAAATGCAACAGTTGATCTACCTATAGTAAGCACGTGTATAGCAACTGCCAGTTAAAAACGTATAAGTATTCAGACCAACAACAAAGAATACCTTGGAAATGCTTAACGCCACAACACATGTGACATTCTCGCTTTTTTTTCGCAGATCATTTGGTGGATCACTTTCGGTTTACCAGTTATTCGGAATGAAGGGAACATCACAACTATACGCAGAAAATTCTAGATGCATATTTTATTTGTGTCAAAATGTCTTAAAGGTGTGTTATATAAAATAAGGTGATTAAAGTCGCTTTGACGAAATAAAATATAAAGAACAATTTACTGTGTAAAGGGTAGATTAGGTTAGGGAGGCTTTCTTAAAAAACCTCCTGTCGCATCTTGGAGAATACCATCATTAAAAACTCAACTTTAGCAATTATCCAAAGTTTCGTTTTGGCGTTATGACGTTCCCGGACACCTCCATATAGAAATACTAAACCTACTGCAAGTATGCAGCAAACCAAGTCCCAATTAAACAAAACAACATCTCGGAAGATATAAATAATAAAGCGAAGGAAAATAATTAATATACAAGGTTTACATTGTTGTTCTACATCCATGTACACGTTACATCGCGATCAGCTCACTAAAGTGAACAAACCTAATACTACACTTTCGTTGTTTCATTAAGGCGCGTACTTAATTTCATAAAATATATCCACAGACGAATAGAACTGCACACTCGCCTATTCAGTAAACAGTCCTCTCGGGAGTTAACATAAATGCGCAAGCACTAAAGAATCATCCCCACTCAGTATAAGGGACCGTAAGGGTGTAAGTGAGCTAACAATGACCTGGGGTGAAGGGGCGGCATTAGAACTGATTTGTGTGATGGTGCACAAGGGTTGGAACATATTGCGGCTTGAGCACTGCTCAGCTGCCAGCTTTCACAAGTAAGGGAGTCATAATAAGTGTTCGTGAACTATCAACACTGCCTGGGTTGTGAAGTAAGAGATTAATAATAAGTGTTTCTGAACTATCAACATGCCTGGGTTGTGAAGTAAGAGATTAATAATAAGTGTTTCTGAACTATCAACACTGCCTGGGTGTGAAGTAAGGGATTAATAATAAGTGTTCCTGAACTATCAACACTGCCTGGTTTGTGAAGTAAGGGATTAATAATAAGTGTTCCTGAACTATCACCACTGCCAGGGTTCTCAAGTAAGGGAGTCATAATAAGTGTTCCTGAACTAACAACACTGCCAGGGTTCTCAAGTAAGGGATTAATAATAAGTGTTCATGAACTATCACCACTGCCTGGGTTCTCAAGTAAGGGATTAATAATAACTGTTACTGAACTATCACCACTGCCAGGGTTCTCAAGTAAGGGAGTCATAATAAGTGTTCCTGAACTATCAACACTGCCTGCGTTGTGAAGTAAGAGATTAATAATAAGTGTTTCTGAACTATCAACACTGCCTGGGTTGTGAAGTAAGAGATTAATAATAAGTGTTTCTGAACTATCAACACTGCCTGGGTTGTGAAGTAAGAGATTAATAATAAGTGTTCCTGAACTATAAACACTGCCTGGGTTGTGAAGTAAGGGATTAATAATCAGTGTTCCTGAACTATCAACACTGCCTGGGTTCTCAAATAAGGGATAAATAAAAATGTGTTCCTGAACTATCAACACTGCCTGGTTTGTGAAGTAAGGAATTAACAATAAGTGTTCCTGAACTATCACCACTGCCAGGGTTCTCAAGTAAGGGAGTCATAATAAGTGTTCCTGAACTATCAACACTGCCAGGGTTCTCAAGTAAGGGATTAATAATAAGTGTTCATGAACTATCACCACTGCCTGGGTTCTCAAGTAAGGGATTAATAATAAGCGTTCCTGAACTATCAACACTGCCTGGGTTCTCAAATAAGGGATCAATAATAAGTGTTCCTGAACTATCAACACTGCCTGGGTTCTCAAGTAAGGGATTAATAATAAGTGTTCCTGAACTATCACCACTGCCTGGGTTCTCAAGTAAGGGATTAATAATAAGTGTTCCTGAACTATCAACACTCCCTGGGTTCTCAAGTAAGGGATTAATAATAAATGTTCCTGAACTATCAACACTGCCTGTGATGTGAAGTATGAGATTAATAATAAGTGTTCCTGAACTATTACATTGCCTGGGTTCTCAAATAAGGGATTAATAATAAGTGTTCCTGAACTATCAACACTGCCTGGTTTGTGAAGTAAGGGATTAATAATAAGTGTTCCTGAACTATCAACACTGCCTGGGTCCTCAAGTAAGCGATTAATAATAACTGTTCCTGAACTATAGACACTGCCTGGGTTGTGAAGTAAGAAATTAATAATAAGTGTTCCTAAATCATCAACACTGCCCTGGTTGTGAAGTAAGGGAGTGATAATAAGTGTTTATGAACTATCAACACTGCTTGGGTTCTCAACTAAGGGATTAATAATAAGTGTTCCTGAACCATCAACACTGCCTGTGTTGTGAAGTAAGGGATTAATGATAAATGTTCCTGAACTATCAACACTGCCAGGGTTCTCAAGTAAGGGATTAATAATAAGTGTTCCTGAACTATCAACACTGCCCTGGTTGTGAAGTAAGGGAGTGATAATAAGTGTTCCTGAACTATCAACACTGCCTGGGTTCTCAAATAAAAAATTAATAATAAATGCTTCTGAACTATCACCACTGCCTGGGTTCTCAAGGAAGGGATAAATAATAAGTGTTCCTGAACTATCAACACTGCCCTGGTTGTGAAGTAAGGTAGTGATAATAAGTGTTTATGAACTATCAAAACTCCTTGGGTTCTCAACTAAGGGATTAACAATAAGTGTTCCTGAACTATCACCACTGCCGGTGTTGTGAAGTAAGGGATTAATGATAAATGTTCCTGAACTATCAACACTGTCAAGGTTCTGAATTAAGGGATTAATAATAAGTGTTCCTGAACTATCAACACTGCCCTAGTTGTGAAGTAAGGGAGTGATAATAAGTGTCCCTGAACTATCAACACTGCTTGGGGTGTGAAGTAAGGGATTAATAAGTGTTCCTTAATGTATCAAAACCGCTTCTCAAGTAAGGGATTCATAATAAGTCTTTCTGAAGTATCAATACTGCCAGGGTTGTGAAGTAAGGGATTAATAATAAGTGTTCCTGAACGATCCACACTGCCTGGTTTGTAAAGTAAGGGATTAATAACAAGTGTTCCTGAACTATCCACACTGCCTGCTTTTTGAAGTAAGGGATTAATAATAAGTGTTCCTGAACTATCAACTCTGCCATGGTTCTCAAGTAACGGAGTCATAATAAGTGTTCCTGAACTATCAACACTGCCCTGGATGTGAATTAATGGAGTGATAATAAGTGTTTCTGAACTATCAAAACTGCCTGGGTTCTCAAGTAAGGGAGTCATAATAAGTCTTCCTGAACTATCAACAATGCCAGGGTTGTGAAGTAAGGGATTGATAACAAGTGTTACTGAACTATCAACACTGCCTGGGTTCTCAGGTAAGGGATTAATAATAAGTGTTCCTGAACTATCAACACTGCCTGGTTTGTGAAGTAAGGGATTAAAAATAAGTGTTCCTGAATAATTAACACTGTCTGAGTTGTGAAGTAAGGGATTAATAATAAGTGAGCCTGAACAATCAAGACTGCCAGGGTTGTGAAGTAAGGGATTAATAATAAAAGTTACTGAACTATCAACACTGCCTGGGTTCTCAAGTAAGGGATTAATAATAAGTGTTCCTGAACTATCAGCCCTGCCAGGGTTGTGAAGTAAGCGATTAATAATAAGTGTTCCTGAACTATCAACACTGCCAGGGTTCTCAAGTACGGGAGTCATAATAAGTGTTCCTGAACTATCACCACTGCCTGGGTTTTCAAGTAAGGGTTTAATAATAAGTGTTCTTGAACTATAACCACTGCCTGGTTTGTGAAGTAAGGGATTAATAAAAAGTGCTCCTGAACTATTAACACTGTCCGGGTTCTCAACTAAGGGATTAATAATAAGTGTTCCTGAACTATTAACACTGCCTAGGTTCTCAAGTAGTGGAGTCATAATAAGTGTTCCTGAACAATCAATACTGCCTGTGTTCTCAAGTAAGGGATTAATAATAAGTGTTCTTGAACTATCAACACTGCCAGGGTTCTCAAGTAAGGGATTAATAATAAGTGTTCCTGAACTATCAACACTGCCAGGGTTCTCAAGTAAGGGAGTCATAATAAGTGCTCCAGAACTATCAACACTGCTTGGGTTCTCAAGTAAGCGATTAATAATAAGTGTTTCTGAACTATCAACACTGCCTGGGTTCTCAAGTAAGGAATTAATAATTTGTTCCTGAACTATCAACACTGCCTGGGTTCTCAAGTACGGGATTAATAACAAGTGTTCCTGAACTATCAACACTGCCTGGTTTGTGAAGTAAGGGATTAATAATAAGTGTTCCTGAACTATCACCACTGCCTGGGTTGTGAAGTAAGGGATTAATAATAAGTTATCCTGAACTATCACCACTGCCTGGGTTGACAATTAAGGGATTAATAATAAGTGTTCCTGAACTATCCACACTGCCTGAGTTCTCAAGTAAGGGATTAATAATAAGTGTTCCTGAACTATCAACACTTCCTGGGTTCTAAAGTAAGGGATTAATAATAAGTGTTCCTGAACTATCCACACTCCCTGAGTTCGCAAGTAAGGGATTAATGATAAGTGTTCCTGAACTATCAACACTGCCTGGTTTGTGAAGTAAGGGATTAATAATAAGTGTTCCTGAACTATCACCACTGCCTGGGTTGTGAAAAAAGGGATTAATAATAAGTGTTCCTGAACTATCACCACTGCTTGAGTTCTCAATTAAGGGATTAATAATAAGTGTTCCTGAACTATCACACTGCCAGGGTTATCAAGTAAGGGGATTAATAGTATGTGTACCTGAACTATCACCACTGCCTGGGTTCTCAATTAAGGGATTAATATTAAGTGTTCATGACTATCAACACTGCCTGGGTTCTCAAGTAAGGGATTAATAATAAGTGTTCCTGAACTATCCACACTGCCGAGGTACTCAAGTAAGGGATTAATAGTAAGTCTTCCTGAACCATCAAAGCTGCCAGGGTTCACAAGTAAGGGAGTCATAATAAAGATTCCTGAACTATCAACTCCGCCGAGGTTCTCAAGTAAGGGATTAATAATAAGTGTTCCTGAACTATCAACACTGCCTGGGTTCTCAAGTAAGGGAGGCATAATAAGTGTTCCTGAACTATCACCACTGCCTGTGTTCTCAAGTAAGGGATTAATAATAAGTGTTCCTCAACTATAAACACTACCTGGGTTCTCAAGTAAGGGATTACTAATAAGTGTTCCTGAACTGTCAACACTGCCTGGGTTCTCAAGTAAGGGAGTCATAATAAGTGTTCCTGAACTATCACCACTGCCTGGGTTTTCAAGTAAGGGTTTAAAAATAATTGTTCCTGAACTATAACCACTGCCTGGGTTGTGAAGTAAGGAGTTAATAATAAGTGTTCCTTAACTTTTAACACTGCCAGGTTTGTGAAGTAAGGGATTAATAATAAGTATTCCTGAACTATCACCACTGCTTGGGATCTCAAGTAAGGGAGTCATAATAAGTGTTCCTGAACTATCCAAACTGCCGAGGTTCCCAAGTAAGGGATTAATAATAAGTGTTCCTGAATTATCACCACTGCCTGGTTTCTCTAGTAAAGGATTAATAATAATTGTTCCTGAACCATCCACACTGCCGAGGTTCTCAAGTAAGGGATTAATAGTAAGTGTTCCTGAACTATCAGCACTGCCTGGGTTCTCAAGTAAGGCATTAATAATAAGTGTTTCTGAACTATCAACACTACCTGGGTTCTCAACTAAGGGATTAATAATAAGTGTTCCTGAACTATCCACACTCCCGAGGTTCTGAAGTAAGGGATTAATAATAGATGTTCCTGAACTATCAATACTGCCAGGGTTCTCCAGTAAGGGAGTCATAATAAGTGTTCCTGAACTATCAACACTGCCAGGGTTCTCAAGTAAGGGAGTCATAATAAGTGTTCCTGAACTATCCACACTGCCGAGGTTCTCAAGAAAGGGATTAATAAGTGTTCCTGAACTATCCACACTGCCGAGGTTCTGAAGTAAGGAATTAAGAATAAGTGTTCCTGAACTATCAACACTGCCTGGGTTCTCAAGTAAGGGATTAATAATTAGTGTTCCTGAACTATCAACACTGCCTGAGTTCTCAAGTAAGGGATTATTAATAAGCGTTCCTGAACTATCAACACTCCCGAGGTTCTCAAGTAAGGGATTAATAATAAGTGTTCCTGAACTATCAACACTGCCAGTGTTCTCAAGTAAGGGAGTCATAATAACCGTTCCTGAACTATCAACACTGCCAGGGTTTTGAAGTAAAAGATTAATAATAAGTGTTACTGAACTATTAACACTGCCTGGAATCTCAAGTAAGGGATTAATAATAAGTGCTCCTGAACTATCAACACTGCCTGTATTCTCTGTTACGGGATTAATAATAAGTGTTCCTGAACTATCACACTGCCTGGTTTGTGAAGTAAGGGATTAATAATAAGTGTTCCTGAATAATTAACACTGTCTGAGTTGTGACGTAAGGGATTAATGATCAGTGTTCCTGAACTATCAACACTTCCTGGGTTCTCAAGTAAGGGATTAATAATAAGTGTTCCTGAACTACCAATACTGCCTGGGTTGACAAGTAAGGGATTATTAATAAGTGTTCCTGAACTATCAACATTGCCAGGGTTCTCAAGTAAGGGATAAATAATAAGTGTTCCTGAACTATCACCACTGCCTGGGTTCTCTAGTAAGGGATATATATAAAGTGTTCCTGAACTATCAACACTGCCTGGGTTCTCAAGTAAGGGATTAATAATAAGTGTTCCTGAACTATACACACTGCCGAGGTTCTCAAGTAAGGGAATAATAATAATTCTTCCTGAACTATCAACACTGCGAGGGTTCACAAGTAAGAGAGTCATAATAGGTGTTCCTGAACTATTGAGTCTGCCGAGGTTCTCAAGTACGGGATTAATAATAAGTTTGCCTGAAGTATCAACACTGCCTGGGTTCTCATGTAAGGGAGTCATAATAAGTGTTCCTGAACTATCACCACTGCCTTTGTTCTCAAGTAAGGAATTAATAATAAGTGTTCCTCAACTATCAACACTGCCTGGTTTCTCAAGTAAGGGATTAATAATAAGTGCTCCTGAACTGTCAACACTGCCTGGGTTCTCAAGTAAGGGAGTCATAATAAGTGTTCCTGAACTATCACCACTGCCTGGGTTTTCAAGTAAGGGTCTAATAATAAGTGTTCCTGAACTATAACCACTGCCTGGGTTGTGAAGTAAGGAATTAATAATAAGTGTTCCTGAACTATCAACACTCCTGGGTTCTCAAGTAAAAGATTAGTAATAAGTGCTGCTGAACTATCAACACTGCCTGTGTTCTCAAGTAAGGGATTAATAATAAGTGTTCCTGAACAATCAACACTGCCTGGGTTATCAAGTAAGGGTTTATTAATAAGTGTTCCTGAACTATCCACACTCCCGAGGTTCTCAAGTAAGGGATTAATAATAAGTGTTCCTGAACTATCAACACTGCCAGGTTTCTCAAGAAACGGAGTCATAATAAGTGTTCCTGAACTATTAACACTTCCTGGGTTCAAAAGTAAGGGATTATTATAAAGTGTCCCTGAACTATCAACACTGCCTGGTTTGTGAAGTAAGGGTTTAATTATAAGTGTTCCTGAACTATCACCACTGCCAGGATTCTCAATTAAGGTATTAATAATACGATTTCCTGAACTATCACCACTGCCTGGGTTCTCAAGGAAGCGATTAAAAATAAGTGTTCCTGAACTATCACCACTGCCTGGGTTCTCAAGTAAGGGATTAATAATAAGTGTTCCTGAACTATCACCACTGCCTGGGTTCTCAACTAAGGGATTAATAATATACGTTACAGAACTATCAACACTGTCTGGGTTCTAAAGTAAGGGATTAATAATAAGTGTTCCTTAACTATCTACACTGCCCTGGTTGTGAAGTAAGGGATTAATAATAAGTGTTCCTGAACTATCAACACAGCCAGGGTTCTCAAGTAAGGGAGTCATAATAAGTGTTCCTGAACTATCAACACTGCCAGGGATCTCAAGTATGGGAGGCATAATAAGTGTTCCTGAACTATCAAAACTGCCCTGGTTGTGAATTAAGGGAGTAATAATAAGTGTTCCTGAACTATCACCACTGCCAGGATTCTCAATTAAGGTATTAATAATACGATTTCCTGAACTATCACCACTGCCTGGGTTCTCAAGGAAGCGATTAAAAATAAGTGTTCCTGAACTATCACCACTGCCTGGGTTCTCAAGTAAGGGATTAATAATAAGTGTTCCTGAACTATCACCACTGCCTGGGTTCTCAACTAAGGGATTAATAATATACGTTACAGAACTATCAACACTGTCTGGGTTCTCAAGTAAGGGATTAGTAATAAGAGTTCCTTAACTATCAACACTGCCTGGGTTCTGAAGTAAGGGATTAATAATAAGTGTTCCTGAAGTAGCACCACTGACTGGGTTCTCAAGTATGGGAGTCATAATAAGTGTTTCTGAACTAACACCACTGCCTGGGTTCTTAAGTAAGGGATTAATAATAAGCGTTCCTGAACTATCAACACTGCCCGGGTTCTCAAGTAAGGGATTAATAATGAGTGTTCCTGAACTATCAACACTGCCCTGCTTGTGATGTAAGGGAGTGATAATAAGTGTTTCTGAACTACCAACACTGCATGGGTTCTCAAGTAAGGGATTAATAATAAGTGTTCCTGAACTATCACCACTGCCTGTGTTGTGAAGTAAGGGATTGATAATAAATGTTCTTGAACTATCAACATTGCCAGGGTTCTCATGTAAGGGATTAAAAATAAGTGTTTCTGAACTATCAACACTGCCTTGGTTGTGAAGGAAGGGAGTGATAATAAGTGTTCCTGAACTATCAACACTGCTTGTGTTGTGAAGTAAGGGATTAATAAGTGTTCCTGAACTATCAACACTGCCTGTGTTGTGAAGTAAGAGATTAATAATAAGTGTTTCTGAATTATCAACACTGGCTGTGTTGTGAAGTAAAGGATTAATAATAAGTGTTCTTGAACTATCAGCACTGCCAGGATTCTCAAGTAAGGGATTAATAATAAGTGTTCCTGAACTATCACCACAGCCTGGGTTCTCAAGTAAGGGATTAATAATAAATGTTACTGAATTATCACCACTGCCTGGGTTCTCAAGTAAGGGATTAATAATGAGTGTTCCTGAACTATCAACACTGCCCAGCTTGTGAAATAAGGGAGTTCCAATAAGTGTTTCTGAACTATCAACACTGCCTGGGTTCTCAAGTAAGGGATTAATAATAAGTGTTCCTGAACTATCACCACTGCCTGGTTTGTGAAGTAAGGGTTTTAATAATAAGTGTTCCTGCGTTATCAACATTGCCAGGGTTCTCAAGTAAGTGAGTCATAATAAGTGTTCCTGAACTATCAACACTGCCCTGGTTCTGTATTAAGGGAGTGATAATAACTGTTTTGAACTACAACATTGCCTAGTTTCTCAAGTAAGGGAGTCATAATAAGTGTTCCTGAACTATATACACTGTCTGGGTACACTAGTAAGGGATTAATAATAAGTGTTCGTGAACTATCACCACTGCTTGGGTTCTCAAGTAAGGGATTAATATTAAGTGTTCCTGAACTATCACCACTGCCTGGGTTCTCATGTAAGGGAGTCATAATAAGTGTTCCTGAACTATCAACACTGCCAAGGTTCTCAGGTAAGGGAGTCATAATAAGTGTTCCTGAACTATCACCACTACCTAAGTGTTCCTGAACTATCACCACTAACTGGGTTCTCAAGTAAGGGAGTCATAATAGGTGTTTCTGAACTATCACCACTGCCTGGGTCCTCAAGTAAGGGATTAATAATAAGTGTTCCTGAAGTATCAACACTGCCTGGTTTCTCAAGTAAGAGATTAATAATAAGTGTTCCTGAACTATAAACACTGCCTGGTTTGTGAAGTAGGGATTAATAATAAGTGTTCCTGAACTATCACCACTGCCTGTGTTGTAAAGTAAGGGATTAATAATAAATGTTCCTGAACTATCAACACTGCCAAAGTTCTCAAGTAAGGGATTAATAATAAGTGTTCCTGAACTATCAACACTGCCCTGGTTGTGAAGTAAGGGAGTGATAATAAGTGTTTATGAACTATCAACACTGCTTGTGTTCTCAAGTAAGGGATTAATAATAAGTGTTCCTGAGCTATCAACACTGCCCTGGTTGTGAAGTAAGGGAGTGATAATAAGTGTTCCTGAACTATCAACACTGTTTGGGTTGTGAAGTAAGGGATTAATAAGTGTTCCTGAACTATCAACACTGCCTATGTTTTGAAGTAAGGGATTAAAAATAAGTGTTCCTGATCTATCAATACTGCCAGGGTTCTCAAGTAAGGGATTCATAATAAGTGTTCCTGAAGTATCAAAACCGCTTCTCAAGTAAGGGATTCATAAAAAGGCTTCCTGAAGTATCAATACTGCCAGGGTTGTGAAGTAAGGGATTCATAATAAGTGTTTCTGAAGTATCATCACTACTTCTCAAGTAAGGGATTCATAATCAGTGTTCTTGAACTATCATCACTACCAGGGCTGTGAAGTAAGGGATTCTTAATAAGTGTTCTTGAACTATCAACACTGCCAGGGATGTGAAGTAAGGGATTAATAATAATTGTTCTTGAACTATCAACACTGCCAGGGCTGTGAAGGAAGGGATTCATAATTAGTGTTCTTGAACTATCAACACTGCCATGGCTGTGAAGTAAGGGATTCATAGTAAGTGTTCTTGAACTATCAACACTGCCAGGGCTGTGAAGTAAGGGAATCGTAGTAAGTGTTCTTGAACTATCAACACTGCCAGGGCTGTGAAATAGGGAATTCATAATAAGTGTTCCTGAAGTATCAACACTGCCAGGGCTGTGAAGTAGGGAATTCATAATGGGTGTTCCTGAAGTATCAAAACACTGCTTGGGTTCTCAAGTAAGGGATTCATAATAAGTGTTCCTGAAGTATCAACACTGGCAGGGCTGTGAAGTAAGGGATTCATAATAAGTGTTCTTGAACTATCAACACTACCAGGGCTGTGATGTAGGGAATTCATAATAAGTGTTCCTGAAGTATGAACACTGCTTGGGTTCTCAAGTAAGGGATTCATAATAAGTGTTCCTGAAGTATCAACACTGCCAGGGCTGTGAAGTAAGGAATCGTAATAAGTGTTCTTGAACTATCAACACTGCCAGGGTTGTAAAGTAGGGAATTCATAATAAGTGTTCCTGAAGTATCAACACTGCTTGGGTTCTCAAGTAAGGGATTCATAATAAGTGTTCCTGAAGTATCAACACTGTCAGGGCTGTGAAGTAAGGGATTCATAATAAGTGTTCTTGAACTATCAACACTACCAGGGCTGTTAAGTAAGGGATTCATAATAAGTGTTACTGAACCATCAACACTACCAGGGCTGTGAAGTCAGGGATTGATAATGTTTCCTTGAACTATCAACACAACCAGGGCTGTGAAGTAAGGGATTCATAATAAGTGTTCTTGAACTATCAACAATACCAGGGCTGTGAAGTAAGAGATTAATAATAAGTGTTCTTGAACTATCAATTTAGCCAGGGCTGTGAAGTAAGGGATTCATAACGTTTTCTTGAACTATCAACACTACCAGGGCTGTGAAGTATAGGATACATAATAAGTGTTCTTGAACTATCTACACTGCCAAGGCTGTGAAGTAAGGGAATCGTAATAAGTGTTCTTGAACTATCAACACTACCAGGGCTGTGAAGTAAGAGATTAATAATAAGTGTTCCTGAACTATCACCACTTCCTGGTTTGTGAAGTAAGGGTTTTAATAATAAGTGTTCCTGAATTATCAACATTGCCAGGGTTCTCAAGTAAGTGAGTCATAATAAGTGTTCCTGAACTATCAACACTGCCCTGGTTCTGTATTAAGGGAGTGATAATAAGTGTTTTGAACTACAACATTGCCTGGTTTCTCAAGTAAGGGAGTCATAATAGGTGTTCCTGAACTATCAACACTGCCTGGGTACCTTAGTAAGGGATTAATAATAAGTGTTCGTGAACTATCACCACTGCTTTGGTTCTCAAGTAAGGGATTAATATTAAGTGTGTCTGAACTATCACCACTGCCTGGGTTCTCATGTAAGGGAGTCATAATAAGTGTTCCTGAACTATCAACACTGCCAAGGTTCTCGAGTAAGGGAGCCATAATAAGTGTTCCTGAACTATCACCACTACCTAAGTGTTCCTGAACTATCACCACTACCTGGGATCTCAAGTAAGGGAGTCATAATAAGTGTTTCTGAACTATCACCACTGCCTGGGATCTCAAGTAAGGGATTAATAATAAGTGTTCCTGAACTATCAACACTGCCTGGTTTCTCAAGTAAGGGATTAATAATGAGTGTTCCTGAACTATAAACACTGCCTGGTTTGTGAAGTAGGGATTAAATATAAGTGTTCCTGTAGTATCACCACTGCCTGTGTTGTAAAGTAAGGGATTAATTATAAATGATCCTGAACTATCATCAGTACCAGGGCTGTGAAGTAAGGGATTCTTAATAAGTGTTCTTGAACTATCAACCATGCCAGGGATGTGAAGTAAGGGATTCATAATAATTGTTCTTGAACTATCAACACTGCCAGGGCTGTGAAGGAAGGGATTCATAATAAGTGTTCTTGAACTATCAACACTGCCATGGCTGTGAAGTAAGGGATTCATATTAAGTGTTCTTGAACTATCAACACTATCAGGGCTGTGAAGTAAGGGATTCATAATAAGTGTTCTTGAACTATCAACACTGCCAAGGCTGTGAAGTAAGGGAATCGTAATAAGTGTTCTTGAACTATCAACACTACCAGGACTGTAAAGTAAGAGATTAATAATAAGTGTTCTTGAACTATCAACCCTACCAGGGCTGTTATGTAAGGGATTCACAACATTTGTTCCCGAACTGTCAACGCTATCAGCTTTGTCCAATAATATGTTCTCATATTATAGCTTCTAAACTTCAAAAATTGCGGTTAATCCTGGAGCATGTCGCAACTCAAGGTAAAAGATAACAAAAGTGATCGTCTGCCTGAAGTTGGGTAAGATATGTGAACATATTTATGACCGAGTTGTGAAATAATAAGATGGAGAACAATATATTATTTTCTTCATTCATTACCTAGGGTGTACTATATTATAGTCAACATAAAAGCTTTGTTTATATGGGATTTGATCAGTATTCGGTGTCACAATGTGTTGCAGGCCACGGCGGAGTGAACCAGCTGGGAGGCGTGTTTGTGAATGGCAGGCCACTTCCAGACGTAGTCCGACAACGTATAGTAGAGTTGGCACACAACGGAGTTAGACCATGCGACATATCTCGCCAACTGCGTGTGTCTCACGGCTGTGTCTCAAAGATACTGTCTAGGTAAGCAATTCTGTCACCATTAGAGTTGGCCGCAACCAATCTTATAACCACAAATATTTACAATAAATGTTTCTTGCCGTTTTCTTTAACGGTCAAAGGAATTAAGTGTAGAGCGACAGTTTTAAAACTGGTGTTTATGTATGTGAGTATTATGTACCTGTATATAATTATGAGTATGTATGGAAGACTTGTATTAATGTATGTAACTGTGTATGTGTGTGAACGTACATGTCTGTAAATAAAGCGTTAATATAAGCCATGTGTGCCTGTATATAACACAGTGTACGCATATAGAATGTGCGCATTATATACCTGTATATAACAGTATATATGTGAGCGATGTGTGTTTGTATATAGCAATGTTTATTAGTGCATGCATGTGTGCGATATGTTTTTGTATATAACAGCATTTATGTGAGCTATGGGTGTTTATATATAACAGTATGTATGTGAGCGATGTGTGCCTGCATATAACTGTACGTATGTGAGCGATGTGTATATGTATACGTATAAATGTATGTGAGCGATGTGTATTTATATATAACGGTTTCTGTAAATAATTGTATGTACTAGACCGATGTGTGTCTGTATATAACGGTATGTATTTGAACGATGTGTGTCTGTGTATAATAGTATGTATGTGAGCGATGTGTGTCTATATATAATAGTATTATGTGAGCGATGTGTGTCAGTAAATAACTGTATATATGTGAGCGATGTGTATCTGTATATACCTGTATATATGTGAGCAATGTGTGTCTGTATATAATAGTATGTATGTGAGCGATGTGTGTCTGTATATAATATTATGTATGTGAAGGATGTGTGTCTTTATAACTGTATGTTTGTGAGGGATGTGTGTATGTATATAACTGTATGTATGTCTGTATATCACTATATGTTTGTCTATATATGATTGTATCTATATGAGCGATGTGTGTCTGTATACAACTCTGTGTATATGAGCGATGTGTGTCTGTATATAATATTATGTATGTGAGGGATGTGTGTATGTATATAACTGTATGTATGTCTGTATATCACTATATGTTTGTCTATATATGATTGTATCTATATGAGCGATGTGTGTCTGTATACAACTCTGTGTATATGAGCGATGTGTGTCTGTATATAATATTATGTATGTGAGGGATGTGTGTATGTATATAACTGTATGTATGTCTGTATATCACTATATGTTTGTCTATATATGATTGTATCTATATGAGCGATGTGTGTCTGTATACAACTCTGTGTATATGAGCGATGTGTGTCTGTATATAATATTATGTATGTGAGGGATGTGTGTATGTATATAACTGTATGTATGTCTGTATATCACTATATGTTTGTCTATATATGATTGTATCTATATGAGCGATGTGTGTCTGTATACAACTCTGTGTATATGAGCGATGTGTGTCTGTATATAATATTATGTATGTGAGGGATGTGTGTATGTGTATAACTGTGTGTATATGAGCGATGTGTACCTGTCTATATATTATGTATGTGAGGGATGTGTGTATGTGTATAACTGTATGTTTGTCTGTATATCACTATATGTTTGTCTATATATGATTGTATCTATATGAGCGATGTGTGTCTGTATATAACTCTGTGTATATGAGCGATGTGTGTCTGTATATAATATTATGTATGTGAGGGATGTGTGTATGTATATAACTGTATGTATGTCTGTATATCACTATATGTTTGTCTATATATGATTGTATCTATATGAGCGATGTGTGTCTGTATACAACTCTGTGTATATGAGCGATGTGTGTCTGTATATAATATTATGTATGTGAGGGATGTGTGTATGTGTATAACTGTATGTTTGTCTGTATATCACTATATGTTTGTCTATATATGATTGTATCTATATGAGCGATGTGTGTCTGTATACAACTCTGTGTATATGAGCGATGTGTGTCTGTATATAATATTATGTATGTGAGGGATGTGTGTATGTGTATAACTGTATGTTTGTCTGTATATCACTATATGTTTGTCTATATATGATTGTATCTATATGAGCGATGTGTGTCTGTATACAACTCTGTGTATATGAGCGATGTGTGTCTGTATATAATATTATGTATGTGAGGGATGTGTGTATGTGTATAACTGTATGTTTGTCTGTATATCACTATATGTTTGTCTATATATGATTGTATCTATATGAGCGATGTGTGTCTGTATACAACTCTGTGTATATGAGCGATGTGTGTCTGTATATAATATTATGTATGTGAGGGATGTGTGTATGTATATAACTGTATGTATGTCTGTATATCACTATATGTTTGTCTATATATGATTGTATCTATATGAGCGATGTGTGTCTGTATACAACTCTGTGTATATGAGCGATGTGTGTCTGTATATAATATTATGTATGTGAGGGATGTGTGTATGTGTATAACTGTGTGTATATGAGCGATGTGTACCTGTCTATATATTATGTATGTGAGGGATGTGTGTTTGTATATAACTGTATGTTTGTGAGGGATGTGTGTCTGTATATAACTATATGTATATGAGCGATGTGTGTCTGTATATAATATTATGTATGTGAGGGATGTATATCTGTATATAACTGTATGTTAGTGAGGGCTGTGTGTCTGTATATAACTGTGTGTTTGAGAGGGATGTGTTTCTGTATATAACTGTATGTTAGTGAGGGATGTGTTTCTGTATATAACTGTAGGTTAGTGAGGGATGTGTTTCTGTGTATAACTGTATGTTAGTGAGGGAAGTATGTCTGTATATAACGGTGTGTATGTGAGGGATGTGTTTCTGTATATAACTGTATGTTAGTGAGGGATGTATGTCTGTATATAACTGTGTGTATGTGAGGGATGTGTTTCTGTATATAACTGTATGTTAGTGAGGGCTGTGTGTCTGTATATAACTGTGTGTATGTGAGGGATGTGTGTCTGTATATAACTATATATATATGAGCGATGTGTGTCTGTATATAACATTATGTATGTGAGGGATGTATGTCTGTATATAACTGTATGTTAGTGAGGGATGTATGTCTGTATATAACTTATGTCTGAGAGGGCTGTATGTCTGTATATAACTGTATGTTAGTGGGGGATGTGTGTCTGTATATAACTGTATGTTAGTTAGGGATGAGTTTCTGTACATAACTGTATGTATGTCAGGAATGTGTTTCTGTATATAAGTGTATGTATGTGAGGGATGTGTGTCTGTATATAACTGTATGTTAGTGAGGGATGTATGTCTGTATATTACTGTGTGTTTGTGAGGGATGTGTTTCTATATATAACTGTATGTTAGTGAGGGATGTGTTTCGGTATTAAACTGTATGTTAGTGAGGGCTGTGTGTCTGTATATAACTGTATGTTAGTGAGGACTGTGTGTCTGTATATAACTGTGTGTTTGTGAGGGATGTGTGTCTGTGTATATCTGTATGTATTAGAGCGATGTGTGTCTGTATATATCTGTATGTATAAGAGCGATGTGTGTCTGTATATATCTGTATGTATAAAAGTGATGTGTGTCTGTATATAAATGTATGTTAGTGAGCATTGTGTTTCTCTATATACCGGTATGCTTGTGAGCGATGTGTGTTTGTATATAACTTATGTATGTGAGGGATATGTGTCTGTGTATAACTTATATATGTGAGCGATGTATATATATATGTCTACATGTGTGTGCGATGTGTGTTTGTGTATAATAGTACGTATCTGAGCGATGTGTGTCTGTATTTAACAGTGTTTATAAACGTAAGTATTTGAGCAGATTGTGTCTATGTATAACATGCTTTATAATGAAAGTATGTGAGTGATTTGTGTCTTTATATAACACTGTTTATTAATTTAAGAAAGTCAGCAATTGGTCTCCTTATATAACAGTGTTTAATAATGTATGTGAGCAATTAGTGGTTTTATATAACACTGTTTAATTACGTAAGTTTGTAGGCGATTTGTGGCTTTATATAACATCAAGTATGTATGTATGTATGTATGTATGTGAGGATAGAATACCTGTATGCAACTGTGTGTTTGTATGTATATTTGTACCTTAATGTAACCTCATGTATGCATGTGAACGTTGAGTACCTATATGTAACTGTGTGTGTGTGTATGTATGTATGTAAGTATGTATGTAAGTAAGCATTGTGTACCTGTATGTAACTGTGCAAGCATGTGAGCGTTGTGTACCTATATGTAACTGTGTGTGTGTATGTATGTAAGTATGTATGTAAGTAAGCATTGTGTACCTGTATGTAACTGTGCAAGTATGTGAACGTTGAGTACCTATATGTAACTGTGTGTGTATGTATGTATGTAAGTAAGCATTGTGTACCTGTATGTAACTGTGCAAGTATGTGAACGTTGAGTACCTATATGTAACTGTGTGTGTGTATGTATGTATGTATGTATGTAAGTAAGCATTGTGTACCTGTATGTAACTGTGCAAGTATGTGAACGTTGAGTACCTATATGTAACTGTGTGTGTGTGTGTGTATGTATGTGTGTATGTATGTAAGTAAGCATTGTGTACCTGTATGTAACTGTGCAAGTATGTGAGCGTTGTGTACTTATATGTAACTGTGCGTATGTGTTTAAATGTATGGAGGTATGTATGTATGTAAGTTTGAATGTGTGAAGGTATATATGCAGGTATCCACGCATGTATGTGAGCCTAGTGTACATGTATGTAACTCTGTGTATGCATGTATAGTGAGGGTTGTGTGTACCCGTATGTACGTGTGTATATATGGAAAGATAGAGCACCTGTATGCAACTACGTGTATGTATGCATTTGAGCGTTGAGTACCTATATGTAACTGTGTGTATGTATGTATATATGTGAGCGTTGTGTACTTATATGTAACTGTGTGTGTGTATGTATGTATGTAAGTATGTATGTAAGTAAGCATTGTGTACCTGTATGTAACTGTGCAAGTATGTAAGCGTTGTGTACCTATATGTAACTGTGTGTGTGTATGTATGTAAGTATGTATGTAAGTAAGCATTGTGTACCTGTATGTAACTGTGCAAGTATGTGAACGTTGAGTACCTATATGTAACTGTGTGTGTGTATGTATGTATGTATGTATGTATGTAAGTAAGCATTGTGTACCTGTATGTAACTGTGCAAGTATGTGAACGTTGAGTACCTATATGTAACTGTGTGTGTGTATGTATGTATGTATGTATGTAAGTAAGCATTGTGTACCTGTATGTAACTGTGCAAGTATGTGAACGTTGAGTACCTATATGTAACTGTGTGTGTGTGTATGTATGTATGTATGTATGTATGTAAGTAAGCATTGTGTACCTGTATGTAACTGTGCAAGTATGTGAGCGTTGAGTACCTATATGTAACTGTGTGTGTGTGTGTATGTATGTATGTATGTAAGTAAGCATTGTGTACCTGTATGTAACTGTGCAAGTATGTGAACGTTGAGTACCTATATGTAACTGTGTGTATGTATGTATGTATGTATGTAAGTAAGCATTGTGTACCTGTATGTAACTGTGCAAGTATGTGAGCGTTGTGTACTTATATGTAACTGTGCGTATGTGTTTAAATGTATGGAGGTATGTATGTATGTAAGTTTGAATGTGTGAAGGTATATATGCAGGTATCCACGCATGTATGTGAGCCTAGTGTACATGTATGTAACTCTGTGTATGCATGTATAGTGAGGGTTGTGTGTACCCGTATGTACGTGTGTATATATGGAAAGATAGAGCACCTGTATGCAACTACGTGTATGTATGCATTTGAGCGTTGAGTACCTATATGTAACTGTGTGTATGTATGTATATATGTGAGCGTTGTGTACTTGTATGTAGCTGTGTGTATGTATGTACGCGAGCGTTGTGTATCTATATGTAAATGTGTGTATGTATGTAGGTGAGCGTTGTGTAACTGTATGTAACTATGTGTATGTATGCAGGTGAGCGTTGTGTAACTGTATGTATGTAGGTGAGCGTTGTGTAACTGTGTGTATGTACGTACGTGAGCGTTGTGTACTTGTATGTAGCTGTGTGTATGTATGTACGCGAGCGTTGTGTATCTATATGTAAATGTGTGTATGTATGTAGGTGAGCGTTGTGTAACTGTATGTAACTATGTGTATGTATGCAGGTGAGTGTTGTGAAACTGTATGTAACTGTATGTGTGTATGTAGGTGAGCGTTGTGAAACTGTATGTAACTGTATAAGTGTATGCAGGTGAGCGTTGTGAAACTGTCTGTAACTGTATAAGTGTATGTAGGTGAGCGTTGTGAAACTGTATGTAACTGTATAAGTGTATGTAGGTGAGCGTTGTGAAACTGTATGTAACTGCATGTGTGTATGTAGGTGAGCGTTGTGAAACTGTATGTAACTGTATGTGTGTATGTAGGTGAGCGTTGTGAAACTGTATGTAACTGTATGTGTGTATGTAGGTGAGCGTTGTGAAACTGTATGTAACTGCATGTGTGTATGTAGGTGAGCGTTGTGAAACTGTATGTAACTGTATGTGTGTATGTAGGTGAGCGTTGTGAAACTGTATGTAACTGTATGTGTGTATGTAGGTGAGCGTTGTGAAACTGTATGTAACTGTATAAGTGTATGCAGGTGAGCGTTGTGAAACTGTATGTAACTGTATAAGTGTATGTAGGTGAGCGTTGTGAAACTGTATGTAACTGTATAAGTGTATGCAGGTGAGCGTTGTGAAACTGTATGTAACTGTATAAGTGTATGCAGGTGAGCGTTGTGAAACTGTATGTAACTGTATAAGTGTATGTAGGTGAGCGTTGTGAAACTGTATGTAACTGTATAAGTGTATGCAGGTGAGCGTTGTGAAACTGTATGTAACTGTATAAGTGTATGCAGGTGAGCGTTGTGAAACTGTATGTAACTGTATAAGTGTATGTAGGTGAGCGTTGTGAAACTGTATGTAACTGTATAAGTGTATGTAGGTGAGCGTTGTGAAACTGTATGTAACTGTATAAGTGTATGTAGGTGAGCGTTGTGAAACTGTATGTAACTGTATAAGTGTATGTAGGTGAGCGTTGTGAAACTGTATGTAACTGTATGTGTGTATGTAGGTGAGCGTTGTGAAACTGTATGTAACTGTATAAGTGTATGTAGGTGAGCGTTGTGAAACTGTATGTAACTGTATAAGTGTATGTAGGTGAACGTTGTGAAACTGTATGTAACTGTATGTGTGTATGTAGGTGAGCGTTGTGAAACTGTATGTAACTGTATAAGTGTATGCAGGTGAGCGTTGTGAAACTGTATGTAACTGTATAAGTGTATGTAGGTGAGCGTTGTGAAACTGTATGTAACTGTATAAGTGTATGCAGGTGAGCGTTGTGAAACTGTATGTAACTGTATAAGTGTATGCAGGTGAGCGTTGTGAAACTGTATGTAACTGTATAAGTGTATGTAGGTGAGCGTTGTGAAACTGTATGTAACTGTATAAGTGTATGCAGGTGAGCGTTGTGAAACTGTATGTAACTGTATAAGTGTATGCAGGTGAGCGTTGTGAAACTGTATGTAACTGTATAAGTGTATGCAGGTGCATTTCGTGAAGCTGTATGTAACTGTATAAGTGTATGTAGGTGAGCGTTGTGAAACTGTATGTAACTGTATAAGTGTATGCAGGTGCATTTCGTGAAGCTGTATGTAACTGTATGTGTGTATGCAGGTGAGCGTTGTGAAACTGTATGTAACTGTATAAGTGTATGTAGGTGAGCGTTGTGAAACTGTATGTAACTGTATTAGTGTATGCAGGTGCATTTCGTGAAGCTGTATGTAACTGTATGTGTGTATGCAGGTGAGCGTTGTGAAACTGTATGTAACTGTATAAGTGTATGCAGGTGAGCGTTGTGAAACTGTATGTAACTGTATAAGTGTATGTAGGTGAGCGTTGTGAAACTGTATGTAACTGTATAAGTGTATGCAGGTGAGCGTTGTGAAACTGTATGTAACTGTATAAGTGTATGTAGGTGAGCGTTGTGAAACTGTATGTAACTGTATAAGTGTATGTAGGTGAGCGTTGTGAAACTGTATGTAACTGTATAAGTGTATGTAGGTGAGCGTTGTGAAACTGTATGTAACTGTATTAGTGTATGCAGGTGCATTTCGTGAAGCTGTATGTAACTGTATGTGTGTATGCAGGTGAGCGTTGTAAAACTGTATGTAACTGTATGAGTGTATGCAGGTGAATTTTGTGAAGCTGTATGTAACTGTATGTGTGTATGTAGGTGAGCGTTGTGAAACTGTATGTAACTGTATGTGTGTATGTAGGTGAGCGTTGTGAAACTGTATGTGTGTATGCCGGTAAGCGTTGTGAAACTGCATGTAACTGTACGTGTGTATGTAAGTGAGCGTTGTGAAGCTGTATATAACTTTATGTGTGTATGTAAGTTATTTGTTAAACTGTATGTAACTGTATGTGTGTATGTAGGTGAATGTTGTGAAACTGTATGTAACTGTATGTGTTTATGTAGGTGAGCGTTGTGAAACTGTATGTAACTGTATGTGTGTATAGGTGAACGTTGCGAAGTTGTATGTAACTGTATGTATGTAGTTGAGGATTGTGAAACTGTATGTAACTGCATGTGTGTATGTAGGTGAGGGTTGTGAACCTGTATGTAACTGTATGTGTGTATGTAGGTGAGCGTTGTGGAACTGTATGTAACTGTATGTGTGTATGTAGGCGAGGGTTGTGAAACTGTATGTAACTGTATGTGTGTATGTAGGTGAGCGTTGTGAAACTGTATGTAACTGTATGTGTGTATGTAGGTGAACGTTGTGAAAATGTATATAACTGTATGTGTGTATGTAGGTGAGCGTTGTGAAGGTGTAAGTAACTGTATGTGTGTATGTAGGTGAGCGTTGTGAAACTGTATGTAACTGTATCTGTGTATGTAGTTGAGCGTTGTGAAACTGTATGTAACTGTATGTGTGTAAGTAGGTGATTGTTGTGAAACTGTATGTGACTGTGTGTGCATGTGGGTGAGCGTTGTGAAGCTGTATGTAACTGTATGTGGTTATGTAGGTGAGCGTTGTGAAACTGTATGTAACTGTATGTGTGTATTTAGGTGAGCGTTGTGAAACTGTATGTAACTATATGTGTGTATGTAGGTGAGCGTTGTGAAACTGTAGGTAACTGTATGTGTGTATGTAGGTGAGCGTTGTGAAACTGTATGTAATTGTATGTGTGTGTAGTTGAACGTTGCGAAGTTGTATGTAACTGTATGTGTGTATGTAGTTGAGGGTTGTGAAACTGTATGTAACTGTATGTGTGTTTGTAGGTGATTGTTGTGAAGCTGTATGTAACTTTATGTGTGTATGTAGGTGAGTTGTGAAACTGTATGTAACTGTGTGTAACTGTGTGTGAGTATGTGGGTGAGCGTTGTGAAATTGTATGTAACTGTATGTAACTGTGTGTGTATGTGGGTGAGCGTGGTGAAATTGTGTGTAACTGTATGTATGTATGTAGTTGAGCGTTGTGAAATTGTATGTAACTGTATGTAACTGTGTGTGAGTATGTGGGTGAGCGTTGTGAAATTGTATGTAACTGTATGTAACTGTGTGTGTATGTGGGTGAGCGTTGTGAAATTGTGTGTAACTGTATGTGTGTATGTAGTTGAGCGTTGTGAAATTGTGTGTAACTGTATGTAACTGTGTGTGTATGTGGGTAAGCGTTGTGAAATTGTATGTAACTGTGTGTGTATGTGGGTGAGCGTTGTGAAATTGTATGTAACTGTATGTGTGTGTAGGTGAACGTTGTGAAACTGTATGTAACTGTGTGTATGAGGGTGATTGTTGTGAAACTGTATGTAACGGTATGTGTGTATGTGGGTAAGCGTTGTGAAACTGTATGTAACTGTATGACTGTGTAGGTGAACGTTGTGAAGCTGTATGTAACTGTATGTGTGTATGTAGGTGATTGTTGTGAAACTGTATGAAACTGTGTGTGTATGTGAGAGAGCGTTGTGAAGCTGTATGTAACTTTATGTGTGTATGTAGGTGAGTTGTGAAACTGTATGTAACTGTGTGTGTATGTAGGTGAGTGTTGTGAAACTGTACGTAATTGTATGTGTGTATGTAAGTGAGCGTTGTGAAACTGTGTGTAACTTTATGTGTGAATGTAGGTGAGCGTTGTCAAACTGTATGTAACTCTATGTGTGTATGTAGATGAACGCTGTGAAACTGTATGTAACTGTGTGTGTATGTAGGTGAATTGTGAAACTGTATGTAACTGCATGTGTGTATATAGGTGAGTTGTGAAACTGTATGTAACTGTATGTGTGTGTAGGTGAGCGTTGTGAAACTGTATGTAACTGTATGTGTGTATGTAGGTGAGTGTTGTGAAAGTGTATGTGTGTGTAGGTGAACGTTGTGACACCGTATGGAACTGTATGTGTGTATGTAGGTGAGCGTTGTGAAACTGTATGTAACTGTATGTGTCTATGTAGGTGAGCGTTGTGAAACTGTATGTAACTGTGTGTATGAGGGTGATTGTTGTGAAACTGTATGTAACTGTGTGTATGTGGGTGAGCGTTGTGAAATTGTATGTAACTGTATGTGTGTGTAGGTGAACGTTGTGAAACTGTATGTAACTGTGTGTATGAGGGTGATTGTTGTGAAACTGTATGTAACGGTATGTGTGTATGTGGGTAAGCGTTGTGAAACTGTATGTAACTGTATGACTGTGTAGGTGAACGTTGTGAAGCTGTATGTAACTGTATGTGTGTATGTAGGTGATTGTTGTGAAACTGTATGAAACTGTGTGTGTATGTGAGAGAGCGTTGTGAAGCTGTATGTAACTTTATGTGTGTATGTAGGTGAGTTGTGAAACTGTATGTAACTGTGTGTGTATGTAGGTGAGTGTTGTGAAACTGTACGTAATTGTATGTGTGTATGTAAGTGAGCGTTGTGAAACTGTGTGTAACTTTATGTGTGAATGTAGGTGAGCGTTGTCAAACTGTATGTAACTCTATGTGTGTATGTAGATGAACGCTGTGAAACTGTATGTAACTGTGTGTGTATGTAGGTGAGTTGTGAAACTGTATGTAACTGTATGTGTGTATGTAGGTGAGTTGTGAAACTGTATGTAACTGTATGTGTGTGTAGGTGAGCGTTGTGAAACTGTATGTAACTGTATGTGTGTATGTAGGTGAGTGTTGTGAAAGTGTATGTGTGTGTAGGTGCACGTTGTGACACCGTATGGAACTGTATGTGTGTATGTAGGTGAGCGTTGTGAAACTGTATGTAACTGTATGTGTCTATGTAGGTGAGCGTTGTGAAACTGTATGTAACTGTATGTGTGTATGCAGGTTAGCATAGTGAAACTGTATGTAACTGTATGTGTGTATGTAAGTGAGCGTTGTGAAGCTGTATATAACTTTATGTGTGTATGCAGGTTATTTGCTAAACTGTATGTAACTGTATGTGTGTATGTAGGTGAGTGTTGTGAAACTGTATGTAACTGTATGTGTATATGTAGGTGAGCGTTGTGAAACTGTATGTAACTGTATGTGTGTATAGGTGAACGTTGCGAAGTTGTATGTAACTGTATGTGTGTATGTAGTTAAGGGTTGTGAATCTTATGTAACTGTATGTGTGTATGTAGGTGAGGGTTGTGAACCTGTATGTAACTGTATGTGTGTATGTAGGTGAGCGTTGTGAAACTGTATGTAACTGTATGTGTGTATGTAGGTGATTGTTGTGAAACTGTATGTAACTGTGTGTGTATGTAGGTGATTGTTGTGAAACTGTATGTAACTGTGTGTGTGTATGTAGGTGATTGTTGTGAAACTGTATGTAACTGTATGTGTGTATGTAGGTGATTGTTGTGAAACTTTATGTAACTGTGTGTGTGTATGTAGGTGATTGTTGTGAAACTGTATGTAACTGTATGTGTGTATGTAGGTGATTGTTGTGAAACTGTATGTAACTGTGTGTGTGTATGTAGGTGATTGTTGTGAAACTGTATGTAACTGTATGTGTGTATGTAGGTGATTGTTGTGAAACTGTATGTAACTGTGTGTGTGTATGTAGGTGATTGTTGTGAAACTGTATGTAACTGTGTGTGTGTATGTAGGTGATTGTTGTGAAACTGTATGTAACTGTATGTGTGTATGTAGATGATTGTTGTGAAACTGTATGTAACTGTATGTGTGTATGTAGGTGATTGTTGTGAAACTGTATGTAGCTGTATGTGCGTATGTAGGTGATTGTTGTGAAACTGTATGTAACTGTATGTGTGTATGTAGGTGATTGTTGTGAAACTTTATGTAACTGTGTGTGTATGTGGGTGAGCGTTGTGAAGCTGTATGTAGCTGTATGTGCGTATGTAGGTGAGCGTTGTGAAACTGTATGTAACTATATGTGTGTATTTAGGTGAGCGTTGTGAAACTGTATGTAGCTATATGTGTGTATGTAGGTGAGCGTTGTGAAACTGTATGTAATTGTATCTGTGTGTAGGTGAACGTTGCGAAGTTGTATGTAACTGTATGTGTGTATGTAGTTGAGGGTTGTGAAACTGTATGTAACTGTATGTGTGTAAGTAGGTGATTGTTGTGAAACTGTATGTAACTGTGTGTGTATGTGGGTGAGCGTGGTGAAGTTGTGTGTAACTGTATGTGTGTATGTAGCTGAGCGTTGTGAATTTGTATGTAACTGTATGTAACTGTGTGTGTATGTGGATGAGCGTTGTGAAATTGTATGTAACTGTATGTAACTGTGTGTGTATGTGGGTGAGCGTTGTGAAATTGTGTGTAACTGTATGTGTGTATGTAGTTGAGCGTTGTGAAGTTGTGTGTAACTGTATGTAACTGTGTGTGTATGTGGGTAAGCGTTGTGAAATTGTATGTAACTGTGTGCGTGTATGTGGGTGAGCGTTGTGAAATTGTATGTAACTGTATGTGTGTATGTGGGTGAGCGTTGTGAAATTGTATGTAACTGTATGTGTGTGTAGGTGAACGTTGTGAAACTGTATGTAACTGTGTGTGTATGTAGGTGATTGTTGTGAAACTGTATGTAACTGTGTGTGTGTATGTGGGTGAGCGTTGTGAAACTGTATGTAACTGTATGAGTGTGTAGGTGAACGTTGTGAAGCTGTATGTAACTGTATGTGTGTATGTAGGTGATTGTTGTGAAACTGTATGAAACTGTGTGTGTGTATGTGAGTGAGCGTTGTGAAGCTGTATGTAACTTTATGTGTGTATGTAAGTGAGTTGTGAAACTGTGTGTAACTGTGTGTATGTAGGTGAGTGTTGTGAAACTGTATGTAACTGTATGTGTGTATGTAAGTGGGCGTTGTGAAACTGTGTGTAACTTTATGTGTGAATGTAGGTGAGCGTTGTCAAACTGTATGTAACTCTATGTGTGTATGTAGATGAACGTTGTGAAACTGTATGAAACTGTGTGTGTATGTAGGTTAGTTGTGAAACTGTGTGTAACTGTATGTGTGTATGTAGGTGAGTTGTGAAACTGTATGTAACTGTATGTGTGTGTAGGTGAACGTTGTGAAACTGTATGTAACTGTGTGTGTATGCAGGTGAGTTGTGAAACTGTATGTAACTGTGTGTGTGTATGCAGGTGAGTTGTGAAACTGTATGTAACTGTGTGTGTGTAGGTGAACGTTGTGAAACTGTATGTAACTGTATGTGTGTATGTAGGTGAGCGTTGTGAAACTGTATGTAACTGTATGTGTGTGTAGGTGAGCGTTGTGAAACTGTATGTAACTGTATGTGTGTATGTAGGTGAGTGTTGCGTACCGGTATGTAGTTGTATGTATGTTTGTATGTATGTATGTATGTATGTATGTATGTATGTATGTATGTATGTATGTCGGTGAGCGTTGTTTACCTGTATGTAACTGCGTGTATGTATGTTAGCGTTGTGTGCCTATATGTAACTGTATGTAACTGCGTGTATGTATGTCAGCGTTGTGTACCTGTACGTAACTGTATTTATGTATGTATGTATGTATGTATGTATGTGTGTATGTATGTTTGTGAGCGTTGTGTACTTGTATTTAACTGAGTGTATATATGTAGGTATGTGTGGGTTGTTTATGTGAACTTGAGAGTTGATTTATCATTGAGATTGTGTAAATGTGTGTATCGGTAATGTTAAATGCGGCTTTAGGAAAATAAGTAACGAAGAGATTTCTATTGAAAGCGCAGTCTTTTGTAAGGTATGTTGTTTAAAATCTGAATGTGACACTTTGGTATTTTTCAGAGTTTTGGTTTATGCGTTATCCTGCTGTTTCAGATAATCACTTATTCACTCACACACATCTACACATACAGACGAAATATTTCTTTTCATTTATAATACTCATTTTGGCTTCACCGACTTGAAAATGCGTATTTTAAATAAATCTCGACATCGAGTTTTTGCATAGAATGCAATAAAATTAAATTGTGTATTATTTGTAATGCCTCTTAGCTAATATGATGTTTAGCGTTCCATTCTGTTGTGGGCATGTAGGAACGGAATTTGTAAGCGGTTCAACACCAGACACGACGTTTTTACGTGCCATTAATCTAAGAAACGGGACCAGTGACTTTACTACCCTTGCAATGGAGGCGATGATAGGGTGTTTTACACTCGAAACTGGATGTTGGTATGGCAACTGTAGACTACGGAATAACACACTGCTTACTCTACCTTGCTGATAAAGAAGGTAGACAATAAGGAGTGTTTTCTAATCTAGTGGTCCATGCATTGAGCAGCACGCTTCCAATGTACTGGTAGTGATAGCGTGGTCCACGGCCTGGAAAGTTGATATTACTACACGACATTAATTTTGGTTTGTTGGAACGCGCTGCCCGGATTGTTGACCGCCCCGGCTGGTTAATGATTCGTGCAACTGGGCATAGGCAGCTCAGTGAGTGCAGAGTGCGTGTACCATGTCATTTTTATTATGCATGCATATTTATTATCATCATTATGCACATGCACCCGCCCGGGCTAAGGGGGGTCACCTAACATGTGGGTAAAAGTGACGTACATACACGTATCCTCTCGTTCATGGATCACAATGGTTGTGCAGCTGCTCTTTCACGTGGTACTCCGGAGATCATCCTTGAGTTACTGTTTCATGTGACACAGCTTAAACAGTCCTTGGGTTAGTGTTTCATGTCACAGTCCTGAAAACGTCCTTGAGTTAGTGTTTCATGTAACACTCCTGAATTAGTCCTTGAGTTACTGTTTCATGTGACAAGGCTTAAACAGTCCTTGAGTTGCTGTTTAATGACACTCCTGAAATTGTCCTTGAGTTACTGTTTCATGTTACAATCCTGAAATAGACCCTGAGTTACTGTTTAATGTGACACTACTGAAATAGTCCTTCTGTTTCTGTTTCATGTGATACTCCTGAAATAGTGCTTGAGTTAGTGTTTCATGTGAGACTCGTGAAATAGTCCTTGGGTTACTGTTTAATGTGGCACTAGTGAAATAGACCTTCAGTTACCGTTTAATGTGACACTCCTGAAATAGTCCTTGAGTTACTGTTTCAATTTAATCTGCTGAAATAGTCCTTGAGTTACTTTTTCCCGTAACACTCCTAATATAGTCCTTGAGTTAGTGTTTCATGTAGCACTTCTGAAGTAGTCCTTAATTTACTGTTTTATGTTACACTCATAAAACAGTCCTCTAGTTAGTTTTTTATGTAACACTCCTGAAATAGTCCTTGAGTTAGTGTTTCATGTAACACAGCTGAAATAGTCGTTGAGTTAGATTTCATGTAACACTCCTGAAATATTCCTTGATTAGTGTTTCATGTTACAGTCCTGAAATAGTACTTAAGTTACCGTTTCATGTGACATTTCTTAAATAGACCTTAAGTTACTACTTGATGTTACTCTTAACTAATTGTCCTTCTGTTACTGTTTCATAATACACTTCTGAAATACTTCTTGAGTTACTGTTTCACTCCTGCAATTGGCCTTGAGCTACAGTCTCGTGAGACACTCCTGAAATTGTCTTTGAGTTACTCTTTCATGCTACACTTCTGAAATAGACCTTGAGTTACTTTTTCATGTTACACTTCTGAAGTTGTCCTTGAGTTACTGTTTCATGTTACAGTTCTGCAATTGTCTTTGAGTTACTGTATCATGTTACACTCCTGACATAGAACTTAAGTTACCGTTTCATTTTACACTCCTGAAATAGTCCTTTAGTTACTGTTTAATGTGACACTCCCGAAATAGTGCATGAGGTCCTGTTTCATGTTACACTCCTGAAATAGTCCTTGAGATACTGTTGCATGCTATACTCCTGAAATAGTCCTAGAGTTATTGTTTCATGTAAAACTCCTGATATAGTCCTTGAGTTAGTGTTTCATGTAACACTTCTGAAGTAGTCCTTAAGTAGTGTGTCATGGTACACTCCAAAAATAGTCCTTAAGTTAGTTTTTCATATAACACTCCGGAAATACTCCTTGAGTAAGTGTTTCATGTAACACACCTGAAATAATCGTTGAGTTAGATTTCGTGTATCTCTCCTGAATTGGTCCTTGAGTTAGTGTTTCATGTTACAGTCCTGAAATAATCCTTGAAATAAGTTTCATTTAACACTCCTGAAGTGGTCCTTGAGATAGTCCTTTAGTTAGTGTTTCATGTAACACGCCTAAATAGTCCTTGAGTTATTCTTTCATGTTACGGTCCAGAACTAGCCTTAAGCTACTGTTTCATGTGACACTTCTTAACTACACATTTGAGGTACCATTTGATGTTACGTTTAAGTAATTTTCCTTGTGTTTCTGTTTCATAATACGCTTCTGAAATACTCCTTGAGTTACTGTTACATGTGACACCTCTGAAATGGACCTTAAGTTACTTTTTCATCTTACACTTCTGAAGTTGTCATTCAGTTACTGTTTAATGTTACAGTTCTGCAATTTTTTTTGAGTTACAGTTTTTTGTTAAACTCCTGACATAGTCATTGATCTACTGTTTCATGTTACACTCCTGAAGTTGTCCTTGATATACTGTTTCATGATACACTCCTGAAATAGTCCTTGAGTTACTCTTTCCTGTAAAACTCCAGAAATAGTCCTTAAGTTAGTGTTTCATGTAACACTTCTGAAGTAGTCCTTGAGTTAGTGTTTCATGGTACACTCATAAATTAGACCTCTAGCTAGCTTTTCATGTAACAGTCCTGAAATAGTCCTTGAGTTAGTGTTTCATGGTACACTCATAAATTAGACCTCTAGCTAGCTTTTCATGTAACAGTCCTGAAATAGTCCTTGAGTTACTGTTTCGTGTAATAGCTGAGAGTCCTTGAATTAGTGTTTCATATGATAGCTGAGGTATTCCTTGAGTTAGTGTTTCATGTTACAACTCCTGCAATAGTCCTTGAGTTACTATTTCATATGATAGCTGAAGTAGTCCTTGAGGTAGTGTTTCATGCTACACTCCTGAAACAGTCATTGAGTTACCCTTTAATGTTACACTCCTGTAATATTCCTTGAGTTATTGCTTCATGCAACAGCTGAGGTACTCCTTGAGTTTGTGTTTTATGTGACACTTCTGAAATGGTCCTTGAGTTACCTTTTATGTTTCACTACTGAAATAGTTCTTGAGTTACTGTTTCATGTTACACTGCTGCAGTAGTGTTTGAGGTACTAATTCCTGTGACACTCCTGTAATAGTCCTTGGGTTACTGTTTCATGTTACACTCCTGAAATATACCTTGCGTTTCTGTTTCATGTGACACTCCTGAAATAGTCCTTGTGTTACTGTTTCATGTTACTCTCCTGAAATAGTCCTAGAATTTCTGTTTCATAATATACTTCTGAAATACTCCTTGAGTTACTGTTTCATGTAACACTCCTGAAATAGTCCTTGAGTTACAGACTGATGTGACACTTCTGAAATTGTCTTTGAGTTAATTTTTAATGCTACACTTCTGAAAAGGTCCTTGAATTACTTTTTCATGTTACACTCCTGAAATAGTCCTAGAATTTCTGTTTCATAATATACTTCTGAAATACTCCTTGAGTTACTGTTGCATGTAACACTCCTGAAATAGTCCTTGAGTTACAGTCTGATGTGACACTCCTGAAATTGTTTTTGAGTTACTCTTTAATGCTACACTTCTGAAATAGACCTTGAATTACTTTTTCATGTTACATTACTGAAATTTTCCTTGAGTTACCGTATCATGTTACAGTTCTGCAATTATCTTTGAGTTACTGTTTCATGTTACACTCCTGACATAGTCCTTGAGCTACAGTTTCACGTTATAATCCTGAAATAATCCTGGAATTACTGTTTCATGTTACACTCATGAAATAGTCATTGAGATAATGTTTCACGTTATAATCCTGAAACTGTCCTTCAGTTTCTGTTTCATGTTATAATCCTGAAATAATCCTGGAATTACTGTTTCATGTTACACTCCTGAAATAGTCATTGAGATAATGTTTCATGTTATACTCCTGAAAATGTCCTTCAGTTTCGGTTTCATTGTGCCACTCCTGAAATAGTACTTGAGTTACCGTTTCATGTGACACTCCTGAAATAGTGCTTGAGTTACTGTTTCATGTGACACTCCTGAAATAGTGCTTGAGTTACTGTTTCATCTGACACTCCTGAAATAGTACTTGAGTTCCCGTTTCATGTGACACTCCTGAAATAGTGCTTGAGTTACTGTTTCATGTGACACTCGTGAAATAGTCCTTGAATTACTGTTTCATGTGACACTCCTGAAATAGACCGTGAGTTACTGTTTCATGTGACACTCCTGAAATAGTCCTTGAGTTTCAGTTTCATGTAACGTTCATGAAATAGTCCTTAAGTTACAGTCTGATGTGACACTCCTGAATATGTATTTGAGTTACTCTTTAATGCTACACTTCTGAAATAGACATTGTGTTACTTTTTCAAATTACACTACTGAAATTTTCCTTGAGTTACCGTATCATGTAAAAGTTCTGCAATTGTCTTAGAGTTACTGTGTCATGTTACCTTCCTGACATACACATTGAGTTACTGTTACAGTTTACATCCCTGAAATAGTCCTTGAGTTACTGTGTCTTGTAACACTCCTGAAATAGTGCTTGCATTACTTTTTCATGTACAACTCCTGAAATAGTGCTTGAGTTATTACTGTTTCATGTAACACTCCTGAAATAGTGCTTGCGTTACTGTTTCATGTAACACACCTGAAATAGTGCTTGAGTTACTGTTTCATGTAACACTCCTGAAATAGTGCTTGAGTTACTGTTTCATACGACACTCCTGAAATAGTGCCTGAGTTACTGTTTCATGTTACACTGCTGAAATAGTGCCTCAGTTACTGTTTCACACGACACTCCTGATATAGTGCTTGAGTTACTGTTTCATGTTACACTCCTGAAATAGTGCTTGAGTTACGGTTTCATATGAAGATCCTGAAATAATGCTTGAGTTACTGTTTCATACGACACTCCTGAAATAGTGCCTGAGTAACTGTTTCAGACGACACTGCTGAAATAATGCTTGAGTTACTGTTTCATACGACACTCCTGAAATAGTGCCTGAGTTACTGTTTCATTTTACACTCCTGAAATAGTACTTGAGTTACTGTTTCATGTGAAACTCCTGAAATAGTCCTTGAGTTACTGTTTCATGTGAAACTCCTGAAATAGTCCTTGAGTTACTGTTTCATGTGAAACTCCTGAAATAGTCCTTGAGTTAGTGTTTCATATTACACTCCTGAAACAGTGCCTGAGTTACCGTTTATTTTACCTGTAATAGTGCTTGAGTTACTGTTTCATGTTACACTCCTGAAATAGTGCTTGAGTTACTGTTTCATGTTACACTCCTGAAATAGTGCTTGAGTTACTGTTTCATATGATAGCTGAAGTAGTCCTAGAGTTAGTGTTTCATGCTACACTCCTGAAACAGTCATTGAGTTACCCTTTAATGTTACACTCCTGTAATAGTCCTTGAGTTATTGCTTCATGCAATAGCTGAGGTACTCCTTGAGTTTGTATTTTATGTGACAGTCCTGAAATAGTGCTTGAGTTACTGTATCATGTAACACTCCTGAAATAGTGCTTGTATTACTGTTTCATGTGACAGTCCTGAAATGGTGCTTGTGTTACTGTATCATGTAACACTCCTGAAATAGTGCTTGAGTTATTGTTTCATGTGACAGTCCTGAAATAGTGCTTGAGTTACTGTATCATAGTAACACTTCTGAAATAGTGCTTGAATTACTGTTTCATGTGACAGTCCTGAAATAGTGCTTGAGTTACTGTTTCATGTGACAGTCCTGAAATAGTGCTTGAATTACTGTTTCATGTGACAGTCCTGAAATAGTGCTTGTGTTACTGTTTCATGTAACACTCCTGAAATATTGCTTGAATTACTGTTTCATGTGACAGTCCTGAAATAGTGCTTGAGTTAGTGTATCATGTAACACTCCTGAAATAGTGCCTGAATTACTGTTTCATGTGACAGTCCTGAAATAGTGCTTGTGTTACTGTATCATGTAACACTCCTGAAATAGTGCTTGAATTACTGTTTCATGTGACAGTCCTGAAATAGTGCTTGAGTTACTGTTTCATGTGACAGTCCTGAAATAGTGCTTGAATTACTGTTTCATGTGACAGTCCTGAAATAGTGCTTTTGTTACTGATCATGTAACACTCCTGAAATAGTGCTTGAATTACTGTTTCATGTGACAGTCCTGAAATAGTGCTTGAGTTAGTGTATCATGTAACACTCCTGAAATAGTGCCTGAATTACTGTTTCATGTGAGAGTCCTGAAATAGTGCTTGTGTTACTGTTTCATGTAACACTCCTGAAATAGTGCTTGAATTACCGTTTCATGTGACAGTCGTGAAATAGTGCTTGAGTTACTGTTTCATGTGACAGTCCTGAAATAGTGCTTAAATTACTGTTTCATGTGACAGTCCTGAAATAGTGCTTGAATTATTGTTTCATGTGACAGTCCTGAAATAGTGCTTGAGTTACTGTTTAAAGTAACACTTCTGAAATAGTGCTTGAGTTACTGTTTCATGTAACACTCCTGAAATAGTGCTTGAATTACTGTTTCATGTGACAGTCCTGAGATAGTGCTTGTGTTACTGTTTCATGTAGCACTCCTGAAGTAGTGCTTGAGTTACTGTTTCATGTAACACTCCTGAAATAGTTGCTAAGTTACTGTTTCATGTAACACTCCTGAAATAGTGCTTGAGTTACTGTTTCATGTTACACTCCGGAAATAGTGCTTGAGTTACCGTTCCATGTAGCACTCCTGAAGTAGTGCTTGAGTTACTGTTTCATGTAGCACTCCTGAAATAGTGCTTGTGTTACTGTTTCATGTAGCACTCCTGAAATAGTGCTTGAGTTTCTGTTTCATGTAACACTTCTGAAATAGTGCTTGAGTTACTTTTTCATGTAACACTCCTAAAATAGTGCTTGAGTTACTGTTTTATGTAACACTTCTGAAATAGTGCTTGAGTTACTTTTTCATGTAACACTCCTAAAATAGTGCTTGAGTCACTGTTTTATGTAACACTCCTAAAGTAGTGCTTGTGTTACTGTTTCATGTGGTATCTGAGATAGTCAGGTTCTGAAGTACAGTTCTTATTATGCTGTGTCACATTACATATTCTGAATTATTGTTCTGTTGCTGACGTTTCACGGGACCTATCCTAAAATATAGTTTCTGCGGAGTTATTTCACGTGACCTATCCTAAATTACATTTCCTGTGCTTGTGTTTCACGTGATATATTCTGTATTACAGTTCTTATGCTGCTGTTTCACGTGACATATTCTGATTTACAGTTCTTGTGCTTGCGTTTCACGTTAGATTCCTGAAATACAGTTTTTGTGTTGCTATTTCACGTTATGGATTCCGGAATACAGTACTTGTGCTGGAGTTTCACGTGCTATATCATGAAATATGACCCTGTGCGGTGTTTCACGTGGCATAATCTGAAATACAGTTATTGTGCTGCTGTTTCACGTGACATATTCAGAATAACAGTTCTTGAGGCTGTTATTTCATGTGATATATTCTGAATTACAGTTATTGTGCTGCTGTTTCATGTGACATATTCTGAATTACGGTTATTGTGCTGCTGTTTCATGTGACATATTCTGAATTACAGTTATTGTGCTGTTGTTTTACGTGACATATTCTGAATTACAGTTATTGTGCTGCTGTTTCACGTGACATATTCTGATTCACACTTATTGAGCTGCTGTTTTACGTGACATATTCAGAATAACAGTTCTTGAGGCTGTTGTCTCATGTGATATATTCTGAATTACAGATCTTGTGCTGCTGTTTCACGTGACATATTCTGAATTACAGTTATTGTGCTGCTGTTTCATGTGACATATTCTGAATTACAGTTCTTAAGGCTGTTGTTTCATGTGACATATTCTGAATTACAGTTATTGTGCTGCTGTTTCATGTGACATATTCTGAGTTACAGTTATTGTGCTGCTGTTTCATGTGACATATTCTGAATTACATTCCTTGAGGCTGTTGTTTCATGTGATATATTCTGAATTACAGTTATTTTAATGCTGTTTCATGTGATATATCCTGAATTACAGCTTTTGTGCTGCTGTTTCATGTGACATATTCTGAATTACAGTTATTGTGCTGCTGTTTCACGTGACATATTCTGAATCACAGTTCTTGGGCTGTTGCTTCATGTGATATATTCTGAATTACAGTTATTGTGCTGCTGTTTCACGTGACATATTCCGAATCACAGTTCTTGGGCTGTTGTTTCATGTGATATATTCTGAATTACAGTTCTTGAGGCTGTTGTTTCATGTGACATATTCTGAATTACAGTTATTGTGCTGCTGTTTC
The DNA here is from genome assembly GCA_030765065.1 of Deroplatys truncata. Taxonomy (NCBI): domain Eukaryota; kingdom Metazoa; phylum Arthropoda; class Insecta; order Mantodea; family Mantidae; genus Deroplatys; species Deroplatys truncata. The sequence goes on along the minus strand of CM060975.1, from coordinate 332,498,870 downwards.
ACGTGACATATTCTGAATCACAGTTCTTGGGCTGTTGTTTCATGTGATATATTCTGAATCACAGTTCTTGGGCTGTTGTTTCATGTGATATATTCCGAATTACAATTATTGTGCTGCTGTTTCACGTGACATATTCTGAATCACAGTTCTTGGGCTGTTGTTTCATGTGATATATTCTGAATTACAGTTATTGTGCTGCTTTTTCACGTGACATATTCTAAATTACAGTTATTGTGCTGCTGTTTCACGTGACATATTATGAATCACAGTTCCTGGGCTGTTGTTTCATGTGATGTATTCTGAATCACAGTTCTTGAGCTGTTGTTTCATGTAATATATTCTGAATCACAGTTATTTGCTGCTGTTTCATGTGAAATATTCTGAATCACAGTTATTGGTGCTGCTGTTTCATGTGACATATTCTGAATTACAGTTCTTGGGCTTTTGTTTCATGTAACATATTCTGAATTACAGTTCTTGGGCTTTTGTTTCTTGTGACATATTCTGAATTACAGTTCTTGGGCTTTTGTTTCACGTGACATATTCTGAATTACAGTTCCTGGGCTTTTGTTTCATGTGACATATTCTGAATTACAGTTCTTGGGCTTTTGTTTCATGTGACATATTCTGAATTACAGTTCTAGGGGCTTCTGTTTCATGTGACATATTCTGAAATACAGTTCTTGTGCTGGTGTCTCATGTGATAATTCTGAATCACAGATCTATTGCAGGTGATTCACGTGATAATTTCTGAATCACAGTTCTGGTGCTGGTGTTGCACGCGATATATTCTGAATCACAGTTCTGGTGCTGGTGTTTCCCTTGATATATTCTGAATCACTGTTTTGGTGCTGGTGTTTCACTTGATATACTCTGAAATACAGTATTTATGTTGGTGTTTAACATGATATATTCTGAATCACAGTTTTTATGGTGGTCTTTCACGTGATATATTCTGAATCACAGTTCAGTTGCTGATGTTTCACGTGATATATTCTGAATCACAGTTCAGTTGCTGATGTTTCACGTGGTATATTCTGAATCACAGTTTTGGTGCTGGTGTTTCACTTGATATACTCTGAAATACAGTATTTATGTTGGTGTTTAACGTGATATATTCTGAATCACAGTTTTTATGGTGGTGTTTCACGTGATATAATCTGAATCACAGTTCAGTTGCTGATGTTTCACGTGATATATTCTAAATTAGAGTTCTATGATGGTGTTTCCCGTGATACATTCTGAATCACAGTTCTGGTGGTGGTGTTTCACGTGATATATTCTGAATCATAGTTTTGGAACTGGTGATTTAGTGATATGTTCTGGATCACAGTTCTTATGTTGGTGTTTCACGAGAAATATTCTGAATCACAAATCTTATGCTGGTGTTTCACGTGATATATTCTGAAATACAGTTCTTATGTTGGTGTTTCACGTGATATATTCCGAAATACAGTTCTGGTGCTGGTGGTTCACGTGATATATTCTCAATTACATTTCTTATGTTGGTGTTTCGCGTGATATATTCTGAATTACAGTTATTGTGCTGCTGTTTCATGTGATATATTCTGAATTACATTATTGTGCTGCTGTTTCATGTGACATATTCTGAATTACAGTTATTGTGCTGCTGTTTCACGTGACATATACTGAATCACAGTTCTTGGGCTGTTACTTCATGCGATATATTCTGAATTACAGTTATTGTGCTGCTGTTTCACGTGACATATTCTGAATCACAGTTCTTGGGCTGTTGTTTCATGTGATATATTCTGAATTACAGTTCTTGAGGCTGTTGTATCATGTCACATATTCCGAATTACAGTTATTGTGCTGCTGTTTCACGTGACATATTCTGAATCACAGTTCTTGGGCTGTTGTTTCATGTGATATATTCTGAATCACAGTTCTTGGGCTGTTTTTTCATGTGATATATTCTGAATTACAGTTATTGTGCTGCTGTTTCACGTGACATATTCTGAATCACAGTTCATGGGCTGTTGTTTCATGTGATATATTCTGAATTACAGTTATTGTGCTGCTTTTTCACGTGACATATTCTAAATTACAGTTATTGTGCTGCTGTTTCACGTGACATATTATGATTCACAGTTCCTGGGCTGTTGTTTCATGTGATATATTCTGAATCACAGTTCTTGGGCTGTTGTTTCATGTGATATATTCTGAATCACAGTTATTGTGCTGCTGTTTCACGTGACATATTCTGAATCACGGTTCTTGGGCTGTTGTTTCATGTGATATATTCTGAATTACAGTTATTGTGCTGCTGTTTCACGTGACATATTCTGAATCACAGTTCTTCGGCTGTTGTTTCATGTGATATATTCTGAATTACAGTTATTGTGCTTCTTTTTCACGTGACATATTCTGAATTACAGTTATTGTGCTTCTGTTTCACGTGACATATTTTGAATCACAGTTCCTGGGCTGTTGTTTCATGTGATATATTCTGAATCACAGTTCTTGGGCTGTTGTTTCATGTTATATATTCTGAATCACAGTTCTTGGGCTTTTGTTTAATGTGACATATTCTGAATTACAGTTCTTGGGCTTTTGTTTCATGTGACATATTCTGAATTACAGTTCTTGTGCTTTTGTTTCATTCGACATATTCTAAATTACAGTTCTTGAGGCTGTTGTTTCATGTGACATATTCAGAATAGCTGTTATTGTGCTGCTGTTTCACGTGACATATTCTGAATCACAGTTCTTGGGCTGTTGTTTCATGTGATATATTCTGAATCACAGTTTTTAGGCTGTTGTTTCATGTGATATATTCTGAATTACAGTTATTGTGCTGCTGTTTCACGTGACATATTCTGAATCACAGTTCTTTTACTGTTTCACGCGATATATCCGATATACAGTACTTTTACTGGTGTTTCACGTGGTATTTCCTGAATAGAGCCCCCGTGTGGTGTTTGACGCGACATGTTCTGAAATACAGTTCTTGTGCTGGTGTCCCATGTGATAATTCTGAATCACAGTTCTGGTGCTGGTGCTTCCCGTGATATATTCTGAATCACATTTCTGGTGCTGGTATTGCACGCGATATATTCTGAATCGCAGTTCTGGTGCTGGAGTTTCCCGTGATATATTCTGAATCACAGTTTTGGTGCTGGTGTTTCACTTAATATACTCTGAAATACAGTATTTATGTTGGTGTTTAACGTGATATATTCTGAATCACAGTTTTGGTACTGGTGATTTAGTGATATGTTCTGAATCACAGTTCTTATGTTGGTGTTTCACGAGATATATTCTGAATCACAATTCTTATGCTGGTGTTTCACGTGATATATTCTGAAATACAGTTCTTATGTTGGTGTTTCACGTGATATATTCCGAAATACAGTTCTGGTGCTGGTGGTTCACGTGATATATTCTCAATTACATTTCTTATGTTGGAGTTTCGCGTGATATATTCTGAATTTCAGTTCTGCTGCAGGTGTTTCACGTGATATTTTCTGAACCACAGTTCTGGTGCTTGTGTTTCACGTGATATATTCTGAAATACAGTTTTTATGTTGATGCTTCCCGTGATATATTCTGAGTTACGGTTCTTATGCTGCTGTTTCACGTGATATATTCTGAAACACAGTACTAGTGCTGTTGTTTCACGTGATATATTCTGAGTTACGGTTCTGCTGCAGGTGTTTCACGTGATATTTTCTGAGTTACGGTTCTTATGCTGGTGGTTCACGTGATATATTCTCTATTACATTTTTTATGTTGGTGTTTCGCGTGATATTTTCTGAGTTACAGTTCTTATGCTGGTGTTTCACGTGATATATTCTAAATCACAGTACTACTGCTGTTATTTCACGTGATATTTTCTGAACCACAGTTATAGTGCTAGTGTTTCACGTGATACACTCTGAATCACATTACTAGTGCTGTTGTTTCACGTGATATATTCTGAATCACAGTACCAGTGCTGGTGTTTCACGTGATATATTCTGAATTACTGTTCTGGTGCTGGTGTTTCACGTGATATTTTTTGAATCATAGTTCTTATGCTGGTGTTTCACGTGATGTATTTTGAATCACAGTTCTGGTACTGGTGTTTCACGTGATATTTCTTGAATCAAAATTCTGGTGCTGTTGTTTCACGTGATATATTCTGAATCATATTTCTTATGCTGGTGATTTCCGTGATGTGTTTTGAATCACAGTTCTGGTGCTGGTGTTTCACGTAATATTATTTGAATCAAAATTCTGGTGCTGGTTTTTCACGTGATATATTCTGAATCACAGTTCTGGTGCTGGTGTTTCAATTGATATATTCTGAATCACAGTTCTGGTGCTGGTGTTTGACATAATATATTCTGAATCGCAGTTTTGGTGCTGGTGTTTCACGTGATATATTCTGAATCGCAATTCTGGTGCTGGAGTTTCACGTGATATATTCTGAATCATATTTCTGATGCTGGTGTTTCCCGTGATGTATTTTGAATCACATTTCTGGTACTGGTGTTTCACGTGATATTTTTTGAATCAAAATTCTGGTGATGGTATTTCACGTGATATATTCTGAATCATATTTCTTATGCTGGTGATTTCCGTGATGTGTTTTGAATCACAGTTCTGGTGCTGGTGTTTCACGTAATATTATTTGAATCAAAGTTCTGGTGCTGGTTTTTCACGTGATATATTCTGAATCACAGTTCTGGTGCTGGTGTTTCAATTGATATATTCTGAATCACAGTTCTGGTGCTGGTGTTTGACATAATATATTCTGAATCACAGTTTTGGTGCTGGTGTTTCACGTGATATATTCTGAATCACAATTCTGGTGCTGGTGTTTCACGTGATATATTCTGAATCATGTTTCTTATGCTGGTGTTTCCCGTGATGTATTTTGAATCACAGTTCTGGTACTGGTGTTTCACGTGATATTTTTTGATCAAAATTCTGGTGCTGGTTTTTCACGTGATATATTCTGAATCATATTTCTTATGCTGGTGTTTCCCGTGATGTATTTTGAATCACAGTTCTGGTGCTGGTGTTTCACGTGACATTTTTTGAATCAAAATTCTGGTGCTGGTGTTTCACGTGATATATTCTGAATCACAGTTCTGGTGCTGGTGTTTCACGTGATATATTCTGAATCACAGTCTTCCTGCTGGTGTTTCACGTGATATATTCTGAGTCACAGTTATGGTGCTGGTGTTTCACGTGATATATTCTAAATCACAGTTCTGGTGCTGGTGATTCACGTGATTTATTCTGAATCATATTTCTTATGCTGGTGTTTCCCGTGATGTATTTTGAATCACAGTTCTGGTACTGGTGTTTCACGTGATATTTTTTGAATCAAAATTCTGGTGCTGTTGTTTCACGTGATTTATTCTGAATCATATTACCTATGCTGGTGTTTCCCGTTATGTATTTTGAATCACAGTACTAGTGCTGGTGTTTCACGTGATATATTCTGAGTTACGGTTCTTATGCAGGTGTTTCACGTGATATTTTCTGAGTTACGGTTCTAATGCAGGTGTTTCATGTGATATTTTCTGAGTTACGGTTCTTATGCTGTTATTTCACATGATATATTCTGAATCACAGTACTAGTGCTGGTTTTTCACGTGATATTTTTTGAATCAAAATTCTGGTGCTGGTTTTTCACGTGATATATTCTAAATCACATTTCTTATGCTGGTGTTTCCCGTGATATATTCTGAATTACGGTTATTGTGCTGCTGTTTCATGTGACATATTCTGAATTACAGTTATTGTGCTGTTGTTTCACGTGACATATTCTGAATTACAGTTATTGTGCTGCTGTTTCACGTGACATATTCTGATTCACACTTATTGAGCTGCTGTTTTACGTGACATATTCAGAATAACAGTTCTTGAGACTGTTGTCTCATGTGATATATTCTGAATTACAGATCTTGTGCTGCTGTTTCACGTGACATATTCTGAATTACAGTTATTGTGCTGCTGTTTCATGTGACATATTCTGAATTACAGTTCTTAAGGCTGTTGTTTCATGTGACATATTCTGAATTGCAGTTATTGTGCTGCTGTTTCATGTGACATATTCTGGGTTACAGTTATTGTGCTGCTGTTTCATGTGACATATTCTGAATTACATTCCTTGAGGCTGTTGTTTCATGTGATATATTCTGAATTACAGTTATTTTGCTGCTGTTTCATGTGATATATCCTGAATTACAGTTTTTGTGCTGCTGTTTCATGTGACATATTCTGAATTACAGTTATTGTGCTGCTGTTTCACGTGACATATTCTAAATCACAGTTCTTGGGCTGTTGCTTCATGTGATATATTCTGAATTACAGTTATTGTGCTGCTGTTTCACGTGACATATTCTGAATCACAGTTCTTGGTCTGTTGTTTCATGTGATATATTCTGAATTACAGTTCTTGAGGCTGTTGGTTCATGTGACATATTCTGAATTACAGTTATTGTGCTGCTGTTTCACGTGACATATTCTGAATCACAGTTCTTGAGCTGTTGTTTCATGTGATATATTCTGAATCACAGTTCTTGGGCTGTTGTTTCATGTGATATATTCAGAATTACAGTTATTGTGCTGCTGTTTCACGTGACATATTCTGAATCACAGTTCTTGGGCTGTTGTTTCATGTGATATATTCTGAATTACATTTATTGTGCTGCTTTTTCACGTGACATATTTTAATTACAGTTATTGTGCTGCTGTTTCACGTGACATATTATGAATCACAGTTCCTGGGCTGTTGTTTCATGTGATATATTCTGAAGCACAGTTCTTGGGCTGTTGTTTCATGTAATATATTCTGAATCACAGTTATTTGCTGCTGATTCATGTGAAATATTCTGAATCACAGTTATTGGTGCTGTTGTTTCATGTGACATATTCTGAATTACAGTTCTTGGGCTTTTGTTTCATGTGACATATTCTGAATTACAGTTCTTGGGCTTTTGTTTCATGTGACATATTCTGAATTACAGTTCTTGGGCTTTTGTTTCATGTGACATATTCTGAATTACAGTTCTTGGGCTTTTGTTTCATGTGACATATCTTGAATTACAGTTCTTGGGCTTTTGTTTCATGTGACATATTCTGAAATACAGTTCTTGTGCTGGTGTCTCATGTGATAATTCTGAATCACAGATCTAGTGCAGGTGATTCACGTGATAATTTCTGAATCACAGTTCTGGTGCTGGTGTTGCAAGCTATATATTCTGAATCACAGTTCTGGTGCTGGTGTTTCCCTTGATATATTCTGAATCACTGTTTTGGTGCAGGTGTTTCACTTGATATACTCTGAAATACAGTATTTATGTTGGTGTTTAACATGATATATTCTGAATCACAGTTTTTATGGTGGTGTTTCACGTGATATATTCTGAATCACAGATCAGTTGCTGATGTTTCACGTGATATATTCTGAATCACAGTTCAGTTGCTGATGTTTCACGTGGTATATTCTGAATCACAGTTTTGGTGCTGGTGTTTCACTTGATATACTCTGCAATACAGTATTTATGTTGGTGTTTAACGTGATATATTCTGAATCACAGTTTTTATGGTGGTGTTTAACGTGATATAATCTGAATCACAGTTCAGTTGCTGATGTTTCACGTGATATATTCTAAATTAGAGTTCTTATGCTGGTGTTTCCCGTGATACATTCTGAATCACAGTTCTGGTGCTGGTGTTTCACGTGATATATTCTGAATCATAGTTTTGGAACTGGTGATTTAGTGATATGTTCTGAATCACAGTTCTTATGTTGGTGTTTCACGAGAAATATTCTGAATCACAATTCTTATGCTAGTGTTTCACGTGATATATTCTGAAATACAGTTCTTATGTTGGTGTTTCACGTGATATATTCCGAAATACAGTTCTGGCGCTGGTGGTTCACTTGATATATTCTCAATTACATTTCTTATGTTGGTGTTTCGCGTGATATATTCTGAATTACAGTTATTGTGCTGCTGTTTCATGTGATATGTTCTGAATTACATTATTGTGCTGCTGTTTCATGTGACATATTCTGAATTACATTTATTGTGCTGCTGTTTCACGTGACATATTCTGAATCACAGTTCTTGGGCTGTTGTTTCATGTGATATATTCTGAATTACAGTTATTGTGCTGCTTTTTCACGTGACATATTCTAAATTACAGTTATTGTGCTGCTGTTTCACGTGACATATTATGATTCACAGTTCTTGGGCTGTTGTTTCATGTGATATATTCTGAATCACAGTTCTTGGGCTGTTGTTTCATGTGATATATTCTGAATCACAGTTATTGTGCTGCTGTTTCACGTGACATATTCTGAATCACGGTTCTTGGGCTGTTGTTTCATGTGATATATTCTGAATTACAGTTATTGTGCTGCTTTTTCACGTGACATATTCTGAATTACAGTTATTGTGCTTCTGTTTCACGTGACATATTTTGAATCACAGTTCCTGGGCTGTTGTTTCATGTGATATATTCTGAATCACAGTTCTTGGGCTGTTGTTTCGTGTGATATATTCCGAATCACAGTTCTTGGGCTTTTGTTTAATGTGACATATTTTGAATTACAGTTCTTGGGCTTTTGTTTCATGTGACATATTCTGAATTACAGTTCTTGGGCTTTTGTTTCATTTGACATATTCTAAATTACAGTTCTTGAGGCTGTTGTTTCATGTGACATATTCAGAATAACTGTTATTGTGCTGCTGTTTCACGTGACATATTCTGAATCACAGTTCTTGGGCTGTTGTTTAATGTGATATATTCTGAATCACAGTTTTTAGGCTGTTGTTTCATGTGATATATTCTGAATTACAGTTATTGTGCTGCTGTTTCACGTGACATATTCTGAATCACAGTTCTTTTACTGTTTCACGCGATATATCCGATATACAGTACTTTTACTGGTGTTTCACGTGGTATTTCCTGAATAGAGCCCCCGTGTGGTGTTTGACGCGACATGTTCTGAAATACAGTTCTTGTGCTGGTGTCCCATGTGATAATTCTGAATCACAGTTCTGGTGCTGGTGCTTCCCGTGATATATTCTGAATCACATTTCTGGTGCTGGTATTGCACGCGATATATTCTGAATCGCAGTTCTGGTGCTGGAGTTTCCCGTGATATATTCTGAATCACAGTTTTGGTGCTGGTGTTTCACTTAATATACTCTGAAATACAGTATTTATGTTGGTGTTTAACGTGATATATTCTGAATCACACATCTGGTGCTGGTGTTTCACGTGATATATTCTGAATCATAGTTTTAGTACTGGTGATTTAGTGATATTATCTGAATCACAGTTCTTATGTTGGTGTTTCACGAGATATATTCTGAATCACAATTCTTATGCTGGTGTTTCACGTGATATATTCTGAAATACAGTTCTTATGTTGGTGTTTCACGTGATATATTCCGAAATACAGTTCTGGTGCTGGTGGTTCACGTGATATATTCTCAATTACATTTCTTATGTTGGAGTTTCGCGTGATATATTCTGAATTTCAGTTCTGCTGCAGGTGTTTCACGTGATATTTTCTGAACCACAGTTCTGGTGCTTGTGTTTCACGTGATATATTCTGAAATACAGTTTTTATGTTGATGCTTCCCGTGATATATTCTGAGTTACGGTTCTTATGCTGCTGTTTCACGTGATATATTCTGAAACACAGTACTAGTGCTGTTGTTTCACGTGATATATTCTGAGTTACGGTTCTGCTGCAGGTGTTTCACGTGATATTTTCTGAGTTACGGTTCTTATGCTGGTGGTTCACGTGATATATTCTCTATTACATTTTTTATGTTGGTGTTTCGCGTGATATTTTCTGAGTTACAGTTCTTATGCTGGTGTTTCACGTGATATATTCTAAATCACAGTACTACTGCTGTTATTTCACGTGATATTTTCTGAACCACAGTTATAGTGCTAGTGTTTCACGTGATACATTCTGAATCACATTACTAGTGCTGTTGTTTCACGTGATATATTCTGAATCACAGTACCAGTGCTGGTGTTTCACGTGATATATTCTGAATTACTGTTCTGGTGCTGGTGTTTCACGTGATATTTTTTGAATCATAGTTCTTATGCTGGTGTTTCACGTGATGTATTTTGAATCACAGTTCTGGTACTGGTGTTTCACGTGATATTTCTTCAATCAAAATTCTGGTGCTGTTGTTTCACGTGATATATTCTGAATCATATTTCTTATGCTGGTGATTTCCGTGATGTGTTTTGAATCACAGTTCTGGTGCTGGTGTTTCACGTAATATTATTTGAATCAAAATTCTGGTGCTGGTTTTTCACGTGATATATTCTGAATCACAGTTCTGGTGCTGGTGTTTCAATTGATATATTCTGAATCACAGTTCTGGTGCTGGTGTTTGACATAATATATTCTGAATCACAGTTTTGGTGCTGGTGTTTCACGTGATATATTCTGAATCACAATTCTGGTGCTGGTGTTTCACGTGATATATTCTGAATCATATTTCTGATGCTGGTGTTTCCCGTGATGTATTTTGAATCACATTTCTGGTACTGGTGTTTCACGTGATATTTTTTGAATCAAAATTCTGGTGCTGGTTTTTCACGTGATAAATTCTGAATCATATTTCTTATGCTGGTGATTTCCGTGATGTGTTTTGAATCACAGTTCTGGTGCTGGTGTTTCACGTAATATTATTTGAATCAAAATTCTGGTGCTGGTTTTTCACGTGATATATTCTGAATCACAGTTCTGGTGCTGGTGTTTCAATTGATATATTCTGAATCACAGTTCTGGTGCTGGTGTTTGACATAATTTATTCTGAATCACAGTTTTGGTGCTGGTGTTTCACGTGATATATTCTGAATCACAATTCTGGTGCTGGTGTTTCACGTGATATATTCTGAATCATATTTCTTATGCTGGTGTTTCCCGTGATGTATTTTGAATCACAGTTCTGGTACTGTTGTTTCACGTGATATTTTTTGATCAAAATTCTGGTGCTGGTTTTTCACGTGATATATTCTGAATCATATTTCTTATGCTGGTGTTTCCCGTGATGTATTTTGAATCACAGTTCTGGTGCTGGTGTTTCACGTGACATTTTTTGAATCAAAATTCTGGTGCTGGTGTTTCACGTGATATATTCTGAATCACAGTTCTGGTGCTGGTGTTTCACGTGATATATTCTGAATCACAGTCTTCCTGCTGGTGTTTCACGTGATATATTCTGAATCACAGTTATGGTGCTGGTGTTTCACGTGATATATTCTAAATCACAGTTCTGGTGCTGGTGTTTCACGTGATATATTCTGAATCATATTTCTTATGCTGGTGTTTCCCGTGATGTATTTTGAATCACAGTTCTGGTACTGGTGTTTCACGTGATATTTTTTGAATCAAAATTCTGGTGCTGCTGTTTCATGTGACATATTCTGAATTACAGTTATTGTGCTGTTGTTTCACGTGACATATTCTGATTCACACTTATTGAGCTGCTGTTTACCGTGACATATTCAGAATAACAGTTCTTGAGACTGTTGTCTCATGTGATATATTCTGAATTACAGATCTTGTGCTGCTGTTTCACGTGACATATTCTGAATTACAATTATTGTGCTGCTGTTTCATGTGACATATTCTGAATTACAGTTCTTAAGGCTGTTGTTTCATGTGACATATTCTGAATTACAGTTATTGTGCTGCTGTTTCATGTGACATATTCTGGGTTACAGTTATTGTGCTGCTGTTTCATGTGACATATTCTGAATTACATTCCTTGAGGCTGTTGTTTCATGTGATATATTCTGAATTACAATTATTTTGCTGCTGTTTCATGTGACATATTCTGAATTACAGTTATTGTGCTGCTGTTTCACGTGACATATTCTGAATCACAGTTCTTGGGCTGTTGCTTCATGTGATATATTCTGAATTACAGTTATTGTGCTGCTGTTTCACGTGACATATTCTGAATCACAGTTCTTGGTCTGTTGTTTCATGTGATATATTCTGAATTACAGTTCTTGAGGCTGTTGTTTCATGTGACATATTCTGAATTACAGTTATTGTGCTGCTGTTTCACGTGACATATTCTGAATCACAGTTCTTGAGCTGTTGTTTCATGTGATATATTCTGAATCACAGTTCTTGGGCTGTTGTTTCATGTGATATATTCTGAATTACAGTTATTGTGCTGCTGTTTCACGTGACATATTCTGAATCACAGTTCTTGGGCTGTTGTTTCATGTGATATATTCTGAATTACATTTATTGTGCTGCTTTTTCACGTGACATATTCTAAATTACAGTTATTGTGCTGCTGTTTCACGTGACATATTATGAATCACAGTTCGTGGGCTGTTGTTTCATGTGATATATTCTGAATCACAGTTCTTGGGCTGTTGTTTCATGTAATATATTCTGAATCACAGTTATTTGCTGCTGTTTCATGTGAAATATTCTGAATCACAGTTATTGGTGCTGTTGTATCATGTGACATAATCTGAATTACAGTTCTTGGGCTTTTGTTTCATGTGACATATTCTGAATTACAGTTCTTGGGCTTTTGTTTCATGTGACATATTCTGAATTACAGTTCTTGGGCTTTTGTTTCATGTGACATATTCTGAATTACAGTTTTTGGGCTTTTGTTTCATGTGACATATTCTGAATTACAGTTCTTGGGCTTTTGTTTCATGTGACATATCCTGAATTACAGTTCTTGGGCTTTTGTTTCATGTGACATATTCTGAAATACAGTTCTTGTGCTGGTGTCTCGTGTGATAATTCTGAATCACAGATCTAGTGCAGGTGATTCACGTGATAATTTCTGAATCACAGTTCTGGTGCTGGTGTTGCACGCGATATATTCTGAATCACAGTTCTGGTGCTGGTGTTTCCCTTGATATATTCTGAATCACTGTTTTGGTGCTGGTGTTTCACTTGATATACCTGAAATACAGTATTTATGTTGGTGTTTAACATGATATATTCTGAATCACAGTTTTTATGGTGGTGTTTCACGTGATATATTCTGAATCACAGTTCAGTTGCTGATGTTTCACGTGATATATTCTGAATCACAGTTCAGTTGCTGATGTTTCACGTGGTATATTCTGAATCACAGTTTTGGTGCTGGTGTTTCACTTGATATACTCTGAAATACAGTATTTGTGTTGGTGTTTAACGTGATATATTCTGAATCACAGTTTTTATGGTGGTGTTTAACGTGATATAATCTGAATCACAGTTCAGTTGCTGATGTTTCACGTGATATATTCTAAATTAGAGTTCTTATGCTGGTGTTTCCCGTGATACATTCTGAATCACAGTTCTGGTGCTGGTGTTTCACGTGATATATTCTGAATCATAGTTTTGGAACTGGTGATTTAGTGATATGTTCTGAATCACAGTTCTTATGTTGGTGTTTCACGAGAAATATTCTGAATCACAATTCTTATGCTGGTGTTTCACGTGATATATTCTGAAATACAGTTCTTATGTTGGTGTTTCACGTGATATATTCCGAAATACAGTTCTGGTGCTGGTGGTTCACGTGATATATTCTCAATTACATTTCTTATGTTGGTGTTTCGCGTGATATATTCTGAATTACAGTTATTGTGCTGCTGTTTCATGTGATATATTCTGAATTACATTATTGTGCTGCTGTTTCATGTGACGTATTCTGAATTACATTTATTGTGCTGCTGTTTCACGTGACATATTCTGAATCACAGTTCTTGGGCTGTTGCTTCATGTGATATATTCTGAATTACAGTTATTGTGCTGCTGTTTCACGTGACATATTCTGAATCACAGTTCTTGGGCTGTTGTTTCATGTGATATATTCTGAATTACAGTTCTTGAGGCTGTTGTATCATGTGACATATTCTGAATTACAGTTATTGTGCTGCTGTTTCACGTGACATATTCTGAATCACAGTTCTTGGGCTGTTGTTTCATGTGATATATTCTGAATCACAGTTCTTGGGCTGTTGTTTCATGTGATATATTCTGAATTACAGTTATTGTGCTGCTGTTTCACGTGACATATTTTGAATCACAGTTCTTGGGCTGTTGTTTCATGTGATATATTCTGAATTACAGTTATTGTGCTGCTTTTTCACGTGACATATTCTAAATTACAGTTATTGTGCTGCTGTTTCACGTGACATATTCTGAATCACAGTTCCTGGGCTGTTGTTTCACGTGACATATTCTAAATTACAGTTATTGTGCTGCTGTTTCACGTGACATTTTCTGAATCACAGTTCCTGGGCTGTTGTTTCATGTGATATATTCTGAATCACAGTTCTTGGGCTGTTGTTTCATGTGATATATTCTGAATCACAGTTATTGTGCTGCTGTTTCACGTGACATATTCTGAATCACGGTTCTTGGGCTGTTGTTTCATGTGATATATTCTGAATTACAGTTACTGTGCTGCTGTTTCACGTGACATATTCTGAATCACAGTTCTTCGGCTGTTGTTTCATGTGATATATTCTGAATCACAGTTCTTGGGCTGTTGTTTCATGTGATATATTCTGAATCACAGTTCTTGGGCTTTTGTTTAATGTGACATATTCTGAATTACAGTTCTTGGGCTTTTGTTTCATGTGACATATTCTGAATTACAGTTCTTGGGCTTTTGTTTCATTTGACATATTCTAAATTACAGTTCTTGAGGCTGTTGTTTCATGTGACATATTCAGAATAACTGTTATTGTGCTGCTGTTTCACGTGACATATTCTGAATCACAGTTCTTGGGCTGTTGTTTCATGTGATATATTCTGAATCACAGTTCTTAGGCTGTTGTTTCATGTGATATATTCTGAATTACAGTTATTGTGCTGCTGTTTCACGTGACATATTCTGAATCACAGTTCTTTTACTGTTTCACGCGATATATCCGATATACAGTACTTTTACTGGTGTTTCACGTGGTATTTCCTGAATAGAGCCCCCGTGTGGTGTTTCACGCGACATGTTCTGAAATACAGTTCTTGTGCTGGTGTCTCATGTGATAATTCTAAATCACAGTTCTGGTGCTGGTGCTTCCCGTGATATATTCTGAATCACAGTTCTGCTGCTGGTATTGCACGCGATATATTCTGAATCGCAGTTCTGGTGCTGGCGTTTCCCGTGATATATTCTGAATCACAGTTTTGGTGCTGGTGTTTCACTTAATATACTCTGAAATACAGTATTTATGTTGTGGTTTAACGTTATATATTCTGAATCACACATCTGGTGCTGGTGTTTCACGTGATATATTCTGAATCATAGTTTTGGTACTGGTGATTTAGTGATATGTTCTGAATCACAGTTCTTATGTTGGTGTTTCACGAGATATATTCTGAATCACAATTCTTATGCTGGTGTTTCACGTGATACATTCTGAAATACAGTTCTTATGTTGGTGTTTCACGTGATATATTCCGAAATACAGTTCTGGTGCTGGTGGTTCACGTGATATATTCTCAATTACATTTCTTATGTTGGAGTTTCGCGTGATATATTCTGAATTTCAGTTCTGCTGCAGGTGTTTCACGTGATATTTTCTGAACCACAGTTCTGGTGCTTGTGTTTCACGTGATATATTCTGAAATACAGTTTTTATGTTGATGCTTCCCGTGATATATTCTGAGTTACGGTTCTTATGCTGCTGTTTCACGTGATATATTCTGAATCACAGTACTAGTGCTGTTGTTTCACGTGATATATTCTGAGTTACGGTTCTGCTGCAGGTGTTTCACGTGATATTTTCTGAGTTACGGTTCTTATGCTGGTGGGTCACGTGATATATTCTCTATTACATTTTTTATGTTGGTGTCTCGCGTGATATTTTCTGAGTTACAGTTCTTATGCTGGTGTTTCACGTGATATATTCTAAATCACAGTACTACTGCTGTTATTTCACGTGATATTTTCTGAACCACAGTTATAGTGCTGGTGTTTCACGTGATACATTCTGATCACAGTACTAGTGCTGTTGTTTCACGTGATATATTCTGAATCACAGTACCAGTGCTGGTGTTTCACGTGATATATTCTGAGTTACGGTTCTTATGCAGGTGTTTCACGCGATATTCTCTGAGTTACGGTTCTTATGCAGGTGTTTCACGTGATATTTTCTGAGTTACGGTTCTAATGCAGGTGTTTCACGTGATATTTTCTGAGTTACGGTTCTTATGCTTTATTTCACGTGATATATTCTGAATCACAGTACTAGTGCTGGTGTTTCCCGTGATATATTCTGAATCACAGTTTTGGTGCTGGTGTTTCACGTGATATATTCTGAATCACAGTTCTGGTGCTGGTGTTTCACAAAGTCGTCCTCCGTGGACTAGTGGTACCGTGCTAGCCTCTGGTTCCCAAGGTCGCGGGTTCAAACCCGGCGGAGGGTGATGGATTTTTACGGGCGTAAAAATCGTTAGCACGGCTTCCTTCGGAAGGGAAGTAAAGCCGGTGGTCCCGTGTCGTAGATTTACGGCACGTAAAAGAACCTCAAGCCTGATAAAGAGGCCTCTGAGCAAAATTACAGGTGTTTCACGCCCAATATAGAATGGGACGCTAAGAACCATAGTAGTTAAAGAGCGTCCATAAATAAAACTCAATTTTTTTCTGGTGTTTCACGTGATATATTCTGAATCACTGTTCTGGTACTGGTGTTTTACGTGATATTTTTTGAATCATAGTTCTTATGCTGGTGTTTCACGTGATATCTTTTGAATCACAGTTCTGGTGTATTTTTTCTTGTGATATATTCTGTATCACAGTTCTGGTGCTGGTGTTTCACGTGATATATTCTGAATCACTGTTCTTATGCTGGAGTTTCACGTGATGTATTTTGAATCACAGTTCTGGTACTGGTGTTTCACGTGATATTTTTTGAATCAAAATTCTGGTGCTGGTTTTTCACGTGATATATTCTGAATCATATTTCTTATGCTGGTGATTTCCGTGATGTGTTTTGAATCACAGTTCTGGTGCTGGTGTTTCACGTAATATTTTTTGAATCAAAATTCTGGTGCTGGTTTTTCACGTGATATATTCTGACTCACAGTTCTGGTGCTGGTGTTTCAATTGATATATTCTGAATCACAGTTTTGGTGCTGGTGTTTCACGTGATATATTCTGAATCACAATTCTGGTGCTGGTGTATCACGTGATACTTTTTGAATCATAGTTCTTATGCCAGTGTTTCACGTGATATTTTTTGAATCAAAATTCTGGTGCTGGTTTTTCACGTGATATATTCTGAATCATATTTCTTATGCCGGTGTTTACCGTGATGTATTTTGAATCACATTTCTGGTACTGGTGTTTCACGTGATATTTTTTGGATCAAAATTCTGGTGCTGGTTTTTCACGTGATATATTCTGAATCATAATTCTTATGCTGGTGATTTCCGTGATGTGTTTTGAATCACAGTTCTGGTGCTGGTGTTTCACGTAATATTATTTGAATCAAAATTCTGGTGCTGGTTTTTCACGTGATATATTCTGAATCACAGTTCTGGTGCTGGTGTTTCAATTGATATATTCTGAATCACAGTTCTGGTGCTGGTGTTTGACATGATATATTCTGAATCACAGTTTTGGTGCTGGTGTTTCACGTGATATATTCTGAATCATAGTACTTATGCTGGTGTTTCCCGTGATGTATTTTGAATCACAATTCTGGTACTGGTGTTTCACGTGATATTTTGTGAATCATATTTCTTATGCTGGTGATTTCCGTGATGTATTTTGAATCACAGTTCTGGTGCTGGTGTTTCACGTAATAATTTTTGAATCACAGTTCTGGTGCTGGTGTTTCACGTGACATTTTTTGAATCAAAATTCTGGTGCTGGTGTTTCACGTGATATATTCTGAATCACAGTTCTGGTGCTGGTGTTTCACGTGATATATTCTGAATCACAGTCTTCCTGCTAGTGTTTCACGTGATATATTCTGAATCACAGTTTTGGTGCTGGTGTTTCACGTGATATATTCTAAATCACAGTTCTGGTGCTGGTGTTTCATGTGATATATTCTGAATCATATTTCTTATGCTGGTGTTTCCCGTGTTGTATTTTGAATCACAGTTCTGGTACTGGTGTTTCACGTGATATTTTTTGAATCAAAATTCTGGTGCTGGTTTTTCACGTGATATATTCTGAATCATATTTCTTATGCGGGTGTTTCCCGTGATGTATTTTGAATCACAGTTCTGGTGCTGGTGTTTCACGTGATATTTTTTGAATCAAAATTCTGGTGCTGGTTTTTCACGTGATATATTCTGAATCATATTTCTTATGCTGGTGTTTCCCGTGATGTATTTTGAATCACATCTCTGGTGCTGGTGCTTCACGTAATATTATTTGAATCAAAATTCTGGTGCTGTTGTTTCACGTGATATATTCTGAATCATATTTCCTATGCTGGTGTTTCCCGTGATGTATTTTGAATCACAGTACTAGTGCTGGTGTTTCACGTGATATATTCTGAGTTACAGTTCTTATGCAGGTGTTTCACGTGATATTTTCTGAGTTACGGTTCTTATGCAGCTGTTTCATGTAATATTTTCTGAGTTACGGTTCTTATGCTGTTATTTCACCTGATATAGTCTGAATCACAGTACTAGTGCTGGTTTTTCACGTGATATTTTTTGAATCAAAATTCTGGTGCTGGTTTTTCATGTGATATATTCTAAATCACATTTCTTATGCTGGTGTTTCCCGTGATATATTCTGAATCACAGTTTTGGTGCTGGTGTTTCACGTGATATATTCTGAATCACAGTTCTGGTGCTGGTGTTTCACGTGATATATTCTGAATCACTGTTCTGGTGATGGTGTTTCACGTGATATTTTTTGAATCACAGTTCTTATGCTGGCGTTTCACGTGATATCTTTTGAATCACAGTTCTGGTGTTGTTTTTTCACGTGATATATTCTGTATCACAGTTCTGGTGCTGGTGTTTCACGTGATATTCTCTGAATCACAGTTCTGGTGCTGGTGTTTCACGTGATATATTCTAAATCACATTTCGAATGCGTGTGTTTCCCGTGATATACTTTGAATCACAGTTTTGGTGCTGGTGTTTCACGTGATATATTCTGAATCACAGTTCTGGTGGTGGTGTTTCACGTGATATATTCTGAATCATATTTCTTATGCTGGTGATTTCCGTGATGTATTTTGAATCACAGTTCTGGTGCTGGTGTTTCACGTAATAATTTTTGAATCAAAATTCTGGTGCTGGTTTTTCACGTGATATATTCTGAATCACAGTTTTGGTGCTGGTGTTTCACGTGATATATTCTGAATCACAGTTCTGGTGCTGGTGTTTCACGTGATATATTCTGAATCATATTTCTTATGCTGGTGTTTCCCGTGATGTATTTTGAATCACAGTTCTGGTACTGGTGTTTAACGTGATATTTTTTGAATCAAAATTCTGGTGCTGGTTTTTCACGTGATATATTCTGAATCATATTTCTTACGCTGGTGTTTCCCGTGATGTATTTTGAATCACAGTTCTGGAGCTGGTGTTTCACGTGATATTTTTTGAATCAAAATTCTGGTGCTGGTGTTTCACGTGATATATTCTGAATCACAGTTCTGGTGCTGGTGTTTCACGTGATATATTCTGAATCACAGTTTTGGTGCTGGTGTTTCACGTGATATATTCTGAATCACAGTTCTGGTGCTGGTGTTTCACGTGATATATTCTGAATCATATTTCTTATGCTGGTGTTTCCCGTGATGTATTTTGAATCACAGTTCTGGTGCTGGTGTTTCACGTGATATTTTTTGAATCAAAATTCTGGTGCTGGGTTTCACGTGATATATTCTGAATCATATTTCTTATGCTGGTGTTTCCCGTGATGTATTTTGAATCACATCTCTGGTGCTGGTGTTTCACGTGATATTTTTTGAATCAAAATTCTGGTGCTGGTGTTTCACGTGATATATTCTGAATCATATTTCTTATGCTGGTGTTTCCCGTGATGTATTTTGAATCACAGTTCTGGTGCTGGTGTTTCACGTGATATTTTTTGAATCAAAATTCTGGTGCTGGTGTTTCACGTGATATATTCTGAATCATATTTCTTATGCTGGTGTTTCCTGTGATGTATTTTGAATCACAGTTCTGGTGCTGGTGTTTCACGTGATATTTTTTGAATCAAAATTCTGGTGCTGGTGTTTCACGTGATATATTCTGAATCATATTTCTTATGCTGGAGTTTCCCGTGATGTATTTTGAATCACAGTTCTGGTGCTGGTGTTTCATGTGATATTTTTTGAATCGAAATTCTGCTGCTGGTGTTTCACGTGATATTTTTTGAATCAAAATTCTGGTGCTGGTTTTTCACGTGATATATCCTGAAATATAGTCTATGTGCTGATGTTTCACGAGATATATTTTTGAAATACGGTTGTTGTGCTAGTGTCTCACGTTATATAAACTGAAATGCAGCTTTTCTGTGGTGTTTCACGTGATATACTCTGAAATAAATTCTTATGCTGGTGTTTCACATGACATATCCTGAAATACACTCCTTGTACTGGCGTTTCACATGATATATCCCGAAATAGAGTCCCTGTGCTGCGTTTTCACGTTATATGTCTTGAAATATAGTTGTGCTTCTGTTTGCCGGGTCACGTCCTGAAATACAGCTTTTTTGCTGTGTTTCACGTGATATATTCTGAAATAAATTCTTTTGCTAGCGTTTCAGGTGACGTATCCTTTAAATACAGTCCTTGTGCTGGCGTTTTATATGATATATCCTGAAATACAGTCCTTGTGCTGGCGTTTCATATGATATATATCCTGAAATACAGTCCTTGTGCTGGCGTTTCATATGATATATATCCTGAAATACAGTCCTTGTGCTGTGTTTTCACGTGGTATGTACTGAAATATAGTTCTTATGCTTCTGTTTGTCGGGTCACGTACTGAAATACAGTAGTACTGTAGCTGTTGCACATAGTATGTCCTGGAATACAGTAGTAGTGTAGCTGTTGCACATAATATGTTCTGGAATACAGTAGTATTGTAGCTGTTGCACATAATATGTCCTGGAATACAGTAGTAGTGTAGCTGTTGCACATAATATGTCCTGAAATACAGTCCTTGTGCTGGCGTTTCATATGATATATATCCTGAAATACAGTCCTTGTGCTGTGCTTTTACGTGGTATGTACTGAAATATATTTCTTATGCTTCTGTTTATCGGGTCACGTACTGAAATAAAGTAGTACTGTAGCTGTTGCACATAGTATGTCCTGGAATACAGTATTAGTGTAGCTGTTGCACATAATATGTCCTGGAATACAGTAGCAGTGTAGCTGTTGCACATAATATGTCCTGGAATACAGTAGTAGTGTAGCTGTTGCACATAATATGTCCTGGAATACAGAAGTAGTGTAGCTGTTGCACATAATATGTCCTGGAATACAGTAGTAGTGTATTTGTTGCACATAATATGTCCTGGAATACAGTAGTAGTGCAGCTGTTGCACATAATATGTCCTGAAATATAGTAGTAGTGTAGCTGTTGCACATAATATGTCCTGGAATACAGTAGTAGTATAGCTGTTGCACATAATATGTCCTGAAATACATAGTAGTGTAGCTATTGCACATAATATGTCCTGGAATACAGTAGTAGTGTAGCTATTGCACATAATATGTCCTGAAATACAATAGTAGTGTAGCTGTTGCACATAATATGTCATGAAATACGGTAGTGGTGTAGCTGTTGCCCATAATATGTCCTGAAATATAGTAGTAGTGTAGGTATTGCACATAATATGTCCTGAAATATAGTAGTAATGTGGCTGTTGCACATAATATCTCCTGAAATATAGTAGTAGTGTAGCTATTGCACATAATATGTCCTGAAATATAGTAGTAGTGTAGCTGTTGAACGTAATATGTCCTGAAATATAGTAGTAGTGCAACATTGCACATAATAAGTCCTGGAATACAGTATTAGTGTAGCTATTGCACATAATATGTCCTGGAATACAGTAGTAGTGCAGCGTTGCACATAATATGTCCTGGAATACCGTAGTAATATAGCTATTGCACATAATATGTCCCGGAATATAGTAGTAGTGAAGCTGTTGCACATAATATGTCCTGAAATATAGTAGTAGTGCAACATTGCACATAATAAGTCCTGGAATATAGTAGTAGTGTAGCTATTGCACATAATATGTCCTGGAATACAGTAGTAGTGCAACATTGCACATAATATGTCCTGAAATACAGTACTAGTGTAGCTATTGCACATAATATGTCCTGGAATACAGTAGTAGTGCAGCATTGCACATAATAAGTCCTGGAATACAGTAGTAGTGTAGGTATTGCACATGATATGTCCTGGAATACAGTAGTAGTGCAGCATTGCACATAATAAGTCCTGGAATACAGTAGTAGTGTATCTATTGCACATAATATGATCTGAAATACAGTCCTTGTGTGTCGGGTCACGTAGTGAAATACAGTGGTAATGTAACTATTGCACATAATATGACCTGAAATACAGTCCTTGTGTGTCGGGTCACGTAGTGAAATACAGTAGTAATGTAACTATTGCACATAATATGACCTGAAATACAGTCCTTGTGTGTCGGGTCACGTAGTGAAATACAGTAGTAATGTAACTATTGCACATAATATGTCCTGGAATACAGTAGTAGTGCATCATTGCACATAATAAGTCCTGGAATACAGTAGTAGTGTAGGTATTGCACATGATATGTCCTGGAATACAGCAGTAGTGTATCTATTGCACATAATATGACCTGAAATACAGTCCTTGTGTGTCGGGTCACTTAGTGAAATACAGTAGTAATGTAACTATTGCACATAATATGTCCTGGAATACAGTAGTAGTGTATCATTGCACATAATAAGTCCTGGAATACAGTAGTAGTGTAGGTATTGCACATGATATGTCCTGGAATACAGCAGTAGTGTATCTATTGCACATAATATGACCTGAAATACAGTCCTTGTGTGTCGGGTCACGTAGTGAAATACAGTAGTAATGTAACTATTGCACATGATATGTCCTGGAATACAGTAGTAGTGCAGCTGTTGCGCATAATATGTTCTGTAATATAGTATTTGTGTCGGT
Organism: Deroplatys truncata; assembly: GCA_030765065.1. Classification (NCBI taxonomy): domain Eukaryota; kingdom Metazoa; phylum Arthropoda; class Insecta; order Mantodea; family Mantidae; genus Deroplatys; species Deroplatys truncata. Next base: position 332,475,724 of record CM060975.1, on the reverse strand, counting down.
ATTGCACATAATGTGTCCTGGAATACAGTAGTAGTGTAGGTATTGCACATAATATGTCCTGAAATACAGTAGTAGTGCAGCTGTTGCGCATAATATGTTCTGTAATATAGTATTTGTGTCGGTATTGCACATAATGTGTCCTGGAATACAGTAGTAGTGTAGGTATTGCACATAATATGTCCTGAAATACAGTAGTAGTGCAGCTGTTGCGCATAATATGTTCTGTAATATAGTATTTTGTCGGTATTGCACATAATATGTCCTGGAATACAGTACTAGTGTAGCTATTGCACATAATATGTCCTGAAATACAGTAGTAGTGTAGGAATTGCACATAATATGTCCTGGAATGCAGTAGTAGGGTATCTAATTCACATAATATGGCCTGAAATACAGTCCTTGTGTGTCCGGTCACGTAGTGAAATACAGTAGTAATGTAGCTATTGCACATAATATGTCCTCGAATACAGTAGTAGTGCAGCTGTTGCACATAATATGCAATGAAAGACAGTAGAAATGTAGCTTTTGCACAATATATCGCCTGAAATACAGTAGTAGTATAGGTATTGCACATAATATGTCCTGGAATACAGTAGTAGTTTACCTTTTGCACATAATATGGCCTGAAATACAGTCCTTGTGAGTCGGGTCACGTAGTGAAATACAGTAGTAATGTAGCTCTTGCACATAATATGTCCTGGAATACTGTAGCAGTGTAGCTGTTGCAGATAATATGCCCTGAAATACAGTAGTAGTGTATCTATTGCACATAATATGGCCTGAATACGGTAGCAGTGTAGGTATTGCACATTATATGGCCTGAAATACAGTAGTAGTGTAGCTATTTCTTATAATATGTCTTGAAATACTGTAATTGTGTAGCTTTCGCACATAATATGCCTGAAATATAGTAGTAGTGTAGTTATTGCATATAATATATCTTTAAATATAGTAGTGGTGTAGCTATTGCACATAATATGCCCTGAAATATAGTAGTAGTGTAGCTATTGCACACAGTGTGTCCTTGATTACAGTAGTAGTGTAGCTAATGCACATAGTATGTCTTGAAATACAGTAATAGTGTAGCTATTGCACATAATATGTCCTGGAATGCTGTAGAAGTGTAGCTATTGCACATAATATGTCTTGAAGTACAGTAGTAGTGTAGCTGTTGCACAAAGTATGTCCTGGAATACAGTACTAGTGTAGCTATTGCACATAATATGTCTTGAAATACAGTAGTAGTGTGGCTATTGTACATAGTATGTCCGAAAATACAGTAGTAGTATAGGTATTGCACATAGTATGCCCTGAAATACAGTAGTAGTGTAGCTATTGCACATATTGTGTCCTGAAATATAGTAGTAGTGTAGCTGTTGCACATAATATGACCTGAAATACAGCAGTAGTGTAGCTATTTCACATAATACGTCCTGAAATACAGTAGTAGTGTAGCTATTGCACACAATATGTCTTGAAATACAGTAGTAGTGTAACTATTGCACATATGTCCCTAAATACAGTAGTAGTGTAGCTATTGCACATAGTATGTCCTGAAATACAGTAGTAGTGTAGCTATTGCACACAGTGTGTCCCGGATTACAGTAGTAGTGTAGCTATTGCACATAGTATGTCCTGAAATATAGTAGTAGTGTAGCTATTGCACATAATATGGCCCAAAATACAGTAGTAGTGTAGCTATTGCACATAGTATGTCCTGGAATACCGTAGCAGTGCAGCTATTGCACATAGTATTTGCTGAAATATAGTAGTAGTGTAGCTATTGCACATAATATGTCGTGAAATACAGTAGTAGTGTAGCTATTGCACATAATATGTCATGAAATACAGTAGTAGTGTAGCTATTGCACATAATATGTCGTGAAATACAGTAGTAGTGTAGCTATTGCACATAGTATGTCCTGAAATACAGTAGTAGTGTAGCTATTGCACACAGTGTGTCCCGGATTACAGTAGTAGTGTAGCTATTGCACATAGTATGTCCTGAAATATAGTAGTAGTGTAGCTATTGCACATAATATGGCCCAAAATACAGTAGTAGTGTAGCTATTGCACATAGTATGTCCTGGAATACCGTAGCAGTGCAGCTATTGCACATAGTATTTGCTGAAATATAGTAGTAGTGTAGCTATTGCACATAATATGTCGTGAAATACAGTAGTAGTGTAGCTATTGCACATAATATGTCATGAAATACAGTAGTAGTGTAGCTATTGCACATAATATGTCATGAAATACAGTAGTAGTGTAGCTATTGCACATAATATGTCATGAAATACAGTAGTAGTGTAGCTATTGCACATAATATGCCCTGAAATACAGTCCTTGTGTGTCAGGACGTTCTGAAATACAGTGCTATGCGTTGTTTCACGTGACACATCTTTATAATTAGTCCTTGTGCTGGTGTTTCACGTGATATGTCCTGAGCTTGTTGGAGGACCATATTCATGTCCAGTTTGTACCGTGTTAAAGTTTGTTGTCAGAAATTAGCACTTCTGTTTGCGAACTCGCTCGCGCTGTACTGTTTTTGTATTTGGGGTTGTGGGCCCCTCCGGAAGGAACGCGACGTCACTTCCCGGTGCAGGCAGACCGTCACATCCCTTCACATTTTATTCCGGACGGACACCACCCTACTCATCAGAGCGAGACTAGCCGAACCAGTTTTTATTACATTTCATTGCGGAAACTTGCTTGTCCTAATTACTCTACCGCGCATCTCTATTTGACGGTTAAAGATGTGCATTTCTCGTTTTTTGGTCATACTGTTGGCACACATTTTAATTGAATCACGTCTCGCAGAGATGGCACGTGTTCCACCGGAACCCTGCGGAAGTAGAGTCATTGCATCCCTCTGGTGTGTGCCTGCACAGATAATAGAATAAAAAATATAGCAATAGGGGAAGAGATGACAGCTAAATCATAATTTCTGTTTCTGCTTTCCCCGTGGAGGCCACTTAGTGGAGAGTGTGTGGCATGTTGCAATGAGACAAACATGCGCTACTGACTTCCCATAATGGTTTCTGTTAAACGTGGTACCCACTATGCGATGAATCAGGCTTTAGGATCTTATAACTGCCTTTTCATAATGAGTAACCTGATATAAAACATTCTCTCGTGGTTAACAAACAGCTTGAATTTCTACATCGAAATCTATAGAATTATAACCTAAAGATGATCCGCATGTAGCACCTCCATTTTGATTGGGTAAAAGCGACTCAACAGTAAACATTTGAAGTTCCTTCTGCCACATTACTTTATTGTTTTAATTGATTCTCTATAAATATACCATAATTGTGTCAAACTTAAATGAGAAGTTCTCTTGAGATTTTAAATTCACTTTGAAATTCTCCCAAGTCCTAAATTGCTGCTTTCCTCCGATTCATATTCAGTGGAGGATTTCAAAGCACCTGTAATTAGTTTGAAACATGCTGAATCTTTTTAGGGTTAGCCATAGCAAGCACTTTGTATAAAAATTATACGTACTGATTAATTTATTTGTTGAACAGCCCTGCTTTGCCTGTTACATAGTCTGCATGTTAATATATAATCAAATATTACAGCCAGGTATTCTGCTGTATTGCTTTCTGATAATTGCCTATCTCCAAATATTTTACTCTTCTCAATGAAAACATGCATCTGGTTGTGTTTATCATCATTAAAATATCTTGTATATCCCAATTTCAGGAATTGAACCACTCTTTTCTTCACTTGCACACTTTATTTCTTGATGCCGAATTCCACATATCCAAATCATGAGCAGAACGAACTGACTAGAAACCTATGATTGGATGCTTTGTGACATATTAAAAGCAATTTATTACGTAAACTGCAGTAGATGATCAGCAAAAACAACTGACTAGATAACTAATATATGGATCCTATGTGACATATTGAGAGCAAAGTATTACATAAACAGCAGTAGATGATCAGCAGAAAGAACTGACTAGATAACTAATATTTGGATGCTTTGTGACATATTGAGAGCAAAGTATTACATAAACAGCAGTAGATGATCAGAAAATACAACTGACTAGATAACTAATATATGGATCCTATGTGACATATTGAGAGCAAAGTATTACATAAACAGCAGTAGATGATCAGCAAATACAACTGACTAGATAACTAATATATGGATCCTATGTGACATATTGAGAGCAAAGTATTACATAAACAGCAGTAGATGATCAGCAGAAAGAACTGACTAGATACCTAATATTTGGATGCTTTGTGACATATTAAAAGCAAGTTATTACGTAAACTGCAGTAGATGATCAGCAAAAACAACTGACTAGATAACTAATATATGGATCCTATGTGACATATTGAGAGCAAAGTATTACATAAACAGCAGTAGATGATCAGCAGAAAGAACTGACTAGATAACTAATATTTGGATGCTTTGTGACATATTGAGAGCAAAGTATTACATAAACAGCAGTAGATGATCAGCAAATACAACTGACTAGATAACTAATATATCGATCCTATGTGACATATTGAGAGCAAAGTATTACATAAACAGCAGTAGATGATCAGCAAATACAACTGACTAGATAACTAATATATGGATCCTATGTGACATATTGAGAGCAAAGTATTACATAAACAGCAGTAGATGATCAGCAGAAAGAACTGACTAGATACCTAATATTTGGATGCTTTGTGACATATTGAGAGCAAAGTATTACATAAACAGCAGTAGATGATCAGCAGAAACAACTGACTAGATAACTAATATTTGGATCCTATGTGACATATTGAGAGCAAAGTATTACATAAACAGCAGTAGATGATCAGCAGAAACAACTGACTAGATAACTAATATATGGATCCTATGTGACATATTGAGAGCAAAGTATTACATAAACTGCAGTAGATGATCAGCAGAAACAACTGACTAGATAACTAATATATGGATCCTATGTGACATATTGAGAGCAAAGTATTACATAAACTGCAGTAGATGATCAGCAGAAACAACTGCCTAATTACCTAATATTTGGATGCTTAGTGACATATTGAGAGCAAAGTATTACATAAACAGCAGTAGATGATCAGCAGAAACAACTGCCTAATTACCTAATATTTGGATGCTTAGTGACATATTGAGAGCAAAGTATTACATAAACAGCAGTAGATGATCAGCAGAAACAACTGACTAGATATCTAATATTTGGATGCTTTGTGACATATTGAGAGCAAAGTATTACATAAACAGCAGTAGATGATCAGCAGAAACAACTGACTAGATACCTAATATTTGGATGCTTTGTGACATATTGAGAGCAAAGTATTACATAAACTGCAGTAGATGATCAGCAGAAACAACTGACTAGATACCTAATATTTGGATCCTATGTGACATATTGAGAGCAAAGTATTACATAAACAGCAGTAGATGATCAGCAAAAACAACTGACTAAATACCTAATATTTGGATGCTTTGTGACATATTGAGAGCAAAGTATTACATAAACTGCAGTAGATGATCAGCAGAAACAACTTAAAAATTACCTAATATTTGGATCCTTTGTGACTTATTAAGAGCAAAGTATTACATAAACAGCAGTAGATGATCAGCAGAAAGAACTGACTAGATACCTAATATTTGGATGCTTTGTGACATATTGAGAGCAAAGTATTACATAAACTGCAGTAGATGATCAGCAGAAACAACTGACTAATTACCTAATATTTGGATCCTTTGTGACTTATTAAGAGCAAAGTATTACATAAACAGCAGTAGATAATCAGCAGAAAGAACTGACTAGATACCTAATATTTGGATCCTTTGTGACATATAAAGAGCAAAGTATTACATAAATAGCAGTAGATGATCAGCAGAAACAACTGACTAGATACCTAATATTTGGATCCTATGTGACATATTGAGAGCAAGGTATTCCATAAACAGCAGTAGATGATCAGCAGAAAGAACTGACTAGATACCTAATATTTGGATCCTTTGTGACATATTAAGAGCAAAGTATTACATAAAGAGCAGTAGATGATCAGCAGAAAGAACTGACTAGATACCTAATATTTGGATGCTTTGTGACATATTGAGAGCAAAGTATTACATAAACAGCAGTAGATGATCAGCAGAAACCACTGACTAGATAACTAATATTTGGATGCTTAGTGACATATTGAGAGCAAAGTATTACATAAACAGCAGTAGATGATCAGCAGAAACAACTGACTAGATAACTAATATTTGGATGCTTAGTGACATATTGAGAGCAAAGTATTACATAAACTGCAGTAGATGATCAGCAGAAACCACTGACTAGATACCTAATATTTGGATGCTTTGTGACATATTGAGAGCAAAGTATTACATAAACTGCAGTAGATGATCAGCAGAAACAACTGACTACATACCTAATATTTGGATCCTTTGTGACATATTGAGAGCAAGGTATTACATAAACAGCAGTAGATGATCAGCAGAAAGAACTGACTAGATACCTAATATTTGGATCCTATGTGACATATTGAGAGCAAAGTATTACATAAACTGCAGTAGATGATCAGCAGAAACAACTGACTAGATACCTAATATTTGGATCCTATGTGACATATTGAGAGCAAAGTATTACATAAACAGCTGTAGATGATCAGCAGAAACAACTGACTAGATACCTAATATTTGGATCCTATGTGACATATTGAGAGCAAAGTATTACATAAACAGCAGTAGATGATCAGCAGAAAGAACTGACTAGATACCTAATATTTGGATGCTTTGTGACATATTGAGAGCAAAGTAATGCATAAACAGCAGTAGATGATCAGCAGAAACAACTGACTACATACCTAATATTTGGATCCTTTGTGACATATTGAGAGTAAGGTATTACATGAACAGCAGTAGATGATCAGCAGAAACAACTGACTAAATACCCAATATTTGGATCCTTTGTGACATATTGAGAGCAAGGTATTACATGAACAGCAGTAGATGATCAGCAGAAACAACTGATTAAACACCTAATATTTGGATCCTATGTGAGATATTGAGAGCAAAGTATTACATAAACAGCAGTAGATGATCAGCAGAAACAACTGACTAGATACCTAATATTTGGATCCTATGTGACATATTGAGAGCAAGGTATTACATAAACAGCAGTAGATGATCAGCAGAAAGAACTGACTAGATAACTAATATTTGGATCCTATGTGACATATTGAGAGCAAGGTATTACACAAACAGCAGTAGATGATCAGCAGAAAGAACTGACTAGATAACTAATATTTGGATGCTTAGTGACATATTGAGAGCAAAGTATTACATAAACAGCAGTAGATGATCAGCAAAAACAACTGACTAGATAACTAATATTTGGATGCTTAGTGACATATTGAGAGCAAAGTATTACATAAACAGCAGTAGATGATCAGCAAAAACAACTGACTAGATAACTAATATTTGGATGCTTAGTGACATATTGAGAGCAAAGTATTACATAAACAGCAGTAGATGATCAGCAGAAAGAACTGACTAGATAACTAATATTTGGATGCTTAGTGACATATTGAGAGCAAAGTATTACATAAACAGCAGTAGATGATCAGCAGAAAGAACTGACTAGATAACTAATATTTGGATGCTTAGTGACATATTGAGAGCAAAGTATTACATAAACAGCAGTAGATGATCAGCAGAAAGAACTGACTAGATACCTAATATTTGGATGCTTTGTGACATATTAAGAGCAAAGTATTACACAAACAGCAGTAGATGATCAGCAGAAAGAACTGACTAGATACTTAATATTTGGATGCTTTGTGACATAATGAGAGCAAGGTATTACATAAACAGCAGTAGATGATCAGCAGAAATAACTGACTAGATACCTAATATTTGGATGCTTTGTGACATATTAAGAGCAAAGTATTACATAAACAGCAGTAGATGATCGGCAGAAAGAACTGACTAAATACCTAATATTTGGATGCTTTGTGACATATTGAGAGCAAAGTATTACATAAACAGCAGTAGATGATCAGCAGAAACAACTGACTAAATACCTAATATTTGGATGCTTTGTGACATATTGAGAGCAAAGTATTACATAAACAGCAGTAGATGATCAGCAGAAAGAACTGACTAGATATCTAATATTTGGATGCTTAGTGACATATTGAGAGCAAAGTATTACATAAACAGCAGTAGATGATCAGCAGAAACAACTGACTAGATACCTAATATTTGGATGCTTTGTGACATATTCAGAGCAAAGTATTACATAAACAGCAGTAGATGATCAGCAGAAAGTTCTGACTAGATACCTTATATTTGGATCCTTTGTGACATATTAAGAGCAAAGTATTACATAAACAGCAGTAGATAATGAGCAGAAACAACTGACTAAATACTTAATATTTGGATCCTTTGTGACATATTCAGAGCAAAGTATTACATAAACAGCAGTAGATAATGAGCAGAAACAACTGACTAGATACTTAATATTTGGATCCTTTGTGACTTATTAAGAGCAAAGTATTACATAAACAGCAGTAGATGATCAGCAGAAAGAACTGACTAGATACCTAATATTTGGATGCTTTGTGACATATTGAGAGCAAAGTATTACATAAACAGCAGTAGATGATCAGCAGAAACAACTGACTAGATACTTAATATTTGGATCCTTTGTGACATATTCAGAGCAAAGTATTACATAAACAGCAGTAGATGATCAGCAGAAAGAACTGACTAGATACTTAATATTTGGATCCTTTGTGACATATTAAGAGCAAAGTATTACATAAACAGCAGTAGATAATGAGCAGAAAGAACTGACTAGATACCTAATATTTGGATCCTTTGTGACATATTAAGAGCAAAGTATTACATAAACAGCAGTAGATGATCAGCAGAAAGTTCTGACTAGATACTTAATATTTGGATCCTTTGTGACATATTAAGAGCAAAGTATTACATAAACAGCAGTAGATGATCAGCAGAAAGTTCTGACTAGATACCTAATATTTGGATCCTTTGTGACATATTGAGAGCAAGGTATTACATAAACAGCAGTAGATGATCAGCAGAAAGAACTGACTAGATACCTAATATTTGGATCCTTTGTGACATATTAAGAGCAAGTTATTACATAAACTGCAGTAGATGATCAGCAGAAAGAACTGACTAGATACCTAATATTTGGATCCTTTGTGACATATTAAGAGCATAGTATTACATAAATGGCAGTAGATGTGGACGTTATCGATTTCCACCAATTTTTAAATCTTGAGATACATATAATATGTTTGTGAAACATAAAATGTCTGCTTGAATGGTGAAGTATTAAGAGTTTGGTTGCTTTTTTCTTAATGAGGATGAGAGAGGGTTTGAGCATGTGAGTACATTTGAAGGGAAATATCTATGAAGGGTGGCACTCTGCTGTGTTCCCCTAGAAACAAGACTAATAATAACATGTGAACAGACGAGCCCGCTGGGATTACAACAAGAACCACTCAAACGCGAGGCTTTGTTATGAAAATCGACAGCGGAGCGACGCCGGAGTTAGTTTGGGAGTACAACCCAAAATGAGAGCGCGCGCTTTTGTAAATAATATCGTTTGTAAAGTTATAACGAAATTCGTGCCGGGCTGGAGATCACACTGTTGTTGTTTTCAATATTTCCCCCGGTCTCTTGGGGATGCTCTCATGTTTTGGGGGAAGGGGTAGAGTGCTGCTGGGGAAACTGAGACAGATGTAATGACAATTTTTATTGCTCATATTGACGTAATGACAGAGAGCATTACCGCTAATGGCAATGCTCTAAAAGCAGGAAAAACATCAACTACCATCGATGTGTTTCACATACCTGAGGAAATGGTTTCTAGACTTGCACCAACGTAAAATTATAATGAGGTTGTCAAAGGACACCGACAGAACAACCGCTGCCTTGTTCTTGCTAGACCACATGTGCGTCCTTGCTGTCTGGGGTGGGACCGACCTATACAACATAGTCTTTTATTAACTTCATGACCAATAATTTTTAGCTGTATCTACTCATTCTTTAAAATATTTGTGTCCCCAAGAAAGAAGAAATGAAAGAAAGAAAAAACGCACAAAGCAGTTGTTACAGAATCTTAAAAGCACATATTCCTACTAAATCAACAGAAAAGAAATAGACAACATTCAAAGGCAATTAAGCAGCTAACACCATGTATCTGTATGCCCAACATGGTACATTCTTCCGCCTTCGTCTCCATTTAGTAATTTGTGCCCTAGCTTTTAAATTGCCAATTACGTATTCTGCGATGTGACAGTTTTCAGAGAATGTGTCATATTGTTTACTACAAGTGTCGGGTTATTTGCCCTTAGTTTTAGTTAAATAACCTTGATGAGAGACGGTAGGCCATTAACTAAAGGAAGATCATCTTCTGGGTTTAGTAAGCCCAACTGTTCATATGTTTTCTTACCCAGAATTTCAAATTATGAGAGGCTGTTCATTCCATACTGGTTCTTCTTGCAAGATTCCAATTGTATGCAGATGTTTCCTTAATCAACAATGTGAGGTTTATTTGGGATCAGTTGAGTTTAAGCACGTCTTCAGTTAATAAGGAAGCATTCTCTCTCTCTCTCTCCGTGCTTGCATCCTTCTGTTTGTACCCATTTTTGTTGGTGCTAACATTTAATCCACTCATCAACGGTTTTTCGAACAGAATTTATAGGAATGCGAAAACTCGTTCAGGACCAGTGAGGGATTGTGCAAAGCCTTTCCTTGCATCTGCTGTTTCGTTGCCTAAAATTCCCTTGTGTCCTGGCACCCACACAAAAGTAACCTTGTTGTGCTTTGCTAATTGTACAAGGTTTATTAGGCAGTTCCAGAGTAACTCAGAGGTTATCTGATAGTTTGAAATTTCTTTTAAAGCTGCCTCACTATCAGAGAAAATCCAGATGTTGTCACCTTTATAGTCCCTTCATAGATTCTCTCTGACACAAGCTTCAATTGCAAATACTTGGGCCTGAAATACAGTGATATTGCAACCAAGAGCAACATAAATGTCTCACTTTCCTAGCTCCTGATATATTGTCTGTTTTAGAGCCATCATCAGACTAGCCTTTTGGACAATGTATCTTGGTCTGACTCTATTCTAATATAATATGAACGGCTTGTAAAAACATAATGTTGGTATCATATAATCACTCCCCATTTCAAGTTGGGGGTTGTTGATTATACTTTAATTCTGATATGTCCCTGATTGTTAGGGTTGTATCAGTTGTAATTTAGGTTCAGCCAATATGTTCCAAACCCTGCATTACCTTTGATATATACAGAATGTTTCAGAAATACTTTTACAAACTTCGGGTGTGGGTTCCTCACACCAATAGAAGGAAAAAGTTCATATGAACATATGTCCCATAATCCTTGGTTTTCGCGTTATTCCTGTCACAATGAAAGTGTGAGTTCAACGGCCTTCGGGGTCCAACCTCAAAACTTCATTTCTCTATGCATTCATAGAAGGCGTTGACCCATTGTACTACATACGGTAGATGGCGAAGTGTTGCCATGGAAACTTGTTTACATTTGTCATTAGTCTGTCTTCAACGTTTCAATTGTGTACATGTAGTGAGTTAACTGGACGTGTTTCGTTCCACCATGGCTGGATATTCATTTGGTGAACAGCAGACATGATTTTTATGTATGGTCGCGCGAATGGTAATGGACGCGAGGCTGCACGGCTCTATCAGATGGAGTTTCCAGACCGAAGACAACCGAGTCATCTAACCTTTGTCGCTGTTTATCGTCGCCTTGCTGAGACAGGAACCGTTACACCACGGACTATTGATCGAGGAAGACCAAGAGTTGTTGGTACGACGGAACGCGAAGAACAGATGTTACAGTGTGTCGAAGGCGATCTAGGTATCAGTACAAGACAATTGGCTGTGGCATCTGTTACATCACACGTGACAGCATGGAGGGTACTTCACGAGCAGCTCCTGTATCATATCATATTCAACGTGTGCAGGGCTTTTCGCCTGCCGATTATCCACCACGGGATAACTTTTGCCGATGGTTTGTAGCACAACAGCCAATCCATTGTTTGTCTCGTCAGTTTTGTTTACAGACGAGGCAACGTTTGGGAGAGATGGAGTTACTAATTTCCACAACGTACACGTATGGGCAGATCGCAATCCTCATGCTGTACTTCAGGCTAGACATCAGCATCAATTTAGTCTGAATGTGTGGGCTGGCATGGTAGGTGACTGTCTGGTAGGTCCATACGTTTTACCAGCACACTCTTCCCGACTTACTTCACGAATATGTGCCCCTGCAAATAAGAAAAAAAACATGTGGTTTGTGCATGATGGGGCTCCGGCACATTTTAGTCGTATTGTTCGAGACGCACTGACTGGTATCTACCATGACCGATGGATGGGCAGAGGAGACCAGTTCCATGGCCTGCACGTTCCCCCGACCTCACTCCTGTGGAGTTTTACCTCTGGGGGCATCTTAAACCATTGGTTTATGGAGCAGCCATTCCAGATGCAGAAACGCTTCATCAACGTGTCATGGAAGCCTGCGAAACCATCCGACACCATCCTGGAGGTTTTGACAGGGTGCGACATTCCATGATTCGACGAGTACAGGCATGCATAGAAGTAAGAGGAGGACATTTCGAGCATTTATTATGAGTTTTGTGTGTTATAAGTGTACCACTGTGTTGAACACCTCCTAACGAGAAAACAAAGGATTATGGGACATATGTTCATATCAACGTTTTTCCTTCTTGTGGTGTAAGGAACCCATACCCTAAGTTTGTAAAAGTATTTTTGAAACATCCTGTATATATAGGTGGAAAGTTAAGGATAATTTCCATTGAGGCGGTTAATGGGGTGCTTTTCATAGCCCCTAGTTATGCATAGACAAGCTAACCTTTGGATTCTGCTAAGTTTGTTAGTTACCTGTTTTTTACTAACTTTCGGCTGCCATACAAGTGACCCATAGACGTTTATGGATCTCACGACTGCTTTGTATAGTCAAAGTACCATTTTTGGTTTGAGTACCCATGATTTCTCAAAGTTTCTCCTGGCTACCTTTAAGGCCATTTACCCTTGTTTGTTATCTTTTGAAAGTGTAGGTTCCAATGTAAGCTTACTGTAAGCCCATATGCTTAGCAATAGAGCTTACTTGCAAATTTCTCATTAAAGAGAATTGGAGTTCTAAACCCCTCCATTTTCCTTTTATGTGTGAATGGGATAATGACGGATTTACCTCCTTGCACTACTTTTCCACATACTTCAGAGCTTTAACCATAAGTTGTGAAACAGTGTTGGCATGCTTACTGTGGACAAGTGTAACTATATCGTCAGCATAACCTTGGTTGTTCAGATTGCCCAACAGAAGGGGGATAAGACCCCTCCCTGCGCACATGCCTTGGTTGCGGATAGAATCTTCCAACGCGGCTTTTATCCACCTACAGCAGGTGTCATTTATCCCATGCGTTTTTGCTGCTAGAATAATAGATTCTCGAGGTACATTACCAAAGGAATCTTCCGTATGTAAAATGCTCCAAGACCTGACTCACATGACTTCCCTTCTTGATACGCATGCTCAATTTGGGTTGACTCATAAATATATTACGTTTCCCTAATACGTTATTCCATCGTTTTTAGAATAAACAGCATTAAGGCTATATGATTTAGCCTGATCATTAACTCCACCGCGATTTGGTATAAAGGCCACTCTTACTGCTCTCCAAGTTGTCAGTATGTAGGAAAAAATCAGGCGAGTTTTAAACAGCTTGCATAAAATTGGTATGATGGACTCATTCCCTTTTCAAGAGGAGCTGGGAAAATTCTATCAGGCTCCGGTGAATTAAATGTATCAAATTAGCTTATAGACCAATTAATTTTGTTGTTATCAAAAATTCCAGATGCCAATCTCTAATATTCCTCTTGGGGTCTTGAGTCTTGAAGGAGCTCTGCATCTTTGGAATGTATGATCACTGAATCTCGGAAGTACATTTCAAGCAATTCAGCTGTATCCCTTCTAGCTTTTATAAGTTCCATCAGCTTCTTTTAAAGTCTGTAATGGATTGGTTGGTCTTTTGGCAATTAGCCTCTGGAGTCGCGCTGTATCAGAGATACTAATCTATCTCTTGGCAACGCAACTGTTACATTGTGTGTGATCTGACACAGTTGAGAAATTGTCTCTTATTGTCTACTACTTAGATAGGGCAGGAGTTACATAGAGTGTGATGTGACAGAGTTAAGAGATTGTGTAGTATTATCTACTACTTAGATAGTGCAAGTGTTACATAGTGTGTGATGTGACAGAGTTAAGAGATTGTGTAGTATTATCTACTACTTAGATAGGGCAGGAGTTACATAGAGTGTGATGTGACAGAGTTAAGAGATTGTGTAGTATTATCTACTACTTAGATAGTGCAAGTGTTACATAGTGTGTGATGTGACAGAGTTAAGAGATTGTGTAGTATTATCTACTACTTAGATAGTGCAAGTGTTACATAATGTGTGATGTGACAGAGTTAAGAGAATGTGTAGTATTATCTACTACTTAGATAGGGCAGGAGTTACATAGAGTGTGATGTGACAGAGTTAAGAGATTGTGTAGTATTATCTACCACATAGATACAGTAGATGTTACATAGTGTGTGATGTGAGAGAGTTGAGAGATTGTGTCGTATTATCTACTACTTAGATAGAGTAGACGTTACATAGTGTGTGATGTGACAGAGTTGAGAGATTGTGTATTATTATCTACTACTTAGATAGAGTAGACGTTACATAGTGTGTGGTGTGAGAGAGTTGAGAGGTTGTGTAGTATTATCTACTACTTAGATAGTGTAGACGTTACATAGTGTGTGATGTGACAGAGTTGAGAGTTTGTGTAGTATTATCTACAACTTAGTGCAAGTGTTACATAGTGTGTGATGTGACGGAGTTGAGAGGTTGTGTAGTATTAACTACTACTTAGTGCAAGTGTTACATAGTGTGTGATGTGACGGATTTGAGAAGTTGTGTAGTATTAACTACTACTTAGTGCAAGTGTTACATAGTGTGTGATGTGACGGATTTGAGAAGTTGTGTAGTATTATCTACTACTTAGATAGGGCAGGAGTTACATAGTGTGTGATGTGACGGAGTTGAGAGTTTGTGTAGTATTAACTACTACTTAGTGCAAGTGTTACATAGTGTGTGATGTGACGGAGTTGAGAGGTTGTGTAGTATTAACTACTACTTAGTGCAAGTGTTACATAGTGTGAAGTTGCCCGTGAACGCGATAAACCCGAAACGAAAAGTGTGTTAAACAAGAATCTTGGTGTTCATGTACAGCATCTTGTACAATTACGACATGAAGGACTTAAAGAGTATCTGTCCTCTACAATTTAATCCTTATCTACATAGCATTTTTTCTTATATTTGATTTTGAAAGCCTAGTTCATAGAAGTTCGATTATAGTATCATATTCTTAAGATAACTAGACGTCAATTGAAATTTATATTTTGAGTTTCCTGGGAATAGCGTTTATCAGCCTTCAAAAGTGGAAGCTTATATGTTTTTGTAAGCGGTAAGGCATAGGAAGATATACAAAACTTTACAACACAAAAAATATATTTAACTGTTTAAAAGACACAATTGCAAACACATTTTTGGGGCACCAAGTGTTTTCAAATATACAAACATTAAATGGAGTTTTATTAATGGACGCTCTTTAACTGCTGTGGTCCTTAGCGTCCCATTCTATGTTGTGAGTGAAATACCGGTAATTATTCTCCGGGGCCTCTTTATCAGGCCTGAGGTTGTTTTTCGTGCCGTAAATCTACGACCCAGGACCACCTGTTTTACATCCCTTCCGAAGGAAAGAGGAAAAAATGGTTCTCCAAGTTTGACCCCGCGACCTCGGGAACTAAAGGGTAGCATGGTACCTTAGACCACGGCGGAGTCTTGAAGATATACTTTACTGTTTGTTTGAACTGTTCATTAGCTTGTCATTTTTGAAGTGCTGCCGCCATTGTGTTGTTTCTCGCGATATCACAATAAGATGATACTATCCCTCCATGTACCCAACTAAAACGAAGCTTTCTGAAAACTTTATATCGATTAACGTAAATGCAAAAATGCGCATTCATAAGAATTCTTTGTAAAAGGGCAAGAAAGTGTTATGTGAATCTGATATACCGATTTTGTTCTACAGGTTTAAGATACAACCACACATTCACAGTCGCTGTACAGTGTTTTCATTTCCAGTTAAACAAATTGAAAAGCGGAACATTCGCTGCTCTCATAGAAAGTGCTCAATTATTTGAAATGAAGGTTTCGTCATTCTTTTTGCGCACCACGTTTTCAAAAGCCAAATCGGATTTCTTTTATTTTTCAAGGGATCATAGAAGTCGCTAGCATTTGAGTATAAATAACTGGGTGCTGCCTAAGTCCATGTTACCATAATTACGTAAGTAGAAGAAACCAATTCCAGAAAATGTTTGTTATGATTAACTCCAAGTGCTGAGAAAAATAAGTGTTGTATAGCATAGTCAAAGTCGTGTGACTGTTACACATAATGTTCCTTTAATACCATCAGGAATGTTTGGTTCACACTGATTCTTTAAGTGTGAAAGTACATTTCGTTTGCACAGGATCTAGTTCAATAAGCTGATAACATTTCAGAAACACAAAAGACACTTGAAGCCCTTTTATTCTGTTAATACATTATAAAAGAAACATTGATCTTGTTCTGTTGCAGCTGCGAATCTACAAGGTGGGATAGTGAACTTGGTGCCTACGCGCAGTTCATTAGTGAGATCTGTAGTCCAAACAAAATTAGGTGTCTAATGCTTTGGTCGTCACAGCCCGACACTCGAAATGAACCGTTGCGTTACATCTGTCTCACGGCTCCGTTGTTTAGAGTCAGAGATTGTGTTTCTCTTGCCGGTAGCTTCAAGGCGGGCATTATTGGCGACAGTAAACCCCAAGTGCGGAACTGTAATAATATGTTATATGTTTCTCCTGCCGAAAGCTTCAAGGCGGGCATTATTGGCGACAATAAACCCCAAGTGCGGAACTGTAATAATATGTTATATGTTTCTCCTGCCGAAAGCTTCAAGGCGGGCATTATTGGCGACAATAAACCCCAAGTGCGGAACTGTAATAATATGTTATATGCTTCTCTTGCCGGTAGCTTCAACGCGGGTATTATCGGTGACAGTAAACCAAAAGTGAGGAACTGTAATAATATGTTATATGTTTCTCTTGCCGGTAGCTTCAAATGGGATATTATCGGTGACAGTAAACCAAAAGTGAGGAACTGTAATAATATGTTATATGTTTCTCTTGCCGGTAGCTTCAAGCCGGGTATTATCGGTGACAGTAAACCCAAAGTGCGGAACTGTAATAATATGTTATATGCTTCTCTTGCCGGTAGCTTCAAGCGGGATGTTATCGGCGACAGTAAACCCAAAGTGAAGAACTGTAATAATATGTTATATGTTTCTCTTGCCGGTAGCTTCAAGTGGGATATTATCGGTGACAGTAAACCAAAAGTGAGGAACTGTAATAATATGTTATATGTTTCTCTTGCCGGTAGCTTCAAGGCGGGCATTATTGGCGACAATAAACCCCAAGTGCGGAACTGTAATAATATGTTATATGCTTCTCTTGCCGGTAGCTTCAACGCGGGTATTATCGGTGACAGTAAACCAAAAGTGAGGAACTGTAATAATATGTTATATGTTTCTCTTGCCGGTAGCTTCAAGTGGGATATTATCGGTGACAGTAAACCAAAAGTGAGGAACTGTAATAATATGTTATATGTTTCTCTTGCCGGTAGCTTCAAGCGGGATGTTATCGGCGACAGTAAACCCAAAGTGAAGAACTGTAATAATGTGTTATATGTTTCTCTTGCCGGTGGCTTCAAGCGGGATATTATCGGTGACAGTAAACCCAAAGTGAGGAACTGTAATACTATGTTATATGTTTCTCTTGCCGATAGCTTCAAGGCGGGTATTATCGGTGACAGTAAACCCAAGGTGAGGAACTGTAATAATAAGGCATATGTTTCTCTTGCCGGTAGCTTCAAGGCGGGTATTATCGGTGACAGTAAACCCAAACTGAGGAACTGTAATGATAAGTTATATGTTTCTCTTGCCGGTAGCTTCAAGGCGGGTATTATCGGTGACAGTAAACCAAAAGTGAGGAACTGTAATAATATGTTATGTTTCTCTTGCCGATAGCTTCAAGCGGGGTGTTATCGGCGACAGTAAACCCAAAGTGAACAACTGTAATAATATGTTATATGTTTCTCTTGCCGATAGCTTCAAGGCGGGCATAATTGGCGACAGTAAACCCAAAGTGAGCAACTGTAATAATATGTTATAAGTTTTTCTTGCCAGTAGCTTCAAGGCGGGCATTATTGGCGACAGTAAACCCAAAGTGAAGAACTGTTATAATATGTTATATGTTTCTCTTGCTGGTAGCTTCAAGGCGGGCATTATTGGCGACAGTAAACCCCAAGTGCGGAACTGTAATAATATGTTATATGCTTCTCTTGCCGGTAGCTTCAAGGCGGGCATTATTGGCGACAGTAAACCCCAAGTGCGGAACTGTAATAATATGTTATATGCTTCTCTTGCCGGTAGCTTCAAGGTGGGCATTATTCGGGACAGTAAACCCAAAGTGCGGAACTGTAGTAATATGTTATATGCTTCTCTTGCCTGTAGCTTCAAGGCGGGCATTATTGGCGACAGTAAACCCGAAGTGAGGAACTGTAATAATATGTTATAAGTTTCTCTTGCCGGTAGCTTCAAGGCGGGCATTATTGGCGACAGTAAACCCAAAGTGAGGAACTGTAATAATATGTTATATGTTTCTCTTGCCGGTAGCTTCAAGGCGGGCATTATTGGCGACAGTAAACCCCAAGTGCGGAACTGTAATAATATGTTATATGCTTTTCTTGCCGGTAGCTTCAAGGCGGGCATTATTAGCGACAGTAAACCCCAAGTGCGGAACTGTAATAATATGTTATATGCTTCTCTTGCCGGTAGCTTCAAGGTGGGCATTATTGGCGACAGTAAACCCCAAGTGCGGAACTGTAATAATATGTTATATGCTTCTCTTGCCGGTAGCTTCAAGGCGGGCATTATTGGCGACAGTATACCCCAAGTGCGGAACTGTAATAATATGTTATATGCTTCTCTTGCCGGTAGCTTCAAGGTGGGCATTATTGGCGACAGTAAACCCCAAGTGCGGAACTGTAATAATATGTTATATGTTTCTCTTGCCGGTAGCTTCAAGGCGGGTATTATTGGTGACAGTAAACCCAAAGTGCGGAACTGTAATAATATGTTATATGTTTCTCTTGCAGGTAGCTTCAAGCGGGTTATTATTGGCGACAGTAAACTCAAAGTGCGGAACTGTAATAATATGTTATGTTTCTCTTGCCGGTAGCTTCAAGGCGGGTATTATCGGTGACAGTAAAGTCAAAGTGAGGAACTGTAATAATATGTTATATGTTTCTCTTGCCGGTAGCTTCAAGGCGGGTATTATCGGTGACAGTAAACCCAAAGTGAGGAACTGTAATAATATGTTATATGTTTCTCTTGCCGGTAGCTTCAAGGCGGGAATTATTGGCGACAGTAAACCCAAAGTGCGGAACTATAATAATATGTTATATGTTTCTCTTGCCGGTACCTTCACAGCGCGCATTATTAGCGACAGTAAACCCAAAGTGAGGAACTGTAATAATATGTTATATGTTTCTCTTGCCGGTAGCTTCAAGTGGGATATTATCGGTGACAGTAAACCCAAAGTGAGGAACTAAACCCAAAGTGAGGAACTGTAATAATATGTTATATGTTTCTCTTGACGGTAGCTTCAAGGCGGGTATTATCGGTGACAGTAAACCCAAAGTGAGGAACTGTAATAATAAGGTATATGTTTCTCTTGCCGGTAGCTTCAAGGCGGGTATTATCGGTGACAGTAAACCCAAAGTGAGAAACTGTAATAATAAGTTATATGTTTCTCTTGCCGGTAGTTTCAAGGTGGGTATTATCGGTGAGAGTAAACCAAAAGTGAGGAACTGTAATAATATGTTATATGTTTCTCTTGCTGGTGGCTTCAAGGCGGGCATTATTGGCGACAGTAAACCCAAAGTGCGGAACTGTAATAATATGTTATATGTTACTCTTGCCGGTAGCTTCAAGGCAGGCATTATTGGCGACAGTAAACCCAAAGTGCGGAACTGCAATAATATGTTGTATGTTACTCTTGCCGGTAGCTTCAAGGCAGGCATTATTGGCGACAGTAAACCCAAAGTGCGGAACTGCAATAATATGTTATATGTTACTCTTGCCGGTAGCTTCAAGGCAGGCATTATTGGCGACAGTGAACCCAAAGTGCGGAACTGTAATAATATGTTATATGTTACTCTTGCCGGTAGCTTCAAGGCGGGCATTATTGGCGACAGTAAACCCAAAGTGCGGAACTGTAATAATATGTTATATGTTACTCTTGCCGGTAGCTTCAAGGCGGGCATTATTGGCGACAGTAAACCCAACGTGAGCAACTGTAATAATATGTTATGTTTCTCTTGCCGGTAACTTCAAGCGGGGTGTTATCGGCGACAGTAAACCCAACGTGAGCAACTGTAATAATATGTTATATGTTTCTCTTGCCGGTAACTTCAAGCGGGGTGTTATCGGCGACAGTAAACCAAAAGTGAGGAACTGTAATAATATGTTATGTTTCTCTTGCCGGTAACTTCAAGCGGGGTGTTATCGGCGACAGTAAACCCAAAGTGAGGAACTGTAATAATATGTTATATGTTTCTCTTCCCGGTAGCTTCAAGCGGGATATTATTGGTGACAGTAAACCCAAAGTGAGGAACTGTAATAATATGTTATATGCTTCTCTTGCCGATAGCTTCAAGGTGGGTATTATTGGTGACAGTAAACCCAAAGTGCCGTACTGTAATATGTTGTGTGTTTCTCTTGCCGGTAGTCTCAAGATGGGTATTATTGGTGACGGTAAACCCAAAGTGACGTACTGTAATATGTTGTATATTTCTCTTGCCGGTAGTCTCAAGATGGGTATTATTGGTGACAGTAAACCCAAAGTGACGTACTGTAATATGTTGTGTGTTTCTCTTGCCGGTAGTCTCAAGATGGGTATTATTGGTGACAGTAAACCCAAAGTGACGTACTGTAATATGTTGTATATTTCTCTTGCCGGTAGTCTCAAGATGGGTATTATTGGTGACAGTAAACCCAAAGTGACGTACTGTAATATGTTGTGTGTTTCTCTTGCCGGTAGTCTCAAGATGGGTATTATTGGTGACAGTAAACCCAAAGTGACGTACTGTAATATGTTGTATATTTCTCTTGCCGGTAGTCTCAAGATGGGTATTATTGGTGACAGTAAACCCAAAGTGACGTACTGTAATATGTTGTGTGTTTCTCTTGCCGGTAGTCTCAAGATGGGTATTATTGGTGACAGTAAACCCAAAGTGACGTACTGTAATATGTTGTGTGTTTCTCTTGCCGGTAGTCTCAATGTGGGTATTATTGGTGACAGTAAACCCAAAGTGACGTACTGTAATATGTTGTGTGTTTCTCTTGCCGGTAGTCTCAATGTGGGTATTATTGGTGACAGTAAACCCAAAGTGACGTACTGTAATATGTTGTATATTTCTCTTGCCGGTAGTCTCAAGATGGGTATTATTGGTGACAGTAAACCCAAAGTGATGTACTGTAATATGTTGTATATTTCTCTTGCCGGTAGTCTCAAGGTGGGTATTATTGGTGACAGTAAACCTAAAGTGACGTACTGTAATATGTTGTGTGTTTCTCTTGCCGGTAGTCTCAAGGTGGGTATTATTGGTGACAGTAAACCCAAAGTGACGTACTGTAATATGTTGTATATTTCTCTTGCCGGTAGTCTCAAGGTGGGTATTATTGGTGACAGTAAACCCAAAGTGACGTACTGTAATATGTTGTGTGTTTCTCTTGCCGGTAGTCTCAAGATGGGTATTATTGGTGACAGTAAACCCAAAGTGACGTACTGTAATATGTTGTGTGTTTCTCTTGCCGGTAGTCTCAAGATGGGTATTATTGGTGACAGTAAACCCAAAGTGACGTACTGTAATATGTTGTGTGTTTCTCTTGCCGGTAGTCTCAAGGTGGGTATTATTGGTGACAGTAAACCCAAAGTGCCGTACTGTAATATGTTGTGTGTTTCTCTTGCCGGTAGTCTCAAGGTGGGTATTATTGGTGACAGTAAACCCAAAGTGCCGTACTGTAATATGTTGTGTGTTTCGCTTGCCGGTAGTCTCAAGGTGGGTATTATTGGTGACAGTAAACCCAAAGTGACGAACTGTAATATGTTGTATATTTCTCTTGCCGGTAGTCTCAAGATGGGTATTATTGGTGACAGTAAACCCAAAGTGACGTACTGTAATATGTTGTGTGTTTCTCTTGCCGGTAGTCTCAAGATGGGTATTATTGGTGACAGTAAACCCAAAGTGACGTACTGTAATATGTTGTATATTTCTCTTGCCGGTAGTCTCAAGATGGGTATTATTGGTGACAGTAAACCCAAAGTGACGTACTGTAATATGTTGTGTGTTTCTCTTGCCGGTAGTCTCAAGATGGGTATTATTGGTGACAGTAAACCCAAAGTGACGTACTGTAATATGTTGTGTGTTTCTCTTGCCGGTAGTCTCAAGATGGGTATTATTGGTGACAGTAAACCCAAAGTGACGTACTGTAATATGTTGTGTGTTTCTCTTGCCGGTAGTCTCAAGGTGGGTATTATTGGTGACAGTAAACCCAAAGTGCCGTACTGTAATATGTTGTGTGTTTCTCTTGCCGGTAGTCTCAAGGTGGGTATTATTGGTGACAGTAAACCCAAAGTGCCGTACTGTAATATGTTGTGTGTTTCGCTTGCCGGTAGTCTCAAGGTGGGTATTATTGGTGACAGTAAACCCAAAGTGACGAACTGTAATATGTTGTATATTTCTCTTGCCGGTAGTCTCAAGATGGGTATTATTGGTGACAGTAAACCCAAAGTGCCGTACTGTAATATGTTGTGTGTTTCTCTTGCCGGTAGTCTCAAGATGGGTATTATTGGTGACAGTAAACCCAAAGTGCCGTACTGTAATATGTTGTGCTTTTCTCTTGCCGGTAGTCTCAAGGTGGGTATTATTGGTGACAGTAAACCCAAAGTGATGTACTGTAATATGTTGTGTGTTTCTCTTGCCGGTAGTCTCAAGGTGGATATTATTGGTGACAGTAAACCCAAAGTGATGTACTGTAATATGTTGTGTGTTTCTCTTGCCGGTAGTCTCAAGATGGGTATTATTGGTGACAGTAAACCCAAAGTGATGTACTGTAATATGTTGTGTGTTTCTCTTGCCGGTAGTCTCAAGATGGGTATTATTGGTGACAGTAAACCCAAAGTGCCGTACTGTAATATGTTGTGTGTTTCTCTTGCCGGTAGTCTCAAGGTGGGTATTATTGGTGACAGTAAACCCAAAGTGATGTACTGTAATATGTTGTGTGTTTCTCTTGCCGGTAGTCTCAAGATGGGTATTATTGGTGACAGTAAACCTAAAGTGACGTACTGTAATATGTTGTGTGTTTCTCTTGCCGGTAGTCTCAAGATGGGTATTATTGGTGACAGTAAACCCAAAGTGATGTACTGTAATATGTTGTGTGTTTCTCTTGCCGGTAGTCTCAAGGTGGGTATTATTGGTGACAGTAAACCCAAAGTGATGTACTGTAATATGTTGTGTGTTTCTCTTGCCGGTAGTCTCAAGGTGGGTATTATTGGT
Source organism: Deroplatys truncata (assembly GCA_030765065.1). Classification (NCBI taxonomy): domain Eukaryota; kingdom Metazoa; phylum Arthropoda; class Insecta; order Mantodea; family Mantidae; genus Deroplatys; species Deroplatys truncata. Next base: position 332,451,888 of record CM060975.1, on the reverse strand, counting down.
GACAGTAAACCCAAAGTGACGTACTGTAATATGTTGTGTGTTTCTCTTGCCGGTAGTCTCATGGTGGGTATTATTGGTGACAGTAAACCCAAAGTGACGTACTGTAATATGTTGTGTGTTTCTCTTGCCGGTAGTCTCAAGATGGGTATTATTGGTGACAGTAAACCCAAAGTGACGTACTGTAATATGTTGTGTGTTTCTCTTGCCGGTAGTCTCAAGATGGGTATTATTGGTGACAGTAAACCCAAAGTGACGTACTGTAATATGTTGTGTGTTTCTCTTGCCGGTAGTCTCAAGGTGGGTATTATTGGTGACAGTAAACCCAAAGTGACGTACTGTAATATGTTGTGTGTTTCTCTTGCCGGTAGTCTCATGGTGGGTATTATTGGTGACAGTAAACCCAAAGTGACGTACTGTAATATGTTGTGTGTTTCTCTTGCCGGTAGTCTCAAGGTGGGTATTATTGGTGACAGTAAACCCAAAGTGACGTACTGTAATATGTTGTGTGTTTCTCTTGCCGGTAGTCTCAAGATGGGTATTATTGGTGACAGTAAACCCAAAGTGACGTACTGTAATATGTTGTGTGTTTCTCTTGCCGGTAGTCTCAAGGTGGGTATTATTGGTGACAGTAAATCCAAAGTGACGTACTGTAATATGTTGTGTGTTTCTCTTGCCGGTAGTCTCAAGGTGGGTATTATTGGTGACAGTAAACCCAAAGTGACGTACTGTAATATGTTGTATATTTCTCTTGCCGGTAGTCTCAAGATGGGTATTATTGGTGACAGTAAACCCAAAGTGATGTACTGTAATATGTTGTGTGTTTCTCTTGCCGGTAGTCTCAAGGTGGGTATTATTGGTGACAGTAAACCTAAAGTGACGTACTGTAATATGTTGTGTGTTTCTCTTGCCGGTAGTCTCAAGGTGGGTATTATTGGTGACAGTAAACCCAAAGTGACGTACTGTAATATGTTGTATATTTCTCTTGCCGGTAGTCTCAAGGTGGGTATTATTGGTGACAGTAAACCCAAAGTGATGTACTGTAATATGTTGTGTGTTTCTCTTGCCGGTAGTCTCAAGATGGGTATTATTGGTGACAGTAAACCTAAAGTGACGTACTGTAATATGTTGTGTGTTTCTCTTGCCGGTAGTCTCAAGATGGGTATTATTGGTGACAGTAAACCTAAAGTGACGTACTGTAATATGTTGTGTGTTTCTCTTGCCGGTAGTCTCAAGATGGGTATTATTGGTGACAGTAAACCCAAAGTGACGTACTGTAATATGTTGTGTGTTTCTCTTGCCGGTAGTCTCAAGATGGGTATTATTGGTGACAGTAAACCCAAAGTGCCGTACTGTAATATGTTGTGTGTTTCTCTTGCCGGTAGTCTCAAGATGGGTATTATTGGTGACAGTAAACCTAAAGTGACGTACTGTAATATGTTGTGTGTTTCTCTTGCCGGTAGTCTCAAGATGGGTATTATTGGTGACAGTAAACCTAAAGTGACGTACTGTAATATGTTGTGTGTTTCTCTTGCCGGTAGTCTCAAGATGGGTATTATTGGTGACAGTAAACCTAAAGTGACGTACTGTAATATGTTGTGTGTTTCTCTTGCCGGTAGTCTCAAGATGGGTATTATTGGTGACAGTAAACCTAAAGTGACGTACTGTAATATGTTGTGTGTTTCTCTTGCCGGTAGTCTCAAGATGGGTATTATTGGTGACAGTAAACCTAAAGTGACGTACTGTAATATGTTGTGTGTTTCTCTTGCCGGTAGTCTCAAGATGGGTATTATTGGTGACAGTAAACCTAAAGTGACGTACTGTAATATGTTGTGTGTTTCTCTTGCCGGTAGTCTCAAGGTGGGTATTATTGGTGACAGTAAACCCAAAGTGCCGTACTGTAATATGTTGTGTGTTTCTCTTGCCGGTAGTCTCAAGATGGGTATTATTGGTGACAGTAAACCTAAAGTGACGTACTGTAATATGTTGTGTGTTTCTCTTGCCGGTAGTCTCAAGATGGGTATTATTGGTGACAGTAAACCTAAAGTGACGTACTGTAATATGTTGTGTGTTTCTCTTGCCGGTAGTCTCAAGATGGGTATTATTGGTGACAGTAAACCTAAAGTGACGTACTGTAATATGTTGAATATTTCTCTTGCCGGTAGTCTCAAGATGGGTATTATTGGTGGCAGTAAACCCAAAGTGACGTACTGTAATATGTTATGTGTTTCTGTTGCAGGTATTACGAAACGGGTAGCTTCAAGGCGGGTGTTATCGGCGGCAGTAAACCCAAAGTGGCGACTCCTCTCGTGGTAGACGCCATAGCAAACTACAAGCGAGAAAACCCGACAATGTTCGCTTGGGAAATCCGGGATCGACTCCTGGCTGAGGGCATCTGTTCGCAAGACAACGTTCCTAGTGTCTCGTCTATCAACAGGTAAACGATGTTGTCGAGTGTTTGCTGTTGTGATCTGTTGATTAAGGTTACAGATGTCGCCTCAATGGAAAACACCCTCCTATCGTAGGGGGGTTGTGTTAGGAGATCATATCTATGCTAATGGCGATGTAGCGTCGCCACTTGAGGTCACATTTTAAGTTGCGACAGGTTGTACCGGTCTGTAGCTTACCGGAAACGTTGCTCCTCGGCTTTCTTCTTATTGATCCTCTCCCCTCCTCGCGAGTTCCTTCTGAGTAGGGGTTGTTCCTTGGAAAGAAGAAGTCAGTGGGGATTTTATGTAGGGTTACGTAGATCCGCCTTTAAAGAGAGACGGGCAGGATTAGTAGAGGTGCCAAGCCTATAGATAGCATCTACTTGACTTTCACGCCGAGAAAGTTGTTTTGTAAACGAGTTTACACTATTGCCACGGCATACTCAACTTCTCCTCTTGTACTCACATAATTATGCGTGAATATAGGATACTTTATTTTATTTTTCCTCGGAAACGCCTCGACTGATTGCTGCCTACGACAAATTAGCACCGTGCCCAACAGGCCATCTCCTATTATATCAATCGGTGCATGTTCTGAAGTCAACTGAATCCAAAAGAGATAATTTTTAGAAAAACATATGCACGTGTCTTTGTGAACACCATAACTCAAAAAGTGTATAGATACCAAAGTTGGTATTTAAGTTCACGAACTTTGAAGCACCATAAACTATCTTACACTGATAACATTATTTTTGTTTTCTACCACTTTGATTAGAATATCATAGTGACAAATGAGTACCTAGAGCTTCTTGTTAAGTTCTCGTGTTGCAATTGGTGAGCCGTAAGAGATACACATCTCTTTAATGCACACAATTTATATCTAATAATATATACAAAAATATTATTTACCCACATTTGTGCTGTGCGTGTTTGCCTCACACTCAAGAGGTCTCGATTTCGAAGAGTTAGCCTGTCCTGAAAAGGCGAATGTCGTGTAACTGCTAAACTCCCCGGGGAGGGGGGGTTTGAGCATCGTCCGATGTCACATATCAAGTTAAAGGGCGTAAAAACTTCAAGCAAATGATATAAAACTGTATGTCCCTGACATTTGTTTGTCCCTAGTGGTTTCCCAGTAAAGCAAAAATCATTCAAATGAAGATGACTTCACAGGAAATTTAAGCTACATATGATTGTTTCTTATCTTAAAGAAATGTTGCAGAGAGTTTTGGCAAAACAAAACTGTTAGTAATATGGCGTGTTTCTCATCCTTGCAACATGCAATACAAGTTTCGTATTTGGAGTCATGGCGTTCTCATATACAGGTAGGCCTTTTTCTAAAATTAGTTTTTGAATTCAGGAAGAGTAAAAATATATGTTTACGGTGGAACACAATACCCCGCCTACTTACTGTAAGTAAGCATCAAAGAAAGTAATAGACGATAATAAAACATACAATTATTGCGTACATAGCCTTTCGTATCTCCTTAAATATACAGAGGGAGGATGTGAGGTATACCTTATTGCACTGCAAGGATCAGTTACATATGCCCAACAATTATGACTCGCTCGCGGTTCATTTTCAGCACCAGGCTTTGAGCATGATACACTTGAGTAAGCGATGAAACTGAAACAATTCTCAGGACGTACACGATAACGTGTTGGTGAGGTAACATGTTGCAACGCGTGGGTTGAATAACTCATAGAATACCATGTTGTTTATGTACTGCTCTAGGTACATTGTTACAGTTGGTGATGTACGTAACATGTAGGAACATGTGGGTTTAAACTCTCATAGAATATCATGTTGTTTATGTACTGCTCTAGGTAGATAGTTGCAGTTGGTGATGTACATAACATGTAGGAACATGTGGGTTCAATCTCTCATAGAATACCATGTTGTTTATGTACTGCTCTAGGTACATTGTTACAGTTGGTGATGTACATAACTTGTAGGAACATGTGGGTTTAAACTCTCATAGAATATCATGTTGTTTATGTACTGCTCTAGGTAGATAGTTACAGTTGGTGATGACGTAACTTGTAGAAATATTTGGGTGCAATCTCTCATAGAATATCATGTTGTTTATGTACTGCTCTAGGTACATTGTTACAGTTGGTGATGTACATAACTTGTAGGAACATGTGGGTTTAAACTCTCAAAGAATATCATGTTGTTTATGTACTGCTCTAGGTACATTGTTACAGTTGGTGATGTACATAACTTGTAGGAACATGTGGGTTTAAACTCTCATAGAATATCATGTTGTTTATGTACTGCTCTAGGTACATTGTTACAGTTGGTGATGTACATAACTTGTAGGAACATGTGGGTTTAAACTCTCAAAGAATATCATGTTGTTTATGTACTGCTCTAGGTACATTGTTACAGTTGGTGATGTACATAACTTGTAGGAACATGTGGGTTTAAACTCTCATAGAATATCATGTTGTTTATGTACTGCTCTAGGTAGATAGTTACAGTTGGTGATGACGTAACTTGTAGAAATATTTGGGTGCAATCTCTCATAGAATATCATGTTGTTTATGTACTGCTCTAGGTACATTGTTACAGTTGGTGATGTACATAACTTGTAGGAACATGTGGGTTTAAACTCTCAAAGAATATCATGTTGTTTATGTACTGCTCTAGGTACATTGTTACAGTTGGTGATGTACATAACTTGTAGGAACATGTGGGTTTAAACTCTCAAAGAATATCATGTTGTTTATGTACTGCTCTAGGTACATTGTTACAGTTGGTGATGTACACAACTTGTAGGAACATGTGGGTTTAAACTCTCATAGAATATCATGTTGTTTATGTACTGCTCTAGGTACATAGTTACAGTTGATGTACATAACTTGTAGGAACATGTGGGTTTAAACTCTCATAGAATATCATGTTGTTTATGTACTGCTCTAGGTACATTGTTACAGTTGGTGATGTACATAACTTGTAGGAACATGTGGGTTTAATCTCTCATAGAATATCATGTTGTTTATGTACTGCTCTAGGTAGATAGTTGTAGTTGGTGATGTACATAACATGTAGGAACATGTGGGTTTAAACTCTCATAGAATATCATGTTGTTTATGTACTGCTCTAGGTAGATAGTTGCAGTTGGTGATGTACGTAACATGTAGGAACATGTGGGTTTAAACTCTCATAGAATATCATGTTGTTTATGTACTGCTCTAGGTACATTGTTACAGTTGGTGATGTACACAACTTGTAGGAACATGTGGGTTTAAACTCTCATAGAATATCATGTTGTTTATGTACTGCTCTAGGTAGATAGTTGCAGTTGGTGATGTACGTAACATGTAGGAACATGTGGGTTTAAACTCTCATAGAATATCATGTTGTTTATGTACTGCTCTAGGTAGATAGTTGCAGTTGGTGATGTACGTAACATGTAGGAACATGTGGGTTTAAACTCTCATAGAATATCATGTTGTTTATGTACTGCTCTAGGTACATTGTTACAGTTGGTGATGTACACAACTTGTAGGAACATGTGGGTTCAAACTCTCATAGAATATCATGTTGTTTATGTACTGCTCTAGGTACATTGTTACAGTTGGTGATGTACACAACTTGTAGGAACATGTGGGTTCAAACTCTCATAGAATATCATGTTGTTTATGTACTGCTCTAGGTACATTGTTACAGTTGGTGATGTACACAACTTGTAGGAACATGTGGGTTCAAACTCTCATAGAATATCATGTTGTTTATGTACTGCTCTAGGTACATTGTTACAGTTGGTGATACACATAACATGTAGGAACATGTGGGTTCAATCTCTCATAGAATATCATGTTGTTTATGTACTGCTCTAGGTAGATAGTTGCAGTTGGTGATGTACGTAACATGTAGGAACATGTGGGTTCAAACTCTCATAGAATATCATGTTGTTTATGTACTGCTCTAGGTACATTGTTACAGTTGGTGATACACATAACATGTAGGAACATGTGGGTTCAATCTCTCATAGAATATCATGTTGTTTATGTACTGCTCTAGGTAGATAGTTGCAGTTGGTGATGTACGTAACATGTAGGAACATGTGGGTTTAAACTCTCATAGAATATCATGTTGTTTATGTACTGCTCTAGGTAGATAGTTGCAGTTGGTGATGTACGTAACATGTAGGAACATGTGGGTTTAAACTCTCATAGAATATCATGTTGTTTATGTACTGCTCTAGGTACATTGTTACAGTTGGTGATGTACACAACTTGTAGGAACATGTGGGTTTAAACTCTCATAGAATATCATGTTGTTTATGTACTGCTCTAGGTAGATAGTTGCAGTTGGTGATGTACGTAACATGTAGGAACATGTGGGTTTAAACTCTCATAGAATATCATGTTGTTTATGTACTGCTCTAGGTAGATAGTTGCAGTTGGTGATGTACGTAACATGTAGGAACATGTGGGTTTAAACTCTCATAGAATATCATGTTGTTTATGTACTGCTCTAGGTACATTGTTACAGTTGGTGATGTACACAACTTGTAGGAACATGTGGGTTCAAACTCTCATAGAATATCATGTTGTTTATGTACTGCTCTAGGTACATTGTTACAGTTGGTGATGTACACAACTTGTAGGAACATGTGGGTTCAAACTCTCATAGAATATCATGTTGTTTATGTACTGCTCTAGGTACATTGTTACAGTTGGTGATGTACACAACTTGTAGGAACATGTGGGTTTAAACTCTCATAGAATATCATGTTGTTTATGTACTGCTCTAGGTAGATAGTTGCAGTTGGTGATGTACGTAACATGTAGGAACATGTGGGTTTAAACTCTCATAGAATATCATGTTGTTTATGTACTGCTCTAGGTACATTGTTACAGTTGGTGATGTACACAACTTGTAGGAACATGTGGGTTCAAACTCTCATAGAATATCATGTTGTTTATGTACTGCTCTAGGTACATTGTTACAGTTGGTGATGTACACAACTTGTAGGAACATGTGGGTTCAAACTCTCATAGAATATCATGTTGTTTATGTACTGCTCTAGGTACATTGTTACAGTTGGTGATACACATAACATGTAGGAACATGTGGGTTCAATCTCTCATAGAATATCATGTTGTTTATGTACTGCTCTAGGTACATTGTTACAGTTGGTGATGTACGTAACATGTAGGAACATGTGGGTTCAATCTCTCATAGAATATCATGTTGTTTATGTACTGCTCTAGGTACATTGTTACAGTTGGTGATGTACATAACTTGTAGGAACATGTGGGTTCAATCTCTCATAGAATATCATGTTGTTTATGTACTGCTCTAGGTACATTGTTACAGTTGGTGATGTACACAACTTGTAAGAACGTGTGGCTTCAATCTCTCATAGAATATCATGTTGTTTATGTACTGCTCTAGGTACATTGTTACAGTTGGTGATGTACATAACTTGTAGGAACATGTGGGTTCAAACTCTCATAGAATATCATGTTGTTTATGTACTGCTCTAGGTACATTGTTACAGTTGGTGATACACATAACATGTAGGAACATGTGGGTTCAATCTCTCATAGAATATCATGTTGTTTATGTACTGCTCTAGGTACATTGTTACAGTTGGTGATGTACACAACTTGTAAGAACGTGTGGCTTCAATCTCTCATAGAATATCATGTTGTTTATGTACTGCTCTAGGTACATTGTTACAGTTGGTGATGTACACAACTTGTAAGAACGTGTGGCTTCAATCTCTCATAGAATATCATGTTGTTTATGTACTGCTCTAGGTACATTGTTACAGTTGGTTATGTACACAACTTGTAAGAACGTGTGGCTTCAATCTCTCATAGAATATCATGTTGTTTATGTACTGCTCTAGGTACATTGTTACAGTTGGTGATGTACACAACTTGTAGGAACATGTGGGTTTAAACTCTCATAGAATATCATGTTGTTTATGTACTGCTCTAGGTAGATAGTTGCAGTTGGTGATGTACGTAACATGTAGGAACATGTGGGTTTAAACTCTCATAGAATATCATGTTGTTTATGTACTGCTCTAGGTAGATAGTTGCAGTTGGTGATGTACGTAACATGTAGGAACATGTGGGTTTAAACTCTCATAGAATATCATGTTGTTTATGTACTGCTCTAGGTACATTGTTACAGTTGGTGATGTACACAACTTGTAAGAACGTGTGGCTTCAATCTCTCATAGAATATCATGTTGTTTATGTACTGCTCTAGGTACATTGTTACAGTTGGTGATGTACACAACTTGTAAGAACGTGTGGCTTCAATCTCTCATAGAATATCATGTTGTTTATGTACTGCTCTAGGTACATAGTTACAGTTGATGTACATAACTTGTTGTCCATGTGGGTACATTACAACATGGCATAATATCTTGTTTATGTAGTGTTGTAGGTGCGTTGTTACGTCAGATGAAGTATATAGCTTGAAGGGGTGATGCTGCCTGTTACATTCGAACTGCCATATTCTCCAGGTGTATTGAAAGTAACATGTTGAGGTGAAGTAAGTAGCGGACAGGAGTTCAGTTACACTACAGCTGCCAGATATACTAGAACTTGAAAGTAACGTTTTGAGTTAAAGGAAGTGGCGGTCAGAGGCAAGTTACACTACAGCTGCCAGATATACTAGAACTTGAAAGTAACGTTTTGAGCTAAAGGAAGTGGCGGTCATAGGCAAGTTACACTACAGCTGCCAGATATACTAGAACTTTAATGTAACATGTTGAGGTAAAGGAAGTGGCGTTCAGAGGCCAGTTACACTAGAGTTGCCAGATATACTGCCAGATTTGCCTGATATCTTGAAAGTAAGACTTTGTTGAGGTGAAGGAAGCAGCGGTCAAGAGGCCAGTTACACTACAACTGCCAGATTTGCTAGATATCTTGAAAGTAAGACTTTGTTGAGGTGAAGGAAGCAGCGGTCAAGAGGCCAATTACACTAAAACTGCCAGATGTGCTAGATATCTTGAAAGTAAGACTTCGTTGAGGTGAAGGAAGCAGCGGTCAAGAGGCCAGTTACACTAAAACTGCCAGATGTGCTAGATATCTTGAAAGTAAGACTTTGTTGAGTTGAAGGAAGCAGCGGTCAAGAGGCCAATTACACTAAAACTGCCAGATTTGCTAGATATCTTGAAAGTAAGACTTTGTTGAGGTGAAGGAAGCAGCGGTCAAGAGGCCAATTACACTAAAACTGCCAGATGTGCTAGATATCTTGAAAGTATGACTTTGTTGAGGTGAAGGAAGCAGCGGTCAGGAGGCCAGTTGTATTAAGACTGCCAGATTTGCTAGATATCCTGAAAGTAAGACTTTGTTGAGGTGAAGGAAGCAGCGGTCAAGAGGCCAATTACACTAAAACTGCCAGATGTGCTAGATATCTTGAAAGTAAGACTTTGTTGAGGTGAAGGAAGCAGCGGTCAAGAGGCCAATTACACTAAAACTGCCAGATGTGCTAGATATCTTGAAAGTAAGACTTTGTTGAGCTGGAGGTCGCACTCAGCACTGTATCGCTGGTGATATCGAAATTAATTAATGGCAACAAGGATGTTACAAGCAGCACCTCGTATCCGCTATTGATTGGCTAAATGAAAGTGGACAAGGCGTCCCCTTGCCTCTAACAAAGGGGACGCTAATGTCTTGGGCTACTCAACGTTGCAGTGTACGAAATAAACATGGTCGAGATGATAATCTCCCGCTTAATGTTATTGTTATGCAGATGAAGTTGAGTAGCCCTCACGTTGCTAATTATGGTTATGATGCAGTAGTAACGTAATGCACTTAAGTGGCGAGGCGGGCTGGCGCTTTGATGTTCACTTACACCTGTAGCGACTGTACTGCAGCCCTTCTTGACATTTCTGTTCCCCTCCCTCGGGAAAACTTGCTTCGCCACCAATCACAAGCTTTTAATCTTGTTAGCCAGCCAATAGGAGTTGTGGCGGACTCAGCCAATCTGCGTTCGCTTTAAACTTACATTTGGGGCCATAACCATTAGAAAAGTATGCCTTTTCTCTATCCACTATCGTTCATTTTTATTTCCTCTACGTATCAAGTAAATATTGTATCACACCCAAAAATTCCATACCAGAAATACTCGTTTTCGGCCTCCCTCCATACAAAAGGAATTCCCCAAAAAATGCGTGTCTGTGTCTGTCTGCCAGTCTATGAGTATGCATTTGACTATGTGTGTGCCTGTTCTTGTCTGTCGGCGTTTTATTTGTATATATGTGAGTCTTTCTATGTGTGTATCTTCATGATTTGTCTCGCATTTTGTGTTTCTGTGTCTGTCTGCTTGACTCCCTCTGTGCGTCAGCGTCTGAGCGTGTGTCTGTGTTTGTGTGTATGTCTGCTTGACTCTCTCTGTGTCTGTCAGCGTCTGAGCGTGTGTCTGTGTTTGCATGTCTGTCTGCTTGACTCTCCCTATGTCTGTCAGCGTCTGAACGGTCTGTGTTTTTGTGTCTGTCTGCTTGAATCTCCATATGTCTGTCGCGTCTGAACGTGTGTCTGTGTTTGCGTGTCTGTTTACTTATCTCTCTCTGTGTCTGTTAGCGCTGAGCGTGTGTCTGTCTGCTTGACTCTCTCTGTGTCTGTCAGCGTCTGAGCGTGTGTCTGTGTTTATGTGTCTGTCCGCATGACTCTCTCTATGTCTGTCAGGGTCTGAGCGTGTGTCTGTGTTTGTGTGTCTGTCTGCTTGAGTCTCTCTGTGCGTCAGTATCTGTGCGGGTATCTGCGTTTGTGAGTTCGTCTGCTTGACTCTCTCCCTGCGTCAGTATCTGTGCGTGTATCTGCGTTTGTGGGTCTGTCTGCTTGACTCTCTCTGTGTGTTTGCGTCTGTGCGGGTATCCGTGTTTGTGGGTCTGTCTGCTTGACTCTCTCTGTGCCTGTCATTGTCTGAGCCTGTATATATCAGTCTGTGAGTGTGTCTGCCTGATTCTGCGCCTTTCAGTGTCTAAGCGTGTGTCTGTGATTGTGTGTCTGTCTGCTTGAGTCTCACTGTGCGTCAGCGTCTGAGCGTCTATCTGCGTTTGCGTGTATGTCTGCTTGAGTCTCTCTGTGTCTGTCAGTGTCTGAGTGTGTATATATCTGCTGTGAGTATGTCTGCCGGATTCTGTGACTTTCAAAGTCTGAACGTGTGTGTGTGTGTGTGCGTGTGTGTGAGTGTTTGTCTGTCTCTCTGCTAGACTCTCTCTCTCTGTGTCTGTCAGCATCTGAGCGTGTGTCTGTGATTGTGTGTCTGCATGACTCTCTCTGTCCGTCAGTGTCTGAGCGTGTGCCTGTGTTTGTGTGTATGTCTGCATGAGTCTCTCTAAGCGTCAGTGTCTGAGTTTGTGTCTGTGTTTGCGTGTCTATCTGCTTGACTCTCTCTGTGTCTGTCAGTGTCTGATCGTTTGTCTGCGTTTGTGTATCTGCCTGCTTGAGTCTCTCTGTTCGTCAGTGTCTGTGCGTGCATCTGTGCTTGTATGTCTGTCTGCTTGATTCTCGCTGTGCGTCACTGTCTAAGCGTGTGTCTGTGTTTGTGTGTCTGTCTGCTTCAATCTGTGTCTGTCAGAGTTTGAGCATGTGTCTGTGATTGTGTGTCTGACTGTCCGCTTGACTCTCTCTGTGTCTGTCAGTGTCTGAGTGCGTATATATCTGTCTGTGAGTATGTCTGCCTATTCAGAGACTTTCAGTGTCTGAGCATGCGTGTGTGTTTGTGTGTCAATTCTGGTTGACTCTGTGTCTGTCAGCATCTGAGCGTGTGTTTGTGTGTCTATCTGCTTGATCTTCTCTGTGTCTGTCTGCGTCTGGGAGTGTGTCAGTGTTTGTGTATCTATCTGCTTGACCTTTTCTGTGTCTGAGAGCGTCTGAGCGTGTGTCTGTCTGCTTAACTCTCTCTGTGTCTGTTAGCGCCTGAGCGTGTGTCTGTCTGCTTGATTCTCTCTAAGTCTTTCAGCGTCTGAGCGAGTGTCTTTGTTTGTGTGTCTGTCTGCATGACTCTATCTGCGTCTGGGAGCATTTGAGCGTGTGTCTCTGTTTGAGTGTCTGTCTCCTTGACACTCGCTATGTCTGCCAGCATCTGAGCATGTGTTTATCCGTCTGTCTGCTTGAATCTGTCTTTGTCTGTAAGTGTTTGAGAGTGTGTCTGTGTTTGTGGGTCTGTCTGCTTGACTCTCTCTATATCTGTCAGTGTCTGAGCGTGCATCTGTGTTTGTGTGTCTGTCTGCTTCAGTCTCTTTTTGCGGCAGTGTCTGAGTGTGTGTTTGTGTATCTATCCGCTTGACTCTCTCTGTGTTTTTCAGCGTCTGAGAGCTTGTCTGTGTTTGTGTGTCTGTCTGCTTGAGTCCCTCTGTGCGTCAGTGTCTGAGTGTATGTGTCTGTATTTGCGTGTCTGTCTGCTTGACTCTCGCTGTTCGTCAGCGTTTGTGCGTGCATCTGTAATTGTGTGTCTGTATGCTTGACTCTCTCTGTGTCTGTTAACGTCTGAACGTGTGTCTGTGTTTGTGTGTCTCTCTGCTTCACTCTGTGTCTGTCAGCGTCTGAACGTGTGTCTGTGTTTGCGTGTCCGTCTGCTTGACTCTCTCTGTGTTTGTTAGCGCCTCAGCGTGTGTCTGTCTGCTTGACTCTCTCTGTGTCTGTCAGCGTCTGAGCGTGTGTCTGTGTTTGTGTGTCTGTCTGCTGGACTCTCTCAATGTCTGTCAGTGTCTGAGCGTTTGTCTGTGTTTGTGTGTCTCTCTGATTCATTCTGTGTCTGTCAGCGTCTGAACGTGTGTCTGTGTTTGCGTGTCTGTCTGCTTTACTCTCCCTGTGTCTGTTAGCGCCTCAGCGTGTGTCTGTCTGCTTGTCTCTCTCTATGTCTGTCAGCGTCTGAGAGTGTGTCTGTTTTTGTGTGTCTGTCTGCCTAAGTCTCTCTGTGTCTGTTAGCGTCTGAGCGTGTGTCTGTGTTTGTGTGTCTGTCTGCTTGAGTATCTCTATATCTGTCAGCGTCTGAGTGTGTGTCTGTGTTTGTGTGTCTGTCTGCTTGACTATCTCTATGTCTGTCAGTGTCTCAGTGTGTGTCTGTGTTAGTGTGTCTGTCTGCTTGACCCTCGCTATGTCTGCCAGTGTCTGAGCGTGTGTGTGTGTGTCTATCTGCTTGACTCTCTCTGTGTCTTTCAGCGTCTGATAGTTTGTCTGTGTTTGTGTGTCTGTCTGCTTGAGTCTCTCTGTGCGTCAGTGTCTGAGTGTTTGTCTGAGTTTGCGTGTCTGTCTGCTTGACTCTCTGTGTCTGACAGCGTCTGAGCGTTCATCTGTGTTTACGTGTCTGTATGCTTGACTCTCTCTGTGTCTGACAGCGTCTGAGCGTTCATCTGTGTTTACGTGTCTGTCTGCTTGAGTCTCTCTGTGCGTCAGTGTCTGAGTGTTTGTCTGAGTTTGCGTGTCTGTCTGCTTGACTCTCTCTGTGTCTGACAGCGTCTGAGCGTTCATCTGTGTTTACGTGTCTGTCTGCTTGACTCTCTCTGTGTCTGTAAGCGCCTCAGCGTGTATCTGTCTGCTTGACTCTCTCTGTGTCTGTTAGCGCCACAGCGTGTGTCTGTCTGCTTGACTCTCTCTGTGTCTGACAGCGTCTGAGCGTTTATCTGTGCTTGCGTGTCTGTCTGCTTGACTCTCTCTGTGTCTGTTAGCGCCTCAGCGTGTGTCTGTCTGCTTGACTCTCTCTGTGTCTGACAGCGTCTGAGCGATTATCTGTGTTTGTGTGTCTGTCAACTTGAGTCTCTCTGTGCGTCAGTGTCTGAGTGTGCGTCTGTGTTTGTGTGTCTGTCTGCTTGACTCTCGCTGTTCTTCAGTGTCTGTGCGTGCATCTGTGTTTGTGTGTCTGTCTGCTTGACACTCGCTATGTCTGTCAGCGTCTGAGCGTGTGTTTATGCGTCTGTCTACTTGAATCTGTCTATGTCTGTCAGCGTTTGAGCGTGTGTCTGTGTTTGTGTGTCTGTATGCTTGACGTTCTCTAAGTCTTTCAAGGTCAGAGTGTGTGTCTGTATTTGTGTGTCTCTCTGCTTGTACACCTCTGTGTTTTTTAGCGTCTGACCGTGTGTCTGTGTTTGTGCGTCTGTCTGCTGGACTCTCTCTGTGTCTTTCAGCGTCTGAACGTGTGTCTGTATTTGTGTGTCTATCTGCTTGACTCTTTCTGTGTCTGGTAGCGTCTGAGCGTGTGTCTGCGTTTTGTGTGTCTGTCCGCTTAACCTTCCTGTGCTTCAGTGTGTGATCGTGTATCTCTATTTGTGTGTCTGTCTGCATGACTCTCTCTGTGTCTGTGAGAGTCTAAGCGTGTCTGCCTTGTTTCTCTGTGTGCTTGAATTTCCTGTGCGTCAGTGTGTGAAAGTGTATCTGTGTTTGTGTGTCTGTCTGCTTGACGCTCTCGCTGTCCTACAGTATCTGAGCGTGTCTCTGTGACTGTGTGTTATATGCTTGACTCTCTTTGTGTCCTTCAGCATCTGAGCGTGTGTCTCTAACTGTGTGTCTATATGCTTGACTCTCTTTGTGTCTGTCAGCGTCTGTGTTTGTGTGTCTGTCTGCTTGACTCTCTCTGTGTCTTTCAGTTTCTGGGCGTGTGTCTGTGACTGTGTGTCTATCTGCTTAGCTCTCTCTGAGCCTGTCAGCATCTGAGCATGTGTCTGTGTTTGTGTGTCTGTCTGCTTGACTCTCTCTGTGTCTGTCACTGTCTGAGAGTGTGTCTGTGACTGCGTGTCTACCTGCTTGACTCACTCTATTTCTTTCAGCGTCTGAGCGTGTGTGTGTTTGTGTGTCTGTCTGCTTGATTCTTTCTGTGTCTATCAGCATCTGAGCGTGTGTCTGTGACTGTGTGTCTGTCTGCTTGACTCTCTCTGTGTCTTTCAGCGTCTGAGCGTGTCTGTGTTTGTGTGTCTGTCTGCTTGACTCTCTCTGTGTCTGCCAGCGTCTGAACGTGTGTCTGTGTGTCTGTCTGCTTGACTCTCTCTGTGTCTGTCAGCGTCTGAGCGTGTGGTTGTGTTTGTGTTTCTGTCTTCTTGACTATCTTTGTGTCTGTCAGCGTTTGAGCGTGTGTCTGTGTTTGTGTGTCTGTCTGCTTGACTCTCTTTGTGTCTGTCAGCGTCTGAGCGTTTGTCTGTGTTTGTGTTGTTTTCTGCTTGACGCTCTCTGTATCTGGTAGCGTCTGAGCGTGTGTCTGCTATTTGTGTGTCTGTCTGCTTGACTCTCTCTGTGTCTGTTAGTGTCTGAGCGTGTATCTGTGTTTGGGTGTCTGTCTGCTTGACCCTCTCTGTGTCTGACAGTGTCTGAGCGTGTATCTGTGTTTGTGTGTCTCTCTGCTTCACTCTGTGTATGTTAGTGTCTGAGCGTGTATCTGTGTTTGTGTGTCTGTCTGCTTGACTCTCCCTGTGTCTGGTAGTGTCTGAACGTGTGTCTGTGTTTGCGAGTCTGTCTGCTTGACTCTCTCTGTGTCTGGCGGTGTCTGAGCGTGTATCTGTGTTTGTGTGTCTCTCTGCTTCACTCTGTGTCCGTCAGCGTCTGAGCGTGTGTCTGTGTTTGTGTGTCTGTCTGCCTGACTCTCTCTGTGCCTGTCGGTGTCTGAGCGTGTATCTGTGTTTGTGTGTCTGTCTACCTCTACCTCTCTGTGTTTGTTAGCGTCTGAGCGTGTGTCTGTGTTTGTGTATCTCTCTGCTTCACTCTGTGTCTGTCAGCGTCTGAGGGTGTGTCTGTATTGGTGTGTCTATTTGCTTGACTCTCTCTCTGTGTCTGGTATCGTCTGAGCGTGTGTCTGTATTTATTTGTCTATCTGCTTGACTCTCTCTGTGTCTGGTAGCGTCTGTGCGTGTGTCTGTCTGTCCGCTTAACTTTCGTGTGCGTCAGTGTGTAAGCGTGTGTCTGTATTTGGGTGTCTGTCTGCGTGACTCTCTGTGTGTCTGTGAGAGTCTAAGCATATGTCTGCGTTGTGTCTCTATGTGCTTGACTTTCCTGTGCGTCAGTGTGTGAGCGTGTATCTGTGTTTGCGTGTCTGTCTGCTTGTCTCTCTGCGTCAGTTTCTGGTTGTGTGTATATCTGTCTGTGAATGTGTCTGCCTTATTCTGTTTCTGTCATTGTCTGAGCGTGTGTCTGTATTTGTGTGCCTCTCTGCTTGACTCTCTCTATGTCTGTCATTGTCTGAGCCTTTGTCTGTGTTTGTGGGCCTCTCTGGTTGACTCTCTCCGTGTTTTACAGCGTCTGAGCGTGTGTCTGTGTTTGTGTGTCTATCTGCTTGACGTTCTCTATGTCTTTCAGCGTCTGAGCGTGTGTCTGTGTTTGTGTGTTTCTGTCTGCTGGAATTTCTCTGTGTCTGTTAATGTCTTAACGTGTCTGCGTTTGGATGTTTGTGTGCTTGTCTCTCTCTGTGCCTGACGGTGTCTGAGCGTGTGTCTGTGTATGTGTCTCTCTCCGCTTCACTCTGTGTCTGTCAGCGTCTGAGCGTGTATCTGTGTTTGTGTGTCTGTCTGCTTGACCCTCTCTGTGCCTGACGGTGTCTCAGCGTGTAGTCAGCGTCTGAGCGTTATCTGTGTTTGTGTGTCTGTATGCTTGACCCTCTCCGTGCCTGACGGTTTCTAAGCGTGTATGATGTTTGTGTGTCTCTCTGCTTCACTCTGTGTATGTTAGTGTCTGAGCGTGTGTCTGTGTATGTGTCTCTCTCTGCTTCACTCTCTGTCTGTCAGCGTCTGAGCATGTATCTGTGTTTATGTGTCTGTCTGCTTGACCCTCTCTGTGCCTAACGGTGTCTAAGCGTGTATGATGTTTGTGGCTCTCTCTGGTTCACTCTGTGTCTGTCAGCGTCTGAATGTGTATCTGTGTTTGTGTGTCTGTCCGCTTGACTCTCTCTGTGTCTGTTAGTGTTTGAACGTGTATCTGTGTTTGTGTGTCTCTCTGCTTCACTCTGTGTCTGTCAGCGTCTATACGTGTGTCTGTGTTTGCGTGTCTGTCTGCCTGACTCTCTCTGTGCCTGTCGGTGTCTGAGCGTGTATCTGTTTGTGTGTCTGTCTGCTTGTACCTCTCTGTGTTTGTTAGCGTCTGAGAGTGCGTCTGTGTTTGTGTATCTCTCTGCTTCACTCTGTGTCTGTCAGCGTCTGAGCGTGTGTCTGTATTTGTGTGTCAATCTGCTTGACTCTCTCTATGTCTGGTATCGTCTGAGCGTGTGTCTGCTTTTTGTGTGTCTGTGCTCTTAACGTTCCTGTGCGTCAGTGTGTGAGCGTGTGTCTGTATTTGGGTGTCTGTCTTCGTGACTCTCTCTGTATCTGTGAGAGTCTAAGCGTATGTCTGCGTTGAGTCTCTGTGTGCTTGACTTTCCTGTACGTCAGTGTGTGAGCGTGTATCTGTATTTGGGTGTCTGTATGCGTGACTCTCTCTGTGTCTGTGAGAGTCTAAGCGTATATCTGCGTTGTGTCTCTGTGTGCTTGACTTTCCTGTGCGTCAGTGTGTGAGCGGGTATCTGTGTTTGCGTGTCTATCTGCTTGTCTCTCTCTCTGCGTCAGTTTCTGAGTGTGTGTATATCTGTCTGTGAATGTGTCTGGCTGATTCTGTTTCTGTCAGTGTCTGAGCGTGTGTATGTGTTTGTGCGTCTATCTGCTTGACGTTTTCTATGTCTTTCAGCGTCTGAGCCTGTGTCTGTGCTTGTGTGTCTGTCTGCTTGACTCTATTAAAATATCTGTCAGTGTTTGAGCCTGTGTCTGTGTTTGTGTGTCTATCTGCTTGACTCTCTCTGTGTCTTTCAGCGTCTGAGAGTTTGTCTCTGTTTGTGTGTTTGTCTGTCTGTCTGCTTGGCTCTCTCTGTGTCTGTCAGTGTCTGAGCGTGTATCTGAGTTTGTGTTTCTGTCTGCTTGACCCATTCTGTGCCTGACGGTGTCTAAGCGTGTATGATGTTTGTGTCTCTCTCTGCTTCACTCTGTGTCTGTCAGCGTCTGAACGTGTATCTGTGTTTGTGTGTCTGTCCGCTTGACTCTCTCTGTGTCTGTTAGTGTCTGAGCTTGTATCTGTGTTTGTGTGTCTCTCTGCTTCACTCTGTGTCTGTCAGCGTCTGAACGTGTGTCTGTGTTTGCGCGTCTGTCTGCCTGACTCCCTCTGTGCCTGTCGCTGTCTGAGCGTGTATCTGTTTGTGTGTCTGTCTGTTTGTACCTCTCTGTGTTTGTTAGCGTCTGAGCGTGTGTCTGTGTTTGTGTATCTCTCTGCTTCACGCTGTGTCTGTCAGCGTCTGAGCGTGTGTCTGTATTTATGTGTCTATCTGCTTGAGCCTCTCTGGGAGTTTCAGCGTCTGAGCGTGTGTCTGTATTTGTGTGTCTATCTGCTTGACTCTCTCTGTTTCTGGTAGCGTCTGAGCGTGTGTCTGCTTTTTGTATGTCTGTTCGCTTAACTTTCCTGTGCGTCAGTGTGTGAGCGTGTGTCTGTATTTGGGTGTCTGTCTGCGTGACTCTCTCTGTGTCTGTGAGAGTCTAAGCATATGTCTGCGTTGTGTCTCTGTATGCTTGAATTTCCTGTACGTCAGAGTGTGAGCCTGTGTCTGTATTTGGGTATCTGTCTGCGTGACTCTTTCTGTGTCTGTGAGAGTCTAAGCGTATGTCTGGGTTGTGTCTCTGTGTGCTTGACTTTCCTGCGCGTCAGTGTGTGAGCGTGTATCTGTGTTTGCGTGTCTGTCTGCTTGTCTCTCTCTCTCTCTGCGTGTGTGTGTATATCTGTCTGTGAATGTGTCTGGCTGATTCTGTTTCTGTCAGTGTCAGAGCGTGTGTCTGTGTTTGTGTGTCTCTCTGCTTGTCTCTATCCGTGTTTCTCAGCGTCTGAGCGTGTGTCCGTGTTTGTGTGTCTGTCTGATTGACTCTCTCTATGTCTGTCAGCGTCTGAGGCTTTGTCTGTGTTTGTGTGGCTATCTACTTGACTCTCTCCGTGTCCTGCAGCGTCTAAGCGTGTGTCTGTGCTTGTGTGTCTGGCTGCTTGTGTCACATTCTGTGTGTGTATGTGTGACTGACTGTGTATGTGTGACTGTCTGTGTATGTGTAATTATCTGTGTGAGTAATTGTGATTGTCCGTGTGAGTATGTGTGACTGTCTGTGTGTCAACGTGTGGCTGTCTGTGTGTGTACGTGTGACTGTCTGTGTGTGTACGTTTGGCTGTCTGTGTGTATACGTGTGACTGTCTGTGTGACAACGTGTGGCTGTCTGTGTGTGTACGTGTGACTATCTGTGTGTGTACGTTTGGCTGTCTGTGTGTGTACGTGTGTCTGTCTGTGTGTGTACGTGTGGCTGTCTGTGTGTGTACGTGTGACTGTCTGTGTGTGTACGTCTGGCTGTCTGTGTGTGTACGTGTGACTGTCTGTGTGTGTACGTGTGGCTGTCTGTGTGTGTACGTGTGGCTGTCTGTGTGTGTACGTGTGACTGTCTTTGTGTGTACGTGTGACTGTCTGTGTGTTTACGTGTGTCAGTCTGTGTGTCTACGTGTGGCTGTCTGTGTGTGTACGTGTGACTGTCTGTGTGTGTACGTTTGGCTGTCTGTGTGTGTACGTGTGACTGTCTGTGTGTGTACGTGTGACTGTCTGTGTGTGTACGTGTGTCTGTCTGTGTGTCTACGTGTGGCTGTCTGTGTGTGTACGTGTGACTGTCTGTGTGTGTACGTTTGGCTGTCTGTGTGTGTATGTCTGTCTTTCTGTGTGTGTACGTCTGTCTGTCTGCGTGTTTACGTAAGGCTGTCTGTGTGTGTACGTGTGTCTGTCTGTGTGTGGACGTTTGGCTGTCTGTATGTGTACTTGTGTCTGTCTGTGTGTACGTGTGTCTGTCTGTGTGTGTACTTGTGTCTGTCTGTGTGTACGCGTGTCTGTCTGTGTGTATATGTTTGTCATTCTGTGTGTGTACGTGTGTCTGTCTGTGTGTGTATGTTTGGCTGTCTGTGTGTGTATGTGTGGCTGTCTGTGTGTGTACGTGTGTCTGTCTGTGAGTGTACGTGTGGCTGTCTGCGTGTGTACGTGTGGCTGTCTGTGTGTGTACGTTTGGCTGTCTGTGTGTGTACGTGCGTCTGTTTGTGTATGTGTGTCTGTCTGTGTGTGTACGAGTGTCAGTCTGTGTACGTGTGGCTGTCTGTGTGTGTAAGTGTGGCTGTCTGTGTGTGTACGTGTGGCTCTCTGTGTGTATACGTGTGTCTGTCTGTGTGTGTACGTGTGGCTGTCTGTGTGTGTACGTGTGGCTGTCTGTGTGTGTACGTGTGTCTGTCTGTGTGTCAACGTGTGGCTGTCTGTGTGTGTACGTGTGACTGTCTGTGTGTGTACGTTTGGCTGTCTGTGTGTATACGTGTGACTGTCTGTGTATCAACGTGTGGCTGTCTGTGTGTGTACGTGTGACTGTCTGTGTGTGTACGTTTGGCTGTCTGTGTGTACGTGTGTCTGTCTGTGTGTGTACGTGTGACTGTCTGTGTGTCTACGTGTGGCTGTCTGTGTGTGTACGTGTGACTGTCTGTGTGTGTACGTGTGGCTGTCTGTGTGTGTACGTGTGACTGTCATTGTGTGTACGTGTGGCTGTCTGTGTGCGTACGTGTGCCTGTCTGTGTGTGTACGTGTGACTGTCTGTATGTGTACGTGTGGCTGTCTGTGTGTGTACTGGTGGCTGTCTGTGTGTGTACATGTGGCTGTCTGTGTGTGTACATGTGGCTGTCTGTGTGTGTACGTTTGACTGTCTGTGTGTACGTGTGTCTGTCTGTGTGTGTATGTGTGGCTGTTTGTGTGTGTACGTGTGTCTGTCTGTGTGTGGCTTTCTGTGTGTGTGTATGTGCGACTGTCTGTTATTTGCTTTCCTTGTGTGTGGCTGTCTGTGTGTGTATGTGTGACTGTCTGTGTGTATGGGTGACTGTCTGTGTGTATGTGTAACTGTCTGTGTGTGTGTATCTGTCTGTGTGTGTGTATGTGTGTCTGTCTGTGTGTGTATATGTAACTGTCTGTGTGTGTATGTGTGTCTGTCTGTGTGTGTATGTGTGATTGTCTGTGTGTGTATTTATGACTGTCTGTGTGTGTATGTGTGTCTGTGTGTGTATGTGTAACTGTCTGTGTGTGTGTCTGTCTGTGTGTATGTGTGGCTGTCTGTATGTGTATGTGTGACTGTCTGTGTGTGTATGTATGACTGTCTGTGTGTATGTGTGTCTGACTGTGTGTATATGTGTCTGTCTGTGTGTGTATGTGTGACTGTCCCTGTGTGTATGTGTAAATTTCTGTGTGTGTATGTGTAACAGTCTGTGTGTATGTGTGACTGTCTGTGTGTGTATGTGTAATTGTCTGTGTGTATGTGTGACTGTCTCTGTGTGTATGGCTTTCTGTGTGTGTATGTGTGTCTGTCTGTGTGAGTATGTGTGACTGTTTGTGTGTGTATGTGTGTCTATCTGTGTGTATGTGTGGCTGTCTGTATGTGTATGTGTGTCTGTCTGTGTGAGTATGTGTGACTGTTTGTGTCTGTATGTGTGTCTGTCTCTGTGTGTATGTGTGGCTGTCTGTATGTGTATGTGTGACTGTCTGTGTGTGTATGTATGACTGTCTGTGTGTATGTGTGTCTGACTGTGTGTATATGTGTCTGTCTGTGTGTGTATGTGTGACTGTCTCTGTGTGTATGTGTGACTGTCTGTGTGTGTATATGTGTCTGTCTCTGTGTGTATGTGTGACTGTCTGTGTGTGTATGTGTGACTGTCTGTGTGTGTATATGTGTCTGTCTCTGTGTGTATGTGTGACTGTCTGTGTGTGTATATGTGTCTGTCTCTGTGTGTATGTGTGACTGTCTCTGTGTGTATGTGTGACTGTCTGTGTGTGTATATGTGTCTGTCTCTGTGTGTATGTGTGACTGTCTGTGTGTGTATGTATGACTGTCTGTGTGTATGTGTGTCTGACTGTGTGTATATGTGTCTGTCTGTGTGTGTATGTGTGACTGTCTCTGTGTGTATGTGTGACTGTCTGTGTGTGTATGTGTGACTGTCTCTGTGTGTATGTGTGACTGTCTGTGTGTATGTGTGACTGTCTCTGTGTGTATATGTGTCTGTCTGTGTGTGTATATGTGTCTGTCTGTGTGTGTATGTGTGACTGTCTCTGTGTGTATGTGTAAATTTCTGTGTGTGTATGTGTAACAGTCTGTGTGTATGTGTGACTGTCTGTGTGTGTATGTGTAATTGTCTGTGTGTGTATGTGTGACTGTCTCTGTGTGTATGTGTAACTGTCTGTGTGTATGGCTTTCTGTGTGTGTATGTGTGTCTGTCTGTTTGTGTATGTGTCGCTGTCTGTGTGAGTATGTGTGACTGTTTGTGTGTGTATATGTGACTGTCTGTGTGTGTATGCTTGTCTGTCTGTGTGTGTATGTGTGTCTGTCTGTGCGTGTATGTGTCACTGTCGGTGTGAGTATGTGTGACTGTCTGTGTGTGTATATGTTGCTGTCTGTGTGAGTATGTGTGACTGTTTGTGTGTGTACGTGTGTCTATCTGTGTGTGTATGAGTGACTGTCTCTGAGTGTATGTGTAACTGTCGGTCTGAGTATGTGTGACTGTTTGTGTGTGTATGTGTGACTGTCTCTGTGTGTATGTGTAACTCTCTGTGTGTATGGCTTTCTGTGTGTGTATGTGTGTCTATCTGTGTGTGTATGTGTGACTGTCTGTGTGTGTATGTGTGACTCTCTGTGTGTATGCTGGTCTGTCTGTGTGTGAGTGGGGCTTTCTGTGTGTGGATGTGTGGCATACTGTGTGTGTATGTCTGACTGTCTGTGTATGTATGTGTGTCTGTCTGTGTGTATGTGTGTCTGTCTGTGTGAGTACGTGTGTCTGTCTGTGTGTATGTGTGACTGTCTGTGTGTATGTGTGACAGTCTGTGTGTGTATGTGTGTCTGTCTGTGTGTGTATGTGTGTCTGTCTGTGTGTGTATGTGTCTTTGTCTGTGTGTGTATGTGTGTCTGTTTATGTGTGTATGTGTGACTGTCTGTGTGTGTATGTGTGTCTATCTGTGTGTATGTGTGTCTGTTTATGTGTGTATGTGTGACTGTCTGTGTGTGTATGTGTAACTGTCTGTGTGTATGTGTGTCTGTCTGTGTGTGTATGTGTGACTGTGTGTGTATGTGTGTCTGTCTGTGTGTGTATGTGTGTCTCTGTGTGTATGTGTGTCTGTCTGTGTGTGTATGTGTGTCTGTCTGTGTGTATGTGTAACTGTCTGTGTGTGTATGTGTGTCTGTCTGTGTGTGTATGTGTGTCTGTCTGTGTGTATGTGTAACTGTCTGTGTGTGTATGTGTGTCTGTCTGTGTGTGTATGTGTGGCTGTCTGTGTGAATGTGTGACTGTCTGTGTGTGTATATGTGTCTTTCTGTGTGTATGTTTGTCTGTCCGTGTGTATATATGTGTCTGTCTGTGTGTATGTGTAACTGTCTGTGTATGTATGTGTGTTTGTCTGTGTGTGTATGTGTAACTGTCTGTGTGTATGTGTGTCTGTCTGTGTGTATGTGTGTCTGTCTGTGTGTGTGACTGTCTGTGTGTATAGGTGTCTGTCTGTGTGTATGTGTGTGTCTGTGTGTGTATGTGTGACTGTCTGTGTGTGTATGTGTGTCTGTCTGTGGGTATGTGTGTCTGTCTGTGTGTATGTGTGTCTGTCTGTGTATATGTGACTGTCTGTGTGTGTATGTGTGTCTGTCTGTGTGTATGTGTGTCTGTCTGTGTGTATGTGTGACTGTCTGTGTGTGACTGTCTGTGTGTGTATGTGTGTGTGTATGTGTGTCTGTCTGTGTGTGTATGTGTGTCTGTCTGTGTGTATGTGTGACTGTCTGTGTGTATGTGTGTCTGTCTGTGTGTGTGTGTCTTTTTGTGTGTATGTGTGTCTGTCTGTGTGTATGTGTGACTGTCTGTGTGTATGTGTGTCTCTCTGTGTGTATGTGTGTCTGTCTGTGTGTGTATGTGTGACTGTCTGTGTGTGTATGTGCGTCTGTCTGTGTGTATGTGTGTCTGTCTGTGTGTATGTGTGTCTGTCTGTGTGTATGTGTGTCTGTCTGTGTGTATATGTGACTGTCTGTGTGTATGTGTGTCTGTGTGTATATGTGTCTGTCTGTGTGTGTATGTGTAACTGTCTGTGTGTATGTGTGTCTGTTTGTGTGTGTATGTGTTACTGTCTGTGTGTGTATGTGTGTCTGTCTGTGTGTATGTGTGTCTGTCTGTGTGTGTTTGTGTGACTGTGTGTGTGTTTATGTGTTTCTGTCTGTGTGTATGTGTGTCTGTCTGTGTGTGTGTGTCTGTCTGTGTGTATGTGTGTCTGTCTGTGTGTATGTGTGACTGTCTGTATGTGTATGTGTGTCTCTCTGTGTGTATGTGTGTCTGTCTGTGTGTGTATGTGTGACTGTCTGTGTGTGTATGTGTGTCTGTTTGTGTGTATGTGTGTCTGTCTGTGTGTGTATGTGTGTCTGTCTGTGTGTATGTGTGTCTGTCTGTGTGTGTATATGTGACTGTCAGTGTGTGTATGTGTGTCTGTGTGTATGTGTGTCTGTCTGTGTGTGTATTGTAACTGTCTGTGTGTATGTGTGTCTGTCTGTGTGTGTATGTGTGTCTTTCTGTGTGTATGTGTGTCTGTCTGTGTGTGTTTGTGTGACTGTCTGTGTGTTTATGTGTGTCTGTCTGTGTGTATGTGTGTCTGTCTGTGTGTGAATGTGTGACTGTCTGTGTGTGTATGTGTGTCTGTCTGTGTGTGTATGTGTGACTGTCTGTGTATGTGTGTCTGTCTGTGTGTGTATGTGTGTCTGTCTGTGTGTATGTGTGTCTGTCTGTGTGTGTATGTGTGACTGTCTGTGTGTAATTGTGACTGTCTGTTTGTGTATGTGTGTCTGTCTGTGTGAGTATGTGTGTCTGTCTGTGTGTGTATGTGTGTCTGTCTGTGTGTATGTGAGTCTGTCTGTGTGTGTATGTGTGTCGGTCTGTGTGTATGTGTTACTGTCTGTGTGTCTGTCTGTGTGTGTATGTGTGTCCGACTGTGTGAGTATGTTTGGCTCTCTGTGTGCGTATGTGTGGCTGTCTGTGTGATAATGTGTGGCTGTCTGTGTGAGTATGTGTGGATGTCTGTGTGTGTATGTGTGGATGTCTGTGTGTGTATGTGTGGCTGTCTGTGTGTGGATGTGTGGCATTCTGTGTGTGTATGTGTGACTCTCTGTGTGTGTATGTATGGCTGTCTGTGTGTGTATGTGTGGCTGTCTGTGTGTATATGTGTGACTGTCTGTGTGTGTATGTGTGACTGTCTGTGTGTGTATGTGTGGCTGTCTGTGTGTGTATGTGTGGCTGTCTTTGTGTGTATGTGTGTCTGTCTATTTGTGTGTGTATGTTTGGCTGTCTGTGTGTGTATGTGTGTATGTTTGTGTGTGTACGTGTGGCTGTCTGTGTGTGTATGTGTGTCTGTCTGTGTGTGTATGTGTGGCTGTCTGTGTGTGTATGTGTGTCTGTCTGTGTGTGTATGTGTGTCTGTCTGTGTGAGTACGTGTGGCTGTCTTTGTGTGTATGTGTGACTTGTGTGTGTACGTGTGGCTGTCTGTGATTTTGTATGTGTGACTGTCTGTGTGAATATGTGTGGCTGTCTGTGTGTGTATGTGTGGCTGTCTGTGTGAGTTTGTGTGGCTGTCTGTGTGTGTATGTGTGGCTGTCTGTGTGTGTATGTGTGGCTGTCTGTGTGAGTATGTATGACTGTTTGTGTGAGTATGTGTGGCTGTTTCTGTGAGTATGTGTGACTGTTTGTGTGAGTATGTGTGTCTCTCTGTGTGTGTATGTTTATCTGTCTGTGTGTACGTGTGACTGTCTGTGTGTGTACGTGTGGCTGTCTGTGTGTGTACGTGTGGCTGTCTGCATGTGTACGTGTGGCTGTCTGTGTGTGTAGGTGTGTCTGTCTGTGTGTGTATGTGTCGCTGTCTGTGTGTGTATGTGTGTCTGTCTGTGTGTGTACGTGTGGCTGTCTGTGTGTGTATGTGTGGGTTTCTGTGTGTGTATGTGTGTCTGTCTGTGTGTATGTGTGTCTGTCTGTGTGTGTATGTGTGTCTGTCTGTGTGTATGTGTGTCTGTCTGTGTGTATGTGTGACTGTCTGTGTGTGTATGTGTGTCTGTGTGTGTATGTGTGTCTGTCTGTGTGTGTATGTGTGTCTGTCTGTGTGTATGTGTGACTGTCTGTGTGTATGTGTGTCTGTCTGTGTGTGTGTCTCTCTGTGTGTATGTGTGTCTGTCTGTGTGTATGTGTGACTGTCTGTGTGTATGTGTGTCTGTCTGTGTGTATGTGTGTCTGTCTGTGTGTATGTGTGTCTGTCTGTGTGTATGTGTGTCTGTCTGTGTGTATTTGTGTCTGTCTGTGTGTATATGTGATTGTCTGTGTGTGTATGTGTGTCTGTGTGTATGTGTGTCTGTCTGTGTGTGTATGTGTTACTGTCTGTGTGTATGTGTGTCTGTTTGTGTGTATGTGTGACTGTCTGTGTGTGTATGTGTGTCTGTCTGTGTGTATGTGTGTCTGTCTGTGTGTTTGTGTGACTGTGTGTGTGTTTATGTGTATCTATCTGTGTGTATGTGTGTCTGTCTGTGTGTGTGTCTGTCTGTGTGTATGTGTGTCTGTCTGTGTGTATGTGTGACTGTCTGTGTGTATGTGTGTCTCTCTGTGTGTATGTGTGTCTGTCTGTGTGTGTATGTGTGACTGTCTGTGTGTGTATGTGTGTCTCTCTGTGTGTATGTGTGTCTGTCTGTGTGTATGTGTGTCTGTCTGTGTGTATATGTGACTGTCTGTGTGTATGTGTGTCTGTGTGTATGTGTGTCTGTCTGTGTGTGTATGTGTAACTGTCTGTGTGTATAGGTGTCTGTCTGTGTGTGTATGTGTGTCTGTCTGTGTGTATGTGTGTCTGTCTGTGTGTGTTTGTGTGACTGTCTGTGTGTTTATGTGTGTCTGTCTGTGTGTATGTGTGTCTGTCTGTGTGTGAATGTGTGACTGTCTGTGTGTGTATGTGTGACTGTCTGTGTGTGTATGTGTGTCTGTCTGTGTGTGTATGTGTGACTGTCTGTGTGTGTGTGTCTGTCTGTGTGTGTATGTGTGTCTGTCTGTGTGTATGTCTGTCTGTCTGTGCGTGTATGTGTGACTGTCTGTGTGTAATTGTGACTTCGTGTTTGTGTATGTGTGTCTGTCTGTGTGAGTATGTGTGTCTGTATGTGTGTGTATGTGTGTCTGTCTATGTGTATGTGAGTCTGTCTGTGTGTGTATGTGTGTCGGTCTGTGTGTATGTGTTACTGTCTGTGTGTATGTGTGTCTGTCTGTGTGTGTATGTGTGTCCGACTGTGTGAGTATGTTTGGCTGTCTGTGTGTGTATGTGTGGATGTCATTGTGAGTATGTGTGGCTGTCTGTGTGAGTATGTGTGGATGTCTATGTGTGTATGTGTGGATGTCTGTGTGTGTATGTGTGTCTGTCTGTGTGTGGATGTGTGGCATTCTGTGTGTGTATGTGTGACTGTCTGTGTATGTATGTGTGGCTGTCTGTGTGTGTATGTGTGGCTGTCTGTGTGTATATGTGTGACTGTCTGTGTGTGTATGTGTGACTGTCTGTGTGTGTATGTGTGGCTGTCTGTGTGTGTATGTGTGGCTGTCTTTGTGTGTATGTGTGTCTGTCTATGTGTGTGTGTATGTTTGGCTGTCTGTGTGTGTATGTGTGTATGTTTGTGTGTGTACGTGTGGCTGTCTCTGTGTGTATGTGTGGCTGTCTGTGTGTGTATGTGTGTCTGTCTGTGTGTGTATGTGTGTCTGTCTGTGTGAGCACGTGTTGCTGTCTTTGTGTGTATGTGTGATTTGTGTGTGTACGTGTGGCTGTCTGTGATTTTGTATGTGTGACTGTCTGTGTGAATATGTGTGGCTGTCTGTGTGTGTATGTGTGGCTGTCTGTGTGAGTATGTGTGGCTGTCTGTGTGTGTATGTGTGGCTGTCTGTGTGTGTATGTGTGGCTGTCTGTGTGAGTATGTATGACTGTTTGTGTGAGTATGTGTGGCTGTTTGTGTGAGTATGTGTGACTGTTTGTGTGAGTATGTGTGTCTCTCTGTGTGTGTATGTTTGTCTGTCTGTGTGTACGTGTGACTCTCTGTGTGTGTACGTGTGGCTGTCTGTGTGTGTACGTGTGGCTGTCGGTATGTGTACGTGTGGCTGTCTGTGTGTGTAGGTGTGTCTGTGTGTATGTGTGTCTGTCTGTGTGTGTATGTGTCGCTGTCTCTGTGTGTATGTGTGTCTGTCTGTGTGTGTACGTGTGGCTGTCTGTGTGTGTATGTGTGGGTTTCTGTGTGTGTCTGTCTGTGTGTATGTGTGTCTGTATTTTTGTGTATATGTGTGGCTGTCTGTGTGTATGTGTGTCTGTCTGTGTGTGTGTGTGTCTGTCTGTGTGTATGTGTGTCTGTCTGTGTGTGTATGTGTGGCTGTCTGTGTGTGTATGTGTGTCTGTCTGTGTGTACGTGTGACTGTCTGTGTGTGTATGTGTGTCTGTCTGTGTGTGTATGTGTTGCTGTCTGTGTGTGTATGTGTGGCTGTCTGTGTGTGTATGCTTTTCTGTCTGTGTGTATGTGTGTCTGTCTGTGTGTGTATGTATGTGTGTCGGTCTGTGTGTATGTGTGTCTGTCTGTGTGTGTATGTGTGTCTGTCTGTGTTTGTATGTGTGGCTGTCTGTGTGTGTATGTGTGTCTGTCTGTGTGAGTATGTATGACTGTTTGTGTGAGTATGTGTGGCTGTTTGTGTGAGTATGTGTGACTGTTTGTGTGAGTATGTGTGTCTGTCTGTGTGTGTATGGTTGTCTGTCTGTGTGTACGTGTGACTGTCTGTGTGTGTACGTGTGGCTGTCTGTGTGTGTACGTGTGGCTGTCTGTATGTGTACGTGTGGCTGTCTGTGTGTGTATGTGTGTCTGTCTGTGTGTGTATGTGTGGCTGTCTGTGTGTGTATGTGTGTCTGTCTGTGTGTACGTGTGACTGTCTGTGTGTGTATGTGTGTCTGTCTGTGTGTGTATGTGTGAATGTCTGTGTGTGTATGTGTGGCTCTCTGTGTGTGTATGTGTGTCTGTCTGTGTGTGTATGTGTGTCTGTCTGTGTGTGAATGTGTGTCTGTCTGTGTGTGTATGTGTGTCTGTCTGTCTGTCTGTGTGTATGTGTGTCTGTCTGTGTTTGTATGTGTGTCTGTCTGTGTTTGTATGTGTGTCTGTCTGTGTGTGGATGTGTGGCATTCTGTGTGTGTATGTGTGGCTGTCTGTGTGTGTATGTGTGTCTGTCTGTGTGTATGTGTGGCTGTCTTTGTGTGTATGTGTGTCTGTCTGTGTGTGTATGTGTGGCTGTCTGTGTGTGTGTATGTGTGTATGTCTGTGTGTGTACGTGTGGCTGTCGGTGTGTGTATGTGTGTCTGTCTGTGTGAGTACGTGTGGCTGTCTGTGTGTGTATGTGTGTCTGTCTGTGTGTGTATGTGTGTCTGTCTGTGTGAGTACGTGTGGCTGTCTGTTCGTGTATGTGTGTCTGTCTGTGTGTGTATGTGTGGCTGTCTTTGTGTGTATGTGTGTCTGTCTGTGTGTGTGTATGTGTGGCTGTCTGTGTGTGTGTATGTGTGGCTGTCTGTGTGTGTATGTGTGTCTGTCTGTGTGTGTATGTGTGGCTGTCTTTGTGTGTATGTGTGTCTGTCTGTGTGTGTATGTGTGTCTGTCTGTGTGAGTACGTGTGGCTGTCTGTGTGTGTATGTGTGTCTGTCTGTGTGTGTATGTGTGGCTGTCTTTGTGTGTATGTGTGTCTGTCTGTGTGTGTGTATGTGTGGCTGTCTGTGTGTGTGTATGTGTGTATGTCTGTGTGTGTACGTGTGGCTGTCGGTGTGTGTATGTGTGTCTGTCTGTGTGTTTGTGTGGCTGTGTGTGTGTGGATGTGTGTCTGTCTGTGTGTGTATGTGTGTCTGTCTGTGTGAGTACGTGTGGCTGTCTTTGTGTTTATGTGTGACTGTCTGTGTGTGTACGTGTGGCTGTCTGTGATTTTGTATGTGTGACTGTCTGTGTGTGTATGTGTGACTGTCTGTGTGAGTACGTGTGGCTGTCTGTGTGTATGTGTGTCTGTTTGTGTGTGTGTACGTGTGGCTGTCTGTGTGTTTGTTTGTGTGACTGTCTGTGTGTGTATGTGTCTGTGTCACTGTCTTGTTGGCGTGAGGTGTGTGTGCGTGTTTCTGACAGTGTGGCAGCATTTGCGAGTATATATGTGGCTGTCTGTTTTGTGAGTGTGTGGCATTTCCTTGTTGGATGGAGGTGTGTGTGCGTGTTTCTGACAGTGTGGCAGCATTTGCGAGTATATATATGGTTGTCTGTGTGTGTATGTGTGTGTGGGTGTGTGTGTGGCATTTTCTTGTTGGATGGAGGTGTGTGTGCGTGTTTCTGACAGTGTGGCTGCATTTGCGAGTATATATGTGGCTGTCTGTTTTGTGAGTGTGTGGCATTTCCTTGTTGGATGGAGGTGTGTGTGCGTGTTTCTGACAGTGTGGCAGCATTTGCGAGTATATATGTGGTTGTCTGTGTGTGTGTGTGTGGCATTGTCTTGGTGGATGGAGGTGTGTGTGCGTGTTTCTGACAGTGTGGCTGCATTTGCGAGTATATATGTGGTTATCTGTGTGTGTATGTGTATGTGTCATTGTGTTTTTGGCTTGATTTTCCTTGAAAAACCTTGTAAACAAGAATATACAACTTAATGCACGCAATTTATTTTAATCAACGTTTTTTGTGACCTCAGCCCTTTCCAAAATGTCGGTTATTACTGGTTTCAATTTTTCAATACTTGGCCATTTTTGAAATTACTGTCTTTACTCAAGTGTTTGTCGCAATGTCAAAGCCGACTGCTTTTAAACTTGTGACTATGGATATTCAGTTTTCCCTCTCTGTTCTGTACTGCGTGTTTTAATACCCATCTACTTCTTGTAGCTCGTATTACCTACATGCCGATACCCAAATTTCACTGGTAATACGGGATTTTCAGATTTCCTGAATACAAAAACCGATTTTTCGAAAGTTATTATTTTCCCAAAAATGGCTCAAATGACTGATTAAAATAGCATATGTTTCGGAGATTTGGATGACAAATAGAATGTATACCTATATCTTGATTTTTTTGGGGGGGAATAGCATGCTAATTGATTCACCAGTGTTGTTCAACAGTTGAATCACAAGAGATAAACAAAAACTTACTGCATACGACGTTTTTAAAACTCACAATTTATTTCAAATAACTTTATGTCGTATCAGCGATTTCCGTTATTGTTCCTTTAATTGTTTATTTTTTAATTACTATCACCATTAGATAACTTGTTTCTCGGGATACCATGCTTCGGTCTCCTTTTCTTACAACGAAGTCTGTACAAACACAAATCACCATTGAAAAGCACCATTCTTCCAAATGGTCACTGGCTATATGTTTCCAAAACTTTGAAAACCGATGGGTTAGGGTTTTCATTTTACTTTTTCCGCCCATCTAGTAGGTAGAGACGGTATTGTATTTCACCCAAAAATTCCGTACTGAAATTTCACCGAAAATACATGCTTTGAGGCTTTCTGAATCCATAAAAGCATTTATAGAAAAAGGTCCGTATGTGAGTGTCTGCGTGACTGTGTGTGAGGCTGCGTGAGTCTGTGTGAGTCTTCGTGAGTCTGTGTGAGTCTGTGTGATTCTGTGTGAGACTGCGTGAGTCTGTGTGAGTCTGCGCGAGTCTCTGTGAATCTGCGTGAGTTTGTGTGAGTCTGTGTGAGTCTGCGTGAGTCTGTTTGAGTCTGTGAACACCATAACTCAAAAACGAAAAGTTGGATAAATATTAAACTTGGTATTTAAGTTCAATATCTTCAAAACTACCCTTTACACGCAACATTTTTAAACAATGACTCTAGGGATTTTGATGAAAATAGGATATATTAAAGATATTTACATGGAAATAAAATGTATATCTTGAATTTTCTGGAAATAGCCTGTAAAGTGCTCTTCTTTCGGGAGGAATTTTTTGTAATGTTGTATAACTGGTAAATGTTAAGCGATGGACGAAAACGTACTGCACATAAAATGCAGAGCTCTTTAAAACACACAATTTCATACAAGTTGGTTGTGGCATCAGTCATTTCGGAGATTTCTGTTATTAGTGGTTCGAATTCTTTTTAAATCCCGTCGATTTTCAGTTGTTTCTTGCGACTGCATGGAAACAGTATGGCGAATATTTGACTATTGCTATTCCTTTGTATACATAACGAAACGTATAATGCAGCTATTTCCGGAAAGATTTGTCCCAATCAAAGTGAAGTACATAGGAAAATAAACCTTCGTAATAATAATAATTTGTATACCCACTGATAAGCGATAGAGGGTAGAGAGAGTCATGTGAATGTAACACATAGACTTTTCATATTCATATCATCAATCCCGTTTAATTGTTAATTTAGAGATTACTTTTGGCACTTTATTGGAAATATGGCAATTTTTTAAGAACTTCGAGCCCAAAGTATTTTAAAATCGGATTATTTTAGGAGGGTTGTATATCACCACGTTCCCTCATATTTCACTGAATTTTTTTACCAATTTTTGGTGTGATTTTGACAAAACCGGGTACATTTGGATTATTCCGGAAAGTGACCCTTACATTCAACCCCTAACACATGAACATCATTAGGCCTTTCTAGAGAAACTTTGTACGCTTGCACAAGAGGACCCAAAGAAAATTATAAGCTAAGTTACAATTCTGAAAAACTACCCCTACCATATATTCAACCCCTTTATGTATAAATCTCACTGTTTAAACTACGTGGTCAAAACATTGCGAGTTATTATTATTATTATTATTATTATTATTATTATTATTATTATTATACAACAGCTGTTGACCAAAATCATAGGTTATATTACAACTTTCACAACGCACCTAATCTTAATTTTGAATTACATAGTACTCTTAACTTTTAAAAGCTACCCCTACTTTATTTTCAAGCCCTTACTGCTTGCTCAACCAGAGCACAAACTTGTGCACTTGGCGAAAGTTGTAGGATACCATACAATTTGAAAAAGTAACCCATTCTCTAATTGTTAAACTCCTTATGTACAAATTGTCAAGTATAGAAGCACGAGCTTGCAAAAGAAATCCTAACTTTGGTTTTTGCGTGTTATGCGAGCCAGCAATTTTCATACATAACAAGCGAGAAATGCTGTCCGCCGCTTCCGGTTGGTGCCTTTCCCTGTGCTTGTCGAAAATCTGAACTGGGTTTGATTGAAGCACAGACAAACGTGTTCTGCGTTTGAAGCTGTGTAGTCATATGAACAAAATGGTACCTTTGGATCTGAAACGTAGTCCATCACATGTGAAATAATCGGTCACACAGGATGTTTCATAAGAACTATGATATAAATATGTAAGCTGTGGAAAGGAAGAGAGAAGGCGGTGGAAGCCGAAAGTTCGCTTAGATATATTTTATTGTGGCATAAAATGTGTCGTGGATGAAACAACGTGGAGTCTGTGAACGTGTACCAGGAATGACAGTACACGATGCAGTAGAGAAATTGAGGTTAGGTGACTTGAAAAAATAACAATTATACATCCTGTGGTGCACAAATCTTTACTTTATTGGTGAAATTTCTATTTCTTAACTGTTTAGATGCCGAATAGGAATTGAAAATGTTGCTCGTTTTGTTCCAAAATAGAGTTTAAGTTTCACTTGTATAGTCCCCTATAGTTTTTATAGTTGACTCGAGAAATAACTCGTCTACTATAGGTTATTTAACGTTAGGTTTCAATCATTCCTATCTTGAAACACATATTCACTCCCACGCGTATACTTCCAAACGCTGGGGGGGGGGGAGGAGTAGAGAAAAAACTCCCGGTATCTC
Organism: Deroplatys truncata; assembly: GCA_030765065.1. NCBI lineage: Eukaryota > Metazoa > Arthropoda > Insecta > Mantodea > Mantidae > Deroplatys > Deroplatys truncata. The sequence goes on along the minus strand of CM060975.1, from coordinate 332,417,607 downwards.
AGGATTATGAAGCTACAAACTCGTTCTGTACGTATTTATGCGTCCTTCTCCATTACTCAACCTCGATGGAACCGGGCAACTTGGACTGTTTCTGCAAGAGTGGGTGGGAAAGTCATGAGAATGTAACGCATTTCTTTTCTCCCCACATTTGCTTAAAGCAAGTACTTTAAATGGTTTTTAAGGTAAATTGTAAAGTGGACAGTTTGGGGTTGACAACAAAACGCTCGTGACGAGGGTTGACTTGTATTGTTGCAGTTGCAGCTGCCCATAGAGTTAGTTCATCAATTGCTTGTTTGGAGGTGTCCAGGTAGAGACAGCTTAACACCGCGCTAGGGAACAAATAAATGGAAGAAATGGGAAGGGAGAGAGAGAGAGAAGTCGTAGCTATTAGTTGCAATGTCTCCCTCTGGTGCAGTTTCTAGAATATTGTTCCCTCAAGTATACTCAAGGCTCATCTGCAAGCCGTTCTTCTTCCCAAAGTTTTTGCCATTTATAAATTTTACGGGAGTAGGATTTAGCGCCGAGCCAGTCTCTCGTCACAACATAAGGTTGGTATTGCGCTCGCCCGGAATTCAAACTCCCAGCACTTTTTGTTGCATCCCTTCCGTGTGCCGTTAACACAGCGGTGCAGTTTTTATAAAACTTGATTTGTTTCGTTTCATTGGTACCTGAATGATTTACCGATACTCAATTCCATGACGTCATTCGACAACAAAGGCTCATTGTTATAAAATCGCGCGCGGCCGTTGTAATCAATGCGAACTGATAAAGCACCTATTGAGGGAAGGAAATGCCCATCTACATATTATCTACTGCTGGGGGTCAGGAAGTGTAGAAACATCGATCATGGGGAAACAATTGCATTTTAATTACTGCGTTCGTTTCAATTTGTGAACACATCAAGCAGACTATTTCCCTTCTTACACCTGCGCTAGAAACGGTATATCAAATGATTACTGTAACATTCACACAGTGCAGTTTTTCTGCTAACAATGAAGTCGGTGTAAGAGATTGTCAATTCCAGTACGCATAAATGTTTTGAAGTACCTAGGTAGACAGGTACCTACCCGTGGGGGCATTTTATGGCTGCGTTGTGTGATAAAATGGTTTGTAATCATTCTATTAGATTGCCAATATTTGATTTACTTCTAACTGCAGCATTGCATTATATCTTCGTTGGTGTCCGGACACCCCTGAGAACATTCTCAATTCATGAAAATAAGTGTAAACACAAAACGTGATAATTATCGCTCGACGAAATAACAGAGAAATCAAATTGAGTGTTATTTATGGAAGCTCAACTGCTACCGTTGTTAGTGCCCCATTCTATATTGGGCGTGAAGGACTGGACATTTTGCTCAGAGGCCTCTTTATTAGGCTTGAGGCTCTGTTACGTGCCGTAAATCTACGACACGGGGACACTGGCTTTACTCCCTTCCAAGGAAGCCATGCTAAGGACTTGTACGCCCGAAAAAAATCCATCGTCCTCCACCGGGTTTGAACCCGTGACCTCGGGACTAAAGATTATCATGGTTACCTAAACCACAGAGGCCGAGGTGTGATGGTGATTTGGAGTTAAGGGCGCACTAGCTGCAAGGTCATTAGTGCCCTACCACAGAGGACGATAACAAAATAACATGGATGAGAATGCGATTTACTATTAATGACTTTTCAGGAAGTAAAGAAAATTATAATTTGTGATATGCTATCAAACCCCATTAAACACGCGGAGGTCGAGTATCTTAACCATTACTCCACTAACGTGTTTCATTATGAGATTAAGAGCGTTTAGCATTGTGTTATATTTCGCCTCTAATGACAATAAACATAAAATAAACAGCTCATTTACTCCTCCCAATCCTTATGTACACTATATTTGATCTTGCAGTAGCAAACGTTCCAAACATTTCGGAAACAGTTGGCTACGGATAACTTATGGCCTTTAAATTCGATTTTAATACCTTAAATAAACACTAAAAATTAAAGTAACAACTATTATTGTTTCGAATGGTAATTGCTGAAGTATTTGTCCAGTGATGAGATCATATCCTGGGGACGGGGGTTATAACTGTTCTTGTCTCTCTCTATAACATAGGTGCAATTGGAATTGACATTTGAAGAGGAGTGTGGAGATATTTGTTTCCTTTTTTGATGCTGGAAGTAAAGGGTTCAAATAATAGTCATTCTAAAGGCAGTAAAATCTCCAAATAAAAATGTTCCTTACCAGTCAATTAGCTGTTTCCAGTACTCTCTACATTACTTCTGGTTATTTGTCTTCACTAGTTTGCAATTCAGATTCCAACCACAACACTACAATTGAACAATACATCGAAAAACTAAGGAGATCAACAACGACACTACTGTTCAGGAGCGTTTCTCGATTTAGTCTCTTGATACTGCATATTCAAGATTTAACATATTCATACTGCATATTCAAGATTTAACATATTCATACTGTATATTCAAGATTTAGTATATTCATACTGCATATTCAAGATTTAACATATTCATACTGCATATTCAAGATTTAGTATATTCATACTGTATATTCAAGATTTAGTATATTCATACTGCATATTCAAGATTTAACATATTCATACTGCATATTCAAGATTTAACATATTCATACTGTATATTCAAGATTTAACATATTCATACTGCATATTCAAGATTTAGTATATTCATACTGTATATTCAAGATTTAGTATATTCATACTGCATATTCAAGATTTAGTATATTCATACTACATATTCAAGATTTAGCATATTCATACTGTATATTCAAGATTTAGTATATTCATACTGTATATTCAAGATTTAGTATATTCATACTGCATATTCATACTGTATATTCAAGATTTAGTATATTCATACTGCATATTCATACTGTATATTCAAGATTTAGTATATTCATACTGCATATTCAAGATTTAGTATATTCATACTGCATATTCAAGATTTAGTATATTCATACTGTATATTCAAGATTTAGTATATTCATACTGCATATTCATACTGCATATTCAAGATTTAGTATATTCATACTGCATATTCATACTGTATATTCAAGATTTAGTATATTCATACTGCATATTCAAGATTTAGTATATTCATACTGCATATTCAAGATTTAACATATTCATACTGCATATTCAAGATTTAGTATATTCATACTGCATATTCAAGATTTAGTATATTCATACTGCATATTCAAGATTTAACATATTCATACTGCATATTCAAGATTTAACATATTCATACTGCATATTCAAGATTTAGTATATTCATACTGCATATTCAAGGTTTAGCATATTCATACTACATATTCAAGATTTAATATATTCATACTACATATTCAAGATTTAGTATATTCATACTGCATATTCAAGATTTAGTATATTCATTCTGCATATTCAAGATTTAGTATATTCATACTGCATATTCAAGATTTAGTATATTCATACTCCATATTCAAGATTTAGTATATTCATACTGCATATTCAAGATTTAGTATATTCATACTGCATATTCAAGATTTAGTCTATTCATACTGCATATTCAAGATTTAGTATATTCATACTGTACATTCAATATTTAGCATATTCATACTGCATATTCAAGATTTAGCATATTGATACTGCATATTTAAGATTTAGCATATTCATACTGTACATTCAAGGTTTAGCATGTTCATACTGTACATTCAAGATTTAGCATATTCATACTGTACATTCAAGATTTAGCATATTCATACTGCATATTCAAGATTTAGCATATTCATACTGCATATTCAAGATTTAGCATATTCATACTGTACATTCAAGATTTAGCATATTCATACTGCATATTCAAGATTTAGCATATTCATATTTCTCGACGTTAGTTACATGTTGGATAACATTTAGCATGTTCATATTTCTCGACGTTAGTTACATGTTGGATAACATTTAGCATATTCATATTTATCGACGTTAGTCACATGTTGGATAACATTTAGCATATTCATAGTTATCGACGTTAGTCATATGTTGGATAACATTTAGCATATTCATATTTATCGACGTTACTCACATGTTGGATAACATTTAGCACATTTATATTTCTCGACGTTAGTCACATGTTGGATAACATTTAGCATATTCATATTTCTCGAAGTTACATGTTGAATAACATTTAGCATATACATATTTCTCGACGTTAATCACAGGTTGGATAACATTTAGCATATACATATTTCTCGAAGTTTGTCATATGTTGGATAACATTTAGCATATTCATATAGCTCGACATTAGTCACATGTTGGATAACATTTAGCATATACATATTTCTCGACCTTAGTCACATGTTGGATAACATTTAGCATATTCATATTTATCGATGTTAATCACATGTTGGATAACATTTAGCATATTCATATTTCTCGACGTTAGTCACATGTTGGATAAGATTTGGTATATTCATATTTCTCTACGTTAGTCACAGATTGGATAAGATTTGATATATTCATATTTCTCTACGTTAGTCACAGATTGGATAAGATTTGGTATATTCATATTTCTCTACGTTAGTCACATGTTGGATAAGATTTGGTATATTCATATTTCTCTACGTTAGTCACAGATTGGATAAGATTTGGCATATTTATATTTCTCTACGTTAGTCACAGATTGGATAAGATTTGGTATATTCATATTTCTCTACGTTAGTCACAGATTGGATAAGATTTGGCATATTCATATTTCTCTACGTTAGTCACAGATTGTATAAGATTTGGTATATTCATATTTTTCTACGTTAGTCACAGATTGGATAAGATTTGGTATATTCATATTTCTCTACGTTAGTCACAGATTGGATAAGATTTGGTATATTCATATTTCTCTACGTTACTCACAGATTGGATAAGATTCGGCATATTCATATTTCTCTACGTTATTCAGGTGTTTGACAAAATTTGGTGTATTCATAATGCTTGATGTACATGTTTACACAACTTCACTCGCGTCAAGTTCTTAAAATCTCAAAATGGACAGTCGTTTTAGGTAGCATGCTACTTATCTTCATCGGTTTAGGCGACTAAGCTGGTTTTCTGTTTGCTCTTTTTACTTTCTCTACTACGTATAGTAAGTAGGGGAAGTATTGTATTCCACCCAAAAATTCGATACCGAGATTTCACCGGAAATACATGTTTTGAGACTCCCTGAATCCAAAAAAAGCATTTTTGGAAACATGTCCGTGTGTGCGTGTGTGTGTCTGTGTGTCTGTGAACAGCATAACTCAGAAACGAACAGTCGGATAAACACCAAACTTGGTGTTTAGGTTCAGTATCTTTCAGAGATGCGACACGAACGTTTTCAACAAAACTCCCGCACCCCAGATTACCCTTTACATGGAAGATTTTTGGAAAATTTTAATTTTCTCAAAAATGCCTCTAACGATTTTGATTAAATATCATATGTTTACGATATTTTCATGCCAAATAAAACGTATATCTTGAGTTTTCTGGGAATGTCTCCAAAAGTATTCTTCATTGTGAACGTCTTTTGCATAACTGGTAAACCATAAGAGATAGACAAAATGTTACTACACAAAAAATGTAGATCGTGTTAAAATATACAATTTATGTCATATACATTTTTTGTCGAGTGAACCATTTTCGAGATATTGCTTGCTATTCTCGTAAACTTTTCAATACTTATTTTCTCAAATGGGAATTCGTTATTCACTTTTTTGTCTTGAATATGCAAAGAGTATTAATCTGTGGCAAAGGGAATGGTGCTGCACCTAGCAACCAGCTGTTAAGAGATATGTATGTGCTTAAAGGCTACTGTATTTCCATATTGCCCTTGTAAATATATATTCCCCTTACATCTACAAGAAAATTAGCAATAAGATAGAGTCTGCAAATGTTTATCTCGATTAACATGAAGTGTATGGAGAATAAGAGTTTGTAAAAATAGTTTGTACAAGAGTAAAGAAAGTCATGTGAGTGCAACACATCAGATTTTTTTTCATTTCTTGCCATGTACTCGTTACGAACCTGATCCGTTGGTTGTAAAAGGAACTGCATGATGACATCTATGGGAATGTCTCGAAATTTAAACCGTCTTGTTTCTTCATTATAATATGTATATTCTCCCAAGCATCCTTATCTGCCTGTTGTTTAACATTTTTTAAAAGTTTCATTTTTTGGCCGATATTATGATGGTCTTCCCACAACTGATACGCTACAGCTGAACAGTCCTATTGTATTAGTTTAATGATTCTCTGATCTTCTTTCAGTCTAATCATTAGCTTCCGTTTCTTTTGTCCTGAGAACACCTAAAAGTATTGCTGGGAACTGTTGAGTAATAACGCAATCAACTTTCTATGTAGTTTCCCTCTGAGAGCACCTAGAAGTATTGCTGAGCACTGTTGAGTAATATCGCAATCACCTTTCTATGTAGTTTCCCTCTGAGAGCACCTGGAAGTATTGCTGGGAACTGTTGAGAAATAACGCAATCAACTTTCGATGTAGTTTCCCTCTGAGAGCACCTAGAAGTATTGCTGAGCACTGTTGAGTAATATCGCAATCAACTTTCTATGTAGTTTCCCTCTGAGAACACCTAGAAGTATTGCTGGGAACTGCTGAGTAATAACGCAATCAACCTTCTATGTAGTTTCCCTCTGAGAGCATCTGAAAGTATAGCTGGGCACTGATGAGTAATATCGCAATCAACGTTCCATGTAGTTTCCCTCTGAGAGCACCTAGAAGTATTGCTGGGCACTGATGAGTAATATCGCAATCAACGTTCAGTGTAGTTTCCCTCTGAGATCACCTAGAAGTATTGCTGAGCCCTGTTGAGTAATATCGCAATTAACTTTCTATGTAGTTTTCATCTGAGAACACCCAGAAGTATTGCTGAGCACTGTTGAGTAATATCGCAATCAACGTTTAGTATAGTTTCCCTCTGAGAGCACCTGGAAGCATTACTGAGCAGTGTTGAGTAATATCGCAATCAACGTTTAGAGTAGTTTTATCTCTGAGAGCACCTAGAAGTGTGGCAGAGCACTGTTGAGTGATATCGCAATCAACGTTTAGTGTAGTTTCCCTCTGAGAGCACCTAGAACTATTGCTGAGCACTGTTGAGAAATATGGCAATCAACGTTTAGTGTAGTTTCTCTCTGAGAGCACCTAGAAGTATTGCTGAGCACTGTTGTGTAATATCGCAATCAACTTTTAGTATAGTTTCTCTCTGAGAACACCTAGAAGTATAGCTGAGCACTGATGAGTAATAACGCAATTAACTTTCTATGTAGTTTCCCTCTGAGAGCACCTAGAAGTATTGCTGAGCAGTGTTGAGTAATATCGCAATCAACTTACTATGTAGTTTCTATCTGAGAGCACCTAGAAGAATTGCTGGGCACTGATGAGTAATATCCCAATCAACGTTTGTGCAGTTTCCCTCTGAGAGCACCTAGATGTATTGCTGAGCACTGTTGAGTAATAACGCAATCAACGTTTAGTGTAGTTTCCCTCTGAGAGCACCTAGATGTATTGCTGAGCACTGTTGAGTAATAACGCAATCAACGTTTAGTGTAGTTTCCTACTCAGAGCACCTGGAAGTATTTCTGAGCAGTGTTGAGTAATATCGCAATCAACTTTCTATGTAGTTTCTCTTTGAGAGCACCTGGAAGTATTGCTGAGCACTGTTGAGTAATATCGCAATCAACTTTCTATGTATTTTCTCTCTGAGAGTACCTAGAAGTATTGCTGGGCACTGATGCGTAATATCGCAATCAACTTTCTATGTAGTTTCCCTCTGAGAGCACTTGAAAGTATTGCTGAGAACTGTTGAGTAATATCGCAATTAACTTTCTATGTAGTTTCCCTCTGAGAGCACCTAGAAGTATTGCTGAGCAGTGTTGAGTAATATCGCAATCAACTTACTATGTAGTTTCTATCTGAGAGCACGTAGAAGTATTGCTGGGCACTGATGAGTAATATCCCAATCAACGTTTGTGTAGTTTCCCTCTGAGAGCACCTAGATGTATTGCTGAGCACTGTTGAGTAATAACGCAATCAACGTTTAGTGTAGTTACCCTCTGAGAGCACCTAGAAGTATTGCTGGGCACTGTTGAGTAATATCGCAATCAACGTTTAGTGTAGTTTCCCTCTGAGAGCACCTAGATCTATTGCTGAGCACTGTTTAGTAATAACGCAATCAACGTTTAGTGTAGTTTCTCTCTGAGAGCACCAAGATGTATTGCTGAGCACTGTTGAGTAATAACGCAATCAACGTTTAGTGTAGTTTCTCTCTGAGAGCACCTAGAAGTATTGCGGGCACTGTTGAGTAATTCCGCAATCAACGTTTAGTGTAGTTTCCCTCTGAGAGCACCTAGATGTATTGCTGAGCACTGTTGAGTAATAACGCAATCAACGTTTAGTGTAGTTTCCTACTCAGAGCACCTGGAAGTATTGCTGGGCACTGTTGAGTAATATCGCAATCAACGTATAGTGTAGTTTCCCTCTGAGAGCACCTAGATCTATTGCTGAGCACTGTTGAGTAATAACGCAATCAACGGTTAGTGTAGTTTCTCTCTGAGAGCACCTAGAAGTATTGCGGGCACTGTTGAGTAATTCCGCAATCAACGTTTAGTGTAGTTTACCTCTGAGAGCACCTAGATGTATTGCTGAGCACTGTTGAGTAATAACGCAATCAACGTTTAGTGTAGTTTCCTACTCAGAGCACCTGGAAGTATTGCTGAGCAGTGTTGAGTAATATCGCAATCAACTTTCTATGTAGTTTCTCTCTGAGAGCACCTGGAAGTATTGCTGAGCACTGTTGAGTAATATCGCAATCAATTTTCTATGTATTTTTTCTCTGAGGGTACCTAGAAGTATTGCTGGGCACTGATGCGTAATATCGTAATCAACTTTCGATGAAGTTTCCCTCTGAGAGCACTTGAAAGTATTGCTGAGCACTGTTGAGTAATATCGCAATCAACGTTCAATGTAGTTTCTCTCTGAGAGCACCTAGTAGTATTGCTGAGCAGTGTTGAGTAATATCGCAATCATCCTTTTGGTGTAGTTTCTCTATGAGAGCACCTAGTAGTATTGCTGAGCACTGTTGAGTAATAACGCAATCAACGTTCTATGTGTTTTCCCTCTGAGTGCACCTACACTTATTGCTGAGCACTGTTGAGTAATAACGCAATCAACTTTCTCTGTACTTTCCCTCTGAGAGCACCTCGAAGCTTTGCTGGGCACTGATGAGTAATATCGCAATCAACGTTTAGTGTAGTTTCCATCTGAGACAACCTAGAAGTATTGCTGAGCACTGTTGAGTAATAACGCAATCAACTTTTAGTGTAGTTTCTCTCTGAGAGCACCTAAAAGTTTTGCTGAGCAATGTTGAGTAATACTGATATCAAATTTCTATGTGGTTTCCCTCTGAGAGCACCTAGAAGTACTGCTGACCACTGTTGAGTAATATGGCAATCAACGTTTAGTGTAATTTCTCTCTGAGAGGACCTAAAAATATTCCTGAGCAGTGTCGAGTAATATAGCAATCAACCTTTAGTGTACTTTCTCTCTGAGAGCACCTAGAAGTATTGCTGAGCACTGTTGAGTAATAACGCAATACACGTTTTATGTATCTTCCCTCTGAGAACACCTAGAAGTTTTGCTGCGCACTGTTGAGTAATATCGCAATCAACTTTCAATGTAGTTTCCCTCTGAGAGCACCTAGAAGTATTGCTGGGCACTGATGAGTAATAACGCAATCAACTTTCTATGTAGTTTCCCTCTGAGAGCACCTAGAAGTATTGCTGGGCACTGATGAGTAATATCGCAATCAACGTTCAGTGTAGTTTCCCTCTGAGAGCACCTTGTAGTATTGCAGAGCACTGTTGAGTAATATCGCAATTAACTTTCTATGTAGTTTTCATCTGAGAGCACCTAGAGGTATTACTGAGCACTGTTGAGTAATATCGCAATCAACGTTTAGTGTAGTTTCTCTCTGAGAGCACCTAGAAGTGTTGTAGAGCACTTTTGAGTAATATCGCAATAAACGTTTAGTGTAGTTTCTTTCATTGAACACCTAGAACTATTGCAGAGCACTGTTGAGTAATATCGCAATAAGCGCTTAGTGTAGTTTCTCTCTGAGAGCACCTAGAAGTATTGCTGGGCACTGTTGAGTAATATCACAATCAACGTTCTATTTAGTTCCTCTCTGAGAGCAACTAGAAGTATTGCTGAGCACTGTTGAGTAATACCGCATTCAAGTTTCAATGTCATTTCTCTCTGAGAGCACCTAGAAGTATTTCTGAGCACTGCTAAGTAATATCCCAATCAACGTTCTATGTATTTTCTCTCTGAGAGCACGGAGAAGTTTGCTGAGCACTGTTGAGTAATATCGCAATCAACGTTTAGAGTAGTTTTATCTCTGAGAGTACCTAGAAGTGTGGCAGAGCACTGTTGACTGATATCCCAATCAACGTTTAGTATAGTTTCTCTCTGAGAGCACCTAGAAGTATTGCTGAGCACTGTTGAGTAATATCGCAATCAACGTTTAGTGTAGTTTCTCTCTGAGAGCACCCGAAAGTATTGCTGAGCACTGTTGAGTAATATCGTAATCAACGTTTAGTGTAGTTTCCCTCTGAGAGCACCCGGAAGTATTGCTGAGCAGTGTTGACTAATATCGCAATCAACCTTTAATGTAGTTTCTCTCTGAGAGCACCTAGAAGAATTGCTGGGCACTGATGAGTAATAACGCAATCAACGTTCTATGTAGTTCCCTCTGAGAGCACCTAGAAGTATTGCTGAGCACTTTGAGTAATATCGCAATCAATGTTCTATGTAGTTTTTCTCTGAGAACACCTGGAAGTATTGCTGAGCACTGTTGAGTAATATCGCAATCAACTTTCTATGTAGTTTCCCTCTGAGAGCACCTAGAAGTATTGCTGGGCACTGGTGAGTAATATCGCAATCAACGTTTTAGTGTAGTTTCCCACTGAGAGCATCTAGACGTATTGCTGGGCACTGCTGAGTAATAACGCAATACACGTTTTATGTATCTTCCCTCTGAGAACACCTAGATGTTTTGCTGAGCACTGTTGAGTAATATCGCAATCAACGTTCAATGTAGTTTCCCTCTGAGAGCACCTAGAAGTATTTCTGAGCACTGCTAAGTAATATCCCAATCAACGTTCTATGTATTTTCTCTCTGAGAGCACCTAGAAGTTTGCTGAGCACTGTTGAGTAATATCGCAATCAACGTTTAGAGTAGTTTTATCTCTGAGAGCACCTAGAAGTGTGGCAGAGCACTGTTGACTGATATCGCAATCGACGTTTAGTGTAGTTTCTCTGTGAGAGCACCTAGAACTATTGCTGAGCTACGTTGAGTAATATCGCAATCAACGTTTAGTAGTTTCTCTCTGAGAGCACCTAAAAGTATTTCTGAGCACTGTTGAGTAATATCGCAATGAACGTTTAGTGTAGTTTCCCTCTGAGAGCATCTGGAAGTATTGCTGAGCAGTGTTGACTAATATCGCAATCAACCTTTAATGTAGTTTCTCTCTGAGAGCACCTAGAAGTATTGCTGAGCACTGTTGAGTAATAACGCAATCAACGTTTAGTGTAGCTTCTATCTGAAAGCACCTAGAGGTATTGCTGAGCACTGTTGAGCAATATCGCAATCAACGTTTAGTGTAGCTTCCCTCTGAGAGCACCAGGAAGTACCTCTGAGCAGTGTTGACTACTATCGCAATCAACTTTCAATGTAGTTTCTCTCTGAGAGCACCTAGAAGTATTGCTGAGCACTGTTGAGTAATAACGCAATCAACTTTTAGTGTAGTTTCTCTCTGAGAGCACCTAGAAGTATTGCTGAGCACTGTTGAGTAATAACGCAATCAACATTTAGTGCTGTTTCTCTCTGAGAGCACCTAGAAGAATTGCTGAGTACTGTTGAGTAATATTGCAATCAACATTCTATGTATTTTCCCTCTGAGAGCACCTAGAAGTATTGCTGGGCACTGATTAGTAATAACGCAATCAACTTTCTATGTAGTTTCCCTCTGAGATCACCTAGAGGTATTGCTGAGCACTGTTGAGTAATATCGCAATCAACCCTTTATGTAGTTTCTCTCTGAGAGCACCTAGAAGTATTGCTTAGCATTGTTGAGTAATATCGCAATCACCTTTCTATGCAGTTTCCCTTTGAGAGCACCTAGAAGTATTTCTGAGCACTGTTGAGTAATATCGCAATCCACTTTCTATGTAATTTCTATCTGAGAGCACCTAGAAGTATTGCTGAGCACTGTTGAGTAATAACTCAATCAAATTTTTATGTAATTTCTCTCTGAGAGCTTCTCGAAGTATTGATGAGCACTGTTGAGTAGTATCCCAATCAACTTTCTATGTATTTTCTCTCTGAGAGCACCTAGAAGTATTGCCGAGCACTGTTGAGTAATATCGCAATCAACGTTTAGTGTAGTTTCTCTCTAAGAGCACCTAGAAGTGTTGCAGAGCACTGTTGAGTAATATCGCAATAAACGTTTAGTGTAGTTTCTTTCTGAGAGGACCTAGAACTATTGTTGAGCACTGTTGAGTAGTAGTGCAATCAACGTTTAGTGTAGTTTCTCTCCGAGAGCACCTAGAAGTGTTGCTGAGCACTGTTGAGTAATATTGCAATCAACTTTTTATGTATTTTCCCTCTGAGAGCACCTCAAGGTATTGGTTAGCACTTTTGAGTAATAACGCAATCAACTTGCTATGTAGTTTCCCTCTGAGAGCACCTGGAAGTATTGCTGAGCAGTGTTGAGTAATATTGCAATCAACGTTCTATGTAGTTTCTCTCTGAAAGCACCTAGAAGTATTGCTGAGCACTGTTGATTAATTACGCAATCAACGTGTAGTGTAGTTTCTCTCTGAGAGCAGCTAGAAATATTGCTGAGCAGTGTTGAGCAATATCGCAATCAACTTTTAGTGTAGTTTCTCTCTGAGAGCACCTAGAAGTATTGCTGACTACTGTTGAGTAATAACGCAATCAACGTTCTATGTATTTTCCCTTTGAGAGCACCTAGAACTATTGCTGACCACTGTTGAGTAATAACGCAATCAACGTTTAGTGTAGTTTCCGTCGGAGACAACCGAAAAGTATTACTGAGCACTGTTGAGTAATAACGCAATCAACGTTTAGTGTAGCTTCTCTCTGAGAGCACCTAGAAGTATTGCTGAGCAATGTTGAGTAATATCGCAGTCAGCGTTTAGTGTAGTTTCTCTCTGAGAGCACCTAGAAGTATTGCTGAGCACTGTTGAGTAATAACGCAATCAACGTTCAATGTTTTTTCCCTCTGAAAGCACCTAGAAGTATTGCCGAGCACTGTTGAGTAATATCGCAATCAACTTTCTATGTATTTTCTCTCTGAGAGCATCTAGAAGTATTGCTGAGCACTGTTGAGTAATATCGCAATCAACTTTCGGGATAATTTCCGCCTGAGAGCACCTAGAAGTACTGCTGAGCACTGTTGAGTAATATCGCAATCAACGTTCTATGTAGTTTCGCTCTGAGAGCTCCTAGAAGTGTTGCTGAGCAGTGTTGAGTAATATCGCAATCAGTTTTGAGTGTAGTTTCCCTCTGAGAGCACCTAGAAGTATTGCTGGGCACTGATGAGTAATTTCGCAATCAACGTTTAGTGTAGTTTCCCTCTGAATCAACCTAGAAGTATTGCTGAGCAGTTTTGAGTAATAACGCAATCAACTTTCTTTGTAGTTTCTCTCTGAGAGCACCTGGAAGTATTGCTGAGCAATGTTGAGTAGTATCGCAATCAACTTTTAGTGTAGTTTTTCTCAGATAGGACCTAAAAGTTTTGCTGAGCAGTGTTGAGTAGTATCGCTAGCAATTTTGAATGTAGTTTTCACTTGAGAGCACTTGAAGGGTACTGCTGAAGGGTGTTGAATAGTATCGCAATAATTTTTGAGTTTAGTTTTCAGTTGAGAGACGTGAAAGATACTGCTGAACAATGTTGAATAGTATCACAATCAATTTTTAATGTAGTTTTCACTTGAGAGACGTAAAAGATTCTGCTGAACAATGTTGAATAGTATCGCAATCAATTTTGAATGTAGTTTTCACTTGAGAACACCTGAAAGGTACTGTTTAAGGGTGTTGAATAGTGTCGCAATCAATTTTGAATGTAGTTTTCACTTGAGAGCACCTGAAAGGTACTGTTGAAGGGTGTTGAATAGTATCGCAATCAATTTTGAATGTAGGTTTCACTTGAGAGACCTAAAAGGTACTGCTGAACAGTGTTGAATAGTATCGCAATCAATTTTGAATGTGGTTTTCACTTGAGAGGACCTGAAAGGTACTGTTGAAGGGTGTTGAATAGTATCGCAATCAATTTTGAATGTAGTTTTCACTTGAGAGACCTGAAAGCTACTGCTGAAGTGTGTTGAATAGTATCGCAATCAATTTTGAATGTAGTTTTCGCTTGAGAGACCTGAAAGGTACTGCTGAAGGGAGTTAGTAGTATCGCAATCAATTTTGAATGTAGTTTTCACTTGAGAGACTTAGAAGGTGCTGTTGAAGGGTGCTGAATAGTATCGCAATCAATTTTGAATGTAGTTTTCACTTGACAGAGCTAAAGGTACTGCTGAGCAGTGTTGAGTAGTATCGCAAATAATTTTGAATGCATTTTTCACTTGAGAGACCTAAAAGGTACTGCTGAACTGTGTTGAATAGTATCGCAAACAATTTTGAATTTAATTTTCACTTGAGAGACCTAAAGGTACTACTGAGCAGTGTTGAGTAGTATCGCAATCGATTCTCAGTGCATTTTCTTGTCACAGGGTGTACAATCAATACTATAAATACTTGGTTTATTTATCAGATCAATCTTCTTTTGTAAGGATTATTCAGTATTTTATTTAAACTGTAAGCTTAGTCAAATAAGCTGCTGAAGATAGAAAGGACCCTACCTGAAACAATTGTCCATTTTGAATTTTTGAGAAGTGAAGTTATGTAAACATGTCGGCTCAAGAAATGTGAATGTTATTTAACTTTACTTTTATTAAGACAGTTAATGTGTTTCAAGGTTTGGCTGATGTTTAAACTGAAGAAATCTGTGATATATCATGTCTACAAGTTGTTAATATACTACACAGAAAAAAAGATATTTTGATGTAAAATTGCAAGAAATGCTTAAAGCGCTTTATCCTATTGAGTCCTGCCACCTCAAGGTAGTGTCTTGTATCTTGTACACTGCTGACTTGCAGATGATAACACGTATTCTTTCAGATCATGAAGATGCACAAGACCATCAATTCCATATAGGAGTTAAAGTAAATATAACGTGCTGTTGCAGAAATATCACCGACGGCAAACTAAAGTGTTCTTACACTAGCAAGCAACTCCTGAGGAACCGGCCGATCACTCCTAGTTTGTAACAGTAACTTGCAACGTAAATTATTGAACAGATTGTCATTTTGCAGATGTTAGAATAAAAGAAAGTATTTAAACGTCAACAATTGACAGCTTTTGACACTCTGGAACACAGATTGTTTAATTATGTTTGAGTTGAACACCGTAACTAAAGTTGCAGGAATCCTCAGACGCAGACGGTTGTGCCTTTTCTTTTATTTGCGTGGGGCGTTCTCGATGCTAATGCGGATCATTTTCAGTGTTACAGTTGGACGGGCTCTGATTGGCTAAGCAGTGCAGTTTTGTCTATGAGGGGCTGAAAACAAAGGGTAAGGGTAAAGAGTTGGGTGCTTTTTCAACCTCTCAAGTAACATTTGAGTTTTGCCAGTTCCTACTTTGACCAGATGTGTTAAACAATGCAGATTTCTGGTAACCTTTATATTCTACGCTGTGGTCGACCAACCCGACTACCGGCCGGCTTCACGTCCACATGCCTACGGATTTCGACATAAGGGGTTAAAAATAATATATGTTTTTTTTTAGTTTTAAGGTACCTAGCTTATAATAAATTTTGGTTGGACCTTAAAGTATAACTACAAGGGGTTTTGTCTAGGTAAAGAACAGGCAGAAATTTAACGATATCAATGTCATGTGCAATTCACCTCTTCAGTAATTAAAGTTTAAAATATTTTAACCTCGGATTTACCCCTTTGGGCTGGAAACCATCGAAAATCTGCCAACTTCGCAATTAACTGTCAAAAGAATGCCTTGACACACACTCAAAGTAATCTGAATATGAAACCGCGACTTCAAGAGAGACGGAGGGAGGGAGAGATTGGGTGCATTTTGCTCTCTTTATAACATATCACAGCTCGAAACTAAGGACACGCAATAAATAAAAATAAAGTTAATTTCTTTGTACATTTTAAAGAGATGAAAGTACTTGGTCCTGATAGCGAAATGTCAAGCTACTCCAAACATAGGCCCAGCTTTTATTAAAATGATGCGAAGAAGCTAAGCGACCACCAATACTTGTTCTGTTTAGCATAGAATTCTATGTTTAACACTGGGTGGGTGCTGAGCGTGTCGAATGGCCACGTGACCTTGCGCGCGTGCGCTCCTTTCTCTTCCTCCCCCATGCGTGCGTCGATAGACGAGACATTTTTTACGCCGCCGAAAGGCACAAGAAAAAACATTGGTGGTCAAGGGATCTGTCGCTTTGGTGCTTGTATATTCATTAGGGAAATTGATGATTGATTAGTTTGGAGGCAAGGGGCGTATTAATCACGTCATTACTTAATTGAGGGGTTGCCACCCCCGTATCGCGTTACCCAACACGCCCTCAGCCCACGTGACCACAGCAGCCGTTGTGCGCAAGTTCGTCAACTTGATACACTACGGGGTTTAATAACATTGACTGATGTCTTTTTATGATTACAGAATTGTGAGGAATAAGGCCGCGGAGAAGGCTAAGCATGTGCATCATCAGCAACAACAACAGCAACAACAGCAGCAAACTGCGGGTACTGGCAGCAGTTCCCAACAACAGCCCCAGGGTTCGGTGTCGGTGATTACGCACGCACCAGCATCATCGGTCCAACACTCGCACGACCCCCAGCGACCAGGAGCGTACAGCATCAACGGTATCCTGGGCATTCCTCAGCAGCAAGGTGATCCAAACGGCAACAGCATCACCAAAAGGAAACGGGAAGATCACCATGCAGGTAACGATATCTTCCATCTTATTCAAACAATAACAAGAACAGGAGAATCGAGCTGTATCACCAGGTGAAAGATCACCACGAGGTAACGTTATGTTGTATCTCCCATTAAAATGACCACAGGAACAGGAGAATCGAGCTGTATCACCAGGTGAAAGATCACCATGAGGTAACGTTATGTTGTATCTCCCATTAAAATGACCACAGGAACAGGAGAATCGAGCTGTATCACCAGGTGAAAGATCACCACGAGGTAACGTTATGTTGTATCTCCCATTAAAATGACCACAGGAACAGGAGAATCGAGCTGTATCACCAGGTGAAAGATCACCATGAGGTAACGTTATGTTGTATTTCACATTAGAACCACCACAGGAGCAGGAGAATCGAGCTGTATCACCAGGTGGAATATCACCATGAGGTAACGTTATGCTGTATTTCACATTAGAATCGCCACAGGAGCAGGAGAATCGAGCTGTATCACCAGGTGGAATATCACCATGAGGTAACGTTATGTTGTATTTCACATTAGAATGACCACAGGAGCAGGAGAATCGAACTGTATCACCAGATGGAATATCACCATGAGGTAACGTTATGTTGTATTTCACATTAGAATCACCACAGGAACAGGAGAATCGAACTGTATCACCAGGTGGAATATCACCATGAGGTAACGTTATGTTGTATTTCACATTAGAATCACCACAGGAGCAGGAGAATCGAGCTGTATCACCAGGTGGAATATCACCATGAGGTAACGTTATGTTGTATTTCACATTAGAATCACCACAGGAGCAGGAGAATCGAGCTGTATCACCAGGTGGAATATCACCATGAGGTAACGTTATGTTGTATTTCACATTTGAATCACCACAGGAGCAGGAGAATCGAACTGTATCACCACGTCAGTTAACGCTATGTTGTATCCTCACTAGGGTCGTCAAGGAGATGCACGTAATACGTCATTAGCTAAGACAAGTTTGTCATGTTCGCGTGCATGACCAGCGGTCTCATTAGTTCACTTGCCAACCTTACACTTTATTTACCTAATTATTTACTGGCAGTTGCCCACCTGGCACCCACCCATTCTGCATACAACATTTTATGTAATTTATTTCTTACTACCTCTGTGGGCCATGGTTAGTAAACTATACAAGTGAAGTGTCAATTTCACACGACCTTCTCTATCCATTACAGCTTTCCTTAAAGTAATTCTTGTATTCATGCTGCCTTGCAGAAGATAACATTTTACTGGAAGTTATCACAAATTAAAAAATATGAACATTACATAATGGAAAACAAAACACACCAGTTCGTGAGGCAGTTTTCGTTACTATCAGGCCTGGATGGATTTTTAGGTGTCGCATGACTTTCTACCGGGGAAAACATATAACATGAATAATTAGAAAGCAGCTAATGCTTCAGAAAAGGTATTTTACATAAGTTGTGTATTTTAACCAGCTCTGCATTTTCGGCGTAATATGTATTTGTCTATCGCTTAGGGTTTACTAGTTATACAAAATTCCAACTGATGAAAAGAACTTTTCATGGACAATTCAAAACATGCATTTTATTTCTTACGTAAATATTTAATTTAGTAGCTTATTCAGAAAACTTAGAGACATTCATGAGAAAATGGAGAATCGTGAAATTAGTTTTCTAAGTAAAAAGTATTTTGGGATGAAAGATTTTATTGAAAACCCTCCCGTAGCGTGCACGCGGACATTTTCGTTTGGGGGTCAATGAACCTGTATTTCTACTGAAATCTGAATATCCCATTCTTGTGTGGAACAAAATAGCTAATCACTATTCCTATTAGAAGCAGCAAAGTTCACATCACCAAATGAGATAGAAGCTTCTGGACATGTTAAAAGAGAAGAATGGCGATCAAGGGGAAAGAGGCCTGGAAAGGAACGATAGAGCGGCATACTCCCAAGGGATACCTGTGTCGATACAGTGGCTGGCGTATGAACATCCGCCACTTGTTGGTGCACTCGCTTGGAAACATATTTTCATTTTCCCCAAGGCAGTTGAAAGCGTTAGGAAGTTAACGACTCACATGAGCGGATCTGGACAATGTGAGAGCCGACCCTCGTTCAAACTTTGGTACGGAGTAGAGACATCAGTGGTACAAGTCGCGTTTGACTGTTACGAGCCGCCACTGTACAAGAGGGACAAACATGCCATTCACCGGAGTCAGGCATCGGAACGGGTCCGAGACGCAGAGAGGCCTGCAACATAGGCATATGTACCTACTGACGGAGCACAGCATCACAACTGACTGCGATACGACTCAACACTGCTCAGCAATAACTTTAGATGTTTTCAGGCAGTCAGCATTGAGAACTGACTGCGATACGACTCAACACTGCTCAGCCATAACTTAAGATGTTTTTAGGCAATCAGCATTGAGAACTGACTGCGTAACGACTCAACACTGCTCAGCCATAACTTTAGTTGTTTTCAAGCAGAGTCAGCATTGAGAACTAATTGCGATACTACTCAACACTGCTCAGCAATAACTTTACTAGTTATCAGGCAGTCAGCATTGAGAACTGACTGCGATATGACTCAACATTGCTCAGCAATAACTTTAGATGTTTTCAGGCAGTCAGCATTGAGAACTGACTGCGATACGACTCAACACTGCTCAGCCATAACTTTAGATGTTTTTAGGCAATCAGCATTGAGAACTGACTGCGATACGACTCAACACTGCTCAGCCATAACTTTAGTTGTTTTCAAGCAGAGTCAGCATTGAGAACTAATTGCGATACTACTCAACACTGCTCAGCAATAACTTTACTAGGTATCAGGCAGTCAGCATTGAGAACTGACAGCGATACGACTCAACACTGCTCAGCCATAACTTTAGATGTTTTCAAGCAGAGTCAGCATTGAGAAATAATTGCGATACTACTCAACACTGCTCAGCAATAACTTTAGTTGTTTTCAGGCAGTCAGCATTGAGAACTGACAGCGATACGACTCAACACTGCTCAGCCATAACTTTAGGTGTTTTCAGGCAGTCAGCATAGGCAACTGACTGCGATACGACTCAACACTGCTCAGCAATAACTTAAGGTGTTTTCAGGCAGTCAGCATTGAGAACTGACTGCGATACTACTCAACACTGCTCAGCAATAACTTTAGATGTTTTCAGGTAGCCATCATTGAGAACTGACTGCGATACTACTCAACACTGCTCAGCAATAACTTTAGATGTTTTAGGCAAAGTCAGCATTGAGAACTGATTGCGATACTACTCAACACTGCTAACAAAAACTTAAGGTGTTTTCAAGCAGAGTCAGCATTGAGAACTAATTGCGATACTACTCAACACTGCTCAGCAATAACTTTAGATGTTTTCAGGCAGTCATCATTGAGAACTGACTGCGGTACGACTCAACACTGCTCAGCAATAACTTTAGATGTTTTCAGGCAGTCATCATTGAGAACTGACTGCGATACTACTCAACACTGCTCAGCAATAACATTAGATGTTTTCAGGCAGTCATCATTGAGAACTGACTGCGATACTACTCAACACTGCTCAGCAATAACTTAGGATGTTTTCAGGCAGTCAGCATTGAGAACTGACTGCGATAATACTCAACACTGCTCAGCAATAACTTAAGGTGTTTTCAGGCAGTCAGCATTGAGAATTGACTGCGATACTACTCAACACTGCTCAGCTATAACTTTAGATGTTTTCAGGCAGTCAGCATTGAGAACTGACAGCGATACGACTCAACACTGCTCAGCCATAACTTTAGATGTTTTCAGGCAGTCAGCATTGAGAACTGATTGCGACACTACTCAACACTGCTAACAAAAACTTTAGGTGTTTTCAAGCAGAGTCAGCATTGAGAACTGATTGAGATACTACTCAACACTGCTAACAAAAACTTTAGATGTTTTCAAGCAGAGTCAGCATTGAGAACTAATTGCGGTACTACTTAACACTGCTCAGCAAAAGCTTTAGGTGTTTTCAAGCAGAGTCAGCATTGAGAACTAATTGTGATGCTACTTAACACTGCTCAGCAAAAGCTTTAGGTGTTTTCAAGCAGAGTCAGCATTGAGAACTGATTGCTATACTACTCAACACTGCTAACAAAAACTTTAGGTTTTTTCAAGCAGAGTCAGAATTGAGAACTGATTGCGATACTACTCAACACTGCTAACAAAAGCTTTAGGTGTTTTCAAGCAGAGTCAGCATTGAGCACTGATTGCGATACTACTAAACACTGCTAGCAAAAACTATAGATTTATCAAGCAGAGTCAGCATTGAGAACTGATTGCGATACTACTCAACACTGCTAACAATAGCTTTAGGTGTTTTCAAGCAGAGTCAAAATTGAGAACTGATTGCGAAACTAAACAAGACTACTAACAAAAACTTTAGGTGTTTTCAAGCAGAGTCAGCATTGAGAACTGATTGCGATACTACTAAACACTGCTAACAAAAACTATAGATGTTTTCAAGCAGAGTCAGCATTGAGAACTGATTGCGATACTACTCAACACTGCTAACAAAAGCTTTAGGTGTTTTCAAGCAGAGTCAGCATATGAGAACTGATAGCAATACTACTCAACACTGCTAAAAAAAGCTTTAGGTGTTTCAGGCAGAGTGAACATTCATAACTGATTGCGATACTACTTAACACTGCTAACAAAAACTTTAGATGTTTTCAAGCAGTGTCAGCATTGAGAACTGATTACAATACTATTTAACACTGCTAACAAAAGCTTTAGGTGTTTCAGGCAGAGTCAACATTGAGAACTGTTTGCGATACTACTTGACACTGCTAACAAAAACTTTAGATGTTTTAAAGCAGAGTCAGCATTGAGAACTGATTGCGATACTACTCAACACTGCTAACAATTGCTTTAGGTGTTTTCAAGCAGAGTCAGAATTGAGAACTGATTGCGAAACTACTCAACACTGCTAACAAAAACTTTAGATGTTTTCAAGCAGAGTCAGCATTGAGAACTAATTGCGATACTACTTAACACTGCTCAGCAAAAGCTTTAGGTGTTTTCAAGCAGAGTCAGCATTGATTACTGATTGCTATACTACTAAACACTGCTAACAAAAACTTTAGGTGTTTTCAAGCAGAGTCAGCATTGAGAACGGATTGCGATACTACTCAACACTGCTAACAGAAACTTTAGATGTTTTCAAGCAGAGTCAGCATTGAGAACTGATTGCGATACCACTCAATATTGCTAACAAAAGCTTTAGGTGTTTCAAGCAGAGTCACCATTGAGAACTGATTGGGATACTACTCAACTCTGCTAACAAAGCTTTAGGTGTTTTCAAGCAGAGTCAGCATATGAGAACTGATAGCAATACTACTCAACACTGCTAAAAAAAGCTTTAGGTGTTTCAGGCAGAGTGAACATTGATAACTGATTGCGATACTACTTAACACTGCTAAAAAAGCTTTAGATGTTTTCAAGCATATTCAGCATTGAGAACTGATTGCAATACTATTTAACACTGCTAAGAAAAGCATTAGGTTTTTCAGGCAGAGTCAATATTGAGAACTGTTTGCGATACTACTTAACACTGCTAACAAAACGTTAGATGTTTTAAAGCAGAGTCAGCAATGAGAACTGATTGCAATACTACTCAACACTGCTAATATTAGCTTTAGGTGTTTCAGGCAGAGTCAACATTGAGAACTGATTGCGATACTACTTAACACTGCTAACAAAAACTTTAGGTGTTACAGGCAGAGTCAGCATTGAGAACTGATTACGATACTACTCAACATTGCTAACAAAAGCTTTAGGTCTTTCAAGCAGAGTCAGCATTGAGAAGTGATTGCGATACTACTCAACAGTGCTCAGCAGAAACTTAAATGTTTTAGGCAGAGTCAGCATTGAGAACTGATTGCGATACTACTCAACATTGCTAAAAAAGCTTTAGATGTTTTAGGCAGAGTCAGCTTTGAGAATTAATTCCGATACTACTCAACACTGCTCACAAAAAACTTTAGGTTTTTAGGCAGAGTCAGCATTGAAAACTAATTGCGATACTGCTTAACACTGCTAAAAAGCTTTAGGTGTTTTCAAGCAGAGTCAGCATTGAGTACTGATTGCTATACTACTAAACACTGCTAACAAAAACTTTAGGTGTTTTCAAGCAGAGTCAGCATTGAGAACGGATTGCGATACTACTCAACACTGCTAACAGAAACTTTAGATGTTTTCAAGCAGAGTCAGCATTGAGAACTGATTGCGATACCACTCAATATTGCTAACAAAAGCTTTAGGTGTTTCAAGCAGAGTCACCATTGAGAACTGATTGGGATACTACTCAACTCTGCTAACAAAGCTTTAGGTGTTTTCAAGCAGAGTCAGCATATGAGAACTGATAGCAATACTACTCAACACTGCTAAAAAAAGCTTTAGGTGTTTCAAGCAGAGTCACCATTGAGAACTGATTGGGATACTACTCAACTCTGCTAACAAAGCTTTAGGTGTTTTCAAGCAGAGTCAGCATATGAGAACTGATAGCAATACTACTCATCACTGCTAATATTAGCTTTGGGTGTTTCAGGCAGAGTCAACATTGAGAACTGATTGCGATACTACTTAACACTGCTAACAAAAACTTTAGGTGTTACAGGCAGAGTCAGCATTGAGAACTGATTACGATACTACTCAACATTGCTAACAAAAGCTTTAGGTCTTTCAAGCAGAGTCAGCATTGAGAAGTGATTGCGATACTACTCAACAGTGCTCAGCAGAAACTTAAATGTTTTAGGCAGAGTCAGCATTGAGAACTGATTGCGATACTACTCAACATTGCTAAAAAAGCTTTAGATGTTTTAGGCAGAGTCAGCTTTGAGAATTAATTCCGATACTACTCAACACTGCTCACAAAAAACTTTAGGTTTTTAGGCAGAGTCAGCATTGAAAACTAATTGCGATACTGCTTAACACTGCTAAAAAGCTTTAGGTGTTTTCAAGCAGAGTAAGCATTGAGAACTGATTGCGATACTACTCAACATTGCTAACAAAAGCTTTAGGTCTTTCAAGCAGAGTCAGCATTGAGAAGTGATTGCGATACTACTCAACACTGCTCAGCAAAAACTTAAATGTTTTAGGCAGAGTCAGCATTGAGAACTGATTGCGATACTACTCAACATTGCTAAAAAAGCTTTAGATGTTTTAGGCAGAGTCAGCTTTGAGAACTAATTCCGATACTACTCAACACTGCTCACAAAAAACTTTAGGTTTTTAGGCAGAGTCAGCATTGAGAACTAATTGCGATACTGCTAAAAAGCTTTAGGTGTTTTCAAGCAGAGTCAGCATTGAGAACTGATTGCGATACTACTCAACACTGCTCAACAAAAACTTTAGATGTTTTCAAGCAGAGTCAGCGTTGAGAATTGATTGTTATAGTACTCAACACTGCTAACAGAAACTTTAGGTGTTTTAAAGCAGAGTCAGCATTGAGAACTGATTGCGATACTACTCAATACTGCTAACAAAACCTTTAGATGTTTTCAAACATAGTCGGCTTTGAGAACTGATTGCAATACTACTCAACACTGCTCACAAAACCTTTAGATGTTTTGAAGCAGAGTCAGCATTGGGAACTTATTGCAATACTACTCAACACTGCTCAGCAAAAGCTTTAGATGTTTTAAAGCAGAGTCAGCATTTAGAACTGATTGCGATACTACTTAACACTGCTAAAAGCTTTAGGTGTTTTCAAGCAGAGTCAGCATTGATAACTGATTGCGATATTACTCAACACTGCTCAACAAAAACTTAGATGTTTTCAAGCAGAGTCAGCATTGAGAACTGATTGCGATACTACTCAGCACAGCTAACAAAAGCTTTAGGTATTTCAGTTAGCATTTAGAACTGATTGCGATACTACTCAACACTCCTCAGGAATAACTTTAGGTGTTTTCATCCAGAGTCAGCATTGAGAATTAATTGCGATACCACTCAACACTGCTCAACAATAACTTTGGATGTTTTCAAGCAGTCAGCTTCAGAATTGATTGCGATACTATTGAACACTGCTCAGCAATACATTTAGGGCTCTCAGGGAAAGCCTGCATTGAGAATTGATTGCAATAACTCTCAACATTGTTCAGCAATAACTTTAGGTGTTCTCAGACAGAGTCAGCCTAGAGAACTGATTGCGATACTACTGAACACTGCTCAACAATACATTTAGAACTCTCAGGGGAAGCCTGCATTGAGAACTGATTGCGATACTACTGAACACTGCTCAGCAATAACTTAAGGTATTTTTAGGCGCAGTCGGCATTGAGAATTGATTGTGATACAGCTCAACACTGCTCAGCAATACAATTACTGCTCTCAGGGGAAGCCTGCATTGAGAATTGATTGCAATACTACTCAACACTGCTCAGCAATATAATTAGGGCTCTCAGGGGAAGCCTGCATTGAGAATTGATTGCAATACTACTCAACACTGCTCAGCAATATAATTAGGGCTCTCAGGGGGAGCCTGCATTGAGAGCTGATTGCGATACTACTCAACACTGCTCAGCAATATAATTAGGGCTCTCAGGGGAAGCCTGCATTGAGAGGTGATTGCGATACTACTCAACACTGCTCAGCAATATAATTAGGGCTCTCAGGGGAAGCCTGCATTGAGAACTGATTGCGATATTACTCAACACTGCTCAGCAATACATTTAGGGCTTTCAGGGAAAGCCTGCATTTGAACTGATTGCGATATTACTCAAAACTGCTCAGCAATATAATTAGGGCTCTCAGGGGAAGCCTGCATTGAGAGCTGATTGCGATACTACTCAACACTGCTCAGCAATACATTTAGGGCTTTCAGGGGAAGCCTGCATTGAGAACTGATTGCGATACTACTCAACACTACTCAGCAATACATTTAGGGCTCTCAGGGGAAGCCTGCATTTAGAACTGATTGCGATACTGCTCAACACTGCTCAGCAGTACATTTAGGGCTCTCAGGGGAAGCCTGCATTGAGAATTAATTGCGATACCATTCAGTACTGTTCAGGAATATGGACACTGTCCAGTAAAAAACAGTGATAATGTTTGACACTGCACAGGAATATAGACAGTGTCGCTTTCAATATTGCTCTATACTACTTAGGAATATAGGGGGTGTCGATTTCGATGTTATTCGATACGGCTCAGGAATATAGACAATGTCGATTCCAATGTTATTCTATACTACTCTAGATTAAATACAGTGTCGGTTTAAACGTTATTCTATACTACTCAGGAATATAGAGAGTGTCGTTTTGTAGTGCTCAGGAATATAGAGAGTGTCGTTTTGTAGTGCTCAGGAATATAGAGAGTGTCGTTTTGTAGTGCTCAGGAATATAGAGAGTGTCGTTATGGGATACTGCTACGTGGATACAGAGGCCAGAAAGAATGAACGCTGCTGAGGTATGTAAGCGCTTGTTGAATAAGGAAAGAGAAGCATTGATTTGTATAGCAAAGCGAGTGCACTAATACCGTTGTTGCATTATCACAATAATAGTGATGTTGCTGAGCATGAAAAGAAGAGGAAAGTTGTTCTCTGTAGCAACACTTCGCTTAAACCACCCTCTCTTGACATCAACATTATCCCCCACATACATTAACTCGAACCCTCGCCGTAATCCGTGCTTCTGCACGGAGTATCTGAAGCAGAACGCGCCAGTTTCCTGATGGGCTCGTGGCCACCTCCTCCAGTGTCTTATGTATTTTGTAAATAACGACTCAGTTTCGCCTTCAACACAATAAATCAAAGGAGAACAATAATGTGGATATTGAATAAAGTGTGTTACCTTCACGTGAGTATGTACTGTCGTTTATTTGTATGCAGTTAATACCAGGTATTCTTCATGTTAACCTTTACAAAAATACTTTGGTTGTAGATATGGGAAACTGAAGTTTAAAACAGCCGCTAATTCCATACTTTTTCTATGGCATTGCGAGGAACAACCAATTATAACGTATATCTCGGAAACGACTGATACCCAGGAGCTCTATATTTTTTATGCAGTAAGTTTCTGTTATGGTTTATGCACCTCTGTGACGTTGGAGTACCCTGTCTGCCTCACACTCAACAGATCCTGAGTTCGAATCTCGATTACGCTGAGTTTGTCTATCCTGATAAGACGAATGTATGGTAACTATAAGATCTAGGAACCCCGGGTTCATTTCAACCGTTCACCGTCTAATATGACCTACCCGGTTAAAGAGCGTCAAACTTCAAGCAAGCAAACAAACAAACAAAAACAAAAAAAGCTTGCTATTCCAAAGGAATTTTGTTTGTCACGTGAATATGGCATTGAGGAGGCCATGGCAGTAACCCATTTTGTTGTGTTGGACTACTAACCGTAAACCAAGGAATATCTTTACCGAAGAGACACCACTGAGCTCGCATAATAAAGCTCAGTTTCGTATCAGGCATCATTGCTGATTCCCAAGATTAAATCAGCAAACTCTCACAGAGTAGCAGAATCTATAGTATCCACTAATTACACCGAACAAAAGCGTAGTACTCCCATAATAACAAACTCAGTCATAGCCACACACCTAATGTCATAGGTCAAACTTATGTCTAGCATAATCTACATAAGGGCTCGAATTCCCAACCCGGATTTTCTCATACTTAGTGTCAGACGCCAATATTTCAGTTCTAAAGTTCTCTAGTTCTAAAGAAACTGTTTCTGAGACGCCCAGTTTCAATCCCTCCGCTCCTGAAAACGCACTACCACCCCAGAATGAACCTAACACCCCCAAAATCCCGTCCTTATGCAACAAAGTCACAATGGCCTAAACGGCTCATGTCAAACAGCACAACCGACACTCATATTCACCCCTGGAAAGAATGCCAAATATGTACTCGAAATTCTTCCCACACATCAAGCAGAAAAGCTTCAAACATCTGATACTTTGCACTCACATGACCTTCTCTACTCTAGTACAAACCCATGTTATCGAGATAAACGTCTTACTGCTAATTTTCTTGTAGGTGCAAGGGGAATATTCTAGGCTATAAGCGATAGTCAAATGCTTTAAGACCTGGTTGCTGTTTGGAGCATGCCCAGGACATAAAAAAACGAATAACGAATTTCCATTTGAGAAAAAGTATAAGTGTTGGAAAATTCAAACAAATAACAAGAAATATCTTGGAAATGGTTCACTCCACAAAAAAAGAGTCTTTGACATAAATTGTGTTTTAACGAGATCGACATTTTTTTGTGTAGTAAAATTTTATCTATCTCTTACGGTTTACCAGTTAAGCGAAAGCCATGCAGAATGAAGAGGACTTTTGAGAGCATTCCCAGAAAATTCAACATATACATTTCATTTGCCATAAAAGTATCTTAAAATATATTTTAATCAAAATCGTTACAGCCACTTTTGAGAAAATAAAATTTTTTGAAAAATGTTGAATGTAAGGGTTAGTCTGATGTGGGGGAATTTCTTTAAAATCTTCGTGCCACATCCTTGGAAATACTAAATTCAAATACCAAGTTTGGCATTTATCCGACTTTTCGTTTTTGGTTTATGCTGTTCACAGACAGGGTATGTTTCAAAAAATGCTGTATTTAGATTCAGGGTACCTCAAAACATGTATTTCCGGTGAAATGTCGGTATCGAATCAGCAATACGACCCTTACTTACTATATGTAACAGAAAAAGTGAGGTTATTCCGTCAAGTGCAGAAACGCTGCAATCTACTCGAGTCAGACTCTGGTATCTCTGTGTCTGATGTGATGGTACAGCTCGTACGTGAGCCAGTATACATTAGTTGAGACTGTATGTACTCTCCTGTACAGTACTGGTCTCTGTGTCTCATGTGATGGTACAGCTCGTACGTGAGCCAGTATACATTAGTTGAGACTGTATGTACTCTCCTGTACAGTACTGGTCTCTGTGTCTCATGTGATGTTACAGCTCGTACGTGAGCCAGTATACATTAGTTGAGACTGTATGTACTCTCCTGTACAGTACTGGTCTCTGTGTCTCATGTGATGGTACAGCTCGTACGTGAGCCAGTACGCATTTGTTGAGACAGTACGTACACTCCTGTACAGTACTGGTCTCTCTGTCTGATGTGATGGTACAGCTCGTACGTGAGCCAGTACACATTTGTTGAGACAGTACGTACACTCCTGTACAGTACTGGTCTCTGTGTCTCATGTGATGTTACAGCTCGTACGTGAGCCAGTATACATTAGTTGAGACTGTATGTACTCTCCTGTACAGTACTGGTCTCTCTGTCTGATGTGATGGTACAGCTCGTACGTGAGCCAGTATACATTAGTTGAGACTGTATGTACTCTCCTGTACAGTACTGGTCTCTGTGTCTGATGTGATGGTACAGCTCGCTCGTGACAAATGAAGCACTACTGCTCATTGTTGTCGCGCACTCTTTGATTGTTTGTAGTGAAATATCTGCGGTTTTTGTTTTACTTATTCTTTGTATACCGCTTGTTTATTATAACCGACCGAGATTGCTCCGTGTTAATGTATGATGTTCGTATTCGGGAGATCCCAGGTTCCATTCCCGTTGATCGCCCACTCTGACCTTGGGTTTTGATTGTTTTGCCTGATCGGAAAGCGAACGCTGCAGTAGTTTCTCTTCCATACCCGTTCCTTCTCATGCGTGACGGTAAAGTGGGTGCTTGCTCGAAGGAATGAGTTGTCCTTGGGCGTCAGAGGGTCGTTCGTCAATCTCTCTAGGTGGAATGAGTAGTTGCAGCTCGGAACTATTCTACACGCCTCCTGTGGTTCCTCCGTGGTAGCCTCGATGGATCCTTGTAGGTTGTAGTGTCCGCCAACCTATATCTATAGCTATCATAAGTACTTCACCCAAAAATTTGATATCGAGGTTTCAGTGCAACCATTCCTGAATAAAGAAAATGCGCCTGTCCATGAACAGCATAACTCAAAAGGGGAATTGTCTCAAAAATCTAAACTTGGTATTATAGTTCAGCATCTTTCAAGGATGCTCCATGAAGATTTTCAAGGTAATCCCATCCACCAAAATACCCTCTACGCGAAAAAATATTCGTTCTCTTTATGTAACTGTAAAGGAACTGTAACGATCTTGATTAAAATATTATATTTTATGATGTTTAAATGACAAATGAGATGTGCATACGGAAGTTTCGAGAAGTGCTCTTTAACTTTGTATAGTTTGTAAACTGTAACAGATAGGTAATGTGTATCTAGAGGAGTGAGTAGAGAATGCAACACATAAGATTTGTAGACAACGCCACTATGGTATACGGGCATGCAAATTGTCCCATTTTAGACATCACATTTACCGTATTTGACTTGAATACAAGCTATTTGACATAAACTGAGTTTTAATGCGTTTATGTTGGTAATATTATTAACTGTATAAAGGCTTTTTTAAACTTTTTACTACCTACCTATTGTAAGTACAGGAAACAATGTGTTCCACCCAAAAATTCTATATTTTAATTTCACCGTAAACAGTTCTTGAAGGTTTCCTGAATGGAAAACAAAAGTAGTTTTAGTTTCTCTACTACATATAGTAAGTAGGGGAAGTATTCCACCCAAAAGTTCGATACCGAGCTTTCATCGGAAATACATGTTTTGAAGTGCATTAAAGCATTTTTGGAAACATGTCCGCGTGTGTGTCTGTCTGTGAACAACATAACTCAAAAACGAAAAGTCGAATAAATACCAAACTTGGTATTTGAGTTTGGTATCTTCCAAGGATGCAACACGAAGATTTCCCAAAAAAATCCTCTTACTCAGACTATCCTTTACATGAAACATTTTTCGAAAATTTTGATTTTATTAAAAATGGCTGTAACGATTTTGATTAAAATATGTTCAAGATATTTTCATGGCAAATGGTGAATCTTGTAGCAATGAGGTCCTCTCAATGAATATTGCATAACTGGTAAACCGTACATCTCGTTAAAACACACAACTTCTCTTGTCGAGTCAACCATTTCCGAGTTATTCCTTGTTATTTGTTTCAATTTTCCAATACTTATACTTTTTCTTAAATGGGAATTCGTTGTTCGTTTTTTTTTCTGTCCTGGACATACAAAGAGAATGGAATACTCCACATAGCAACCAGCTCTTATAACATTTGACTATCGCTTAAAGCCTAGCAATTCCCCTTGCATCTACAAGAAAATTAGCAATTCTGCAAATGTTCATCTCCATTAACAAGAAATAGATGGAGAATAAGCGCTTGTACAGGAGTAGAGAAAGTCATGTGAATACAACACGTCAGGTTGGTGAACAGCATAACCCAAAAACGAAAATGTCAAGCTCAGCATCTTCTAAAGATACAAGAAGAAGGTTTTCAAGAAAATATCCCCACTACCGTTTACTGGACAAATTTTCCGTAGTTTTAATTTCTTCAAAAATGACTAACAATTTTGATTAAAATACCACATTTTTAAAAAAATGTTAAGTCGCTTTTACAGCTTGCTCATATCGCGACTAAAACAATTAATCCAACAGCTCAATAGCTTACGTAATCGAAAGTCTGCACCGTAAGATCAGGACGGAACTACTGCACTCAGAGTTCTACGGCCAAGCACACACAATTCTCGTCAGAAACTTGGAGGAGGTCTCCACAATTGCTACACGGTGCATTGATAAACCTGGCTCGCATATTGGTTATCCTACCCCAGCCAAGATGATGAAAAAAATAATATCTACCAGTTTCATAGTACAAAGAAAAATATTTTCTTGGTCAAATTATGGTGATTGTGCTGTTAATAGGTGCCTGTGGAAAAATTTCAAAGTTCCTCGCTACCTGCAAGATGTTGGGCTTACCAACTATTGACATCAAATCATTTGGAGCGTCTGCTCTGAAAGGATCAGTAGCCCTCTTAAAAATTATCTTTATAGCCCTTGTAATCCACAGTGTTGCCTCCCATGCTCTTCTACAAGCTTCCTCCAAATCATCGCCAATTGCTCCCCCCCCCCAAAAAACACAGTTTATATTTCAATTTCTTCTACATGGATATTTGTAAAAGTTTTCTAATTTTAACATCGTTACTTTCTCCCAACATTGTTTCATTGTATGACTTTGTTCCTTTCTTATTGCTGTATTAAAACATTTATATGTGTGTTTATTTGTAATGTTGTATCTTTTATGCTGTCTTTTAATAAAGGAACTTTGAAAAAAATAATATCACAGCTCTAAATTACACAGAATAAACAAAGGATTGTTAAGAGTACATGAGAGTTTCGAATCAAGTTTTATACATCTGGGGAAAAGCAGGTCATGGAATACTCAGTGCTGTGGAGACATCTTCAGTGATGCTGTAGTGTATCGTCTGCAGTCTGTGAAAAGATGGTTAATAGTAAGGTTTAGTGCAATCGCGGGAGAGCATGGGGCAAGTACTACTTGCCTTACCATGTGTAACTTATTGGCTCCATTTTGCTGTAAGTTGCCTGGAAAAGTATTTTATAACGTCACAATAAGGTAGTGATTGTTAGGCGAGCTCCCTCTTGGCTGCTTCTTCGTGCCACAATAAGATGGGATCCAAGTAAAAAGGATGTCATATTTATTAAGGGCTGCGTGATGGAGATTTTGAATTTGCTGGGGTAACTGTAAATCAGTCGAGCGGTCTCTAAGACTTTTCACAGTAATCAACAAGTATAAGTAGGTTATGTGCATATCAAAGCTTGCTTAATGGCATAAAGGTCGCAGGAAAATGTGGAATAGAGTCAGGAAGCTTTCATTTAGTTGTGTTATCAATGTACACCCATTCCCATTTTCTGTTTTGGATCCATTGATGTAAATGCATTTTTGTATTTCGTGGAAGAATAGTCTATAGGTGTATGGTGTGGGATTTTTGATACTTTGTAACATCCAAATTAAGTTGGGGAGGATATATTCTCCATGCTGATAATTCGTGGCTCTCTGGACCAAGCTCTTCAGTGTACGTTCTTATTTTACGGTAAAATGGTAACTACTACCTTGGCTTTTCTATGAGTTTTCCTTTCAGAAAAGACGGGTCAATAAATTTCTGAGTTAGGTCTTTCTGAAACCTTGATCGCATATTTCAAGCTCAGTTCCATTCTGCGGAAGTCCAGTGACGGTTGGTTGGTTTCTATCAATAGGCTGAGTACAGGATTGGTTCTAAATTCTCCTAAACACATTTTAAGAGTTTGTTGTTTGAATTACATTTAGTGTTCTTAAAGCTGTTGGTTTAGCTAAGTTGTATATCTGGGCATCATACTCTAATTTTGTTCTAATAACAGTTTGGTAGGTTCGTAAAAGGACGTTAAGCCAGCACACCAATTTCGATGTACCACACCATACATTCTTCTTATGCAATCGTTTCTTAATTCGGTTGTATGGTATTTACAGCTTAACATCGAGTCAAATATTAATCTCAAAATTTTGACAGTTTTGGCAATTTTAATTATCTTATTGTCTATGACATCGTGGGGTTCGAAACATTACAAGATGATCTGCAGAAGCATATGCATTGGACTTACGGTATGACAGATTAAGACCATCCTCAGTTGCCCATGCGTGAAGCTTTTCTAGCGTCTCCTGAAGAAGTGTCGAACTATTGGTGAGGTTTTTCTCCTTGCACAAGATAGCCAAGTCATCTGTAAATAGTAGGGCCTTGACAAGTTATGAAATGTTGTTAAAGACGTTGATGATGGCTGTAAGAAAGAATGTAACGCTGATGACAGAACCTTTTGGAACACCTCTTTCTATACGCAATTCTTTGGACAGGACTACTTTATAACGTGCCCTTATATTACGTTCACGGAGAAAACTGTAAATAAAGTAATACACGTTGCCTCTAATACTGATTCTTTGTAATAATGTGAGTTTGCGCGATATACTGTCGCAAGCTTTTTCTGTGCCCAAACTTACTGCTGATGTTATATAAAAGCAGCTCTTATTTCGGATTCAATTATTAGAAGATGATCGATCAGTGGTGGAGCGTAAGTGTTCGGAAGAAAAAAAAACTGTAGCTTCTGCAATTACCAGCGAAGTCGCCTTGCACATAGTGTAAGTAAGGGCTATTAGATGTGAAGTTTTCAGCGAAGAGAAATGTTTATGGGCAGTGCGTGTAAGTGTTGTTCCTCTGCTGCAGTGTTCTTGTCCTCTGCTGCAGTGTTCTTGTCCTCTGCTGCAGTGTTCTTGTCCTCTGCTGCAGTATTATTACTTATCTAGCTAGTCTCAGGGTTTTCGTACGTGAGGCAAATTAAAATACACCCTTAGAATGTGGTTTATTATCAAATAAGCATTTATGGTTTTCCCATTGTAACAACTCCCACCATTATACTAAATTAGGAGCCTAGCTAACTGCATACACGTCGTCCAGCACTGTGTGTCGACGAGATTCTATAAGACAGAGAAAATCTTCCCTTTTTTATACCTAAGCCTAGTGACGCTTACTGCCGCGCCTCAAAATGTAACCACGTTTCTAATTGGTCCTCACACCTTATTATGTATGGGAATATTCTGCTCAAAAGAATTTCGCATATACGTTCTCGTGACGCTTACTGCCGCGCCTCAAAATGTAACCACGTTTCTAATTGGTCCTCACACCTTATTATGTATGGGAATATTCTGCTCAAAAGGATTTCGCATATACGTTCTCGTGACGCGTCCGGAAGCAGATTCAATATCTCTGTCTCTTTCTATTTCTCCTTACTGCTACCAGTTCCCTGCTCATTAGCTTGGAGAAAGGTGGGCTCTGCCTAGAATTAGCTAGCTCGCCCGTTCCTTACTTATCTAAGTTACAATCTGCTTTTGTACAATTCTTGGTGTTAAATATTCTAATATTTGGTGAATTATATTATTATGTACAATATTGTTTAATATTGATTTGTGTGTGTGTGACCCCTTTCATGCATGCGCTACTGATCACGAAACAGCTGAGTGTACGTACTGTCTCAACTAATGTGTACTAGCT
The DNA here is from genome assembly GCA_030765065.1 of Deroplatys truncata. NCBI lineage: Eukaryota > Metazoa > Arthropoda > Insecta > Mantodea > Mantidae > Deroplatys > Deroplatys truncata. The sequence continues at coordinate 332,382,551 of CM060975.1, read as the reverse complement.
CACGTACAAGCTGTACCATGACATGAGACAGAGAGACCAGTACTGTACAGGAGAGTACATATAGTCTCAACTAATGTATACTGGCTCACGTACGAGCTGTACCATCACATGAGACAGAGAGACCAGTACTGTACAGGAGAGTACATACAGTCTCAACTAATGTGTACTAGCTCACGTACAAGCTGTACCATGACATGAGACAGAGAGACCAGTACTGTACAGGAGAGTACATACAGTCTCAACTAATGTATACTGGCTCACGTACGAGCTGTACCATCACATGAGACAGAGAGACCAGTACTGTACAGGAGAGTACGTACTGTCTCAACTAATGTATACTGGCTCACGTACGAGCTGTACCATGACATGAGACAGAGAGACCAGTACTGTACAGGAGAGTACATACAGTCTCAACTAATGTATACTAGCTCACGTACAAGCTGTACCATGACATGAGACAGAGAGACCAGTACTGTACAGGAGAGTACATACAGTCTCAACTAATGTATACTGGCTCACGTACGAGCTGTACCATCACATGAGACAGAGAGACCAGTACTGTACAGGAGTGTACGTACTGTCTCAACTAATGTATACTGGCTCACGTACGAGCTGTACCATCACATGAGACAGAGAGACCAGTACTGTACAGGAGTGTACGTACTGTCTCAACTAATGTATACTGGCTCACGTACGAGCTGTACCATGACATGAGACAGAGAGACCAGTACTGTACAGGAGAGTACATACAGTCTCAACTAATGTATACTAGCTCACGTACAAGCTGTACCATGACATGAGACAGAGAGACCAGTACTGTACAGGAGTGTACGTACTGTCTCAACTAATGTATACTGGCTCACGTACGAGCTGTACCATGACATGAGACAGAGAGACCAGTACTGTACAGGAGTGTACGTACTGTCTCAACTAATGTATACTGGCTCACGTACAAGCTGTACCATCACATGAGACAGAGAGACCAGTACTGTACAGGAGTGTACGTACTGTCTCAACTAATGTATACTAGCTCACGTACAAGCTGTACCATCACATGAGACAGAGAGACCAGTACTGTACAGGAGTGTACGTACTGTCTCAACTAATGTATACTGGCTCACGTACGAGCTGTACCATGACATGAGACAGAGAGACCAGTACTGTACAGGAGAGTACATACAGTCTCAACTAATGTATACTAGCTCACGTACAAGCTGTACCATGACATGAGACAGAGAGACCAGTACTGTACAGGAGAGTACATACAGTCTCAACTAATGTATACTGGCTCACGTACGAGCTGTACCATCACATGAGACAGAGAGACCAGTACTGTACAGGAGTGTACGTACTGTCTCAACTAATGTATACTGGCTCACGTACGAGCTGTACCATCCCATGAGACAGAGAGACCAGTACTGTACAGGAGTGTACGTACTGTCTCAACTAATGTATACTGGCTCACGTACGAGCTGTACCATCACATGAGGCACAGAGACCAGTACTGTACAGGAGTGTACGTACTGTCTCAAATAATGTGTACTGGCTCACGTACGAGCTGCACCATCACATGAAACACAGAGACGAGTACTGTACAGGAGAGTACATAAATCTCAACTAATGTATACTGGCTCACGTACAAGCTGTACCATCACATCAGACAGAGAGACCAGTACTGTACAGGAGAGTACATACAGTCTCAACTAATGTGTACTGGCTCACGTACGAGCTGTACCATCACATCAGACAGAGAGACCAGTACGGTACAGGAGTGTACGTACTGTCTCAACTAATGTGTACTGGCTCACGTACGAGCTGTACCATCACATGAGACACAGAGACAAGCACTTGACAGGAGTGTACGTACTGTCTCAACTAATGTATACTGGCTCACGTACGAGCTGTACCATCACATCACACACAGAGACCAGTACTGTACAGGAGTGTACGTACTGTCTCAACTAATGTATACTGGCTCACGTACGAGCTGTACCATCACATGATACACAGAGACAAGCACTTGACAGGAGTGTACGTACTGTCTCAACTAATGTATACTGGCTCACGTACGAGCTGTACCATCACATCACACACAGAGACCAGTACTGTACAGGAGTGTACGTACTGTCTCAACTAATGTATACTGGCTCACGTACGAGCTGTACCATCACATCACACACAGAGACCAGTACTGTACAGGAGTGTACGTACTGTCTCAACTATTGTGTACTGGCTCACGTACGAGCTGTACCATCACATCAGACAGAGAGTCCAGTACTGTACAGGAGTGTACGTACTGTCTCAACTAATGTATACTGGCTCACGTACGAGCTGTACCATCACATGAGACACAGAGACCAGTACTGTACAGGAGTGTACGTACAGTCTCAACTAATGTATACTGGCTCACGTACGAGCTGTACCATCACATGAGACACAGAGACCAGTACTGTACAGGAGAGTACATACAGTCTTAACTAATGTATACTGGCTCACCTACGATCTGTACCGTCACATGAGACAGAGAGACCAGTACTGTACAGGAGTGTACATACAGTCTTAACTAATGTGTACTGGCTCACGTACGAGCTGTACCATCACATGAGACACAGAGACCAGTACTGTACAGGAGAGTACACACAGTCTCAACTAATGTGTACTGGCTCACGTACGAGCTGTACCGTCACATGAGACACAGAGACCAGTACTGTACAGGAGAGTACACACAGTCTCAACTAATGTATACTGGCTCACGTACGAGCTGTACCATCACATGAGACACAGAGACCAGTACTGTACAGGAGTGTACGCAATGTCTCAACTAATGTGTACTGGCTCACGTACGAGCTGTACCGTCACATGGGACACAGAGACCAGTACTGTACAGGAGTGTACGCAATGTCGCAACAAATGTATACTGGCTCACGTACGAGCTGTAACATCACATCAGACAGAGAGACCAGTACTGTACAGGAGAGTACATACAGTCTCAACTAATGTGTACTGGCTCACGTACGAGCTGTACCATCACATCAGACAGAGAGACCAGTACTGTACAGGAGTGTACGTACTGTCTCAACTAATGTATACTGGCTCACGTACGAGCTGTACCATCACATGAGACACAGAGACCAGTACTGTACAGGAGAGTACATACAGTCTCAACTAATGTGTACTGGCTCACGTACGAGCTGTACCATCACATGAGACACAGAGACCAGTACTGTACAGGAGAGTACATACAGTCTCAACTAATGTGTACTGGCTCACGTACGAGCTGTACCATCACATGAGACACAGAGACCAGTACTGTACAGGAGAGTACATACAGTCTCAACTAATGTCTACTGGCTCACGTACGAGCTGTACCATCACATGAGACACAGAGACCAGTACTGTACAGGAGAGTACATACAGTCTCAACTAATGTGTACTGGCTCACGTACGAGCTGTACCATCACATCAGACACAGAGACAAGCACTTGACAGGAGAGTACATACAGTCTCAACTAATGTGTACTGGCTCACGTACAAGCTGTACCATCACATCAGACAGAGAGACCAGTACTGTACAGGAGTGTACGTACTGTCTCAACTAATGTATACTGGCTCACGTACGAGCTGTACCGTCACATGTGACACAGAGACCAGTACTGTACAGGAGAGTACATACAGTCTCAACTAATGTATACTGGCTTACGTACGAGCTGTACCATCACATGAGACACAGAGACCAGTACTGTACAGGAGAGTACATACAGTCTCAACTAATGTATACTGGCTCACGTACGAGCTGTACCATCACATGAGACACAGAGACCAGTACTGTACAGGAGAGTACATACAGTCTCAACTAATGTATACTGGCTTACGTACGAGCTGTACCATCACATGAGACACAGAGACCAGTACTGTACAGGAGAGTACATACAGTCTCAACTAATGTATACTGGCTCACGTACGAGCTGTACCATCACATCAGACAGAGAGACCAGTACTGTACAGGAGAGTACATACAGTCTTAACTAATGTATACTGGCTCACGTACCAGCTGTACCATCACATGAGACACAGAGACGAGTACTGTACAGGAGAGTACATACAGTCTCAACTAATGTGTACTGGCTCACGTACGAGCTGTACCATCACATGAGACACAGAGACCAGTACTGTACAGGAGAGTACATACAGTCTCAACTAATGTATACTGGCAAACGTACGAGCTGTACCATCACATCAGACAGAGAGACCAGTACTGTACAGGAGAGTACATACGGTTTCAACTAATGTATACTGGCTCACGTACGAGCTGTACCATCACATCAGACAGAGAGACCAGTACTGTACAGGAGAGTACATACAGTCTTAACTAATGTATACTGGCTCACGTACGAGCTGTACCATCACATCAGACACAGAGACCAGTACTGTACAGGAGTGTACGTAATGTCTCAACCAATGTGTACTGGCTCACGTACGAGCTGTACCATCACATCACACACAGAGACCAGTACTGTACAGGAGTGTACGTAATGTCTCAACTAATGTGTACTGGCTCACATACGAGCTGTACCATCACATCACACACAGAGACCAGTACTGTACAGGAGTGTACGTACTGTCTTAACTAATGTGTACTGGCTCACGTACGAGCTGTACCATCACATCACACACAGAGACCAGTACTGTACAGGAGTGTACGCAATGTCTCAACTAATGTGTACTGGCTCACGTACGAGCTGTACCATCACATGAGACACAGAGACCAGTACTGTACAGGAGTGTACGTAATGTGTCAACTAATGTATACTGGCTCACGTACAAGCTGTACCATCACATGAGACACAGAGACCAGTACTGTACAGGAGTGTACGTAATGTGTCAACTAATGTGTACTGGCTCACGTACGAGCTGTACCATCACATGAGACACAGAGACCAGTACTGTACAGGAGTGTACGTAATGTGTCAACTAATGTATACTGGCTCACGTACAAGCTGTACCATCACATGAGACACAGAGACCAGTACTGTACAGGAGTGTACGTAATGTCTCAACTAATGTGTACTGGCTCACGTACGAGCTGTACCATCACATGAGACACAGAGACCAGTACTGTACAGGAGTGTACGTAATGTCTCAACTAATGTGCACTGGCTCACGTACGAGCTGTACCATCACATGAGACACAGAGACCAGTACTGTACAGGAGTGTACTTAATGTCTCAACTAATGTATACTGGCTCACGTACGAGCCGTACCATCACATCACACACAGAGACCAGTACTGTACAGGAGAGTACATACAGTCTCAACTAATGTGTACTAGCTCACGTACAAGCTGTACCATGACATGAGACAGAGAGACCAGTACTGTACAGGAGAGTACATACAGTCTCAACTAATGTATACTGGCTCACGTACGAGCTGTACCATGACATGAGACAGAGAGACCAGTATTGTACAGGAGAGTACATACAGTCTCAACTAATGTGTACTAGCTCACGTACAAGCTGTACCATGACATGAGACAGAGAGACCAGTACTGTACAGGAGAGTACATACAGTCTCAACTAATGTGAACTGGCTCACGTACGAGCTGTACCATCACTTGAGACACAGAGACCAGTACTGTACAGGAGAGTACATACAGTCTCAACTAATGTATACTGGCTCACGTACGAGCTGTACCATCACATGAGACACAGAGACCAGTACTGTACAGGAGAGTACATACAGTCTCAACTAATGTATACTGGCTCACGTACGAGCTGTACCATCACATGAGACACAGAGACCAGTACTGTACAGGAGAGTACATACAGTCCCAACTAATGTGAACTGGCTCACGTACGAGCTGTACCATCACATCAGACAGAGAGACCAGTACTGTACAGGAGTGTACGCAATGTCTCAACTAATGTGAACTGGCTCACGTACGAGCTGTACCATCACATCACACACAGAGACCAGTACTGTACAGGAGTGTACGCAATGTCTCAACTAATGTGAACTGCCTCACGTACGAGCTGTACCATCACATGAGACACAGAGACCAGCACTGTACAGGAGTGTACGCAATGTCTCAACAAATGTATACTGGCTCACGTACGAGCTGTTCCATCACATGAGACACAGAGACCAGTACTGTACAGGAGTGTACGTACTGTCTCAACTAATGTGAACTGGCTCACGTACGAAGTGTACCATCACATCACACACAGAGACCAGTACTGTACAGGAGTGTACGCAATGTCTCAACTAATGTGAACTGGCTCACGTACGAGCTGTACCATCACATGAGACACAGAGACCAGTACTGTACAGGAGTGTACGCAATGTCTCAACTAATGTGTACTGGCTCACGTACGAGCTGTACCATCACATCACACACAGAGACTAGTACTGTACAGGAGTGTACGTACTGTCTCAACTAATGTGTACTGGCTCACGTACGAGCTGTACCATCACATGAGACACAGAGACCAGTACTGTACAGGAGTGTACGTACTGTCTCAACTAATGTGAACTGGCTCACGTACGAGCTGTACTATCACATCAGACAGAGAGACCAGTACTGTACAGGAGTGTACGCAATGTCTCAACTAATGTGAACTGGCTCAATTACGAGCCGTACTATCACATCAGACAGAGAGACCAGTACTGTACAGGAGTGTACAGGAGTGTACGTACTGTCTCATCTAATGTGTACTAGCTCACGTACGAGCTGTACCATCACATGAGACACAGAGACCAGTACTGTACAGGAGTGTACGTACTGTCTCAACTAATGTGTACTGGCTCACGTACGAGCTGTACCATCACATGAGACACAGAGACCAGTACTGTACAGGAGTGTACAGGAGTGTACGTACTGTCTCAACTAATGTGAACTGGCTCACGTACGAGCCGTACCATCACATCAGACAGAGAGACCAGTACTGTACAGGAGTTTACAGGAGTGTACGTACTGTCTCATCTAATGTGTACTAGCTCACGTACGAGCTGTACCATCACATGAGACACAGAGACCAGTACTGTACACGAGTGTACGTGCTGTCTCAAGTAATGTGAACTGGCTCACGTACGAGCCGTACCATCACATCAGACAGAGAGACCAGTACTGTACAGGAGTTTACAGGAGTGTACGTACTGTCTCATCTAATGTGTACTAGCTCACGTACGAGCTGTACCATCACATGAGACACAGAGACCAGTACTGTACAGGAGTTTACAGGAGTGTACGTACTGTCTCAACTAATGTGTACTAGCTCACGTACGAGCTGTACCATCACATGAGACACAGAGACCAGTACTGTACAGGAGTTTACAGGAGTGTACGTACTGTCTCATCTAATGTGTACTAGCTCACGTACGAGCTGTACCATCACATCAGACAGAGAGACCAGTACTGTACAGGAGTTTACAGGAGTGTACGTACTGTCTCATCTAATGTGTACTAGCTCACGTACGAGCTGTACCATCACATGAGACACAGAGACCAGTACTGTACAGGAGTTTACAGGAGTGTACGTACTGTCTCAACTAATGTGTACTAGCTCACGTACGAGCTGTACCATCACATGGGACACAGAGACCAGTACTGTACAGGAGTGTACGTGCTGTCTCAAGTAATGTGAACTGGCTCACGTACGAGCCGTACCATCACATCAGACAGAGAGACCAGTACTGTACAGGAGTTTACAGGAGTGTACGTACTGTCTCATCTAATGTGTACTAGCTCACGTACGAGCTGTACCATCACATGAGACACAGAGACCAGTACTGTACAGGAGTTTACAGGAGTGTACGTACTGTCTCAACTAATGTGTACTAGCTCACGTACGAGCTGTACCATCACATGAGACACAGAGACCAGTACTGTACAGGAGTGTACGTACTGTCTCATCTAATGTGTACTAGCTCACGTACGAGCTGTACCATCACATGAGACACAGAGACCAGTACTGTACAGGAGTGTACGTACTGTCTCATCTAATGTGTACTAGCTCACGTACGAGCTGTACCATCACATGAGACACAGAGACCAGTACTGTACAGGAGTTTACGTAATGTCTGAACTAATGTGTACTGGCTCACGTACATGCTGTACCATCACATGAGACACAGAGACCAGTACTGTACAGGAGTTTACGTAATGTCTGAACTAATGTGTACTAGCTCACGTACGAGCTGTACCATCACATGAGACACAGAGACCAGTACTGTACAGGAGTGTACGTAATGTCTCATCTAATGTGTACTAGCTCACGTACGAGCTGTACCATCACATGAGACACAGAGACCAGTACTGTACAGGAGTGTACGTACTGTCTCATCTAATGTGTACTAGCTCACGTACGAGCTGTACCATCACATGAGACACAGAGACCAGTACTGTACAGGAGTGTACGTACTGTCTCATCTAATGTGAACTGGCTCACGTACGAGCTGTACCATCACATGAGACACAGAGACCAGTACTGTACAGGAGTTTACGTAATGTCTGAACTAATGTGTACTGGCTCACGTACGAGCTGTACCATCACGAGACACAGAGACCAGTACTGTACAGGAGTTTACGTAATGTCTGAACTAATGTGTACTGGCTCACGTACATGCTGTACCATCACATCAGACACAGAGACCAGTACTGTACAGGAGTGTATGTAGTATCTCAACTAGTGGGTTTCATTTAATGACAAGTGAACTGTGTGTGAAACATGTGTTGTTATATTCAAGGACGATTTAACTCTTTGTGAAATATGTGTTGTTATATTCAAGGACGATTTAACTCTTTGTGAAACATGTGTTGTTATATTCAAGGACGATTGAACTCTTTGTGAAATATGTGTTGTTATATTTAAGGACAACTGAAATCTTTGTGAAACATGTTTTGTTATATTTAAGGACAACTGAACTCTTTGTGAAACATGTGTTGTTATATTCAAGGACCATTGAACTGTTTGTGAAACATGTGTTGTTATAGGTAAGGATGATTGAACTCTTTGTGAAACAAGTGTTGTTATATTTAAGGACAACTGAACTCTTTGTGAAACACGTGTTTGAAGCTGGTTATCGAGACCCAGGAGAAATAATAATAATAATAATAATAATAATAATAATAATAATAATAATAATAATAATAATAATAATAATAATAATATACGATCGAACATAGCGACGAAAATGTGCTGAATTCATGTTAGGAATGGGTTTTGTCGGGAAGACAGAGAAACAAAGTTTGTTCCCTCGAAGCAGAGGTATTTTACCTGCGATGGTCAACGAACCTGCATACCGGAAGTCTCGCCTTTATACTTTTGGCTCGGACAGGGTTTACAACGGTTTTCAAGGCTTAAAAGGGTGAGGAAGTAGATGTGCCTTATCTACGATCTAAGAATGTTCGGGAGAAGATTTTAAAACTCAAAATAAGCTGTGAGAAGCAGATGTGAAAGTTGTCACGTGGGGGTAGCCAATAACAAAAAAAATCATGAAACAAAAATTATAGCCAATCGAAAGATCGCGTAGGCATCACATGATACGTTTTGAACTTAAAACAGAACGAAACTTAAGAAAGGGAGAGGGGAAAATTCTACAGTTTGGCGAAAGGCGTGAAGGAGGAAAGACACGCCGAGACTTTTGGGGACAAACTAACCATGACAACGGCCGAGGCACATTCCGGTACAAATTAACCACGAGGACGCGACGAAACAGAATTAGAACAAAATAATCAGAAGATTTATAGCGTAAAAGTGAAGTTGTGAAATCTAGGCAATTCGAGGGCTAGTCGGAGAAACACATAAGTAGCGACTTCGAGAGTAATAAGAATAACAGTGGTTTCGACGACGAAGGTGGCGGGTTGACCAGATAGGAATCTACGTAACAAAATAAAGATATCACCCAAACTTCTCCGGCAGTATTATTAATCTCATCAAGGCAGTGTCACCACCCCTGAAAAACAAGAACCTCAGCTCTACCGAATCAAATCCCAAATCCCTGTCATCCAACCAACGAACCCAGGACTCTGAGTCCATTGAAGCAACTGCCAGGGACAACACAGCTGATGAGTCAGAGGTCAGCGTCATTTGGCGCCCACTACGTTGGGGCTCGAAATACTGCCAGCGGATAACGCACCCGGAGAACCGACAACGGAAGGAAGACGACGCCGATGACGACATCAGCAACCACCAGCAGCAGAGTGTACCGATAGACGTGGGGCAACAAACGACATCGACGCCGCTCCATTACAACAAGGAAGCAGACATTCAGCGCAGACATCATCAGTGTTCAAAAAGTGTGTAAGTGTAGTGAAGTGTTTTGTGAACTATTACAACACTTCGCAGCAGCTCAACCCAGCACCGAGTAAGTGTTAACTGCATGATACATAGGTTAATAAAATTTTGGAGGGGAGTGTATATGCAATAGATATAAGTAAACTGGGTTATGTATGTTTGTAAATGCTGTTAAGAAACAAGAAATTAACCGGCAACGATATGGAAGGTAATAGCAATGAACAAGGGGAAAATTTCACTAACAATAGCACGCGGGTAGGTGTAGAAAATGGAGATAGCGAAACATTAGAAAACCAAGTTACCGGATCGCTTAACACGAGCGAAATGATGCAACAAATGTTGGCTCAATTGAGCCTCCTCAACACTAAAATATCAGAACAAGAGCAAACAATAGGGCAAACTTTGACTCAACGATTATCAGAACAAGAGCAAACACTGGCTCAACGATTATCAGAACAAGAGCGAACAATAGGGCAAACTCTGACTCAACGATTATCAGAACAAGAGCAAACACTTGGGCAAACACTGACTCAACGATTATCAGAACAAGAGCAAACACTAGAGCAAACACTAACTCAGCGATTAACAGTACAGGAGCAAACACTAAAACAACAATTGTCCACCCAAGAACAAACATTGCAGCAGCAGATAGCCTCACAATTAAGCATCCAACATAAGGAAATCAGTCAGGGCTTAGAAAATAAAATACAGGGTGTCTTGTTAGAAATTAGAGCAAGTCAAAATGTAATCTACGAGGATGTAGAATATATAAGAAACGAACTAAAAGCAACACAGAATAGTGTAGAAGTAGTGAGGAAGGAACTTGTCGTGGAAATGGACGCCATCAGGGCCCAACAAATTGTAAACAATGAAAACTTAATATGTACAATTAGTGATAAGGCAAGGGAAGAAGCAATGACAGTCTGTGTATCATTACAGAATAAGCAGCAGGCACTTGAAGCAGGGGTTAATGATGAAATTAACAAATTAAGGGAGGAACTGACACAGACCGTCAATGCTCGCAGGGACGCGGTAGAACAAATCGAACCGCGATCTCAAGGAGCCACGGACGCGCGAATTACCTCTCAGGTTTCCGCGCTTTCGTCGTTCCAGTGTAACAACCCGAGTAGCGAACCGAGGTCGAACGAACCTGCCTGCACTCCTTCGGCCTCACCGCACCCGGCAAGTGAAATGTCAAGCACCGTAGGGCCCCTGCAACAATGCAATATACCTATACAATTTTTGAATGAACTAACAATCCCCAAGTTCAACAGTGAAGTCGATAATGCGAAGCAGTTCATTAATGACCTCGAATCTTATTTCGCGCTTAGGGGAATTCCCGACCGTTTCAAAATGGTAATTATAAAAAGGAGCTTGATAGGCCCGTCCCTGAGTTGGTTTCGATTGACGGTAGGCGAGCATGCACAATATGAACATTTTAGGTCTGCATTTTTGGAAAAATATTGGAGTGGCGTTGCACAGTACAGAGTGCGCGCAGAAATAAATAATGGCCGATACAGGGATGAGAAGCGTGAGTCGATGGTTGACTACTTCTTGCGACTCGGCCAATTAAGCCAACTCCTGGACCCACCGATGCCCGAAGGTGAATTTGTATCCCTCCTGACACGACACTTCCCAGACGTTATACGTCATCACCTCGTGGTAGCACGCCCGAGGACGCTGAGCGAAGCCATTGAACTACTTACCGCTCTGCAGGGGTACGGAACGCGGGAAGAAGATAGGCCCAGAATCAGGACTGAAGGCAGACACAGTGATCGGATAAATTCGCATCGTAATGATGGGACGAGGGCACAAGGTGCGTTGAACAACTACTCCACAGTCCGACAGCGTTATCAAGAGCCATTTGCAAGAAATCGGGAGAGAAGCTATAGGCCCTGGAACCAAACGGGCACGGGTAGGCCACCGAGGCAACATGAGGAGTATCCCGTTCACTACCTGAGATTCTCCAGGTACCCAGCGAATAGTAGACAACTCTGGGGAAATAACCTCCACGGTGGAACAGCGGATAGGCCAAGAACGCCTCCGAACCGCCCAGAAACTCCCCCGAACCGACCTGGAAACACCCCGGGCAGGCCTAGGACACCTCCGAACAGGCCAAGAACGCCTCCGAATTGCCCAGAAACTCCCCCGAACAGGCCAAGGACACCTCCGAACAGGCCAAGAACACCTCCAAGCCGGCCAGCGACCCCACCCCGTAGAAACGAGAGACACGAGCTCTTAAGCATGCCTACGTACAGCCACGCAATGACGTCGAGCGGGTACCCATCACAGACACGACAGCCGCAAAATGCCCACCGCGAAATGGATGACGCGATAGGTCACCGAAGCGGGGCAATGGCAGGACAAAGCATAGGCCAAGGGATAGGCCCCAGTCAAGGATCGTGGCCACGACGGTCGGAAAACTGGAGACAGGAAGAATTGTAGCGTTCCCAGGCTCAACCTCGGAGAATGCGCGCAGGTTCTCGCATTACACAGGGAACGAGAACAAAAATACCAGAAGAACCATTTTTATTGAATATTTGCACATTGGGAAAAGGCATTAACGTGGTAAGAATTTTCACGCAACAACTGTGCGAAGGGAGAGATCTTAACGACACGCCTCTGCAGTCAGCTGATGAATCGGAAGTAGGTCAAGCACCCCAGTATTGTGAGTTAAACACAGAAAATGAAAATGTTTATTTCGGTGAGAGACCGGACGACTTGCAGGTAGTCAGTGATCAAAACATGACCCTATCAGGTATACGCGAATATGTAGCATCAACAGACTGCTTAAACCATCAAGAGAAAGAAGGAATACAGACGAATGCATATGTGTTGGAAAGGTCCTTATCGGATATCACAAACCTTCGGGGACAGGGTATATCAACTCCAATCGTCCATTTAAGCAGGGTCAATGAAATTTAGTAGAGTCGGATAGGGAAAATGTACAAACGCACTCGGAACACGAGTAAAGAAAGTCATATATGCGAACATTGTTTACAAACAAATTGGTAGCTTTGGGATAGCAATGTCCTGTTAAAACAGTGTGCTTGACATTCACGATGTTAATGACATAGAGTAAGAAAACCGGACAGAATGTATACCTGGCAAAAAAAAAAAAAAAAAAAAGGGTACCAAAAGGTGTCTTGAGTGTGGAGGCTGCTAATAGCTTCAAGAAAACCAGTATTGTATGTAATGTGCAAGAGAGAGAGAGAGAGAGAGAGAGAGAGAGAGAGAGAGAGAGAGAGAGAGAGAGAGAGAAAGATGGAACTAAGATGTGTAATTAAAAAAAAAAATTATTGTTTGAAGAATGTATTGTGTGTATAAACAGATTTCTTAAATGTAAATGTTTTGTAGCCTGGTTGTTGACGGCCAGATATTATGTAGATTGTTTTTCTTTTACTTGGTGAAAATACTTGTGTAAACTTGAAATTGTATTGTGTACAGTGATTGAAATGTATTGTGAACAGAAAAAATGTGTAACGGTGGGCTCGCCATCAAATCGTCGTAAGCCACTGACTAAATAAATGAATGAATAAATAAATAAAATGATAAATGAAAGGAACCGAGGGAGAGAGGGACTTTAGATTAGCTTAGATGGGACATTAACGATAAACCCATCATCCAACCTAAAGGTCCGATGATAAGTTTACCGTCAGGGCATATGAAGCTGGTTATCGAGACCCAGGAGAAATAATAATAATAATAATAATAATAATAATAATAATAATAATAATAATAATAATAATAATAATAATAATATACGATCGAACATAGCGACGAAAATGTGCTGAATTCATGTTAGGAATGGGTTTTGTCGGGAAGACAGAGAAACAAAGTTTGTTCCCTCGAAGCAGAGGTATTTTACCTGCGATGGTCAACGAACCTGCATACCGGAAGTCTCGCCTTTATACTTTTGGCTCGGACAGGGTTTACAACGGTTTTCAAGGCTTAAAAGGGTGAGGAAGTAGATGTGCCTTATCTACGATCTAAGAATGTTCGGGAGAAGATTTTAAAACTCAAAATAAGCTGTGAGAAGCAGATGTGAAAGTTGTCACGTGGGGGTAGCCAATAACAAAAAAAATCATGAAACAAAAATTATAGCCAATCGAAAGATCGCGTAGGCATCACATGATACGTTTTGAACTTAAAACAGAACGAAACTTAAGAAAGGGAGAGGGGAAAATTCTACAGTTTGGCGAAAGGCGTGAAGGAGGAAAGACACGCCGAGACTTTTGGGGACAAACTAACCATGACAACGGCCGAGGCACATTCCGGTACAAATTAACCACGAGGACGCGACGAAACAGAATTAGAACAAAATAATCAGAAGATTTATAGCGTAAAAGTGAAGTTGTGAAATCTAGGCAATTCGAGGGCTAGTCGGAGAAACACATAAGTAGCGACTTCGAGAGTAATAAGAATAACAGTGGTTTCGACGACGAAGGTGGCGGGTTGACCAGATAGGAATCTACGTAACAAAATAAAGATATCACCCAAACTTCTCCGGCAGTATTATTAATCTCATCAAGGCAGTGTCACCACCCCTGAAAAACAAGAACCTCAGCTCTACCGAATCAAATCCCAAATCCCTGTCATCCAACCAACGAACCCAGGACTCTGAGTCCATTGAAGCAACTGCCAGGGACAACACAGCTGATGAGTCAGAGGTCAGCGTCATGTTGTTATGTTTAAGGACAACTTAACTCTTTGTGAAACATTTGTTGTTATATTTAAGGACAACTGACCTCTTTGTGAAACAAGTGTTGTTATATTTAAGGACAACTGAACTCTTTGTGAAACATGTGTTGTTATATTCAAGGACGATTGAACTGTTTGTGAAACATGTGTTGTTATAGGTAAGGATGATTGCATTCTTTGTGAAACACGTGTTGTTATAGCTAAGGACGATTGAACTCTTTGTGAAACATGTGTTGTTATATTCAAGGACGATTGAACTCTTTGTGAAACATGTGTTGTTATATTTAAGGACGATTGATTTCTTTGTGAAAAATGTGTTTTTATATTTAAGTACAACTGAACTCTTTGTGAAACATGTGTTGTTATATTTAAGGACGATTGAACTCTTTGTGAAACATGTGTTGTTATATTTAAGATCTGAACTCTTTGTGAAACTTGTGTTGTTATATTTAAGGACAACTGAACTCTTTGTGAAACATGTGTTGTTATATTTAAGGACAACTGAAAAATTTGTGAAACATGTGTTGTTATATTTAAGGACAACTGAACTCTTTGTGAAACACGTGTTGTTATATTTAAGAACTGAACTCTTTCTGAAACATGTGTTGTTATATTTAAGGACAACTGAACTCGTTGTGAAACATGTGTTGTTATATTTTAGAACTGAACTTTTTGTGAAACATGTGTTGTTATAGCTAAGGACGATTGAACTCTTTGTGAAACATGTGTTGCTATATTTAAGAACTGAACTCTTTCTGAAACATGTGTTGTTATATTTAAGAACTGAACTCTTTGTGAAACATCTGTTGTTATAGCTAAGGACAACTGAACTCTTTGTGAAACATGTGTTGTTATAGCTAAGGACAACAGAACTCTTTGTGAAACATGTGTTGTTATATTTAAGAACTGAACTCTTTGTGAAACATGTGTTGTTATATTTAAGGACGATTGAACTCTTTGTGAAACATGTGTTACTATATTTAAGAACGATTGAACTCTTTGTGAAACATGTGTTGTTATATTTAAGAACGATTGAACTCTTTGTGAAACATGTGTTGCTATATTTAAGAACTATTGAACTCTTTGTGAAACATATGTTGTTATATTTAGGAACTGAACTCTTTGTGAAACATATGTTGTTGTATTTAAGAACTGAACTCTTTGTGAAACATGTGTTGTTATATTTAGGAACGATTGAACTCTTTGTGAAACATGTGTTCTTATATTTAAGAACCTACCTCCTTGTGAAACATGTGTTGTTATATTTAAGGATAACTGAACTCTTTGTGAAACATGTGTTGTTATATTTAAGAACTAAACTCTTTGTGAAACATGTGTTGTTATATTCAAGGACAACTGAACTCTTTGTGAAACATGTGTTGTTATATTCAAGGACGCCTGAACTCTTTGTGAAACATGTGTCGTTATATTTAAGAACTGAACTCTTTGTGAAACATGTGTTGTTATACTTAAGGACAACTGAACTCTTTGTGAAACATGTGTTGTTATAGCTAAGGACGATTGAACTCTTTGTGAAACATGTGTTGTTATACTTAAGGACAACTGAACTCTTTGTGAAACATGTGTTGTTATAGCTAAGGACGATTGAACTCTTTGTGAAACACGTGTTGTTATACTTAAGGACAACTGAACTCTTTGTGAAACATGTGTTGTTATACTTAAGGACAACTGAACTCTTTGTGAAACACGTGTTGTTATAATTAAGGACAACTGAACTCTTTGTTAAACATGTGTTGTTATAGCTAAGGACGATTGAACTCTTTGTGAAACACGTGTTGTTATACTTAAGGACAACTGAGTTCTTTGTGAAACATGTTTTGTTATAGCTAAGGACGGTTGAACTCTTTGTGAAACATGTGTTGTTATACTTAAGGACAACTGAACTCTTTGTGAAACATGTGTTGTTATACTTAAGGACAACTGAACTCTTTGTGAAACATGTGTTGTTATGCTTAAGGACAACTGAACTCTTTGTGAAACATGTGTTGTTATACTTAAGGACAACTGAACTCTTTGTGAAACATGTGTTGTTATACTTAAGGACAACTGAACTCTTTGTGAAACATGTGTTGTTATGCTTAAGGACAACTGAACTCTTTGTGAAACATGTGTTGTTATAGCTAAGGACGATTGAACTCCTTGTAAAGTGTAGGCAGGAAGACAGTATATTGCTTGAGATTACCGCAAAATCAGGTATATACTAAAGCGGGTGTGGACATCAAGTTGTTATTATTCCCTTTAATAAAAAGACGGACGGAGATATCTGCGACCCTAATGACGCTACATATGAAGAACCCTCCGCGCTATAAAATCCCCCAGCACTTGATCATCATCATATAATACTGGTTCAACACTCGTAATCCAATTTTAGTGCGCCTCCTCCCCTGCTGCTGTATGAACTCTGTAGGGAGGGAACAATCTAATCACAATTTTGCAGGCGGTAGGCGGACATCAAAATGTCACTGGTCAATTGAAACGCAGAGCAGGGTTGGGGGTGGGGGAGGTTTGTGCCGTGCCAGCAGTGCTGCCGATAGTGGGGGTCTGTTCCGACACTTGTTGTTGGCGCATTATTTTAATTGGATCGCTCTCATTCCCCCTCCCACCCTGGCCCTGTCCTTAGGGACGCATTGCAATCTATTGAGGATGTACAGGAAGTGTGTGAAATCATGACTGGCTTACGGTACACATGCAAGGTGTTCGAGCCAGGAAATCGTTTATACTTCCGATAACGTTTTCAGAAGGCATCGCTTGAAACCTCCCACTCCTTTCCTTTCTTAAACAAAAACGTCCCCAAGCTTTGGCAGATTCTCTTTTTCCCCTCATAATATCCGAGAAAGAAGTGATAAGGAGGGAAAAAGAAAAAAGGAAGTATTTTAACTGTCCCCTCCCCTTTCCTTCGCGGTTCCGTTACTTGACCGCAGTGGCGCTGGCGTCGCTCCGGAAGTACAGCAGCTTAACGTGGACTTGGCACGATGCTTCATTGTTTTCTGCCTGCTCCAGACGATAGAGTCATTATGCTGCTCGAAACTCAGTCGAAATGGAACCTTTTTGTGTATGCTGTTTGTCACTTTCTTTGCAGAATAATGGCCACAGGAATCAGGTATTCTCGTTTGTAATTAGTCAGCATCGAGACTTAACCAAAAATGAAAATTAAATATTGAAATATTGCGACTGTAAAGTGGGCTAAATTTAGACTTAAGAGTTTATTTTTACAAATTTTAACCAATTTATCACTGATTTGTTAAACTCTGTTGTAGCAAAACAAATTTTATTGGTCGTATGTACGCATGCGAGTGGCCGAGTGGGTTGACCGCTCGCCTCTCACAAAGACGGCCCGATCCGGAAGCGCATGTGGTTGACAAAGCAGAGTGTGGGCGGGTTTTCCCCGCCATTCATTCCACCAACTGTTCCATCATTTCATATCATCTCCTTTCTCATTCTCATCCTAACGGTGAGGAGATAGCAATAACAATGTCCTAACTTTCCAACAAAATAATATTCAAAAGATAACAGCTGAATCAATCATGTGAGGAACGTTTATAACTTTTTTTTTAATTTTGAATATTATTTCTCGAAATTAGTTGTTTGGAATGTAAGTTTAAAATTTGTTCAGCATTAAAACTTTTTCTCTACAAAAGTATGTACCTATACCTTTTAAGTTTGGAAAAATCAACTATGTATTAAATAATTAAAACCCTAAACGCAAAACCGTACATGAAAGCAATAAAATACCCTTTGGATCCATTCTACAACTTCAAAGAACGTTTACTCAAAATGCTAGAGAAAGTAAACAAAATTTGAATGACGAGGAAGATTTTCAAAAGTTTGCACCACCTAGCGCTCAAAACGGCAACGAACAGCAACTCGGTCCTTGATCTGCAGAGTTTGAGAGTTTTATAAAAATCCTAAAATTCAGTATTAGATAGCCCTAAATGTTCTTTTACACGCAGATTTCCAACGGAGTATGGCACTGAAGTTGCAAGTATTTCTAGCTAACAATTGCAGCCTATTTGATGAGTAATTTCCGTTGTTTCAGATGAGAACCGGGATCTCAACGGTCACCCAGAAGAGGACATCAAACGCCAGAGAACGCAGTACAACGGGGACCAACTTTATTCCAATGTGAGTACCGGGGTTAAACCTGGTTTGTGATTTGGCTCTCAGCAATTGCTGTGTCGTGCGTTCCTCGCCTGGAAACTTAGTGCTTGCTGTTTGAGCTTTGGTAATAAACAAAGCGCCTTACTTCTGGCGTTGAAATACTATTTTTCTGAATCCAATTGCAGTTGTGGTCGAGTAAATGGAGCATAAAGGACGAACATAAGCTCCTGTCGGAACTGGGCAGTAGCGCACCTAACGGCGGGTCCCCGTACTATGATGCGCAGGCTGGCTTCCCTACGGTCACAACGACGTCAGACTTGTACGAGAGCATCAGCACGATGACGCAGGCACAGAGCGCTCCCGTGTACACGCCACCAATAGGAACCTCGTTAGGTGAGCATGTGTAATATGTTACGGCATGTGATGTATGCGGCATGTTATGTTTGATGTTATTATTTGTGTTTGTGTGACGTAATTGCAGCCGGTTCAGGTTCACTCACACCACTGGCACCGATCACACTGCAGGACATGAAGTTAGATCCCACGATCGCAGCCTATCAGCAAGGTAAGTGTCTTACGCACAACATTACCACATCAAACGGAACCTTATCACAACAATTGTGTAACAGATCAAATACTAATAAACATAGCATATCACAAACATAATATTACAACACCAAATTCTAATAAACATAGCATATCACAACCATAATATTACAACACCAAATACTAATAAACATAGCATATCACAAACATAATATTACAAAATCAAATACTAATAAACATAGCATATCACAAACATAATATTACAAAATCAAATACTAATAAACATAGCATATCACAAACATAATATTACAAAATCAAATACTAATAAACATAGCATATCACAAACATAATATTACAAAATCAAATACTAATAAACATAGCATATCACAAACATAATATTACAACACCAAATACTAATAAACATAGCATATCACAAACATAATATTACAACACCAAATTCTAATAAACATAGCATATCACAACCATAATATTACAACACCAAATACTAATAAACATAGCATATCACAAACATAATATTACAAAATCAAATACTAATAAACATAGCATATCACAAACATAATATTACAAAATCAAATACTAATAAACATAGCATATCACAAACATAATATTACAAAATCAAATACTAATAAACATAGCATATCACAAACATAATATTACAAAATCAAATACTAATAAACATAGCATATCACAAACATAATATTACAACACCAAATACTAATAAACATAGCATATCACAAACATAATATTACAACACCAAATTCTAATAAACATAGCATATCACAACCATAATATTACAACACCAAATACTAATAAACATAGCATATCACAAACATAATATTACAAAATCAAATACTAATAAACATAGCATATCACAAACATAATATTACAAAATCAAATACTAATAAACATAGCATATCACAAACATAATATTACAAAATCAAATACTAATAAACATAGCATATCACAAACATAATATTACAAAATCAAATACTAATAAACATAGCATATCACAAACATAATATTACAAAATCAAATACTAATAAACATAGCATATCACAAACATAATATTACAACACCAAATACTAATAAACATAGCATATCACAAACATAATATTACAAAATCAAATACTAATAAACATAGCATATCACAAACATAATATTACAAAATCAAATACTAATAAACATAGCATATCACAAACATAATATTACAAAATCAAATACTAATAAACATAGCATATCACAAACATAATATTACAACACCAAATACTAATAAACATAACATTATAACAACCATAATATTACAACACCAAATACTAATAAACATAGCATATCACAAACATAATATTACAACACCAAATACTAATAAACATAGCATATCACAAACATAATATTACAACACCAAATATTAATAAACATAACATTATAACAACCATAATATTACAAAATCAAATACTAATAAACATAGCATTATCGCAACCATAATATTACAACACCAAATATTAATAAACATAGCATATCACAAACATAATATTACAACACCAAATATTAATAAACATAACATTATCACAAACATAATATTACAACACCAAATATTAATAAACATAACATTATAACAACCATAATATTACAAAATCAAATACTAATAAACATAGCATATCACAAACATAATATTACAACACCAAATATTAATAAACATAACATATCACAAACATAATATTACAACACCAAATATTAATAAACATAACATTATCACAAACATAATATTACAACACCAAATATTAATAAACATAACATTATAACAACCATAATATTACAAAATCAAATACTAATAAACATAGCATTATCACAACCATAATATTACAACACCAAATACTAATAAACATAGCATTATCACAAACATAATATTACAACACCAAATACTAATAAACATAGCATTATCACAAACATAATATTACAACACCAAATACTAATAAACATAGCATTATCACAAACATAATATTACAACACCAAATACTAATAACAATAGCATTATCACAAACATAATATTACAACACCAAATACTAATAAACATAGCATTATCACAAACATAATATTACAAAATCAAATACTAATAAACATAGCATTATCACAACCATAATATTACAACACCAAATACTAATAAACATAGCATTATCACAAACATAATATTACAACACCAAATACTAATAAACATAGCATTATCACAAACATAATATTACAACACCAAATACTAATAAACATCACATCATCACAACATTAATATTGCAAGATCAAACACGAATAAACGTAACATTATCACAACTGTAATATTACAGGATCAGATCCTAATAAATATGATATAATCACAAATATAATATCACATACTAAAATATTAATACGTATAGCATTATCACAAACATAATATTAAGATATAAAATACTAATAAACATAACATTATCATAAATATAATATTCTAAGATCATATGCTAAGAAATATTACATTATCACCATAATACTGGAAGATCAAATAATAATAAACATAAAATTATCAGAACCATAATGTTACAATTTCAAATAGTATTAAACATAGCATTATCACAACTGTAATATTACAAGATAAAATACTAATAACTATAGCATTACAGCAACAATAGTGATACAGGGTTAACTACTACTAAACGTAACATTATCTCAAATATAATATTGCAAGATCAAAAACCCATAAACATAACATTATTGAAACCATAATATTACAAGATCAAACACTATTTAACAAAGCATTATCACCACCATAATATTACAATATATAATACTAATAAACATAACATCACAACTATAGTGTTACAAGATTAAATACTAATAAACATAACATTATGACAACAATAATATTACAAAATCAAATACTAATATATATAGCATTATCACAATAATATAATAGGATCATATTCTACTAAAACATAACACTATCGCAAATGTAATATCACAAGATGAAACATTAATAAGCATAACGTCATCACAAAATAATGTTGCAAGATCAAATACTAATAAACATATAATTATCACAACCATTGTATTACAGCATTAAACACTAATTAACATCCATAATATTACAAGATCAAATAGTTATAAACATAGCATTATCACAACCATAGTATTACAAGATAAAATACTAATAAACATAACATTATCATAAATATAATATTCCAGGATCAAATACTAATAAACTTAACATTTTCACAAATATAACGTTACAAAATCAAATTCTAATAAACTTAACATTATATCAAATAGAATATTACAAGATCAAATACTAACAAACTTAACATTATCACAAGTATAATGTTACAATATTAAATACTAATAAACTTACATCATCTCAAAAATAGTATTACAAGATCAAACACTTATAAACTTAACATTATAGCAAATATAGTATTACAAGATTAAATACTAATAAACATGGCGTTAACAAAACCAGATATTACAAGATCAAATAGTAATAAACATAACACCATCGAAAATATTATAAATCAAATGCTGATAAACATAATATTTTCACAAATATAATATTTTAGAGAGAGACTAATAAACTTAACATTATGAAGCAGTATATTTTGAGTACTAAAATAAAATTAAGATCATAGGGAGAATACATATCATAACGGCGAGGATAGTATTAAATAAAACTGGCAAGCGAATGTTACTGTAAGTTGAAATAAGGGTTGAGAGGCAAAGCCATGAGCGGCCGGAAACGGGTGGCTGTTCTCTATTGTTAAGCGTCCCGTTAGGTTGCTGGGAACGCAGGCTAGCAGGAAAGGGCCAATGTTCGCCAAAGCCAGATAGCTTTAGTCCTCCAATGAAAGAAGCTAGGAATCAGGTGACAGTGGAATGAGGAGATATAGAACGTTTGAAACAGAGAAACGGAAGATTTGAGAATGAACACTTGGTTGTAGTAAGTCTGGGGAGATGCTTGTCAGAAAAGTTTAGGAAGCAGTGGATAGGCGCGATGATAAAAGTGTAACAAATAGAAAAAGCGCGTGTGTGTGCCGAAGTAATAGCAGGAATCAAATGTTAAAACGGTGACGGTAAATAAACGAGCAGAAAAACCGACAGTCGTGTTCATCACTAACCCGAGATCCAAGATGCATGCAAAGAACCCTAAGCTAGTACCGAACCCGGGACAAAAATCCCGTACGGTAAAACAGAAGCACTACCGCAAATTGCCGCCCTTATATGGGGCCCACAATCCACAACAAGAAATGCTATCGCACATCGGCTGCCAAACGTGGGGCCACAATCAACCAGAAGAAATACCACCGCAATTATCACGAATATAATATTACAAGATTAAATGATAATAAGTAATGCATTAGCAGAATCAAATATTACAAGATCAAATAGCAATAAACATAACACTATCGCAAATATAATATTACAAGACCAAATACTGATAAATGTAACATTATAACAATAAAATATTTTAGATTAAACGTTAATAAACTTAATTGTTGCAAACATTATCACAAATATAATATTACAAGATGAAGTATTATTAAACATAGCATTATCAAAACCAAATTTTGGAAGATCAAATATTGATAAAGTTAACATTAGCGCAAAATAATATTACGAGATCAAATACTAATAAACTTAATGTTATTACAAATAATAGTTACAAAATCAAATAGTAATAGCTAAACTTTATCACAAATATAATATTACAAATATAATATTACAAGATCAAATACTAATAAAGATAACATTATCACAAATATAACACTAGAAAAGAAAATACTAATAAACATAACATTATCACAAATATAATATTGCAAGATCAAATTCTAATAAACGCAACATTATCACAAGCTTAATATTACAGTATAAATACTAGATAATAAACATGGTATTATCACAACTATGACATTGCAAGATCAAATACTAATAAGCTTTACACTTTCACATATATAATATTGCAAGAGAAAATGCTAATAAGCTTAACATTATCACAAATGTAATATAACAAGATATAATACTAATAAACATAGCATTACCACAAATGTATTACGAGATCAAATACTAACAAAACATAACATTAACACAAATATAATATTACAATGTTTAATTCTAATAAACATAACATTATCACAAATATAATATTACAAGATCAAATACTAATAAAGATAAAATTATCACAACTGCAATATTACAAGTTAAAATGCTGATAAACATAACATTATCAGAAATGTGGTATTACGAGATCAGAGAGTAATTAACGTAACACTAAATTAATTAGCATATTACAATATCAGATAATACGGCATTATTACAAATTAATAACCATAACGTTGTCACTACCGTAATATCTCAATATCACTAATTAATAATTATAACATTATCACACCCATAATATAATAAAATAGCATTAACACAATATATTCAATTTAACATATTAATAAACGTGATATGATTACAACACTAATTTGGCAGGAATACATATTAATGAACATAACCTTGTCACAACTGCTATCTTGGAAGATAATACTAATAAACATAATATTATCACAGCTGTAATGTTAGAAGTCATTAATAAACATCACAATATTGCAACTTTAATGTTAGAAGATAGCATACGAATAAACATAACATTATTACAATTATAATGTTAGAAGATAGCATGTTAAGAAGGTTAATATTATTACAATATAATGTTAAAAGATAACACATTAACATATATAATATTATCATCGTAATTTTAGTATCTCAATATCACATATCAGTAAATGTGAACATTGTCACAATGTTAATTTTACAGGAATACACATTAATAAGCATATTCTTATCACATCTGTAATGTTAGAAGATAACATATTAATAAACATAACATTATCACACCTGTGATGTTAAAAGATAACATATGAATAAACATAACATTAGTACAACTATATTGTTAGAAGACATTAATAAACATAATATTATATAGCTTTAATGTTAAAAGATAACATATAAATAAACATAATATTATCATAGCTTTTATGTTAAAAAATAAAGTATTAATAAATATAACATCATCATAGCTATATTGTTAGACTATAGCATTAATAGAACTTGACCTTATCACAACAATATTGCTAGGAGACACATTAATAAACATAAAGTTATAACTGTTTTGCAACTACATCATGATAAATATAGCCTATACAGTTTTGAGATCACCATTAATATGTGTATATCGTGCTTTGCAGCAACATTACTGATGTGCAGGTGCAAAGCGAAAGGTCAGTGATGTATACACGTGGTAGTTTCGTACTGATAAGCATCGCCAGGTAATTCGACAAAATCCAGCTGAGAGTCCAGGGCTGTGTTCTCAAACAATTGTGTCTGTCCTCTGCGCCTTGCATCAATTTGTCCACCATAGCGGGCATATGTTTATTATAAACAATGCACTAATAGAAAATAATTTAATTTTAAAGCACCTTTAAGTACACGAATAGAATTTTGTTCAATCTTGTTAACCTCGGGGCACCATTTGGTGACACTGATTGTAGATTAACACTAAATGAGTTAACACGTGAGCTGTTGATGGGCGAGTTGCTTATTAAATAACCGATAACACGCACATTGAGACCCTTGCATACCGTGTGGAGCCTTAGCAGTTAGTTTCCTCTCTGTCGGTATGCAGTTCTGCTTAGGCATCCGCACTATAAACTAACTTCAACTAAGGCCACTTGTGTCGGCCAACTGGTAACAATACAATTTAATGTTTACAAGATGATATTTTAAAACACGTGATATATGCAGTATAACGTTACGAAAGTTACCACAATGTAATGTTGCAAGATCAGGTTGTTAAGAGGATAATGTATCACACTTATGTCAAAGAGCACATATTAATATATCCCTACATAAAATTATCACAACTATGTTACAAGATCACATATAATAAGGATAACTTATCACAGTTATAATGTTACATGATCACACACTGATAAATGTAACATGATCATACCTTTAATGATAGAAAATAACATTTCAATAAGATAATTTATCACAATGTTACATTGATAGACATAACAAGATCATAACTATTATGTAAGATCATACATTAACAAGTTAGCTTATCACACTTATAATGTTATGTCACATACTGATAAACATAACATTTTCATAAGTATAATGTTAAAATGACATATTATAAAATAACTTGTAACATTTATAATTTTAGAATATCACATATTGATAAACATAACATTTTGATAGATATAATGGTAAAACATCACATATTATAAAATAACTTGAACAGCTATAATGTTAAAATATGACATATTGATAAAGTGACACAATCAGCATTGGAAATGACTTTTGAAAATGTTCGGCCTGATCAAGAGAACATAAATTTGAGAGATTTTATTTTTGAAAGACGAAGACTTAATAGAATGACACTGTGGAAAACAAGGGTCTATCAGCTTGGACTTCATCAATTAATGAAGCACTTGTAATGAGAGAAGCATAGGCAGGCGATGGTAGTGCCCTTTTGGAGAGAGGTACGCGTATCCTTATTGCATTTTCACCTGTTTTATGTTTCATTAAGTGTTATGAAAACTGACTGTA
Source organism: Deroplatys truncata (assembly GCA_030765065.1). Classification (NCBI taxonomy): domain Eukaryota; kingdom Metazoa; phylum Arthropoda; class Insecta; order Mantodea; family Mantidae; genus Deroplatys; species Deroplatys truncata. Next base: position 332,355,267 of record CM060975.1, on the reverse strand, counting down.
ATTGCACTAAAACCTCTCGAGAAGCGTTTATTAGAATGTGTCGCGAAATGAGGCAGCCATCGAGCGGAAAGGTTCCTTTTAGCAAAACTTGGTACCCATCAAAGTCCTTACAGTAACAGCACATTTTGGTGATAATGTGGTTTTGGGACGCCCTTGAATGTATGCTCGACCACAGCCCAAATATAACTCCTTTTGCATTTCTGTTGGGTTAAACGCTTCAAAACTTTCAATCGCATATCGCCAAAAACAAGTGACGGGTCTGAAAGTTTGCAGCGCGCCATCTCTTAGTGAGGCCGGGAATAATGTTCGGAGAGTACATATTGAGCGAAAAGCAGTTCAGTATTAAAACGTGACCTACTTATTAGTCTTATAAAACACCGAAATGTGGGTATTCTGTGTGTAACTGTAGTGCTTTGAAAATCCTATTAGTTTGCCTATTAGTCTAGAACAAACTGTTATTCGTATGAACAAAAAATTTAATGTGAATAATGGCATTTTAACGACATAAACGCATTTAAATTTAATTCGCTTTGCATTCTTCATTTCATTCCTGCTACTGCAATCACATACAGCAAAGTTTAAAAGCACCAAAATGATAAGGCTATAAAATGAATACAAAGTAACGTGTAACACCCACACAGCACTTGCTTCATATCATCCCTTTCATGCGAAGAGGGAGGCGGTCAATCCAAAAAAGTTAGCACCAGATGGAAGCACTGTTTGGGTATTCATTATAAAAGGGAACGGGTAATCCGTTTATTGTGGGAGAAGGTTGCGGTCAATATGCGGTCCATCCCCCCCCCAGTTAACTCTGCTAGTGCTGCATGTCCCTGCCTCTCTTTCTGTGTTTGCATGTTTAAGTTGTTCTGCATGCAATTGTGACAAAATATAATGCACTATTGCATGTTTTATAAAACCGGATAAAACGTACTGCCAAACAGCAGTTAAATTAGTATCAAAAGTTACACCTTCTGAATAGGTACTCCAGCTTCTTGTAAATACCTTGGTGATATACAATACTTCACCTCTACATACCACATCCACTCTACCAAAACTACCTAATCTTACATCAACCAGACACACTCTACAATATCTGGTTAATCTTACATCAACCAGATCCACTCTGCTATATCTCGTTAACTTTACATCAACCCATTTCATTCCACTACAACTGTTTAACTTTAAATAAATCGGAGAGAATATACTATATCCGGTTAAATTTATTTCAACAAGACACACTCTACTATATCTAGTTAAATTTACATCCACCAGGTACACACCATTATATCTGGTTAAACATACATCAACCAACACACTCAACATATCTCGCCAACCTTATTCCAACCAGACACACTCTAGTATATCTGGTTATCCCTACATCAACCAGACACGCTAAACTATATCTGGTTAGCCTTACATCACCGAGACATCCTGTCTTAATTTGGTTAACCTTAAATAAACACGAAGCACTCTACAATAGCTGCTAAATATTATACTAACCAGACGAACTCAACCGTATCTGCTTAAACTTACATGAATCAAACACATCCTACTATATTTCCTTAGATTTTTATCAACCTGATCCAGCATACTATGTCCCCTTAACATTACACCCACCTGTTCAATCTGTTATATCTCCCTAGTTTACATCCAACTCATCAAGTTACTATATCTCCTTAGTTTACATCCAACTCATCAAGTTACTATATCTCCTTAGTTTACATCCAACTCATCAAGTTACTATATCTCCCTAGTTTACATCCAACTCATCAAGTTACTATACCTCCTTAATTTACATACAACTCATCAAGTTACTATATATCCTTAGTTTATATACAACTCATCAAGTTACTATATCTCCTTAGTTTACATCCAACTCATCATTTTACTATATCTCCTTAGTTTACATACAACTCATCAAGTTACTATATCTCCTTAGTTTACATCCAACTCATCAAGTTACTATATTTCCCTAGTTTACATCCATTTCATCAAGTTACTATATCTTAGTTTACATCCAACTCATCAAGTTACTATATCTCCTTAGTTTACATCCAACTCATCAAGTTACTATACCTCCCTAGTTTACATCCATCTCATCAAGTCACTATATCTCTCTAGTTTACATCCAACTCATCAAGCTACTATATCTTCTTAGTTTACATCCAACTCATCAAGCTCCTATATCTTCTTAGTTTACATCCATCTCATCAAGTTACTATATCTCCTTGGTTTACATTCATCTCATCAAGTTACTATATCTCCTTAGTTTATATCCACCTCATCAAGCCACTATATCTCCTTAGTTTAAATCCATCTCATACGCTCCTATATCCCTTTAGTTTACATCCATCTCATAAGTTCCTATATCTCCTTAGTTTACATCAACCTCATCAAGCTACTGGATCTCCTTAGTTTACATCCAACTCATCAAGCTACTATATCTCCTTAGTTTACACGCATCGCATAAGTTACTATATCTCCTTAGTTTACATCCATCTCATCAAGCTACTATATCTCCTTAGTTTACATTCATCTCATCAAGTTACTACATCTCCTTAGTTTACATCCACCTCATCAAGGTACTACATCTCCTTAGTTTACATCGATCTCATAAGTTACTATATCTCCTTAGTTTACATCCATCTCATAAGTTACTATATCTCCTTTGTTTACATCCACCTCATCAAGCTACTATATCTCCTTAGTTTACATCCATCTCATAAGTTACTATATTTCCTTAGTTTACATCCATCTCATCAAGTTACTCCAACTCCTTAGATTACATCCTTCTCATCAAGTTACTATATCTCCTTAGTTTACATCCATCTTATCAAGTTACTATATCTCCTTAGATTACATCCTTCTCATCAAGTTACTATATCTCCTTAGTTTACATCCATCTTATCAAGCTACTATATCTCCTTAGATTACATCCTTCTCATCAAGTTACTATATCTCCTTAGTTTACATCGATCTCATAAGTTACTATATCTCCTTAGTTTACATCCATCTCATAAGTTACTATATCTCCTTAGTTTACATCCATCTTATCAAGTTACTATATCTCCTTAGATTACATCCATCTTATCAAGTTACTATATCTCCTTAGATTACATCCTTCTCATCAAGTTACTATATCTCCTTAGTTTACATCGATCTCATAAGTTATTATATCTCCTTAGTTTACATCCATCTTATCAAGTTACTATATCTCCTTTGTTTACATCCACCTCATCAAGCTACTATATCTCCTTAGTTTACATCCATCTCATAAGTTACTATATCTCCTTAGTTTATATCCAACTCATCAAGCTACTATATTTCCTTAGTTTACATCCATCTCATCAAGTTACTCCAACTCCTTAGATTACATCCTTCTCATCAAGTTACTATATCTCCTTAGTTTACATCCTTCTCATCAAGTTACTATATCTCCTTAGTATACATCCATCTTATCAAGTTACTATATCTCCTTAGATTACATCCTTCTCATCAAGTTACTATATCTCCTTAGTTTACATCCATCTTATCAAGTTACTACAACTCCTTAGATTACATCCTTCTCATCAAGTTACTATATTTCCTTAGTTTACATACATCTCAAGTTACTATATCTACTTAATTTACATTCATCACATCAAGTTACTATATCTCCTTATTTTACATCCATCACATCAAGTTACTATATCAACTTAGTTTACATTCATCTCATCAAGTTACTATATCTCTTAAGTTTACATCCATCACATCAAGTTACTATATCTCCTTAGTTTACATCCATCCCATCAAGTTACTATATCTCCTTAGTTTACATCCATCTCAACAAGTTACTATATCTCCTAAGTTTACATCCAACTCATCAAGTTACTATATCTACTTCGTTTACATCCATCTCATCACGTTACTATATCTCCTTAGTTTACATCCATCTCATATAAATTACTATATCTACTTAGTTTAAATCCATCTCATCAAGCTACAATATCTCCTTAGTTTACATCCATATCATCTAGTTACTATATTTCTTTAGTTTATATCCATCTCATCAAGTTACTATATCTACTTAGTTTACATCCATCTCATTAAGTTACTATATCTCCTTAGTTTACATCCATCTCATCAAGTTACTATATCTCCTTAATTTACATCCATCTCAAGTTACCATATCTTCCTAGTATACATACATCTCATCAAGTTACTATATCTTCTTAGTATACATCCATCTCATCAAATTACTATATCTCCTTAATTTACATCCATGTCATCAGGTTACTATATCTCCTTAGTTTACATCCACCTCATCAAGCTACTATATCTCCTTAGTTTACATCCATCTCATAGGTTACTATATGTCCTTAGTTTACATCCATCTCATCAAGCTACTATATCTTCTTAGTTTACATCCACCTCATCAAGCTACTATATCTCCTTAGTTTTCATCCATGTCATAAGTTACTATATCTCCTTAGTTTACATCCATCTCATCAAGCTACTATATCTCCTTAGTTTCCATCCACCTCATCAAGCTACTATATCTCCTTAGTTTACATCCACCTCATCAAGTTAATATATCTCCTTAGTTTACATCCATCTCATTAAGTTACTTCAACTCCTTAGATTACATCCTTCTCATCAAGTTACTATATCTCCTTAGTTTACATCCAACTTATCAAGTTACTCCAACTCCTTAGATTACATCCATCACATCAAGTTTCTATATCTCCTTAGTTTATATCCATCTCATCAGGTTACTATATCTACTTAGTTTTCATCCATCACATCAAGTTACTATATCTCCATAGTTTACATCCATCACATGAAGTTATTATACCTACTTAGTTTATATTCATCTCATCAAGTTACTATATCTCCTAAGTTTACATCCATCATATGAAGTTACTATATCTCCTTAGTTTACATCCATCTCATCAAGTTACTATATCTCCTTAGTTTACATACATCTCATCAAGTTACTATATCTCCTTAGTTTACATCCAACTCATCAAGTTACTATATCTCCTTAGTTTACATCCATCTCATCAAGTTACTATATCTACTTAGTTTACATCCATCTCGTCACGTTACTATATCTCCTTAGTTTACATCCATCTCATCAAGTTACTTTATCTACTTAGTGAACATCCATCTCATCAAGCTACAATATTTCCTTAGTTTACATCCAACTCATCAACTTATATATATATCTCCTTAGTTTACATCCAACTCATCAAGTTACTATACCTCCCTAGTTTATATCCATCACATCAAGTCACTATATCTCCCTAGTTTACACACAACTCATCAAGTTACTATATCTCCTTAGTTTACATTAATCTAATCAAGCTACTATATCTTCTTAGTTTACATCCATCTCATCAAGCTACTATATCTTCTTAGTTTACATCCATCTCATCAACTTACTATATCTCCTTAGATTACATCCATCTCATCAAGCTACTATATCTGCTTACTTTACATCCATTTCATTAAGTTACTATATCTCCTTAATTTACATTCATCTCATTAAGTTACTATATCTCCTTAGTTTACATCCATCTCATCTAGTTACTCTATCTCCTTAGTTTACATCCATCTCATCAAGTTACTATATCTCCTTAGTTTACATTCAACTCATCAAGAAAGTATATCTCCTTAGTTTACATCCATCTCATCACGTTACTATATCTACTTAGTTTACATCCATCTCATCACTTTACTATATCTCCTTAGTTTACATCCATCTCATCAAGTTACTATATCTACTTAGTTAACATCCATCTCATCAAGCTACAATATCTCCTTAGTTTACATCCAACTCATCAAGTTACTATATCTCCTTAGTTTACATCCAACTTATCAAGTCACTATACCTCCCTAGTTTACATCCATCTCATCAAGTCACTATATCTCCCTAGTTTACATCCAACTCATTAAGTTACTATATCTCCTTAGTTTATATCCATCTCATCAAGCTACTATATCTTCTTAGTTTACATCCATCTCATCAAGTTACTATATCTTTTTAGATCACATCCATCTCATCAAGCTACTATATCTCCTTACTTTACATCCAACTCATCAAGCTACTATATCTCCTTAGTTTATATCCATCTCATAAAGTTACTCCAACTCCATAGATTACATCCTTCTCATCAAGTTACTATATCTCTTTAGTTTACATCCATCTTATCAAGTTACTACAGCTCCTTAGATTACATCCTTCTCATCAAGTTACTATATCTCCTTAGTTTATATACATCTCAAGTTACTATATCTACTTAGTTTACATTCATCATATCAAGTTACTATATCTCCGTATTTTACATCCATCACATCAAGTTACTATATCTACTTACTTTACATCCATCACATCAAGTTACTATATCTACTTAGTTTACATTCATCTCATCAAGGTACTATATCTCCTAAGTTTACATCCATCTCATCAAGCTAAAATATCTCCTTAGTTTACATCCATCTCATCAAGTTACTATATATCCTTAGTTTACATCCATCTCATCTAGTTACTATATCTCTTTAGTTTACATCCATCTCAGCAAGTTACTATATCTACTTAGTTTACATCCATCTATTCAAGTTATTATATCTCCTTAGTTTACATCCATCTCATCAAGTTACTATATCTCCTTAATTTACATCCATCTCATCAAGTTACTATATCTTCCCAGTATACATCCATCTCATCAAGTTACTATAACTCCTCAATTTACATCCATGTCATCAAGTTACTATATCTCCTTAGTTTACATCCACCTCATCAAGCTACTATATCTCCTTACTTTACATCCATCTCATAAGTTACTATATGTCCATAGTTTACATCCATCTCATCAAGCTACTATATCTCCTTAGTTTACATCCATCTCATCAAGCTACTATATCTCCTTAGTTTACATTCCATGTCATAAGTTACTATATCTCCTTAGTTTACATCCATCTCATCAAGCTACTATATCTCCTTAGTTTACATCCATCTCATCAAGTTACTTCAACTCCTTAGATTACATCCTTCTCATCAAGTTAATATATCTCCTTAGTTTACATCCAACTTATCAAGTTACTCCAACTCCTTAGATTACATCCATCTCATCAAGTTACTATATCTCCTTAAATTACATCCATCTCATCAAGTTACTATATCTACTTAGTATACATCCATCACATCAAGTTACTATATCTCCATAGTATACATCCATCACATCAAGTTACTATATCCACTTAGTTTACATTCATCTCATCAAGTTACTATATCTCCTAAGTTTACATCCATCACATCAGGTTACTATATCTCCTTAGTTTACATCCATCTCATCAAGTTGCTATATCTCCTTAGTTTACATCCAACTCATCAAGTTACTATATCTACTTAGTTTACATCCATCTCATCAAGTTACTATATCTACTTAGTTTACATCCATCTCATCAAGCTACAATATCTCCTTAGTTTACATCCAACTCATCAAGTTACTATATCTCCTTTGTTTACATCCATCTCATCAAGTTACTATACCTCCCTAGTTTGCAACCATCTCATCAAGTCACTATATCTCCCTAGTTTACATTAATCTAATCAAGCTACTATATCTTCTTAGTTTACATCCACCTCATCAAGCTACCATATCTCCTTAGTTTACATCCATCTCATAAGTTACTATATGTCCTTAGTTTACATCCATCTCATCAAGCTACTATATCTCCTTAGTTTACATCCATCTCATCAAGCTACTATATCTCCTTAGTTTACATTCCATGTCATAAGTTACTATATCTTCTTAGTTTACATCCATCTCATCAAGCTACTATCTCTCCTTAGTTTACATCCATCTCATCAAGTTACTTCAACTCCTTAGATTACATCCTTCTCATCAAGTTACTATATCTCCTTAGTTTACATCCAACTTATCAAGTTACTCCAACTCCTTAGATTACATCCATCTCATCAAGTTACTATATCTCCTTAGTTTACATCCATCTCATCAAGTTACTATATCTACTTAGTATACATCCATCACATCAAGTTACTATATCTCCATAGTATACATCCATCACATCAAGTTACTATATCCACTTAGTGTACATTCATCTCATCAAGTTACTATATCTCCTAAGTTTACATCCATCACATCAGCTTACTATATCTCCTTAGTTTACATCCATCTCATCAAGTTGCTATATCTCCTTAGTTTACATCCAACTCATCAAGTTACTATATCTACTTAGTTTACATCCATCTCATCAAGTTACTATACCTACTTAGTTTACATCCATCTCATCAAGCTACAATATCTCCTTAGTTTACATCCAACTCATCAAGTTACTATATCTCCTTTGTTTACATCCATCTCATCAAGTTACTATACCTCCCTAGTTTGCAACCATCTCATCAAGTCACTATATCTCCCTAGTTTACATTAATCTAATCAAGCTACTATATCTTCTTAGTTTACATCCATCTCATCAAGCTACTATGTCTTCTTAGTTTACATCCATCTCACCAAGTTACTATATCTCCTTAGTTTACATCCATCGCATCAAGCTACTATATCTCCTTACTTTACATCCATTTCATTAAGTTACTATATCTCCTTAATTTGCATCCATCTCATCAAGTTACTATATCTCCTTAGTTTACATTCATCTCATCTAGTTACTATATCTCCTTAGTTTACATCCATCTCATCAAGTTGCTATATCTCCTTAGTTTACATCCATCTCATCAAGTTACTATATCTCCTTAGTTTACATCCAACTCATTAAGTTACTATATCTCCTAAGTTTACATCCATCTCATCAAGTTACTATATCTACTTAGTGTACATCCATCTCATCAAGCTACAATATCTCCTTAGTTTACATCCAGCTCATCAACTTACTATATCTCCTTAGTTTACATCCAACTCATCAAGTTACTATACATCCCTAGTTTATATCCATCTCATCAAGTCACTATATCTCCCTAGTTTACACACAACTCATCAAGTTACTATATCTCCTTAGTTTACATTAATCTAAACAAGCTACTATATCTCCTTAGTTTACATCCATCTCATCAAGCTACTATATCTTCTTAGTTTACATCCATCTCATCAACTTACTATATCTCCTTAGATTACAAACAACTCATAGTGTTACTATATCTCCTTAGTTTACATTCAACTCATCAAGAAACAATATCTCCTTAGTTTACATCCATCTCATCACGTTACTATATCTACTTAGTTTACATCCATCTCATCACTTTACTATATCTCCTTAGGTTACATCCATCTCATCAAGTTACTATACCTACTTAGTTAACATCCATCTCATCAAGCTACAATATCTCCTTAGTTTACATCCAACTCATCAAGTTACTATATCTCCTTAGTTTACATCCAGCTTATCAAGTTACCATACCTCCCTAGTTTACATCCATCTCATCAAGTCACTATATCTCCCTAGTTTACATCCAACTCATCAAGTTACTATATCTCCTTAGTTTACATCCATCTAATCAAGCTACTATATCTTCTTAGTATAAATCCATCTCATCAAGCTACTATATCTTCTTAGTTTACATCTATCTCATCAAGTTACTATATCTTTTTAGATCACATCCATCTCATCAAGTTACTACAGCTCCTTAGATTACATCCTTCTCATCAAGTTACTATATCTCCTTAGTTTATATACATCTCAAGTTACTATATCTACTTAGTTTACATTCATCATATCAAGTTACTATATCTCCGTATTTTACATCCATCACATCAAGTTACTATATCTACTTACTTTACATCCATCACATCAAGTTACTATATCTACTTAGTTTACATTCATCTCATCAAGGTACTATATCTCCTAAGTTTACATCCATCTCATCAAGCTAAAATATCTCCTTAGTTTACATCCATCTCATCAAGTTACTATATATCCTTAGTTTACATCCATCTCATCTAGTTACTATATCTCTTTAGTTTACATCCATCTCAGCAAGTTACTATATCTACTTAGTTTACATCCATCTATTCAAGTTATTATATCTCCTTAGTTTACATCCATCTCATCAAGTTACTATATCTCCTTAATTTACATCCATCTCATCAAGTTACTATATCTTCCCAGTATACATCCATCTCATCAAGTTACTATAACTCCTCAATTTACATCCATGTCATCAAGTTACTATATCTCCTTAGTTTACATCCACCTCATCAAGCTACTATATCTCCTTACTTTACATCCATCTCATAAGTTACTATATGTCCATAGTTTACATCCATCTCATCAAGCTACTATATCTCCTTAGTTTACATCCATCTCATCAAGCTACTATATCTCCTTAGTTTACATTCCATGTCATAAGTTACTATATCTCCTTAGTTTACATCCATCTCATCAAGCTACTATATCTCCTTAGTTTACATCCATCTCATCAAGTTACTTCAACTCCTTAGATTACATCCTTCTCATCAAGTTAATATATCTCCTTAGTTTACATCCAACTTATCAAGTTACTCCAACTCCTTAGATTACATCCATCTCATCAAGTTACTATATCTCCTTAAATTACATCCATCTCATCAAGTTACTATATCTACCTAGTATACATCCATCACATCAAGTTACTATATCTCCATAGTATACATCCATCACATCAAGTTACTATATCCACTTAGTTTACATTCATCTCATCAAGTTACTATATCTCCTAAGTTTACATCCATCACATCAGGTTACTATATCTCCTTAGTTTACATCCATCTCATCAAGTTGCTATATCTCCTTAGTTTACATCCAACTCATCAAGTTACTATATCTACTTAGTTTACATCCATCTCATCAAGTTACTATATCTACTTAGTTTACATCCATCTCATCAAGCTACAATATCTCCTTAGTTTACATCCAACTCATCAAGTTACTATATCTCCTTTGTTTACATCCATCTCATCAAGTTACTATACCTCCCTAGTTTGCAACCATCTCATCAAGTCACTATATCTCCCTAGTTTACATTAATCTAATCAAGCTACTATATCTTCTTAGTTTACATCCACCTCATCAAGCTACTATATCTCCTTAGTTTACATCCATCTCATAAGTTACTATATGTCCTTAGTTTACATCCATCTCATCAAGCTACTATATCTCCTTAGTTTACATCCATCTCATCAAGCTACTATATCTCCTTAGTTTACATTCCATGTCATAAGTTACTATATCTTCTTAGTTTACATCCATCTCATCAAGCTACTATCTCTCCTTAGTTTACATCCATCTCATCAAGTTACTTCAACTCCTTAGATTACATCCTTCTCATCAAGTTACTATATCTCCTTAGTTTACATCCAACTTATCAAGTTACTCCAACTCCTTAGATTACATCCATCTCATCAAGTTACTATATCTCCTTAGTTTACATCCATCTCATCAAGTTACTATATCTACTTAGTATACATCCATCACATCAAGTTACTATATCTCCATAGTATACATCCATCACATCAAGTTACTATATCCACTTAGTGTACATTCATCTCATCAAGTTACTATATCTCCTAAGTTTACATCCATCACATCAGCTTACTATATCTCCTTAGTTTACATCCATCTCATCAAGTTGCTATATCTCCTTAGTTTACATCCAACTCATCAAGTTACTATATCTACTTAGTTTACATCCATCTCATCAAGTTACTATATCTACTTAGTTTACATCCATCTCATCAAGCTACAATATCTCCTTAGTTTACATCCAACTCATCAAGTTACTATATCTCCTTTGTTTACATACATCTCATCAAGTTACTATACCTCCCTAGTTTGCAACCATCTCATCAAGTCACTATATCTCCCTAGTTTACATTAATCTAATCAAGCTACTATATCTTCTTAGTTTACATCCATCTCATCAAGCTACTATATCTTCTTAGTTTACATCCATCTCACCAAGTTACTATATCTCCTTAGTTTACATCCATCGCATCAAGCTACTATATCTCCTTACTTTACATCCATTTCATTAAGTTACTATATCTCCTTAATTTGCATCCATCTCATCAAGTTACTATATCTCCTTAGTTTACATTCATCTCATCTAGTTACTATATCTCCTTAGTTTACATCCATCTCATCAAGTTGCTATATCTCCTTAGTTTACATCCATCTCATCAAGTTACTATATCTCCTTAGTTTACATCCAACTCATTAAGTTACTATATCTCCTAAGTTTACATCCATCTCATCAAGTTACTATATCTACTTAGTGTACATCCATCTCATCAAGCTACAATATCTCCTTAGTTTACATCCAGCTCATCAACTTACTATATCTCCTTAGTTTACATCCAACTCATCAAGTTACTATACATCCCTAGTTTATATCCATCTCATCAAGTCACTATATCTCCCTAGTTTACACACAACTCATCAAGTTACTATATCTCCTTAGTTTACATTAATCTAATCAAGCTACTATATCTCCTTAGTTTACATCCATCTCATCAAGCTACTATATCTTCTTAGTTTACATCCATCTCATCAACTTACTATATCTCCTTAGATTACAAACAACTCATAGTGTTACTATATCTCCTTAGTTTACATTCAACTCATCAAGAAACAATATCTCCTTAGTTTACATCCATCTCATCACGTTACTATATCTACTTAGTTTACATCCATCTCATCACTTTACTATATCTCCTTAGGTTACATCCATCTCATCAAGTTACTATACCTACTTAGTTAACATCCATCTCATCAAGCTACAATATCTCCTTAGTTTACATCCAACTCATCAAGTTACTATATCTCCTTAGTTTACATCCAGCTTATCAAGTTACCATACCTCCCTAGTTTACATCCATCTCATCAAGTCACTATATCTCCCTAGTTTACATCCAACTCATCAAGTTACTATATCTCCTTAGTTTACATCCATCTAATCAAGCTACTATATCTTCTTAGTATAAATCCATCTCATCAAGCTACTATATCTTCTTAGTTTACATCTATCTCATCAAGTTACTATATCTTTTTAGATCACATCCATCTCATCAAGCTACTATATCTCCTTACTTTACATCCATTTTATTAAGTTACTATATCTCCTTAATTTACATCCGTCTCATCAAGTTACTATATCTCCTTAGTTTACATCCACCTCATCAAACTACTATATCTCCTTAGTTTACATCCATCTCATAAGTTACTATATCTCCTTAGTTTACATCCACCTCATCAAGCCACTATATCTCCTTAGTTTATATCCACCTCATCAAGCTACTATATCTCCTTAGTTTAAATCCATCTCATACGTTCCTATATCCCTTTAGTTTACATCCATCCCACAAGTTACTATATCTCCTTAGTTTACATCCACCTCATCAAGCTACTGTATCTCCTTAGATTACATCCACCTCATCAAGCAACTATGTCTCCTTAGTTTACACCCATCTCATAAGTTACTATATCTCATTAGTTTACATCCATCTCATCAAGCTACTATATCTCCTTAGTTTACATTCATCTCATCAAGTTACTACATCTCCTTAGTTTACATAAACCTCATCAAGCTAATACATCTCCTTAGTTTACATCCATCTCATAAGTTACTATCTCCTTAGTTTACATCCATCTCATCAAGCTACTATATCTCCTTTGTTTACATCCACCTCATCAAGCTACTATATCTCCTTAGTTTACATCCATTTCATAAGTTACTATATCCCCTTAGTTTACATCCAACTCATCAAGCCACTATATCTCCTTAGTTTACATCCATCTCATAAAGTTACTCCAACTCCTTAGATTACATCCTTCTCATCAAGTTACTATATCTCCTTAGTTTACATCCATCTTATCAAGTAACTACAGCTCCTTAGATTATATCCTTCTCATCAAGTTACTATATCTCCGTATTTTATATCCATCACATCAAGTTACTATATCTCCTTACTTTACATCCATCACATCAAGTTACTATATCTACTTAGTTTACATTCATCACATCAAGTTACTATATCTCCTAAGTTTACATCCATCTCATCAAGCTAAAATATCTCCTTAATTTACATCCATCTCATCAAGTTACTTTATATCCTTAGTTTACATCCATCTCATCTAGTTACTATATCTCTTTAGTTTACATCCATCTCAACAAGTTACTATATCTCCTTAATTTACATCCATCTCATCAAGTTACTATATCTTCTTAGTATACATCCATCTCATCAAGTTACTATAACTCCTCAATTTACATCCATGTCATCAAGTTACTATATCTCCTTAGTTTACATCCACCTATTCAAGCTACTATATCTCCTTAGTTTTCATCCATCTCATAAGTTACTATATGTCCTTAGTTTACATCCATCTCATCAAGCTACTATATCTCCTTAGTTTACATCCATCTCATCAAGCTACTATATCTCCTTAGTTTACATTCCATGTCATAAGCTACTATATCTCCTTAGTTTACATCCATCTCATCAAGCTACTATATCTCCTTAGTTTACATCCATCTCATCAAGTTACTTCAACTCCTTAGATTACATCCTTCTCATCAAGTTACTATATCTCCTTAGTTTACATCCAACTTATCAAGTTACTCCAACTCGTTAGATTACATCCATCTCATCAAGTTACTATATCTCCTTAGTTTAATTCCATCTCATCAAGTTACTATATCTACTTAGTTTACATCCATCACATCAAGTTACTATTTCTCCATAGTAGACATCCATCACATCAAGTTACTATATCCACTTAGTTTACATTCATCTCCTCAAGTTACTATATCTCCTAAGTTTACATCCATCACATCAGGTTACTATATCTACTTAGTTTACATCCATTTCATCAAGTTGCTATATCTCCTTAGTTTACATCCAACTCATCAATTTACTATATCTACTTAGTTTACATCCATCTCATCAAGTTACTATATCTACTTAGTTTACATCCATCTCATCAAGCTACAATATCTCCTTAGTTTACATCCAACTCATCAAGTTACTATATCTTCCTAGTTTACATCCAACTCTTCAAGTTACTATACCTCCTTAATTTACATACAACTCATCAAGTTACTATATATCCTTAGTTTATATACAACTCATCAAGTTACTATATCTCCTTAGTTTACATCCAACTCATCATTTTACTATATCTCCTTAGTTTACATACAACTCATCAAGTTACTATATCTCCTTAGTTTACATCCAACTCATCAACTTACTATATTTCCCTAGTATACATCCATCTCATCAAGTTACTATATCTTAGTTTACATCCAACTCATCAAATTACTATACCTCCTTAGTTTACATCCAACTCATCAAGTTACTATACCTCCCTAGTTTACATCCATCTCATCAAGTCACTATATCTCTCTAGTTTACATCCAACTCATCAAGCTACTATATCTTCTTAGTTTACATCCAACTCATCAAGCTCCTATATCTTCTTAGTTTACATCCATCTCATCAAGTTACTATATCTCCTTGGTTTGCATTCATCTCATCAAGTTACAATATCTCCTTAGTTTATATCCACCTCATCAAGCCACTATATCTCCTTAGTTTAAATCCATCTCATACGCTCCTATATCCCTTTAGTTTACATCCATCTCATAAGTTCCTATATCTCCTTAGTTTACAACAACCTCATCAAGCTACTATATCTCCTTAGTTTACATCCAACTCATCAAGCTACTATATCTCCTTAGTTTACACGCATCGCATAAGTTACTATGTCTCCTTAGTTTACATCCATCTCATCAAGCTACTATATCTCCTTAGTTTACATTCATCTCATCAAGTTACTACATCTCCTTAGTTTACATCCACCTCATCAAGCTACTACATCTCCTTAGTTTACATCGATCTCATAAGTTACTATATCTCCTTAGTTTACATCCATCTCATAAGTTACTATATCTCCTTTGTTTATATCCACCTCATCAAGCTACTATATCTCCTTAGTTTACATCCATCTCATAAGTTACTATATCTCCTTAGTTTATATCCAACTCATCAAGCTACTATATTTCCTTAGTTTACATCCATCTCATCAAGTTACTCCAACTCCTTAGATTACATCCTTCTCATCAAGTTACTATATCTCCTTAGTTTACATCCATCTTATCAAGTTACTATATCTCCTTAGATTACATCCTTCTCATCAAGTTACTATATCTCCTTAGTTTACATCCATCTTATCAAGTTACTATATCTCCTTAGATTACATCCTTTTCATCAAGTTACTATATCTCCTTAGTTTACATCCATCTTATCAAGTTACTATATCTCCTTAGATTACATCCTTCTCATCAAGTTACTATATCTCCTTAGTTTACATCCATCTTATCAAGTTACTAAAACTCCTTAGATTACATCCTTCTCATCAAGTTACTATATCTCCTTAGTTTACATAAATCTCAAGTTACTATATCTACTTAGTTTACATTCATCACATCAAGTTACTATATCTCCTTATTTTACATCCATCACATCAAGTTACTATATCAACTTAGTTTACATTCATCTCATCAAGTTACTATATCTCTTAAGTTTACATCCATCACATCAAGTTACTATATCTCCTTAGTTTACATCCATCCCATCAAGTTACTATATCTCCTTAGTTTACATCCATCTCATCAAGTTACTATATCTCCTTATTTTTAATCCAACTCATCAAGGTACTATATCTCCTTAGTTTACATCCATCTCATCAAGTTACTATATCTACTTCGTTTACATCCATCTCATCACGTTACTATATCTCCTTAGTTTACATCCATCTCATATAAATTACTATATCTACTTAGTTTAAATCCATCTCATCAAGCTACAACATCTCCTTAGTTTACATCCATATCATCTAGTTACTATATTTCTTTAGTTTACATCCATCTCATCAAGTTACTATATCTACTTAATTTACATCCATCTCATTAAGTTACTATATCTCCTTAGTTTACATCCATCTATTCAAGTTACTATATCTGTTTAATTTACATCCATCTCATCAAGTTACTATATCTTCCTAGTATACATACATCTCATCAAGTTACTATATCTTCTTAGTATACATCCATCTCATCAAATTACTATACCTCCTTAATTTACATCCATGTCATCAGGTTACTATATCTCCTTAGTTTACATCCACCTCATCAAGCTACTATATCTCCTTAGTTTACATCCATCTCATAAGTTACTATATGTCCTTAGTTAACATCCATCTCATCAAGCTACTATATCATCTTAATTTACATCCACCTCATCAAGCTACTATATCTTCTTAGTTTTCATCCATGTCATAAGTTACTATATCTCCTTAGTTTACATCCATCTCATCAAGCTACTATATCTCCTTAGTTTCCATCCACCTCATCAAGCTACTATATCTCCTTAGTTAAATCCACCTCATCAAGTTACTATATCTCCTTAGTTTACATCCATCTCATTAAATTACTTCAACTCCTTAGATTACATCCTTCTCATCAAGTTACTATATCTCCTTAGTTTACATCCAACTTATCAAGTTACTCCAACTCCTTAGATTACATCCATCACATCAAGTTACTATATCTCTTTCGTTTATATCCATCTCATCAGGTTACTATATCTACTTAGTTTTCATCCATCACATCAAGTTACTATAACTCCATAGTTTACATCCATCACATGAAGTTATTATACCTACTTAGTTTACATTCATCTCATCAAGTTACTATATCTACTTAGTTTACATCCATCTCGTCACGTTACTATATCTCATTAGTTTACATCCATCTCATCAAGTTACTATATCTCCTTAGTTTACATCCATCTCATCAAGTTTCTATATCTCCTTAGTTTACATCCAACTCATCAAGTTACTATATCTCCTTAGTTTACATTCATCTCACCAAGTTACTATATCTACTTAGTTTACATCCATCTCGTCACGTTACTATATCTTCTTAGTTTACATCAATCTCATCAAGTTACTATATCTACTGAGGGTACATCCATCTCATCAAGCTACAATATTTCCTTAGTTTACATCCAACTCATCAACTTACTATATCTCCTTAGTTTACATCCAACTCATCAAGTTACTATACCTCCCTAGTTTACATCCATCACAGCAAGTCACTATATCTCCCTAGTTTACACACAACTCATCAAGTTACTATATCTCCTTAGTTTACATTAATCTAATCAAGCTACTATATCTTCTTAGTTTACATCCATCTCATCAAGCTACTATATCTGCTTAGTTTACATCCATCTCATCAACTTACTATATCTCCTTAGATTACATCCATCTCATCAAGCTACAATATCTCCATACTTTACATCCATTTCATTAAGTTACTATATCTCCTTAATTTACATTCACCTCATCAAGTTACTATATCTCCTTAGTTTACATCCATCTCATCTAGTTACTATATCTCCTTAGTTTACATCCATCTCATCAAGTTACTATATCTCCTTAGTTTACATTCAACTCATCAAGAAAGTATATCTCCTTAGTTTACATCCATCTCATCACGTTACTATATCTACTTAGTTTACATCCATCTCATCACTTTACTATATCTCCTTAGTTTACATCCATCTCATCAAGTTACTATATCTACTAAGTTAACATCCATCTCATCAAGCTACAATATCTCCTTAGTTTACATCCAACTCATCAAGTTACTATATCTCCTTAGTTTACATCCAAATTATCAAGTTACTATACCTCCCTAGTTTACATCCATCTCATCAAGTCACTATATCTCCCTAGTTTACATCCAACTCATCAAGTTACTATATCTCCTTAGTTTAGATCCATCTAATCAAGCTACTATATCTTCTTAGTTTACATCCATCTCCTCAAGCTACTATATCTTCTTAGTTTACATCCATCTCATCAAGTTACTATATCTTTTTAGATCACATCCATCTCATCAAGCTACTATATCTCCTTAGTTTACATCCATTTCATTAAGTTACTATATCTCCTTAGTTTACATCCATCTCATCAAGTTACTATATCTCCTTAGTTTACATCCACCTCATCAAACTACTATATCTCCTTAGTTTACATCCATCTCATAAGTTACTATATCTCCTTAGTTTACATTCATCTCATAAATTACTATATCTCCTTAGTTTACATCCACCTCATCAACCCACTATATCTCCTTAGCTTATATCCACCTCATCAAGCTACTATATCTCCTTAGTTTAAATCCATCTCATACGTTCCTATATCCCTTTAGTTTACATCCATCTCACAAGTTACTATATCTCCTTAGTTTACATCCACCTCATCAAGCTACTGTATCTCATTAGATTACATCCACCTCATCAAGCTACTATGTCTCCTTAGTTTACACCCATCTCATAAGTTACTATACCTCATTAGTTTACATCCATCTCATCAAGCTACTATATCTCCTTAGTTTACATTCATCTCATTAAGTAACTACATCTCCTTAGTTTACATCCACCTCATCAAGCTACTACATCTCCTTAGTTTACATCCATCTCATAAGTTACTATCTCCTTAGTTTACATCCATCTCATCAAGCTACTATATCTCCTTTGTTTACATCCACCTCATCAAGCTACTATATCTCCTTAGTTTACATACATCTCATAAGTTACTATATCCCCTTAGTTTACATCCAACTCATCAAGCTACTATATCTCCTTAGTTTATATCCATCTCATAAAGTTACTCCAACTCCTTAGATTACATCCTTCTCATCAAGTTACTATATCTCTTTAGTTTACATCCATCTTATCAAGTTACTACAGCTCCTTAGATTACATCCTTCTCATCAAGTTACTATATCTCCTTAGTTTATATACATCTCAAGTTACTATATCTACTTAGTTTACATTCATCATATCAAGTTACTATATCTCCGTATTTTACATCCATCACATCAAGTTACTATATCTACTTACTTTACATCCATCACATCAAGTTACAATATCTACTTAGTTTACATTCATCTCATCAAGTTACTATATCTCCTAAGTTTACATCCATCTCATCAAGCTAAAATATCTCCTTAGTTTACATCCATCTCATCAAGTTACTATATATCCTTAGTTTACATCCATCTCATCTAGTTACTATATCTCTTTAGTTTACATCCATCTCAACAAGTTACTATATCTACTTCGTTTACATCCATCTATTCAAGTTATTATATCTCCTTAGTTTACATCCATCTCATCAAGTTACTATATCTCCTTAATTTACATCCATCTCATTAAGTTACTATATCTTCCTAGTATACATCCATCTCATCAAGTTACTATAACTCCTCAATTTACATCCATGTCATCAAGTTACTATATCTCCTTAGTTTACATCCACCTCATCAAGCTACTATATCTCCTTACTTTACATCCATCTCATAAGTTACTATATGTACATAGTTTACATCCATCTCATCAAGCTACTATATCTCCTTAGTTTACATCCATCTCATCAAGCTACTATATCTCCTTAGTTTACATTCCAGGTCATAAGTTACTATATCTCCTTAGTTTACATCCATCTCATCAAGCTACTATATCTCCTTAGTTTACATCCATCTCATCAAGTTACTTCAACTCCTTAGATTACATCCTTCTCATCAAGTTACTATATCTCCTTAGTTTACATCCAACTCATCAAGTTACTATACCTGCCTAGTTTATATCCATCTCATCAAGTTACTATATCTCCTTAGTTTACATCCATCTCATCAAGTTACTATATCTACTTAGTATACATCCATCACATCAAGTTACTATATCTCCATAGTATACATCCATCACATCAAGTTACTATATCCACTTAGTTTACATTCATCTCATCAAGTTACTATATCTCCTAAGTTTACATCCATCACATCAGGTTACTATATCTCCTTAGTTTACATCCATCTCATCAAGTTGCTGTATCTCCTTAGTTTACATCCAGCTCATCAAGTTACTATATCTACTTAGTTTACATCCATCTCATCAAGTTACTATATCTACTTAGTTTACATCCATCTCATCAAGCTACAATATCTCCTTAGTTTACATCCAACTCATCAAGTTACTATATCTCCTTTGTTTACATCGATCTCATCAAGTTACTATACCTCCCTAGTTTGCAACCATCTCATCAAGTCACTATATCTCCCTAGTTTACATTAATCTAATCAAGCTACTATATCTTCTTGGTTTACATCCATCTCATCAAGCTACTATATCTTCTTAGTTTACATCCATCTCATCAAGTTACTATATCTCCTTAGTTTACATCCATCGCATCAAGCTACTATATCTCCTTACTTTACATCCATTTCATTAAGTTACTATATCTCCTTAATTTGTATCCATCTCATCAAGTTACTATATCTCCTTAGTTTACATTCATCTCATCTAGTTATTATATCTCCTTAGTTTACATCCATCTCATCAAGTTGCTATATCTCCTTAGTTTACATCCATCTCATCAAGTTACTATATCTCCTTAGTTTACATACAACTCATCAAGTTACTATATCTCCTTAGTTTACATCCATCTCATCAAGTTACTATATCTACTTAGTTTACATCCATCTCATCACTTTACTACAAATCCTTAGTTTACATCCATCTCATCAAGTTACTATATCTACTTAGTGTACATCCATCTCATCAAGCTACAATATCTCCTTAGTTTACATCCAGCTCATCAACTTACTATATCTCCTTAGTTTACATCCAACTCATCAAGTTACTGTACATCCCTAGTTTATATCCATCTCATCAAGTCACTATATCTCCCTAGTTTACACACAACTCATCAAGTTACTATATCTCCTTAGTTTACATTAATCTAATCAAGCTACTATATCTTCTTAGTTTACATCCATCTCATCAAGCTACTATATCTTCTTAGTTTACATCCATCTCATCAACTTACTATATCTCCTTAGATTACATCCATCTCATCAAACTACTATATCTCCTTACTTTACATTCATCTCATCAAGTTACTATATCTCCTTAGTTTACATCCATCTCATCTAGTTACTATATCTCCTTAGTTTACGTCCATCTCATCAAGTTACTATATCTCCTTAGTTTACATTCACCTCATCAAGAAACTATATCTCCTTAGTTTACATCCATCTCATCACGTTACTATATCTACTTAGTTTACATCCATCTCATCACTTTACTATATCTCCTTAGGTTACATCCATCTCATCAAGTTACTATATCTACTTAGTTAACATCCATCTCATCAAGCTACAATATCTCCTTAGTTTACATCCAACTCATCAAGTTACTATATATCCTTAGTTTACATCCAGCTTATCAAGTTACCATACCACCCTAGTTTACATCCATCTCATCAAGTCACTATATCTTCCTAGTTTACATCCAACTCATCAAGTTACTATATCTCCTTAGTTTACATCCATCTAATCAAGCTACTATATCTTCTTAGTTTAAATCCATCTCATCAAGCTACTATATCTTCTTAGTTTACATCCATCTCATCAAGTTACTATATCTTTTTAGATCACATCCATCTCATCAAGCTACTATATCTCCTTACTTTACATCCATTTCATTAAGTTACTATATCTCCTTAATTTACATCCATCTCATCAAGTTACTGTATCTCCTTAGTTTACATCCACCTCATCAAACTACTATATCTCCTTAGTTTATATCCATCTCATAAGTTACTATATCTCCTTAGTTTACATCCACCTCATCAAGCCACTATATCTCCTTAGTTTATATCCACCTCATCAAGCTACTATATCTCCTTAGTTTAAATCCATCTCATACGTTCCTATATCCCTTTAGTTTACATCCATCTCACAAGTTACTATATCTCCTTAGTTTACATCCACCTCATCAAGCTACTGTATCTCCTTAGATTACATCCACCTCATCAAGCTACTATGTCTCCTTAGTTAACATCCATCTCATAAGTTACTATATCTCATTAGTTTACATCCATCTCATCAAGCTACTATATCTCCTTAGTTTACATTCATCTCATCAAGTTACTACATCTCCTTAGTTTACATAAGCCTCATCAAGCTAATACATCTCCTTAGTTTACATCCATCTCATAAGTTACTATATCCTTAGTTTACATCCATCTCATCAAGCTACTATATCTCCATTGTTTACATCCACCTCATCAAGCTACTATATCTCCTTAGTTTACATCCATCTCATAAGTTACTATATCCCCTTAGTTTACATCCAACTCATCAAGCCACTATATCTCCTTAGTTTACATCCATCTCATAAAGTTACTCCAACTCCTTAGATTACATCCTTCTCATCAAGTTACTATATCTCCTTAGTTTACATCCATCTTATCAAGTAACTACAGCTCCTTAGATTACATCCTTCTCATCAAGTTACTATATCTCCGTATTTTATATCCATCACATCAAGTTACTATATCTCCTTACTTTACATCCATCACATCAAGTTACTATATCTACTTAGTTTACATTCATCTCATCAAGTTACTATATCTCCTAAGTTTACATCCATCTCATCAAGCTAAAATATCTCCTTAGTTTACATCCATCTCATCAAGTTACTATATATCCTTAGTTTACATCCATCTCATCTAGTTACTATATCTCTTTAGTTTACATCCATCTCAACAAGTTACTATATCTCCTTAATTTACATCCATCTCATCAAGTTACTATATCTTCTTAGTATACATCCATCTCATCAAGTTACTATAACTCCTCAATTTACATCCATGTCATCAAGTTACTATATCTCCTTAGTTTACATCCACCTCATCAAGCTACTATATCTCCTTAGTTTACATCCATCTCATAAGTTACTATATGTCCTTAGTTTACATCCATCTCATCAAGCTACTATATCTCCTTAGTTTACATCCATCTCATCAAGCTACTATATCTCCTTAGCTTACATTCCATGACATAAGTTACTATATCTCCTTAGTTTACATCCATCTCATCAAGCTACTATATCTCCTTAGTTTACATCCATCTCATCAAGTTACTTCAACTCCTTAGATTACATCCTTCTCATCAAGTTACTATATCTCCTTAGTTTACATCCAACTTATCAAGTTACTCCAACTCGTTAGATTACATCCATCTCATCAAGTTACTATATCTACTTGGTTTACATCCATCACATCAAGTTACTATATCTCCATAGTATACATCCATCACATCAAGTTACTATATCCACTTAGTTTACATTCATCTCCTGAAGTTACTATATCTCCTAAGTTTACATCCATCACATCAGGTTACTATATCTCCTTAGTTTACATCCATCTCATCAAGTTGCTATATCTCCTTAGTTTACATCCAACTCATCAAGTTACTATATCTCCTTAATTTACATCCATCTCATCAAGTTACTATATCTCCTTAGTTTACATTCATCTCATCTAGTTACTATATCTCCTTAGTTTACATCCATCTCATCAAGTTGCTATATCTCCTTAGTTTACATCCAACTCATGAAGTTACTAGATCACCTTAGTTTACATCCATCTCTTCACGTTACTATATCTACTTAGTTTACATCCATTTCATCACTTTACTATATCTCCTTAGTTTACATCCAACTCATGAAGTTACTATATCACCTTAGTTTACATGCATCTCTTCACGTTACTATATCTACTTAGTTTACATCCATCTCATCACTTTACTATATCTCCTTAGTTTACATCCATCTCATCAAGTTACTATAACTACTTACTTTACATCCATCTCATCAAGCTACAATATCTCCTTAGTTTACATCCAACTCATCAAGTTACTATATCTCCTTAGTTTACATCCAACTCATCAAGTTACTATACCTCCCTAGTTTATATCCATCTCATCAAGTCACTATATCTCCCTAGTTTACAGCCAACTCATCAAGTTACTATATCTCCTTAGTTTACATTCATCTAATCAAGCTACCTTATCTTCTTAATTTACATCCATCTCATCATGCAACTACATCTTCTTAGTTTACATCCATCTCAATAAGTTACTATATCTTTTTTGATCACATCCATCTCATCAAGCTACTATATCGCCTTACTTTACATCCATTTCATTAAGTTACTATATCTCCTTAGTTTACATCTATCTCATCATGTTGCTATATCTCCATGTTTTACATCCACCTCATCATGCTACTATATCTCCTTAGTTTACATCCACCTCATCAAGCTACTATATCTCCTTAGTTTACATCCATCTCATCAGGTTTCTCCAACTCCTTAGATTACATCCTTCTCATCAAGTTACTATATCTCCTTAGTTTACATCCTTCTCATGAAGTTACTCCACCCCCTTAGTTTACATCCATCTCATCAATTTACTCCATCTTCTTAGTTTACATCCATGTCATCAAGTTACTATAGCTCCTTAGTTTACATCCATCTCATCAAGTTGCCTTATCTACTTAGTTAATATCCATGTCATTAAGCTACAATATCTCCTTAGTTTACATCAATCTCATCAAGTTACTATATCTCCTTAAGTTTACATCCATCTCATCAAGTAACCATATCTCCTTACTTTACATCCATCTCATCAGGTTACTATATCTCCTTAGTTTACATCCATTTCATCAAGTTACTATATCTCCATAGCTTACATCCATCTCATCAAGTTACTCCAACTCCTTAGTTAAATCCATCTCATCAAGTTAGTCCAACTCCTTAGATTAAATCCATCTCATAGAGTTACTATATCTTCTTAGTTTACATCCATCTCATCAAGATACTCCATTTTCTTAGTTTACATCCATCTCATCATGTTACTCCATTTTCTTAGTTTACATCCATCTCATAAAGTTAATCCATTTTCTCAGTTTACATCCATCTCATCAGGTTACTCCAACACCTTATATTACATCCATCTCATCAAGTTACTATATCTCCTTAGTTTACATGCATCTCGTGAAATTACTCCATCCCCTTAGTTTACATCCGTCTCATCAAGTTACTCTATCTCCTTAGTTTACATCCATCTCATCAAGTTACTCCATTTTCTTATTTTACATCCATCTCAACAAGTTACTCTATTTTCTTAGTTTACATCCATCTCATCAAGTTACTTCAACTCCTTAGATTACATCCTTCTCATCAAGTTACTATATCTCCTTAGTTTACATCCAACTTATCAAGTTACTCCAACTCCTTAGATTACATCCATCTCATCAAGTTACTATATCTCCTTAGTTTACATCCATCTCATCAAGTTACTATATCTACTTAGTTTACATCCATCACATCAAGTTACTATATCTCCATAGTATTTATCCATCACATCAAGTTACTATATCCACTTAGTTTACATTCATCTCGTCAAGTTACTATATCTCCTAAGTTTACATCCATCACATCAGGCTACTATATCTCCTTAGTTTACATCCATCTCATCAAGTTGCTATATCTCCTTAGTTTACATCCAACTCATCAAGTTACTATATCTACTTAGTTTACATCCATATCATCAAGTTACTATATCTGCTTAGTTTACATCCATCTCATCAAGCTACAATATCTCCTAAGTTTACATCCAACTCATCAAGTTACTATATCTCCTTTGTTTACATCCATCTCATCAAGTTACTATACCTCCCTAGTTTGCATCCATCTCATCAAGTCACTATATCTCCCTAGTTTACATTAATCTAATCAAGCTACTATATCTTCTTAGTTTACATCCATCTCATCAAGCTACTATATGTTCTTAGTTTACATCCATCTCATCAAGTTACTATATCTCCTTAGTTTACATCCATCTCATCAAGCTACTATATCTCCTTACTTTACATCCATTTCATTAAGTTACTATATCTCCTTAATTTACATCCATCTCATCAAGTTACTATATCTCCTTAGTTTACATCCATCTCATCTAGTTACTATATCTCCTTAGTTTACATCCATCTCATCAAGTTGCTATATCTCCTTAGTTTACATCCAACTCATGAAGTTACTATATCACCTTAGTTTACATCCATCTCTTCACGTTACTATATCTACTTAGTTTACATCCATTTCATCACTTTACTATATCTCCTTAGTTTACTTCCAACTCATGAAGTTACTATATCACCATAGTTTACATCCATCTCTTCACGTTACTATATCTACTTAGTTTACATCCATGTCATCACTTTACTATATCTCCTTAGTTTACATCCAGCTCATCAAGTTACTATAATTACTTAGTTTACATCCATCTCATCAAGCTACAATATCTCCTTAGTTTACATCCAACTCATCAAGTTACTATATCTCCTTAGTTTACATCCAAGTCATCAAGTTACTATACCTCCCTAGTTTACATCCATCTCATCAAGTCACTATATCTCCCTAGTTTACAGCCAACTCATCAAGTTACTATATCTCCTTAGTTTACATCCATCTAATCAAGCTACCTTATCTTCTTAATTTACATCCATCTCATCAAGCTACTATATCTTCTTAGTTTACATCCATCTCATCAAGTTACTATATCTTTTTCGATCACATCCACCTCATCAAGCTACTATTTCGCCTTATTTTACATCCATTTCATTAAGTTACTATATCTCCTTAGTTTACATCTATCTCATCATGTTGCTCTATCTCCATGGTTTACATCCACCTCATCATGCTACTATATCTCCTTAGTTTATATCTACCTCATCAAGCTACTATATCTCCTTAGTTTACATCCATCTCATCAAGTTTCTCCAACTCCTTAGATTACATCCTTCTCATCAAGTTACTCCACCCCCTTAGTTTACATCCATCTCATCAATTTACTCCATCTTCTTAGTTCACATCCATGTCATCAAGTTACTATAGCTCCTTAGTTTACATCCATCTCATCAAGTTGCCTTGTCTACTTAGTTAATATCCATGTCATCAAGCTACAATATCTCCTTAGTTTACATCAATCTCATCAAGTTACTATATCTCCTTAGTTTACATCCATCTCATCAAGTAACCATATCTCCTTACTTTACATCCATCTCATCAAGTTACTATAACTACTTAGTTTACATCCATCTCATCAAGCTACAATATCTCCTTAGTTTACATCCAACTCATCAAGTTACTATATCTACTTAGTTTACATCCAACTCATCAAGTTACTATACCTCCCTAGTTTACATCCATCTCATCAAGTCACTATATCTCCCTAGTTTACATTCAACTCATCAAGTTACTATATCTCCTTAGTTTACATCCATCTAATCAAGCTACCTTATCTTCTTAATTTACATCCATCTCATCAAGCTACTATATCTTCTTAGTTTACATCCATCTCATCAAGTTACTATATCTTTTTCGATCACATCCATCTCATCAAGCTACTATATCGCCTTACTTTACATCCATTTCATTAAGTTACTATATCTCCTTAGTTTACATCTATCTCATCATGTTGCTCTATCTCCATGGTTTACATCCACCTCATCATGCTACTATATCTCCTTAGTTTACCTCTACCTCATCAAGCTACTATATCTCCTTAGTTTACCTCTACCTCATCAAGCTACTATAGCTCCTTAGTTTACATCCATCTCATTAAGTTGCCTTATCTACTTAGTTAATATCCATGTCTTCAAGCTACAATATCTCCTTAGTTTACATCAATCTCATCAAGTTACTATATCTCCTTAGTTTACATCCATCTCATCAAGTAACCATATCTCCTTACTTTACATCCATCTCATCAGGTTACTATATCTCCTTTGTTTACATCCATCTCATCAAGTTACTATATCTCCTTAGTTTACATCCATCTCATCAAGTTACTCTATCTCCTTAGTTTAGATCCATCTCATCAAGTTACTATATCTCCTTAGTTTACATGCATCTCATCAAGTTACTCTATCTCCTTAGTTTAGATCCATCTCATCAAGTTACTATATCTCCTTAGTTTACATCCATCTCATCAAGTTACTCTATCTCCTTAGTTTAGATCCATCTCATCAAGTTACTATATCTCCTTAGTTTACATGCATCTCGTGAAATTACTCCATCCCCTTAGTTTACATCCATCTCATCAAGTTACTCCATTTTCTTATTTTACATCCATCTCATCAAGTTACTCTATTTTCTTAGTTTACATCCATCTCATCAAGTTACTCTATTTTCTTATTTTACATCCATCTCATCATGTTACTCCATTTTCTTAGTTTACATCCATCTCATCAAGTTACTCTATTTTCTTAGTTTACATCCATCTCATCAAGTTACTCTATTTTCTTATTTTACATCCATCTCATCAAATTACTCCATTTTCTTATTTTACATCCATCTCATCAAGTTACTCTATTTTCTTAGTTTACATCCATCTCATCAAGTTACTCTATTTTCTTATTTTACATCCATCTCATCAAGTTACTCTATTTTCTTAGTTTACATCCATCTCATCAAGTTACTCCATTTTCTTATTTTACATCCATCTCATCAAGTTACTCTATTTTCTTATTTTACATCCATCTCATCAAGTTACTCCATTTTCTTATTTTACATCCATCTCATCAAGTTACTCTATTTTCTTAGTTTACATCCATCTCATCAAGTTACTCTATTTTCTTAGTTTACATCCATCTCATCAAGTTACTCTATTTTCTTATTTCACATCCATCTCATCAAGTTACTCTATTTTCTTATTTTACATCCATCTCATCAAGTTACTCTATTTTCTTAGTTTACATCCATCTCATCAAGTTACTCTATTTTCTTAGTTTACATCCATCTCATCAAGTTACTCTATTTTCTTAGTTTACATCCATCTCATCAAATTTCTCTATTTTCTTAGTTTACATCCATCTCATCAAGTTACTCTATTTTCTTATTTTACATCCATCTCATCAA
The DNA here is from genome assembly GCA_030765065.1 of Deroplatys truncata. Taxonomy (NCBI): domain Eukaryota; kingdom Metazoa; phylum Arthropoda; class Insecta; order Mantodea; family Mantidae; genus Deroplatys; species Deroplatys truncata. The sequence continues at coordinate 332,325,372 of CM060975.1, read as the reverse complement.
GTTACTCTATTTTCTTAGTTTACATCCATCTCATCAAGTTACTCCATTTTCTTATTTTACATCCATCTCATCAGGTTACTCTATTTTCTTATTTTACATCCATCTCATCAAGTTACTCCATTTTCTTAGTTTACATCCATCTCATCAAATTACTCTATTTTCTTAGTTTACATCCATCTCATCATGTTACTCTATTTTCTTATTTTACATCCATCTCATCATGTTACTCTATTTTCTTAGTTTACATCCATCTCATCAAGTTACTCCATTTTCTTATTTTACATCCATCTCATCAAGTTACTCCATTTTCTTAGTTTACATCCATCTCATCATGTTACTCCATTTTCTTAGTTTACATCCATCTCATCATTTTACTCTATTTTCTTATTTTACATCCATCTCATCATGTTACTCTATTTTCTTAGTTTACATCCATCTCATCAAGTTACTCCATTTTCTTATTTTACATCCATCTCATCAAGTTACTCCATTTTCTTAGTTTACATCCATCTCATCATGTTACTCCATTTTCTTAGTTTACATCTATCTCATCAAGTTACTGTATCTTCTTAGCTGTACATCCACTTCAACAATTCACTATATACACTTAGCTTTACATCCAACTCATCAAGTTACTATATGCACTTAGCTTTACATTCACCTCATCAAGTTACTATATACACTTAGCTTTACATCCACCTCATCAAACTACTATATACACTTACCTTTACATCCACCTTATTAGATACTACATACACTTAGCTTTACATCCACCTCATCAAGTTACTATTACACATTAGTTTTGCATCCAAAACATCAAGTTACTATATACACTTTGGTTTATATCCACCTCCATAAAGTTACTATAACACCATGGACTTTCATTTAACTCATCAAGTTACTATATACACTTAGCTTTACATCCACCTCCATAAAGTTACTATTACACCATAGCTTTACATCCATCTCAACAAGTTACTATACACACTTAGCTTTACATCCACCTCATCAATTCACTATGCACACTTAGGTTTACATCCACCTCATAAAATTGCTATTACAACATAGTTTTACATATAAATCATCAAACTATTATTTCCACTTAGATTTACATCCAGTTCATCAACTTACTATTACAACTTAGCTTTATATCTTCCTCATCAGATTACTATATCCGCTTAGCTTTACATCCACCAAATCAAGTTGCTATTACACCTTATCTTTACATCCAACTTATCAGATTACTATATCCACTTAGCTTTACATACACCTCGTCAAGTTACTATATACACTTAGCTTTACATCCACCTAATCAGATTACTATATCCACTTAGCTTTACATACACCTGATCAAGGTACTATTACATTTTAGCTTTGCATCCACCTCATCAGATTACTATATGCAATTAGCTTTATATCCACCTCATCAAGATACTATTACACCTTAGCTTTACATCCGTCTGATCAAGTCATTATATACACTTAGCATTACATCCACCTCATCAAGTCACTATATACACTTAGTTTTACATCCACCTCATCAAGTTAATATATACACTTAGCTTTACATCCACTTCATAATGTCACTATATACACATAGCTTGACATTCACTTCATCAATTTACTCTATACACTTAGCTTTACATCCAACTCATCAAGTTGCTATATACACTTAGCTTTACATCCACCTCATCAAGTCACTATATACACTTAGTTTTACATTCACCTCATCAAGTCACTATATACACTTAGTTTTACATCCACCTCATCAAGTCACTATATGCACTTAGCTTTACAGCCACCTCATCAGGATACTATTACACATTAGTTTTGCACCCAACTCATCAAGTTACTATATACACTTAGCTCTACATCCACCTCATCAAGTTACTACTTACACTTAGCTTTACATCCACCTCCATAGAGTTACTAATGCGTCATAGCTTTACATTCAAGTCATCAAATTACTATATACACTTAGCTTTACACCTACCTCCATGAAATTACTATTATACCATGGATTTACATCCAGCTCATCAAGTTACTATATACACTTATCTTTACATCCAGCTATCAAGTTATTAAATCCACTTAGTATTACATCCACCTCATCAGGTTACTATATCCACTTAGCTTTACATCCAACTCATCAAGTTACTATATACACTTATCTTTACATCCACCTCCATAAAGTTACTATTACACCATTGCTTTAGATCCAAGTCACCAAGTTACTATATACGCTTAGGCTTACATCCACCTCATCAAGTTACTTTATACACTTAGCTTTACATCCACCTTATTAAGTTGCAATTACATCATAGTTTTACATCCAGCTCATCAAGATACTATATCCACTTTGCTTTACATCCACCTCATAAATTTACCATTACACCTTAGCTTTACATCCAAATCATCAAGCTACTATATACACTTAGCTTTCATTCATGTCATCAAGTTATATTTCACATAGTTTACATCCACCTAATTAAGTTAATATATTCTAGTAGCTTAACATCCACCTCATCACTTTACTATTACACCTTAACTTTATATCCACCTCATCAGATTACTACATACACTTAGCTTTACATCCACCTCATTAAGTTACTATTACACCTTAGCTTTACATCCACCTCATCAGATTAATATATCCACTTAGCTTTACATCCACCTCATCAAGTTACTATATACACTCAGCTTTACATTCACCTCATCAGATTAATATATTCACTTAGCTTTACATCCACCTCATCAAGTTAATATATACACTTAGCTTTACATCCACCTCATCAGATTAATATATCCACTTAGCTTTACATCCACCTCATTAAGTTACTATATACACTCAGCTTTACATTCACCTCATCAGATTACTGTATACACCTAGATTTACATCTAACTCATCAAGTTACTATATACACTTACTTTACATCCACCTCCAAAAAGTTACTGTATACACATAGCTTTACATCCACCTCATCAGATTACTATATCCAAATAGCTTTACATCCAACTCATCAAGCTACTTTTACAACTTAGCTTTACATCCACCTCATCATATTACTATATCCAATTAGCTTTACATCTACCTCATCAATTTACTGTTACACCTTATCTTTACATCCAACTCATCAAGATACGATATTCAATTAGCTTTATATCCACCTCATCACGTTACTAATAAACCTTAGATTTACATCCAACACATCAGATTACTATATTAAATTAGCTTTACATCGACCTCATCAACTTACTAATACACCTTAGCTTCACATCCACCTCATCAAGTTGCTATTACACCTTAGCTTTACATCCACCTCATCAAGTTACTTTTACACCTTAGATTTACATCCACCTCATCAGATTACTATATACAATTAGCTTTACATCTACCTCTGCAATTTACTTTTACACCTTATCTTTACATCCACCTCATCATTTTACTATATTCAATTAGCTTTATATCCACCTCATCACGTTACTAATAAACCTTAGATTTACATCCACCTCATTATATTACTATATTAAATTAGCTTTACATCCACCTCATCAATTTGCTATTTCACCTTAGCTTTAAATCACCTTAGCTTAGAGCTATGTCCAATTAGCTCTAGATCCACCTCATCAAGTTGCTATTACACCTTAGATTTACATCCAGCTCATCAGGTTACTATTACATCTACGCTTTACAGCCACCACATCAAGTTACTATATACACTTAGCTTTACATCCCCCTCATCAAGTTTCTATATACTCTTAGCTTTACATCCACCACATCAAGTTATATTTCACATTTGCTTTACATCCATCTAATTAAGTTACTATATTCAATTAGCTTTACATCCACCTCATCACGTTACTATTACACCTTAGCTTTACATCCACCACATCAAGTTATATTTCACATTTACTTTACATCCATCTAATTAAGTTACTATATTCAATTAATTATACATCCACCTCATCCGATTACTACATCCACTTAGCTTTACATCCACCTCATCAAGTTACTATATACACTTAGCATTACATCCACCTCATCAAGTTATTATATCCACTTAGCTTTTTGTCCACCTCAACAAGTTACTATATTCACTTAGCTTTACATCCATCTCATCAAGTTACTATATCCACTTAGTTTTACATCCACCTCATCAAGTTACTATATACACTTAGATTTACATCCACCTCCATAAAGTTACTATTACAACATATCATTACATCCAACTAACCAAGGTTCTATATACACTTAGCTTTACATCCACCTCATCAAGTTACTTTATACACTTAGCTTTACATTCACCTCATCAAGTTGCTAATACACCATAGTTTTACATCCAACTCATCAAGTTACTATATCCAGTTAGCTTTACATCCTCCTCATAAATTTACCATTACACCTTACTTTTACATCCAAATAATCCAGTTACTATATACACTTAGCTTTACATCCAACTCATCAGGTTATATTTCACATTAGTTTACATCCATCTAATTAAATTACTATATTCAATTAGCTTTACATCCACCTCATCATGTTACTATTACACCTTAGTTTTACATCCACCCCATCAGATTACTACATCCACTAAGCTTTACATCCACCTCATCAAGTTACTATATATACTTAGCTTTTCATTCACCTCATCAAGTTACTATATACACTTAGCTTTATTTCCACCTCATCAAGTTACTATATACACTTAGCTTTATATTCACCTCATCGAGTTACTATATACACTTAGCTTTACATTCACCTCATCAAGTTACTATATACAGTTAGCTTTACATCCACCTCATCAAGTTACTATATACACTTAGCTTTATATCCACCTCATCGAGTTACTATATACACATAGCTTTACAACCACCTCCATAAAGTTAATATTACACTATAGCTTTACATTCAACTCATCAAGTTACTATATGCACTTAGGTTTACAGCCACCTCATCAAGTTACTATTACACATTAGCTTTACATCCAACTCATCAAGTTACTATATACACTTAGCTTTACATCCACCTCCATAAAGTTAATATTACACTATAGCTTTACATTCAACTCATCAAGTTACTAAATACACTTAGCTTTACATCCACGTCATCAAGTTACTATTACACATTAGTTTTGCATCCAACTCATCAAGTTACTCTATACACTTAGCTTTACATCCACCTCATCAAGTTGCTATTACACCATAGTTTTACATCCAACTCATCAAGTTACTCTATCCAGATAGCTTTACATCCACCGCATAAATTTACCATTACACGTTAGTTTTACATCCAGATCATCAAGTTACTATATACACTTAGCTTTACATTCACCTCATCAAGTTATATTTCACATTAGCTTTACATCCACTCCATCTAATTTACTATATCCAATTAGGTTTACATCCAACTCATCAGATTACTATATCCAATTAGCTTTACATCCAACTCATCAAGTTAGTTTTACACCTTAGCTTTACGTCCACCTCATAAAGTTACTGTATTTAATTAGCTTTACATCCACCTCATCACGTCACTATTACACCTTAGCATTACATCCACCTCATCATGTTACTATATTCAATTAGCTTTACATCCACCTTATCAAGTTACTATTACACCTTAGCTTTACATCCTCCTCATCAAGTTTATATTGCACCTTATCTTTACATCCTCCTCATCAAGTTGCTATTACACCTTAGCTTTACATCCACTACATCAAGTTACTATTACACCTTAGCTTTACATCCACCTCATCAAGTTACTATTACACCTTAGATTTACATCCTCCTCATCAAGTTTATATTACACCTTATCTTTACATCCACCTCATCAAGTTGCTATAACATCTTAGCTTTACATCCACTACATCAAGTTGCTATTACACCTTAGGTTTACATCCACCTCATCAAGTTGCTATTACACCTTAGCATTACATCCACCTCATCATGTTACTATATTCAATTAGCTTTACATCCACCTTATCAAGTTACTATTACACCTTAGGTTTACATCCACTACATCAAGTTACTATTACACCTTAGGTTTACATCCACTACATCAAGTTGCTATTACACCTTAGGTTTACATCCACCTCATCAAGTTGCTATTACACCTTAGCATTACATCCACCTCATCATGTTACTATATTCAATTAGCTTTACATCCACCTTATCAAGTTACTATTACACCTTAGCTTTACATCCTCCTCATCAAGTTTATATTGCACCTTATCTTTACATCCTCCTCATCAAGTTGCTATTACACCTTAGCTTTACATCCACTACATCAAGTTACTATTACACCTTAGCTTTACATCCACCTCATCAAGTTACTATTACACCTTAGCTTTACATCCTCCTCATCAAGTTTATATTACACCTTATCTTTACATCCACCTCATCAAGTTGCTATAACATCTTAGCTTTACATCCACTACATCAAGTTGCTATTACACCTTAGGTTTACATCCACCTCATCAAGTTGCTATTACACCTTATCTTTACATCCACCTCATCAAGTTGCTATTACACGTTAGCTTTACATCCACTGCATCAAGTTACAATTACACCTTAGCTTTACTTCCAACTCATCAATTTACTTTTAAGCCTTAGTTTTACATCCACTACATCAATTTACTATTTCACCTTAGCTTACTAACCAAATCATCAGGTCACTATTACACGTTAGCTTTATATCCACTACATCAAGTTACTATTACACCTTAGCTTACTAACCAAATCATCAGGTCACTATTACACGTTAGCTTTATATCCACTACATCAAGTTACTATTACACCTTAGCTTACTAACCAAATCCACTGGTCACTATTACACGTTAGCTTTATATCCACTACATCAAGTTACTATTACACCTTAGCTTACTAACCAAATCATCAGGTCACTATTACACGTTAGCTTTATATCCACTACATCAAGTTACTATTACACCTTAGCTTTACTTCCAACTCATCAATTTACTTTTAAGCCTTAGTTTTACATCCACTACATCAATTTACTATTACACCTTAGCTTACTAACCAAATCCTCTGGTCACAATTACACGTTAGCTTTATATCCACTACATAAAGTTACTATTACACCTTAGCTTTACATCGAAGGTGTGAAACTACTATACCTCCTACGTTTTCATTTACCTCATCCAGGTACTATATGTGCTAAACTTTACATCGACCTCAGGAAGCTACTGTATCTCCTAAGTTTTACATTCACCTTCTCCAGCTATCATATCTCCTATGTTTTACATTCATCGCATTAATATAATATATCTCCTAAGTTTTACATTTACCTCATCCGGCTACTATATGTCCTAAACATTACATTCAGTTCATGAAGCCACTATATCTCCTACGTTTTACATTCACCTCATCTAGCTATTATATCTTCTAACCTTTACATTCACCTCATTAAACTACTATATCTCCCAAGTTTTATATTCACTTCATGAAGCTACCAAATGACATAAGTTTTAAATTCTCCTCATGAAGTTACTATATCTCCTAAGTATTACATACACATCATGAAACTACTATATCTCCTAAGTTTTATTTTCACATCATGAAAGTACTATATCTCCTAAGTTTTACATTCACCTCATCCAGCAATTATATTTTTAAACTTTACATTCACCTCATGAAACTACTAAAGCTCCTAAGTTTTACATTTAACTCATCCAGCTATTATATGTCCTATGCTTTACATCCACCTCATGAAGCCACTATAGCTCCTAAGTTTTACATTCACCTCTTGAAACTACTATATCTCTTAAGCTTTACATTCACCTCAAGGAGCTGCTATATCTACTTAGCCTTACATCCACCGTATCCGGCTACTATATCCCCTAAGTTTTACATTCTACTCATGAAGCTACTGTATCTCGTAAATGTTACATTCACCTTATCCAGCTAGTATATCTCCTAAGCTTTACATTTACTCAAGGGGCTACTATATCTCCTTAGCCTTAGATCCACCTCATCCAGCTAGTATATCTCCTAAGCTTTACATTTACCTCAAGGGAGCTACTCTATCTCCTTAGCCTTACATCCACCTCATCCAGCTAGTATATCTTGTAAGCTTTACATTTACTTCAAGGATCTACTATATCTCCTTAGCCTTACATCCACCTCATCCAGCTAGTATATCTCCTAAGCTTTACATTTACCTCAAGGGAGCTACTATATCTCCTTAGCCTTACAACCACCTCATCCAGCTAGTATATCTCGTCAGCTTTACATTTACTTCAAGGATCTACTATATATGCTTAGCCTTACATCCATTTCATTCAGCTAGTATATCTCGTAAGCTTTACATTTACCTCAAGAATCCACTATATATGCGTAGCCTTACATCCATCTCATCCAGCTAGTGTATCTCGTAAGCTTTACATTTACTTCAAGGATCCACTATATATGCGTAGCCTTACATCCATCTCATCCAGCTAGTGTATCTCGTAAGCTTTACATTTACTTCAAGGATCTACTGTATTGCTTTGCCTTACATCCATCTCATCCAGCTAGTGTATCTCGTAAGCTTTACATTTACTTCAAGGATCTACTATGTATGCGTAGCCTTACATCCATCTCATCCAGCTAGTGTATCTCGTAAGCTTTACATTTACTTCAAGGATCTACTATATTGCTTTGCCTTACATCCATCTCATCCAGCTAGTGTATCTCGTAAGCTTTACGTTTACTTCAAGGATCTACTATATTGCTTTGCCTTACATCCATCTCATCCAGCTAGTGTATCTCGTAAGCTTTACATTTACTTCAAGGATCTACTATATCTCCTTAGCCTTACATCCATCTCACCAGCTAGTATATCTTGTAAGCTTTACATTTACTTCAAGGATCTACTGTATCTGCTTAGCCTTACATCCATCTCATCCAGCTAGTATATCTCCTAAGCTTTACATTTACCTCAGGGAGCTACTATATCTCCTTAGCCTTACATCCACCTCATCCAGCTAGTATATCTCATCAGCTTTACATTTACTTCAAGGATCTACTATATATGCTTAGCCTTACATCCATTTCATCCAGCTGGTATATCTCGTAAGCTTTACATTTACTTCAAGGATCTACTATATCTCCCTAGCCTTACATCCATCTCATCCAGCTAGTATATCTCGTCAGCTTTACATTTACTTCAAGGATCTACTATATATGCTTAGCCTTACATCCATTTCATCCAGCTGGTATATCTCGTAAGCTTTACATTTACTTCAAGAATACACTATATATGCGTAGCCTTACATCCATCTCACCAGCTAGTATATCTCGTAAGCTTTACATTTACTTCAAGAATACACTATATATGCGTAGCCTTACATCCATCTCATCCAGCTAGTGTATCTCGTAAGCTTTACATTTACTTTAAGGATCTACTATGTATGCGTAGCCTTACATCCATCTCATCCAGCTAGTGTATCTCGTAAGCTTTACATTTACTTCAAGGATCTACTATATATGCTTTGCCTTAAATCCATCTCATCCAGCTAGTGTATCTCGTAAGCTTTACATTTACTTCAAGGATCTACTGTATATGCTTTGCCTTACATCCATCTCATCCAGCTAGTGTATCTCGTAAGCTTTACATTTACTTCAAGGATCTACTATATATGCTTTGCCTTAAATCCATCTCATCCAGCTAGTGTATCTCGTAAGCTTTACATTTACTTCAAGGATCTACTGTATATGCTTTGCCTTACATCCATCTCATCCAGCTAGTGTATCTCGTAAGCTTTACATTTACTTCAAGGATCTACTATATCTCCTTAGCCTTATATCCATCTCACCAGCTATTATATCTTGTAAGTTTTACATTTACTTCAAGTCATCCACTATATCTGCTTAGCCTTACATCCATCTCATCCATCTAGTGTAACTCATAAACTTTACCCTCAAGGATCTACTACATCTCCTTTGCCTTACATCCATATCATGCTATTAGTATATCTCGTAAGCTTTACATTTACCTCAAGGATCTACTATAGCTCCTAGCCTTACATCCACCTCATCGACCTAGTATATCTCGTAAGCTTTTCATTTACCTCAAGGATCTACTATATCTCCTTTGCCTTACATCCATCTCATCCAGCTAGTATATCTCGTAAGCTTTACATTTACTTCAAGAATCTACTATATCTCCTTAGCCTTACATCCACCTCATCCAGCTAGTATATCTCGTAAGCTTTACATTTACTTCAAGCAGCTACTGTATATCCTTAGCCTTACATCCACCTCATCCAGCTAGTATATCTCCTAAACTTTACATTTACCTCAAGGAGGTACTATATCTCCTTAGTCTTACATCCACCTACTATATATCCTAAGCTTCACATTTACCTCAAGGAACTATTATATATCCTAAGATTTACATTTACCTCAAGGGAGCTACTCTATCTCCTTAGCCTTACATCCATCTCATCCAGCTAGTATATCTCCTAAGCTTTACATTTACCTTAAGGAGCTACTATATCTCCTTAGCCTTACATCCACCTGATCCTACTAGTATATCTCCTAAACTTTACATTTGCCTCAAGGATATACTATATCTCCTTAGCCTTACATCCACCTCATCCAGCTAGTATATCTCCTAAACTTTACCTTTGCCTCAAGGATCTACTTTATCTCCTTAGCCTTACATCCACCTCATCCTGCTAGTATATCTCCTAAACTTTACATTTGCCTCAAGGATCTACTATATCTCCTTAGCCTTACATCCACCTCAACCTGCTAGTATATCTCCTAAACTTTACATTTGCCTCAAGGATCTACTATATCTCCTTAGCCTTACATCCTCCTCATCCAGCTAGTATACCACCTAAGCTTTACATTTACTGCAAGGATCTACTATATATCCTTAGTCTTACCTCCACCTCATCCAGTCACTATATCTCTTAAGCTTTACATTCACCTCAGGAGGCTAGTATATCTCCTTAGCCTTACATTCACCTTATCCTGCTACTATATCTCCCAAGCTTTTTATTCACCTCAAGAAAATACTATATCTCGTTAGCCTTACATCCACCTCGACCAGTCACTATATCTCTTAAGGTTTACATTCACCTCAAGAAACTAGTATATCTCCTTACTATTACATCCACCTCATCCATCTACTATATCTCCTAAGCTTTATATTCATTTCAAGGAGTTACTATATCTCCTTAACCGTACATCCACCTGATCCAGCTACTATACCTCCTAAGCTTTATATTCATTTCAAGGAGTTACTATATCTCCTTTCCTTTACGTTCACTTCATCCAGCTACTATATCTGCTAAGCTTTATATTCATTTCAAGGAGTTACTATATCTCCTTAGCCTTACGTCCAGCTCATGAAGCTGCTATATCTCCCAAGCTTTACAATCACCTCAAGAAACTACTGTATCTCCTTAGCCTTATATCTGCCTCATGAAGTTACTATATCTCTTTAGCTTCATATTCACCTCATGAAACTACTATATCTTCTAATTTTATATTCACCTAAACAGACTACCATATCCTCTAAGTTTTACATTCACCTTATGAAATTGCTATATCTCCTAAGTTTTATTTTCACCTAAACCGCCTATTATATCCCCTAAGTTTTACATTCACCTCATGAAACTACTATATCTACTAAGTTTTATATTCACCTAAACAAGCTACTATATCTCCTTAGCTTCACATTCACCTCATGAAACCACTATATCCCATAATTTTTCTATTCACCTAAACTGGCTACTATATCTCCTAGGTTTTACATATACCTCATGAATTTACCATATCTCCTTAGCTTCACATTTTCTTCATGAAAATACTATACATCCTAAGTTTTACATTCACCTCATGAAGCTACTATATCTCCTTAGCTTCACATTCACCTCATGAAACTACCATATATCCTAAGTATTATATTCATCTAAACAGGCTACTATACCCCCTAAGTTTACATTCAGCTCATGAAACTACTATATCTCCTTAGCTTCACATTCACCTCATGAAACTACCATATATCCTAAGTATTATATTCATCTAAACAGGCTACTATATCCCCTAAGTTTTACGTTCACGTAATCAAGGTACAATATCATCTTAATATCACATCCTCCTCTTCAAGCTACTATATCTCCTAACTTTCACATTCACCTCATGAAACTACTATATCCCCTAAGTTTTAAATTCACGTAATCTAGCTACTATATCCCTTAAGTTTTACATTCACCTCATGAAACTACTATATCCCCTATGTTTTACATTCACGTAATCAAACTACTATATCCCCTAAGTTCTACATTCACCTTATGAAATTACTGTATCCCCTAAGTTTTACATTCACATAATCAAGATACTATATCCCCAAAACTTTACATTCACGAAATCAAACTACTATATCCCCTAAGTTTTACATTCACGTAATCAAGCTACTATATTCCCTAAATTTTACATTCACATAATGAAGCTACTATATCCTCTAAGTTTTAAATTCACGTAATCAAGCTACTTAATCCCCTAAACTTTACATTCACGTAATCAAGCTACTTAATCCCCTAGGTTTTACATTTACCTAATGAAACTACTATATCCCCTAAGTTTTACATTCACGTAAACAAGCTTCTATATCCTCTAAGTTTTACACTCACGTAATCAAGTTACCATATCCCCTAAGTTTTACATTCACGTAATCAAACTACTACATCCCCTAAGTTTTACATTCACGTAATCAAACTACTACATCCCCTAAGTTTTACATTCACGTAATCAAGCAACTATATTCCCTAAGTTTTACATTCACGTAATCAAGTTACTATATACCCTAAGTTTCACATTCATGTAATGAGGTTATTATATTCCCTAAGTTTTACATTCACGTAATCAAGCTACTTTAACCTCTAAGTTTTACATTCACATAATCAAGCTACTATAACCGTTAATTTTACACTCACGTAATCAAGTTACTATATACACTAAGTTTTACATTCACGTAATCAAGTTACTATATCCACTAAGTTTTACATTCACGTAATCAAACTACTATAACCGCTAAGTTTTACATTCACGTAATTAAGTTAATATATACCCTAAGTTTTACATTCACGTAATCAGGTTACTATATTCCCTAAGTTTTACATTCACGTAATCAAGCTACTTTAACCTCTAAGTTTTACATTCACTAATCAGGCTACTATAACCGTAATTTTACACTCACGTAATCAAGTTACTATATTCCCTAAGTTTTACATTCACGTAATCAAGTTACTATATCCACTGAGTTTTACATTCACGTAATCAAGCTACTATAACCGCTAAGTTTTACACTTACGTAATCAAATTACTATATCTGCTTAACTTCACATCCTCCTTTTCAAGCTACTATATCTCCTGAGGTTTACATCAACTTAATTAAGCCACTATATCTCCTTAGCTTTACATCCACTTCATCAGGCTACTATATGAGATTAGTATTACATCCTCCTTGTCAATCTGCTTTAAATCCACATGTTCCAGTCTTCTATATTTCCTTATTGTTACATCATCTGTTCCAGTCTACTCTATCTCCTTAGCTTTACATACACCTGTTCCAGTCTACTATATCTCCTCAGTTTTACATCCATCTGTTCCAGTTTAGTGAAACTCCTTAGCTTTACATCCACCTGTTCCAGTCTACTATATCTCCTTAGTTTTACATCCATCTGTTCCAGTTTAGTGAAACTCCTTAGCTTTACATACACCTGTTCCAGTCTACTCTATCTCCTTAGTTTTACATCCATCGGTTCCAGTTTAGTGAAACTCCTTAGCTTTACATACACCTGTTCCAGTCTACTATATCTCCTTAGTTTTACATTCATCTGTTCCAGTTTAGTGAAACTCCTTAGCTTCACATACACCTGTTCCAGTCTACTATATCTCCTTAGCTTTACATACACCTATTCCAGTCTAACCTATCTCCTTAGTTTTACATCCACCTGTTCCAGTCTACTATATCTCATTAGTTTTACATCCATCTGTTTCAGTTTAGTGAAACTCCTTAGCTTTACATACACCTGTTCCAGTCTACTATATCTCCTTAGTTTTACACCCAATTGTTCCAGTTTAGTGGAACTCCTTAGCTTTACATACACCTGTTCCAGTGTACTATATCTCCTTAGTTTTACATCCATCTGTTCCAGTTTAGTGAAACTCCTTAGCTTTACATACACCTGTTCCAGTGTAGTATATATCCTTAGCTTTACATACACCTGTTCCAGTCTACCCTATCTCCTTAGCTTTACATACACCTGTTCCAGTTTAGTGAAACTCCTTAGCTTTACATATACCTGTTCCAGTGTACTAGATCTCCTTAGCTTTACATCCATCTGTTCCAGTTTAGTGAAACTCCTTAGCTTTACATACACCTGTTCCAGTGTACTCTATCTCCTTAGTTTTATATCCATCTGTTCCAGTTTAGTGAAACTCCTTAGCTTTACATACACCTGTTCCAGTGTACTATATCTCCTTAGTTTTACATCCATCTGTTCCAGTTTAGTGAAACTCCTTAGCTTTACATACATCTGTTCCAGTGTACTATATCTCCTTAGCTTTACATACACCTGTTCCAGTCTACCCTATCTCCTTAGCTTTACATACACCTGTTCCAGTTTAGTGACCCTCCTTAGCTTTACATATACCTGTTCCAGTGTACTAGATCTCCTTAGCTTTACTTCCATCTGTTCCAGTTTAGTGAAACTCCTTAACTTTACATACACCTGTTCCAGTGTACTATATCTCCTTAGTTTTACATCCATCTGTTCCAGTTTAGTGAAACTCCTTAGCTTTACATACACCTGTTCCAGTTTAGTGAAACTCCTTAGCTTTACATATACCTGTTCCAGTCTACTATATCTCCTTAGCTTTACATACATCTGTTCCAGTCTAACCTATCTCCTTAGTTTTACATCCACCTGCTCCAGTCTACCCTATCTCCTTAGCTTTACATACACCTGTTCCAGTTTAGTGAAACTCCTTAGCTTTACATATACCTGTTCCAGTGTACTAGATCTCCTTAGTTTTACATCCATCTGTTCCAGTTTAGTGAAACTCCTTAGCTTTACATACACCTGTTCCAGTGTACTATATCTCCTTAGTTTTACATCCATCTGTTCCAGTTTAGTGAAACTCCTTAGCTTTACATACACCTGTTCCAGTGTACTATATCTCCTTAGCTTTACATACACCTGTTCCAGTCTACCCTATCTCCTTAGCTTTACATACACCTGTTCCAGTTTAGTGAAACTCCTTAGCTTTACATATACCTGTTCCAGTGTACTATATCCCCTTAGCTTTACATCCATCTGTTCCAGTTTAGTGAAACTCCTTAGCTTTACATACACCTGTTCCAGTGTACTATATCCCCTTAGCTTTACATCCATCTGTTCCAGTTTAGTGAAACTCCTTAGCTTTACATACACCTGTTCCAGTGTACTATATCTCCTTAGTTTTACATCCATCTGTTCCAGTTTAGTGAAACTCCTTAGCTTTACATACACCTGTTCCAGTGTACTATATCTCCTTAGTTTTACATCCATCTGTTCCAGTTTAGTGAAACTCCTTAGCTTTACATACACCTGTTCCAGTGTACTTATATCTCCTTAGTTTTACATCCATCTGTTCCAGTTTAGTGAAACTCCTTAGCTTTACATACACCTGTTCCAGTGTACTGTATCTCTTTAGCTTTACATACACCTGTTCCAGTCTACCCTATCTCCTTAGCTTTACATACACCTGTTCCAGTTTAGTGAAACTCCTTAGCTTTACAAATACCTGTTCCAGTGTACTAGATCTCCTTAGCTTTACATCCATCTGTTCCAGTTTAGTGAAACTCCTTAGCTTTACATACACCTGTTCCAGTGTACTATATCTCCTTAGCTTTACATACACCTGTTCCAGTGTACTATATCTCCTTAGCTTTACATACACCTGTTCCAGTTTAGTGAAACTCCTTAGCTTTACATATACCTGTTCCAGTGTACTAGATCTCCTTAGCTTTACATCCATCTGTTCCAGTTTAGTGAAACTCCTTAGCTTTACATACACCTGTTCCAGTGTACTATATCTCCTTAGTTTTACATCCATCTGTTCCAGTTTAGTGAAACCCCTTAGTTTTACATCCACCTGTTCCAGTGTACTATATCTCCTTAGTTTTACATCATCTGTTCCAGTTTAGTGAAACTTCTTAGCTTTACATCCACCTGTTCCAGTGTACTATATCTCTTTAGTTTTACATCCATCTGTTTCAGTTTAGTGAAACCCCTTAGCTTTACATCCACCTGTTCCAGTCTACTATATCTCCTTAGTTTTACATCCATCTGTTTCAGTTTAGTAAAAGTCCGTATCTTTACATCCACCTGTTGCAGTCTACTATATTTTCTTAGCTTTACATCCACCTGTTTCAGTCTACTATATCTTCTTAAGTTTACATCCATCTGTTCCAGTGTACTATATCTTCTTAGCTTTACATCCACCTGTTTCAGTCTACTATATTTTCTTAACTTTACATCCTCCTGTTCCAGTGTACTGTATCTACTTAGTTTTACATCCACCTGTTTCAGTCTACTATATTTTCTTAGCTTTACATCCACCTGTTGCAGTGTACTGTATCTTCTTAGTTTTACATCCACCTGTTCCTGTCTACTATATCTTGTTAGCTTTACATCCACCTGTTCCAGTCTACTATATCTTCTTAGGTTTACATCCACCTGTTCCAGTCTACTATATGTCCTTAGCTTTACATCCACTTTATCAGGCTAGTATATCCGGTTAGCTTTGTATCCATCTGTGCCAGTGTACTATATCTCCTTAGGTTTACATCCTCCTGTTCCAGTCTGTTATATCTCCTTAGCTTTACATCCACCTGTTCCGGGTACTATATCTCGTTAGCTTTACTCCACCTGTACTAGTCCACTATATATCCTTAGCTTTATATCTACCTGTTCCTATCTACTATTTCTTCTTAGTTTTACTTCCACCTGATCCAGTCTACTATATCGCCTTTGCTTATATCCACCTGATCCAGTCTATCTTATCTGCTTTGTTTTACATCTACGTGATACAGTTTACTATATCTGCTTTTCTTTACATCCAACAGATCCAGTCTAGTTTATGTTCTTAGCCTTACATCCACCTGATCGAGTCTTCTATATGTTCTAAGGTTTTACATACACCTGATCGAGTGTACTATATGTTTTTAGCTTTATTGGTACATGTTTTAAAGTTCTTTATCTCCTTGTCTTTACATCCACGTAATCTAGTCTTCTATATCTTCTTAGCTTTACATCCACCTAAGCCGGTGTAGTATATCTTCTTAGCTTCATTTCCAGCTTATCCAGTATACTACATCTTGTTCGCTTTACATCCACCTGATCCAGTGTAGTAATTCTCGTTAGCGTTATTGGTCATGGTCCGGAGTACCTTATCTCCTTAACTTTACAGCCATATGATCCTGTCTGGTGGATTTTCCCTACTTTTTTCATTTTTTTTTGAAGAATATGGCTATCAATGAATCGTTTCGTGGTTATAATCAGATAAACTGTAAGCTAACCGGACTGCACTATAGTTTATTTGATATTTGACATAGCTGACTATAAAAGACCTTTTCGGTGTAGTATACCTTTCTAATTGTGTTCCGCTCGGGCCAATAAGCGTTTTAGCCATGTTGACAATCTTAGATAGATTTGCATACATTACAGTGTATGAAAGTTCCGTAAATCACTAAATCATTTTTGTAATTGTTACACCATTCACAATCACTGTTCCTTCAAACGGACACGTTATGCGGAATATTTCGTTTTTTTAAAACTAGGTGCCGAGGGTGTTTAATATTCATGTAATTTAATTTCTATATCCCATTTTTTTTAATTTTATTGCATACACTACGAATTTCAATGTCTTCTATCTCAAAAGGTAAATGGGGGATTCATTTATTTGAGAATAGAGTTATATATATGGGCTTTAAAAACCAAATTTCGTTTTGATTTATTGTAAAATTTGTTATGAAGGAGTATTTTAGTATGATTGGACAAGAAATGGTACAACTGGATTTTAGAATCTGGCAAAAATGATAAGCTAATCTGCAAGTTCCATAAACTTTTGCCAGCTTATTTGTAACCTCTACCATAGAAATGTACAATGGAAAACCTTGTAACTCATAGAGCCTACCTTGCGACGTATAAAGCGTCAGTATTTGCTAATAGTTGTTTATGTGAGCATGTGACCTTGCCGCATGTCTGTAGTAACTTGTAACTCCCGCATGTAACAGCAGAGAGCAGCACGTATAACACGAGCAGTGAAGCCGCCTCGTCCCCGGGACTGCCCCTGTCCCTACCTGCGGATCCTGCCCCCGGCGCCGCCACGAGTTCGCCGGATCCCAGCTCGTTGACGGTATTGCAGCCAGCTAATAACAACAGCTCCCCGTATCCACCCGCGATGTTGCCAGGTTTCGCCCACTACTCCACAGGCAAGTACCGGCCCACTACCTACCTCGCTCTTTAGCTGGAACCGAACGTCATTCTTTGTTTGTGTGTTGCAGTTGGCAGCAGTGCGGGAGTCAGCGACTACTCGTACAGTTCCCCGTACACGCAGTACGCCACATCGTACGGCACGTACGGCTACGGGACAGGCGGGTTACTTAGTAAGTAAACAGTGAGTATTGAGTTGTGTATTTTTGTTTCTTTGTTTCGCCACTTTTTTCCGTTTGGAGACGTCACGGCAGCTTCTTGTACTCTTGTGCAGATGGATGTGAGGTGTTCCAACGCGGCGAAGTCGAGGCTCGGTCTCCCACCAGGGCAAACTCTGGCGCTAGTGCTGCCTCGCCGACAGGTAGTGCCTGCAGCTCAGATCTTCTGCTCGGCTGACGGATCTCAGAACGAAAAACCAAAGATAACGCTGCAGCAGTGTGGAGACTGTGTGTGTGTGTGTGTGTGTGTGTGTTTTGTATACAAGAAAACCAAAGACATTTACTTCCCCTAGCAGCACGCACATTTCAATCCAAAGATACGTGCATTACCACCGAGGATATCCTTATTTTAACTTAAATAATAATAATAATTTATAGTGTCGGGGATGTGCAGGATTGTGCAATTCTCTTTGTTTCAACTTACACTAGGCTTCCGAGCAGATAACATTTTCAGTCCTAGTCAAAGATTATCATCTTCTCTTGGAATTTACATCACAGAGAAAATCTTTTATTTATTTTATTTCTGTTTTCTTACAAGAAAGATTAAATTAATTGTAACCAAAGACGAACAACAGTTTTAAAGCAATATTGAAAACTATTATTATTACTATTATTATTATGATTATTATTGAGTATTTGTGAATATGATAGCATTATTTTAGACACTAAGGACGTTACAAATGTTTATAATATAAGAAGTTCCTTTGTTCCAGACATTCCCCCCGAAACCCTCTTCCAATCAGTCACGTGATCTGATATCATCATCATTGTAGGAAATAGCTAAGATAGAAAAATAAAACGTATTGTAAGCAAGTGTCAGCAGTTATTTGTGTACCTTGTAGTTGTACTTTTCTTACAGTGCGCTAGGGAAGAACGTCAGTCACTGAGCCACTCTGGTCCCGACTGATCACCAAGGATGCACATTTGATGATAAATCTATCCACACAGTCATCGTTTCGGGGTCACTTCCTGAACTCAAAGCTTAGTGTTTCAAGAACCTGTTCACAGAATAATTATGTTCAGGAGACAATCCTGACCTCTCATTCAATTCGGTGAAGGACTTCAGCAAAGTTAAAAACTGTTTATCATTTTGTAAGAACGTAGGCTTTCACGGCCGGTGTCACAATTATAACTAATATAATTTTCCGGGCTGTTATGCCGTGGTCTGCTGAAGAAAGATTTCCCAGAGAGCAACAACACAGCCGGCGCCAGCCCCCTCATACCAGCGGGCCAATCAGCAGAGAGCGTGCACACTATAAAGAGAGCGGCACTAACGGCCAACGCATCAGACGCTGCGATACTTTCACCGAGAAGACTTCGTCCGCGCCACTGAAGATGTCCACCGCAGTTGTGGTCGAAACGTCTGGGAAATCTTTCTTCAGCAGACCACGGCATAACAGCCCGGAAAATTATATTAGTTATAATTGTTTATCATTTTGTTTAGTCTATTTTTATAGGACAGTTTCTCACTAGCAAACACAAACATGATATCGGGTTGGTGTATAATTCCGTAGCGGTGTTAGTATTCCGGTTACCACGGGTTCACCTTTCGATTGTTACTTTTGTTTGAAGTTCTGTTATTGTGATTGAATTTACAAATTGAATTCTTGTTTTTGGAGATATTGAGTGAAGCCGTGGACATGAAGTGTCAAGGTAGAGGAGCGAAAGCGGCCAGAAACACTTGTGGCGTGCACGGAGATGGTTCTATGGTTTTCAGAAGGGCCGTTTTGACACTAGTGACGCACTACACTACGCTGAGGAAGACATGAGCACTTACAAAACATTATTCTAGAATGGTTGACATGAGTGTGCCCTCGATCAACATTCCAACATCCTGCACTCCTATTCAAGACAGCTGACGTATATATTTTAAAGAAAGGAATAGTTGAGCTCGAACAAAAAAGTAACTCTCCGTATCAACATCACACCTTCTCACTTCCTAGCATCCAATCAACTTGTATCAACATCACACCTTCTCACTTCCTAGCATCCAATCAACTTGTATCAACATCACACCTTCTCACTTCCTAGCATCCAATCAACTTGTATCAACATCACACCTTCTCACTTCCTAGCATCCAATCAACTTGTATCAACATCACACCTTCTCACTTCCTAGCATCCAATCAACTTGTATCAACATCACACCTTCTCACTTCCTAGCATCCAATCAACTTGTATCAACATCACACCTTCTCACTTCCTAGCATCCAATCAACTTGTAAACTCAAGCACAAAAACGACAGTCGATTGGGAACCGGAGTAAAAACGCTACGAAATTATGTAACATCCCAATACAAGTGTATAGCGCAATCCTAAGAATAAAATAAAATCACTTGTAAGACGTGTTGGCATATAATAACTTCAGACAGCTCTAAATACTAAATTAAAAAACAATATTCAGCTAAAATGTGTGTGGAAGTGTGAGCTCCAGCATGTCGATGTTTGGCTTCTTGACAGTACACTCGTTTACCCCAACATAAGGTTGTACCATATATAAAAGACCGCGGCAAAAATTAACCGGCTCAATGAGTTTAACAACAATTTTTTTAATGAGAAGGTGCCTTCTTTACATTATTATTGTTATTGTAGTTGATCCAATTGTGATGTTAATTATACAATTGTTACAATTTGTAATTTTAGTTTATTATTACAGAAAGCACCATTTGTACTGATAATATAATTCTTTAAGCACACCAATAATAATCCGTCATCACATTACTCTATACAGAAAAACCAACTAGTACACACGGCTCCAAATGTTTTGCGTTGCACCAACAGCGGGGTAAGCGGGGTGCTTATCGAGAGGTTATGCCAGGTATCTTAGCTCATACCTGCTCTACAAGGAAGGTTAAGAAAAATAACAGGCTAAACAAAATATCATTCCAACACATTTCCCTTAGACTTGGCTGTATGAATGTAATAACTGTGAAAAGAAAACAGCAATAACATTACAACACAGCGACATAAGCAGTATACAAACTAATTTTTAGGAATTGTAGGCATCATATTATTGTATAACAAGCAAGTGTTAAAACAAAATGGTTTGGTTTTCAATGTTTCTTGCTTTCTCTACCCATTATCAACTAACATATGTTCTTTATTTTCATAATGTCCTTATGAAGTATGGTTTTTCCGTGCATCTTGACAACAATATAGGCCAGAAATTATTTAAAGTTGCAGTCTAAGTTACACTTTTCCTATTTGGTTGCATGCAAAATACCGTAACGACAAACAGGCGCTTATCTATTCCACAACTCATCTTTTTACTGTCTCTATTATTTGCCTATAATAAGTAGGGAAAGTGTATTTCACCCAAAAATTAAAAAACGAGATTCACCAGAAATACAGCTTTTGAGACCCACTGAATCCAAAGAAAGCATTTTTACTTTCCCTACTACGCACTTACAGTAAGTAGAGAAAGTATTGTGTTCCACTCAAACATTTAATAACGATATTAATACTCGGAACGGAAATACTCGTTTTCAAACTCCCTGAAACCAAACAAAGGTGTTTACTTTCTCTACTACGTAGCTACAGTAAGCAGAGAAAGTATTGCATTCCACCCAAAAATTGAGTAACGAGATTCGTCGGATATACACGTTTTGAGACTCCTTGGATCCAGAGAAGACATTTTTACTTTCTCTACTACGTAGTTACAGTAAGTAGAGAAAGTATTGCATCCCACCCAAAAACTGAATAACGAGATTCAACGGAATTTACTTTTTGAAACCTCTGAATCCAAATTAAGCATTTTTACTTTCTCTACTACATAGCTACAGTAAGTAGCGAAAGTATTGTGTTCCATCTGAAAATTCAATGTCGTAATTTCTCCAGAAATCACGTTTGTGGCCCCTGAATCCAATGAATTTATTATTACACAATGGTCCAAGTGTGTGTGTGTGTGTGTGTGTGTGTGTGTGTCCACCAATAGCATTACTCAAAAGCAAAAGGTTGATTAAAACCCAAACTTGGTGTTTAAGTTCAACTTCTTCCAAGAATGCGACACCGACATTTTAAACAAAATCCTCCACTCCAAACTACCCTTTACATTGGACATTTTCCGAAATTTTTTATTCTTTCAAAAATGACTAAGGATTTTGACTAAAATACATATGTTTAAGCTATTTTCATGATAATTAGAATGTATATCTTTTATTTGCTAGGAATAGTCTGTATATTGGTCTTTATTGTCAATGACTTTTGATAATTAGTAAATCTTAAGAGAGAGAGAGAGAGAGAGAGAGAGAGAGAGAAAATCTTACCGCACAACTGTAGATCTTGTTAAAACACAAAATTTATATCAAATAACATTTTTATTTTATGCCAAATAAGTTTTATATGTTACCTATTCTGAAAGTTTCTTTGTTATTAGTTTAAGTTTTCAAATACTTTATACTTCCCTCAAATGCAAATAGCTATTGTTTTTCTTTCTTTCTTCTTTCTTTCTTTCTTTCTTTCTTTCTTTCTTTCTTTCTTTCTCGTGTTCATACAAAGAGAACAGAATTTCAAAGCTATCACGTCTGTGGCTCACATTCGGGAGGTCGTGTGTTGGATTCCTCTGGCCGACCTTCCTGACTCATAGGTTTTGTCGGGTCGCAAGGCAAGTGCTGGGAAGGATTCTCACATCCCCGAATTTCCGGACCTCCATTCTAATTTCCCTTCATCTTTCATCCGTTGATCTGTTTCAGCGTTGGAAGAGTCGGCGATGGTGTTTCGGTGCAGTGTGGCAGGGGAAAAGAATGTTTATTGTTTCTCCGTCCCTCAGGTTTCGGCTGCCTGCCGGGAGTATCCTAACTTCCTTGAGGGGCGTTGGACACCCTCTGTGCCGGGTGGAGTTCCAGTTCTGTCTGTCCGTCTGACGGGGAGTCTCTATCTGAAAGCTTAGGGACCTGCCATTCCTGTGCCGTTTTTCCTGGTTCCGGACGCCCGGTGTCTTGTCTCGCCTCATCCTGCCTCGCGGAGACGCCCCCTTGTGAGGCGTAGGCACAATATCCACTATGTGGATCAGTGCCGAGTCCCCTCCGTAGCCAACCAATCCAAAGCTATCACGTAGCGATCAGCTTTGAGGGATTTGGCTATCGCTTTAGCTTAATATGTTCTGGTTATACCCACAACGAATTGTGAAAATAAGTGATGAAGGGTTATCGGTATTAACATGACATAGGTGCAAAATAAGCTTTGTAAGAAGTGTGAGTAGAGAAAATCATGCGAATGCAACACATCATATTTTAGGGCAAAACCTCCATATGCCTGCGTCTCTGTGAACAACATAAATCCAAAGCGAAGAGCCGGTTAAATACCAAATTTGATACTTAAGTTCAGCATCTTTCAAAGAAGTGACAAGGATTTTCAAGAAAATTTCTCCATCCTGAACAACCCTTTAGATGGAAAAATTTTTGAAATTTATTTTCTTAAAAATGGCTCTAATGAATTTGATTAAAATACTCAGTGTTTAAAATATTTTCATGACAAACGAAATATATATTTCGAACTGACTGAGAAGGGCCTCTAAAGTCTTCTTCATTCTGAATAACATTTTTATAATTGGTAAACTCTAAAGGATTGGACAAAGTTTTGCTACACAAGAAATGCAGACCCCCGTTAAAGCACGCAGTTTGTTATGCATATATTTTATGAGATTATCTAATTCCCAGATACTTTTTGTTATTGGTTTGAATACTTTTTGCAACTGAGAAATCTGTATTCGTTTTGTTTTTGTCACGATCATACAACAGCATGGAATTTCAAAGGATCACGTAGTGACATCTTTTTGAAAATGTGACTATCGCTTTATCTGCATATACTACAACGAAACGTGTAAATGTGAACTTTTTCTTTTGGTATTCAATTAAAGTCCTTTAACCGGGTAGGCCATTACGGACGGTGAATGAACGAAATGGTTAAAATGATGCTCAAATGGTTCCGAGTTCACTGAAAATTAGAATCAAACATTCATCTTCTCAGGATAAGAGGAAAACCTGGAAAAAGCTTTAGGTATTTCACTTTAACCGAGATTCTAACTCGGGACCTCTTAATGTGAGGCAGACCCCCACACCACACAGATGAGCTAAATGTGATTTGCAAGTTTATCTGGATTATAAGAAGTAGACAGAAAAATGAGATTTAGATAAAAAAATTTGTAGAATGATGAGAACAGAAATTTATGTGAATGCAACACGTTAGTTTGTTCAATTTAAAATAATAATTTAATCTATATTTAAATATAATTCTTCCTAATCATAATTCTCGTGGTACTGCAAAGAGCGTGGAGTTTCAAAGCCACATAAAAATCTGACTATCGTTGAGCTGCTACATTCTTCTTATTCTTACAACGAAGTTTGTAATGACAGTTCATTTCAATTAACAAGAAGACTCTTTCACTCAAGCCGTGTATAGGACAAGGTTGGAAAGATAGAATCAGATTGAAAAATTCAATGCCATAGCCGAGATTTGAACTACGGATCTTCCAGTTTACGTCCAGGTGGCGCCGCGGTAATGCGTGCGACTCGCATTCGAGAGATCCCTAGTTCGCTTCTCGGCTACCGCCCAATCTGACCCGTGTTTTTTTCTCCAGAGTTTTCCCGGGTCGTCAGGCGAATGCTGTTATGATTTCTCTCAGCCCCCGAATATCGTTCCATTCCTCATTTCATTCATCCTTAACCCCGTTAGGTCTGTTTCAGTATTGGAAGTGTCGGCGATGGTATTCCGGTGCGGCGTGGCACAGAAAAAGGATTCTCTCTGTGTAACCTTATCCGTCTCTCGGTCTTCGGCTGGTTGCCAGGGTATAAGGACCGCTTCTTGGGAGGCGTTGGACCCTCTGTTTGGAGTGGGGTCCCCGGTTTGCCAGCCCAACTGTCAGGGCGTCTCAATCTGAAAAATTTTATGAACTTTGTCATTGCTGTGCTGTCACTCCTGGTTCCGGCCGCTCGGTGTCTCTCACCTCGTCTCTCCCTCCCTCCCGGGAGCGCACCCTCCAGGGTCACATGCACAATATCCTCATTCAATGGATCGGGGTCGAGTCCCCTCCGTTACACATTTCATTCTATTCTAGACCAGAGAAGAGAAGCATTTTAAGAATTCAGAACGTGAATCGCAATACAAAGCCTTTTTTGTGGGGGCATCTTCAGATTTGTAACTTGAAAGCAATTTAGCTTTCAGAATAGAGTGCTTTCAAATGAACCAATTGCAACAAAAGCACATCAACCTATCTGCATTAACACTTCGGGTCACTATTTTGAAAACTTAGCTTGTATGTTATCCTAAACGAATAAAACAGCTATATAGAAACTGCATATTTTGCGCTAAAGGTTGTTTCCTCGTATCTATTAACATTTTGCATACAATACTTAAATAGGTGTTTTTACCCTATGTCCACTATACGATTGGCACGGTTTTTCTTCTTTTCTCTTGTGAATGTGCATATAAGGGGAATTATGTTTCAAATAAAACAATCTTTTTTCGTTTTTCACTAACAAAGGCAAAATATATCTCATTTTGAAGAAAATTTAATGTTATACTTAATTGTTCCCAAACTGCTTCAACAGTTTGACATTAATATTACTTTTGCTGCCATATTTTTAAAACATTACTTGAATATTATCCGAACTGAATGTGCCAACTGTATGGAACTACACACTTGGCGCTAAACGTTGTGATCGATATCTATGACAGTTAAAAAGCAAAACGAACTTATATTCAAGGTAATAAATACCCTCGGAGCATGCGTAGAACGTTCTATTGGTAATAATTATGAAACTGTTATTATTAATATTATTTATTACTAGCAAAAAAAACGTTAAAAACAAGATATACATTATGCGAAACTTTTTTCTCAAGAAAATTACTGAATCTTAAACTTGTGTAGCACCCGCGTAAAGAGTGAAATATTTGATTTTTAAACAACATATTATGCAAAGAATATGTTAATTTATTTCTCTTGAATAGTTCTAGTGAAGAGAAAAGTATTTGGTTTCGTCTCCTTTCTTGTTAGAGTCAGGTCACTGAATGCATACACAGAAGTAAATGTGACCTTTGAGACGATACCGGCATTTACTGTTGGCTATAGTCAGGCATGACTAGTCGAGAAGAAATTTCTTCCCCCTCTTCCTCTACACGCCTTGGCCCATCGGAAAACATTTGAAGCCCACTGTACACACACGATATGCATCTCGATCATCAAGGGTTGCAACAATGCAGTGTTATAAAGATATATTCCAAGCAAGGTTACAATCATCAGGAAGTAAGTTCGAGTCCATAGAGGCTGGGGCGAGTTATTTTACTACACAAAGGTAGGACGTTATCTTGAGTGTAGCTCGAACAGAAGTTTAGTCAGTAGCTTCTGTCAGTTGTTTTACTACATACATATCTTGTCTATAGATCAAAAATAAGTTTAGTTAGTAGCTACTCTCAGTTGGTTTACTATACAAAGGTAAGCGGTTATCTTGTGTATAGGTTAGATTAGATTAGCTTTGATTGCATTCTGTGAGTTCATTAGCAACCATAAAGGCTTGTGAACGTAGAACATGTCAAGGAAATGTACAAAAATTACATATAAACATAAGTATTACACAGAATATAGAAAATTTAAAATAAAATAGATACATACTATATGCGTATCAAGGAAATGTACAATATAGTTACACATATACATAAATATTAAATAGTATACAGAACATTTAAAATAAAGACATATTATATACAAAATTAAACAAAGCAGGTGTAATTTTGTACATCTCCCTGCCGTTATAAGGTTAACATATTTATACACAAAAACAGTTATTTTAACATTCACTAGTCTTGTACCTTTGTTCGTCTCATCATTTTGTTCTATTTGATTTGTAATGCATAGCATTTACTGTCAGTTCTTAATATACATACATTTAAATAGCTTCATTAATTCTAGAGCAGGCATCAAATATAACTGGCAATTGTCATTAATATTTACTAATACTACTTAGATATATATATATATATATATATATATATATGCATTATCATCAGGATAATTTGTCATTCAGATAATATTGTACAGAATAATATGCTTTTGAGCATAGGTACTCTTTAACAGCAGTTTTAAAGACATTGTAATTGTTAACCTTTCTCTTATGATCATTAGGGAGAGTATTAAATATTTATAGTCTCATAATATTGTCGTAACCTCTTGATTTTATTTACTCAAGGGGGGTACCGAAAACAGGATCAAACATTAATCTACACGAGGTCCGACAGGGGCGAGCAGAACTAAGTCCTTACATACCTGAAAATACCTAAACATATATCTAAATCATGATGTGGAGGGATAGAAGGATCTAACTACTTGAATAAGACACATGCCAGAAAGTTAGATGGCCAAAATATATTGAGAATAATTACAGTTTACCTGTCTTGCTGACGACGACAAGTGCCCCATGTTCCAACTGCACTCTTTAGTTACTACATTGCAAGAAACTGACTTAGCGTCAGACGCTACTACTGAAGAACCGGTTTTCCCCCATTATCACGACGTAATTCCGGTCAGTATTACCAACCCAACAAACATTACCATAACCAACTGTTAATACATACATTTCCACAACCAAATGCCACAATATACACCTTTCTGGAAGCAAGAAAGCTTTGCACTGGGATGATGGATGTTGTCTAGTGTTTATCTCATGAATTTCCATGTTTGTAATAAATGTGGTTCAATTGCATACATAGAATTTTAAGATTGAAAATATATACATGCAAAGTAGGGTTAATATCTTCAGTATTCTAAAAAGATGTTTGCAAGAGTGTCTGCTATAGGTGCTGGAAATGATTCTTATAACCTTCTTTTGCATGAGGAATATTCGTTTACTTTCTACCGAGTTTCCCCAAAATAATATTCCAAATTCATTGATAGAGTTAAAATATGTATAGTATACTAATTTAAGTGTATCTATGGAACTAACATTTACCAGTGCTCGGATAGCATAACAGGCAGAACTGAGTTTTGGTAAGATATACCTAATGTGAACTTTCCAATCTAAATATCTGTCTACTTGGAGGCCCAGAAATTTAATGCTGTCTGTTTGTTCTAGTGACATGTCACTAATCCAAATTTCTATTGGAGTGTGTGGTGATTGGTTGGTTATAAATTTAACAGCTTTTGTTTTGTCTAGATTTAAAGATAATTTGTTAGCTTTAAACCGGTGTGACATACAGTTCAAAACATAATTCAATTCAATTACGCACTCATTAAAGTTTTTACTACTCACCAGAACACTGGTGTCATCAGCAAACAGAATCATACTTGCAATATCCTTGATATAAAATGACAGGTCATTTATATAGATAAAAATAATAAAGCACCTAGGGCTGAACCTTGGGGCACTCCATGTATTACTGTTTTCTATTTTGATGTATGTTTTCCAAATTCAATATCATTGACTACTTCAACACTTTGTTTTCTTTCATTTAGATATGATAGAAACCAACTTAGAGTTTCATTTTTTAGTCCGTAGAACTTCAATTTTGCTATCAGTATATCATGATTAACACAGTCAAATGCCTTTGCTAAGTCACACAAACTCCCACCTACATGCATTTTTCAGCTCGAACAGAAGTTTAGTTAGTAGCTTCTGTCAGTTGTTTTACTACACAAAGCTAAACAGCGATCCTGTCTACGGCTCGAAAAGAAGTTTAGCTGATAGCTCCTGTCAGTTACTTTACTACACAAAGGTAAATAGCTAGAACAGCATTTTAGCTAGCAGCTTACTTCAGTTATTTTACTACACAAAAGTAAAGGCTTATCCTGTGTATAGCTCGAACAGAAAATGAGTTAGTAGCTTCTTTCAGCGGTTTTACTACATAAAGATAGGCGGCTATCTTGTGTGTAGCTCGAACAAAAGTTTAGTTACTAGCTTCTGTCAGTTATTTTACTACACAAATGTAAAAGCATATCGTGTGTATATCTCCAACAAACATTTAGTTAGTAGCTTGTGTGAGTTGTTTTACTACAGAAAGGCAAAAACTTACCTTGTGTGTAGCGCGAACAGAAGTTTAGTGAGTAGCTTCTATCAGTGTTTTACGATACAAAGGTAAGCCGTTATCTTGTGTGTTTTTCGAACAGAAGTTTAAAAGTAGCTTCGGTCAGTAATTTTACTACACAAATGTAAAGCTTTTCTTGTATAGCTCAAACAGGGGTTTAATTAGTATCTCTTGTTAGTTACTTTACTACAGAAAGGTAAACACTTATCTTGTGTTTAGCTCCAACAGAAGTATAGATAGCACCGTCTGTCAATTGCTTCACTACAAATGGTAAAGGCTTCACTTGTGTTTAGCTCCAACGGAAGTTTAGCCTGCAGCGTCTGTCAATTGTTTTACTACACAAATGTAAGTAATTATATAGTGTAAAATTCGAACAGCAGTTTAGTTAGCAGTTTCTTTCAGTTGTTTTACTACACAGAGTTAAGCAGTTATCTTGTCTATAGCTCGAAAAGAGGTTTAAATAGTAGCTACTGTCAGACGGTTTACTACGCAAAGGAAAAATTTATCATCTGTGTAGCTCGTACAATAGCTTAGTTAGTAGCTGCTGTCAGCTGTTTTACGACACAAAAGTAAGCCGTTATCTTGCGTGCAGCTCGAACAGAAGTTTAGTTACCAGCCGGCGTCATTTGTTTTACTGCACAAAGGAAAATATTTATCTTGGTGTAGATCGAACAGGAGATTAGATATCAGCTTCTGTCAGTTGTTTTACTGCACAAAAGTAAAATCTTATCTTATGTGTAGCTGGAACAGAAGTTTTGTGTGCAAGTAGTATATTATAGGGATTCCGAGCACAGTTGCATTTATATGGGAAAGCATAGGAAAACGAGGATAGATGCAACGGTTCAAGGACGAAAATGCGTTTATATGGGACAGATAGGGACTATGAGGGTCGATGCTAGGCTAGATAAGGGTTGAAGGAGTCGAGATGTGCTTTATATGTGAAGGTAGGGAATACGAGGAGAAGTGTTAGGGTAGACCGAGTTTGAGGTGTGGAGTATACGTTTATATGGGAAAGATAGGAGAAACGTAGACAGATGGTATGCTACAGGGATGCTGAAGGAGGAAGAATATTGGCTTATACGGGAGAGATAGGGAATACGAGGAGAGGTGCTAGACAAGACAGGGCTTGAAGGGTAGAAAATGACTTTCATACGGTAGAGGTATTAGGCTAGGAGGCTTTGAATGACAGAGAATGCGTTTATATGGGGAGACGAGGAAATCGATGGGAGTAACTAGGTTGGAGGAACGTTCGAGGTGGAAAGTGGGTTTATTAGGGAAAGATAGGGAAAACTAGGAGAGATCCAAGGTAGTGCAGGGCTGAGGTAAGGTAACGACCTTTATATGATAGAGGTAGGGGATACAGGAGAGGTAGTAGTCTATACAGAGGTTGAGGCGTAGGGTATGCGTTAAAGTGGGGAAGATATAGAGGGAACGGAGAGAAATCCTATGCTAGGAGAAAGTTGAAGGAGAGCAATGCGCTTTGTATGAGAGAGGTAGGTAATACGAGGAGAGGTGCCAGTATAAACAGAGTTTGAGGAGCACAGTATGCGTTTATATGTGTAATATGTGGGAAACAGGGAGAGATGAAAGACTAGACAGATACTGAAGGGGAGACGGAGAATGTAGGTTTATACAAGTGAGGTAGGAAACAAGGAGAGATGCTAGGGTAGACATATGCTGAAGGAAGGAGGGATACGCTTTATACGAAAGAGAGAGGGGAAACGTGCAGAGATGCTAGGATAGACAGAGATAAAGGAGGAAGGGGTTAAGGTTACAAAGACACCGCTAACTGAAGTTTACAAATGTTTTGATAACTTTTGTCTGTATTTTCTCGACACTGAGTTTGAAGTCCCCCGGCGCAAAAGTTCTAAATATCTGTGTCAATCAATCAGGTAATGTTCGTCCATGCATAACATCATCTAACGTTATTGAAAAAATCAAGCATTTATACTGCTAACGTCCCGGTATCCCGCCGCTAAAGGGCTGGACGCAGACTCTCGATCGAAGTACCCCGCCGCATGTATTTTGATTGATTTATGCAATTAAGTGTATATGTAGGGTAACCGGTTTTTATCACAAGTCTTCATGGTAATTCAGAGCAGCGATTTGTACAGAGCTATTTAAGGTGATTTCGCATGATTTCGGTAGTATGTCAGGTATTTAAGTCATTTTAACAGGTAAATCAGATAGCGTCACAGGTATTCATGGTAATATACAGAGTAATTAGATTATAAACATTTCTTATTCAATGTTACAACACTTTTGTATACTTTTTTCTAAATCTTACAAAATTTTTCTATGTTAAACAGTTAGTGTGCGAGACGGAGAGGGATAAACTGTATATCGGTTTACACTGAAGCTACATAGAAGTATTCTAAACTAACCCCACACCGAATGCCCTAGTCTATCCCTACCTTGACTTCTCATTGTCTATTCAATCCTATCATCGTCTAACCTAACCAACGTAACAAAACGTAAGAACAACACGTGACCAACCTATTGCTAAGAAAATCTAAGCTAACACATCCTTCATAACTTAGACAATAGGTACGCGAGCCTAGCCTAGCTTAACCTAACCAATCCCAGACCATCCTCTCATCATCTTTTTTACTCAGTCATCGATCGTATAACCTAATCTGCCTAACCAGAAATAACTTTGAGTTTCTTTTAGTGGAATTGCGAAGTTTTATTCAGGTTTTATTATTTGAAAGTCTTAATTGAAAAGTTGTACGTACACATGCCTTTATTTCAGTTCGTTGTAGGTGCCTCTCCCCTACTCGTGTTCTTAGGCTGCATACACTCAGGCAGAAAAGGCAGGTCGTTGCGTCGATCGTGAAGTTCTGCAGAATATTCGATTTCGATTTCTTATACATATCCATGATGATCATTTTCTTGTAGTATTTATAGGTCAACTTTTTAGGTGACAACCGCTAAAATCAACCATAGCGGAGGGGTGTAACATTGCCAAATCATATTGGGGATTGGTATCCTCATATGTAATGAACTGGGTTGGACTCGACAGATCATACTTATCCATGTAGGCGTTGGTTGCTTCGGCATACCGGTGCGAAACCTAGCATAAACGTCCTCTTATGCCGGATTCCACCATGAGTAGTAGATCATAATCTTTTAACAGTTCCAGTTCGATTCCGGTATACAGTAACATGGCATCCCATGTAAGCCCTGGAGAGGTGAAGTAATGTGCAGGATCAACTTTGTGTGTTTTGAGTGTTTGTTCTCTGAATGTCTCAAAGACATCAGCTAGAACATTCGAGGATAAGTAGAGGTTGCCGTACTCGCCCAGATTTCTCACATTAAACAGCTCCCATACATTTCTAGCATGATCGTAGTCAGCATCACTAACTTCTTCTTCATTTAATCTACTGTAGAAGGAGACCTTAAATGGCAGGCAGGTTTGGTTGAAAACATCTCATGACGTAACGTAATCATACTGAAATACTCCCTTAGAGTCATCAACTTCGACTGGTCTTCTCCGAAGTGTTTCAGTGTTTCAGGGTGCGATGTCAGATTTTTCACCAGTTTATCCAAGCTTGTACGCATAAACCGAAAGCTATCCACAAACCGAAACTTTATATCTCCTACTTACTTGGAGAATAACATATAGCTTTCTTCAGCGCTAGGAATTACCTCCACCCTTTCACTTGTACATCCCAACACCTTAACAATGAAGTATGAGTCATACCCACTGAGGTTGTGCATAAAGATAGGAATATATTTAGTGTTTTGCAGTTCAATTACATTCATTATGTAGACTTCCATGATATTCACCACTGATGTGATCTTGGTCACGTACTTGTGGTTCTATTCAGTAAAGAGTTTTCCACACAAGTAG
This sequence comes from Deroplatys truncata, assembly GCA_030765065.1. Classification (NCBI taxonomy): domain Eukaryota; kingdom Metazoa; phylum Arthropoda; class Insecta; order Mantodea; family Mantidae; genus Deroplatys; species Deroplatys truncata. Next base: position 332,291,794 of record CM060975.1, on the reverse strand, counting down.
CATACTGTAGAGGAGTTGAAATCCATCTGCTGGTGATCTTTAAGTGTCAGAGGCATGGCATATTTGTACATATTATTAATTTCCTTTGTAAGCAACGACAGGTATTTCATAAACTTCTGAGCAGCATCATCACGATATACATAGGGATGCATAGGAAGACCAGTTTACAGATGTTCAAGTTAGGATGACGGTTTAACGTAAACGCAGAAACTCATGGGTACATGCTGCTGATAAGGGGTTGTATATGAAGTTTTAGGATCGGGTATACACGCATGACATAAGGCGAGAGTGCTTTCAATGTCTGCGTAGATGACGTAAGATAGTTTCAAAATCTTTTCTAAATTTTTAAACTCTACAATGGATTTCTCCTTGGTAGGCATAACTGCCCTTACAATACCGTGTTGATTACAGATGGATGCATGTTCTTGTAGCTTTTCCAGGCAACTTTGTCCACACTGATCATCAAACTGTGTAAAACAACTCTTACAAGGATAACACGTCCTTTATGCTTAATTTTCTGACGTTGAATAAGTTTTTTCAAAATTCTTTATATTGTAACACCCCACAGGGGTGGTTACCCCGCAGTAGGTGTTTACACTAGGGGGGTGATAGCTCAGAGGTAGGGGATGCGTAGCTACTGGGGTGGTAGGCAGGCCAGGGTGGCGTTCCAGGATGGGGGTATTTAAACGATGCACAGGGGATGCATTGATCCAATAAATTATATTATTACTTTAAGTGAGTACATTGGCTACTCAGAATGGGCTGAAGCCCGACAAGTAAGCAGAACTTAGTAGAGATACATTCTTACCTGTTCACCCGGGTGTTGTGTTGGCGACTCGTGTACGGGGTCTCGACGACGGATTCAACAACTGACCTGACAGCTACTCTTTGATAACTGCCCCCGATTGCCTTTTGATAACTCTCTCGATTGCCCTCGGATAACTGCTCACTGACAACTGACAATCGACTACTCTTTGATAACTGCTCACGACCGAGTCAAAACCCTGTAGTATAAATACGTACAGAAGAGCTGACTCGGCGTTCTTTAGCGTGGTCGTGTTATGGTGACCTGGTTTCCACACTTTAGACTGGTTTACGACATATGCTGTAATACTCAGTGCTCAACCTGGTCCGCTACATCGGTCCCAGATTCGCCAAATTCCGACCCGGAATTTAAAATTCAAAAGGAGGGCAAACATCTTAGGGGGTACTAGAACAGTCTACTTAGACGAGGGTTGATAGAAAAAGAAAAAAAAAACCAAACATGGTTTGAGCCTTATACAATTGAAATGCTCGGGGGTACTCTGCTGTCCAAGACTCGGATACCAGGGACAAATTTTTTTAAGGGTTGGTGAGTACGTTTGGGGTGGGTTCGACTGCGCACCGCAGCCTGCTGCAAATCTCTGTCTCTTCTCTGCTGGTTGCTTACTTTGGTGCCCGGAGGTGAGCTTTGCTTTGAATATTTGAGGTTCTGTACAGAACTGATGATTAACTCTGCATACGTAGCTATTTTCTTGGTAACGTAGGATTTATTTCCGCGCATGCTGCATTTCTTTGGTCAAGCAGTGGCGTTCCCTCAGAGCACACCAATTCTTCGTGGTCTGCGCGGCTCCCGTGGTGAGTTACTGGCGTTCGTACTCTGTTGGGCACTGTTCGACCTGGTGTTTTGTTGGCTGCTTCTCTTCTGGCTGTCTCTTGGTGCGCAGCAACAGGGTTGTTTTTCAAAGATGGATTTTAGTTCGGATAGGTGTGAAAGATTATAGTGCGTTTTAAATTTTTACGGGATGAGACTAAACACAGCAGAGAAAAGTTAAATTTAGAAAGTGAGTGGGTACCCCTGCCGATTCCTTGTCTCTCCAAATTTTGAAAAAGGGACGAAAAAACACGGAACAAAGAAAACATTAAGTTCCGCTATCCAGGTGTGATGTAACTACTCATAAGTTCTGCTTGCCTCGGTATGTTCGTTCGAACAAAAAAAATTAAATATGTACATATATACAATCATTATTGTCTGTAACTGTACAAAAACCTTTTTTTGTGTTTTTCATTCTGTGTAGGCGGTGTTTAGATGGTGTCTGATTTTTGGCATTTTGCTGTTTCCTTGCTTCCGTAACCCGGGGAGGAGGGTCGCTGAGGCTGATGTAGACTGACCTTCCTTCGTGGTTTCTCTTGCATGCTTGAGGACATCCTCTAAAACAGACTTAATTTTTTACTTTAGTTCACAGAAATATTAATATTGTAGAAGTTGTGTCCAATGAAACACACAAAGAAAACATATTCACACTTCATCTTCTATTCACATACCTGTCCCAGTGCTGTACGCCACTGAGCAGTACAAAGTCAAGCTCTGTGTGTGAGGCGACAAATACTTGTGTCAGCGGAATTTGTGGCAACAATTTTCGCTGTCTGCTGCTGCTTACCGTTCATTCAGAGTTGGATATTTATTCAGGCGATATGTGTTCTCTCAGTTTGTGAAAAGAAAAAAAAAATCCTGTGCCTATTTGTGTGAGTGAAAAGTGTTATGCATTTTGTGTTGTGTAATTCGTGTAGGATACTTGTGCCTTTCCTGCCTTCATCCCCTTGTTTATTTTGAATCTTTTTTTATTAATTTTATTTATTTATTTTATTTATTTATTTATTTATCCCTCTAAGTTAGTGTTGATTCTGAGGCGGGATGCGAGATTCAAACTTCCTATATTCCTGGTCCATGTCGTGTATTATTTGCCCTGGTCGTGTGAGAAATTTGTTGATTTTCACTTGCTTATTTGCCACCTTACATGTATCTACTGTTTTGCACGTTGATTTACTTTGCCTTGTCTGTTAATTGACATTTACTTAATTTATAGCGCTTGTTTGTCGTACCAGAGTGGACGTGATAGTATTTTTATTTCTACTTTTATCTATTCTCTATGCGCTACCGCATGTGTAAGGTCGAAGAAAAGAATTCCTGGCATCAACCTATAGTTCTCAAAACAAATTATCAAATACCTATCTTAAATTAATCTTAAACTAACAATTATATAAATAACAGTACTATGAAATAACTTTTCGACCTCCACTAAATCTTATTTCTTATTCTCTTTCCTATTTATTTAACTCTGCTCCCCGAACTTAAGAACAACGACAATACTCATTTATACTTGCTCTCTGTTGTGTCCCTCGGCCCTACTCTCAACTCCTGGGGTGATAATATATATTGTTCAAATTTCTGTATCTGAACATACATATCTGTATTAAGCGAATAACAGGGTCACGTCTCGGATTTCCTATTATATTTTCACTTCCAGATATATTTTCTCTTCATCACGAGAAAGAGAGAGCAAAAAAATTAAAACATTAAAAGTGAATCGCGTGGATTATCACTTTTAACCTATCTTAAGCTGGAGGTCCGAAGATATACTACGTCTTGCATTGTAACCTATTACTTAACCTATTTGAGAACTATTTTTGATGTTTAATGTTTTACCTTGTTTATGCTTTTCGGTTGTTTGTTTATTACTTCATCCTTACTGCAGAGTGGATGGTGTGTAACGCATTTCATTATGTAATAATGTCAACACTTGTGTATTGATAGACATTGAGATATACGCTGGCGATTTTTATTGTGTTGTTTGTATGTGGCAATAAGATTGTGTTTACTCGCTGTGCGTCTGTCGCAAGTGTGGTGTATACTCACTATGCGTAATATGGTGAAATTCTACTAACATGGACATTCTGCCGTTTCACGGAATTTCTGGCCTTAATTACGCAATTCAAGGGGCTCAGTTTTTTCATTACCCTATACGGTCCTGTGTAATTCATCAAAAGTTTAGTGGCTCTACGTACCCTCCTTTTAGGGGTATATAGCTTCACCAAATCGCCGACTTTATACTCGACGTGCCGCCTCTTTGAATCATATAACTTTTTTTTCCTCTGGCTCTTTACTATGTTCTGGGATGCTAACACCCGTGCTTTTACTATTGCCTCCCGTGTTTGCTGCACAAATAGGTTTTGTGAGGTGCCCTGTAATTGAACGTCTATGGGTTATACTGGTTTCCGTGCATACAGTAATTCGAAGGGTGTGAACTTAGTACTCCTCTATTTGCTTGTGTTTATGACAAAGCGAATTTGATGTAGATTATTATCCCAGTCTGTGTGCTGTGTGTTTACGTAGTTACTGATTACTTGCGCGATAGTTCTATTCGCCCTTTCTATTAGGCCATTAGTTTGGGGTCTGTAGGCTGTTGTGAAAGTCGGTATTGTTCCCATCATCTTAAGCAGTTCTTGTGTCACTTCACTCATATTTACGCACCCTCTGTCCGACAGAATGTATTTTGGTGCGCCGTAACGACAGATGATGTCGTCCAAGATAAATTCGGTGACATGCTCAACAGAAGCTTTTTGGATTGCCCTTAATTCCAAATATTTTGAAAAGTAATCACTCGCCGCAATTATGTATCTGTTACCTCTAGAGGACTTTGGGAAAGGCCCCAAGATATCTATGGAGAACCTTTCTCCTATATAGTTGACCTTTATGGGTTGCATTAAACCTGCGGTCGCTGATTAACTGGACCTTTTCGCTGCTGACAGGAAGTGCATCTTCTTACATAATTTTGTATGTCCCTCTTCATTCCAATCCAATAGTAATGTGAATTAATTTTGTGAAAAGTTTTTGAAAACCCGAAGTGTCCTCCTAGTGGATCGTCATGACTATTATATAGTATTTCCTGCTTTAAACTATCAGGTACTACTAACAAGTGCATGTTCCCTGTACTACCAGCATTTTTTCGGTATAGAACATTCGATTTCAGCACGGATGTTGCAGCTTGTCGTGCTAGTTTAGCATTCGCTGTACCCGGCTGATTTACGGCTTGTATTAGGGGTTTTAGCTGGGGATCCTCCTCTTGCTTTTTAGGCTAACTCTATGGGTTCTATGAGACTGGTAGTTCTGTCTTCCTGCTCTTGCGCTGTTTCGAGTTCAGGGGGGTCTATTGGCATTCTAGACAAACAATCTGCGTCCTTATGTTTAATCCCTGATTTATGCTGAATGGTGTAATCAAATTCCTGCAGCATTAAGCTGTAACGTTCCAGTCTCCCTGTTAGATCTCTCAACCTAGTTAGGTGGCACAGGCAAGCATGGTCTGTAACTACGGTTACAGGGTAACCATATATGTACTAGCGGAACTTCGAAAAACCGCACATAACTGCTAACAGCTCTTGTTCTGAAACGCTATAGTTCTTTTCGGCTTTGCTTAGACTTCTAGACACAAAGCCTACTGGGTGCATTTTTCCATCTCGTTATTGGAGGAGGCAACTGCCTATGCCGTGCATGATGGCATCGCAGTTCATTTGGGTTTTGGCTCCCGGCATAAAATGTGCCAACACCGGAGCCCTAACCATTAAATACTTCAGCTTTTGGAAGGTTTCTTGCTGTTCTTGGCCCCATAAAAGCTTTTGGTCTGCCTTTGTTAGTTCGTTTAGTGGCCTCGCGACCGCTGCAAAGTTATTAATGAACCTCCTGTAGAAAGAAAATAAACCTACGACCTGCCTTACTTCTTTGACTTTCCTAGGGGTTCTGAGCTATGTAATAGCTTGAATTTTGTCTTTATCAGGTTCTATGCCTGCTGCCGATACTTCGTATCCTAGGAGTTTTATTTTGTCCATACCGAAAAAGCATTTTTGGAGTTTCAGCATAAACGTATGTTGTTCTAATTTCTTAAATACTGCTTCCAGGTTTGCCAATAAGTCCTGAAATGTATTTGCGAACGCTATTGTATCGTCTAGATATATGAGTGCTTTTTTGTATCGCAGGTCGCCTAACAGTTTATTTCCGTTCTCTGTGAATGCTCTAGGGGCATTCGCGAGCCCGAAGCTCAAGGTTTCGAATTCGAACTGTCCGTCCGACGTACAAAAGGCCGAATATTTCTTACTTTCTTGAGCTAGAGGTACTTGGAAGTATGCACTTAGCAGGTCAAGCGTACAGTAAAATTTTGAACCTCCTAAATAGCTAAGTAGGTCGTCAATCAGTGGTAAGGGATAGGCGGATGCAGCTGTTTGTGCATTGAGTTTTCTGTAATCTACACAAAACCGATATTCTCCTTATTTCTTTTTGACCAAAGTTACTGGTGAGTACCAGCTACTCTGCGAGTCTGTTATTATCCCTGCCTCTTTCATTTCTTCCACTTGTTGAGTTATTATTTCCCGCTGTTTATGGGACACCCTGTATGGCTTCTGTCTAATTGGTGTCGCGTTTGTTAACTCTATTTTGAACTCCGCAATGTTTGTCGTCCCTAACTCTTGTAGGCTAGTGGCGAAGCTATGTCTGTACCTGTCGTAAATTTCGTAGCTGTTCGTGTTGTCCTGGTTCTAGTCGTGAATTAACATTAAATTTGGCGTCTTTGATGTCTATTTGTTTTGCTGTCTCACGGGTGAAAGTGTCTGCCTGCACTAATGCAACTTCGTGTACAAGTGCTCGTGTTGTCCCTTTAAATATTCTCTGTGGGGCGGCGGTATTATTGTGGACTTGTATCTTTTGATTTTGATTATTATTGCACAGATCCGGTATAATGTTAACCTGTTTTTTCTGCATAGTGTTAATACATGGTTCCAGTAATAATGTGTGAAGTGAGGGTATTTTGACGTCTATCTGTGTGGTTGCAAATGGAAGGATTTCTACGTCATGCTGACATGTTGCTTTAATTTTTGCCTCTTCAGCGACTGCTTCAAGTGTAATTTGCATGAGAGGGAACTCTCGCTTTCGCTGGCAGCTTACCTTGACCTTCTTTGAATTCTGCAGTGTTAGTGTTATTATGTTGTTTCCTAGATCTATAACGGCTTGGTGTTTCTGAAGGAAGTCCATGCCCAGCAATAAACTATGCGGGAAGTGTTTTACTACCATTAGTTGTTCTTTGAATTCCACATCACCCATTTGAAAGTTAGTGTTAGTTTGGTATTGTGCGGCAAGTAAATTGTTATTTGCAATTCGCAACATCATACTTGGGGGTGCTGGTTGCTTGCTTGTACCTACCAGGTCGTCATTGATTATGCTTACTGAGCTGCCTGTGTCAATGAGAATGTCGATCCTTGTGCCTGCTAATGTTCCCATAGTTTTTAATGTGTTTCCCGGGTTGATGCTTTCTGTTATGCTTGTTACCGCGCACCTTATGGGGGGTGATTGCTTCGAGGCTGCGCGTGAAAATTTGTGTTCCTCCTTCGTGTCTGGCAATTAGCGATTACGTTGGCTACCCGTTTGCAGTAGGCGCACACAGGCCTCGCGGACACCGTTCTTCTCTGACTATATGTGCTCCTATAACCGCTGGGCGGCTGTCCGTAATTCCTAACGGGTTGATGCTGTGGATTGTAATTCTGGGGTGGAGGGCGGGGGTTCATTGTCAGGTTCTGCGCCTGTTTTGTTAACTCATCCTCCATCTTTGACATCTCTGATACCTGCTTCTGGAGGGTATCGTATGGCATGCTATGGGGGATGCCCTGTGCATCGATTAGGTCTACCCTTTTTCCTACCAGGTAGCGGGCGGATTCTACCCTGCGGACGAACTGTGTGAGAGCGTCCACTGTTTGTAGGTTGTAGGGCAGTACCTGTTCTATTAGTGATGATTTAAGGCCCCTCACTATGTGTTTTATCCGTTCCTTCTCTGTCATTTCGGGGTTGACTAGATCACACAGAGCTATAATGTCATAAGTGTATTGATCTGTGGGCTCACTAAGGTCCTGCACCCTATGCCTTAGTCTGACCTCCATCATTTCCTCCTCTGCCGCATGAATGAAGGCGTTTAATAACCCCTGCTTCAATTTTTCCCATTGGGCGTCCCTATTTATATGGGCAAAGGTTTTGTACCAGTTTAGTGCGGCACTATTAAGGTAGCATGATAAATACTGCGCCTTATGCTGGTCGTCCCAATTATTGGCACGCGCTATCAATTCAAACTTATGGAAATAGTCCCTTATACTTTCCCCTGGTTTCCCCACGAAGCTACCCGGATCCAATGATGGACGACTAACGTGCATGGGTTGAGGTGCTACAGTTACCATTCTACTTAAACGGTGAGTCGATTTTACTCATAGTATTTGTGTGTTCGTCTCCCTTATGCATGGCTAACTGTTTTTCTAACCTACTTGTGCTTGGGCTAGAAGTGTTAATGATCTTGCCGGAGCGGAGACGTATTTGATTTGCCGTCTCAGCGTGTGTCGCGATTTCGTTTGAAATTCTTTCAAATCAGTGATTAGAAATTCTTGGAATTTAAATTGTTCCCCCTGTATAGCTGCTAATTCTGCGCACAGATTTCTAATCTCTTTAGTAGTAGGACTAGTAGAGTTTCGAGCAGGTTCAGCCATGCATAATAACTTAAATGTACTACACTAAAAGAATATACATAACTTGAGAAAAGTAAAAAAACTATATTCTGTGTAGGTGACTTATGATGCAAAGGGTGGGAGGGTGGGTCGTCACCAGATAACCTCAGGTAAAAGGTTATCCAGAAATGTGGCGTGTTTTACACCTTGCAACAACAAAAAAAGAAAGAGGGAGGAGAAAAAAATTATTACATCCCCTGGCTGGAAGAGGTAAGGGTGTTTTCGCCAATTATACCTGGCGACTCTGCCACATTGTAGCCGGCGACTCCGCCAAATTGTAACACCCCACGGGGGTGGTTACCCCCGCAGTAGGTGATTATACTAGGGGGGTGATAGCTCAGAGGTAGGGGGATGTGTCGGTACTGGGGTGGTAGGCAGGCCAGGGCAGTGTTCCAGGATGGGGGTATTTAAATGATGCACAGGGGATGCATTGACCCAATAAATTATATTATTACTTTAATTGTGTACATTGGCTACTCAGATTGGGCTGAAGCTCGACAAGTAAGCAGAACTTAGTAGAGATACATTCTTACCTGTTCACACGGGTGTTGTGTTGGCGACTCGTGTACGGGGTCTCGACGACGGATTCAACAACTGACCTGACAGCTACTCTTTGATAACTGCCCCCGATTGCCTTTTGAATAACTCTCTCGATTGCCCTCGGATAACTGCTCTCGGAACTGCTCCCGACCGAGTCAAAACCCTGTAATATAAATACGTACAGAAGAGCTGACTCGGCGTTCCTTGGCGTGGTCGTGTTATGGTAGCCTAGTTTCCACACTTTCCGCTGGTTTACGACATATGCTGTAATACTCGGTGCTCAACCTGGTCCGCTACAATATATACTTAGTGATGTTTTCCACTACCATCACTCAATAGTAGGAGGTCACGGTGTTCAGGTAGTTCAGTCCCAGCGACCTTTATTGGATACACTTCATGCTTCTCATCCAGACCTAAGACGTTGATAGATATACTGTTAAGCTTCTCAAAGGTAGGTATTTGGGAATGTGGAGTAGGGTAGAAAACCCAGCTGAAGTCGTACTTATCTTAAAGCTGGTTGTATATTTGCTCACGCGATGTGCACTCTTCTCAACGAATATGGCTAATACAGAATACATAAAGCATAGCTCATCAGTATAACTCTGGATGTTAATGCAGGCTTGTTTAGCTCCAACAGATGGTGGCAGGGTTATGTAGCTACTTCCTCGTAATGGATTGTACTTGTTAATACAAAGGCAAACCACCTCCACAGCAAGCAGAGCCCAGTTCCTACCCTTAAGTTGTGATTGCTACATTTCAGTAACGAAATTCTTCATTTTCGTTTCCAACGTAGATTCCAGATGCGTTTCTAGGAAAACAGCTTGATTTCGAGTTTTTAAAATGTTTTATTGCAGGTTTCTCCGATACTGTTAACAAATCTACACTCAGCCAGCAGATTTATAGAGGAGGCACGAACCTTTTTAGATCAATTATTTACTGAATTGTAATACTAAAACAGTGATTAAGTGTCTAAGCTCTTACATTGTAATATGTGTTACACAGATGTTCGGTTGTATCCGTAAGTCTTCGCGCATGTTCGGTTGCTTGGTGGAAGTGAACGCACGTATCTATGCATTCGTAGACCTTCGTGAAGGTTGGGTGCTTAGAGTGAGTGACCGAAGTATTGCGAGGATGCATGTATTGTTCTGGTATAATCGTACGTCTTCGTGCAGGTTCAGGTCCTTGCTGGAAGTAAACGCATGTATCTTTGTATTCGTAGACCATCGTATAGATTTGGAAGCTTAGAGCGAGCGTTTGAAGTATTTCGAGGATATATGTATTGTTAGGTGATGTTCGTACGTCTTCGTGCAGGTTCGGATGCTTGGTTGAATTGAACGCGTGTATCTTCGTATACGTAGACTTTCGTGTAGGTTCGGACGCTTAGTGCGAGTGTCTAAAGTATTGCGATGATGCATGTGATGCATGCCTGTGCGCGTGCGTATGTGTGAGGAGACACGGGCTAGCTAGTAAGAGTGATGAACGATCCGTCAACCGAGCAAGGGACAAGTATCCTTGAGCATACGCCACGTAACCTAGAAGCACAAAGTTGCGAATGAAATAGAATGAAAGAGAAAGGAAATCATGGTAGCATACACCACTCCGCCATTCGCCTGCAGACCAGGAAAACCACGAAACATCCGAGGCCAGAGTGAGTGACCAATGGAAATCGAACCCCGAACCCTAGAAGCACACGTGAAAGATGCAAATTAAATAGAATGAAAGGGAAAGGAAATCATGGTAGCATACATCACTCCGGCATCCGCTTGCAGACTAGGAAAACCACGAAAAATTCGAGGCCAGAGCGAGCGACTGACGGGAATCGATCCCGGGACCCTAGAAGCACACGTGAAAGATACAAATGAAATAGAACGAAAGGGAAAGGAAATTGCGCTAGTATACACCATTCCGACTTTCACCTGTAGACAGCAGACCAGCAAAAACCACGAAAAATCCAAGGCCAGAGTGAGCTACCCTCGGAAATCGAACCCCGAACCCTAGAAGCGTCGTGAAAGACGCAAATCAAATAGAATGAAATGGAAAGGAATTCGCGGCTGTAATGAACCTTCGCAGCATTTGCCTAGCGACCAGGGAAAATCGCGAGAAACCTAACCTCAGTGTGACCGCCCTACGGGAATCGATCCCGGGACCTCCGAATGCAAACCACAACGTTAGTGCCTGAACCAAGCCATAAAAACAGGTTTAGCCCATACGACTGATGACAATATTTTACCTCCACCATATGACGTCACACCTGGAAACAGATTGTCTGTTCGCAGTCCGATATGTTTAAACACACTTCATTTCTACCTGTCACACCAAAAGAGAAATATTCTCACACGATCTTTTAGACAGATGTTTCCATTCAATGCCTACCACCGTCGCAGTCGCTACTACCACCCATTCAATTCTTCCTTTCCATCTTTCCCTCACTCCCCCGAAATAATTAATATACAATATGACGTTTTATACCCTAATACCCATGTATCACAAAAAACCGCGCTTAATACCCATTTATCACAAAAATTCGCTACATTTGTCCACAATCACGAGCAAACTACTTTTTCCAGAGTTACTTCAAATTTAAGCTTCTTGAATCGTATTAGCAAATGCTTTAATAAATTTATTGCATTTTTATCTCAAAGTGTCTACACATTTTAACGTCCCTGATCCCTGCTATTTTCATTTAGTCTAAAGATTGTCATATTTCATTTTAAAGCCGCCTTTGTTAAAGATAATGAATTTAAAGGTAGTCAAATACCCCCTCCGTAGAAACCTGTATACACCTATACCATCAGGTATTATAGACAAAAATACATCACCCTTTAAATTTCTTTTAAAATCAAGTTATGCGCGCATTTAAGACCTATCATGGCTGCCTTCACGTGTTAAAAAGCTAAAATAGTGACTTCCACCTTTCACATTAGCAGGCCGGAAGCGGACCGGTAGAGTGCACCTTCACTTAGCTACCGCCAGAGCGCGTAAAAGAAGCGAGCGGAAGGCAGTGACGGACCGGAGGAAAGCACAGTACTGGGGAGGTAGGATCGAATGTGGTGGGGTGGTGATGACCTGGTCTTCGACAGGCTGTAGATCCTAGCTGATTCAGGCGTTCGAGAGCACCGTCTAGGGCGGAGCTATGCGCCAGGCGTCCGAAAAATGTCGCTTTAAGACACATCAGCGTCTTGCGGTTTTTTTCTTTGAGTTAGCTATTTACGCTAACTCCACCTTTTAGTCATGCATTCTTCATTCATCTAAGAGATGTAATATTCGTCAGGACGACAGGTAGCCAAATATGCGTTACAAAGATACTAACTAATGATATAAATGTAATGACGTATGGATACCAGGAGGAAGGTGACCAAATATACGTTACAAACAAACTAGTTAATAACATAAATGTAATAACATTTATTCGATATCTTTATCTTAAGTACTCTTTATGTTATTCGAAGATGAATCTGTATTCACGTCACTGGATTCAACCCAGGACCTCCAGGTTAACTTGGTACAATACGTCAAAGACGCGCCAAATTCCAACAATATAATCACCCTTTACCGCAGAGTGTTATCTGTTTTCGTTCAGGAGATATAAGCATTTAACGGTAGTAATACTAGGTTCTTTTTGCGACAGACCTCCAATTAAGAAGCTCCCGGGATCGATTCCCGTAGGGACGGTCACTCTGACCTTAGGTTTCTCGCGGTCTTCCCTGGTCGCTAGACGAATGCGCCGAAGGTTCATTACAGCTGCGAATTCCTTTCCTTTTCATTCTATTTCATTTGCATCTTTCACGGTGCTTCTATGATTAGGGGTTCGATATCCGTCGGTCGCTCACTCTGACCTCGGATTTTTCATGATTTTCGCTGTCTGCAGGCGAATGTCGGAATGTTGTATCCTAGCACGATTTCCTTTCCCTTTCATTCTATTTCATTTGCATCTTTCACTGTGCTTCTAGGGTAAGGGCTTCGATATCCGTCGGTCGCTCACTCTGACCTCGAATTTTTCGTGGTTTTTGCTGGTCTGCAAGCGAATGCCAGAGTGGTGTATGCTACTATGATTTCCTTTCGCTTACATTCTATTTCATTTGGATCTTTTACGTGTGCTTCTAGGGTCCCGGGATCGATTCCCGTCAGTCGCTCACTCTGGCCTCCAATTTTTCTTGGTTTTTGCTGGTCTGCAAGCGAATGCCAGAGTAATGTACGCTACCATGATTTCCTTTCCCTTCCATTCTATTTCATTTATATCTTTCACGTGCACTTCTAGGGTCCCGGGATAGATTCCTATCGGTCACTCAGTCTGGCCTCATATTTTTCGTGATTTTTCCTGGTCTGCAAGCGAATGCCGGAGTGGTGTATGCTACCATGATTTCCTTTCTCTTTCATTCTATTTCATTTGCATCTTTCAAGCGTGCTTCTAGGGTTCGGGGGTTCGACTTCCGTAGGTCACTCACTCTGGCCTCGGATTTTTCGTGGTTTTCCTGATCTGTAGGCGAATGCCGGAGTGGTGTATGTTACCATGATTTCCTTTCTCTTTCATTCTATTTCATTTGCATCTTTCACGTGTGCTTATAGGGTAAGGGCTTCGATATCTGTCGGTCGCTCACTCTGACCTCGAATCCTTTGTGGTTTTTGCTGGTCTGCAAGCAAACGCCGGAGTGGTGTATGCTACCATGATTTCCTTTCCCTTTCATTCTATTTCATTTGGATCTTTCACGTGTGCTTCTAGGGTCCCGGGATCGATTCCCGTCAGTCGCTCACTCTGGCTTCCAATTTTTCTTGGTTTTTGCTGGTCGTAATGCGAACGCCAGAGTGATATACGCTACCATGATTTCCTTTCCCTACCATTCTATTTCATTTGCATCTTTCACGTGCGCTTCTAGGGTCCCGGAATAGATTCCTAAGGTCACTCAGTCTGGCCTCCTATTTTTCGTGATTTTTTCTGGTCTGCAAGCGAATGCCGGAGTGGTGTATGCCACCATGATTTCCTTTCTCTTTCATTCTATTTCATTTGTATCTTTCAAGCGTGCTTCTAGGGTTCGGGGTTCGACTTCCGTCGGTCACTCACTCTGGCCTCGGATTTTTCGTGGTTTTCCTGGTCTGTAGGCGAATGCCGGAGTGGTGTATGTTACCATGATTTCCTTTCTCTTTCGTTCGCAACTTTGTGCTTCTAGGTTACGCGGCGTATGGTGAATGCTTGCTCAAGGATACTTGTCCCTTGCTCGGTCGACGGATCCATCATCACTCTTACTAGCTAGCCCGTGTCTCCTCACACATACGCGGGCGCACAGGAACACATGCATCATCGCAATACATTAAACACTCACACTAGGCATCGGAACTTACACGAAGGTCTACGTATACAAAGATACACGCGTTCACATCAACCCAGCACCCGAACCTGCACGAAGACTTACGAACATCACCTAACAATACATACATCCTCGCAATACTTCAAACGCTCGCTCTAAGCTTCCGAACTTATACGATGGTCTACGAATACAAAGATACACGCGTTTACTTCCAGCAAGCACCCGAACCTGCACGTACGATTATACCAGAACAATACATGCATCCTCGCAATACTTCGCTCACTCACTCTAAGCACCCAACCTTCACGAAGGTCTACGAATGCATAGATACGTGCGTTCACTTCCACCAAGCAACTAAACATGAGCGAAGACCTACGGATACAACCGAGCATCTGTGTAACACGTATTGAAATGTAAGTGCCTAAACGCTTAAGCACTGTTTTAGTATTAAAATTCAGTATATAATTGATCTAAAAAGTTCGTGCCTCCCCTCTAAACACGGCGATATCGGACATTGGACTTCATTCTGCTAATTATCTTCGAGGTGCCGTCACCGTTTTTCTCTCAGAAAATAATCGGGTTTCTGAAGTATTATCAAGGTGAAGAGGCGTACATTTCCTTGAAGAAGGATTAATACGTTATTGCATAAAAGTAAAGATGAATAAGTCCTCATATAAGGATATCATTTCAAGTGCATCAGAATATTCTTGTGTAAATGTGAAAAGACGTTTCTATGTGGGTGTGATAAAAGAAGGCATGAGCTACGTTGTAACAAGCTCTTCAAATGTAAGTATTATAACGTAACCTTCAAAGATAGTTATAAGGGTCGGCGACACGAAAATACAAGCGAACTAAACATGCTGAGAAGAAACGTAGATTGAACCTACAAAACAAGAGTTATTATATACAATGGGTGAGTGTGAAATGAAAGAATATGAAACTTCATTCTATGGACGCTTGAAATCATATTTTATACTCCGTAAATCAACTAAGGATCTGAATACGTACCTGCATGTGGCAAAACAGCGGATAATACAGGCTGCACATAAAGAGCTTGGTATTCACAAGAGTGTGAAAATTAATCTGCTGGCTGACTGTAGGTTTGTTAACAGTATCGGAGAAGCCTGCGACAAAACATTTAAAAAAACTCGGAATCAAGCTGTTTTCCTAGAAACGGAACTGGACTCTATGCTGGAAACGAAAATGAAGAAGGTCGTTACTGAAATGGAGGAATCACAACTTAAGGGTAGGAACTGGGCTCTGCTTGCTGTGGAAGGGGTTCGCCTTCGTATTAACAAGTACAATCCGTTACGAGGAAGTAGCTATATACCCCTGCCACCATCTGTTGGAGCTAAATAAGCCTGCATTAACATCCAGAATTATACTGATGAGCTATGCATTATGTATTCTGTATTAGCCATATTCGTTGAGGAGAGCGCACATCGCGTGAGCAAATACAACGACCTTCAAGATAAGTGCGACTTCAGCTGCGTTTACTACCCAACTCCACTTTCCCAAATACCTACCTTTGAGAAGCTTAACAGTATGCCTATCAACGTCTTCGGTCTGGATGAGAAGCATGAAGTGTATCCAATAAAGGTCGCTGGGACTGAACTACCTAAACACCGTGATCTCCTACTATTGAGTGATAGTAGTGGAAAACATCACCACGTATATATAAAGAATTTTTAAGAACTTATTCGACGTCAGAAAATTAAGCGTAAAGAACGTGTTTATTATTGTAAGAGTTGTTTTACACAGTTTGATGATCAGTGTGGACAAAGTGGCCTGGAAAAGCTACATGAACATGCATTCATCTGTAATTAACACGGTATTGTAAGGGCAGGTATGCCTACCAGGGAGAAATCCATTGTGCAGTTTAAAAACTTTGAAAAGATTTTTAAACTATCTTACGTCATCTACGCAGACATTGAAAACATTCTCGCCTTATATCATACGTGTATACCCAATCCTGAAACTTCATATACAACCCCTTAACAGCAGCATGTACCCATGAGTTTCTGCGTTTACATTAAACCGTCATCCTACCTTGAACATCTGTAAACTGGGCCTCCTATGCATCCCTATTTATATCGTGATGTTGATGCTGCTCAGAAGTTTATGAAATACCTGTCGTTCCTTACAAAGGAAATTAATAATATATACAAATATTCCATGCCTCTGTCACTTACAGATCACCAACAGATGGATTTCAACTCCTCTACAGTATGCTACTTGTGTGGAAAATCTTTACTGAAGAGAACCACAAAGTACGTGACCATGATCACATCAGTGGTGAATATCATGGAAGTCTACATAATGAATTTAATTAAACTGCAAAACACCTAAATATATTCCAATTTTCATGCACAACCTCATTAAGTATGACTCACACTTCAGTGTTAAGGTGTTGGGATGTACAAGTGAGAGAGTGGAGGTAATTTCTAGCGCTGAAGAAAGCTATATATTATTCTCCAAGTAAGTAGGAGATATAAAGTTTGGGTTTGTGGATAGCTTTCGGTTTCTTAGTACAGGCTGGGATAAGCTGGTGAAAAATCTGACATCGTACCCTGAAACACTGAAACACTTCGGAGAAGACCAGTCGGAGTTGATGGCTCTAAGGGAGTATTTCCGTATAATTACGTTACGTCATGAGATGTTTTCAACCAAACCTGCCTGCCATTTAAGGTCTCCTTCTACAGTGTTAACCCTGCCATTAGGAGCAATCATAGTGCTAGTCTTAAGTCTAGATAAAGGGAAGATGCACCTAAAACGAACTGAAATAAAGGCATGTTTACGTACAACTTTTCAATTAAGGCTTTCAAATAATAAAACCTGAATAAAACTTCGCAATTTCACTAAAAGAAACTCAAGGTTATTTCTGGTTAGGCAGATTAGGTTATACGATCGATGACTGAGTAAAAAAGATGATGAGAGGATGGCCTGGGATTGGTTAGGTTAAGCTAGGCTAGGTTCGCGTACCTATTTTCTAAGGTATGAAGGATGTGTTAGCTTAGATTTTCTTAGCAATAGGTTGGTCACGTGTTGTTCTTACGTTTTGTTACGTTGGTTAGGTAAGACGATGATAGGAATGAATAAACAATGAGAAATCAAGGTAGGGATAGACTAGGGCATTCGGTGTGGGGTTAGTTTAGAATACTTCTATGTAGCTTCAGTGTAAACCGATATACAGTTTATCCCTCTCCGTCTCGCACACTAACTGTTTAACATAGAAAAATTTTGTAAGATTTAGAAAAAAGTATACAAAAGTGTTGTAACATTGAATAAGAAATGTTTATAGTCTAATTACTCTGTATATTACCATGAATACCTGTGACGCTATCTGAATTACCTGTTAAAATGACTTAAAAACCTGACATACTACCCAAATTATGCGAAATCACCTTAAATAGCTCTGTACAAATCGCTGCTCTGAATTACCATGAACACTTTTGATACAAACCTGTTTACCCCACATATACACTTAATTACATTAATGAATCAAAATACATGCGGCGGGGTACTTCGATCGAGAGTCTGCGTCCAGCCCTTTAGAGGCGCGGTACCAGGACATTAGCAGTATAAATGCTTGATTTTTTCAATAACGTTAGATGATGTTATGCATGGACGACCATTACCTGATTGATTGACACAGATATTTAGAACATTAGCACCGGGGGACTTCAAACTCGGTGTCGAGAAAATACCACCAAAGGGTGTCAAAACATTTGTAAACTTTAAGTAGTAGTGGTTTTTGTAACCTAAACCTCTTCCTCCTTAACTCTGTCTATCCTAGCATCTCTGCACGTTTCCCCTCTCTCTTCCGTATAAAGCGTATCCCTCCTTCCTTCAGCATCTGTCTAGCCTGGCATCTCTCCTTGTTTCCTACCTCACTTGTATAAACCTACATTCTC
Organism: Deroplatys truncata; assembly: GCA_030765065.1. NCBI lineage: Eukaryota > Metazoa > Arthropoda > Insecta > Mantodea > Mantidae > Deroplatys > Deroplatys truncata. Next base: position 332,273,688 of record CM060975.1, on the reverse strand, counting down.
CGTCTCCCCTTCAGTATCTGTCTTGCATTTCATCTCTCCCCGTTTTCCATATATTATCCATATAAACCCATACTATACTCCTCAGCCTCTGTCTAGACTAACACCTCTCCTCGTATTCCCCATCTCTCTCATATAAAGCGCGTTGCCCTCCTTCAACTTTCTCATAGCATAGAATCTCTCTCCGTTCCCCATATCTTCCCTGCATTAACGTATACCCTACTCCTCAACATCAGTATAACCTACTACCTCTCCTGTATTCCCTACCTCTATCATATAAAGGGTGCTCGCCTCCTTCAGCCCTGCTCTACTTTGGATCTCTCCTAGCTTTCCCTATCTCTCCCTAATAAACCCCTTTTCCTCCTAGAACGTTCCCCCAACCTAGCTACTCCCAGCGTTTTCCTCGTCTCCCCATATAAACGCATACTCTACCATTCAAACCCTCCTAGTCTAATACCTCTCCCGTATGAAAGTTACATTCTACCCTTCAAGCCCGGTCTAATCTAGCATCTCTCTTCGTAATCCCTATCTCTCCCGTATAAGCTCATATTCTCCCTCTTTCAGCATCTGTGTGGCATACCATTTGTCCACGTTTTTCCTATCTCTCCCATATAAACATATACTCCACACCTCAAGCACTATCTAGCCTAACAGTTCTTCTCGTATTTCCTGCCTTCACCTATAAAGCACATCTCCACTCCTACAACCCTTGTCTAGGCTAGCATCGACCCTCGTGGTCTCTATCTCTCCCATATAAACGCATTTTCCTTCTTGAACCGTCACATCCATCCTCTTTTTCCCTATCCTTTCCCATACAAACGCAAAAGCTGTGCTCGAATCCCCTATAATATTCTACTCGTGTAGCTGTTGTCAGTGTTTTTACTACGCAAAGGTAAGCCATTTCTTGTGTTTAGCTCGAACAGAAATTTAGTAAATAGCATCTGTCAGTTGGTTAACTACAGAAATGTAAAAACGTATCTCGTATAGCTCGAACAGAAGTTTGGTTAGTAGCTGCTGTGAGTTATTGTACTACACAAAAGTAAACACGTATCTTGTGTGTAGCTAGACGGAAGTTTAGTTAAAATCTTGTGTCAGTTATTTCACTATAGAAAGGTAAACACTTATCTTGTGTGTAGACCAAAAGAAGTTTAGTTAGTGGCTTTAATCAGTTGCTTTACTACTCCAAGGTAAAAACATATCTTGTGTATAACTCGAATATAGGATTAGTTACTATGTTCTGTCAGTTGTTTTACTACACGGGGTACAATTTATTTTTTGTGTAGCTCCAACGGAGGTTTATTCAGTAGCTCCTGTCAGTTGCTTTACGACACAAAGATAAACACTTATATTGTGTATAGACCAAATAGAAGTTTAGCTAGCAGTTTCTGTCAGTTATTTTACTACACACAGGTAAACACTTATCTTGGGTGTATCTCCAACAGAAGACTAGTTAGTAGCTTCTATCATTTGCTTTACTACTAAAAGGTAAACACTTATCTTGCGTATAGCTCGAATAGAGGATAAATTAGTACCTTTTGTCAGTTATTTTGCTACGCGGAAGTAAACACTTATTTTGTGTATATTGTCGTAGCCTCTAAACAACACGCTCAAGTGGCAGAGCACTCGCTAGAGAGGTATCAGAAAATTAACAAATTGTAATAAGGCGAGGCTACGACTAGGGACGCAGCTAAAGTGAAAGTGCAGAAATATTATTGAATACTGGCAAAAGGACACTTACATGGTTCAAAATAGGTAGAAGGAGCTTTACACTATCATAAATAAGACAATAAAGATCTGGATGGCAAAGGGTTTATTAGATAAAACTTGCTACTTTACCCCAGCTCCTTAGTTCCATGCCTGTCGGGCGAGGCCGCCATGCAGTCCTGCATGGAGAGAGCGTAACACACGTCTAGTCTGGTTGGCTTCTACTCACTGACTCTCCCAGCCCAAACACGCCACAAACAGCGTGGGGACGCTATCTAAACTACTCCCACCTAAACTGCTACCCCCACCTAAACTACAACGGCCATCTCCAATCCAGGAGACCAAAGAGACGTATGCGCGACAATGCCTGAATACGCCACAATATCTCGAACAGAAGTTTAGTTAATAGCTCCTGTCAGTTGCTTTACTACACAAAGGTGAACTCTTATCTTGTGTATAGCTCAAACAGAGGATTAGCTAGCAGTTTCTGTCAGTTATTTTACTACTCACAGGTAAACACTTATCTTGGGTGTCGCTCCAACAGAAGACTAGTTAGTAGCTTCTATCATTTGCTTTACTACTAAAAGGTAAACACTTATCTTGCGTATAGCTCGAATAGAGGATAAATTAGTATCTTTTGTCAGTTATTTTGCTACGCGGAAGCAAATACTTATTTTGTGTATATCTCGAACAGAAGTTTAGTTAATAGCTCCTGTCAGTTGCTTTACTACACAAAGGTGAACTCTTATCTTGTGTATATCTCGAACAGAAGTTTAGCTAGCAACTTCTGTCAGATATTTTACTACACAAAATACTGTCTGTTGTTTTACTAAAAGGTAGGCTGTTAGCTTATGTATATGTCGAACAGAAGTTTAGTTAGTAGCTTCTGTCAGGTATATTACGAACAAAGGTAAACAGTAAACTTTTGCATAGCCCGAACAGAGGACTAGCTAGAAGCTTCTTCCGTTGTTTTACTACACAAATGTAAAAACTTATCCTGCGTATAGCTCAAAGAAGAGGTTTATTTAATAGCTCCTGTCAGTTGCTTTACTACACAAAGGTAAACCCTTATCTTGTGTATATCTCGAACAGAAGTTTAGCTAGCAGCTTCTGTCAGTTATTTTACTACACAGAATACTGTCTGTTGGTTTACTAAAAGGTAATCTGTTATCTTATGTATAGCTCCAACAGAAGTTTAGGTAGTAGCTTCTATTTGATGTTTTACTGTACAAAGCTCGAACTGAACTTTAATGAGTAGCTTCTGTCAGTGGTTTTACTACACAAAGGTAAACATTAATCTTTTTCATAGCTCGAACAGGAGATTAGTTAGTAGCTTCTGTCAGTGGTTTTACTACACAAAGGTAAACATTAATCTTTTTCATAGCTCGAACAGGAGATTAGTTAGTAGCTTCTGTCAGTGGTGTTACTACACAAAGATAAAAAGTAATCTTTTGCATAGTTCGAACAGGAGATTAGTTAGTAGCTTATGTCAGTGGTGTTACTACACAAAGGTAAACATTAATCTTTTTCATAGCTCGAACAGGAGATTAGTTAGTAGCTTATGTCAGTGGTGTTACTACACAAAGGTAAACATTAATCTTTTTCATAGCTCGAACAGGAGATTAGTTAGTAGCTTCTGTCAGTTGTTTTACTAAACAGATGTCAAAGCTTATCCTGTGTATTGCTCAAAATGAAGTTAAGTTAATAGTACCTGTCAGTTATTTTACTACACGAACGTACACACTTATCTTGTGTGTAGTTTGAACAGAAGTTTGGTTAGTAGCTTCTGTCAGTGGTTTTACCACACATAGGTAAACATTAATATTTTTCGTAGCTCGTACAGGAGATTAATTAGTAGCTTCTGTCAGTTTTTACTAAACAGATGGCAAAATCTATCCTGTTTATTACTCAATAGTTATGGTCCCGGATTAGCCACTTGGATTAACGATAATCCTATTGCTAGGGGCGCTAGTGTCGCTGCTAATCCGCTGATTAAGAGCGACTGCGGTAAGTTTTGAAATCGCAAAGAGCGGCCGGATTATGGAACTCTGTAGGCTAATCCGGGACGGATTAAGAGGGCTGTGATGAAATTGGATTAAGGTGACGTGAAGGAGCAAAGTGTTGATGTCGGGAGTTGCAGGCAGAAAGAGCGCAATGATGTGGAAGTAAGAGTTAAAATGGTGTGAGAAAGTGACGTGTAGTGTTTTGATTGGAGAGAATAAGGCGAGGTGTTATTGGTGGATATGGTAGAAATAAATGTAGGTATTGGTGGAAATAAAACGCGTTGTGATTGGGTGTAAGAATCAGAATAGTTGGTATGAAAGATGTGAAAAAGGTTTAAAAGGGTGATGAGAAGGATAATAAATATATTGCAAAGATGATTGCGCTTGTGATAGAGTTGATGATAGTAGGAATTGTTAGGGGTGAGAGGAGTTGCGTTAGTTTTCGAAGCTGTGGGTTTGAGTTGAATGACGAGTCATTTGGAAAATGCGATAAGGGTTACGAATTGTTGCCTAACTGTACGTGTGTATACCGGAAAGTTAGCGGGTGTAGGTTTGGGTCTGGGTTTATTAACATTGAAACCTTTAAGAACGTGTACCATTGTTTAAAACCGATAGCGAGATGTGAGAGGGGTGAAGATGTGAAGGGATGATGTATGGGGGTGTGAAGTTTGATCAACTAGAAGTCCGGAGGGTTACGTTGTAAATGGAAGATGTGAGTGTGAAAAGGATAAGACGAGGGAGGAAGGAGGTTGTAAATTTTATAAAAAGCCGGTGATTATGTATGGTATGGACAACAGTTCGATTCTTGTAGAGATGATAGATTGTAGGTTGTTGATGATACGGTAGATTTGCCGGAGGGTTTGGTAGTGATACTAGAGTAGAGAGATTCTGACATCCCTCATATTTTAATAAACAAATAGTCCTACCTGATGTAATAATACTGCAGTTGAGGGCTTGTAACATCCCTCGTATTGTCGTGAAGCAAGTAGTCCTACCTGACGTATTTATACTGCAGTAGATGGCGTTTAACATCCCTCATATTATCATGAAACAAATCGTCCTACCTAGTGTAGTGATACTACAGTAGAGGGATTCTGACGTCTCTCATATTGTCATGAAACAAGTAGTCCTACCTAATGTAGTGATACTGCAGTACAGGGAGTCTGACATTCTCTATATTTCATGAAACAAATACTCCTATCCGATGTAGTAATACTGCAGTACAGGGCTTGTAACATCCCTGATATTGTCGTGAAGCAAGAAGTCCCACCTACCGTATAGATACTGCAGTAGAGAGCGTTCAACATCCCTCATTATGTCACGAAACAAGTAGTCCTAGCTAATGTAGTGATACTGCAGTAGAGAGCTTCTAACATGCCTCATATTGTCGTGAAGCAAGTATTCCTATCCAATGCAGTGATTCTGCAGTGGAGGGCTTCTCACATCTCTCATATTTTCAAGAAACAAGTAGTCCTACCTAATCTATAGAGACTGCAGTGGAGGTCGTCTAACATCCCTCATATTGTCATGAAACAAGTAGTTCTACCTAATGTAGTGATACTGCAGTAGAGGGCTTTTGACGTCCCTCATATTGTCTCGAAACAAATAGTTCTACCTAATGTAGTGATACCTCAGTAGAGGGCCTCTAACATCGCTCATATTGTCATAAAGCAAGTTGTCCTACTTAATGCAGTATAACTGCAGTATAGGGATTCTAACCTCCCTCATATTATTATAAAACAATTGGTCTCACGTAATGTAGTTGTACTGCAGTGCAAGGCTTCCAACATCCGTTGTGGTATCTTAAAACACGTCGTCCTACGTAATGTATTATAACTGCAGTGGAGCGCTTCTAACATCCCTCATACTGTCATGAAGCAAGTAGCCTACCTAATGTGGTGATACAGCAGTGGAGGGATTCTAAAATCCCTCATACTGTCAGAAAGCACGTAGCGTACCTGATGTAGTTATAATGCAGTGGAGGGCTTCTAACATCCCTCATACTGTCATGTAGCCAGTAGTACTACCTAATGTGGTGATCCTGTAGTAGAGGCCTTCTAACAACCCTCGAAATGTCATAATACAAGTAGTCTACCTAATGTAGTGACACTGCAGTAGAGAGCTTCTAACATCCCTCATACTGTCATGAAGCAAGTAGTCCTACCTAATGTAGTGAATCTGCAGTGGAGGGTTACTATCATCCCTCATACTGTAATCAAGCAAGTAGTCCTTCCTAATGTAGTGATGCTGCAGTGGAGGACTACTAACGTCCCTCATATTTTCATGAAAACATTAGTCCTAGCTAGTATAAAAATAGTGCAGTAGAGGGCTTCTGACATCCCTCATATTCTCGTGAATAAAAAAGTGCTACCTTATGTAGTGATATGGCAGTGGAGGTCTTTTAACATTCTTCATATTTTTTTGAGACAAATATTCCTACATAACATAGTAATACTGCAGTAGAGGGCCTCTGACATCCCTCATATTCTCATGAAACAAGTAGTCTTATCTAATGTGGTGATACTGCAGTACAGGGCTTCTAACACACCTCATACTGTAGTGAAGCAAGTAGTCTTAACTAATGTAGTGATACTGCAGTGGAGGGCTTTTATAATACCTCATATTTTCATGAAACAGGTAGGCCTACCTAATGTAGTGATACTGCTGTAGAGGGCTTCTAACATACCTCATATTGTCGTGAAGAAAGAAGTCCTACCTAATGTATTGATACTGTAGTAGAGGGCTTCTGACATCTCTCATATTGTCATGAAACAAATAGTCCTACCTATAGTAGTAATACTGCAGTAGAGAGCTTGTGACATCCGTAATATTTTCATGAAACAAGTATTCCTAACTAACGTAGTTATACTGCAATAGAGGGCTTCTAACATCCCTCATATTGTCATGAGGCATGTAGTCCTACCTTATGTAGTGATACTGCAGAATAGGGCTTCTATCTTCCTTGATATTGTTGTGAAGCAGTAAGGTGTACTTAATATTGTGGTACTGCATTAGGGGGCTTTCAGCATCCCTCATATTTTCAGGAAGCAAGTGTGTTGCCCAATTTAGTGATACTGCTATATAAGGCATCTAACATCCCTTGATTCGTCATGAAGCAAGCTGACCTACCTAATGTAGTAATACTGCAGTTAAAGGCTTCTAAAATCCCTCGTTTTTTTATGAAGTAAGCTGTCCTAACTAATGTGGTAATACTGCGGTACAGCGATATGGCATCCCTCATATTATCATGAAGCAGGTAGAATTAATGTAGTGATACTGCAGTAGAGGGTATCTAACGTCCCTCAAATTGTCATTAAAGTAGTAGTCCTACCTAATGTAGTGATACTGCAGTAGAGGGCTTCTAACATCCCTCATATTTTCATGAAGCAAGTAGTCTTAATTAATGTAGTATACTGCAGTAGAGGGTATCTAACGATCCTCAAATTGTCATTAAACTAGTAGTCCTGCGTAATGTAGGGATACTGCAGTAGAGGGCTTCTAACATCCCTCATATTTTCATGAAGCAAGTAGTCTTACTTAATGTAGAAACACTGCCGTGTTAGGCTTCTAACATCGATCTTATTGTCATGAAGCAAACAGTCCTACCTAATCTAGTGTTACTGAACTAGAGGGCTTCTAACATCGCTCATATTGACATTAAGCAGAGATTCCCACCTAAATTAGTGATACTGCAGTGGAGGACTTCTAACATCCCTCACAATGTCAGGCAGCAAGTAGTCGTACATAATGTTGTGGTACTGCAGTAGAAGGCTTCTAAAGTACCTCATACTGTCATAAAGCAGGAAGCCTATCTGATGTAGTTATAATGCAGTGGAGGGCTTCTAAAATCCCTCATACTGTCATAAAGCTGGTAGCCTACCTGATGTACTTACAATGCAGTGGAGGGCTTCTAACATCCCTCATACTGTCATAAAGCAGGTAGCCTACCTGATGGAGTTATAATGCAGTGGATAGCTTCTAACATCCCTCATACTGTCATAAAACAGGTAGCCTACCTAATGTACTTACAATGCAGTGGAGGGCTTCTAACGTCCCTCATACTGTCATAAAGCAGGTAGCCTACCTGATGGAGTTATAATGCAGTGGATAGCTTCTAACATCCCTCATACTGTCATAAAGCAGGTAGCCTACCTGATGTACTTACAATGCAGTGGAGGGCTTCTAACGTCCCTCATACTGTCCTAAACCTGGTAGTCTACCAAATGTAGTGACACTGCAGTAGAGAGCCTCTAACATCCCTCATACTGTCATGAAGCAAATAGTCCTACCTAATGTGGTGATACCGCAGTAGGGGGCTTCTAACATCCTCATAGTGTCGCGAAGCAAGTAGACCTACCTAATGTAGTGATTCTGCAGTGGAGGATTACTAACATCTTTCATACTGTAATGAAGCAAGTATTCCATCCTAATGTAGTAATACTGCAGTGGAGGACTACAAACGTCCCTCATATTTTCATGAAAAAAGTAGTCCTACCTAATGTAGTAATACTGCAGTAGAGGGTTCTGACATCCCTCATATTGTCGTGAAGCAAGACGCGCTGCCTTATGTAGTGATACTGCACTGGAGGGCTTGTAACATTCTTCATATTTTTCTGAGACAAATATTCCTACATAATATAGTAAGACTGCCGTAGAAGTCTGCTGACATCCCTCATATTGTCATGAAACAAGTGGTCTTATCTAATGTAGTGATACTGCATTACAGGGCTTTTATAATCCCTCATATGTGCATAAAAAGGTAGGCCTGCCTAATATAGTGATACTGCACTAAAAGGCTTCCCACATTCCTCTAATTTTCATGTAACAAGTAGTCCTACCCAATTTAGTGATACTGCAGTAGAGACCGTCCAAGATCCCGCACATTCTCATGCAAAAAGTAGTCTTACCTAATGTAGTGATACTGCAGGGGAGGGCTTCTATAATCCCTCATATTTTCACGAAACACGTAGGCCTACCTAATGTAGAGATACTGCAGTAGAGGGCTTCTTACATTCCTCTAATTTTCATGTAACAAGTAGTCCTACCCAATATAGTGATACTGCAGTTGAGACCGTCTAACATCCCGCACATTCTCATGCAACAAGTACTCCTAACTAATGTAATGATACTGCAGTAGAGAACATCTGATATCTCTCATATTATCATGAAACAAATAGTCCTATCTAATGTAGTAACATTGCGGTAGAGCGCTTCTAGGTTCCCTTATATCGTCGTAAGGGTAGTGGTCTTACTTAATATAGTAACACTGCGGAGCTAGGCTCATAATATCGCTCATATTGTCATGAAGAAAGCAGTCTTACCTAATGTGGTCATACTGCAGTTGACGGCTTCTAACATCCCTCACTCAGTCATGAAGCAAGTAGTGGTACCTAATGTACTGATACTGCAGTGGAGGACTACTAACATCCCTCACATTGTCGTGAAGAAAGTAGTCCTACCTAATGTTGGAATACTGCAGTAGAGGGCTTTAACATCCATCTTATTGTCGTGAAGCAAGTAGTCCTACCTAGTCTAGTGATACTGCAGTAGAGGTCTTCTAACATCCCTCATATTGTCGTGAAGCAAGTAGTTCTACTTAATGTAATGATACTGCACTAGAGGGGTTCTAGCATCCCTCGTATTGTCGTGAAGCAAGTAGTCCTACCTAACGTAGTGATACTGCAGTGGAGTGCCTCTAAAATCCCTCATATTTTCGAGAAACAGGTAGTCCTACCTAATGTAAAGATACTGCAGTGGAGGGCGTCTAACATCCCTCATATTGTCATGAAACAAGCAGTATCACCTAATGTAATAATACTGCAGTAGAGGACGTTTAACATTCCACATATTGTCGTGAAGCAAGTAGTGCTACTTAATGTAGTGATACTTCCGTGGAGGGATTCTGTTATTCCTCATATTTTCATGAAAGAAATAATCCTACCAAATGTAGTAATACTGCAGTAGAGGGCTTCTCACTTCCCTCATATTGTCATGAAACAAATAGTCCTACCTAATGTAGTGATACTGGAGCGGAGGGCTTCTGGTATCCCTCTTATTTTCATGAAACAAATAGTCCTAACTAAACTAGTGATACTGCTTTATAGGGCTACTAACATCCCTCATATTGCCATGACGCATGTAGTCCCTCCTAATGTAGTGATACTGCAGTAGAGAGCTTCCATCGTCCTTCATATTGTCGTGAAGCAGTAAGCTGTACTTCATATTGTGATACTGCAGTAGGTTGCTTCCAGCATCCCTCATATTTTCATGAAGGAAGTGTGTTGCCCAATTTAGTGGTACCGCTCTATAGGTCTTCTCACATCCCTCAATTTGGCGTGAAGCAAGATGCGCTAACTTATGTAGTGATACTGCAGTGGAGGGCTTCTAACTTTCCTCATTATTTCCTGAACCAAATTGTCCTATATAATGTAGTGATACTGCAGTACAGAGCTCCTAACATCGCTTATATTGTCATGAAGCAAGTTGTCTTACTTAATGTAGTAATATTGCAGTAGAGGGTATCAAACGCCCCTCAAATTGTCATTAACCATGTAGTCCTACCTAATGCAGTTATACTAGAGTAGAGGGCTTCTAACATCCCTCATATTATCATGAGGCACGTAGTCTTACTTAATGTAGTAACACTGCTGTGCTAGACTTCTAACATCGCCCATATTGTCATGAAGCAAACAGTCCTAACTAAAGTAGTGATACTGCAGTGGAGGGCTTCTAACATCCCTCACAATGTCTTGCAGCAAGTAGTCCTACCTAATGTGGTGATACTGCAGTGGAGGGCTTCTAACAATTCTCATACTGTCATAAAGCAAGTAGCTTACCTGATGTAGTTATAATGCAGTGGAGGGCTTGTAACATCCCTCATACGGTCATGAAGCAAGTAGGCATACGTAATGTGGTGATACTGCAGTGGAGGGCTTCTAACATCCCTCATACTTTCATAAAGAAGGTAGTCTACCTATTGTAGTGATGCTGCAGTAGAGAGCTTCTAACATCCCTAATACTTTCATGAAGCATGTGGTCCTACCTAATGTGGTATTACTGCAGTGGAGGTCTTCTAACATCCCTCATACCGTCATGAAGCAAGTAGTCCTACCTAACGTAGTGATTCTGCAGTGGAAGTTTAATAACATCCCTCATATTGTAATGAAGCAATTAGTCCTTCCTAATGTAGTGATACTGCAATGGACGACTACTAACGTCCCTCATATTTTCATGAAAAAAGTAGTCCTACCTAATTTAGTGATATTGCAGTGGAGGACTACTAACATCCCTCATATTGTCGTGAAGCACGTAGTCCTACCTAATGTACTGATATTGCAGCAGAGGGCTTTTAACATCCCTCATATTTTCGAGTAGCAAGTAGTCCTACCTAATGTAGTGATACTGCAGTGCAGGGCTTCTATAATCCCTCATATTTTCATGAAACAGGTAGTCCTACCTAATGTATATTTACTGCAGTGAAGGTCATCTATCATTCCTAATATTGTCATGAAACAAGCGTCTTACCTAATGTGGTGATACTGCAGTAGAGGGCTTCTAATATCCCTAATATTGTCGTGAAGCAAGGAGTGCTACCTAATGTAGTCGTACTGCAGTGGAGGGATTCTGACATTCCTCATATCTTCATGAAATAAGTAGTCCTACCTAATGTATTGATACTGCAGTGGTGGGCGTCTTACATCCCTCATACTGTCATGAAACAAGTAGTCCTACCTGAGGTAGTGATACTGCAGTAGAGGGCTTCTAACATCCCTCATACTGTCATGAAACAAGTAGTCCAATCTGAGGTAGTGATACTGCAGTGGAGGGATTCTGACGTTCCTCATATCTTCATGAAACAAGTAGTCCTACCTAATGTATTGATACTACAGTGGTGGGCGTCTTACATCCCTTATACTGTCATGAAACAAGTAGTCCTACCTGAGGTAGTGATACTGCAGTAGACGGCTTCTAACATCCCTCATTTTGTCACAAAGCAAGTAGTCCTACCTAATGTAGTGATAATCCAGTAGAGGGATACTGACATCCCTCATAGTTTCATGAAATAAGTAGTCCTACCTAATGTAGTGATACTGCAGTAGAGGGCTTCTAACATCTCTCATATTTTCAAGAAACAAGTAGCCCTACCTAATGTATGGATACTGCAAGGAAGGGCAATTAACATCCCTCATATAGTCGCGAAGAATGTAATCCTACCCAATGTAGTGATTCTGCAGTGGAGGGCTTCTAACATCCCTCATATTTTCAAGAAACAAGTAGTCCTACCTAATGTATAGAGACTGCAGTGGAGGGCGTCTAACATCCCTCATATTGTCATGAAACAAGAAGTCCTATCTAATTTAACGATACTGCAGTAGAGGGCTTCTGACGTCCCTCATATTGTCGTGAAACAAATAGTCCTATCTAATGTAGTGATACTGCAGTAGAAGGCTTCTGACATTCGTCATATTGTCGTGAAACACGTAGTTCTATCTAATGAAGCGATACTGCAGTAGAGGGCTTCTGACGTCCCTCATATTGTCATGAAACAAGTAGTCCTACCTAATGTAGTAAAACTGCAGTAGAAGGTTTCTGACATTCCTCATATTGTCATGAAACAAGTAGTCCTACCTAGTGTAGTGATACTGCAGTAGAAGGCTTCTGACATTCCTCATATTGTCATGAAACAAGTGGTCCTACCTAATGTGGTGATACTGCAGTAGAGGGCTTCTGACATTCCTCATATTGTTGTGAAACAAGTCGTCCTATCTAATGTAGTGATACTGCAGTAGAGGGCATCTAACATTCCTCATATTGTCGTGAAACAAGTAGTCCTACCTAATGTATAGAGACTGCAGTGGAGGGCGTCTAACATCCCTCATATTGTCATGAAACAAGTAATCCTATCTAATGTATAGAGACTGCACTGGAGGGCGTCTAAAATCCCTCATATTGTCATGAAACAGTTAGTCCTACCTAATGTATAGAGACTGCAGTAGGGGGCTTCTAACATCTGTTATATTTTCAAGAAACAAGTAGTCCTACCTAATGTATAGAGACTGCAGTGTAGGGCGTCTAACATCCCTCATATTGTCATGAAACAAGTAGTTCTATCTAATGTAGTTATACTGCAGTAGAAGGCTTCTAACATACCTCATAATTTCATGAAACAAGAAGTCCTACCTAATGTATAGAGACTGCAGTGGAGGGCGTCTAACTTCCCTCATATTCTCATGAAACAAGTAGTCCTATCTAATGTAGTTATACTGCAGTAGAAGCCTTCTAACATCCCTCATATTGTCATGAAACAAGTGGTCCTAACTAATGTAGTGATACTGCAGTGGAGGGCTTCTGACATTCCTCATATTGTCGTGAAACACGTAGTCCTACCTAATGTAGTGATACTGCAGTAGAGGGATTCTGACACTCCTAATATTGTCATAAAACAAATAGTCCTATCGAATGTAGTGATTCTGCAGTAGAAGGCGTCTAACATCCTTCATATTGTCATGAAACATGTAGTCGTATCTAATGTAGTGATACTGCAGTAGAAGGCTTCTGATATTCCTCATATTGTCATGAAACAAGTAGTCCTACCTAATGTAGTGATACTGCAGTAGAGGGACTCTGACATTCCTCATATTGTCATTAAACAAGTAGTCCTATCTAATGTAGTGATACTGCAGTAGAGGGATTCTGACATTCCTCTTATTGTTGTGAAGCAAGTAGTCCTATCTAATGTAGTGATAATGCAGTAGAAGGCTTCTGACTTTGCTAATATTGTCATGAAACAAGTAGTCAGACCTAATGTAGTGATACTGCAATAGATGGATTCTGACATTCCTCATATTGTCGTGAAACAAGTAGTCCTACCTAATGTAGTGATACTGCAGTAGGCGGCTTCCGACATTCCTCATATTGTTGTGAAGCAAGTAGTCCTATCTAATGTAGTGATACTGCAGTAGAAGGCTTCTGACATTCCTCATATTGTCATGAAACAAGCAGTCCTACCTAATGAAGTGATACTGCAGTAGAGGGCTTCTGACATTCCTCATATTGTCATGAAACAAGTAGTCCTACCTAATGAAGTGATACTGCAGTAGGGGGCTTCTAACATCCCTCATATTGTCGTGAAACAAGTAGTCCTACCTAATGTAAAGAGACTGCAGTGGAGGGCGTCCAACATACCTCATATTGTCATGAAACAAATAGTCCTACCTAACGAAGTGTTACTGCAGTAGAGGGCTTCTGACATTCCTCATGTTGTCGTGAAACAAGTGGTCCTATCTAATGTAATGATACTGCTGTAGAGGGCTTCTGATATTCCTCATATTGTCATGAAACAAGTAGTCCTATCTAATGTAGTGATACTGCAGTAGAGGGCTTCTGACATTCCTCATATTGTCGTAAAACAAGTAGTCCTATCTAATGTAGTGATACTGCAGTAGAGGGCTTCTGACATTCCTTATATTGTCGTAAAACAAGTAGTCTTACTTAATGTAGTGATACTGCAGTAGAGGGCTTCTGACATTCCTCATATTGTCATGAAACAAGTAGTCCTACCTAATGTAGTGATACTGCAGTAGAGGACTTCTGATATTCCTCATATTGTCGTGACACAATTAGTCCTGCCTAATGTAGTGATACTGCAGTAGAGCGATTCTCACATTCCTCATATTGTCATGAAACAAGTAGTCCTACCTAATGTAGTGATAATGCAGTAGAGGGCTTCTGACATTCCTCATATTGTCATGAAACAAGTAGTCCTACCTAATGAAGTGATACTGCAGTAGAGGGCTTCTGACATTCCTCATATTGTCCTGAGACAAGTAGTCCTATCTAATGTATAGAGACTGCAGTAGAAGGCTTCTGACATTCCTCATATTGTCGTGAAACAAGTGGTCCTATATAATATAGTGATACTGCAGTAGAGGGATTCTGACATTCCTCATATTGTCGTGAAACAAGTAGTCCTATCTAATGTAGTGATACTGCAGTAGAGGGCTTCTGACATTCCTCATATTGTCATGAAACAAGTAGTCCTATCTAATGTAGTGATACTGCAGTAGAGGGCTTCTGAAATTTCTCATATTGTCATGAAACAAGTAGTCCTATCTAATGTAGCGATACTGCAGTAGAGGGCTTCTGACATTCCTCACATTGTCGTGAAACAAGTAGTCTTACTTAATGTAGTGATACTGCAGTAGAGGGCTTCTGACATTCCTCATATTGTCGTGAAACAAGTATTCCTACCTAATGTAGTGATACTGAAGTAGAGGGCTTCTGACATTCCTCATATTGTCATGAAACAAGTAGTCCTACGTAATGTAGTGATAATGCAGTAGAGGTATTCTCACATTCCTCATATTGTAATGAAACAAGTAGTCCTACCTGATGAAGTGATACTGCAGTAGAGGGCTTCTGACATTCCTCATACTGTCATGAAGCAAGTAGTCCTACCTAATGAAGTGATACTGCAGTAGAGGGCTTCTGACATTCCTCATATTGTCATGAAACAAGTAGTCCTATCTAATGTATAGAGACTGCAGTAGAAGGCTTCTGACATTCCTCATATTGTCATGAAACAAGTAGTCCTATCCAATGTAGGGATACTGCAGTAGAGGGCTTTTGACATTCCTCATATTGTCGTGAAACAAGTAGTCCTATCTAATGTATAGAGACTGCAATAGAAGGCTTCTGACATTCCTCATATTATCATGAAACACGTAGTCGTATCTAATGTAGTGATACTGCAGTAGAGGGCTTCTGACATTCCTCATATTGTCATGAAACAAGTAGTCCTATCTAATGTAGTGACACTGCAGTAGAGGGCTTCTGACATTCCTCATTGTGTCGTAAAACAAGACGTTTTACTTACTTATAGTAGTGATACTGCAGTAGAGGGCTTCTGACATTCCTCATATTGTCATGAAACAAGTAGTCCTACCTAATGTAGTGATACTGCAGTAGAGGACTTCTGACATTCCTCATATTGTCGTGAAACGAGTAGTCCTACCTAATGTAGTGATACTGCAGTAGAGGGCTTCTGACATTCCTCATATTGTCGTGAAACAATAGGTCCTGCCTAATGTAGTGATACTGCAGTAGAACGATTCTCACATTCCTCATATTGTCATGAAACAAGTAGTCCTACCTAATGAAGTGATACTGCAATAGAGAGCTTCTGAGATTCCTCATATTGTCATGAAACAAGTAGTCCTATCTAATGTATAGAGACTGCAGTAGAAGGCTTCTGACATTCGTCATATTGTCGTGAAACAAGTGGTCCTATATAATATAGTGATACTGCAGTAGAGGGATTCTGACATTCCTCATATTGTCGTGAAACAAGTTGTCCTATCTAATTAAGTGATACTGCAGTAGAGGGCTTCTGACATTCCTCATATTGTCATGAAACAAGTAGTCCTATCTAATATAGTGATACTGCAGTAGAGGGCTTCTGACTTTCCTCATATTGTCATGAAACAAGTAGTCCTATCTAATGTAGTGATACTGCAGTAGAGGGCTTCTGACATTCCTCATATTGTCATGAAACAAGTAGTCCTGCCTAATGTGGTGATACTGCAGTAGAGGGCTTGTGACATTTCTCATATTATCATGAAACAAGTAGTCGTACCTAATTAAGTGATAGTGCAGTAGAGGGCTTCTGGCATTCCTCATATTGTCATGAAACAAGTAGTCCTACCAAATGAAGTGATACTGCAGTAGAGGGTTTCTGGCATTCCTGATATTGTCATGAAACAAGTAGTCCTACCTAATGAAGTGATACTGCAGTACAGGGCTTCTGACATCCCTCATAGTTTCATGAAATAAGTAGTCCTACCTAATGTAGTGATACTGCAGTAGAGGGCTTCTAACATCTCTCATATTTTCAAGAAACAAGTAGCCCTACCTAATGTATGGATACTGCAAGGAAGGGCACTTAACATCCCTCATGTAGTCGCGAAGAATGTAATCCTACCCAATGTAGTGATACTGCAGTGGAGGGCTTCTAACATCCCTCATATTTTCAAGAAACAAGTAGTCCTACCTAATGTATAGAGACTGCAGTGGAGGGCGTCTAACATCCCTCATATTGTCATGAAACAAGAAGTCCTATCTAATTTAACGATATTGCAGTAGAGGGCTTCTGACGTCCCTCATATTGTCGTGAAACAAATAGTCCTATCTAATGTAGTGATACTGCAGTAGAAGGCTTCTGACATTCCTCATATTGTCGTGAAACACGTAGTTCTATCTAATGAAGCGATACTGCAGTAGAGGGCTTCTGACGTCCCTCATATTGTCATGAAACAAGTAGTCCTACCTAATGTAGTAAAACTGCAGTAGAAGGCTTCTGACATTCCTCATATTGTCATGAAACAAGTAGTCCTATCTAATGTAGTGATACTGCAGTAGAAGGCTTCTGACGTTCCTCATATTGTCGTGAAACAAGTAGTTCTACCTAGTGTAGTGATACTGCAGTAGAAGGCTTCTGACATTCCTCATATTGTCATGAAACAAGTGGTCCTACCTAATGTGGTGATACTGCAGTAGAGGGCTTCTGACATTCCTCATATTGTTATGAAACAAGTAGTCATACCTAATTGAGTGATACTGCAGTAGAGGGCTTCTGACATTCCTCATATTGTTGTGAAACAAGTCGTCCTATCTAATGTAGTGATACTGCAGTAGAGGGCTTCTAACATTCCTCATATTGTCGTGAAGCAAGTAGTCCTACCTAATGTATAGAGACTGCAGTGGAGGGCGTCTAACATCCCTCATATTGTCATGAAACAAGTAATCCTATCTAATGTATAGAGACTGCACTGGAGGGCGTCTAAAATCCCTCATATTGTCATGAAACAATTAGTCCTACCTAATGTATAGAGACTGCAGTAGGGGGCTTCTAACATCTGTTATATTTTCAAGAAACAAGTAGTCCTACCTAATGTATAGAGACTGCAGTGTAGGGCGTCTAACATCCCTCATATTGTCATGAAACAAGTAGTTCTATCTAATGTAGTTATACTGCAGTAGAAGGCTTCTAACATACCTTATAATTTCATGAAACAAGAAGTCCTACCTAATGTATAGAGACTGCAGTGGAGGGCGTCTAACTTCCCTCATATTCTCATGAAACAAGTAGTCCTATCTAATGTAGTTATACTGCAGTAGAAGCCTTCTAACATTCCTCATATTGTCATGAAACAAGTGGTCCTAACTAATGTAGTGATACTGCAGTGGAGGGCTTCTGACATTCCTCATATTGTCGTGAAACAAGTAGTCCTACCTAATGTAGTGATACTGCAGTAGAGGGATTCTGACACTCCTAATATTGTCATAAAACAAATAGTCCTATCGAATGTAGTGATTCTGCAGTAGAAGGCGTCTAACATCCTTCATATTGTCATGAAACATGTAGTCGTATCTAATGTAGTGATACTGCAGTAGAAGGCTTCTGATATTCCTCATATTGTCATGAAACAAGTAGTCCTACCTAATGTAGTGATACTGCAGTAGAGGGACTCTGACATTCCTCATATTGTCATTAAACAAGTAGTCCTATCTAATGTAGTGATACTGCAGTAGAGGGATTCTGACATTCCTGTTATTGTTGTGAAGCAAGTAGTCCTATCTAATGTAGTGATAATGCAGTAGAAGGCTTCTGACTTTGCTAATATTGTCATGAAACAAGTAGTCAGACCTAATGTAGTGATACTGCAGTAGAAGGCTTCTGACATTCCTCATATTGTCATGAAACAAGTAGTCCTACCTAATGTATAAAGACTGCAGTGGAGGTTGTCCACATTCCTCATATTGTCGTAAAACAAGCAGTCTTACTTAATGTAGTGATACTGCAGTAGAGGGCTTCTGACATTCCTCATATTGTCATGAAACAAGTAGTCCTACCTAATGTAGTGATACTGCAATAGATGGATTCTGACATTCCTCATATTGTCGTGAAACAAGTAGTCCTACCTAATGTAGTGATACTGCAGTAGGCGGCTTCTGACATTCCTCATATTGTTGTGAAGCAAGTAGTCCTATCTAATGTAGTGATACTGCAGTAGAAGGCTTCTGACGTTCCTCATATTGTCATGAAACAAGCAGTCCTACCTAATGAAGTGATACTGCAGTAGAGGGCTTCTGACATTCCTCATATTGTCATGAAACAAGTAGTCCTACCTAATGAAGTGATACTGCAGTAGGGGGCTTCTAACATCCCTCATATTGTCGTGAAACAAGTAGTCCTACCTAATGTAAAGAGACTGCAGTGGAGGGCGTCCAACATACCTCATATTGTCATGAAACAAATAGTCCTACCTAATGAAGTGTTACTGCAGTAGAGGGCTTCTGACATTCCTCATGTTGTCGTGAAACAAGTGGTCCTATCTAATGTAATGATACTGCTGTAGAGGGCTTCTGATATTCCTCATATTGTCATGAAACAAGTAGTCCTATCTAATGTAGTGATACTGCAGTAGAGGGCTTCTGACATTCCTCATATTGTCGTAAAACAAGTAGTCCTATCTAATGTAGTGATACTGCAGTAGAGGGCTTCTGACATTCCTTATATTGTCGTAAAACAAGTAGTCTTACTTAATGTAGTGATACTGCAGTAGAGGGCTTCTGACATTCCTCATATTGTCATGAAACAAGTAGTCCTACCTAATGTAGTGATACTGCAGTAGAGGACTTCTGATATTCCTCATATTGTCGTGACACAATTAGTCGTGCCTAATGTAGTGATACTGCAGTAGAGCGATTCTCACATTCCTCATATTGTCATGAAACAAGTAGTCCTACCTAATGAAGTGATACTGCAGTAGAGGGCTTCTGACATTCCTCATATTGTCCTGAGACAAGTAGTCCTATTTAATGTATAGAGACTGCAGTAGAAGGCTTCTGACATTCCTCATATTGTCGTGAAACAAGTGGTCCTATATAATATAGTGATACTGCAGTAGAGGGATTCTGACATTCCTCATATTGTCGTGAAACAAGTAGTCCTATCTAATGTAGTGATACTGCAGTAGAGGGCTTCTGACATTCCTCATATTGTCATGAAACAAGTAGTCCTATCTAATGTAGTGATACTGCAGTAGAGGGCTTCTGAAATTTCTCATATTGTCATGAAACAAGTAGTCCTATCTAATGTAGCGATACTGCAGTAGAGGGCTTCTGACATTCCTCACATTGTCGTGAAACAAGTAGTCTTACTTAATGTAGTGATACTGCAGTAGAGGGCTTCTGACATTCCTCATATTGTCGTGAAACAAGTATTCCTACCTAATGTAGTAATACTGAAGTAGAGGGCTTCTGACATTCCTCATATTGTCATGAAACAAGTAGTCCTACGTAATGTAGTGATAATGCAGTAGAGGTATTCTCACATTCCTCATATTGTAATGAAACAAGTAGTCCTACCTGATGAAGTGATACTGCAGTAGAGGGCTTCTGACATTCCTCATACTGTCATGAAGCAAGTAGTCCTACCTAATGAAGTGATACTGCAGTAGAGGGCTTCTGACATTCCTCATATTGTCATGAAACAAGTAGTCCTATCTAATGTATAGAGACTGCAGTAGAAGGCTTCTGACATTCCTCATATTGTCATGAAACAAGTAGTTCTATCCAATGTAGGGATACTGCAGTAGAGGGCTTCTGACATTCCTCATATTGTCGTGAAACAAGTAGTCCTATCTAATGTATAGAGACTGCAATAGAAGGCTTCTGACATTCCTCATATTATCATGAAACACGTAGTCCTATCTAATGTAGTGATACTGCAGTAGAGGGCTTCTGACATTCCTCATATTGTCATGAAACAAGTAGTCCTACCTAATGTAGTGATACTGCAGTGGAGGACTTCTGACATTCCTCATATTGTCGTGAAACGAGTAGTCCTACCTAATGTAGTGATACTGCAGTAGAGGGCTTCTGACATTCCTCATATTGTCGTGAAACAATAGGTCCTGCCTAATGTAGTGATACTGCAGTAGAGCGATTCTCACATTCCTCATATTGTCATGAAACAAGTAGTCCTACCTAATGAAGTGATACTGCAATAGAGAGCTTCTGAGATTCCTCATATTGTCATGAAACAAGTAGTCCTATCTAATGTATAGAGACTGCAGTAGAAGGCTTCTGACATTCGTCATATTGTCGTGAATCAAGTGGTCCTATATAATATAGTGATACTGCAGTATAGGGATTCTGACATTCCTCATATTGTCGTGAAACAAGTTGTCCTATCTAATTAAGTGATACTGCAGTAGAGGGCTTCTGACATTCCTCATATTGTCATGAAACAAGTAGTCCTATCTAATATAGTGATACTGCAGTAGAGGGCTTCTGACTTTCCTCATATTGTCATGAAACAAGTAGTCCTATCTAATGTAGTGATACTGCGGTAGAGGGCTTCTGACATTCCTCATATTGTCATGAAACAAGTAGTCCTGCCTAATGTGGTGATACTGCAGTAGAGGGCTTCTTACATTCCTCATATTATCATGAAACAAGTAGTCGTACCTAATTAAGTGATAGTGCAGTAGAGGGCTTCTGGCATTCCTCATATTGTCATGAAACAAGTAGTCCTACCAAATGAAGTGATACTGCAGTAGAGGGTTTCTGGCATTCCTGATATTGTCATGAAACAAGTAGTCCTACCTAATGAAGTGATACTGCAGTAGAGGGCTTCTGACATTCCTCATATTGTCATGAAACAAGTAGTCCTACCTAATGAAGTGATACTGCAGTAGAGGGCTTCTGACATTCCTCATATTGTCATGAATCATGTAGTCCTATCTATTGTAGTGATGCTGCATTAGAGCGATTCTGACATTCCTCATATTGTCGTGAAACAAGTAGTCCTATCTAATGTAGTGATACTGCAGTAGAGCGATTCTGATATTCCTCATATTGTCGTGAAACAAGTAGTCCTATCTAATGTAGTGATACTGCAGTAGAGCGATTCTGACATTCCTCATATTGTCGTGAAACAAGTAGTCCTATCTAATGTAGTGATACTGCAGTAGAGGGATTCTGACATTCCTCATATTGTCGTGAAACATGTAGTCCTATCTAATGTTTTCATACTGCAGTAGAAGGCTTCTGACATTCCTCATATTGTCGTGAAACATGTAGCCCTATCTAATGTTTTCATACTGCAGTAGAAGGCTTCTGACATTCTTCATATTGTCATGTAACAAGTAGTCCTATCTAATGTTTTCATACTGCAGTAAAGGGCTTCTGACATTCCTCATATTGTCGTGAAACAAGTAGTCCTATCTAATGTAGTGATACTGCAGTAGAGAGCTTCTGAAATTTCTCATATTGTCATGAAACAAGTAGTCCTATCTAATGTAGCGATACTGCAGTAGAGGGCTTCTGACATTCCTCACATTGTCGTGAAACAAGTAGTCTTACTTAATGTAGTGATACTGCAGTAGAGGGCTTCTGACATTCCTCATATTGTCGTGAAACAAGTATTCCTACCTAATGTAGTGATACTGAAGTAGAGGGCTTCTGACATTCCTCATATTGTCATGAAACAAGTAGTCCTACGTAATGTAGTGATAATGCAGTAGAGGTATTCTCACATTCCTCATATTGTAATGAAACAAGTAGTCCTACCTGATGAAGTGATACTGCAGTAGAGGGCTTCTGACATTCCTCATACTGTCATGAAGCAAGTAGTCCTACCTAATGAAGTGATACTGCAGTAGAGGGCTTCTGACATTCCTCATATTGTCATGAAACAAGTAGTCCTATCTAATGTATAGAGACTGCAGTAGAAGGCTTCTGACATTCCTCATATTGTCATGAAACAAGTAGTCCTATCCAATGTAGGGATACTGCAGTAGAGGGCTTTTGACATTCCTCATATTGTCGTGAAACAAGTAGTCCTATCTAATGTATAGAGACTGCAATAGAAGGCTTCTGACATTCCTCATATTATCATGAAACACGTAGTCCTATCTAATGTAGTGATACTGCAGTAGAGGGCTTCTGACATTCCTCATATTGTCATGAAACAAGTAGTCCTATCTAATGTAGTGACACTGCAGTAGAGGGCTTCTGACATTCCTCATTGTGTCGTAAAACAAGACGTTTTACTTACTTATAGTAGTGATACTGCAGTAGAGGGCTTCTGACATTCCTCATATTGTCATGAAACAAGTAGTCCTACCTAATGTAGTGATACTGCAGTAGAGGACTTCTGACATTCCTCATATTGTCGTGAAACGAGTAGTCCTACCTAATGTAGTGATACTGCAGTAGAGGGCTTCTGACATTCCTCATATTGTCGTGAAACAATTAGTCCTGCCTAATGTAGTGATACTGCAGTAGAACGATTCTCACATTCCTCATATTGTCATGAAACAAGTAGTCCTACCTAATGAAGTGATACTGCAATAGAGAGCTTCTGAGATTCCTCATATTGTCATGAAACAAGTAGTCCTATCTAATGTATAGAGACTGCAGTAGAAGGCTTCTGACATTCGTCATATTGTCGTGAAACAAGTGGTCCTATATAATATAGTGATACTGCAGTAGAGGGATTCTGACATTCCTCATATTGTCGTGAAACAAGTTGTCCTATCTAATTAAGTGATACTGCAGTAGAGGGCTTCTGACATTCCTCATATTGTCATGAAACAAGTAGTCCTATCTAATATAGTGATACTGCAGTAGAGGGCTTCTGGCTTTCCTCATATTGTCATGAAACAAGTAGTCCTATCTAATGTAGTGATACTGCAGTAGAGGGCTTCTGACATTCCTCATATTGTCATGAAACAAGTAGTCCTGCCTAATGTGGTGATACTGCAGTAGAGGGCTTGTGACATTTCTCATATTATCATGAAACAAGTAGTCGTACCTAATTAAGTGATAGTGCAGTAGAGGGCTTCTGGCATTCCTCATATTGTCATGAAACAAGTAGTCCTACCAAATGAAGTGATACTGCAGTAGAGGGTTTCTGGCATTCCTGATATTGTCATGAAACAAGTAGTCCTACCTAATGAAGTGATACTGCAGTACAGGGCTTCTGACATCCCTCATAGTTTCATGAAATAAGTAGTCCTACCTAATGTAGTGATACTGCAGTAGAGGGCTTCTAACATCTCTCATATTTTCAAGAAACAAGTA
Source organism: Deroplatys truncata (assembly GCA_030765065.1). Classification (NCBI taxonomy): domain Eukaryota; kingdom Metazoa; phylum Arthropoda; class Insecta; order Mantodea; family Mantidae; genus Deroplatys; species Deroplatys truncata. Next base: position 332,249,833 of record CM060975.1, on the reverse strand, counting down.
GCCCTACCTAATGTATAGATACTGCAAGGAAGGGCACTTAACATCCCTCATGTAGTCGCGAAGAATGTAATCCTACCCAATGTAGTGATACTGCAGTGGAGGGCTTCTAACATCCCTCATATTTTCAAGAAACAAGTAGTCCTACCTAATGTATAGAGACTGCAGTGGAGGGCGTCTAACATCCCTCATATTGTCATGAAACAAGAAGTCCTATCTAATTTAACGATATTGCAGTAGAGGGCTTCTGACGTCCCTCATATTGTCGTGAAACAAATAGTCCTATCTAATGTAGTGATACTGCAGTAGAAGGCTTCTGACATTCCTCATATTGTCGTGAAACACGTAGTTCTATCTAATGAAGCGATACTGCAGTAGAGGGCTTCTGACGTCCCTCATATTGTCATGAAACAAGTAGTCCTACCTAATGTAGTAAAACTGCAGTAGAAGGCTTCTGACATTCCTCATATTGTCATGAAACAAGTAGTCCTATCTAATGTAGTGATACTGCAGTAGAAGGCTTCTGACGTTCCTCATATTGTCGTGAAACAAGTAGTTCTACCTAGTGTAGTGATACTGCAGTAGAAGGCTTCTGACATTCCTCATATTGTCATGAAACAAGTGGTCCTACCTAATGTGGTGATACTGCAGTAGAGGGCTTCTGACATTCCTCATATTGTTATGAAACAAGTAGTCATACCTAATTGAGTGATACTGCAGTAGAGGGCTTCTGACATTCCTCATATTGTTGTGAAACAAGTCGTCCTATCTAATGTAGTGATACTGCAGTAGAGGGCTTCTAACATTCCTCATATTGTCGTGAAACAAGTAGTCCTACCTAATGTATAGAGACTGCAGTGGAGGGCGTCTAACATCCCTCATATTGTCATGAAACAAGTAATCCTATCTAATGTATAGAGACTGCACTGGAGGGCGTCTAAAATCCCTCATATTGTCATGAAACAATTAGTCCTACCTAATGTATAGAGACTGCAGTAGGGGGCTTCTAACATCTGTTATATTTTCAAGAAACAAGTAGTCCTACCTAATGTATAGAGACTGCAGTGTAGGGCGTCTAACATCCCTCATATTGTCATGAAACAAGTAGTTCTATCTAATGTAGTTATACTGCAGTAGAAGGCTTCTAACATACCTCATAATTTCATGAAACAAGAAGTCCTACCTAATGTATAGAGACTGCAGTGGAGGGCGTCTAACTTCCCTCATATTCTCATGAAACAAGTAGTCCTATCTAATGTAGTTATACTGCAGTAGAAGCCTTCTAACATTCCTCATATTGTCATGAAACAAGTGGTCCTAACTAATGTAGTGATACTGCAGTGGAGGGCTTCTGACATTCCTCATATTGTCGTGAAACAAGTAGTCCTACCTAATGTAGTGATACTGCAGTAGAGGGATTCTGACACTCCTAATATTGTCATAAAACAAATAGTCCTATCGAATGTAGTGATTCTGCAGTAGAAGGCGTCTAACATCCTTCATATTGTCATGAAACATGTAGTCGTATCTAATGTAGTGATACTGCAGTAGAAGGCTTCTGATATTCCTCATATTGTCATGAAACAAGTAGTCCTACCTAATGTAGTGATACTGCAGTAGAGGGACTCTGACATTCCTCATATTGTCATTAAACAAGTAGTCCTATCTAATGTAGTGATACTGCAGTAGAGGGATTCTGACATTCCTGTTATTGTTGTGAAGCAAGTAGTCCTATCTAATGTAGTGATAATGCAGTAGAAGGCTTCTGACTTTGCTAATATTGTCATGAAACAAGTAGTCAGACCTAATGTAGTGATACTGCAGTAGAAGGCTTCTGACATTCCTCATATTGTCATGAAACAAGTAGTCCTACCTAATGTAGTGATACTGCAATAGATGGATTCTGACATTCCTCATATTGTCGTGAAACAAGTAGTCCTACCTAATGTAGTGATACTGCAGTAGGCGGCTTCTGACATTCCTCATATTGTTGTGAAGCAAGTAGTCCTATCTAATGTAGTGATACTGCAGTAGAAGGCTTCTGACATTCCTCATATTGTCATGAAACAAGCAGTCTTACCTAATGAAGTGATAATGCAGTAGAGGGCTTCTGACATTCCTCATATTGTCATGAAACAAGTAGTCCTACCTAATGAAGTGATACTGCAGTAGGGGGCTTCTAACATCCCTCATATTGTCGTGAAACAAGTAGTCCTACCTAATGTAAAGAGACTGCAGTGGAGGGCGTCCAACATACCTCATATTGTCATGAAACAAATAGTCCTACCTAATGAAGTGTTACTGCAGTAGAGGGCTTCTGACATTCCTCATGTTGTCGTGAAACAAGTGGTCCTGTCTAATGTAATGATACTGCTGTAGAGGGCTTCTGATATTCCTCATATTGTCATGAAACAAGTAGTCCTATCTAATGTAGTGATACTGCAGTAGAGGGCTTCTGACATTCCTCATATTGTCGTAAAACAAGTAGTCCTATCTAATGTAGTGATACTGCAGTAGAGGGCTTCTGACATTCCTTATATTGTCGTAAAACAAGTAGTCTTACTTAATGTAGTGATACTGCAGTAGAGGGCTTCTGACATTCCTCATATTGTCATGAAACAAGTAGTCCTACCTAATGTAGTGATACTGCAGTAGAGGACTTCTGATATTCCTCATATTGTCGTGACACAATTAGTCGTGCCTAATGTAGTGATACTGCAGTAGAGCGATTCTCACATTCCTCATATTGTCATGAAACAAGTAGTCCTACCTAATGAAGTGATACTGCAGTAGAGGGCTTCTGACATTCCTCATATTGTCCTGAGACAAGTAGTCCTATTTAATGTATAGAGACTGCAGTAGAAGGCTTCTGACATTCCTCATATTGTCGTGAAACAAGTGGTCCTATATAATATAGTGATACTGCAGTAGAGGGATTCTGACATTCCTCATATTGTCGTGAAACAAGTAGTCCTATCTAATGTAGTGATACTGCAGTAGAGGGCTTCTGACATTCCTCATATTGTCATGAAACAAGTAGTCCTATCTAATGTAGTGATACTGCAGTAGAGGGCTTCTGAAATTTCTCATATTGTCATGAAACAAGTAGTCCTATCTAATGTAGCGATACTGCAGTAGAGGGCTTCTGACATTCCTCACATTGTCGTGAAACAAGTAGTCTTACTTAATGTAGTGATACTGCAGTAGAGGGCTTCTGACATTCCTCATATTGTCGTGAAACAAGTATTCCTACCTAATGTAGTAATACTGAAGTAGAGGGCTTCTGACATTCCTCATATTGTCATGAAACAAGTAGTCCTACGTAATGTAGTGATAATGCAGTAGAGGTATTCTCACATTCCTCATATTGTAATGAAACAAGTAGTCCTACCTGATGAAGTGATACTGCAGTAGAGGGCTTCTGACATTCCTCATACTGTCATGAAGCAAGTAGTCCTACCTAATGAAGTGATACTGCAGTAGAGGGCTTCTGACATTCCTCATATTGTCATGAAACAAGTAGTCCTATCTAATGTATAGAGACTGCAGTAGAAGGCTTCTGACATTCCTCATATTGTCATGAAACAAGTAGTTATATCCAATGTAGGGATACTGCAGTAGAGGGCTTTTGACATTCCTCATATTGTCGTGAAACAAGTAGTCCTATCTAATGTATAGAGACTGCAATAGAAGGCTTCTGACATTCCTCATATTATCATGAAACACGTAGTCCTATCTAATGTAGTGATACTGCAGTAGAGGGCTTCTGACATTCCTCATATTGTCATGAAACAAGTAGTCCTACCTAATGTAGTGATACTGCAGTAGAGGACTTCTGACATTCCTCATATTGTCGTGAAACGAGTAGTCCTACCTAATGTAGTGATACTGCAGTAGAGGGCTTCTGACATTCCTCATATTGTCGTGAAACAATTAGTCCTGCCTAATGTAGTGATACTGCAGTAGAGCGATTCTCACATTCCTCATATTGTCATGAAACAAGTAGTCCTACCTAATGAAGTGATACTGCAATAGAGAGCTTCTGAGATTCCTCATATTGTCATGAAACAAGTAGTCCTATCTAATGTATAGAGACTGCAGTAGAAGGCTTCTGACATTCGTCATATTGTCGTGAAACAAGTGGTCCTATATAATATAGTGATACTGCAGTATAGGGATTCTGACATTCCTCATATTGTCGTGAAACAAGTTGTCCTATCTAATTAAGTGATACTGCAGTAGAGGGCTTCTGACATTCCTCATATTGTCATGAAACAAGTAGTCCTATCTAATATAGTGATACTGCAGTGGAGGGCTTCTGACTTTCCTCATATTGTCATGAAACAAGTAGTCCTATCTAATGTAGTGATACTGCAGTAGAGGGCTTCTGACATTCCTCATATTGTCATGAAACAAGTAGTCCTGCCTAATGTGGTGATACTGCAGTAGAGGGCTTCTGACATTCCTCATATTATCGTGAAACAAGTAGTCGTACCTAATTAAGTGATAGTGCAGTAGAGCGATTCTGATATTCCTCATATTGTCGTGAAACAAGTAGTCCTATCTAATGTAGTGATACTGCAGTAGAGCGATTCTGACATTCCTCATATTGTCGTGAAACAAGTAGTCCTATCTAATGTAGTGATACTGCAGTAGAGGGATTCTGACATTCCTCATATTGTCGTGAAACATGTAGTCCTATCTAATGTTTTCATACTGCAGTAGAAGGCTTCTGACATTCCTCATATTGTCGTGAAACATGTAGCCCTATCTAATGTTTTCATACTGCAGTAGAAGGCTTCTGACATTCTTCATATTGTCATGTAACAAGTAGTCCTATCTAATGTTTTCATACTGCAGTAAAGGGCTTCTGACATTCCTCATATTGTCGTGAAACAAGTAGTCCTATCTAATGTAGTGATACTGCAGTACAGGGATTCTGACATTCCTCATATTGTCATGAAGCAAGGGGTCCTATCTAATGTTTTCATACTGCAGTAGAGGGCTTCTGACATTCCTTATATTGTCATGTAACAAGTAGTCCTATCTAATGTTTTCATACTGCAGTAAAGGGCTTCTGACATTCCTCATATTGTCATGAAACAGGTGGTCCTATCTAATGTTTTCATACTTAAGTAGAGGGCTTCTGACATTCCTTATATTGTCATGAAAAAAGTAGTCCTATCTAATGTTTTCATACTGCAGTAGAGGGCTTCTGACATTCCTCATATTGTCATGAAACAAGTGGTCCTACCTAAAGTAGTGATACTGCAGTAGAGGGATTCTGACATTCCTTAAATTGTCATGAAACAAGTGGTCCTACCTGAGGTAGTGATACTGCAGTAGAGGGCTTCTGACATCCCTTTTATTGTCATGAAACAAGTGGACCTACCTAAAGTAGTGATACTAGAGTAGAGAGATTCTGACATCCCTCATATTTTAATAATCAAATAGTCCTACCTGATGTAATAATACTGCAGTAGAGGTCTTGTAACGTCCCTCGTATTGTCGAGAAGCACGTAGTCCTACCTGACGTATTTATACTGCAGTAGATGGCGTTTAACATCCCTCATATTATCATGAAAAAAATAGTCCTACCTAGTGTAGTGATGCTACAGTAGAGGGATTCTGACGTCTCTCATATTGTCATGAAACAAGTAGTCCTACCTAATTGTAGTGATACTGCACTAGAGGGCTTCTGACATTCCTTATATTGTCATGAAACAAGTAGTCCTACCTAATGTAGTGATAATGCAGTAGAGGGATTCTCACATTCCTCATATTGTAATGAAACAAGTAGTCCTACCTAATGAAGTGATACTGCAGTAGAGGGCTTCTGACATTCCTCATATTGTCATGAAACAAGTAGTCCTACCTAATGAAGTGATACTGCAGTAGAGGGCTTCTGACATTCCTCATATTGTCATGAAACAAGTAGTCCTATCTAATGTATAGAGACTGCAGTAGAAGGCTTCTAACATTCCTCATATTGTCGTGAAACAAGTAGTCCTATCCAATGTAGTGATACTGCAGTAGAGGGCATTTGACATTCCTCATATTGTCGTGAAACAAGTAGTCCTATCTAATGTATAGAGACTGCAATAGAAGGCTTCTGACATTCCTCATATTATCATGAAACACGTAGTCTATCTAATGTAGTGATACTGCAGTAGAGGGCTTCTGACATTCCTCATATTGTCATGAAACAAGTAGTCCTATCTAATGTAGTGACACTGCAGTAGAGGGCTTCTGACATTCCTCATATTGTCGTAAAACAAGAAGTTTTACTTATTTATAGTAGTGATACTGCAGTAGAGGGCTTCTGACATTACTCATATTGTCATGAAACAAGTAGTCCTACCTAATGTAGTGATACTGCAGTAGAGGACTTCTGACATTCCTCATATTGTCGTGAAACGAGTAGTCCTACCTAATGTAGTGATACTGCAGTAGAGGGCTTCTGACATTCCTCATATTGTCGTGAAACAATAGGTCCTGCCTAATGTAGTGATACTGCAGTAGAACGATTCTCACATTCCTCATATTGTCATGAAACAAGTAGTCCTACCTAATGAAGTGATACTGCAATAGAGAGCTTCTGAGATTCCTCATATTGTCATGAAACAAGTAGTCCTATCTAATGTATAGAGACTGCAGTAGAAGGCTTCTGACATTCCTCATATTGTCGTGAAACAAGTGGTCCTATATAATATAGTGTTACTGCAGTAGAGGGATTCTGACGTTCCTCATATTGTCGTGAAACAAGTAGTCCTATCTAATTAAGTGATACTGCAGTAGAGGGCTTCTGACATTCCTCATATTGTCATGAAACAAGTAGTCCTATCTAATATAGTGATACTGCAGTAGAGGGCTTCTGACTTTCCTCATGTTGTCATGAAACAAGTAGTCCTATCTAATGTAGTGATACTGCAGTAGAGGGCTTCTGACATTCCTCATATTGTCATGAAACAAGTAGTCCTGCCTAATGTGGTGATACTGCAGTAGAGGGCTTCTGACATTCCTCATATGGTCATGAAACAAGTAGTCGTACCTAATTAAGTGATAGTGCAGTAGAGGGCTTCTGGCATTCCTCATATTGTCATGAAACAAGTAGTCCTACCGGAGGTAGTGATACTGTAGTAGAGGGCTTCTAACATCCCTCATACTGTCATGAAACAAGTAGTCCAATCTGAGGTAGTGATACTGCAGTGGAGGGATTCTGACGGTCCTCATATCTTCATGAAACAAGTAGTCCTACCTAATGTATTGATACTACAGTGGTGGGCGTCTTACATCCCTTATACTGTCATGAAACAAGTAGTCCTACCTGAGGTAGTGATACTGCAGTAGACGGCTTCTAACATCCCTCATTTTGTCACAAAGCAAGTAGTCCTACCTAATGTAGTGATAATCCAGTAGAGGGATACTGACATCCCTCATAGTTTCATGAAATAAGTAGTCCTACCTAATGTAGTGATACTGCAGTAGAGGGCTTCTAACATCTCTCATATTTTCAAGAAACAAGTAGCCCTACCTAATGTATGGATACTGCAAGGAAGGGCACTTAACATCCCTCATATAGTCGCGAAGCATGTAATCCTACCCAATGTAGTGATTCTGCAGTGGAGGGCTTTTAACATCCCTCATATTTTCAAGAAACAAGTAGTCCTACCTAATGTATAGAGACTGCAGTGGAGGGCGTCTAACATCCCTCATATTGTCATGAAACAAGAAGTCCTATCTAATTTAACGAAATTGCAGTAGAGGGCTTCTGACGTCCCTCATATTGTCGTGAAACAAATAGTCCTATCTAATGTAGTGATACTGCAGTAGAAGGCTTCTGACATTCCTCATATTGTCGTGAAACACGTAGTTCTATCTAATGAAGCGATACTGCAGTAGACGGCTTCTGACGTCCCTCATATTGTCATGAAACAAGTAGTCCTACCTAATGTAGTAAAACTGCAGTAGAAGGCTTCTGACATTCCTCATATTGTCATGAAACAAGTAGTCCTACCTAATGAAGTGATACTGCAGTAGAGGGCTTCTGACATTCCTCATATTGTCATGAATCATGTAGTCCTATCTGTTGTAGTGATGCTGCATTAGAGCGATTCTGACATTCCTCATATTGTCGTGAAACAAGTAGTCCTATCTAATGTAGTGATACTGCAGTAGAGCGATTCTGACATTCCTCATATTGTCGTGAAACAAGTAGTCCTATCTAATGTAGTGATACTGCAGTAGAGCGATTCTGACATTCCTCATATTGTCGTGAAACAAGTAGTCCTATCTAATGTAGTGATACTGCAGTAGAGGGATTCTGACATTCCTCATATTGTCGTGAAACATGTAGTCCTATCTAATGTTTTCATACTGCAGTAGAAGGCTTCTGACATTCCTCATATTGTCGTGAAACATGTAGCCCTATCTAATGTTTTCATACTGCAGTAGAAGGCTTCTGTCATTCTTCATATTGTCATGTAACAAGTAGTCCTATCTAATGTTTTCATACTGCAGTAAAGGGCTTCTGACATTCCTCATATTGTCGTGAAACAAGTAGTCCTATCTAATGTAGTGATACTGCAGTACAGGGATTCTGACATTCCTCATATTGTCACGAAGCAAGTGGTCCTATCTAATGTTTTCATACTGCAGTAGAGGGCTTCTGACATTCCTTATATTGTCATGTAACAAGTAGTTCTATCTAATGTTTTCATACTGCAGTAAAGGGCTTCTGACATTCCTCATATTGTCATGAAACAGGTGGTCCTATCTAATGTTTTCATACTTAAGTAGAGGGCTTCTGACATTCCTTATATTGTCATGAAAAAAGTAGTCCTATCTAATGTTTTCATACTGCAGTAGAGGGCTTCTGACATTCCTCATATTGTCATGAAACAAGTGGTCCTACCTAAAGTAGTGATACTGCAGTAGAGGGATTCTGACATTCCTTAAATTGTCATGAAACAAGTGGTCCTACCTGAGGTAGTGATACTGCAGTAGAGGGCTTCTGACATCCCTTTTATTGTCATGAAACAAGTGGACCTACCTAAAGTAGTGATACTAGAGTAGAGAGATTCTGACATCCCTCATATTTTAATAAACAAATAGTCCTACCTGATGTAATAATACTGCAGTAGAGGTCTTGTAACGTCCCTCGTATTGTCGAGAAGCACGTAGTCCTACCTGACGTATTTATACTGCAGTAGATGGCGTTTAACATCCCTCATATTATCATGAAAAAAATAGTCCTACCTAGTGTAGTGATACTACAGTAGAGGGATTCTGACGTCTCTCATATTGTCATGAAACTAGTAGTCCTACCTAATTGTAGTGATACTGCACTAGAGGGCTTCTGACATTCCTTATATTGTCATGAAACAAGTAGTCCTACCTAATGTAGTGATAATGCAGTAGAGGGATTCTCACATTCCTCATATTGTAATGAAACAAGTAGTCCTACCTAATGAAGTGATACTGCAGTAGAGGGCTTCTGACATTCCTCATATTGTCATGAAACAAGTAGTCCTACCTAATGAAGTGATACTGCAGTAGAGGGCTTCTGACATTCCTCATATTGTCATGAAACAAGTAGTCCTATCTAATGTATAGAGACTGCAGTAGAAGGCTTCTAACATTCCTCATATTGTCGTGAAACAAGTAGTCCTATCCAATGTAGTGATACTGCAGTAGAGGGCTTTTGACATTCCTCATATTGTCGTGAAACAAGTAGTCCTATCTAATGTATAGAGACTGCAATAGAAGGCTTCTGACATTCCTCATATTATCATGAAACACGTAGTCTATCTAATGTAGTGATAGTGCAGTAGAGGGCTTCTGACATTCCTCATATTGTCATGAAACAAGTAGTCCTATCTAATGTAGTGACACTGCAGTAGAGGGCTTCTGACATTCCTCATATTGTCGTAAAACAAGAAGTTTTACTTATTTATAGTATTGATACTGCAGTAGAGGGCTTCTGACATTACTCATATTGTCATGAAACAAGTAGTCCTACCTAATGTAGTGATACTGCAGTAGAGGACCTCTGACATTCCTCATATTGTCGTGAAACGAGTAGTCCTACCTAATGTAGTGATACTGCAGTAGAGGGCTTCTGACATTCCTCATATTGTCGTGAAACAATTAGTCCTGCCTAATGTAGTGATACTGCAGTAGAGCGATTCTCACATTCCTCATATTGTCATGAAACAAGCAGTCCTACCTAATGAAGTGATACTGCAGTAGAGGGCTTCTGAGATTCCTCATATTGTCATGAAACAAGTAGTCCTATCTAATGTATAGAGACTGCAGTAGAAGGCTTCTGACATTCCTCATATTGTCGTGAAACAAGTGGTCCTATATAATATAGTGTTACTGCAGTAGAGGGATTCTGACGTTCCTCATATTGTCGTGAAACAAGTAGTCCTATCTAATTAAGTGATACTGCAGTAGAGGGCTTCTGACATTCCTCATATTGTCATGAAACAAGTAGTCCTATCTAATATAGTGATACTGCAGTAGAGGGCTTCTGACTTTCCTCATGTTGTCATGAAACAAGTAGTCCTATCTAATGTAGTGATACTGCAGTAGAGGGCTTCTGACATTCCTCATATTGTCATGAAACAAGTAGTCCTGCCTAATGTGGTGATACTGCAGTAGAGGGCTTCTGACATTCCTCATATTGTCATGAAACAAGTAGTCGTACCTAATTAAGTGATAGTGGAGTAGAGGGCTTCTGGCATTCCTCATATTGTCATGAAACAAGTAGTCCTACCGGAGGTAGTGATACTGCAGTAGAGGGCTTCTAACATCCCTCATACTGTCATGAAACAAGTAGTCCAATCTGAGGTAGTGATACTGCAGTGGAGGGATTCTGACGGTCCTCATATCTTCATGAAACAAGTAGTCCTACCTAATGTATTGATACTACAGTGGTGGGCGTCTTACATCCCTTATACTGTCATGAAACAAGTAGTCCTACCTGAGGTAGTGATACTGCAGTAGACGGCTTCTAACATCCCTCATTTTGTCACAAAGCAAGTAGTCCTACCTAATGTAGTGATAATCCAGTAGAGGGATACTGACATCCCTCATAGTTTCATGAAATAAGTAGTCCTACCTAATGTAGTGATACTGCAGTAGAGGGCTTCTAACATCTCTCATATTTTCAAGAAACAAGTAGTCCTACCTAATGTATAGAGACTGCAGTGGAGGGCGTCTAACATCCCTCATATTGTCATGAAACAAGAAGTCCTATCTAATTTAACGAAATTGCAGTAGAGGGCTTCTGACGTCCCTCATATTGTCGTGAAACAAATAGTCCTATCTAATGTAGTGATACTGCTGTAGAAGGCTTCTGACATTCCTCATATTGTCGTGAAACACGTAGTTCTATCTAATGAAGCGATACTGCAGTAGACGGCTTCTGACGTCCCTCATATTGTCATGAAACAAGTAGTCCTACCTAATGTAGTAAAACTGCAGTAGAAGGCTTCTGACATTCCTCATATTGTCATGAAACAAGTAGTCCTATCTAATGTAGTGATACTGCTGTAGAAGGCTTCTGACGTTCCTCATATTGTCGTGAAACAAGTAGTCCTACCTAGTGTAGTGATACTGCAGTAGAAGGCTTCTGACATTCCTCATATTGTCATGAAACAGGTGGTCCTACCTAATCTGGTGATACTGCAGTAGAGGGCTTCTGACATTCCTCATATTGTTATGAAAGAAGTAGTCATACCTAATTGAATGATACTGCAGTAGAGGGCTTCTGACATTCCTCATATTATTGTGAAACAAGTCGTCTTATCTAATGTAGTGATACTGCAGTAGAGGGCTTCTAACATTCCTCATATTGTCGTGAAACAAGTAGTCCTACCTAATGTATAGAGACTGCAGTGAAGGGCGTCTAACATCCCTCATATTGTCATGAAAAAAGTAATCCTATCTAATGTATAGAGACTGCACTGGAGGGCGTCTAACATCCCTCATATTGTCATGAAACAATTAGTCCTACCTACTGTATAGAGACTGCAGTAGGGGGCTTCTAACATCTGTTATATTTTCAAGAAACAAGTAGTCCTACCTAATGTATAGAGACTGCAGTGTAGGGCGTCTAACATCCCTCATATTGTCATGAAACAAGTAGTTCTATCTAATGTAGTTATACTGCAGTAGAAGGCTTCTAACATACCTCATAATTTCATGAAACAAGAAGTCCTACCTAATGTATAGAGACTGCAGTGGAGGGCGTCTAACTTCCCTCATATTCTCATGAAACAAGTAGTCCTATCTAATGTAGTTATACTGCAGTAGAAGCCTTCTAACATTCCTCATATTGTCATGAAACAAGTGGTCCTAACTAATGTAGTGATACTGCAGTGGAGGGCATCTGACATTCCTCATATTGTCGTGAAACAAGTAGTCCTACCTAATGTAGTGATACTGCAGTAGAGGGATCCTGACACTCCTAATATTGTCATAAAACAAATAGTCCTATCGAATGTAGTGATTCTGCAGTAGAAGGCGTCTAACATCCTTCATATTGTCATGAAACATGTAGTCGTATCTAATGTAGTGATACTCCAGTAGAGGGCTTCTGATATTCCTCATATTGTCATGAAACAAGTAGTCCTACCTAATGTAGTGATACTGCAGTAGAGGGACTCTGACATTCCTCATATTGTCATTAAACAAGTAGTCCTATCTAATGTAGTGATACTGCAGTAGAGGGATTCTGACATTCCTCTTATTGTTGTGAAGTTAGTAGTCCTATCTAATGTAGTGATAATGCAGTAGAAGGCTTCTGACTTTGCTAATATTGTCATGAAACAAGTAGTCAGACCTAATGTAGTGATACTGCCGTAGAAGGCTTCTGACATTCCTCATATTGTCATGAAACAAGTAGTCCTACCTAATGTATAAAGACTGCAGTGGAGGTTGTCCACATTCCTCATATTGTCGTAAAACAAGTAGTCTTACTTAATGTAGTGATACTGCAGTAGAGGGCTTCTGACATTCCTCATATTGTCATGAAACAAGTAGTCCTACCTAATGTAGTGATACTGCAATAGATGGATTCTGACATTCCTCATGTTGTCGTGAAACAAGTAGTCCTACCTAATGTAGTGATACTGCAGTAGAGCGATTCTCACATTCCTCATATTGTCATGAAACAAGTAGTCCTACCTAATGAAGTGATACTGCAATAGAGAGCTTCTGAGATTCCTCATTATGTCATGAAACAAGTAGTCCTCTCTAATGTATAGAGACTGCAGTAGAAGGCTTCTGACATTCCTCATCTTGTCGTGAAACAAGTGGTCCTATATAATATAGTGATACTGCAGTAGAGGGATTCTGACATTCCTCATATTGTCGTGAAACAAGTTGTCCTATCTAATTAAGTGATACTGCAGTAGAGGGCTTCTGACATTCCTCATATTGTCATGAAACAAGTAGTCCTATCTAATATAGTGATACTGCAGTAGAGGGCTTCTGACTTTCCTCATATTGTCATGAAACAAGTAGTCCTATCTAATGTAGTGATACTGCAGTAGAGGGCTTCTGACATTCCTCATATTGTCATGAAACAAGTAGTCCTGCCTAATGTGGTGATACTGCAGTAGAGGGCTTCTGACATTCCTCATATTATCATGAAACAAGTAGCCCTACCTAATTAAGTGATAGTGCAGTAGAGGGCTTCTGGCATTCCTCATATTGTCATGAAACAAGTAGTCCTACCAAATGAAGTGATACTGCAGTAGAGGGTTTCTGGCATTCCTGATATTGTCATGAAACAAGTAGTCCTACCTAATGAAGTGATACTGCAGTACAGGGCCTCTGACATTCCTCATATTGTCATGAAACAAGTAGTCCTACCTAATGAAGTGATACTGCAGTAGAGGGCTTCTGACATTCCTCATATTGTCATGAAACAAGTAGTCCTACCTAATGAAGTGATACTGCAGTAGAGGGCTTCTGACATTCCTCATATCGTCATGAATCATGTAGTCCTATCTATTGTAGTGATGCTGCATTAGAGCGATTCTGACATTCCTCATATTGTCGTGAAACAAGTAGTCCTATCTAATGTAGTGATACTGCAGTAGAGCGATTCTGACATTCCTCATATTGTCGTGAAACAAGTAGTCTTATCTAATGTAGTGATACTGCAGTAGAGGGATTCTGACATTCCTCATATTGTCGTGAAACATGTAGTCCTATCTAATGTTTTCATACTGCAGTAGAAGGCTTCTGACATTCCTCATATTGTCGTGAAACATGTAGCCCTATCTAATGTTTTCATACTGCAGTAGAAGGCTTCTGACATTCTTCATATTGTCATGTAACAAGTATTCCTATCTAATGTTTTCATACTGCAGTAAAGGGCTTCTGACATTCCTCATATTGTCATGAAACAAGTAGTCCTATCTAATATAGTGATACTGCAGTAGAGGGCTTCTGACTTTCCTCATATTGTCATGAAACAAGTAGTCCTATCTAATGTAGTGATGCTGCAGTAGAGGGCTTCTGACATTCCTCATATTGTCATGAAACAAGTAGTCCTGCCTAATGTGGTGATACTGCAGTAGAGGGCTTCTGACATTCCTCATATTATCATGAAACAAGTAGTCGTACCTAATTAAGTGATAGTGCAGTAGAGGGCTTCTGGCATTCCTCATATTGTCATGAAACAAGTAGTCCTACCAAATGAAGTGATACAGCAGTAGAGGGTTTCTGGCATTCCTGATATTGTCATGAAACAAGTAGTCCTACCTAATGAAGTGATACTGCAGTAGAGGGCTTCTGACATTCCTCATATTGTCATGAAACAAGTAGTCCTACCTAATGAAGTGATACTGCAGTAGAGGGCTTCTGACATTCCTCATATTGTCATGAATCATGTAGTCCTATCTATTGTAGTGATGCTGCATTAGAGCGATTCTGACATTCCTCATATTGTCGTGAAACAAGTAGTCCTATCTAATGTAGTGATACTGCAGTAGAGCGATTCTGATATTCCTCATATTGTCGTGAAACAAGTAGTCCTATCTAATGTAGTGATACTGCAGTAGAGCGATTCTGACATTCCTCATATTGTCGTGAAACAAGTAGTCCTATCTAATGTAGTGATACTGCAGTAGAGGGATTTTGACATTCCTCATATTGTCGTGAAACATGTAGTCCTATCTAATGTTTTCATACTGCAGTAGAAGGCTTCTGACATTCCTCATATTGTCGTGAAACATGTAGCCCTATCTAATGTTTTCATACTGCAGTAGAAGGCTTCTGACATTCTTCATATTGTCATGTAACAAGTAGTCCTATCTAATGTTTTCATACTGCAGTAAAGGGCTTCTGACATTCCTCATATTGTCGTGAAACAAGTAGTCCTATCTAATGTAGTGATACTGCAGTACAGGGATTCTGACATTCCTCATATTGTCATGAAGCAAGGGGTCCTATCTAATGTTTTCATACTGCAGTAGAGGGCTTCTGACATTCCTTATATTGTCATGTAACAACTAGTCCTATCTAATGTTTTCATACTGCAGTAAAGGGCTTCTGACATTCCTCATATTGTCATGAAACAGGTGGTCCTATCTAATGTTTTCATACTTAAGTAGAGGGCTTCTGACATTCCTTATATTGTCATGAAAAAAGTAGTCCTATCTAATGTTTTCATACTGCAGTAGAGGGCTTCTGACATTCCTCATATTGTCATGAAACAAGTGGTCCTACCTAAAGTAGTGATACTGCAGTAGAGGGATTCTGACATTCCTTAAATTGTCATGAAACAAGTGGTCCTACCTGAGGTAGTGATACTGCAGTAGAGGGCTTCTGACATCCCTTTTATTGTCATGAAACAAGTGGACCTACCTAAAGTAGTGATACTAGAGTAGAGAGATTCTGACATCCCTCATATTTTAATAATCAAATAGTCCTACCTGATGTAATAATACTGCAGTAGAGGTCTTGTAACGTCCCTCGTATTGTCGAGAAGCACGTAGTCCTACCTGACGTATTTATACTGCAGTAGATGGCGTTTAACATCCCTCATATTATCATGAAAAAAATAGTCCTACCTAGTGTAGTGATGCTACAGTAGAGGGATTCTGACGTCTCTCATATTGTCATGAAACAAGTAGTCCTACCTAATTGTAGTGATACTGCACTAGAGGGCTTCTGACATTCCTTATATTGTCATGAAACAAGTAGTCCTACCTAATGTAGTGATAATGCAGTAGAGGGATTCTCACATTCCTCATATTGTAATGAAACAAGTAGTCCTACCTAATGAAGTGATACTGCAGTAGAGGGCTTCTGACATTCCTCATATTGTCATGAAACAAGTAGTCCTACCTAATGAAGTGATACTGCAGTAGAGGGCTTCTGAGATTCCTCATATTGTCATGAAACAAGTAGTCCTATCTAATGTATAGAGACTGCAGTAGAAGGCTTCTAACATTCCTCATATTGTCGTGAAACAAGTAGTCCTATCCAATGTAGTGATACTGCAGTAGAGGGCTTTTGACATTCCTCATATTGTCGTGAAACAAGTAGTCCTATCTAATGTATAGAGACTGCAATAGAAGGCTTCTGACATTCCTCATATTATCATGAAACACGTAGTCTATCTAATGTAGTGATACTGCAGTAGAGGGCTTCTGACATTCCTCATATTGTCATGAAACAAGTAGTCCTATCTAATGTAGTGACACTGCAGTAGAGGGCTTCTGACATTCCTCATATTGTCGTAAAACAAGAAGTTTTACTTATTTATAGTAGTGATACTGCAGTAGAGGGCTTCTGACATTACTCATATTGTCATGAAACAAGTAGTCCTACCTAATGTAGTGATACTGCAGTAGAGGACCTCTGACATTCCTCATATTGTCGTGAAACGAGTAGTCCTACCTAATGTAGTGATACTGCAGTAGAGGGCTTCTGACATTCCTCATATTGTCGTGAAACAATTAGTCCTGCCTAATGTAGTGATACTGCAGTAGAGCGATTCTCACATTCCTCATATTGTCATGAAACATGTAGTCCTACCTAATGAAGTGATACTGCAGTAGAGGGCTTCTGAGATTCCTCATATTGTCATGAAACAAGTAGTCCTATCTAATGTATAGAGACTGCAGTAGAAGGCTTCTGACATTCCTCATATTGTCGTGAAACAAGTGGTCCTATATAATATAGTGTTACTGCAGTAGAGGGATTCTGACGTTCCTCATATTGTCGTGAAACAAGTAGTCCTATCTAATTAAGTGATACTGCAGTAGAGGGCTTCTGACATTCCTCATATTGTCATGAAACAAGTAGTCCTATCTAATATAGTGATACTGCAGTAGAGGGCTTCTGACTTTCCTCATGTTGTCATGAAACAAGTAGTCCTATCTAATGTAGTGATACTGCAGTAGAGGGCTTCTGACATTCCTCATATTGTCATGAAACAAGTAGTCCTGCCTAATGTGGTGATACTGCAGTAGAGGGCTTCTGACATTCCTCATATTGTCATGAAACAAGTAGTCGTACCTAATTAAGTGATAGTGCAGTAGAGGGCTTCTGGCATTCCTCATATTGTCATGAAACAAGTAGTCCTACCGGAGGTAGTGATACTGCAGTAGAGGGCTTCTAACATCCCTCATACTGTCTTGAAACAAGTAGTCCAATCTGAGGTAGTGATACTGCAGTGGAGGGATTCTGACGGTCCTCATATCTTCATGAAACAAGTAGTCCTACCTAATGTATTGATACTACAGTGGTGGGCGTCTTACATCCCTTATACTGTCATGAAACAAGTAGTCCTACCTGAGGTAGTGATACTGCAGTAGACGGCTTCTAACATCCCTCATTTTGTCACAAAGCAAGTAGTCCTACCTAATGTAGTGATAATCCAGTAGAGGGATACTGACATCCCTCATAGTTTCATGAAATAAGTAGTCCTACCTAATGTAGTGATACTGCAGTAGAGGGCTTCTAACATCTCTCATATTTTCAAGAAACAAGTAGTCCTACCTAATGTATAGAGACTGCAGTGGAGGGCGTCTAACATCCCTCATATTGTCATGAAACAAGAAGTCCTATCTAATTTAACGAAATTGCAGTAGAGGGCTTCTGACGTCCCTCATATTGTCGTGAAACAAATAGTCCTATCTAATGTAGTGATACTGCTGTAGAAGGCTTCTGACATTCCTCATATTGTCGTGAAACACGTAGTTCTATCTAATGAAGCGATACTGCAGTAGACGGCTTCTGACGTCCCTCATATTGTCATGAAACAAGTAGTCCTACCTAATGTAGTAAAACTGCAGTAGAAGGCTTCTGACATTCCTCATATTGTCATGAAACAAGTAGTCCTATCTAATGTAGTGAT
Source organism: Deroplatys truncata (assembly GCA_030765065.1). Lineage (NCBI taxonomy): Eukaryota > Metazoa > Arthropoda > Insecta > Mantodea > Mantidae > Deroplatys > Deroplatys truncata. Next base: position 332,231,451 of record CM060975.1, on the reverse strand, counting down.
ACTGCAGTAGAAGGCTTCTGACGTTCCTCATATTGTCGTGAAACAAGTAGTCCTACCTAGTGTAGTGATACTGCAGTAGAAGGCTTCTGACATTCCTCATATTGTCATGAAACAGGTGGTCCTACCTAATGTGGTGATACTGCAGTAGAGGGCTTCTGACATTCCTCATATTGTTATGAAACAAGTAGTCATACCTAATTGAGTGATACTGCAGTAGAGGGCTTCTGACATTCCTCATATTGTTGTGAAACAAGTCGTCTTATCTAATGTAGTGATACTGCAGTAGAGGGCTTCTAACATTCCTCATATTGTCGTGAAACAAGTAGTCCTACCTAATGTATAGAGACTGCAGTGAAGGGCGTCTAACATCCCTCAATTTGTCATGAAAAAAGTAATCCTATCTAATGTATAGAGACTGCACTGGAGGGCGTCTAACATCCCTCATATTGTCATGAAACAATTAGTCCTACCTAATGTATAGAGACTGCAGTAGGGGGCTTCTAACATCTGTTATATTTTCAAGAAACAAGTAGTCCTACCTAATGTATAGAGACTGCAGTGTAGGGCGTCTAAGATCCCTCATATTGTCATGAAACAAGTAGTTCTATCTAATGTAGTTATACTGCAGTAGAAGGCTTCTAACATACCTCATAATTTCATGAAACAAGAAGTCCTACCTAATGTATAGAGACTGCAGTGGAGGGCGTCTAACTTCCCTCATATTCTCATGAAACAAGTAGTCCTATCTAATGTAGTTATACTGCAGTAGAAGCCTTCTAACATTCCTCATATTGTCATGAAACAAGTGGTCCTAACTAATGTAGTGATACTGCAGTGGAGGGCATCTGACATTCCTCATATTGTCGTGAAACAAGTAGTCCTACCTAATGTAGTGATACTGCAGTAGAGGGATCCTGACACTCCTAATATTGTCATAAAACAAATAGTCCTATCGAATGTAGTGATTCTGCAGTAGAAGGCGTCTAACATCCTTCATATTGTCATGAAACATGTAGTCGTATCTAATGTAGTGATACTGCAGTAGAAGGCTTCTGATATTCCTCATATTGTCATGAAACAAGTAGTCCTACCTAATGTAGTGATACTGCAGTAGAGGGACTCTGACATTCCTCATATTGTCATTAAACAAGTAGTCCTATCTAATGTAGTGATACTGCAGTAGAGGGATTCTGACATTCCTCTTATTGTTGTGAAGCAAGTAGTCCTATCTAATGTAGTGATAATGCAGTAGAAGGCTTCTGACTTTGCTAATATTGTCATGAAACAAGTAGTCAGACCTAATGTAGTGATACTGCCGTAGAAGGCTTCTGACATTCCTCATATTGTCATGAAACAAGTAGTCCTACCTAATGTATAAAGACTGCAGTGGAGGTTGTCCACATTCCTCATATTGTCGTAAAACAAGTAGTCTTACTTAATGTAGTGATACTGCAGTAGAGGGCTTCTGACATTCCTCATATTGTCATGAAACAAGTAGTCCTACCTAATGTAGTGATACTGCAATAGATGGATTCTGACATTCCTCATGTTGTCGTGAAACAAGTAGTCCTACCTACTGTAGTGATACTGCAGTAGAGCGATTCTCACATTCCTCATATTGTCATGAAACAAGTAGTCCTACCTAATGAAGTGATACTGCAATAGAGAGCTTCTGAGATTCCTCATTATGTCATGAAACAAGTAGTCCTATCTAATGTATAGAGACTGCAGTAGAAGGCTTCTGACATTCCTCATATTGTCGTGAAACAAGTGGTCCTATATAATATAGTGATACTGCAGTAGAGGGATTCTGACATTCCTCATATTGTCGTGAAACAAGTTGTCCTATCTAATTAAGTGATACTGCAGTAGAGGGCTTCTGACATTCCTCATATTGTCATGAAACAAGTAGTCCTATCTAATATAGTGATACTGCAGTAGAGGGCTTCTGACTTTCCTCATATTGTCATGAAACAAGTAGTCCTATCTAATGTAGTGATACTGCAGTAGAGGGCTTCTGACATTCCTCATATTGTCATGAAACAAGTAGTCCTGCCTAATGTGGTGATACTGCAGTAGAGGGCTTCTGACATTCCTCATATTATCATGAAACAAGTAGTCGTACCTAATGAAGTGATACTGCAGTAGAGGGCTTCTGACATTCCTCATATTGTCATGAAACAAGTAGTCCTATCTAATGTATAGAGACTGCAGTAGAAGGCTTCTAACATTCCTCATATTGTCGTGAAACAAGTAGTCCTATCTAATGTATAGAGACTGCAATAGAAGGCTTCTGACATTCCCCATATTATCATGAAACACGTAGTCTATCTAATGTAGTGATACTGCAGTAGAGGGCTTCTGACATTCCTCATATTGTCATGAAACAAGTAGTCCTATCCAATGTAGTGATACTGCAGTAGAGGGCTTTTGACATTCCTCATATTGTCGTGAAACAAGTAGTCCTATCTAATGTATAGAGACTGCAATAGAAGGCTTCTGACATTCCCCATATTATCATGAAACACGTAGTCTATCTAATGTAGTGATACTGCAGTAGAGGGCTTCTGACATTCCTCATATTGTCATGAAACAAGTAGTCCTATCTAATGTAGTGACACTGCAGTAGAGGGCTTCTGACATTCCTCATATTGTCGTAAAACAAGAAGTTTTACTTATTTATAGTAGTGATACTGCAGTAGAGGGCTTCTGACATTACTCATATTGTCATGAAACAAGTAGTCCTACCTAATGTGGTGATACTGCAGTAGAGGGCTTCTGACATTCCTCATATTGTCATGAAACAAGTAGTCGTACCTAATTAAGTGATAGTGCAGTAGAGGGCTTCTGGCATTCCTCATATTGTCATGAAACAAGTAGTCCTACCGGAGGTAGTGATACTGCAGTAGAGGGCTTCTAACATCCCTCATACTGTCATGAAACAAGTAGTCCAATCTGAGGTAGTGATACTGCAGTGGAGGGATTCTGACGGTCCTCATATCTTCATGAAACAAATAGTCCTACCTAATGTATTGATACTACAGTGGTGGGCGTCTTACATCCCTTATACTGTCATGAAACAAGTAGTCCTACCTGAGGTAGTGATACTGCAGTAGACGGCTTCTAACATCCCTCATTTTGTCACAAAGCAAGTAGTCCTACCTAATGTAGTGATAATCCAGTAGAGGGATACTGACATCCCTCATAGTTTCATGAAATAAGTAGTCCTACCTAATGTAGTGATACTGCAGTAGAGGGCTTCTAACATCTCTCATATTTTCAAGAAACAAGTAGTCCTACCTAATGTATAGAGACTGCAGTGGAGGGCGTCTAACATCCCTCATATTGTCATGAAACAAGAAGTCCTATCTAATTTAACGAAATTGCAGTAGAGGGCTTCTGACGTCCCTCATATTGTCGTGAAACAAATAGTCCTATCTAATGTAGTGATACTGCTGTAGAAGGCTTCTGACATTCCTCATATTGTCGTGAAACACGTAGTTCTATCTAATGAAGCGATACTGCAGTAGACGGCTTCTGACGTCCCTCATATTGTCATGAAACAAGTAGTCCTACCTAATGTAGTAAAACTGCAGTAGAAGGCTTCTGACATTCCTCATATTGTCATGAAACAAGTAGTCCTATCTAATGTAGTGATACCGCAGTAGAAGGCTTCTGACGTTCCTCATATTGTCGTGAAACAAGTAGTCCTACCTAGTGTAGTGATACTGCAGTAGAAGGCTTCTGACATTCCTCATATTGTCATGAAACAGGTGGTCCTACCTAATGTGGTGATACTGCAGTAGAGGGCTTCTGACATTCCTCATATTGTTATGAAACAAGTAGTCATACCTAATTGAGTGATACTGCAGTAGAGGGCTTCTGACATTCCTCATATTGTTGTGAAACAAGTCGTCTTATCTAATGTAGTGATACTGCAGTAGAGGGCTTCTAACATTCCTCATATTGTCGTGAAACAAGTAGTCCTACCTAATGTATAGAGACTGCAGTGAAGGGCGTCTAACATCCCTCATATTGTCATGAAAAAAGTAATCCTATCTAATGTATAGAGACTGCACTGGAGGGCGTCTAACATCCCTCATATTGTCATGAAACAATTAGTCCTACCTAATGTATAGAGACTGCAGTAGGGGGCTTCTAACATCTGTTATATTTTCAAGAAACAAGTAGTCCTACCTAATGTATAGAGACTGCAGTGTAGGGCGTCTAACATCCCTCATATTGTCATGAAACAAGTAGTTCTATCTAATGTACTTATACTGCAGTAGAAGGCTTCTAACATACCTCATAATTTCATGAAACAAGAAGTCCTACCTAATGTATAGAGACTGCAGTGGAGGGCGTCTAACTTCCCTCATATTCTCATGAAACAAGTTGTCCTATCTAATGTAGTTATACTGCAGTAGAAGCCTTCTAACATTCCTCATATTGTCATGAAACAAGTGGTCCTAACTAATGTAGTGATACTGCAGTGGAGGGCATCTGACATTCCTCATATTGTCGTGAAACAAGTAGTCCTACCTAATGTAGTGATACTGCAGTAGAGGGATCCTGACACTCCTAATATTGTCATAAAACAAATAGTCCTATCGAATGTAGTGATTCTGCAGTAGAAGGCGTCTAACATCCTTCATATTGTCATGAAACATGTAGTCGTATCTAATGTAGTGATACTGCAGTAGAAGGCTTCTGATATTCCTCATATTGTCATGAAACAAGTAGTCCTACCTAATGTAGTGATACTGCAGTAGAGGGACTCTGACATTCCTCATATTGTCATTAAACAAGTAGTCCTATCTAATGTAGTGATACTGCAGTAGAGGGATTCTGACATTCCTCTTATTGTTGTGAAGCAAGTAGTCCTATCTAATGTAGTGATAATGCAGTAGAAGGCTTCTGACTTTGCTAATATTGTCATGAAACAAGTAGTCAGACCTAATGTAGTGATACTGCCGTAGAAGGCTTCTGACATTCCTCATATTGTCATGAAACAAGTAGTCCTACCTAATGTATAAAGACTGCAGTGGAGGTTGTCCACATTCCTCATATTGTCGTAAAACAAGTAGTCTTACCTAATGTAGTGATACTGCAGTAGAGGGCTTCTGACATTCCTCATATTGTCATGAAACAAGTAGTCCTACCTAATGTAGTGATACTGCAATAGATGGATTCTGACATTCCTCATATTGTCGTGAAACAAGTAGTCCTACCTAATGTAGTGATACTGCAGTAGGCGGCTTCTGACATTCCTCATATTGTTGTGAAGCAAGTAGTCCTATCTAATGTAGTGATACTGCAGTAGAAGGCTTCTGACATTCCTCATATTGTCATGAAACAAGTAGTCCTATCTAATATAGTGATACTGCAGTAGAGGGCTTCTGACTTTCCTCATATTGTCATGAAACAAGTAGTCCTATCTAATGTAGTGATACTGCAGTAGAGGGCTTCTGACATTCCTCATATATGTCATGAAACAAGTAGTCCTGCCTAATGTGGTGATACTGCAGTAGAGGGCTTCTGACATTCCTCATATTATCATGAAACAAGTAGTCGTACCTAATTAAGTGATAGTGCAGTAGAGGGCTTCTGGCATTCCTCATATTGTCATGAAACAAGTAGTCCTACCAAATGAAGTGATACTGCAGTAGAGGGTTTCTGGCATTCCTGATATTGTCATGAAACAAGTAGTCCTACCTAATGAAGTGATACTGCAGTAGAGGGCTTCTGACATTCCTCATATTGTCATGAAACAAGTAGTCCTACCTAATGAAGTGATACTGCAGTAGAGGGCTTCTGACATACCTCATATTGTCATGAATCATGTAGTCCTATCTATTGTAGTGATGCTGCATTAGAGCGATTCTGACATTCCTCATATTGTCGTGAAACAAGTAGTCCTATCTAATGTAGTGATACTGCAGTAGAGGGATTCTGACATTCCTCATATTGTCGTGAAACAAGTTGTCCTATCTAATTAAGTGATACTGCAGTAGAGGGCTTCTGACATTCCTCATATTGTCATGAAACAAGTAGTCCTATCTAATATAGTGATACTGCAGTAGACGGCTTCTGACTTTCCTCATATTGTCATGAAACAAGTAGTCCTATCTAATGTAGTGATACTGCAGTAGAGGGCTTCTGACATTCCTCATATTGTCATTAAACAAGTAGTCCTGCCTAATGTGGTGATACTGCAGTAGAGGGCTTGTGACATTTCTCATATTATCATGAAACAAGTAGTCGTACCTAATTAAGTGATAGTGCAGTAGAGGGCTTCTGGCATTCCTCATATTGTCATGAAACAAGTAGTCCTACCAAATGAAGTGATACTGCAGTAGAGGGTTTCTGGCATTCCTGATATTGTCATGAAACAAGTAGTCCTACCTAATGAAGTGATACTGCAGTACAGGGCTTCTGACATCCCTCATAGTTTCATGAAATAAGTAGTCCTACCTAATGTAGTGATACTGCAGTAGAGGGCTTCTAACATCTCTCATATTTTCAAGAAACAAGTAGCCCTACCTAATGTATGGATACTGCAGGGAAGGGCACTTAACATCCCTCATGTAGTCGCGAAGAATGTAATCCTACCCAATGTAGTGATACTGCAGTGGAGGGCTTCTAACATCCCTCATATTTTCAAGAAACAAGTAGTCCTACCTAATGTATAGAGACTGCAGTGGAGGGCGTCTAACATCCCTCATATTGTCATGAAACAAGAAGTCCTATCTAATTTAACGATATTGCAGTAGAGGGCTTCTGACGTCCCTCATATTGTCGTGAAACAAATAGTCCTATCTAATGTAGTGATACTGCAGTAGAAGGCTTCTGACATTCCTCATATTGTCGTGAAACACGTAGTTCTATCTAATGAAGCGATACTGCAGTAGAGGGCTTCTGACGTCCCTCATATTGTCATGAAACAAGTAGTCCTACCTAATGTAGTAAAACTGCAGTAGAAGGCTTCTGACATTCCTCATATTGTCATGAAACAAGTAGTCCTATCTAATGTAGTGGTACTGCAGTAGAAGGCTTCTGACGTTCCTCATATTGTCGTGAAACAAGTAGTTCTACCTAGTGTAGTGATACTGCAGTAGAAGGCTTCTGACATTCCTCATATTGTCATGAAACAAGTGGTCCTACCTAATGTGGTGATACTGCAGTAGAGGGCTTCTGACATTCCTCATATTGTTATGAAACAAGTAGTCATACCTAATTGAGTGATACTGCAGTAGAGGGCTTCTGACATTCCTCATATTGTTGTGAAACAAGTCGTCCTATCTAATGTAGTGATACTGCAGTAGAGGGCTTCTAACATTCCTCATATTGTCGTGAAACAAGTAGTCCTACCTAATGTATAGAGACTGCAGTGGAGGGCGTCTAACATCCCTCATATTGTCATGAAACAAGTAATCCTATCTAATGTATAGAGACTGCACTGGAGGGCGTCTAAAATCCCTCATATTGTCATGAAACAATTAGTCCTACCTAATGTATAGAGACTGCAGTAGGGGGCTTCTAACATCTGTTATATTTTCAAGAAACAAGTAGTCCTACCTAATGTATAGGGACTGCAGTGTAGGGCGTCTAACATCCCTCATATTGTCATGAAACAAGTAGTTCTATCTAATGTAGTTATACTGCAGTAGAAGGCTTCTAACATACCTCATAATTTCATGAAACAAGAAGTCCTACCTAATGTATAGACACTGCAGTGGAGGGCGTCTAACTTCCCTCATATTCTCATGAAACAAGTAGTCCTATCTAATGTAGTTATACTGCAGTAGAAGCCTTCTAACATTCCTCATATTGTCATGAAACAAGTGGTCCTAACTAATGTAGTGATACTGCAGTGGAGGGCTTCTGACATTCCTCATATTGTCGTGAAACAAGTAGTCCTACCTAATGTAGTGATACTGCAGTAGAGGGATTCTGACACTCCTAATATTGTCATAAAACAAATAGTCCTATCGAATGTAGTGATTCTGCAGTAGAAGGCGTCTAACATCCTTCATATTGTCATGAAACATGTAGTCGTATCTAATGTAGTGATACTGCAGTAGAAGGCTTCTGATATTCCTCATATTGTCATGAAACAAGTAGTCCTACCTAATGTAGTGATACTGCAGTAGAGGGACTCTGATATTCCTCATATTGTCATTAAACAAGTAGTCCTATCTAATGTAGTGATACTGCAGTAGAGGGATTCTGACATTCCTGTTATTGTTGTGAAGCAAGTAGTCCTATCTAATGTAGTGATAATGCAGTAGAAGGCTTCTGACTTTGCTAATATTGTCATGAAACAAGTAGTCAGACCTAATGTAGTGATACTGCAGTAGAAGGCTTCTGACATTCCTCATATTGTCATGAAACAAGTAGTCCTACCTAATGTATAAAGACTGCAGTGGAGGTTGTCCACATTCCTCATATTGTCGTAAAACAAGCAGTCTTACTTAATGTAGTGATACTGCAGTAGAGGGCTTCTGACATTCCTCATATTGTCATGAAACAAGTAGTCCTACCTAATGTAGTGATACTGCAATAGATGGATTCTGACATTCCTCATATTGTCGTGAAACAAGTAGTCCTACCTAATGTAGTGATACTGCAGTAGGCGGCTTCTGACATTCCTCATATTGTTGTGAAGCAAGTAGTCCTATCTAATGTAGTGATACTGCAGTAGAAGGCTTCTGACATTCCTCATATTGTCATGAAACAAGCAGTCCTACCTAATGAAGTGATACTGCAGTAGAGGGCTTCTGACATTCCTCATATTGTCATGAAACAAGTAGTCCTACCTAATGAAGTGATACTGCAGTAGGGGGCTTCTAACATCCCTCATATTGTCGTGAAACAAGTAGTCCTACCTAATGTAAAGAGACTGCAGTGGAGGGCGTCCAACATACCTCATATTGTCATGAAAAAAATAGTCCTACCTAATGAAGTGTTACTGCAGTAGAGGGCTTCTGACATTCCTCATGTTGTCGTGAAACAAGTGGTCCTATCTAATGTAATGATACTGCTGTAGAGGGCTTCTGATATTCCTCATATTGTCATGAAACAAGTAGTCCTATCTAATGTAGTGATACTGCAGTAGAGGGCTTCTGACATTCCTCATATTGTCGTAAAACAAGTAGTCCTATCTAATGTAGTGATACTGCAGTAGAGGGCTTCTGACATTCCTTATATTGTCGTAAAACAAGTAGTCTTACTTAATGTAGTGATACTGCAGTAGAGGGCTTCTGACATTCCTCATATTGTCATGAAACAAGTAGTCCTACCTAATGTAGTGATACTGCAGTAGAGGACTTCTGATATTCCTCATATTGTCGTGACACAATTAGTCCTGCCTAATGTAGTGATACTGCAGTAGAGCGATTCTCACATTCCTCATATTGTCATGAAACAAGTAGTCCTACCTAATGAAGTGATACTGCAGTAGAGGGCTTCTGACATTCCTCATATTGTCCTGAGACAAGTAGTCCTATTTAATGTATAGAGACTGCAGTAGAAGGCTTCTGACATTCCTCATATTGTCGTGAAACAAGTGGTCCTATATAATATAGTGATACTGCAGTAGAGGGTTTCTGACATTCCTCATATTGTCGTGAAACAAGTAGTCCTATCTAATGTAGTGATACTGCAGTAGAGGGCTTCTGACATTCCTCATATTGTCATGAAACAAGTAGTCCTATCTAATGTAGTGATACTGCAGTAGAGGGCTTCTGAAATTTCTCATATTGTCATGAAACAAGTAGTCCTATCTAATGTAGCGATACTGCAGTAGAGGGCTTCTGACATTCCTCACATTGTCGTGAAACAAGTAGTCTTACTTAATGTAGTGATACTGCAGTAGAGGGCTTCTGACATTCCTCATATTGTCGTGAAACAAGTATTCCTACCTAATGTAGTGATACTGAAGTAGAGGGCTTCTGACATTCCTCATATTGTCATGAAACAAGTAGTCCTACGTAATGTAGTGATAATGCAGTAGAGGTATTCTCACATTCCTCATATTGTAATGAAACAAGTAGTCCTACCTGATGAAGTGATACTGCAGTAGAGGGCTTCTGACATTCCTCATACTGTCATGAAGCAAGTAGTCCTACCTAATGAAGTGATACTGCAGTAGAGGGCTTCTGACATTCCTCATATTGTCATGAAACAAGTAGTCCTATCTAATGTATAGAGACTGCAGTAGAAGGCTTCTGACATTCCTCATATTGTCATGAAACAAGTAGTTCTATCCAATGTAGGGATACTGCAGTAGAGGGCTTTTGACATTCCTCATATTGTCGTGAAACAAGTAGTCCTATCTAATGTATAGAGACTGCAATAGAAGGCTTCTGACATTCCTCATATTATCATGAAACACGTAGTCCTATCTAATGTAGTGATACTGCAGTAGAGGGCTTCTGACATTCCTCATATTGTCATGAAACAAGTAGTCCTATCTAATGTAGTGACACTGCAGTAGAGGGCTTCTGACATTCCTCATTGTGTCGTAAAACAAGACGTTTTACTTACTTATAGTAGTGATACTGCAGTAGAGGGCTTCTGACATTCCTCATATTGTCATGAAACAAGTAGTCCTACCTAATGTAGTGATACTGCAGTAGAGGACTTCTGACATTCCTCATATTGTCGTGAAACGAGTAGTCCTACCTAATGTAGTGATACTGCAGTAGAGGGCTTCTGACATTCCTCATATTGTCGTGAAACAATTAGTCCTGCCTAATGTAGTGATACTGCAGTAGAGCGATTCTCACATTCCTCATATTGTCATGAAACAAGTAGTCCTACCTAATGAAGTGATACTGCAATAGAGAGCTTCTGAGATTCCTCATATTGTCATGAAACAAGTAGTCCTATCTAATGTATAGAGACTGCAGTAGAAGGCTTCTGACATTCGTCATATTGTCGTGAAACAAGTGGTCCTATATAATATAGTGATACTGCAGTAGAGGGATTCTGACATTCCTCATATTGTCGTGAAACAAGTTGTCCTATCTAATTAAGTGATACTGCAGTAGAGGACTTCTGACATTCCTCATATTGGCATGAAACAAGTAGTCCTATCTAATATAGTGATACTGCAGTAGAGGGCTTCTGACTTTCCTCATATTGTCATGAAACAAGTAGTCCTATCTAATGTAGTGATACTGCAGTAGAGGGCTTCTGACATTCCTCATATTGTCATGAAACAAGTAGTCCTGCCTAATGTGGTGATACTGCAGTAGAGGGCTTCTGACATTCCTCATATTATCATGAAACAAGTAGTCGTACCTAATTAAGTGATAGTGCAGTAGAGGGCTTCTGGCATTCCTCATATTGTCATGAAACAAGTAGTCCTACCAAATGAAGTGATACTGCAGTAGAGGGTTTCTGGCATTCCTGATATTGTCATGAAACAAGTAGTCCTACCTAATGAAGTGATACTGCAGTAGAGGGCTTCTGACATTCCTCATATTGTCATGAAACAAGTAGTCCTACCTAATGAAGTGATACTGCAGTAGAGGGCTTCTGACATACCTCATATTGTCATGAATCATGTAGTCCTATCTATTGTAGTGATGCTGCATTAGAGCGATTCTGACATTCCTCATATTGTCGTGAAACAAGTAGTCCTATCTAATGTAGTGATACTGCAGTAGAGCGATTCTGATATTCCTCATATTGTCGTGAAACAAGTAGTCCTATCTAATGTAGTGATACTGCAGTAGAGCGATTCTGACATTCCTCATATTGTCGTGAAACAAGTAGTCCTATCTAATGTAGTGATACTGCAGTAGAGGGATTCTGACATTCCTCATATTGTCGTGAAACATGTAGTCCTATCTAATGTTTTCATACTGCAGTAGAAGGCTTCTGACATTCCTCATATTGTCGTGAAACATGTAGCCCTATCTAATGTTTTCATACTGCAGTAGAAGGCTTCTGACATTCTTCATATTGTCATGTAACAAGTAGTCCTATCTAATGTTTTCATACTGCAGTAAAGGGCTTCTGACATTCCTCATATTGTCGTGAAACAAGTAGTCCTATCTAATGTAGTGATACTGCAGTACAGCGATTCTGACATTCCTCATATTGTCATGAAGCAAGGGGTCCTATCTAATGTTTTCATACTGCAGTAGAGGGCTTCTGACATTCCTTATATTGTCATGTAACAAGTAGTCCTATCTAATGTTTTCATACTGCAGTAAAGGGCTTCTGACATTCCTCATATTGTCATGAAACAGGTGGTCCTATCTAATGTTTTCATACTTAAGTAGAGGGCTTCTGACATTCCTTATATTGTCATGAAAAAAGTAGTCCTATCTAATGTTTTCATACTGCAGTAGAGGGCTTCTGACATTCCTCATATTGTCATGAAACAAGTGGTCCTACCTAAAGTAGTGATACTGCAGTAGAGGGATTCTGACATTACTTAAATTGTCATGAAACAAGTGGTCCTACCTGAGGTAGTGATACTGCAGTAGAGGGCTTCTGACATCCCTTTTATTGTCATGAAACAAGTGGACCTACCTAAAGTAGTGATACTAGAGTAGAGAGATTCTGACATCCCTCATATTTTAATAAACAAATAGTCCTACCTGATGTAATAATACTGCAGTAGAGGTCTTGTAACGTCCCTCGTATTGTCGAGAAGCACGTAGTCCTACCTGACGTATTTATACTGCAGTAGATGGCGTTTAACATCCCTCATATTATCATAAAAAAAATAGTCCTACCTAGTGTAGTGATGCTACAGTAGAGGGATTCTGACGTCTCTCATATTGTCATGAAACAAGTAGTCCTACCTAATTGTAGTGATACTGCACTAGAGGGCTTCTGACATTCCTCATATTGTCATGAAACAAGTAGTCCTACCTAATGTAGTGATAATGCAGTAGAGGGATTCTCACATTCCTCATATTGTAATGAAACAAGTAGTCCTACCTAATGAAGTGATACTGCAGTAGAGGGCTTCTGACATTCCTCATATTGTCATGAAACAAGTAGTCCTACCTAATGAAGTGATACTGCAGTAGAGGGCTTCTGACATTCCTCATATTGTCATGAAACAAGTAGTCCTATCTAATGTATAGAGACGGCAGTAGAAGGCTTCTAACATTCCTCATATTGTCGTGAACAAGTAGTCCTATCCAATGTAGTGATACTGCAGTAGAGGGCTTTTGACATTCCTCATATTGTCGTGAAACAAGTAGTCCTATCTAATGTATAGAGACTGCAATAGAAGGCTTCTGACATTCCTCATATTATCATGAAACACGTAGTCTATCTAATGTAGTGATACTGCAGTAGAGGGCTTCTGACATTCCTCATATTGTCATGAAACAAGTAGTCCTATCTAATGTAGTGACACTGCAGTAGAGGGCTTCTGACATTCCTCATATTGTGGTAAAACAAGAAGTTTTACTTATTTATAGTAGTGATACTGCAGTAGAGGGCTTCTGACATTACTCATATTGTCATGAAACAAGTAGTCCTACCTAATGTAGTGATACTGCAGTAGAGGACTTCTGACATTCCTCATATTGTCGTGAAACGAGTAGTCCTACCTAATGTAGTGATACTGCAGTAGAGGGCTTCTGACATTCCTCATATTGTCGTGAAACAATTAGTCCTGCCTAATGTAGTGATACTGCAGTAGAGCGATTCTCACATTCCTCATATTGTCATGAAACAAGCAGTCCTACCTAATGAAGTGATACTGCAGTAGAGGGCTTCTGAGATTCCTCATATTGTCATGAAACAAGTAGTCCTATCTAATGTATAGAGACTGCAGTAGAAGGCTTCTGACATTCCTCATATTGTCGTGAAACAAGTGGTCCTATATAATATAGTGTTACTGCAGTAGAGGGATTCTGACGTTCCTCATATTGTCGTGAAACAAGTAGTCCTATCTAATTAAGTGATACTGCAGTAGAGGGCTTCTGACATTCCTCATATTGTCATGAAACAAGTAGTCCTATCTAATATAGTGATACTGCAGTAGAGGGCTTCTGACTTTCCTCATGTTGTCATGAAACAAGTAGTCCTATCTAATGTAGTGATACTGCAGTAGAGGGCTTCTGACATTCCTCATATTGTCATGAAACAAGTAGTCCTGCCTAATGTGGTGATACTGCAGTAGAGGGCTTCTGACATTCCTCATATTGTCATGAAACAAGTAGTCGTACCTAATTAAGTGATAGTGCAGTAGAGGGCTTCTGGCATTCCTCATATTGTCATGAAACAAGTAGTCCTACCGGAGGTAGTGATACTGCAGTAGAGGGCTTCTAACATCCCTCATACTGTCATGAAACAAGTAGTCCAATCTGAGGTAGTGATACTGCAGTGGAGGGATTCTGACGGTCCTCATATCTTCATGAAACAAGTAGTCCTACCTAATGTATTGATACTACAGTGGTGGGCGTCTTACATCCCTTATACTGTCATGAAACAAGTAGTCCTACCTGAGGTAGTGATACTGCAGTAGACGGCTTCTAACATCCCTCATTTTGTCACAAAGCAAGTAGTCCTACCTAATGTAGTGATAATCCAGTAGAGGGATACTGACATCCCTCATAGTTTCATGAAATAAGTAGTCCTACCTAATGTAGTGATACTGCAGTAGAGGGCTTCTAACATCTCTCATATTTTCAAGAAACAAGTAGCCCTACCTAATGTATGGATACTGCAAGGAAGGGCACTTAACATCCCTCATATAGTCGCGAAGCATGTAATCCTACCCAATGTAGTGATTCTGCAGTGGAGGGCTTTTAACATCCCTCATATTTTCAAGAAACAAGAAGTCCTACCTAATGTATAGAGACTGCAGTGGAGGGCGTCTAACATCCCTCATATTGTCATGAAACAAGAAGTCCTATCTAATTTAACGAAATTGCAGTAGAGGGCTTCTGACGTCCCTCATATTGTCGTGAAACAAGTAGTCCTATCTAATGTAGTGATACTGCAGTAGAAGGCTTCTGACATTCCTCATATTGTCGTGAAACACGTAGTTCTATCTAATGAAGCGATACTGCAGTAGACGGCTTCTGACGTCCCTCATATTGTCATGAAACAAGTAGTCCTACCTAATGTAGTAAAACTGCAGTAGAAGGCTTCTGACATTCCTCATATTGTCATGAAACAAGTAGTCCTACCTAATGAAGTGATACTGCAGTAGAGGGCTTCTGACATTCCTCATATTGTCATGAATCATGTAGTCCTATCTATTGTAGTGATGCTGCATTAGAGCGATTCTGACATTCCTCATATTGTCGTGAAACAAGTAGTCCTATCTAATGTAGTGATACTGCAGTAGAGCGATTCTGACATTCCTCATATTGTCGTGAAACAAGTAGTCCTATCTAATGTAGTGATACTGCAGTAGAGCGATTCTGACATTCCTCATATTGTCGTGAAACAAGTAGTCCTATCTAATGTAGTGATACTGCAGTAGAGGGATTCTGACATTCCTCATATTGTCGTGAAACATGTAGTCCTATCTAATGTTTTCATACTGCAGTAGAAGGCTTCTGACATTCCTCATATTGTCGTGAAACATGTAGCCCTATCTAATGTTTTCATACTGCAGTAGAAGGCTTCTGTCATTCTTCATATTGTCATGTAACAAGTAGTCCTATCTAATGTTTTCATACTGCAGTAAAGGGCTTCTGACATTCCTCATATTGTCGTGAAACAAGTAGTCCTATCTAATGTAGTGATACTGCAGTACAGGGATTCTGACATTCCTCATATTGTCATGAAGCAAGTGGTCCTATCTAATGTTTTCATACTGCAGTAGAGGGCTTCTGACATTCCTTATATTGTCATGTAACAAGTAGTCCTATCTAATGTTTTCATACTGCAGTAAAGGGCTTCTGACATTCCTCATATTGTCATGAAACAGGTGTTCCTATCTAATGTTTTCATACTTAAGTAGAGGGCTTCTGACATTCCTTATATTGTCATGAAAAAAGTAGTCCTATCTAATGTTTTCATACTGCAGTAGAGGGCTTCTGACATTCCTCATATTGTCATGAAACAAGTGGTCCTACCTAAAGTAGTGATACTGCAGTAGAGGGATTCTGACATTCCTTAAATTGTCATGAAACAAGTGGTCCTACCTGAGGTAGTGATACTGCAGTAGAGGGCTTCTGCCATCCCTTTTATTGTCATGAAACAAGTGGACCTACCTAAAGTAGTGATACTAGAGTAGAGAGATTCTGACATCCCTCATATTTTAATAAACAAATAGTCCTACCTGATGTAATAATACTGCAGTAGAGGTCTTGTAACGTCCCTCGTATTGTCGAGAAGCAATTAGTCCTACCTGATGTATTTATACTGCAGTAGATGGCGTTTAACATCCCTCATATTATCATGAAGCAAATAGTCCTACCTAGTGTAGTGATACTACAGTAGAGGGATTCTGACGTCTCTCATATTGTCATGAAACAAGTAGTCCTACCTAATTGTAGTGATACTGCACTAGAGGGCTTCTGACATTCCTTATATTGTCATGAAACAAGTAGTCCTACCTAATGTAGTGATAATGCAGTAGAGGGATTCTCACATTCCTCATATTGTAATGAAACAAGTAGTCCTACCTAATGAAGTGATACTGCAGTAGAGGGCTTCTGACATTCCTCATATTGTCATGAAACAAGTAGTCCTACCTAATGAAGTGATACTGCAGTAGAGGACTTCTGACATTCCTCATATTGTAATGAAACAAGTAGTCCTATCTAATGTATAGAGACTGCAGTAGAAGGCTTCTGACATTCCTCATATTGTCGTGAAACAAGTAGTCCTATCCAATGTAGTGATACTGTAGTAGAGGGCTTTTGACATTCCTCATATTGTCGTGAAACAAGTAGTCCTATCTAATGTATAGAGACTGCAATATAAGGCTTCTGACATTCCTCATATTATCATGAAACACGTAGTCTATCTAATGTAGTGATACTGCAGTAGAGGGCTTCT
The DNA here is from genome assembly GCA_030765065.1 of Deroplatys truncata. Lineage (NCBI taxonomy): Eukaryota > Metazoa > Arthropoda > Insecta > Mantodea > Mantidae > Deroplatys > Deroplatys truncata. The sequence goes on along the minus strand of CM060975.1, from coordinate 332,214,453 downwards.
GACATTCCTCATATTGTCATGAAACAAGTAGTCCTATCTAATGTAGTGACACTGCAGTAGAGGGCTTCTGACATTCCTCATATTGTCGTGAAACAAGTAGTCCTATCTAATTAAGTGATACTGCAGTAGAGGGCTTCTGACATTCCTCATATTGTCATGAAACAAGTGGTCCTATCTAATATAGTGATACTGCAGTAGAGGGCTTCTGACTTTCCTCATGTTGTCATGAAACAAGTAGTCCTATCTAATGTAGTGATACTGCAGTAGAGGGCTTCTGACATTCCTCATATTGTCATGAAACAAGTAGTCCTGCCTAATGTGGTGATACTGCAGTAGAGGGCTTCTGACATTCCTCATATTGTCATGAAACAAGTAGTCGTACCTAATTAAGTGATAGTGCAGTAGAGGGCTTCTGGCATTCCTCATATTGTCATGAAACAAGTAGTCCTACCTAATGAAGTGATACTGCAGTAGAGGGTTTCTGGCATTCCTGATATTGTCATGAAACAAGTAGTCCTACCTAATGGAGTGATACTGCAGTACAGGGCATCTGACATTCCTCATATTGTCATGAAACAAGTAGTCCTACCTAATGAAGTGATACTGCAGTAGAGGGCTTCTGACATTCCTCATATTGTCATGAAACAAGTAGTCCTACCTAATGAAGTGATACTGCAGTAGAGGGCTTCTGACATTCTTCATATTGTCATGAATCATGTAGTCCTATCTAATGTAGTGATGCTGCATTAGAGCGATTCTGACATTCCTCATATTGTCGTGAAACAAGTAGTCCTATCTAATGTAGTGATACTGCAGTAGAGCGATTCTGACATTCCTCATATTGTCGTGAAACAAGTAGTCCTATCTAATGTAGTGATACTGCAGGAGAGGGATTCTGACATTCCTCATATTGTCGTGAAACATGTAGTCCTATCTAATGTTTTCATACTGCAGTAGGAGGCCTTTGACATTCCTCATATTGTCGTGAAACATGTAGCCCTATACAATGTTTTCATACTGCAGTAGAAGGCTTCTGACATTCTTCATATTGTCATGTAACAAGTAGTCCTATCTAATGTTTTCATACTGCAGTAAAGGGCTTCTGACATTCCTCATATTGTCGTGAAACAAGTAGTCCTATCTAATGTAGTGATACTGCAGTACAGGGATTCTGACCTCTCTCATATTGTCATGAAACAAGTAGTCCTACCTAATGTAGTGATACTGCACTAGAGGGCTTCTGACATTCCTTATATTGTCATGAAACAAGTGGTCCTACCTAAAGTAGTGCTACTGCAGTAGAGGGATTTTGACATTAATCTTATTGTCATGAAACAAGTAGTCCTACCTAATGAAGTGATACTGCAGTAGAGGGCTTCTGACATCCCTCATATTGTCGTGAAACAAGTAGTCCTACCTAATATAGTGATACTGCTGTAGAGGGATTCTGACATTCCTCATATTGTCATGAAACAAGTAGTCCTGCCTAATGTGGTGATACTGCAGTAGAGGGCTTCTGACATTCCTCATATTGTCATGAAACAAGTAGTCCTACCTAATTAAGTGATAGTGCAGTAGAGGGCTTCTGGCATTCCTCATATTGTCATGAAACAAGTAGTCCTACGTAATGAAGTGATACTGCAGTAGAGGGTTTCTGGCATTCCTGATATTGTCATGAAACATATAGTCCTACCTAATGAAGTGATACTGCAGTAGAGGGCTTCTGACTTTCCTCATATTGTCATGAAACAAGCAGTCCTACCTAATGAAGTGATACTGCAGTAGAGGGCTTCTGACATTCTTCCTATTGTCATGAAACAAGTAGTCCTACCTAATGAAGTGATACTGCAGTAGAGGGCTTCTGACATTCCTCATATTGTCATGAAACATGTAGTCCTATCTAATGTAGTGATGCTGCATTAGAGCGATTCTGACATTCCTCATATTGTCGTGAAGCATGTAATCCTATCTAATGTAGTGATACTGCAGTAGAGGGATTCTGACATTCCTCATATTGTCGTGAAACATGTAGTCCTATCTAATGTTTTCGTACTGCAGTAGAAGGCTTCTGACATTCCTCTTATTGTCGTGAAACATGTAGTCCTATCTAATGTTTTCATACTGCAGTAGAAGGCTTCTGACATTCTTCATATTGTCATGTAACAAGTAGTCCTATGTAATGTTTTCATACTGCAGTAAAGGGCTTCTGACATTCCTCATATTGTCGTGAAACAAGTAGTCCTATCTAATGTTGTGACACTGCAGTAGAGGGCTTCTGACATTCCTCATTGTGTCGTAAAACAAGACGTTTTACTTACTTATAGTAGTGATACTGCAGTAGAGGGCTTCTGACATTCCTCATATTGTCATGAAACAAGTAGTCCTACCTAATGTAGTGATACTGCAGTAGAGGACTTCTGACATTCCTCATATTGTCGTGAAACGAGTAGTCCTACCTAATGTGGTGATACTGCAGTAGAGGGCTTCTGACATTCCTCATATTGTCGTGAAACAATTAGTCCTGCCTAATGTAGTGATACTGCAGTAGAACGATTCTCACATTCCTCATATTGTCATGAAACAAGTAGTCCTACCTAATGAAGTGATACTGCAATAGAGAGCTTCTGAGATTCCTCATATTGTCATGAAACAAGTAGTCCTATCTAATGTATAGAGACTGCAGTAGAAGGCTTCTGACATTCGTCATATTGTCGTGAAACAAGTGGTCCTATATAATATAGTGATACTGCAGTAGAGGGATTCTGACATTCCTCATATTGTCGTGAAACAAGTTGTCCTATCTAATTAAGTGATACTGCAGTAGAGGGCTTCTGACATTCCTCATATTGTCATGAAACAAGTAGTCCTATCTAATATAGTGATACTGCAGTAGACGGCTTCTGACTTTCCTCATATTGTCATGAAACAAGTAGTCCTATCTAATGTAGTGATACTGCAGTAGAGGGCTTCTGACATTCCTCATATTGTCATGAAACAAGTAGTCCTGCCTAATGTGGTGATACTGCAGTAGAGGGCTTGTGACATTTCTCATATTATCATGAAACAAGTAGTCGTACCTAATTAAGTGATAGTGCAGTAGAGGGCTTCTGGCATTCCTCATATTGTCATGAAACAAGTAGTCCTACCAAATGAAGTGATACTGCAGTAGAGGGTTTCTGGCATTCCTGATATTGTCATGAAACAAGTAGTCCTACCTAATGAAGTGATACTGCAGTACAGGGCTTCTGACATCCCTCATAGTTTCATGAAATAAGTAGTCCTACCTAATGTAGTGATACTGCAGTAGAGGGCTTCTAACATCTCTCATATTTTCAAGAAACAAGTAGCCCTACCTAATGTATGGATACTGCAAGGAAGGGCACTTAACATCCCTCATGTAGTCGCGAAGAATGTAATCCTACCCAATGTAGTGATACTGCAGTGGAGGACTTCTAACATCCCTCATATTTTCAAGAAACAAGTAGTCCTACCTAATGTATAGAGACTGCAGTGGAGGGCGTCTAACATCCCTCATATTGTCATGAAACAAGAAGTCCTATCTAATTTAACGATATTGCAGTAGAGGGCTTCTGACGTCCCTCATATTGTCGTGAAACAAATAGTCCTATCTAATGTAGTGATACTGCAGTAGAAGGCTTCTGACATTCCTCATATTGTCGTGAAACACGTAGTTCTATCTAATGAAGCGATACTGCAGTAGAGGGCTTCTGACGTCCCTCATATTGTCATGAAACAAGTAGTCCTACCTAATGTAGTAAAACTGCAGTAGAAGGCTTCTGACATTCCTCATATTGTCATGAAGCAAGTAGTCCTATCTAATGTAGTGGTACTGCAGTAGAAGGCTTCTGACGTTCCTCATATTGTCGTGAAACAAGTAGTTCTACCTAGTGTAGTGATACTGCAGTAGAAGGCTTCTGACATTCCTCATATTGTCATGAAACAAGTGGTCCTACCTAATGTGGTGATACTGCAGTAGAGGGCTTCTGACATTCCTCATATTGTTATGAAACAAGTAGTCATACCTAATTGAGTGATACTGCAGTAGAGGGCTTCTGACATTCCTCATATTGTTGTGAAACAAGTCGTCCTATCTAATGTAGTGATACTGCAGTAGAGGGCTTCTAACATTCCTCATATTGTCGTGAAACAAGTAGTCCTACCTAATGTATAGAGACTGCAGTGGAGGGCGTCTAACATCCCTCATATTATCATGAAACAAGTAATCCTATCTAATGTATAGAGACTGCACTGGAGGGCGTCTAAAATCCCTCATATTGTCATGAAACAATTAGTCCTACCTAATGTATAGAGACTGCAGTAGGGGGCTTCTAACATCTGTTATATTTTCAAGAAACAAGTAGTCCTACCTAATGTATAGGGACTGCAGTGTAGGGCGTCTAACATCCCTCATATTGTCATGAAACAAGTAGTTCTATCTAATGTAGTTATACTGCAGTAGAAGGCTTCTAACATACCTCATAATTTCATGAAACAAGAAGTCCTACCTAATGTATAGAGACTGCAGTGGAGGGCGTCTAACTTCCCTCATATTCTCATGAAACAAGTAGTCCTATCTAATGTAGTTATACTGCAGTAGAAGCCTTCTAACATTCCTCATATTGTCATGAAACAAGTGGTCCTAACTAATGTAGTGATACTGCAGTGGAGGGCTTCTGACATTCCTCATATTGTCGTGAAACAAGTAGTCCTACCTAATGTAGTGATACTGCAGTAGAGGGATTCTGACACTCCTAATATTGTCATAAAACAAATAGTCCTATCGAATGTAGTGATTCTGCAGTAGAAGGCGTCTAACATCCTTCATATTGTCATGAAACATGTAGTCGTATCTAATGTAGTGATACTGCAGTAGAAGGCTTCTGATATTCCTCATATTGTCATGAAACAAGTAGTCCTACCTAATGTAGTGATACTGCAGTAGAGGGACTCTGACATTCCTCATATTGTCATTAAACAAGTAGTCCTATCTAATGTAGTGATACTGCAGTAGAGGGATTCTGACATTCCTGTTATTGTTGTGAAGCAAGTAGTCCTATCTAATGTAGTGATAATGCAGTAGAAGGCTTCTGACTTTGCTAATATTGTCATGAAACAAGTAGTCAGACCTAATGTAGTGATACTGCAGTAGAAGGCTTCTGACATTCCTCATATTGTCATGAAACAAGTAGTCCTACCTAATGTATAAAGACTGCAGTGGAGGTTGTCCACATTCCTCATATTGTCGTAAAACAAGCAGTCTTACTTAATGTAGTGATACTGCAGTAGAGGGCTTCTGACATTCCTCATATTGTCATGAAACAAGTAGTCCTACCTAATGTAGTGATACTGCAATAGATGGATTCTGACATTCCTCATATTGTTGTGAAACAAGTAGTCCTACCTAATGTAGTGATACTGCAGTAGGCGGCTTCTGACATTCCTCATATTGTTGTGAAGCAAGTAGTCCTATCTAATGTAGTGATACTGCAGTAGAAGGCTTCTGACATTCCTCATATTGTCATGAAACAAGCAGTCCTACCTAATGAAGTGATACTGCAGTAGAGGGCTTCTGACATTCCTCATATTGTCATGAAACAAGTAGTCCTACCTAATGAAGTGATACTGCAGTAGGGGGCTTCTAACATCCCTCATATTGTCGTGAAACAAGTAGTCCTACCTAATGTAAAGAGACTGCAGTGGAGGGCGTCCAACATACCTCATATTGTCATGAAACAAATAGTCCTACCTAATGAAGTGTTACTGCAGTAGAGGGCTTCTGACATTCCTCATGTTGTCGTGAAACAAGTGGTCCTATCTAATGTAATGATACTGCTGTAGAGGGCTTCTGATATTCCTCATATTGTCATGAAACAAGTAGTCCTATCTAATGTAGTGATACTGCAGTAGAGGGCTTCTGACATTCCTCATATTGTCGTAAAACAAGTAGTCCTATCTAATGTAGTGATACTGCAGTAGAGGGCTTCTGACATTCCTTATATTGTCGTAAAACAAGTAGTCTTACTTAATGTAGTGATACTGCAGTAGAGGGCTTCTGACATTCCTCATATTGTCATGAAACAAGTAGTCCTACCTAATGTAGTGATACTGCAGTAGAGGACTTCTGATATTCCTCATATTGTCGTGACACAATTAGTCCTGCCTAATGTAGTGATACTGCAGTAGAGCGATTCTCACATTCCTCATATTGTCATGAAACAAGTAGTCCTACCTAATGAAGTGATACTGCAGTAGAGGGCTTCTGACATTCCTCATATTGTCCTGAGACAAGTAGTCCTATTTAATGTATAGAGACTGCAGTAGAAGGCTTCTGACATTCCTCATATTGTCGTGAAACAAGTGGTCCTATATAATATAGTGATACTGCAGTAGAGGGATTCTGACATTCCTCATATTGTCGTGAAACAAGTAGTCCTATCTAATGTAGTGATACTGCAGTAGAGGGCTTCTGACATTCCTCATATTGTCATGAAACAAGTAGTCCTATCTAATGTAGTGATACTGCAGTAGAGGGCTTCTGAAATTTCTCATATTGTCATGAAACAAGTAGTCCTATCTAATGTAGCGATACTGCAGTAGAGGGCTTCTGACATTCCTCACATTGTCGTGAAACAAGTAGTCTTACTTAATGTAGTGATACTGCAGTAGAGGGCTTCTGACATTCCTCATATTGTCGTGAAACAAGTATTCCTACCTAATGTAGTGATACTGAAGTAGAGGGCTTCTGACATTCCTCATATTGTCATGAAACAAGTAGTCCTACGTAATGTAGTGATAATGCAGTAGAGGTATTCTCACATTCCTCATATTGTAATGAAACAAGTAGTCCTACCTGATGAAGTGATACTGCAGTAGAGGGCTTCTGACATTCCTCATACTGTCATGAAGCAAGTAGTCCTACCTAATGAAGTGATACTGCAGTAGAGGGCTTCTGACATTCCTCATATTGTCATGAAACAAGTAGTCCTATCTAATGTATAGAGACTGCAGTAGAAGGCTTCTGACATTCCTCATATTGTCATGAAACAAGTAGTTCTATCCAATGTAGGGATACTGCAGTAGAGGGCTTTTGACATTCCTCATATTGTCGTGAAACAAGTAGTCCTATCTAATGTATAGAGACTGCAATAGAAGGCTTCTGACATTCCTCATATTATCATGAAACACGTAGTCCTATCTAATGTAGTGATACTGCAGTAGAGGGCTTCTGACATTCCTCATATTGTCATGAAACAAGTAGTCCTATCTAATGTAGTGACACTGCAGTAGAGGGCTTCTGACATTCCTCATTGTGTCGTAAAACAAGACGTTTTACTTACTTATAGTAGTGATACTGCAGTAGAGGGCTTCTGACATTCCTCATATTGTCATGAAACAAGTAGTCCTACCTAATGTAGTGATACTGCAGTAGAGGACTTCTGACATTCCTCATATTGTCGTGAAACGAGTAGTCCTACCTAATGTAGTGATACTGCAGTAGAGGGCTTCTGACATTCCTCATATTGTCGTGAAACAATTAGTCCTGCCTAATGTAGTGATACTGCAGTAGAGCGATTCTCACATTCCTCATATTGTGTTGAAACAAGTAGTCCTACCTAATGAAGTGATACTGCAATAGAGAGCTTCTGAGATTCCTCATATTGTCATGAAACAAGTAGTCCTATCTAATGTATAGAGACTGCAGTAGAAGGCTTCTGACATTCGTCATATTGTCGTGAAACAAGTGGTCCTATATAATATAGTGATACTGCAGTAGAGGGATTCTGACATTCCTCATATTGTCGTGAAACAAGTTGTCCTATCTAATTAAGTGATACTGCAGTAGAGGACTTCTGACATTCCTCATATTGGCATGAAACAAGTAGTCCTATCTAATATAGTGATACTGCAGTAGAGGGCTTCTGACTTTCCTCATATTGTCATGAAACAAGTAGTCCTATCTAATGTAGTGATACTGCAGTAGAGGGCTTCTGACATTCCTCATATTGTCATGAAACAAGTAGTCCTGCCTAATGTGGTGATACTGCAGTAGAGGGCTTCTGACATTCCTCATATTATCATGAAACAAGTAGTCGTACCTAATTAAGTGATAGTGCAGTAGAGGGCTTCTGGCATTCCTCATATTGTCATGAAACAAGTAGTCCTACCAAATGAAGTGATACTGCAGTAGAGGGTTTCTGGCATTCCTGATATTGTCATGAAACAAGTAGTCCTACCTAATGAAGTGATACTGCAGTAGAGGGCTTCTGACATTCCTCATATTGTCATGAAACAAGTAGTCCTACCTAATGAAGTGATACTGCAGTAGAGGGCTTCTGACATACCTCATATTGTCATGAATCATGTAGTCCTATCTATTGTAGTGATGCTGCATTAGAGCGATTCTGACATTCCTCATATTGTCGTGAAACAAGTAGTCCTATCTAATGTAGTGATACTGCAGTAGAGCGATTCTGATATTCCTCATATTGTCGTGAAACAAGTAGTCCTATCTAATGTAGTGATACTGCAGTAGAGCGATTCTGACATTCCTCATATTGTCGTGAAACAAGTAGTCCTATCTAATGTAGTGATACTGCAGTAGAGGGATTCTGACATTCCTCATATTGTCGTGAAACATGTAGTCCTATCTAATGTTTTCATACTGCAGTAGAAGGCTTCTGACATTCCTCATATTGTCGTGAAACATGTAGCCCTATCTAATGTTTTCATACTGCAGTAGAAGGCTTCTGACATTCTTCATATTGTCATGTAACAAGTAGTCCTATCTAATGTTTTCATACTGCAGTAAAGAGCTTCTGACATTCCTCATATTGTCGTGAAACAAGTAGTCCTATCTAATGTAGTGATACTGCAGTACAGGGATTCTGACATTCCTCATATTGTCATGAAGCAAGGGGTCCTATCTAATGTTTTCATACTGCAGTAGAGGGCTTCTGACATTCCTTATATTGTCATGTAACAAGTAGTCCTATCTAATGTTTTCATACTGCAGTAAAGGGCTTCTGACATTCCTCATATTGTCATGAAACAGGTGGTCCTATCTAATGTTTTCATACTTAAGTAGAGGGCTTCTGACATTCCTTATATTGTCATGAAAAAAGTAGTCCTATCTAATGTTTTCATACTGCAGTAGAGGGCTTCTGACATTCCTCATATTGTCATGAAACAAGTGGTCCTACCTAAAGTAGTGATACTGCAGTAGAGGGATTCTGACATTCCTTAAATTGTCATGAAACAAGTGGTCCTACCTAAAGTAGTGATACTAGAGTAGAGAGATTCTGACATCCCTCATATTTTAATAAACAAATAGTCCTACCTGATGTAATAATACTGCAGTAGAGGTCTTGTAACGTCCCTCGTATTGTCGAGAAGCACGTAGTCCTACCTGACGTATTTATACTGCAGTAGATGGCGTTTAACATCCCTCATATTATCATGAAAAAAATAGTCCTACCTAGTGTAGTGATACTACAGTAGAGGGATTCTGACGTCTCTCATATTGTCATGAAACAAGTAGTCCTACCTAATTGTAGTGATACTGCACTAGAGGGCTTCTGACATTCCTCATATTGTCATGAAACAAGTAGTCCTACCTAATGTAGTGATAATGCAGTAGAGGGATTCTCACATTCCTCATATTGTAATGAAACAAGTAGTCCTACCTAATGAAGTGATACTGCAGTAGAGGGCTTCTGACATTCCTCATATTGTCATGAAACAAGTAGTCCTACCTAATGCAGTGATACTGCAGTAGAGGGCTTCTGACATTCCTCATATTGTCATGAAACAAGTAGTCCTATCTAATGTATAGAGACTGCAGTAGAAGGCTTCTAACATTCCTCATATTGTCGTGAAACAAGTAGTCCTATCCAATGTAGTGATACTGCAGTAGAGGGCTTTTGACATTCCTCATATTGTCGTGAAACAAGTAGTCCTATCTAATGTATAGAGACTGCAATAGAAGGCTTCTGACATTCCTCATATTATCATGAAACACGTAGTCTATCTAATGTAGTGATACTGCAGTAGAGGGCTTCTGACATTCCTCATATTGTCATGAAACAAGTAGTCCTATCTAATGTAGTGACACTGCAGTAGAGGGCTTCTGACATTCCTCATATTGTCGTAAAACAAGAAGTTTTACTTATTTATAGTAGTGATACTGCAGTAGAGGGCTTCTGACATTACTCATATTGTCATGAAACAAGTAGTCCTACCTAATGTAGTGATACTGCAGTAGAGGACTTCTGACATTCCTCATATTGTCGTGAAACGAGTAGTCCTACCTAATGTAGTGATACTGCAGTAGAGGGCTTCTGACATTCCTCATATTGTCGTGAAACAATTAGTCCTGCCTAATGTAGTGATACTGCAGTAGAGCGATTCTCACATTCCTCATATTGTCATGAAACAAGCAGTCCTACCCAATGAAGTGATACTGCAGTAGAGGGCTTCTGAGATTCCTCATATTGTCATGAAACAAGTAGTCCTATCTAATGTATAGAGACTGCAGTAGAAGGCTTCTGACATTCCTCATATTGTCGTGAAACAAGTGGTCCTATATAATATAGTGTTACTGCAGTAGAGGGATTCTGACGTTCCTCATATTGTCGTGAAACAAGTAGTCCTATCTAATTAAGTGATACTGCAGTAGAGGGCTTCTGACATTCCTCATATTGTCATGAAACAAGTAGTCCTATCTAATATAGTGATACTGCAGTAGAGGGCTTCTGACTTTCCTCATGTTGTCATGAAACAAGTAGTCCTATCTAATGTAGTGATACTGCAGTAGAGGGCTTCTGACATTCCTCATATTGTCATGAAACAAGTAGTCCTGCCTAATGTGGTGATACTGCAGTAGAGGGCTTCTGACATTCCTCATATTGTCATGAAACAAGTAGTCGTACCTAATTAAGTGATAGTGCAGTAGAGGGCTTCTGGCATTCCTCATATTGTCATGAAACAAGTAGTCCTACCGGAGGTAGTGATACTGCAGTAGAGGGCTTCTAACATCCCTCATACTTTCATGAAACAAGTAGTCCAATCTGAGGTAGTGATACTGCAGTGGAGGGATTCTGACGGTCCTCATATCTTCATGAAACAAGTAGTCCTACCTAATGTATTGATACTACAGTGGTGGGCGTCTTACATCCCTTATACTGTCATGAAACAAGTAGTCCTACCTGAGGTAGTGATACTGCAGTAGACGGCTTCTAACATCCCTCATTTTGTCACAAAGCAAGTAGTCCTACCTAATGTAGTGATAATCCAGTAGAGGGATACTGACATCCCTCATAGTTTCATGAAATAAGTAGTCCTACCTAATGTAGTGATACTGCAGTAGAGGGCTTCTAACATCTCTCATATTTTCAAGAAACAAGTAGCCCTACCTAATGTATGGATACTGCAAGGAAGGGCACTTAACATCCCTCATATAGTCGCGAAGCATGTAATCCTACCCAATGTAGTGATTCTGCAGTGGAGGGCTTTTAACATCCCTCATATTTTCAAGAAACAAGTAGTCCTACCTAATGTATAGAGACTGCAGTGGAGGGCGTCTAACATCCCTCATATTGTCATGAAACAAGAAGTCCTATCTAATTTAACGAAATTGCAGTAGAGGGCTTCTGACGTCCCTCATATTGTCGTGAAACAAGTAGTCCTATCTAATGTAGTGATACTGCAGTAGAAGGCTTCTGACATTCCTCATATTGTCGTGAAACACGTAGTTCTATCTAATGAAGCGATACTGCAGTAGACGGCTTCTGACGTCCCTCATATTGTCATGAAACAAGTAGTCCTACCTAATGTAGTAAAACTGCAGTAGAAGGCTTCTGACATTCCTCATATTGTCATGAAACAAGTAGTCCTACCTAATGAAGTGATACTGCAGTAGAGGGCTTCTGACATTCCTCATATTGTCATGAATCATGTAGTCCTATCTATTGTAGTGATGCTGCATTAGAGCGATTCTGACATTCCTCATATTGTCGTGAAACAAGTAGTCCTATCTAATGTAGTGATACTGCAGTAGTGCGATTCTGACATTCCTCATATTGTCGTGAAACAAGTAGTCCTATCTAATGTAGTGATACTGCAGTAGAGCGATTCTGACATTCCTCATATTGTCGTGAAACAAGTAGTCCTATCTAATGTAGTGATACTGCAGTAGAGGGATTCTGACATTCCTCATATTGTCGTGAAACATGTAGTCCTATCTAATGTTTTCATACTGCAGTAGAAGGCTTCTGACATTCCTCATATTGTCGTGAAACATGTAGCCCTATCTAATGTTTTCATACTGCAGTAGAAGGCTTCTGTCATTCTTCATATTGTCATGTAACAAGTAGTCCTATCTAATGTTTTCATACTGCAGTAAAGGGCTTCTGACATTCCTCATATTGTCGTGAAACAAGTAGTCCTATCTAATGTAGTGATACTGCAGTACAGGGATTCTGACATTCCTCATATTGTCATGAAGCAAGTGGTCCTATCTAATGTTTTCATACTGCAGTAGAGGGCTTCTGACATTCCTTATATTGTCATGTAACAAGTAGTCCTATCTAATGTTTTCATACTGCAGTAAAGGGCTTCTGACATTCCTCATATTGTCATGAAACAGGTGTTCCTATCTAATGTTTTCATACTTAAGTAGAGGGCTTCTGACATTCCTTATATTGTCATGAAAAAAGTAGTCCTATCTAATGTTTTCATACTGCAGTAGAGGGCTTCTGACATTCCTCATATTGTCATGAAACAAGTGGTCCTACCTAAAGTAGTGATACTGCAGTAGAGGGATTCTGACATTCCTTAAATTGTCATGAAACAAGTGGTCCTACCTGAGGTAGTGATACTGCAGTAGAGGGCTTCTGACATCCCTTTTATTGTCATGAAACAAGTGGACCTACCTAAAGTAGTGATACTAGAGTAGAGAGATTCTGACATCCCTCATATTTTAATAAACAAATAGTCCTACCTGATGTAATAATACTGCAGTAGAGGTCTTGTAACGTCCCTCGTATTGTCGAGAAGCACGTAGTCCTACCTGACGTATTTATACTGCAGTAGATGGCGTTTAACATCCCTCATATTATCATGAAAAAAATAGTCCTACCTAGTGTAGTGATACTACAGTAGAGGGATTCTGACGTCTCTCATATTGTCATGAAACTAGTAGTCCTACCTAATTGTAGTGATACTGCACTAGAGGGCTTCTGACATTCCTTATATTGTCATGAAACAAGTAGTCCTACCTAATGTAGTGATAATGCAGTAGAGGGATTCTCACATTCCTCATATTGTCATGAAACAAGTAGTCCTATCTAATGTATAGAGACTGCAGTAGAAGGCTTCTAACATTCCTCATATTGTCGTGAAACAAGTAGTCCTATCCAATGTAGTGATACTGCAGTAGAGGGCTTTTGACATTCCTCATATTGTCGTGAAACAAGTAGTCCTATCTAATGTATAGAGACTGCAATAGAAGGCTTCTGACATTCCTCATATTATCATGAAACACGTAGTCTATCTAATGTAGTGATACTGCAGTAGAGGGCTTCTGACATTCCTCATATTGTCATGAAACAAGTAGTCCTATCTAATGTAGTGACACTGCAGTAGAGGGCTTCTGACATTCCTCATATTGTCGTAAAACAAGAAGTTTTACTTATTTATAGTAGTGATACTGCAGTAGAGGGCTTCTGACATTACTCATATTGTCATGAAACAAGTAGTCCTACCTAATGTAGTGATACTGCAGTAGAGGACTTCTGACATTCCTCATATTGTCGTGAAACGAGTAGTCCTACCTAATGTAGTGATACTGCAGTAGAGGGCTTCTGACATTCCTCATATTGTCGTGAAACAATTAGTCCTGCCTAATGTAGTGATACTGCAGTAGAGCGATTCTCACATTCCTCATATTGTCATGAAACAAGCAGTCCTACCTAATGAAGTGATACTGCAGTAGAGGGCTTCTGAGATTCCTCATATTGTCATGAAACAAGTAGTCCTATCTAATGTATAGAGACTGCAGTAGAAGGCTTCTGACATTCCTCATATTGTCGTGAAACAAGTGGTCCTATATAATATAGTGTTACTGCAGTAGAGGGATTCTGACGTTCCTCATATTGTCGTGAAACAAGTAGTCCTATCTAATTAAGTGATACTGCAGTAGAGGGCTTCTGACATTCCTCATATTGTCATGAAACAAGTAGTCCTATCTAATATAGTGATACTGCAGTAGAGGGCTTATGACTTTCCTCATGTTGTCATGAAACAAGTAGTCCTATCTAATGTAGTGATACTGCAGTAGAGGGCTTCTGACATTCCTCATATTGTCATGAAACAAGTAGTCCTGCCTAATGTGGTGATACTGCAGTAGAGGGCTTCTGACATTCCTCATATTGTCATGAAACAAGTAGTCGTACCTAATTAAGTGATAGTGCAGTAGAGGGCTTCTGGCATTCCTCATATTGTCATGAAACAAGTAGTCCTACCGGAGGTAGTGATACTGCAGTAGAGGGCTTCTAACATCCCTCATACTGTCATGAAACAAGTAGTCCAATCTGAGGTAGTGATACTGCAGTGGAGGGATTCTGACGGTCCTCATATCTTCATGAAACAAGTAGTCCTACCTAATGTATTGATACTACAGTGGTGGGCGTCTTACATCCCTTATACTGTCATGAAACAAGTAGTCCTACCTGAGGTAGTGATACTGCAGTAGACGGCTTCTAACATCCCTCATTTTGTCACAAAGCAAGTAGTCCTACCTAATGTAGTGATAATCCAGTAGAGGGATACTGACATCCCTCATAGTTTCATGAAATAAGTAGTCCTACCTAATGTAGTGATACTGCAGTAGAGGGCTTCTAACATCTCTCATATTTTCAAGAAACAAGTAGTCCTACCTAATGTATAGAGACTGCAGTGGAGGGCGTCTAACATCCCTCATATTGTCATGAAACAAGAAGTCCTATCTAATTTATCGAAATTGCAGTAGAGGGCTTCTGACGTCCCTCATATTGTCGTGAAACAAATAGTCCTATCTAATGTAGTGATACTGCAGTAGAAGGCTTCTGACATTCCTCATATTGTCGTGAAACACGTAGTTCTATCTAATGAAGCGATACTGCAGTAGACGGCTTCTGACGTCCCTCATATTGTCATGAAACAAGTAGTCCTACCTAATGTAGTAAAACTGCAGTAGAAGGCTTCTGACATTCCTCATATTGTCATGAAACAAGTAGTCCTATCTAATGTAGTGATACTGCAGTAGAAGGCTTCTGACGTTCCTCATATTGTCGTGAAACAAGTAGTCCTACCTAGTGTAGTGATACTGCAGTAGAAGGCTTCTGACATTCCTCATATTGTCATGAAACAGGTGGTCCTACCTAATGTGGTGATACTGCAGTAGAGGGCTTCTGACATTCCTCATATTGTTATGAAACAAGTAGTCATACCTAATTGAGTGATACTGCAGTAGAGGGCTTCTGACATTCCTCATATTGTTGTGAAACAAGTCGTCTTATCTAATGTAGTGATACTGCAGTAGAGGGCTTCTAACATTCCTCATATTGTCGTGAAACAAGTAGTCCTACCTAATGTATAGAGACTGCAGTGAAGGGCGTCTAACATCCCTCATATTGTCATGAAACAAGTAATCCTATCTAATGTATAGAGACTGCACTGGAGGGCGTCTAACATCCCTCATATTGTCATGAAACAATTAGTCCTACCTAATGTATAGAGACTGCAGTAGGGGGCTTCTAACATCTGTTATATTTTCAAGAAACAAGTAGTCCTACCTAATGTATAGAGACTGCAGTGTAGGGCGTCTAACATCCCTCATATTGTCATGAAACAAGTAGTTCTATCTAATGTAGTTATACTGCAGTAGAAGGCTTCTAACATACCTCATAATTTCATGAAACAAGAAGTCCTACCTAATGTATAGAGACTGCAGTGGAGGGCGTCTAACTTCCCTCATATTCTCATGAAACAAGTAGTCCTATCTAATGTAGTTATACTGCAGTAGAAGCCTTCTAACATTCCTCATATTGTCATGAAACAAGTGGTCCTAACTAATGTAGTGATACTGCAGTGGAGGGCATCTGACATTCCTCATATTGTCGTGAAACAAGTAGTCCTACCTAATGTAGTGATACTGCAGTAGAGGGATCCTGACACTCCTAATATTGTCATAAAACAAATAGTCCTATCGAATGTAGTGATTCTGCAGTAGAAGGCGTCTAACATCCTTCATATTGTCATGAAACATGTAGTCGTATCTAATGTAGTGATACTGCAGTAGAAGGCTTCTGATATTCCTCATATTGTCATGAAACAAGTAGTCCTACCTAATGTAGTGATACTGCAGTAGAGGGACTCTGACATTCCTCATATTGTCATTAAACAAGTAGTCCTATCTAATCTAGTGATACTGCAGTAGAGGGATTCTGACATTCCTCTTATTGTTGTGAAGCAAGTAGTCCTATCTAATGTAGTGATAATGCAGTAGAAGGCTTCTGACTTTGCTAATATTGTCATGAAACAAGTAGTCAGACCTAATGTAGTGATACTGCAGTAGAAGGCTTCTGACATTCCTCATATTGTCATGAAACACGTAGTCCTACCTAATGTATAAAGACTGCAGTGGAGGTTGTCCACATTCCTCATATTGTCGTAAAACAAGTAGTCCTACTTAATGTAGTGATACTGCAGTAGAGGGCTTCTGACATTCCTCATATTGTCATGAAACAAGTAGTCCTACCTAATGTAGTGATACTGCAATAGATGGATTCTGACATTCCTCATATTGTCGTGAAACAAGTAGTCCTACCTAATGTAGTGATACTGCAGTAGAGCGATTCTCACATTCCTCATATTGTCATGAAACAAGTAGTCCTACCTAATGAAGTGATACTGCAATAGAGAGCTTCTGAGATTCCTCATTATGTCATGAAACAAGTAGTCCTATCTAATGTATAGAGACTGCAGTAGAAGGCTTCTGACATTCCTCATATTGTCGTGAAACAAGTGGTCCTATATAATATAGTGATACTGCAGTAGAGGGATTCTGACATTCCTCATATTGTCGTGAAACAAGTTGTCCTATCTAATTAAGTGATACTGCAGTAGAGGGCTTCTGACATTCCTCATATTGTCATGAAACAAGTAGTCCTATCTAATATAGTGATACTGCAGTAGAGGGCTTCTGACGTTCCTCATATTGTCATGAAACAAGTAGTCCTATCTAATGTAGTGATACTGCAGTAGAGGGCTTCTGACATTCCTCATATTGTCATGAAACAAGTAGTCCTGCCTAATGTGGTGATACTGCAGTAGAGGGCTTCTGACATTCCTCATATTATCATGAAACAAGTAGTCGTACCTAATTAAGTGATAGTGCAGTAGAGGGCTTCTGGCATTCCTCATATTGTCATGAAACAAGTAGTCCTACCAAATGAAGTGATACTGCAGTAGAGGGTTTCTGGCATTCCTGATATTGTCATGAAACAAGTAGTCCTACCTAATGAAGTGATACTGCAGTACAGGGCCTCTGACATTCCTCATATTGTCTTGAAACAAGTAGTCCTACCTAATGAAGTGATACTGCAGTAGAGGGCTTCTGACATTCCTCATATTGTCATGTAACAAGTAGTCCTATCTAATGTTTTCATACTGCAGTAAAGGGCTTCTGACATTCCTCATATTGTCATGAAACAGGTGGTCCTATCTAATGTTTTCATACTTAAGTAGAGGGCTTCTGACATTCCTTATATTGTCATGAAAAAAGTAGTCCTATCTAATGTTCTCATACTGCAGTAGAGGGCTTCTGACATTCCTCATATTGTCATGAAACAAGCGGTCCTACCTAAAGTAGTGATACTGCAGTAGAGGGATTCTGACATTCCTTAAATTGTCATGAAACAAGTGGTCCTACCTGAGGTAGTGATACTGCAGTAGAGGGCTTCTGACATCCCTTTTATTGTCATGAAACAAGTGGACCTACCTAAAGTAGTGATACTAGAGTAGAGAGATTCTGACATCCCTCATATTTTAATAAACAAATAGTCCTACCTGATGTAATAATACTGCAGTAGAGGTCTTGTAACGTCCCTCGTATTGTCGAGAAGCAAGTAGTCCTACCTGATGTATTTATACTGCAGTAGATGGCGTTTAACATCCCTCATATTATCATGAAGCAAATAGTCCTACCTAGTGTAGTGATACTACAGTAGAGGGATTCTGACGTCTCTCATATTGTCATGAAACAAGTAGTCCTACCTAATTGTAGTGATACTGCACTAGAGGGCTTCTGACATTCCTTATATTGTCATGAAACAAGTAGTCCTACCTAATGTAGTGATAATGCAGTAGAGGGATTCTCACATTCCTCATATTGTAATGAAACAAGTAGTCCTACCTAATGAAGTGATACTGCAGTAGAGGGCTTCTGACATTCCTCATATTGTCATGAAACAAGTAGTCCTACCTAATGAAGTGATACTGCAGTAGAGGACTTCTGACATTCCTCATATTGTCATGAAACAAGTAGTCCTATCTAATGTATAGAGACTGCAGTAGAAGGCTTCTGACATTCCTCATATTGTCGTGAAACAAGTAGTCCTATCCAATGTAGTGATACTGCAGTAGAGGGCTTTTGACATTCCTCATATTGTCGTGAAACAAGTAGTCCTATCTAATGTATAGAGACTGCAATATAAGGCTTCTGACATTCCTCATATTATCATGAAACACGTAGTCTATCTAATGTAGTGATACTGCAGTAGAGGGCTTCTGACATTCCTCATATTGTCATGAAACAAGTAGTCCTATCTAATGTAGTGACACTGCAGTAGAGGGCTTCTGACATTCCTCATATTGTCGTGAAACAAGTAGTCCTATCTAATTAAGTGATACTGCAGTAGAGGGCTTCTGACATTCCTCATATTGTCATGAAACAAGTAGTCCTATCTAATATAGTGATACTGCAGTAGAGGGCTTCTGACTTTCCTCATGTTGTCATGAAACAAGTAGTCCTATCTAATGTAGTGATACTGCAGTAGAGGGCTTCTGGCATTCCTCATATTGTCATGAAACAAGTAGTCCTGCCTAATGTGGTGATACTGCAGTAGAGGGCTTCTGACATTCCTCATATTGTCATGAAACAAGTAGTCGTACCTAATTAAGTGATAGTGCAGTAGAGGGCTTCTGGCATTCCTCATATTGTCATGAAACAAGTAGTCCTACCTAATGAAGTGATACTGCAGTAGAGGGTTTCTGGCATTCCTGATATTGTCATGAAACAAGTAGTCCTACCTAATGAAGTGATACTGCAGTAGAGGGCTTCTGACATTCCTCATATTGTCATGAAACAAGTAGTCCTACCTAATGAAGTGATACTGCAGTAGAGGGCTTCTGACATTCTTCATATTGTCATGAATCATGTAGTCCTATCTAATGTAGTGATGCTGCATTAGAGCGATTCTGACATTCCTCATATTGTCGTGAAACAAGTAGTCCTATCTAATGTAGTGATACTGCAGTAGAGCGATTCTGACATTCCTCATATTGTCGTGAAACAAGTAGTCCTATCTAGTGTAGTGATACTGCAGGAGAGGGATTCTGACATTCCTCATATTGTCGTGAAACATGTAGTCCTATCTAATGTTTTCATACTGCAGTAGAAGGCCTTTGACATTCCTCATATTGTCGTGAAACATGTAGCCCTATCTAATGTTTTCATACTGCAGTAGAAGGCTTCTGACATTCTTCATATTGTCATGTAACAAGTAGTCCTATCTAATGTTTTCATACTGCAGTAAAGGGCTTCTGACATTCCTCATATTGTCGTGAAACAAGTAGTCCTATCTAATGTAGTGATACTGCAGTACAGGGATTCTGACCTCTCTCATATTGTCATGAAACAAGTAGTCCTACCTAATGTAGTGATACTGCACTAGAGGGCTTCTGACATTCCTTATATTGTCATGAAACAAGTGGTCCTACCTAAAGTAGTGCTACTGCAGTAGAGGGATTTTGACATTAATCTTATTGTCATGAAACAAGTAGTCCTACCTAATGAAGTGATACTGCAGTAGAGGGCTTCTGACATCCCTCATATTGTCGTGAAACAAGTAGTCCTACCTAATATAGTGATACTGCTGTAGAGGGATTCTGACATTCCTCATATTGTCATGAAACAAGTAGTCCTGCCTAATGTGGTGATACTGCAGTAGAGGGCTTCTGACATTCCTCATATTGTCATGAAACAAGTAGTCCTACCTAATTAAGTGATAGTGCAGTAGAGGGCTTCTGGCATTCCTCATATTGTCATGAAACAAGTAGTCCTACGTAATGAAGTGATACTGCAGTAGAGGGTTTCTGGCATTCCTGATATTGTCATGAAACATATAGTCCTACCTAATGAAGTGATACTGCAGTAGAGGGCTTCTGACATTCCTCATATTGTCATGAAACAAGCAGTCCTACCTAATGAAGTGATACTGCAGTAGAGGGCTTCTGACATTCTTCCTATTGTCATGAAACAAGTAGTCCTACCTAATGAAGTGATACTGCAGTAGAGGGCTTCTGACATTCCTCATATTGTCATGAAACATGTAGTCCTATCTAATGTAGTGATGCTGCATTAGAGCGATTCTGACATTCCTCATATTGTCGTGAAGCATGTAGTCCTATCTAATGTAGTGATACTGCAGTAGAGGGATTCTGACATTCCTCATATTGTCGTGAAACATGTAGTCCTATCTAATGTTTTCGTACTGCAGTAGAAGGCTTCTGACATTCCTCATATTGTCGTGAAACATGTAGTCCTATCTAATGTTTTCATACTGCAGTAGAAGGCTTCTGACATTCTTCATATTGTCATGTAACAAGTAGTCCTATGTAATGTTTTCATACTGCAGTAAAGGGCTTCTGACATTCCTCATATTGTCGTGAAACAAGTAGTCCTATCTAATGTAGTGATACTGTAGTACAGGGATTCTGACATTCCTCATATTGTCATGAAGCAAGTGGTCCTATCTAATGTTTTCATACTGCAGTAGAGGGCTTCTGACATTCCTTATATTGTCATGTAACAAGTAGCCCTATCTAATGTTTTCATACTGCAGTAAAGGGCTTCTGACATTCCTCATATTGTCATGAAACAAGTGGTCCTATCTAATGTTTTCATACTTAAGTAGAGGGCTTCTGACATTCCTTATATTGTCATGAAACAAGTGGTCCTACCTAAAGTAGTGATACTGCAGTAGAGGGATTCTGACATTCCTTATATTGTCATGAAACAAGTGGTCCTACCTAAAGTAGTGATACTGCAGTAGAGGGCTTCTGACATCCCTTTTATTGTCATGAAACAAGTGGACCTACCTAAAGTAGTGATACTAGGGTAGAGAGATTCTGACATCCCTCATATTTTAATAAACAAATAGTCCTACCTGATGTAATAATACTGCAGTAGAGGGCTTGTAACGTCCCTCGTATTGTCGTGAAGCAAGTAGTCCTACCTGACGTATTTGTACTGCAGTAGATGGCGTTTAACATCCCTCATATTATGATGAAACAAATAGTCCTACCTAGTGTAGTGATACTACAGTAGAGGGATTCTGACGTCTCTCATATTGTCATGAAACAAGTAGTCCTACCTAATGTAGTGATACTGCAGTACAGGGATTCTGACATTCTTTATTTTTCATGAAACAAATAGTCCTATCCGATGTAGTAATACTGCAGTAGAGGGCTTGTAACATCCTTGATATTGTCGTGAAGCAAGAAGTCCCACCTACCGTATAGATACTGCAGTAGAGAGCGTTCAACATCCCTCATTATGTCACGAAACAAGTAGTCCTACCTAATGTAGTGATACGGCAGTAGACAGCTTCTAACATGCCTCATATTGTCGTGAAGCAAGTATCCTATCCAATGCAGTGATTCTGCAGTGGAGGGCTTCTCACATCTCTGATAATTTCAAGAAACAAGTAGTCCTACCTAATCTATAGAGACTGCAGTGGAGGTCGTCTAACATCCCTCATATTGTCATGAAACAAGTAGTTCTACCTAATGTAGTGATACGGCAGTAGAGGGCTTTTGACGTCCCTCATATTGTCTCGAAACAAATAGTCCTACCTAATGTAGTGATACCTCAGTAGAGGGCCTCTAACATCGCTCATATTGTCATAAAGCAAGTTGTCCTACTTAATGCAGTATAACTGCAGTATAGGGATTCTAACCTCCCTCATATTATTATAAAACAATTGGTCTCACGTAATGTAGTAGTACTGCAGTGCAAGGCTTCCAACATCCGTTGTGGTATCTTAAAACACGTCGTCCTACGTAATGTATTATAATTGCAGTGGAGCGCTTCTACCACCCTTCATACTGTCATGAAGCAAGTAGCCTACCTAATGTGGTGATACAGCAGTGGAGGGATTCTAAAATCCCTCATACTGTCATAAAGCACGTAGCGTACCTGATGTAGTTATAATGCAGTGGAGGGCTTCTAACATCCCTCATACTGTCATGTAGCCAGTAGTACTACCTAATGTGGTGATCCTGTAGTAGAGGCCTTCTAACAACCCTCGAACTGTCATAATACAAGTAGTCTACCTAATGTAGTGACACTGCAGTAGAGAGCTTCTAACATCCCTCATACTGTCATGAAGCAAATAGTCCTACCTAATGTGGTGATACTGCAGTGGAGGGCTTCTAACATCCCTCATACTGTCATGAAGCAAGTAGTCCTACCTAATGTAGTGATTCTGCAGTGGAGGGTTACTATCATCCCTCATACTGTAATCAAGCAAGTAGTCCTTCCTAATGTAGTGATGCTGCAGTGGAGGACTACTAACGTCCCTCATATTTTCATGAAAACATTAGTCCTAGCTAGTATAAAATACTGCAGTAGAGGGCTTCTGACATGCCTCATATTGTCGTGAATAAAGAAGTTGTACCTTATGTAGTGATATGGCAGTGGAGGTCTTTTAACATTCTTCATATTTTTCTGAGAAAAATATTCCTACATAACATAATAATACTGCAGTAGAGGGCTTCTGACATCCCTCATATTCTCATTAAACAAGTAGTCTTATCTAATGTGGTGATACTGCAGTACAGGGCTTCTAACACACCTCATACTGTAGTGAAGCAAATAGTCTTAACTAATGTAGTGATACTGCAGTGGAGGGCTTCTATAATACCTCATACTTTCATGAAACAGGTAGGCCTACCTAATGTAGTGATACTGCTGTAGAGGGCTTCTAACATACCTCATATTGTCGTGAAGAAAGAAGTCCTACCTAATGTATTGATACTGTAGTAGAGGGCTTCTGACATCTCTCATATTGTCATGAAACAAATAGTCCTACCTATAGTAGTAATACTGCAGTAGAGAGCTTGTGACATCCGTAATATTTTCATGAAACAAGTATTCCTAACTAACGTAGTTATACTGCAATAGATGGCTTCTAACATCCCTCATATTGTCATGAGGCATGTAGTCCTACTTTGTGTAGTGATACTGCAGAATAGGGCTTCTATCTTCCTTGATATTGTTGTGAAGCAGTAAGGTGTACTTAATATTGTAGTACTGCATTAGGGGGCTTTCAGCATCCCTCATATTTTCAGGAAGCAAGTGTGTTGCCCAATTTAGTGATACTGCTATATAAGGCATCTAACATCCCTTGATTCGTCATGAAGCAAGCTGCCCTACCTAATGTAGTAATACTGCAGTTAAAGGCTTCTAAAATCCCTTGTTTGTTTATGAAGTAAGCTGTCCTAACTAATGTGGTAATACTGCGGTACAGCGATATGGCATCCCTCATATTATCATGAAGCAGGTAGAATTAATGTAGTGATACTGCAGTAGAGGGTATCTAACGTCCCTCAAATTGTCATTAAAGTAGTAGTCCTACCTGATGTAGTGATACTGCAGTAGAGGGCTTCTAACATCCCTCATATTTTCATGAAGCAAGTAGTCTTAATTAATGTAGTATACTGCAGTAGAGGGTATCTAACGATCCTCAAATTGTCATTAAGCTAGTAGTCCTACGTAATGTAGGGATACTGCAGTAGAGGGCTTCTAACATCCCTCATATTTTCATGAAGCAAGTAGTCTTACTTAATGTAGAAACACTGCCGTGTTAGGCTTCTGACATCGATCTTATTGTCATGAAGGAAACAGTCCTACCGAATCTAGTGTTACTGAACTAGAGGGCTTCTAACATCGCTCATATTGACATTAAGCAGGGATTCCCACCTAAATTAGTGATACTGCAGTGGAGGACTTCTAACATCCCTCACAATGTCAGGCAGCAAGTAGTCGTACATAACGTTGTGGTACTGCAGTAGAAGGCTTCTAACATACCTCATACTGGCATAAAGCAGGAAGCCTATCTGATGTAGTTATAATGCAGTGGAGGGCTTCTAAAATCCCTCATACTGTCATAAAGCAGGTAGCCTACCTGATGTACTTACAATGCAGTGGAGGGCTTCTAACATCCCTCATACTATCATAAAGCAGGTAGCCTACCTGATGGAGTTATAATGCAGTGGATAGCTTCTAACGTCCCTCATACTGTCATAAAGCAGGTAGCCTACCTGATGTACTTACAATGCAGTGGAGGGCTTCTAACGTCCCTCATACTGTCATAAAGCAGGTAGCTTACCTGATGGAGTTATAATGCAGTGGATAGCTTCTAACATCCCTCATACTGTCATAAAGCAGATAGCCTACCTGATGTACTTACAATGCAGTGGAGGGCTTCTAACATCCCTCATACTGTCATAAAGCAGGTAGCCTACCTGATGGAGTTATAATGCAGTGGATAGCTTCTAACATCCCTCATACTCTCATGAAGCAAGTAGTCCTACCTAATGTGGTGATACTGCATTGGAGGGCTTCTAACGTCCCTCATACTGTCCTAAACCTGGTAGTCTACCAAATGTAGTGACACTGCAGTAGAGAGCCTCTAACATCCCTCATACTGTCATGAAGCAAATAGTCCTACCTAATGTGGTGATACCGCAGTGGAGGGCTTCTAACATCCTCATAGTGTCGCGAAGCAAGTAGACCTACCTAATGTAGTGATTCTGCAGTGGAGGATTACTAACATCTTTCATACTGTAATGAAGCAAGTATTCCATCGTAATGTAGTAATACTGCAGTGGAGGACTACAAACGTCCCTCATATTTTCATGAAAAAAGTAGTCCTACCTAATGTAGTAATACTGCAGTAGAGGGTACTGACATCCCTCATATTGTCGTGAAGCAAGACGCGCTGCCTTATGTAGTGATACTGCACTGGAGGGTTTGTAACATTCTTCATATTTTTCTGAGACAAATATTCCTACATAATATAGTAAGACTGCCGTAGAAGTCTGCTGACATCCCTCATATTGTCATGAAACAAGTGGTCTTATCTAATGTAGTGTACTGCATTACAGGGCTTCTATAATCCCTCATATTTGCATGAAAAAGGTAGGCCTACCTAATATAGTGATACTGCACTAAAAGGCTTCTCACATTCCTCTAGTTTTCATGTAACAAGTAGTCCTACCCAATTTAGTGATACTGCAGTAGAGACCGTCCAACATCCCGCACATTCTCATGCAAAAAGTAGTCTTACCTAATGTAGTGATACTGCAGTGGAGGGCTTCTATAATCCCTCATATTTTCATGAAACAGGTAGGCCTACCTAATGTAGTGATACTGCAGTAGAGGGCTTCTTACATTCCTCTAATTTTCATGTAAAAAGTAGTCCTACCCAATATAGTGATACTGCAGTTGAGACCGTTTAACATCCCGCACATTCTCATGCAACAAGTACTCCTAACTAATGTAATGATACTGCAGTAGAGAACATCTGATATCTCTCATATTATCATGAAACAAATAGTCCTATCTATTGTAGTAATATTGCGTTAGAGCGCTTCTAGATTCCATTATATTGTCGTAAGGCAAGTGGTCCTACCTAATGTAGTGATACTGCAGTAGAGAACTTCTGATATCTCTCATATTATCATGAAACAAATAGTCCTAGCTAATGTAGTAATATTGCGGTAGAGCGCTTCTAGGTTCCCTTATATTGTCGTAAGGCAAGTGGTCTTACTTAATGTAGTAACACTGCGGTGCTAGGCTCATAACATCGCTCATATTGTCATGAAGAAAGCAGTCTTACCTAATGTGGTGATACTGCAGTTGAGGGCTTCTAACATCCCTCACTGAGTCATGAAGCAAGTAGTGGTACCTAATGTAGTGATACTGCAGTGGAGGAGTACTAACATCCCTCATACTATCATGAAGCTAGTAGTTATACCTAATGTACTGATACTGCAGTGGAGGACTACTAACATCCCTCACATTGTCGTGAAGAAAGTAGTCCTACCTAATGTAGGAATACTGCAGTAGAGGGCTTTAACATCCATCTTATTGTCGTGAAGCAAGTAGTCCTACCTAGTCTAGTGATACTGCAGTAGAGGTCTTCTAACATCCCTCATATTGTCGTGAAGCAAGTAGTTCTACTTAATGTAATGATACTGCACTAGAGGGGTTCTAGCATCCCTCGTATTGTCGTGAAGCAAGTAGTCCTACCTAACGTAGTGATACTGCAGTGGAGTGCTTCTAAAATCCCTCATATTTTCATGAAACAGGTAGTCCTACCTAATGTAAAGATACTGCAGTGGAGGGCGTCTAACATCCCTCATATTGTCATGAAACAAGCAGTATCACCTAATGTAATAATACTGCAGTAGAGGACGTTTAACATTCCACATATTGTCGTGAAGCAAGTAGTGCTACTTAATGTAGTGATACTTCCGTGGAGGGATTCTGTTATTCCTCATATTTTCATGAAAGAAATAATCCTACCAAATGTAGTAATACTGCAGTAGACGGCTTCTCACTTCCCTCATATTGTCATGAAACAAATAGTCCTACCTAATGTAGTGATACTGGAGTGGAGGGCTTCTGGTATCCCTCTTATTTTCATGAAACAAATAGTCCTAACTAAACTAGTGATACTGCTTTATAAGGCTACTAACATCCCTCATATTGCCATGAGGCATGTAGTCTCTCCTAATGTAGTGATACTGCAGTAGAGGGCTTCCATCGTCCTTCATATTGTCGTGAAGCAGTAAGCTGTACTTCATATTGTGGTACTGCAGTAGGTTGCTTTCAGCATCCCTCATATTTTCATGAAGGAAGTGTGTTGCCCAATTTAGTGGTACCGCTCTATAGGTCTTCTCACATCCCTCAATTTGGCGTGAAGTAAGATGCGCTAACTTATGTAGTGATACTGCAGTGGAAGGCTTCTAACTTTCCTCATTATTTCCTGAACCAAATTTTCCTGTATAATGTAGTGATACTGCAGTACAGAGCTCCTAACATCGCTTATATTGTCATGAAGCAAGTTGTCTTACTTAATGTAGTAATATTGCAGTAGAGGGTATCTAACGCCCCTCAAATTGTCATTAACCATGTAGTCCTACCTAATGCAGTTATACTGCAGTAGAGGTCTTCTAACATCCCTCATATTGTCATGAGGCACGTAGTCTTACGTAATGTAGTAACACTGCTGTGCTAGACTTCTAACATCGCCCATATTGTCATGAAGCAAACAGTCCTACCTAAAGTAGTGATACTGCAGTGGAGGGCTTCTAACATCCCTCACAATGTCTTGCAGCAAGTAGTCCTACCTAATGTGGTGATACTGCAGTGGAGGGCTTCTAACAATTCTCATACTGTCATAAAGCAAGTAGCTTACCTGATGTAGTTATAATGCAGTGGAGGGCTTCTAACATCCCTCATACGGTCATGAAGCAAGTAGGCATACGTAATGTGGTGATACTGCAGTGGAGGGCTTCTAACATCCCTCATACTTTCATAAAGAAGGTAGTCTACCTAATGTAGTGATGCTGCAGTAGAGAGCTTCTAACATCCCTAATACTTTCATGAAGCATGTGGTCCTACCTAATGTGGTATTACTGCAGTGGAGGTCTTCTAACATCCCTCATACCGTCATGAAGCAAGTAGTCCTACCTAACGTAGTGATTCTGCAGTGGAAGTTTACTAACATCCCTCATATTGTAATGAAGCAATTAGTCCTACCTAATGTAGTGATACTGCAATGGACGACTACTAACGTCCCTCATATTTTCATGAAAAAAGTAGTCCTACCTAATTTAGTGATATTGCAGTGGAGGACTACTAACATCCCTCATATTGTCGTGAAGCACGTAGTCCTACCTAATGTACTGATATTGCAGCAGAGGGCTTTTAACATCCCTCATATTTTCGAGTAGCAAGTAGTCCTACCTAATGTAGTGATACTGCAGTGCAGGGCTTCTATAATCCCTCATATTTTCATGAAACAGGTAGTCCTACCTAATGTATATTAACTGCAGTGAAGGTCATCTATCATTCCTAATATTGTCATGAAACAAGCGTCTTACCTAATGTGGCGATACTGCAGTATAGGGCTTCTAATATCCCTAATATTGTCGTGAAGCAAGCAGTGCTACCTAATGTAGTCGTACTGCAGTGGAGGGAGTCTGACATTCCTCATATCTTCATTAAACAAGTAGACCTACCTAATGTATTGATACTGTAGTGGTGGGCGTTTTACATCCCCCATACTGTCATGAAACAAATAGTCCTACCTGAGGTAGTGATACTGCAGTAGAGGGCTTCTAACATCCCTCATACTATCATGAAACAAGTAGTCCAATCTGAGGTAGTGATACTGCAGTGGAGGGATTCTGACGTTCCTCATATCTTCATTAAACAAGTAGTCCTACCTAATGTATTGATACTACAGTGGTGGGCGTTTTACATCCCTCATACTGTCATGAAACAAATAGTCCTACCTGAGGTAGTGATACTGCAGTAGAGGGCTTCTAACATCCCTCATACTATCATGAAACCAATAGTCCTACCTGAGGTAGTGATACTGCAGTAGACGGCTTCTAACATCCCTCATTTTGTCACAAAGCAAGTAGTCCTACCTAATGTAGTGATACTCCAGTAGAGGAATACTGACATCCCTCATAGTTTCATGAAATAAGTAGTCCTACTTAATGTAGTGATACTGCAGTAGAGGGCTTCTAACATCTCTCATATTTTCAAGAAACAAGTAGTCCTACCTAATGTATGGATACTGCAAGGAAGGGCATTTAACATCCCTCATATAGTCGTGAAGCATGTAATCCTACCCAATGTAGTGATTCTGCAGTGGAGGGCTTCTAACATCCCCCATATTTTCAAGAAACAAGTAGTCCTACCTAATGTATAAAGACTGCAGTGGAGGGCGTCTAACATCCCTCATATTGTCATGAAACAAGAAGTCCTATCTAATGTAACGATACTGCAGTAGAGGGCTTCTGACGTCCCTCATATTGTCGTGAAACAAATAAGTCCTATCTAATGTAGTGACACTGCAGTAGAAGGCTTCTGACATTCCTCATATTGTCGTGAAACACGTAGTCCTATCTAATGAAGCGATACTGCAGTAGAGGGCTTCTGACATTCCTCATATTGTCATGAAACAAGTAGTCGTATCTAATGTGGCGATACTGCAGTAGAGGGCTTCTGACGTTCCTCATATTGTCGTGAAACAAGTAGTCCTATCTAATGTAGCGATACTGCAGTAGACGGCTTCTGACGTCCCTCATGTTGTCATGAAACAAGTAGTCCTACCTAATGTAGTAAAACTGCAGTAGAAGGCTTCTGACATTCCTCATATTGTCATAAAACAAGTAGTCCTATCTAATGTAGTGATACTGCAGTAGAAGGCTTCTGACGTTCCTCATATTGTCACGAAACAAGTAGTCCTACCTAATGTAGTGATACTGCAGTAGAAGGCTTCTGACATTCCTCATATTGTCATGAAACAAGTGGTCCTACCTAATGTGGTGATACTGCAGTAGAAGGCTTCTGACATTCCTCATATTGTCATGAAACAAGTAGTCCTACCTAATGTAGTAATACTGCAATAGAAGGCTTCTGACATTCCTCATATTGTCATGAAACAAGTAGTCCTACCTTGTGTAGTGATACTGCAGTAGAAGGCTTCTGACATTCCTCATATTGTCATGAAACAAGTAGTCATACCTAATTGAGTGATACTGCAGTAGAGGGCTTCTGACATTCCTCATATTGTCGTGAAACAAGTCGTCCTATCTAATGTAGTGATACTGCAGTAGAGGGCTTCTGACATTCCTCATATTGTCATGAAAAAAGTGGTCCTATCTAATGTAGTGATACTGCAGTAGAGGGCTTCTAACATTCCTCATATTGTCATGAAACAAGTAGTCCTATCTAATGTATAGAGACTGCACTGGATGGCGTCTAATATCCCTCATATTGTCATGAAACAATTAGTCCTACCTAATGTACAGAGACTGCAGTAGGGGGCTTCTAACATCTCTTATATTTTCAAGAAACAGGTAGTCCTACCTAATGTATAGAGACTGCTGTGGAGGGCACTAACATCCCTCATATTGTCATGAAACAAGTAGTCCTATCTAATGTAGTTATACGGCAGTAGAAGGCTTCTAACATACCTCATAATTTCATGAAACAAGCAGTCCTACCTAATGTATAGAGACTGCAGTGGAGGGCGTCTAACTTCCCTCATATTGTCATGAAACAAGTAGTCCTATCTAATGTAGTGATACTGCAGTAGGTTTCTAACATTCCTCATATTGTCATGAAACATGTGGTCCTACCTAATGTAGTGATACTGCAGTAGAGGGCTTCTGACATTCCTCATAATATCGTGAAACAAGTGGTCCTACCTAATGTAGTGATACTGCAGTAGAGGGATTCTGACACTCCTAATATTGTCATAAAACAAATAGTCCTATCTAATGTAGTGATTCTGCAGTAGAAGGCGTCTAACATCCTTCATATTGTCATGAAACATGTAGTCCTATCTAATGTAGTGATACTGCAGTAGAAGGCTTCTGATATTCCTCATATTGTCATGAAACAAGTAGTCCTACCTAATGTAGTGATACTGCAGTAGAGGGATTCTGACATTCCTCTTATTGTTGTGAAGCACGTAGTCCTATCTAATGTAGTGATAATGCAGTAGAAGGCTTCTGGCATTCCTCATATTGTCATGAAACAAGTAGTCAGACCTAATGTAGTGATACTGCAGTAGAAGGCTTCTGACATTCCTCATATTGTCATGAAACAAGTAGTCCTACCTAATGTATAGAGACTGCAGTGGAGGGCGTCCACATTCCTCATATTGTCGTAAAACAAGTAGTGTTACTTAATGTAGTGATACTGCAGTAGAGGGCTTCTGACATTCCTCATATTGTCATGAAACAAGTAGTCCTACCTAATGTAGTGATACTGCAGTAGAGGGTTCTGACATTCCTCATATTGTCGTGAAACAAGTAGTCCTACCTAATGTAGTGATACTGCAGTAGACGGCTTCTGACATTCCTCATATTGTTGTGAAGCAAGTAGTCCTATCTAATGTAGTGATACTGCAGTAGAAGGTTTCTGACATTCCTCATATTGTCATGAAACAAGTAGTCCTACCTAATGAAGTGATACTGCAGTAGGGGGCCTCTAACATCCCTCATATTGTCGTGAAACAATTAGTCCTACCTAATGTATAGAGACTACAGTGGAGGGCGTCTAACATACCTCATATTGTCATGAAACAAATAGTCCCACCTAATGAAGTGATACTGCAGTAGAGGGCTTCTGACATTCCTCATATTGTCGTGAAACAAGTGGTCCTATCTAATGTAATGATACTGCAGTAGAGGGCTTCTGACATTCCTCATATTGTCATGAAACAAGTAGTCCTATCTAATGTAGTGACACTGCAGTAGAGGGCTTCTGACATTCCTCATATTGTCGTAAAACAAGACGTTTTACTTACTTATAGTAGTGATACTGCAGTAGAGGGCTTCTGACATTCCTCATATTGTCATGAAACAAGTAGTCCTACCTAATGTAGTGATACTGAAGTAGAGGACTTCTGACATTCCTCATATTGTCGTGAAACAAGTAGTCCTACCTAATGTAGTGATACTGCAGTAGAGGGCTTCTGACATTCCTCATATTGTCGTGAAACAATTAGTCCTGCCTAATGTAGTGATACTGCAGTAGAGCGATTCTCACATTCCTCATATTGTCATAAAACAAGTAGTCCTACCTAATGAAGTGATACTGCTGTAGAGGGCTTCTGACATTCCTCATATTGTCATGAAACAAGTAGTCCTATCTAATGTATAGAGAATGCAGTAGAAGGCTTCTGACATTCCTCATATTGTCGTGCAACAAGGGGTCCTATATAATATAGTGATACTGCAGTAGAGGGCTTCTGACATTCCTCATATTGTCGTGAAACAAGTAGTCCTATCTAATGTAGTGATACTGCAGTAGAGGGCTTCTGACATTCCTCATATTGTCATGAAACAAGTAGTCCTATCTAATATAGTGAAACTGCAGTAGAGGGCTTCTGACTTTCCTCATATTGTCATGAAACAAGTAGTCCTATCTAATATAGTGATACTGCAGTAGAGGGCTTCTGACATTCCTCATATAGTCATGAATCAAGTAGTCCTATCTAATGTAGTGATACTACAGTAGAGGGTTTCTGACATTTCTCATGTTGTCATGAAGCAAGTAGTCCTATCTAATGTAGCGATACTGCAGTAGAGCGCTTCTGACATTCCTCACATTGTCGTGAAACAAGTAGTCTTACTTAATGTAGTGATACTGCAGTAGAGGGCTTCTGACATTCCTCATATTGTCGTGAAACAAGTAGTCCTACCTAATGTAGTGATACTGCAGTAGAGGGCTTCTGACATTCCTCATATTGTCATGAAACAAGTAGTCTTACTTAATGTGGTGATACTGCAATAGAGGGCTTCTGACATTCCTCATATTGTCATGAAACAAGTAGTCCTACCTAATGTAGTGATACTGCAGTGCAGGGCTTCTATAATCCCTCATATTTTCATGAAACAGGTAGTCCTACCTTATGTATATTTACTGCAGTGAAGGTCATCTATCATTCCTAATATTGTCATGAAACAAGCGTCTTACCTAATGTGGTGATACTGCAGTAGAGGGCTTCTAATATCCCTAATATTGTCGTGAAGCAAGCAGTGCTACCTAATCTAGTCGTACTGCAGTGGAGGGATTCTGACATTCCTCATATCTTCATGAAACAAGTAGTCCTACCTAATGTATTGATACTGCAGTGGTGGGCGTCTTACATCCCTCATACTGTCACGAAACAAGTAGTCCTACCTGAGGTAGTGATACTGCAGTAGAGGGCTTCTAACATCCCTCATACTGTCATGAAACAAGTAGTCCAATCTGAGGTAGTGATACTGCAGTGGAGGGATTCTGACGTTCCTCATATCTTCATGAAACAAGTAGTCCTACCTAATGTATTGATACTACAGTGGTGGGCGTCTTACATCCCTTATACTGTCATGAAACAAGTAGTCCTACCTGAGGTAGTGATACTGCAGTAGACGGCTTCTAACATCCCTCATTTTGTCACAAAGCAAGTAGTCCTACCTAATGTAGTGATAATCCAGTAGAGGGATACTGACATCCCTCATAGTTTCATGAAATAAGTAGTCCTATCTAATGTAGTGATACTGCAGTAGAGGGCTTCTAACATCTCTCATATTTTCAAGAAACAAGTAGCCCTACCTAATGTATGGATACTGCAAGGAAGGGCACTTAACATCCCTCATATAGTCGCGAAGAATGTAATCCTACCCAATGTAGTGATTCTGCAGTGGAGGGCTTCTAACATCCCTCATATTTTCAAGAAACAAGTAGTCCTACCTAATGTATAGAGACTGCAGTGGAGGGCGTCTAACATCCCTCATATTGTCATGAAACAAGAAGTCCTATCTAATTTAACGATATTGCAGTAGAGGGCTTCTGACGTCCCTCATATTGTCGTGAAACAAATAGTCCTATCTAATGTAGTGATACTGCAGTAGAAGGCTTCTGACATTCCTCATATTGTCGTGAAACACGTAGTTCTATCTAATGAAGCGATACTGCAGTAGAGGGCTTCTGACGTCCCTCATATTGTCATGAAACAAGTAGTCCTACCTAATGTAGTAAAACTGCAGTAGAAGGCTTGTGACATTCCGCATATTGTCATGAAACAAGTAGTCCTATCTAATGTAGTGATACTGCAGTAGAAGGCTTCTGACGTTCCTCATATTGTCGTGAAACAAGTCGTCCTACCTAGTGTAGTGTAACTGCAGTAGAAGGCTTCTGACATTCCTCATATTGTCATGAAACAAGTGGTCCTACCTAATGTGGTGATACTGCAGTAGAGGGCTTCTGACATTCCTCATATTGTTATGAAACAGGTAGTCATACCTAATTGAGTGATACTGCAGTAGAGGGCTTCTGACATTCCTCATATTGTTGTGAAACAAGTCGTCCTATCTAATGTAGTGATACTGCAGTAGAGGGCTTCTAACATTCCTCATATTGTCGTGAAACAAGTAGTCCTACCTAATGTATAGAGACTGCAGTGGAGGGCGTCTAACATCCCTCATATTGTCATGAAACAAGTAATCCTATCTAATGTATAGAGACTGCACTGGAGGGCGTCTAAAATCCCTCATATTGTCATGAAACAATTAGTCCTACCTAATGTATAGAGACTGCAGTAGGGGGTTTCTAACATCTGTTATATTTTCAAGAAACAAGTAGTCCTACCTAATGTATAGAAACTGCAGTGTAGGGCGTCTAACATCCCTCATATTGTCATGAAACAAGTAGTTCTATCTAATGTAGTTATACTGCAGTAGAAGGCTTCTAACATACCTCATAATTTCATGAAACAAGAAGTCCTACCTAATGTATAGAGACTGCAGTGGAGGGCGTCTAACTTCCCTCATATTCTCATAAAACAAGTAGTCCTATCTAATGTAGTTATACTGCAGTAGAAGCCTTCTAACATTCCTCATATTGTCATGAAACAAGTGGTCCTAACTAATGTAGTGATACTGCAGTGGAGGGCTTCTGACATTCCTCATATTGTCGTGAAACAAGTAGTCCTACCTAATGTAGTGATACTGCAGTAGAGGGATTCTGACACTCCTAATATTGTCATAAAACAAATAGTCCTATCGAATGTAGTGATTCTGCAGTAGAAGGCGTCTAACATCCTTCATATTGTCATGAAACATGTAGTCGTATCTAATGTAGTGATACTGCAGTAGAAGGCTTCTGATATTCCTCATATTGTCATGAAACAAGTAGTCCTACCTAATGTAGTGATACTGCAGTAGAGGGACTCTGACATTCCTCATATTGTCATTAAACAAGTAGTCCTATCTAATGTAGTGATACTGCAGTAGAGGGATTCTTACATTCCTCTTATTGTTGTGAAGCAAGTAGTCCTATCTAATGTAGTGATAATGCAGTAGAAGGCTTCTGACTTTGCTAATATTGTCATGAAACAAGTAGTCCTACCTAATGTATAAAGACTGCAGTGGAGGGCGTCCACATTCCTCATATTGTCGTAAAACAAGTAGTCTTACTTAATGTAGTGATACTGCAGTAGAGGGCTTCTGATATTCCTCATATTGTCATGAAACAAGTAGTCCTACCTAATGTAGTGATACTGCAATAGATGGATTCTGACATTCCTCATATTGTCGTGAAACAAGTAGTCCTATCTAATGTAGTGATACTGCAGTAGAAGGCTTCTGACATTCCTCATATTGTCATGAAACAAGCAGTCCTACCTAATGAAGTGATACTGCAGTAGAGGGCTTCTGACATTCCTCATATTGTCATGAAACAAGTAGTCCTACCTAATGAAGTGATACTGCAGTAGGGGGCTTCTAACATCCCTCATATTGTCGTGAAACAAGTAGTCCAACCTAATGTAAAGAGACTGCAGTGGAGGGCGTCCAACATACCTCATATTGTCATGAAACAAATAGTCCTACCTAATGAAGTGTTACTGCAGTAGAGGGCTTCTGACATTCCTCATGTTGTCGTGAAACAAGTGGTCCTATCTAATGTAATGATACTGCTGTAGAGGGCTTCTGATATTCCTCATATTGTCATGAAACAAGTAGTCCTATCTAATGTAGTGATACTGCAGTAGAGGGCTTCTGACATTCCTCATATTGTCGTAAAACAAGTAGTCCTATCTAATGTAGTGATACTGCAGTAGAGGGCTTCTGACATTCCTTATATTGTCGTAAAACAAGTAGTCTTACTTAATGTAGTGATACTGCAGTAGAGGGCTTCTGACATTCCTCATATTGTCATGAAACAAGTAGTCCTACCTAATGTAGTGATACTGCAGTAGAGGACTTCTGATATTCCTCATATTGTCGTGAAACAATTAGTCCTGCCTAATGTAGTGATACTGCAGTAGAGCGATTTTCACATTCCTCATATTGTCATGAAACAAGTAGTCCTACCTAATGAAGTGATACTGCAGTAGAGGGCTTCTGACATTCCTCATATTGTCCTGAGACAAGTAGTCCTATCTAATGTATAGAGACTGCAGTAGAAGGCTTCTGACATTCCTCATATTGTCGTGAAACAAGTGGTCCTATATAGTATAGTGATACTGCAGTAGAGGGATTCTGACATTCCTCATATTGTCGTGAAACAAGTAGTCCTATCTAATGTAGTGATACTGCAGTAGAGGGCTTCTGACATTCCTCATATTGTCATGAAACAAGTAGTCCTATCTAATGTAGTGATACTGCAGTAGAGGGCTTCTGAAATTTCTCATATTGTCATGAAACAAGTAGTCCTATATAATGTAGCGATACTGCAGTAGAGGGCTTCTGACATTCCTCACATTGTCGTGAAACAAGTAGTCTTACTTAATGTAGTGATACTGCAGTAGAGGGCTTCTGACATTCCTCATATTGTCGTGAAACAAGTATTCCTACCTAATGTAGTGATACTGAAGTAGAGGGCTTCTGACATTCCTCATATTGTCATGAAACAAGTAGTCCTACGTAATGTAGTGATAATGCAGTAGAGGTATTCTCACATTCCTCATATTGTAATGAAACAAGTAGTCCTACCTGATGAAGTGATACTGCAGTAGAGGGCTTCTGACATTCCTCATACTGTCATGAAGCAAGTAGTCCTACCTAATGAAGTGATACTGCAGTAGAAGGCTTCTGACATTCCTCATATTATCATGAAACACGTAGTCCTATCTAATGTAGTGATACTGCAGTAGAGGGCTTCTGACATTCCTCATATTGTCATGAAACAAGTAGTCCTGTCTAATGTAGTGACACTGCAGTAGAGGGCTTCTGACATTCCTCATTGTGTCGTAAAACAAGACGTTTTACTTACTTATAGTAGTGATACTGCAGTAGAGGGCTTCTGACATTCCTCATATTGTCATGAAACAAGTAGTCCTACCTAATGTAGTGATACTGCAGTAGAGGACTTCTGACATTCCTCATATTGTCGTGAAACGAGTAGTCCTACCTAATGTAGTGATACTGCAGTAGAGGGCTTCTGACATTCCTCATATTTTCGTGAAACAATTAGTCCTGCCTAATGTAGTGATACTACAGTAGAGCGATTCTCACATTCCTCATATTGTCATGAAACAAGTAGTCCTACCTAATGAAGTGATACTGCAATAGAGAGCTTCTGAGATTCCTCATATTGTCATGAAACAAGTAGTCCTATCTAATGTATAGAGACTGCAGTAGAAGGCTTCTGACATTCGTCATATTGTCGTGAAACAAGTGGTCCTATATAATATAGTGATACTGCAGTAGAGGGATTCTGACATTCCTCATATTGTCGTGAAACAAGTTGTCCTATCTAATTAAGTGATACTGCAGTAGAGGGCTTCTGACATTCCTCATATTGTCATGAAACAAGTAGTCCTACCTAATGTAGTGATACTGCAGTAGAGGGCTTCTACATTCCTCATATTGTCATGAAACAAGTAGTCTTACTTAATGTAGTGATACTGCAGTAGAGGGCTTCTGACATTCCTCATATTGTCGTGAAACAAGTAGTCCTACCTAATGTAGTGATACTGCAGTAGAGGGCTTCTGACATTCCTCATATTGTCATGAAACAAGTAGTCTTACTTAATGTGGTGGTACTGCAATAGAGGGCTTCTGACATTCCTCATATTGTCATGAAACAAGTAGCCTACCTAATGTAGTGATACTGCAGTGCAGGGCTTCTATAATCCCTCATATTTTCATGAAACAGGTAGTCCTACCTAATGTATATTTACTGCAGTGAAGGTCATCTATCATTCCTAATATTGTCATGAAACAAGCGTCTTACCTAATGTGGTGATACTGCAGTAGAGGGCTTCTAATATCCCTAATATTGTCGTGAAGCAAGCAGTGCTACCTAATGTAGTCGTACTGCAGTGGAGGGATTCTGACATTCCTCATATCTTCATGAAACAAGTAGTCCTACCTAATGTATTGATACTGCAGTGGTGGGCGTCTTACATCCCTCATACTGTCATGAAACAAGTAGTCCTACCTGAGGTAGTGATACTGCAGTAGAGGGCTTCTAACATCCCTCATACTGTCATGAAACAAGTAGTCCAATCTGAGGTAGTGATACTGCAGTGAAGGGATTCTGACGTTCCTCAT
Organism: Deroplatys truncata; assembly: GCA_030765065.1. Lineage (NCBI taxonomy): Eukaryota > Metazoa > Arthropoda > Insecta > Mantodea > Mantidae > Deroplatys > Deroplatys truncata. Next base: position 332,175,753 of record CM060975.1, on the reverse strand, counting down.
ATCTTCATGAAACAAGTAGTCCTACCTAATGTATTGATACTACAGTGGTGGGCGTCTTACATCCCTTATACTGTCATGAAACAAGTAGTCCTACCTGAGGTAGTGATACTGCAGTAGACGGCTTCTAACATCCCTCATTTTGTCACAAAGCAAGTAGTCCTACCTAATGTAGTGATAATCCAGTAGAGGGATACTGACATCCCTCATAGTTTCATGAAATAAGTAGTCCTATCTAATGTAGTGATACTGCAGTAGAGGGCTTCTAATATCTCTCATATTTTCAAGAAACAAGTAGCCCTACCTAATGTATGGATACTGCAAGGAAGGGCACTTAACATCCCTCATATAGTCGCGAAGAATGTAATCCTACCCAATGTAGTGATTCTGCAGTGGAGGGCTTCTAACATCCCTCATATTTTCAAGAAACAAGTAGTCCTACCTAATGTATAGAGACTGCAGTGGAGGGCGTCTAACATCCCTCATATTGTCATGAAACAAGAAGTCCTATCTAATTTAACGATATTGCAGTAGAGGGCTTCTGACGTCCCTCATATTGTCGTGAAACAAATAGTCCTATCTAATGTAGTGATACTGCAGTAGAAGGCTTCTGACATTCCTCATATTGTCGTGAAACACGTAGTTCTATCTAGTGAAGCGATACTGCAGTAGAGGGCTTCTGACGTCCCTCATATTGTCATGAAACAAGTAGTCCTACCTAATGTAGTAAAACTGCAGTAGAAGGCTTGTGACATTCCGCATATTGTCATGAAACAAGTAGTCCTATCTAATGTAGTGATACTGCAGTAGAAGGCTTATGACGTTCCTCATATTGTCGTGAAACAAGTCGTCCTACCTAGTGTAGTGATACTGCAGTAGAAGGCTTCTGACATTCCTCATATTGTCATGAAACAAGTGGTCCTACCTAATGTGGTGATACTGCAGTAGAGGGCTTCTGACATTCCTCATATTGTTATGAAACAAGTAGTCATACCTAATTGAGTGATACTGCAGTAGAGGGCTTCTGACATTCCTCATATTGTTGTGAAACAAGTCGTCCTATCTAATGTAGTGATACTGCAGTAGAGGGCTTCTAACATTCCTCATATTGTCGTGAAACAAGTAGTCCTACCTAATGTATAGAGACTGCAGTGGAGGGCGTCGAACATCCCTCATATTGTCATGAAACAAGTAATCCTATCTAATGTATAGAGACTGCACTGGAGGGCGTCTAAAATCCCTCATATTGTCATGAAACAATTAGTCCTACCTAATGTATAGAGACTGCAGTAGGGGGTTTCTAACATCTGTTATATTTTCAAGAAACAAGTAGTCCTACCTAATGTATAGAAACTGCAGTGTAGGGCGTCTAACATCCCTCATATTGTCATGAAACAAGTAGTTCTATCTAATGTAGTTATACTGCAGTAGAAGGCTTCTAACATACCTCATAATTTCATGAAACAAGAAGTCCTACCTAATGTATAGAGACTGCAGTGGAGGGCGTCTAACTTCCCTCATATTCTCATAAAACAAGTAGTCCTATCTAATGTAGTTATACTGCAGTAGAAGCCTTCTAACATTCCTCATATTGTCATGAAACAAGTGGTCCTAACTAATGTAGTGATACTGCAGTGGAGGGCTTCTGACATTCCTCATATTGTCGTGAAACAAGTAGTCCTACCTAATGTAGTGATACTGCAGTAGAGGGACTCTGACACTCCTAATATTGTCATAAAACAAATAGTCCTATCGAATGTAGTGATTCTGCAGTAGAAGGCGTCTAACATCCTTCATATTGTCATGAAACATGTAGTCGTATCTAATGTAGTGATACTGCAGTAGAAGGCTTCTGATATTCCTCATATTGTCATGAAACAAGTAGTCCTACCTAATGTAGTGATACTGCAGTAGAGGGACTCTGACATTCCTCATATTGTCATTAAACAAGTAGTCCTATCTAATGTAGTGATACTGCAGTAGAGGGATTCTTACATTCCTCTTATTGTTGTGAAGCAAGTAGTCCTATCTAATGTAGTGATAATGCAGTAGAAGGCTTCTGACTTTGCTAATATTGTCATGAAACAAGTAGTCCTACCTAATGTATAAAGACTGCAGTGGAGGGCGTCCACATTCCTCATATTGTCGTAAAACAAGTAGTCTTACTTAATGTAGTGATACTGCAGTAGAGGGCTTCTGATATTCCTCATATTGTCATGAAACAAGTAGTCCTACCTAATGTAGTGATACTGCAATAGATGGATTCTGACATTCCTCATATTGTCGTGAAACAAGTAGTCCTACCTAATGTAGTGATACTGCAGTAGGCGGCTTCTGACATTCCTCATATTGTTGTGAAGCAAGTAGTCCTATCTAATGTAGTGATACTGCAGTAGAAGGCTTCTGACATTCCTCATATTGTCATGAAACAAGCAGTCCTACCTAATGAAGTGATACTGCAGTAGAGGGCTTCTGACATTCCTCATATTGTCATGAAACAAGTAGTCCTACCTAATGAAGTGATACTGCAGTAGGGGGCTTCTAACATCCCTCATATTGTCGTGAAACAAGTAGTCCAACCTAATGTAAAGAGACTGCAGTGGAGGGCGTCCAACATACCTCATATTGTCATGAAACAAATAGTCCTACCTAATGAAGTGTTACTGCAGTAGAGGGCTTCTGACATTCCTCATGTTGTCGTGAAACAAGTGGTCCTATCTAATGTAATGATACTGCTGTAGAGGGCTTCTGATATTCCTCATATTGTCATGAAACAAGTAGTCATATCTAATGTAGTGATACTGCAGTAGAGGGCTTCTGACATTCCTCATATTGTCGTAAAACAAGTAGTCCTATCTAATGTAGTGATACTGCAGTAGAGGGCTTCTGACATTCCTTATATTGTCGTAAAACAAGTAGTCTTACTTAATGTAGTGATACTGCAGTAGAGGGCTTCTGACATTCCTCATATTGTCATGAAACAAGTAGTCCTACCTAATGTAGTGATACTGCAGTAGAGGACTTCTGATATTCCTCATATTGTCGTGAAACAATTAGTCCTGCCTAATGTAGTGATACTGCAGTAGAGCGATTTTCACATTCCTCATATTGTCATGAAACAAGTAGTCCTACCTAATGAAGTGATACTGCAGTAGAGGGCTTCTGACATTCCTCATATTGTCCTGAGACAAGTAGTCCTATCTAATGTATAGAGACTGCAGTAGAAGGCTTCTGACATTCCTCATATTGTCGTGAAACAAGTGGTCCTATATAGTATAGTGATACTGCAGTAGAGGGATTCTGACATTCCTCAAATTGTCGTGAAACAAGTAGTCCTATCTAATGTAGTGATACTGCAGTAGAGGGCTTCTGACATTCCTCATATTGTCATGAAACAAGTAGTCCTATCTAATGTAGTGATACTGCAGTAGAGGGCTTCTGAAATTTCTCATATTGTCATGAAACAAGTAGTCCTATCTAATGTAGCGATACTGCAGTAGAGGGCTTCTGACATTCCTCACATTGTCGTGAAACAAGTAGTCTTACTTAATGTAGTGATACTGCAGTAGAGGGCTTCTGACATTCCTCATATTGTCGTGAAACAAGTATTCCTACCTAATGTAGTGATACTGAAGTAGAGGGCTTCTGACATTCCTCATATTGTCATGAAACAAGTAGTCCTACGTAATGTAGTGATAATGCAGTAGAGGTATTCTCACATTCCTCATATTGTAATGAAACAAGTAGTCCTACCTGATGAAGTGATACTGCAGTAGAGGGCTTCTGACATTCCTCATACTGTCATGAAGCAAGTAGTCCTACCTAATGAAGTGATACTGCAGTAGAAGGCTTCTGACATTCCTCATATTGTCATGAAACAAGTAGTCCTATCTAATGTATAGAGACTGCAGTAGAAGGCTTCTGACATTCCTCATATTGTCATGAAACAAGTAGTCCTATCCAATGTAGGGATACTGCAGTAGAGGGCTTTTGACATTCCTCATATTGTCGTGAAACAAGTAGTCCTATCTAATGTATAGAGACTGCAATAGAAGGCTTCTGACATTCCTCATATTATCATGAAACACGTAGTCCTATCTAATGTAGTGATACTGCAGTAGAGGGCTTCTGACATTCCTCATATTGTCATGAAACAAGTAGTCCTGTCTAATGTAGTGACACTGCAGTAGAGGGCTTCTGACATTCCTCATTGTGTCGTAAAACAAGACGTTTTACTTACTTATAGTAGTGATACTGCAGTAGAGGGCTTCTGACATTCCTCATATTGTCATGAAACAAGTAGTCCTACCTAATGTAGTGATACTGCAGTAGAGGACTTCTGACATTCCTCATATTGTCGTGAAACGAGTAGTCCTACCTAATGTAGTGATACTGCAGTAGAGGGCTTCTGACATTCCTCATATTTTCGTGAAACAATTAGTCCTGCCTAATGTAGTGATACTGCAGTAGAGCGATTCTCACATTCCTCATATTGTCATGAAACAAGTAGTCCTACCTAATGAAGTGATACTGCAATAGAGAGCTTCTGAGATTCCTCATATTGTCATGAAACAAGTAGTCCTATCTAATGTATAGAGACTGCAGTAGAAGGCTTCTGACATTCGTCATATTGTCGTGAAACAAGTGGTCCTATATAATATAGTGATACTGCAGTAGAGGGATTCTGACATTCCTCATATTGTCGTGAAACAAGTTGTCCTATCTAATTAAGTGATACTGCAGTAGAGGGCTTCTGACATTCCTCATATTGTCATGAAACAAGTAGTCCTACCTAATGTAGTGATACTGCAGTAGAGGGCTTCTACATTCCTCATATTGTCATGAAACAAGTAGTCTTACTTAATGTAGTGATACTGCAGTAGAGGGCTTCTGACATTCCTCATATTGTCGTGAAACAAGTAGTCCTACCTAATGTAGTGATACTGCAGTAGAGGGCTTCTGACATTCCTCATATTGTCATGAAACAAGTAGTCTTACTTAATGTGGTGGTACTGCAATAGAGGGCTTCTGACATTCCTCATATTGTCATGAAACAAGTAGCCTACCTAATGTAGTGATACTGCAGTGCAGGGCTTCTATAATCCCTCATATTTTCATGAAACAGGTAGTCCTACCTAATGTATATTTACTGCAGTGAAGGTCATCTATCATTCCTAATATTGTCATGAAACAAGCGTCTTACCTAATGTGGTGATACTGCAGTAGAGGGCTTCTAATATCCCTAATATTGTCGTGAAGCAAGCAGTGCTACCTAATGTAGTCGTACTGCAGTGGAGGGATTCTGACATTCCTCATATCTTCATGAAACAAGTAGTCCTACCTAATGTATTGATACTGCAGTGGTGGGCGTCTTACATCCCTCATACTGTCATGAAACAAGTAGTCCTACCTGAGGTAGTGATACTGCAGTAGAGGGCTTCTAACATCCCTCATACTGTCATGAAACAAGTAGTCCAATCTGAGGTAGTGATACTGCAGTGGAGGGATTCTGACGTTCCTCATATCTTCATGAAACAAGTAGTCCTACCTAATGTATTGATACTACAGTGGTGGTCGTCTTACATCCCTTATACTGTCATGAAACAAGTAGTCCTACCTGAGGTAGTGATACTGCAGTAGACGGCTTCTAACATCCCTCATTTTGTCGCAAAGCAAGTAGTCCTACCTAATGTAGTGATAATCCAGTAGAGGGATACTGACATCCCTCATAGTTTCATGAAATAAGTAGTCCTATCTAATGTAGTGATACTGCAGTAGAGGGCTTCTAATATCTCTCATATTTTCAAGAAACAAGTAGCCCTACCTAATGTATGGATACTGCAAGGAAGGGCACTTAACATCCCTCATATAGTCGCGAAGAATGTAATCCTACCCAATGTAGTGATTCTGCAGTGGAGGGCTTCTAACATCCCTCATATTTTCAAGAAACAAGTAGTCCTACCTAATGTATAGAGACTGCAGTGGAGGGCGTCTAACATCCCTCATATTGTCATGAAACAAGAAGTCCTATCTAATTTAACGATATTGCAGTAGAGGGCTTCTGACGTCCCTCATATTGTCGTGAAACAAATAGTCCTATCTAATGTAGTGATACTGCAGTAGAAGGCTTCTGACATTCCTCATATTGTCGTGAAACACGTAGTTCTATCTAGTGAAGCGATACTGCAGTAGAGGGCTTCTGACGTCCCTCATATTGTCATGAAACAAGTAGTCCTACCTAATGTAGTAAAACTGCAGTAGAAGGCTTCTGACATTCCGCATATTGTCATGAAACAAGTAGTCCTATCTAATGTAGTGATACTGCAGTAGAAGGCTTCTGACGTTCCTCATATTGTCGTGAAACAAGTCGTCCTACCTAGTGTAGTGATACTGCAGTAGAAGGCTTCTGACATTCCTCATATTGTCATGAAACAAGTGGTCCTACCTAATGTGGTGATACTGAAGTAGAGGGCTTCTGACATTCCTCATATTGTTATGAAACAAGTAGTCATACCTAATTGAGTGATACTGCAGTAGAGGGCTTCTGACATTCCTCATATTGTTGTGAAACAAGTCGTCCTATCTAATGTAGTGATACTGCAGTAGAGGGCTTCTAACATTCCTCATATTGTCGTGAAACAAGTAGTCCTACCTAATGTATAGAGACTGCAGTGGAGGGCGTCTAACATCCCTCATATTGTCATGAAACAAGTAATCCTATCTAATGTATAGAGACTGCACTGGAGGGCGTCTAAAATCCCTCATATTGTCATGAAACAATTAGTCCTACCTAATGTATAGAGACTGCAGTAGGGGGTTTCTAACATCTGTTATATTTTAAAGAAACAAGTAGTCCTACCTAATGTATAGAGACTGCAGTGTAGGGCGTCTAACATCCCTCATATTGTCATGAAACAAGTAGTTCTATCTAATGTAGTTATACTGCAGTAGAAGGCTTCTAACATACCTCATAATTTCATGAAACAAGAAGTCCTACCTAATGTATAGAGACTGCAGTGGAGGGCGTCTAACTTCCCTCATATTCTCATAAAACAAGTAGTCCTATCTAATGTAGTTATACTGCAGTAGAAGCCTTCTAACATTCCTCATATTGTCATGAAACAAGTGGTCCTAACTAATGTAGTGATACTGCAGTGGAGGGCTTCTGACATTCCTCATATTGTCGTGAAACAAGTAGTCCTACCTAATGTAGTGATACTGCAGTAGAGGGATTCTGACACTCCTAATATTGTCATAAAACAAATAGTCCTATCGAATGTAGTGATTCTGCAGTAGAAGGCGTCTAACATCCTTCATATTGTCATGAAACATGTAGTCGTATCTAATGTAGTGATACTGCAGTAGAAGGCTTCTGATATTCCTCATATTGTCATGAAACAAGTAGTCCTACCTAATGTAGTGATACTGCAGTAGAGGGACTCTGACATTCCTCATATTGTCATTAAACAAGTAGTCCTATCTAATGTAGTGATACTGCAGTAGAGGGATTCTGACATTCCTCTTATTGTTGTGAAGCAAGTAGTCCTATCTAATGTAGTGATAATGCAGTAGAAGGCTTCTGACTTTGCTAATATTGTCATGAAACAAGTAGTCAGACCTAATGTAGTGATACTGCAGTAGAAGGCTTCTGACATTCCTCATATTGTTGTGAAGCAAGTAGTCCTATCTAATGTAGTGATACTGCAGTAGAAGGCTTCTGACATTCCTCATATTGTCATGAAACAAGCAGTCCTACCTAATGAAGTGATACTGCAGTAGAGGGCTTCTGACATTCCTCATATTGTCATGAAACAAGAAGTCCTACCTAATGAAGTGATACTGCAGTAGGGGGCTTCTAACATCCCTCATATTGTCGTGAAACAAGTAGTCCAACCTAATGTAAAGAGACTGCAGTGGAGGGCGTCCAACATACCTCATATTGTCATGAAACAAATAGTCCTACCTAATGAAGTGTTACTGCAGTAGAGGGCTTCTGACATTCCTCATGTTGTCGTGAAACAAGTGGTCCTATCTAATGTAATGATACTGCTGTAGAGGGCTTCTGATATTCCTCATATTGTCATGAAACAAGTAGTTCTATCTAATGTAGTGATACTGCAGTAGAGGGCTTCTGACATTCCTCATATTGTCGTAAAACAAGTAGTCCTATCTAATGTAGTGATACTGCAGTAGAGGGCTTCTGACATTCCTTATATTGTCGTAAAACAAGTAGTCTTACTTAATGTAGTGATACTGCAGTAGAGGGCTTCTGACATTCCTCATATTGTCATGAAACAAGTAGTCCTACCTAATGTAGTGATACTGCAGTAGAGGACTTCTGATATTCCTCATATTGTCGTGAAACAATTAGTCCTGCCTAATGTAGTGATACTGCAGTAGAGCGATTCTCACATTCCTCATATTGTCATGAAACAAGTAGTCCTACCTAATGAAGTGATACTGCAGTAGAGGGCTTCTGACATTCCTCATATTGTCCTGAGACAAGTAGTCCTATCTAATGTATAGAGACTGCAGTAGAAGGCTTCTGACATTCCTCATATTGTCGTGAAACAAGTGGTCCTATATAATATAGTGATACTGCAGTAGAGGGATTCTGACATTCCTCATATTGTCGTGAAACAAGTAGTCCTATCTAATGTAGTGATACTGCAGTAGAGGGCTTCTGACATTCCTCATATTGTCATGAAACAAGTAGTCTTACTTAATGTAGTGATACTGCAGTAGAGGGCTTCTGACATTCCTCATATTGTCGTGAAACAAGTATTCCTACCTAATGTAGTGATACTGAAGTAGAGGGCTTCTGACATTCCTCATATTGTCATGAAACAAGTAGTCCTACGTAATGTAGTGATAATGCAGTAGAGGTATTCTCACATTCCTCATATTGTAATGAAACAAGTAGTCCTACCTGATGAAGTGATACTGCAGTAGAGGGCTTCTGACATTCCTCATACTGTCATGAAGCAAGTAGTCCTACCTAATGAAGTGATACTGCAGTAGAAGGCTTCTGACATTCCTCATATTGTCATGAAACAAGTAGTCCTATCTAATGTATAGAGACTGCAGTAGAAGGCTTCTGACATTCCTCATATTGTCATGAAACAAGTAGTCCTATCCAATGTAGGGATACTGCAGTAAAGGGCTTTTGACATTCCTCATATTGTCGTGAAACAAGTAGTCCTATCTAATGTATAGAGACTGCAATAGAAGGCTTCTGACATTCCTCATATTATCATGAAACACGTAGTCCTATCTAATGTAGTGATACTGCAGTAGAGGGCTTCTGACATTCCTCATATTGTCATGAAACAAGTAGTCCTATCTAATGTAGTGACACTGCAGTAGAGGGCTTCTGACATTCCTCATTGTGTCGTAAAACAAGACGTTTTACTTACTTATAGTAGTGATACTGCAGTAGAGGGCTTCTGACATTCCTCATATTGTCATGAAACAATAGTCCTACCTAATGTAGTGATACTGCAGTAGAGGACTTCTGACATTCCTCATATTGTCGTGAAACGAGTAGTCCTACCTAATGTAGTGATACTGCAGTAGAGGGCTTCTGACATTCCTCATATTGTCGTGAAACAATTAGTCCTGCCTAATGTAGTGATACTGCAGTAGAGCGATTCTCACATTCCTCATATTGTCATGAAACAAGTAGTCCTACCTAATGAAGTGATACTGCAATAGAGAGCTTCTGAGATTCCTCATATTGTCATGAAACAAGTAGTCCTATCTAATGTATAGAGACTGCAGTAGAAGGCTTCTGACATTCGTCATATTGTCGTGAAACAAGTGGTCCTATATAATATAGTGATACTGCAGTAGAGGGATTCTGACATTCCTCATATTGTCGTGAAACAAGTTGTCCTATCTAATTAAGTGATACTGCAGTAGAGGGCTTCTGACATTCCTCATATTGTCATGAAACAAGTAGTCCTATCTAATATAGTGATACTGCAGTAGAGGGCTTCTGACTTTCCTCATATTGTCATGAAACAAGTAGTCCTATCTAATGTAGTGATACTGCAGTAGAGGGCTTCTGACATTCCTCATATTGGCTTGAAACAAGTAGTCCTGCCTAATGTGGTGATACTGCAGTAGAGGGCTTCTGACATTCCTCATATTATCATGAAACAAGTAGTCGTACCTAATTAAGTGATAGTGCAGTAGAGGGCTTCTGGCATTCCTCATATTGTCATGAAACAAGTAGTCCTACCAAATGAAGTGATACTGCAGTAGAGAGTTTCTGGCATTCCTGATATTGTCATGAAACAAGTAGTCCTACCTAATGAAGTGATACTGCAGTACAGGGCTTCTGACATTCCTTATATTGTCATGAAACAAGTAGTCCTACCTAATGAAGTGATACTGCAGTAGAGGGCTTCTGACATTCCTCATATTGTCATGAAACAAGTAGTCCTACCTAATGAAGTGATACTGCAGTAGAGGGCTTCTGACATTCCTCATATTGTCATGAATCATGTAGTCCTATCTATTGTAGTGATGCTGCATTAGAGCGATTCTGACATTCCTCATATTGTCGTGAAACAAGTAGTCCTATCTAATGTAGTGATACTGCAGTAGAGCGATTCTGACATTCCTCATATTGTCGTGAAACAAGTAGTCCTATCTAATGTAGTGATACTCTAGTAGAGCGATTCTGACATTCCTCATATTGTCGTGAAACAAGTAGTCCTATCTAATGTAGTGATACTGCAGTAGAGGGATTCTGACATTCCTCATATTGTCGTGAAACATGTAGTCCTATCTAATGTTTTCATACTGCAGTAGAAGGCTTCTGACATTCCTCATATTGTCGTGAAACATGTAGCCCTATCTAATGTTTTCATACTGCAGTAGAAGGCTTCTGACATTCTTCATATTGTCATGTAACATGTAGTCCTATCTAATGTTTTCATACTGCAGTAAAGGGCTTCTGACATTCCTCATATTGTCGTGAAACAAGTAGTCCTATCTAATGTAGTGATACTGCAGTACAGGGATTCTGACATTCCTCATATTGTCATGAAGCAAGTGGTCCTATCTAATGTTTTCATACTGCAGTAGAGGGCTTCTGACATTCCTTATATTGTCATGTAACAAGTAGTCCTATCTAATGTTTTCATACTGCAGTAAAGGGCTTCTGACATTCCTCATATTGTCATGAAACAGGTGGTCCTATCTAATGTTTTCATACTTAAGTAGAGGGCTTCCGACATTCCTTATATTGTCATGAAAAAAGTAGTCCTATCTAATGTTTTCATACTGCAGTAGAGGGCTTCTGACATTCCTCATATTGTCATGAAACAAGTGGTCCTACCTAAAGTAGTGATACTGCAGTAGAGGGATTCTCACATTCCTCATATTGTAATGAAACAAGTAGTCCTACCTAATGAAGTGATACTGCAGTAGAGGGCTTCTGACATTCCTCATATTGTCATGAAACAAGTAGTCCTACCTAATGAAGTGATACTGCAGTAGAGGGCTTCTGACATTCCTCATATTGTCATGAAACAAGTAGTCCTATCTAATGTATAGAGACTGCAGTAGAAGGCTTCTAACATTCCTCATATTGTCGTGAAACAAGTAGTCCTATCCAATGTAGTGATACTGCAGTAGAGGGCTTTTGACATTCCTCATATTGTCGTGAAACAAGTAGTCCTATCTAATGTATAGAGACTGCAATAGAAGGCTTCTGACATTCCTCATATTATCATGAAACACGTAGTCTATCTAATGTAGTGATACTGCAGTAGAGGGCTTCTCACATTCCTCATATTGTCATGAAACAAGTAGTCCTGCCTAATGTGGTGATACTGCAGTAGAGGGCTTCTGACAATCCTCATATTGTCATGAAACAAGTAGTCGTACCTAATTAAGTGATAGTGCAGTAGAGGGCTTCTGGCATTCCTCATATTGTCATGAAACAAGTAGTCCTACCGGAGGTAGTGATACTGCAGTAGAGGGCTTCTAACATCCCTCATACTGACATGAAACAAGTAGTCCAATCTGAGGTAGTCATACTGCAGTGGAGGGATTCTGACGTTCCTCATATCTTCATGAAACAAGTAGTCCTACCTAATGTATTGATACTACAGTGCTGGGCGTCTTACATCCCTTATACTGTCATGAAACAAGTAGTCCTACCTGAGGTAGTGATACTGCAGTAGACGGCTTCTAACATCCCTCATTTTGTCACAAAGCAAGTAGTCCTACCTAATGTAGTGATAATCCAGTAGAGGGATACTGACATCCCTCATAGTTTCATGAAATAAGTAGTCCTACCTAATGTAGTGATACTGCAGTAGAGGGCTTCTAACATCTCTCATATTTTCAAGAAACAAGTAGCCCTACCTAATGTATGGATACTGCAAGGAAGGGCACTTAACATCCCTCATATAGTCGCGAAGCATGTAAACCTACCCAATGTAGTGATTCTGCAGTGGAGGGCTTTTAACATCCCTCATATTTTCAAGAAACAAGTAGTCCTACCTAATGTATAGAGACTGCAGTGGAGGGCGTCTAACATCCCTCATATTGTCATGAAACAAGAAGTCCTATCTAATTTAACGATATTGCAGTAGAGGGCTTCTGACGTCCCTCATATTGTCGTGAAACAAATAGTCCTATCTAATGTAGTGATACTGCAGTAGAAGGCTTCTGACATTCCTCATATTGTCGTGAAACACGTAGTTCTATCTAATGAAGCGATACTGCAGTAGAGGGCTTCTGACGTCCCTCATATTGTCATGAAACAAGTACTCCTACCTAATGTAGTAAAACTGCAGTAGAAGGCTTCTGACATTCCTCATATTGTCATGAAACAAGTAGTCCTATCTAATGTAGTGATACTGCAGTAGAAGGCTTCTGACGTTCCTCATATTGTCGTGAAACAAGTAGTCCTACCTAGTGTAGTGATACTGCAGTAGAAGGCTTCTGACATTCCTCATATTGTCATGAAACAGGTGGTCCTACCTAATGTGGTGATACTGCAGTAGAGGGCTTCTGACATTCCTCATATTGTTATGAAACAAGTAGTCATACCTAATTGAGTGATACTGCAGTAGAGGGCTTCTGACATTCCTCATATTGTCGTGAAACAAGTAGTCCTACCTAATGTATAGAGACTGCAGTGAAGGGCGTCTAACATCCCTCATATTGTCATGAAACAAGTAATCCTATCTAATGTATAGAGACTGCACTGGAGGGCGTCTAACATCCCTCATATTGTCATGAAACAATTAGTCCTACCTAATGTATAGAGACTGCAGTAGGGGGCTTCTAACATCTGTTATATTTTCAAGAAACAAGTAGTCCTACCTAATGTATAGAGACTGCAGTGTAGGGCGTCTAACATCCCTCATATTGTCATGAAACAAGTAGTTCTATCTAATGTAGTTATACTGCAGTAGAAGGCTTCTAAGATACCTCATAATTTCATGAAACAAGAAGTCCTACCTAATGTATAGAGACTGCAGTGGAGGGCGTCTAACTTCCCTCATATTCTCATAAAACAAGTAGTCCTATCTAATGTAGTTATACTGCAGTAGAAGCCTTCTAACATTCCTCATATTGTCATGAAACAAGTGGTCCTAACTAATGTAGTGATACTGTAGTGGAGGGCTTCTGACATTCCTCATATTGTCGTGAAGCAAGTAGTCCTACCTAATGTAGTGATACTGCAGTAGAGGGATTCTGACACTCCTTATATTGTCATAAAACAAATAGTCCTATCGAATGTAGTGATTCTGCAGTAGAAGGCGTCTAACATCCTTCATATTGTCATGAAACATGTAGTCGTATCTAATGTAGTGATACTGCAGTAGAAGGCTTCAGATATTCCTCATATTGTCATGAAACAAGTAGTCCTACCTAATGTAGTGATACTGCAGTAGAGGGACTCTGACATTCCTCATATTGTCATTAAACAAGTAGTCCTATCTAATGTAGTGATACTGCAGTAGAGGGATTCTGACATTCCTCTTATTGTTGTGAAGCAAGTAGTCCTATCTAATGTAGTGATAATGCAGTAGAAGGCTTCTGACTTTGCTAATATTGTCATGAAACAAGTAGTCAGACCTAATGTAGTGATACTGCAGTAGAAGGCTTCTGACATTCCTCATATTGTCATGAAACAAGTAGTCCTACCTAATGTATAAAGACTGCAGTGGAGGGCGTCCACATTCCTCATATTGTCGTAAAACAAGTAGTCTTACTTAATGTAGTGATACTGCAGTAGAGGGCTTCTGACATTCCTCATATTGTCGTGAAACAAGTAGTCCTACCTAATGTAGTGATACTGCAGTAGGCGGCTTTAGACATTCCTCATATTGTTGTGAAGCAAGTAGTCCTATCTAATATAGTGATACTGCAGTAGAAGGCTTCTGACATTCCTCATATTGTCATGAAACAAGCAGTCCTACCTAATGAAGTGATACTGCAGTAGAGGGCTTCTGACATTCCTCATATTGTCATGAAACAAGTAGTCCTACCTAATGAAGTGATACTGCAGTAGGGGGCTTCTAACATCCCTCATATTGTCGTGAAACAAGTAGTCCTACCTAATGTAAAGAGACTGCAGTGGAGGGCGTCCAACATACCTCATATTGTCATGAAACAAATAGTCCTACCTAATGAAGTGTTACTGCAGTAGAGGGCTTCTGACATTCCTCATTTTGTCGTGAAACAAGTGGTCCTATCTAATGTAATGATACTGCTGTAGAGGGCTTCTGATATTCCTCATATTGTCATGAAACAAGTAGTCCTATCTAATGTAGTGATACTGCAGTAGAGGGCTTCTGACATTCCTCATATTGTCGTAAAACAAGTAGTCCTATCTAATGTAGTGATACTGCAGTAGAGGGCTTCTGACATTCCTTATATTGTCGTAAAACAAGTAGTCTTACTTAATGTAGTGATACTGCAGTAGAGGGCTTCTGACATTCCTCATATTGTCATGAAACAAGTAGTCCTACCTAATGTAGTGATACTGCAGTAGAGGACTTCTGACATTCCTCATATTGTCGTGAAACAATTAGTCCTGCCTAATGTAGTGATACTGCAGTAGAGCGATTGTCACATTCCTCATATTGTCATGAAACAAGTAGTCCAACCTAATGAAGTGATACTGCAGTAGAGGGCTTCTGACATTCCTCATATTGTCCTGAGACAAGTAGTCCTATCTAATGTATAGAGACTGCAGTAGAAGGCTTCTGACATTCCTCATATTGTCGTGAAACAAGTGGTCCTATATAATATAGTGATACTGCAGTAGAGGGATTCTGACATTCCTCATATTGTCGTGAAACAAGTAGTCCTATCTAATGTAGTGATACTGCAGTAGAGGGCTTCTGACATTCCTCATATTGTCATGAAACAAGTAGTCCTATCTAATGTAGTGATACGGCAGTAGAGGGCTTCTGAAATTTCTCATATTGTCATGAAACAAGTAGTCCTATCTAATGTAGCGATACTGCAGTAGAGGGCTTCTGACATTCCTCACATTGTCGTGAAACAAGTAGTCTTACTTAATGTAGTGATACTGCAGTAGAGGGCTTCTGACATTCCTCATATTGTCGTGAAACAAGTATTCCTACCTAATGTAGTGATACTGAAGTAGAGGGCTTCTGACATTCCTCATATTGTCATGAAACAAGTAGTCTTACTTAATGTAGTGATACTGCAGTAGAGGGCTTCTGACATTCCTCATATTGTCATGAAACAAGTAGTCCTACGTAATGTAGTGATAATGCAGTAGAGGGATTCTCACATTCCTCATATTGTAATGAAACAAGTAGTCCTACCTAATGAAGTGATACTGCAGTAGAGGGCTTCTGACATTCCTCATACTGTCATGAAACAAGTAGTCCTATCTAGTGTATAGAGACTGCAGTAGAAGGCTTCTGACATTCCTCATATTGTCATGAATCAAGTAGTCCTATCCAATGTAGGGATACTGCAGTAGAGGGCTTTTGACATTCCTCATATTGTCCTGAGGCAAGTAGTCCTATCTAATGTATAGAGACTGCAGTAGAAGGCTTCTGACATTCCTCATATTGTCGTGAAACAAGTGGTCCTATATAATATAGTGATATTGCAGTAGAGGGATTCTGACATTCCTCATATTGTCGTGAAACAAGTAGTCCTATCTAATGTAGTGATACTGCAGTAGAGGGCTTCTGACATTTCTCATATTGTCATGAAACAAGTAGTCCTATCTAATGTAGCGATACTGCAGTAGAGGGCTTCTGACATTCCTCACATTGTCGTGAAACAAGTAGTCTTACTTAATGTAGTGATACTGCAGTAGAGGGCTTCTGACATTCCTCATATTGTCATGAAACAAGTAGTCCTAGCTAATGTAGTGATAATGCAGTAGAGGGATTCTCACATTCCTCATATTGTAATGAAACAAGTAGTCCTACCTAATGAAGTGATACTGCAGTAGAGGGCTTCTGACATTCCTCATACTGTCATGAAACAAGTAGTCCTATCTAATGTATAGAGACTGCAGTAGAAGGCTTCTGACATTCCTCATATTGTCATGAAACAAGTAGTCCTATCCAATGTAGGGATACTGCAGTAGAGGGCTTTTGACATTGCTCATATTGTCGTGAAACAAGTAGTCCTATCTAATGTATAGAGACTGCAATAGAAGGCTTCTGACATTCCTCATATTACCATGAAACACGTAGTCCTATCTAATGTAGTGACACTGCAGTAGAGGGCTTCTGACATTCCTCATTGGTTCGTAAAACAAGAAGTTTTACTTACTTATAGTAGTGATACTGCAGTAGAGGGCTTCTGACATTCCTCATATTGTCATAAAACAAGTAGTCCTACCTAATGTAGTGATACTGCAGTAGAGGACTTCTGACATTCCTCATATTGTCGTGAAACGAGTAGTCCTACCTAATGTAGTGATACTGCAGTAGAGGGCTTCCGACATTCCTCATATTGTCGTGAAACAATTAGTCCTGCCTAATGTAGTGATACTGCAGTAGAGCGATTCTCACATTCCTCATATTGTCATGAAACAAGTAGTCCTACCTAATGAAGTGATACTGCAATAGAGAGCTTCTGAGATTCCTCATATTGTCATGAAACAAGTAGTCCTATCTAATGTATAGAGACTGCAGTAGAAGGCTTCTGACATTCCTCATATTGTCGTGAAACAAGTGGTCCTATATAATATAGTGATACTGCAGTAGAGGGATTCTGACATTCCTCATATTGTCGTGAAACAAGTTGTCCTATCTAATTAAGTGATACTGCAGTAGAGGGCTTCTGACATTCCTCATATTGTCATGAAACAAGTAGTCCTATCTAATATAGTGATACTGCAGTAGAGGGCTTCTGACTTTCCTCATATTGTCATGAAACAAGTAGTCCTATCTAATGTAGTGATACTGCAGTAGACGGCTTCTGACATTCCTCATATTGGCTTGAAACAAGTAGTCCTGCCTAATGTGGTGATACTGCAGTAGAGGGCTTCTGACATTCCTCATATTATCATGAAACAAGTAGTCGTACCTAATTAAGTGATAGTGCAGTAGAGGGCTTCTGGCATTCCTCATATTGTCATGAAACAAGTAGTCCTACCAAATGAAGTGATACTGCAGTAGAGAGTTTCTGGCATTCCTGATATTGTCATGAAACAAGTAGTCCTACCTAATGAAGTGATACTGCAGTACAGGGCTTCTGACATTCCTTATATTGTCATGAAACAAGTAGTCCTACCTAATGAAGTGATACTGCAGTAGAGGGCTTCTGACATTCCTCATATTGTCATGAAACAAGTAGTCCTACCTAATGAAGTGATACTGCAGTAGAGGGCTTCTGACATTCCTCATATTGTCATGAATCATGTAGTCCTATCTATTGTAGTGATGCTGCATTAGAGCGATTCTGACATTCCTCATATTGTCGTGAAACAAGTAGTCCTATCTAATGTAGTGATACTGCAGTAGAGCGATTCTGACATTCCTCATATTGTCGTGAAACAAGTAGTCCTATCTAATGTAGTGATACTGCAGTAGAGCGATTCTGACATTCCTCATATTGTCGTGAAACAAGTAGTCCTATCTAATGTAGTGATACTGCAGTAGAGGGATTCTGACATTCCTCATATTGTCGTGAAACATGTAGTCCTATCTAATGTTTTCATACTGCAGTAGAAGGCTTCTGACATTCCTCATATTGTCGTGAAACATGTAGCCCTATCTAATGTTTTCATACTGCAGTAGAAGGCTTCTGACATTCTTCATATTGTCATGTAACATGTAGTCCTATCTAATGTTTTCATACTGCAGTAAAGGGCTTCTGACATTCCTCATATTGTCGTGAAACAAGTAGTCCTATCTAATGTAGTGATACTGCAGTACAGGGATTCTGACATTCCTCATATTGTCATGAAGCAAGTGGTCCTATCTAATGTTTTCATACTGCAGTAGAGGGCTTCTGACATTCCTTATATTGTCATGTAACAAGTAGTCCTATCTAATGTTTTCATACTGCAGTAAAGGGCTTCTGACATTCCTCATATTGTCATGAAACAGGTGGTCCTATCTAATGTTTTCATACTTAAGTAGAGGGCTTCCGACATTCCTTATATTGTCATGAAAAAGTAGTCCTATCTAATGTTTTCATACTGCAGTAGAGGGCTTCTGACATTCCTCATATTGTCACGAAACAAGTGGTCCTACCTGAGGTAGTGATACTGCAGTAGAGGGCTTCTGACATCCCTTTTATTGTCATGAAACAAGTGGACCTACCTAAAGTAGTGATACTAGAGTAGAGAGATTCTGACATCCCTCATATTTTAATAAACAAATAGTCCTACCTGATGTAATAATACTGCAGTAGAGGTCTTGTAACGTCCCTCGTATTGTCGAGAAGCAAGTAGTCCTACCTGATGTATTTATACTGCAGTAGATGGCGTTTAACATCCCTCATATTATCATGAAACAAATAGTCCTACCTAGTGTAGTGATACTACAGTAGAGGGATTCTGACGTCTCTCATATTGTCATGAAACAAGTAGTCCTAACTAATTGTAGTGATACTGCACTAGAGGGCTTCTGACATTCCTTATATTGTCATGAAACAAGTAGTCCCATTTAATGTAGTGATAATGCAGTAGAGGGATTCTCACATTCCTCATATTGTAATGAAAGAAGTAGTCCTACCTAATGAAGTGATACTGCAGTTGAAGGCTTCTGACATTCCTCATATTGTCATGAAACAAGTAGTCCTACCTAATGAAGTGATACTGCAGTAGAGGACCTCTGACATTCCTCATATTGTCATGAATCAAGTAGTCCTATCTAATGTATAGAGACTGCAGTAGAAGGCTTCTGACATTCTTCATATTGTCGTGAAACAAGTAGTCCTATCCAATGTAGTGATACTGCAGTAGAGGGCTTTTGACATTCCTCATATTATCATGAAACACGTAGTCTATCTAATGTAGTGATACTGCAGTAGAGGGCTTCTGACATTCCTCATATTGTCATGAAACAAGTAGTCCTATCTAATGTAGTGACACTGCAGTAGAGGGCTTCTGACATTCCTCATATTGTCGTCAAACAAGTAGTCCTATCTAATTAAGTGATACTGCAGTAGAGGGCTTCTGACATTCCTCATATTGTCATGAAACAAGTAGTCCTATCTAATATAGTGATACTGCAGTAGAGGGCTTCTGACTTTCCTCATGTTGTCATGAAACAAGTAGTCCTATCTAATGTAGTGATACTGCAGTAGAGGGCTTCTGACATTCCTCATATTGTCATGAAACAAGTAGTCCTGCCTAATGTGGTGATACTGCAGTAGAGGGCTTCTGACATTCCTCATATTGTCATGAAACAAGTAGTCGTACCTAATTAAGTGATAGTGCAGTAGAGGGCTTCTGGCATTCCTCATATTGTCATGAAACAAGTAGTCCTACCTAATGAAGTGATACTGCAGTAGAGGGTTTCTGGCATTCCTGATATTGTCATGAAACAAGTAGTCCTACCTAATGAAGTGATACTGCAGTACAGGGCATCTGACATTCCTCATATTGTCATGAAACAAGTAGTCCTACCTAATGAAGTGATACTGCAGTAGAGGGCTTCTGACATTCCTCATATTGTCATGAAACAAGTAGTCCTACCTAATGAAGTGATACTGCAGTAGAGGGCTTCTGACATTCTTCATATTGTCATGAATCATGTAGTCCTATCTAATGTAGTGATGCTGCATTAGAGCGATTCTGACATTCCTCATATTGTCGTGAAACAAGTAGTCCTATCTAATGTAGTGATACTGCAGTAGAGCGATTCAGACATTCCTCATATTGTCGTGAAACAAGTAGTCCTATCTAATGTAGTGATACTGCAGGAGAGGTATTCTGACATTCCTCATATTGTCGTGAAACATGTAGTCCTATCTAATGTTTTCATACTGCAGTAGAAGGCCTTTGACATTCCTCATATTGTCGTGAAACATGTAGCCCTATCTAATGTTTTCATACTGCAGTAGAAGGCTTCTGACATTCTTCATATTGTCATGTAACAAGTAGTCCTATCTAATGTTTTCATACTGCAGTAAAGGGCTTCTGACATTCCTCATATTGTCGTGAAACAAGTAGTCCTATCTAATGTAGTGATACTGCAGTACAGGGATTCTGACCTCTCTCATATTGTCATGAAACAAGTAGTCCTACCTAATGTAGTGATACTGCACTAGAGGGCTTCTGACATTCCTTATATTGTCATGAAACAGGTGGTCCTACCTAAAGTAGTGCTACTGCAGTAGAGGGATTTTGACATTAATCTTATTGTCATGAAACAAGTAGTCCTACCTAATGAAGTGATACTGCAGTAGAGGGCTTCTGACATCCCTCATATTGTCGTGAAACAAGTAGTCCTACCTAATATAGTGATACTGCTGTAGAGGGATTCTGACATTCCTCATATTGTCATGAAACAAGTAGTCCTGCCTAATGTGGTGATACTGCAGTAGAGGGCTTCTGACATTCCTCATATTGTCATGAAACAAGTAGTCCTACCTAATTAAGTGATAGTGCAGTAGAGGGCTTCTGGCATTCCTCATATTGTCATGAAACAAGTAGTCCTACGTAATGAAGTGATACTGCAGTAGAGGGTTTCTGGCATTCCTGATATTGTCATGAAACATATAGTCCTACCTAATGAAGTGATACTGCAGTAGAGGGCTTCTGACATTCCTCATATTGTCATGAAACAAGCAGTCCTACCTAATGAAGTGATACTGCAGTAGAGGGCTTCTGACATTCTTCCTATTGTCATGAAACAAGTAGTCCTACCTAATGAAGTGATACTGCAGTAGAGGGCCTCTGACATTCCTCATATTGTCATGAAACATGTAGTCCTATCTAATGTAGTGATGCTGCATTAGAGCGATTCTGACATTCCTCATATTGTCGTGAAACATGTAGTCCTATCTAATGTAGTGATACTGCAGTAGAGGGCTTCTGACATTCCTCATATTGTCGTAAAACAAGTAGTCCTATCTAATGTAGTGATACTGCAGTAGAGGGCTTCTGACATTCCTTATATTGTCGTAAAACAAGTAGTCTTACTTAATGTAGTGATACTGCAGTAGAGGGCTTCTGACATTCCTCATATTGTCATGAAACAAGTAGTCCTACCTAATGTAGTGATACTGCAGTAGAGGACTTCTGACATTCCTCATATTGTCGTGAAACAATTAGCCCTGCCTAATGTAGTGATACTGCAGTAGAGCGATTCTCACATTCCTCATATTGTCATGAAACAAGTAGTCCAACCTAATGAAGTGATACTGCAGTAGAGGGCTTCTGACATTCCTCATATTGTCCTGAGACAAGTAGTCCTATCTAATGTATAGAGACTGCAGTAGAAGACTTCTGACATTCCTCATATTGTCGTGAAACAAGTGGTTCTATATAATATAGTGATACTGCAGTAGAGGGATTCTGACATTCCTCATATTGTCGTGAAACAAGTAGTCCTATCTAATGTATAGAGACTGCAGTAGAAGGCTTCTGACATTCCTCATATTGTCGTGAAACAAGTATTCCTACCTAATGTAGCTATACTGAAGTAGAGGGCTTCTGACATTCCTCATATTGTCATGAAACAAGTAGTCTTACTTAATGTAGTGATACTGCAGTAGAGGGCTTCTGACATTCCTCATATTGTCATGAAACAAGTAGTCCTACGTAATGTAGTGATAATGCAGTAGAGGGATTCTCACATTCCTCATATTGTAATGAAACAAGTAGTGCTACCTAATGAAGTGATACTGCAGTAGAGGTCTTCTGACATTCCTCATACTGTCATGAAACAAGTAGTCCTATCTAATGTATAGAGACTGCAGTAGAAGGCTTCTGACATTCCTCATATTGTCATGAATCAAGTAGTCCTATCCAATGTAGGGATACTGCAGTAGAGGGCTTTTTACATTCCTCATATTGTCCTGAGGCAAGTAGTCCTATCTAATGTATAGAGACTGCAGTAGAAGGCTTCTGACATTCCTCATATTGTCGTGAAACAAGTGGTCCTATATAATATGGTGATATTGCAGTAGAGGGATTCTGACATTCCTCATATTGTCGTGAAACAAGTAGTCCTATCTAATGTAGTGATACTGCAGTAGAGGGCTTCTGACATTTCTCATATTGTCATGAAACAAGTAGTCCTATCTAATGTAGCGATACTGCAGTAGAGGGCTTCTGACATTCCTCACATTGTCGTGAAACAAGTAGTCTTACTTAATGTAGTGATACTGCAGTAGAGGGCTTCTGACATTCCTCATATTGTCGTGAAACAAGTATTCCTACCTAATGTAGTGATACTGAAGTAGAGGACTTCTGACATTCCTCATATTGTCATGAAACAAGTAGTCTTACTTAATGTAGTGATACTGCAGTAGAGGGCTTCTGACATTCCTCATATTGTCATGAAACAAGTAGTCCTACGTAATGTAGTGATAATGCAGTAGAGGGATTCTCACATTCCTCATATTGTAATGAAACAAGTAGTCCTACCTAACGAAGTGATACTGCAGTAGAGGGCTTCTGACATTCCTCATACTGTCATGAAACAAGTAGTCCTATCTAATGTATAGAGACTGCAGTAGAAGGCTTCTGACATTCCTCATATTGTCATGAAACAAGTAGTCCTATCCAATGTAGAGATACTGCAGTAGAGGGCTTTTGACATTGCTCATATTGTCGTGAAACAAGTAGTCCTATCTAATGTATAGAGACTGCAATAGAAGGCTTCTGACATTCCTCATATTACCATGAAACACGTAGTCCTATCTAATGTAGTGATACTGCAGTAGAGGGCTTCTGACATTCCTCATATTGTCATGAAACAAGTAGTCCTATCTGATGTAGTGACACTGCAGTAGAGGGCTTCTGACATTCCTCATTGTGTCGTAAAACAAGAAGTTTTGCTTACTTATAGTAGTGATACTGCAGTAGAGGTCTTCTGACATTCCTCATATTGTCATAAAACAAGTAGTCCTACCTAATGTAGTGATACTGCAGTAGAGGACTTCTGACATTCCTCATATTGTCGTGAAACGAGTAGTCCTACCTAATGTAGTGATACTGCAGTAGAGGGCTTCCGACATTCCTCATATTGTCGTGAAACAATTAGTCCTGCCTAATGTAGTGATACTGCAGTAGAGCGATTCTCACATTCCTCATATTGTCATGAAACAAGTAGTCCTACCTAATGAAGTGATACTGCAATAGAGAGCTTCTGAGATTCCTCATATTGTCATGAAACAAGTAGTCCTATCTAATGTATAGAGACTGCAGTAGAAGGCTTCTGAGATTCCTCATATTGTCGTGAAACAAGTGGTCCTATATAATATATTGATACTGCAGTAGAGGGATTCTGACATTCCTCATATTGTCGTGAAACAAGTTGTCCTATCTAATTAAGTGATACTGCAGTAGAGGGCTTCTGACATTCCTCATATTGTCATGAAACAAGTAGTCCTATCTAATATAGTGATACTGCAGTAGAGGGCTTCTGACTTTCCTCATATTGTCATGAAACAAGTAGTCCTATCTAATGTAGTGATACTGCAGTAGAGGGCTTCTGACATTCCTCATATTGTCATGAAACAAGTAGTCCTGCCTAATGTGGTGATAATGCAGTAGAGGGCTTCTGACATTCCTCATATTATCATGAAACAAGTAGTCGTACCTAATTAAGTGATAGTGCAGTAGAGGGCTTCTGGCATTCCTCATATTGTCATGAAACAAGTAGTCCTACCAAATGAAGTGATACTGCAGTAGAGGGTTTCTGGCATTCCTGATATTGTCATGAAACAAGTAGTCCTACCTAATGAAGTGATACTGCAGTACAGAGCCTCTGACATTCCTCATATTGTCATGAAACAAGTAGTCCTACCTAATGAAGTGATACTGCAGTAGAGGGCTTCTGACATTCCTCATATTGTCATGAAACAAGTAGTCCTACCTAATGAAGTGATACTGCAGTAGAGGGCTTCTGACATTCCTCATATTGTCATGAATCATGTAGTCCTATCTATTGTAGTGATGCTGCATTAGAGCGATTCTGACATTCCTCATATTGTCGTGAAACAAGTAGTCCTATCTAATGTAGTGATACTGCAGTAGAGCGATTCTGACATTCCTCATATTGTCGTGAAACAAGTAGTCTTATCTAATGTAGTGATACTGCAGTAGAGGGATTCTGACATTCCTCATATTGTCGTGAAACATGTAGTCCTATTTAATGTTTTCATACTGCAGTAGAAGGCTTCTGACATTCCTCATATTGTCGTGAAACATGTAGCCCTATCTAATGTTTTCATACTGCAGTAGAAGGCTTCTGACATTCTTCATATTGTCATGTAACAAGTAGTCCTATCTAATGTTTTCATACTGCAGTAAAGGGCTTCTGACATTCCTCATATTGTCGTGAAACAAGTAGTCCTATCTAATGTAGTGATACTGCAGTACAGGGATTCTGACATTCCTCATATTGTCATGAAGCAAGTGGTCCTATCTAATGTTTTCATACTGCAGTAGAGGGCTTTTGACATTCCTTATATTGTCATGTAACAAGTAGTCCTATCTAATGTTTTCATACTGCAGTAAAGGGCTTCTGACATTCCTCATATTGTCATGAAACAGGTGGTCCTATCTAATGTTTTCATACTTAAGTAGAGGGCTTCTGACATTCCTTATATTGTCATGAAAAAAGTAGTCCTATCTAATGTTTTCATACTGCAGTAGAGGGCTTCTGACATTCCTCATATTGTCATGAAACAAGCGGTCCTACCTAAAGTAGTGATACTGTAGTAGAGGGATTCTGACATTCCTTAAATTGTCATGAAACAAGTGGTCCTACCTGAGGTAGTGATACTGCAGTAGAGGGCTTCTGACATCCCTTTTATTGTCATGAAACAAGTGGACCTACCTAAAGTAGTCATACTAGAGTAGAGAGATTCTGACATCCCTCATATTTTAATAAACAAATAGTCCTACCTGATGTAATAATACTGCAGTAGAGGTCTTGTAACGTCCCTCGTATTGTCGAGAAGCAAGTAGTCCTACCTGATGTATTTATACTGCAGTAGATGGCGTTTAACATCCCTCATATTATCATGAAACAAATAGTCCTACCTAGTGTAGTGATACTACAGTAGAGGGATTCTGACGTCTCTCATATTGTCATGAAACAAGTAGTCCTAACTAATTGTAGTGATACTGCACTAGAGGGCTTCTGACATTCCTTATATTGTCATGAAACAAGTAGTCCTATTTAATGTAGTGATAATGCAGTAGAGGGATTCTCACATTCCTCATATTGTAATGAAAGAAGTAGTCCTACCTAATGAAGTGATACTGCAGTAGAGGGCTTCTGACATTCCTCATATTGTCATGAAACAAGTAGTCCTACCTAATGAAGTGATACAGCAGTAGAGGACTTCTGACATTCCTCATATTGTCATGAAACAAGTAGTCCTATCTAATGTATAGAGACTGCAGTAGAAGGCTTCTGACATTCCTCATATTGTCGTGAAACAAGTAGTCCTATCCAATGTAGTGATACTGCAGTAGAGGGCTTTTGACATTCCTCATATTGTCGTGAAACAAGTATCCCTATCTAATGTATAGAGACTGCAATAGAAGGCTTCTGACATTCCTCATATTATCATGAAACACGTAGTCTATCTAATGTAGTGATACTGCAGTAGAGGGCTTCTGACATTCCTCATATTGTCATGAAACAAGTAGTCCTATCTAATGTAGTGACACTGCAGTAGAGGGCTTCTGACATTCCTCATATTGTCGTGAAACAAGTAGTCCTATCTAATTAAGTGATACTGCAGTAGAGGGCTTCTGACATTCCTCATATTGTCATGAAACAAGTAGTCCTATCTAATATAGTGATACTGCAGTAGAGGGCTTCTGACTTTCCTCATGTTGTCATGAAACAAGTAGTCCTATCTAATGTAGTGATACTGCAGTAGAGGGCTTCTGACATTCCTCATATTGTCATGAAACAAGTAGTCCTGCCTAATGTGGTGATACTGCAGTAGAGGGCTTCTGACATTCCTCATATTGTCATGAAACAAGTAGTCGTACCTAATTAAGTGATAGTGCAGTAGAGGGCTTCTGGCATTCCTCATATTGTCATGAAACAAGTAGTCCTACCTAATGAAGTGATACTGCAGTAGAGGGTTTCTGGCATTCCTGATATTGTCATGAAACAAGTAGTCCTACCTAATGAAGTGATACTGCAGTACAGGGCATCTGACATTCCTCATATTGTCATGAAACAAGTAGTCCTACCTAATGAAGTGATACTGCAGTAGAGGGCTTCTGACATTCTTCATATTGTCATGAATCATGTATTCCTATCTAATGTAGTGATGCTTCATTAGAGCGATTCTGACATTCCTCATATTGTCGTGAAACAAGTAGTCCTATCTAATGTAGTGATACTGCAGTAGAGCGATTCAGACATTCCTCATATTGTCGTGAAACAAGTAGTCCTATCTAATGTAGTGATACTGCAGGAGAGGGATTCTGACATTCCTCATATTGTCGTGAAACATGTAGTCCTATCTAATGTTTTCATACTGCAGTAGAAGGCCTTTGACATTCCTCATATTGTCGTGAAACATGTAG
This sequence comes from Deroplatys truncata, assembly GCA_030765065.1. Taxonomy (NCBI): domain Eukaryota; kingdom Metazoa; phylum Arthropoda; class Insecta; order Mantodea; family Mantidae; genus Deroplatys; species Deroplatys truncata. Next base: position 332,148,542 of record CM060975.1, on the reverse strand, counting down.
CCCTATCTAATGTTTTCATACTGCAGTAGAAGGCTTCTGACATTCTTCATATTGTCATGTAACAAGTAGTCCTATCTAATGTTTTCATACTGCAGTAAAGGGCTTCTGACATTCCTCATATTGTCGTGAAACAAGTAGTCCTATCTAATGTAGTGATACTGCAGTACAGGGATTCTGACCTCTCTCATATTGTCATGAAACAAGTAGTCCTACCTAATGTAGTGATACTGCACTAGAGGGCTTCTGACATTCCTTATATTGTCATGAAACAAGTGGTCCTACCTAAAGTAGTGCTACTGCAGTAGAGGGATTTTGACATTAATCTTATTGTCATGAAACAAGTAGTCCTACCTAATGAAGTGATACTGCAATAGAGGGCTTCTGACATCCCTCATATTGTCGTGAAACAAGTAGTCCTACCTAATATAGTGATACTGCTGTAGAGGGATTCTGACATTCCTCATATTGTCATGAAACAAGTAGTCCTGCGTAATGTGGTGATACTGCAGTAGAGGGCTTCTGACATTCCTCATATTGTCATGAAACAATTAGTCCTACCTAATTAAGTGATAGTGCAGTAGAGGGCTTCTGGCATTCCTCATATTGTCATGAAACAAGTAGTCCTACGTAATGAAGTGATACTGCAGTAGAGGGTTTCTGGCATTCCTGATATTGTCATGAAACATATAGTCCTACCTAATGAAGTGATACTGCAGTAGAGGGCTTCTGACATTCCTCATATTGTCATGAAACAAGCAGTCCTACCTAATGAAGTGATACTGCAGTAGAGGGCTTCTGACATTCCTCATATTGTCATGAAACATGTAGTCCTATCTAATGTAGTGATGCTGCATTAGAGCGATTCTGACATTCCTCATATTGTCGTGAAACATGTAGTCCTATCTAATGTAGTGATACTGCAGTAGAGGGATTCTGACATTCCTCATATTGTCGTGAAACATGTAGGCTTATCTAATGTTTTCGTACTGCAGTAGAAGGCTTCTGACATTCCTCATATTGTCGTGAAACATGTAGTCCTATCTAATGTTTTCATACTGCAGTAGAAGGCTTCTGACATTCTTCATATTGTCATGTAACAAGTAGTCCTATGTAATGTTTTCATACTGCAGTAAAGGGCTTCTGACATTCGTCATATTGTCGTGAAACAAGTAGTCCTATCTAATGTAGTGATACTGTAATACAGGGATTCTGACATTCCTCATATTGTCATGAAGCAAGTGGTCCTATCTAATGTTTTCATACTGCAGTAGAGGGCTTCTGACATTCCTTATATTGTCATGTAACAAGTAGCCCTATCTAATGTTTTCATACTGCAGTAAAGGGCTGCTGACATTCCTCATATTGTCATGAAACAAGTGGTCCTATCTAATGTTTTCATACTTAAGTAGAGGGCTTCTGACATTCCTTATATTGTCATGAAACAAGTGGTCCTACATAAAGTAGTGATACTGCAGGAGAGGGATTCTGACATTCCTTATATTGTCATGAAACAAGTGGTCCTACCTAAAGTAGTGATACTGCAGTAGAGGGCTTCTGACATCCCTTTTATTGTCATGAAACAAGTGGACCTACCTAAAGTAGTGATACTAGGGTAGAGAGATTCTGACATCCCTCATATTTTAATAAACAAATAGTCCTACCTGATGTAATAATACTGCAGTAGAGGGCTTGTAACGTCCCTCGTATTGTCGTGAAGCAAGTAGTCCTACCTGACGTATTTGTACTGCAGTAGATGGCGTTTAACATCCCTCATATTATGATGAAACAAATAGTCCTACCTAGTGTAGTGATACTACAGTAGAGGGATTCTGACGTCTCTCATATTGTCATGAAACAAGTAGTCCTACCTAATGTAGTGATACTGCAGTACAGGGAGTCTGACATTCTTTATATTTCATGAAACAAATAGTCCTATCCGATGTAGTAATACTGCAGTAGAGGGCTTGTAACATCCCTGATATTGTCGTGAAGCAAGAAGTCCCACCTACCGTATAGATACTGCAGTAGAGAGCGTTCAACATCCCTCATTATGTCACGAAACAAGTAGTCCTACCTAATGTAGTGATACGGCAGTAGACAGCTTCTAACATGCCTCATATTGTCGTGAAGCAAGTATCCTATCCAATGCAGTGATTCTGCAGTGGAGGGCTTCTCACATCTCTGATAATTTCAAGAAACATTTAGTCCTACCTAATCTATAGAGACTGCAGTGGAGGTCGTCTAACATCCCTCATATTGTCATGAAACAAGTAGTTCTACCTAATGTAGTGATACGGCAGTAGAGGGCTTTTGACGTCCCTCATATTGTCTCGAAACAAATAGTCCTACCTAATGTAGTGATACCTCAGTAGAGGGCCTCTAACATCGCTCATATTGTCATAAAGAAAGTTGTCCTACTTAATGCAGTATAACTGCAGTATAGCGATTCTAACCTCCCTCATATTATTATAAAACAATTGGTCTCACGTAATGTAGTAGTACTGCAGTGCAAGGCTTCCAACATCCGTTGTGGTATCTTAAAACACGTCGTCCTACGTAATGTATTATAATTGCAGTGGAGCGCTTCTAACACCCTTCATACTGTCATGAAGCAAGTAGCCTACCTAATGTGGTGATACAGCAGTGGAGGGATTCTAAAATCCCTCATTCTGTCATAAAGCACGTAGCGTACCTGATGTAGTTATAATGCAGTGGAGGGCTTCTAACATCCCTCATACTGTCATGTAGCCAGTAGTACTACCTAATGTGGTGATCCTGTAGTAGAGGCCTTCTAACAACCCTCGAACTGTCATAATACAAGTAGTCTACCTAATGTAGTGACACTGCAGTAGAGAGCTTCTAACATCCCTCATACTGTCATGAAGCAAATAGTCCTACCTAATGTGGTGATACTGCAGTGGAGGGCTTCTAACATCCCTCATACTGTCATGAAGCAAGTAGTCCTACCTAATGTAGTGATTCTGCAGTGGAGGGTTACTATCATCCCTCATACTGTAATCAAGCAAGTAGTCCTTCCTAATGTAGTGATGCTGCAGTGGAGGACTACTAACGTCCCTCATATTTTCATGAAAACATTAGTCCTAGCTAGTATAAAATACTGCAGTAGAGGGCTTCTGACATGCCTCATATTGTCGTGAATAAAGAAGTTGTACCTTATGTAGTGATATGGCAGTGGAGGTCTTTTAACATTCTTCATATTTTTCTGAGAAAAATATTCCTACATAACATAATAATACTGCAGTAGAGGGCTTCTGACATCCCTCATATTCTCATTAAACAAGTAGTCTTATCTAATGTGGTGATACTGCAGTACAGGGCTTCTAACACACCTCATACTGTAGTGAAGCAAGTAGTCTTAACTAATGTAGTGATACTGCAGTGGAGGGCTTCTATAATACCTGATACTTTCATGAAACAGGTAGGCCTACCTAATGTAGTGATACTGCTGTAGAGAGCTTCTAACATACCTCATATTGTCGTGAAGAAAGAAGTCCTACCTAATGTATTGATACTGTAGTAGAGGGCTTCTGACATCTCTCATATTGTCATGAAACAAATAGTCCTACCTATAGTAGTAATACTGCAGTAGAGAGCTTGTGACATCCGTAATATTTTCATGAAACAAGTATTCCTAACTAACGTAGTTATACTGCAATAGAGGGCTTCTAACATCCCTCATATTGTCATGAGGCATGTAGTCCTACCTTGTGTAGTGATACTGCAGAATAGGGCTTCTATCTTCCTTGATATTGTTGTGAAGCAGTAAGGTGTACTTAATATTGTAGTACTGCATTAGGGGGCTTTCAGCATCCCTCATATTTTCAGGAAGCAAGTGTGTTGCCCAATTTAGTGATACTGCTATATAAGGCATCTAACATCCCTTGATTCGTCATGAAGCAAGCTGCCCTACCTAATGTAGTAATACTGCAGTTAAAGGCTTCTAAAATCCCTTGTTTGTTTATGAAGTAAGCTGTCCTAACTAATGTGGTAATACTGCGGTACAGCGATATGGCATCCCTCATATTATCATGAAGCAGGTAGAATTAATGTAGTGATACTGCAGTAGAGGGTATCTAACGTCCCTCAAATTGTCATTAAAGTAGTAGTCCTACCTCATGTAGTGATACTGCAGTAGAGGGCTTCTAACATCCCTCATATTTTCATGAAGCAAGTAGTCTTAATTAATGTAGTATACTGCAGTAGAGGGTATCTAACGATCCTCAAATTGTCATTAAGCTAGTAGTCCTACGTAATGTAGGGATATTGCAGTAGAGGGCTTCTAACATCCCTCATATTTTCATGAAGCAAGTAGTCTTACTTAATGTAGAAACACTGCCGTGTTAGGCTTCTGACATCGATCTTATTGTCATGAAGGAAACAGTCCTACCGAATCTAGTGTTACTGAACTAGAGGGCTTCTAACATCGCTCATATTGACATTAAGCAGGGATTCCCACCTAAATTAGTGATACTGCAGTGGAGGACTTCTAACATCCCTCACAATGTCAGGCAGCAAGTAGTCGTACATAACGTTGTGGTACTGCAGTAGAAGGCTTCTAACATACCTCATACTGGCATAAAGCAGGAAGCCTATCTGATGTAGTTATAATGCAGTGGAGGGCTTCTAAAATCCCTCATACTGTCATAAAGCAGGTAGCCTACCTGATGTACTTACAATGCAGTGGAGGGCTTCTAACATCCCTCATACTATCATAAAGCAGGTAGCCTACCTGATGGAGTTATAATGCAGTGGATAGCTTCTAACGTCCCTCATACTGTCATAAAGCAGGTAGCCTACCTGATGTACTTACAATGCAGTGGAGGGCTTCTAACGTCCCTCATACTGTCATAAAGCAGGTAGCTTACCTGATGGAGTTATAATGCAGTGGATAGCTTCTAACATCCCTCATACTGTCATAAAGCAGATAGCCTACCTGATGTACTTACAATGCAGTGGAGGGCTTCTAACATCCCTCATACTGTCATAAAGCAGGTAGCCTACCTGATGGAGTTATAATGCAGTGGATAGCTTCTAACATCCCTCATACTCTCATGAAGCAAGTAGTCCTACCTAATGTGGTGATACTGCATTGGAGGGCTTCTAACGTCCCTCATACTGTCCTAAACCTGGTAGTCTACCAAATGTAGTGACACTGCAGTAGAGAGCCTCTAACATCCCTCATACTGTCATGAAGCAAATAGTCCTACCTAATGTGGTGATACCGCAGTGGAGGGCTTCTAACATCCTCATAGTGTCGCGAAGCAAGTAGACCTACCTAATGTAGTGATTCTGCAGTGGAGGATTACTAACATCTTTCATACTGTAATGAAGCAAGTATTCCATCGTAATGTAGTAATACTGCAGTGGAGGACTACAAACGTCCCTCATATTTTCATGAAAAAAGTAGTCCTACCTAATGTAGTAATACTGCAGTAGAGGGTACTGACATCCCTCATATTGTCGTGAAGCAAGACGCGCTGCCTTATGTAGTGATACTGCACTGGAGGGTTTGTAACATTCTTCATATTTTTCTGAGACAAATATTCCTACATAATATAGTAAGACTGCCGTAGAAGTCTGCTGACATCCCTCATATTGTCATGAAACAAGTGGTCTTATCTAATGTAGTGTACTGCATTACAGGGCTTCTATAATCCCTCATATTTGCATGAAAAAGGTAGGCCTACCTAATATAGTGATACTGCACTAAAAGGCTTCTCACATTCCTCTAGTTTTCATGTAACAAGTAGTCCTACCCAATTTAGTGATACTGCAGTAGAGACCGTCCAACATCCCGCACATTCTCATGCAAAAAGTAGTCTTACCTAATGTAGTGATACTGCAGTGGAGGGCTTCTATAATCCCTCATATTTTCATGAAACAGGTAGGCCTACCTAATGTAGTGATACTGCAGTAGAGGGCTTCTTACATTCCTCTAATTTTCATGTAACAAGTAGTCCTACCCAATATAGTGATACTGCAGTTGAGACCGTTTAACATCCCGCACATTCTCATGCAACAAGTACTCCTAACTAATGTAATGATACTGCAGTAGAGAACATCTGATATCTCTCATATTATCATGAAACAAATAGTCCTATCTAATGTAGTAATATTGCGTTAGAGCGCTTCTAGATTCCATTATATTGTCGTAAGGCAAGTGGTCCTACCTAATGTAGTGATACTGCAGTAGAGAACTTCTGATATCTCTCATATTATCATGAAACAAATAGTCCTAGCTAATGTAGTAATATTGCGGTAGAGCGCTTCTAGGTTCCCTTATATTGTCGTAAGGCAAGTGGTCTTACTTAATGTAGTAACACTGCGGTGCTAGGCTCATAACATCGCTCATATTGTCATGAAGAAAGCAGTCTTACCTAATGTGGTGATACTGCAGTTGAGGGCTTCTAACATCCCTCACTGAGTCATGAAGCAAGTAGTGGTACCTAATGTAGTGATACTGCAGTGGAGGAGTACTAACATCCCTCATACTATCATGAAGCTAGTAGTTATACCTAATGTACTGATACTGCAGTGGAGGACTACTAACATCCCTCACATTGTCGTGAAGAAAGTAGTCCTACCTAATGTAGGAATACTGCAGTAGAGGGCTTTAACATCCATCTTATTGTCGTGAAGCAAGTAGTCCTACCTAGTCTAGTGATACTGCAGTAGAGGTCTTCTAACATCCCTCATATTGTCGTGAAGCAAGTAGTTCTACTTAATGTAATGATACTGCACTAGAGGGGTTCTAGCATCCCTCGTATTGTCGTGAAGCAAGTAGTCCTACCTAACGTAGTGATACTGCAGTGGAGTGCCTCTAAAATCCCTCATATTTTCGAGAAACAGGTAGTCCTACCTAATGTAAAGATACTGCAGTGGAGGGCGTCTAACATCCCTCATATTGTCATGAAACAAGCAGTATCACCTAATGTAATAATACTGCAGTAGAGGACGTTTAACATTCCACATATTGTCGTGAAGCAAGTAGTGCTACTTAATGTAGTGATACTTCCGTGGAGGGATTCTGTTATTCCTCATATTTTCATGAAAGAAATAATCCTACCAAATGTAGTAATACTGCAGTAGACGGCTTCTCACTTCCCTCATATTGTCATGAAACAAATAGTCCTACCTAATGTAGTGATACTGGTGTGGATGGCTTCTGGTATCCCTCTTATTTTCATGAAACAAATAGTCCTAACTAAAATAGTGATACTGCTTTATAAGGCTACTAACATCCCTCATATTGCCATGAGGCATGTAGTCCCTCCTAATGTAGTGATACTGCAGTAGAGGGCTTCCATCGTCCTTCATATTGTCGTGAAGCAGTAAGCTGTACTTCATATTGTGGTACTGCAGTAGGTTGCTTCCAGCATCCCTCATATTTTCATGAAGGAAGTGTGTTGCCCAATTTAGTGGTACCGCTCTATAGGTCTTCTCACATCTCTCAATTTGGCGTGAAGCAAGATGCGCTAACTTATGTAGTGATACTGCAGTGGAAGGCTTCTAACTTTCCTCATTATTTCCTGAACCAAATTTTCCTGTATAATGTAGTGATACTGCAGTACAGAGCTCCTAACATCGCTTATATTGTCATGAAGCAAGTTGTCTTACTTAATGTAGTAATATTGCAGTAGAGGGTATCAAACGCCCCTCAAATTGTCATTAACCATGTAGTCCTACCTAATGCAGTTATACTGCAGTAGAGGTCTTCTAACATCCCTCATATTGTCATGAGGCACGTAGTCTTACGTAATGTAGTAACACTGCTGTGCTAGACTTCTAACATCGCCCATATTGTCATGAAGCAAACAGTCCTACCTAAAGTAGTGATACTGCAGTGGAGGGCTTCTAACATCCCTCACAATGTCTTGCAGCAAGTAGTCTTACCTAATGTGGTGATACTGCAGTGGAGGGCTTCTAACAATTCTCATACTGTCATAAAGCAAGTAGCTTACCTGATGTAGTTATAATGCAGTGGAGGGCTTCTAACATCCCTCATACGGTCATGAAGCAAGTAGGCATACGTAATGTGGTGATACTGCAGTGGAGGGCTTCTAACATCCCTCATACTTTCATAAAGAAGGTAGTCTACCTAATGTAGTGATGCTGCAGTAGAGAGCTTCTAACATCCCTAATACTTTCATGAAGCATGTGGTCCTACCTAATGTGGTATTACTGCAGTGGAGGTCTTCTAACATCCCTCATACCGTCATGAAGCAAGTAGTCCTACCTAACGTAGGGATTCTGCAGTGGAAGTTTACTAACATCCCTCATATTGTAATGAAGCAATTAGTCCTACCTAATGTAGTGATACTGCAATGGACGACTACTAACGTCCCTCATATTTTCATGAAAAAAGTAGTCCTACCTAATTTAGTGATATTGCAGTGGAGGACTACTAACATCCCTCATATTGTCGTGAAGCACGTAGTCCTACCTAATGTACTGATATTGCAGCAGAGGGCTTTTAACATCCCTCATATTTTCGAGTAGCAAGTAGTCCTACCTAATGTAGTGATACTGCAGTGCAGGGCTTCTATAATCCCTCATATTTTCATGAAACAGGTAGTCCTACCTAATGTATATTTACTGCAGTGAAGGTCATCTATCATTCCTAATATTGTCATGAAACAAGCGTCTTACCTAATGTGGCGATACTGCAGTATAGGGCTTCTAATATCCCTAATATTGTCGTGAAGCAAGCAGTGCTACCTAATGTAGTCGTACTGCAGTGGAGGGAGTCTGACATTCCTCATATCTTCATTAAACAAGTAGTCCTACCTAATGTATTGATACTGTAGTGGTGGGCGTTTTACATCCCTCATACTGTCATGAAACAAATAGTCCTACCTGAGGTAGTGATACTGCAGTAGAGGGCTTCTAACATCCCTCATACTATCATGAAACAAGTAGTCCAATCTGAGGTAGTGATACTGCAGTGGAGGGATTCTGACGTTCCTCATATCTTCATGAAACAAGTAGTCCTACCTAATGTATTGATACTACAGTGGTGGGCGTCTTACATCCCTCATACTGTCATGAAACAAGTAGTCCTACCTGAGGTAGTGATACTGCAGTAGACGGCTTCTAACATCCCTCATTTTGTCACAAAGCAAGTAGTCCTACCTAATGTAGTGATACTCCAGTAGAGGAATACTGACATCCCTCATAGTTTCATGAAATAAGTAGTCCTACTTAATGTAGTGATACTGCAGTAGAGGGCTTCTAACATCTCTCATATTTTCAAGAAACAAGTAGTCCTACCTAATGTATGGATACTGCAAGGAAGGGCATTTAACATCCCACATATAGTCGTGAAGCATGTAATCCTACCCAATGTAGTGATTCTGCAGTCGAGGGCTTCTAACATCCCCCATATTTTCAAGAAACAAGTAGTCCTACCTAATGTATAAAGACTACAGTGGAGGGCGTCTAACATCCCTCATATTGTCATGAAACAAGAAGTCCTATCTAATGTAACGATACTGCAGTAGAGGGCTTCTGACGTCCCTCATATTGTCGTGAAACAAATAAGTCCTATCTAATGTAGTGATACTGCAGTAGAAGGCTTCTGACATTCCTCATATTGTCGTGAAACACGTAGTCCTATCTAATGAAGCGATACTGCAGTAGAGGGCTTCTGACATTCCTCATATTGTCATGAAACAAGTAGTCGTATCTAATGTGGCGATACTGCAGTAGAGGGCTTCTGACGTTCCTCATATTGTCGTGAAACAAGTAGTCCTATCTAATGTAGCGATACTGCAGTAGACGGCTTCTGACGTCCCTCATGTTGTCATGAAACAAGTAGTCCTACCTAATGTAGTAAAACTGCAGTAGAAGGCTTCTGACATTCCTCATATTGTCATAAAACAAGTAGTCCTATCTAATGTAGTGATACTGCAGTAGAAGGCTTCTGACGTTCCTCATATTGTCACGAAACAAGTAGTCCTACCTAATGTAGTGATACTGCAGTAGAAGGCTTCTGACATTCCTCATATTGTCATGAAACAAGTGGTCCTACCTAATGTGGTGATACTGCAGTAGAAGGCTTCTGACATTCCTCATATTGTCATGAAACAAGTAGTCCTACCTAATGTAGTAATACTGCAATAGAAGGCTTCTGACATTCCTCATATTGTCATGAAACAAGTAGTCCTACCTTGTGTAGTGATACTGCAGTAGAAGGCTTCTGACATTCCTCATATTGTCATGAAACAAGTAGTCCCATCTAATGTAGTGATACTGCAGTAGAGGGCTTCTGACATTCCTCATATTGTCATGAAACAAGTAGTCATACCTAATTGAGTGATACTGCAGTAGAGGGCTTCTGACATTCCTCATATTGTCGTGAAACAAGTCGTCCTATCTAATGTAGTGATACTGCAGTAGTGGGCTTCTGACATTCCTCATATTGTCATGAAAAAAGTGGTCCTATCTAATGTAGTGATACTGCAGTAGAGGGCTTCTAACATTCCTCATATTGTCATGAAACAGGTAGTCCTATCTAATGTATAGAGACTGCACTGGATGGCGTCTAACATCCCTCATATTGTCATGAAACAATTAGTCCTACCTAATGTACAGAGACTGCAGTAGGGGGCTTCTAACATCTCTTATATTTTCAAGAAACAAGTAGTCCTACCTAATGTATAGAGACTGCTGTGGAGGGCACTAACATCCCTCATATTGTCATGAAACAAGTAGTCCTATCTAATGTAGTTATACGGCAGTAGAAGGCTTCTAACATACCTCATAAGTTCATGAAACAAGCAGTCCTACCTAATGTATAGAGACTGCAGTGGAGGGCGTCTAACTTCCCTCATATTGTCATGATACAAGTAGTCCTATCTAATGTAGTGATACTGCAGTAGGTTTCTAACATTCCTCATATTGTCATGAAACATGTGGTCCTACCTAATGTAGTGATACTGCAGTAGAGGGCTTCTGACATTCCTCATAATATCGTGAAACAAGTAGTCCTACCTAATGTAGTGATACTGCAGTAGAGGGATTCTGACACTCCTAATATTGTCATAAAACAAATAGTCCTATCTAATGTAGTGATTCTGCAGTAGAAGGCGTCTAACATCCTTCATATTGTCATGAAACATGTAGTCCTATCTAATGTAGTGATACTGCAGTAGAAGGCTTCTGATATTCCTCATATTGTCATGAAACAAGTAGTCCTACCTAATGTAGTGATACTGCAGTAGAGGGATTCTGACATTCCTCTTATTGTTGTGAAGCACGTAGTCCTATCTAATGTAGTGATAATGCAGTAGAAGGCTTCTGGCGTTCCTCATATTGTCATGAGACAAGTAGTCAGACCTAATGTAGTGATACTGCAGTAGAAGGCTTCTGACATTCCTCATATTGTCATGAAACAAGTAGTCCTACCTAATGTATAGAGACTGCAGTGGAGGGCGTCCACATTCCTCATATTGTCGTAAAACAAGTAGTGTTACTTAATGTAGTGATACTGCAGTAGAGGGCTTCTGACATTCCTCATATTGTCATGAAACAAGCAGTCCTACCTAATGTAATGATACTGCAGTAGAGGGTTCTGACATTCCTCATATTGTCGTGAAACAAGTAGTCCTACCTAATGTAGTGATACTGCAGTAGACGGCTTCTGAAATTCCTCATATTGTCATGAAACAAGTAATCCTACCTAATGAAGTGATACTGCAGTAGGGGGCCTCTAACATCCCTCATATTGTCGTGAAACAATTAGTCCTACCTAATGTATAGGGACTACAGTGGAGGGCGTCTAACATACCTCATATTGTCATGAAACAAATAGTCCCACCTAATGAAGTGATACTGCAGTAGAGGGCTTCTGACATTCCCCATATTGTCGTGAAACAAGTGGTCCTATCTAATGTAATGATACTGCAGTAGAGGGCTTCTGACATTCCTCATATTGTCATGAAACAAGTAGTCCTATCTAATGTAGTGACACTGCAGTAGAGGGCTTCTGACATTCCTCATATTGTCGTAAAACAAGACGTTTTACTTACTTATAGTAGTGATACTGCAGTAGAGGGCTTCTGACATTCCTCATATTGTCATGAAACAAGTAGTCCTACCTAATGTAGTGATACTGAAGTAGAGGACTTCTGACATTCCTCATATTGTCGTGAAACAAGTAGTCCTACCTAATGTAATGATACTGCAGTAGAGGGCTTCTGACATTCCTCATATTGTCGTGAAACAATTAGTTCTTCCTAATGTAGTGATACTGCAGTAGAGCGATTCTCACATTCCTCATATTGTCATGAAACAAGTAGTCCTACCTAATGAAGTGATACTGCTGTAGAGGGCTTCTGACATTCCTCATATTGTCATGAAACAAGTAGTCCTATCTAATGTATAGAGAATGCAGTAGAAGGCTTCTGACATTCCTTATATTGTCGTGCAACAAGGGGTCCTATATAATATAGTGATACTGCAGTAGAGGGTTTCTGACATTCCTCATATTGTCGTGAAACAAGTAGTCCTATCTAATGTAGTGATACTGCAGTAGAGGGCTTCTGACATTCCTCATATTGTCATGAAACAAGTAGTCCTATCTAATATAGTGATACTGCAGTAGAGGGCTTCTGACTTTCCTCATATTGTCATGAAACAAGTAGTCCTATCTAATGTAGTGATACTGCAGTAGAGGGCTTCTGACATTCCTCATATAGTCATGAATCAAGTAGTTTTATCTAATGTAGTGATACTGCAGTAGAGGGCTTCTGACATTTCTCATGTTGTCATGAAGCAAGTAGTCCTATCTAATGTAGCGATACTGCAGTAGAGCGCTTCTGACATTCCTCACATTGTCGTGAAACAAGTAGTCTTACTTAATGTAGTGATACTGCAGTAGAGGGCTTCTGACATTCCTCATATTGTCGTGAAACAAGTAGTCCTACCTAATGTAGTGATACTGCAGAAGAGGGCTTCTGACATTCCTCATATTGTCATGAAACAAGTAGTCTTACTTAATGTGGTGATACTGCAATAGAGGGCTTCTGACATTCCTCATATTGTCATGAAACAAGTAGTCCTACCTAATGTAGTGATAATGCAGTAGAGGGATTCTCACATTCCTCATATTGTAATGAAACAAATAGTCCTACCTAAGGAAGTGATACTGCAGTAGAGCGCTTGTGACATACCTCATATTGTCATGAAACAAGAAGTCCTACCTAATGAAGTGATACTGCAGTAGAGGGCTTCTGACATTCCTCATATTGTCATGAAACAAATAGTCCTATCTAATGTATAGAGACTGCAGTAGAAGGCTTCAAACATTCCTCATATTGTCATGAAACAAGTAGTCCTATCCAATGTAGTGATACTGCAGTAGAGGGCTTCTGACATTCCTCATATTGTCATGAAACAATTAGTCCTACCTAATGTATAGAGACTGCAATAGAAGGCTTCTGACATTCCTCATATTGTCATGAAACACGTAGTCCTATCTAATGTAGTGATTCTGCAGTAGAGGGCTTCTGACATTCGTCATATTGTCGTGAAACAAGTAGTCCTACCTAATGTAGTGATACTGCAGTAGAGGGATTCTGACATTCCTCCCATTGTCATGAAACAAGTAGTTCTATCTAATGTAGTGATACTGCAGTAGAAGGCGTCTAGCATCCCTCATATTGTCATGAAACAAGTAGTCCTATCTAATGTAGTGATACAGCAGTAGAAGGCTTCTGACATTCCTCACATTATCATGAAACAAGTAGTCCTACCTAATGTAGTGATACTGCACTAGAGGGCTTCTGACATTCCTTATATTGTCATGAAACAAGTGGTCCTACCTAAAGTAGTGCTACTGCAGTAGAGGGATTTTGACATTAATCTTATTGTCATGAAACTAGTAGTCCTACCTAATATAGTGATACTGCATTAGAGGGCTTCTGACATTACTCATATTGTCATGAAACAAGTAGTCCTACCTAATATAGTGATACTGCAGTAGAGGGACTCTGACATTCATCATATTGTCATGAAACAAGTAGTCCTACCTAATATAGTGATACTGCAGTAGAGGGCGTCTGACATTCCTCATATTGTCATGAAGTAAGTAGTGCTGCCTAATTTAGTGATACTTAAGTAGGGGGCTTCTGACATTCCTCATATTGTCGTGAAACAAGTAGTCCTACCTAATGTAGTGATACTGCAGTAGAGGGCTTCTGACATTCCTCATATTGCCATGAAACAAGTAGTCCTACCTAATGAAGTGATACTGCAGTAGAGTGATTCTGACATTCTTGATATTGTCATGAAACGAGTAGTCCTACCTAATGAAGTGATACTTAAGTAGAGGGCTTCTCACATTCCTGATATTGTCATGAAACAAGTAGTCCTAACTAATATAGTGATATTAAGTAGAGTGCTTCTGACATTCCTCATATTGTCATGAAACAAGTAGTCCTGCCTAATGAAGTGATACTGCAGTAGAGGTCTTCTGACCTTCCTCATATTGTCATGAAACAAGTAGTCCTACCTAATGAAGTGATACTTAAGTAGAGGGCTTCTTACATTCCTCATATTGTCATGAAACATGTAGTCCTACCTAATATAGTGATACTTAAATAGAGGGCTTCTGACATTCCTCATATTGTTATGAAACAAGTAGTCCTCCCTAATGAAGTGATACTGCAGTAGAAGGCTTCTGACATTCCTCATATTGTGATGAAACAAGTAGTCCTACCTAATATAGTGATACTGCAGTAGAGGGCTTCTGACATTCCTCATATTGTCATGAAACAAGTAGTCCTACCTAATGAAGTGATACTTAAGTAGAGGGCTTCTAACATTCCTCATATTGCCATGAAATATGTAGTCCTACCTAATATAGTGATACTTAAATAGAGGGCTTCTGACATTCCTCATATTGTTATGAAACAAGTAGTCCTCCCTAATGAAGTGATACTGCAGTAGAAGGCTTCTGACATTCCTCATATTGTGATGAAGCAAGTAGTCCTACCTAATATAGTGATACTTAAATAGAGGGCTTCTGACATTCCTCATATTGTTATGAAACAAGTAGTCCTACCTAATATAGTGATACTTAAATAGAGGGCTTCTGACATTCCTCATATTGTCATGAAATATGTAGTCCTACCTAATATAGTGATACTTAAATAGAGGGCTTCTGACATTCCTCATATTGTTATGAAACAAGTAGTCCTCCCTAATGAAGTGATACTGCAGTAGAAGGCTTCTGACATTCCTCATATTGTGATGAAACAAGTAGTCCTACCTAATATAGTGATACTGCAGTAGAAGGCTTCTGACATTCCTCATATTGTCGTGAAACAAGTAGTCCTACCTAATGTAGTGATACTGCAGTAGATGGATTCTGACGTTCCTCATATTGTCGTGAAACAAGTAGTCCTATCTAATGTAGTGATACTGCAGTAGAGGGATTCTGACATTCCTCATATTGTTGGGAAACAAGTAGTCCTACCTAATGTAGTGATACTGCAGTAGAGGGATTCTGACATTCCTCATATTGTCATGAAACAAGTAGTCCTATCTAATGTAGTGATCCTGCAGTATAGGGATTCTGACATTCCTCATATTGTCGTGAAACAAGTAGTCCTATCTAATGTAGTGATACTTAAGTAGAGGGCTTCTAACATCCCTCATATTGTCGTGAAGCATTTAGTCCTATCTAATATAGTTATACTGCAGTAGAGGGCATTTAACATCCCTCATATAGTCGTGAAGCATGTATTCCTACCTAATGTACTGATTCTGCAGTAGAGGGCTTCTAACATCTCTCATATTTTCAAGAAACAAGTAGTCCTACCTAATGTATAGAGACTGCAGTGGAGGGCGTCTAACATCCCTCATATTGTCATGAACCAAGAAGTCCTATCTAATGTAGCGATACTGCAGTAGAGGGCTTCTGACGTCCCTCATATTGTCGTGAAACAAGTAGTCCTATCTAATGTAGTGATACTGCAGTAGAGGGCTTCTAACATCCCTCATATTGTCGTGAAGTATTTAGTCCTATCTAATGTAGTGATACTGCAGTAGAGGCCTTCTAACATCCCTCATTTTGTCATGAAACAAGTAGTCCTATCTAATGTAGTGATACTGCAGTAGAGGGCTTCTAACATCCCTCATATTGTCGTGAAGCATTTAGTCCTATCTAATGTAGTTATACTGCAGTAGAGGGCTTCTAACATCCCTCATATTGTCATGAAACAGGTAGTCCTATCTAATGTAGTGATACTGCAGTAGAGGGCTACTAACATCTCTCATATTGTCGTGAAGCATTTAGTCCTATCTAATGTAGTGATACTGCAGTAGAGGGCTTCTAACATCCCTCATATTGTCGTGAAACAAGTAGTCCTATCTAATGTAGTGATACTGCAGTAGAGGGCTTTTAACATCTCTTATATTTTCAAGAAACAAGTAGTCCTACCTAATGTATAGAGACTGCAGTGGAGGGCGTCTAACATCCCTCATATTGTCATGAAACAAGTAGTCCTATCTAATGTAGTGATACTGCAGTAGAGGGCTTCGAACATTCCTCATATGGCCCTGAAGCATTTAGTCCTACCGAATATAGTCATACCTCAGTAGTGGTCTTCTAACATCCTTCATATTGTCAAAAAGCAAGTAGTCCTACTTAATGCAGTATAACTGTAGTGGAGGGATTCTAACCTCCCTCATATTGTTATGAAACAATTGGTCTCACGTAATGTCGTAGTACAGCAGTGCAAGGCTTCCAACTTCCCTTGTGGTGTCATAAAACAAGAAGTCCTACGTAATCTAGTATAACTGCAGTGGAGATTTTATAGCCTCTCTCATATTGTCACGAAACAGTTGGTCCTACGTAATATAGTATAACTGCATTGGAGGGATTATAACCTCCCTCATATTGTCATGAAGCATTTGGTCCTACGTAGTGTAGTATAACTGCATTGGAGGGTTATATCGTCTCCCATATTTTCATGAAATAATTGTTCCTACTTAATGTAGTATAACTGCATTGGAGGGATTATAATCTCCCTCATATTGTCATGAAGCAATTGGTCCTACGTAGTGTAGTATAACTGCATTGGAGGGTTATATCGTCTCCCATATTTTCATGAAATAATTGGTCCTACTTAATGTATTATAACTGCATTGGAGGGATTATAATCTCTCTCATATTGTCATGAAACATATGGTCCTACTTAATGTAGTATAACTGAATTGGAGGGCTTATAACCTCTCTCATATTGTCTTGAAACAATAGGTCCTACGTAATGTAGTACAACTGCATTGGAGGGATTATAAGCTCCCTCATATCGTCATGAAACAATTGGTCCTACGTAGTGTAGTGCTACTACAGTGGAGTGAGTATAACCTCCCTCATATTGTCCTGAAATAAATGCTCCTACGTAGTATTGATACTGCAATGGAGGGATTATAACCTCCCTCATATTGTCATGAAACATTTGGTCCTACGTAGTGTAGTGATACTGCATTGGAGGGATTAGAACCCCACTCATATTGTCATGAAACATTTGGTCCTATGTAGTGTAGTGATACTGCAGTGGAGGGATTATAACCTCTCTCATATTGTCATGAAACAATTGGTCCTACGTAGTGTAGTGATTCCGCAGTGGAGGGATTATAACCGCTCTCATATTGTCATGAAACAATTGGTTCTACGTAGTGTAGTGATACTGCAGTGGAGGTATTCTAACCTCTCTCGTATTGTCATGAAACAATTGGTCCTACCTAGTGTAGTAATAGTGCAGTTCAAGGCTCTAACATCCCTCGTGTTGTCATAACGCAAGTAGGCCTACTTAATGTAGTATAACTGCAGTGGAGATATTCTGACCTCCCTCATATTGTCATGAAACAATTGGTCGTACCTAGTGTAGTAATAGTGGAGTTCAAGGCTTCTAACATCCCTCGTGTTGTCATAAAGCAAGTAGGCCTACTTAATGTAGTATAACTGCAGTGGAGATATTCTGACCTCCCTCATATCGTCATGAAACAATTGGTCGTACCTAGTGTAGTAATACTGCAGTTCAAGGCTTCTAACATCCCTCGTGTTGTCATAAAGCAAGTAGGCCTACTTAATGTAGTATAACTGCAGTGGAGATATTCTGACCTCCCTCATATCGTCATGAAACAATTGGTCGTACCTAGTGTAGTAATAGTGCAGTTCAAGGCTTCTAACATCCCTCGTGTTGTCATAAAGCAAGTAGGCCTACTTAATGTAGTATAACTGCAGTGGAGGTATTCTAACCTCCCTCATATTGTCATGAAACAATTGGTCGTACCTAGTGTAGTAATAGTCCAGTTCAAGGGTTCTAACATCCCTCGTGTTGTCATAAAGCAAGTAGGCCTACTTAATGTAGTATAACTGCAGTGGAGGTATTCTAACCTCCCTCGTATTGTCATGGAACAATTGGTCCTACCTATTGTAGTGATACTGCATTGGAGGACTTCTAAGGTCTCTCAAGTCATGAAGCAGGTGGTTCTACTTAATGTAGTAATGTTGCAGTGGGGAGCTTCTAACATGGCGCTTATTGTCATGAAGCAAGTAGTTGTACTTAATATTATGATAGTGTAGTAGAGGGCTTCTAACATCTCTTATATTGTAATGAAGCAGTTAGTCCTGCCCAATGTAGTAATGCTGCAGTGGAAGGCTTCTAACGTCCCTCGTGTTGTCATGAAGTAAGTTTGCTACCTAATGTAGTAATGCTGCAGTGGAAGGCTTCTAACGTCCCTCGTGTTGTCATGAAGCAAGTAGTGCTACTTAATGTAGTAATGTTGCAGTGGGGAGCTTCTAACATCGCGCTTATTGTCATGAAGCAAGTAGTTGTACTTAATATTATGATAGTGTAGTAGAGGGCTTCTAACATCCCTTATATTGTCATGAAGCAAGTAGTTGTACTTAATATTATGATAGTTTAGTAGAGGGCTTCTAACATCCCTTATATTGTCGTGAAGCAAGTAGTTGTACTTAATATTATGATAGTTTAGTAGAGGGCTTCTAACATCCCTTATATTGTCATGAAGCAAGTAGTTGTACTTAATATTATGATAGTGTAGTAGAGGGCTTCTAGAATCCCTTATATTGTCATGAAGCAAGTAGTCCTGCCTAATGTAGTAATACTGCAGTGGAAGGCTTCTAACATCCCTCGTGTTGTCATGAAGCAAGTAGTCCTACCTAATGTAGTGATACTGTAGTTGAAGGTTTCTAGCATCCCTTATATTGTCATGAAGCAAGTAGTTGTACTTAATATTGCGATAGTGTAGTATAGGGCTTCTAGAATCCCTTATATTGTCATGAAGCAAGTAGTCCTGCCTAATGTAGTGATACTGCAGTAGTGTTATTTAGCGTCACTCATATTATCATGTGGATACCCAATTAGAACGGCTGTATATCGGTTCGGGGACAGCCTATCTATATACAGGGGTAATCACCTAAATATGTTACAGCAAATATTTCGGAAATTAATTGTGCTATTGATTTTCAGTTTTCTCAGCATTTATTCGTAGTCAAAGTCGCATACATTTAGTCAATAAACAAATTTTTATAATACTGAGAAAGTTTGTTTGTTAGAAAACATGCCATTTCTTTAATGGACAATGCCTAGTTACATGAACAGAACAAAGGTTCAGGTAAATTAGAATGTCAATGGTCTTTGTTGCAGGATTCTAGTGGAAGTGGTTGACGAGAAATTGTATTTTGAAGAGTTTCCACCCCGACAATTGTTTGTCCCATTCAACCTGCTTAGTTGCAAGATACGAATTTGTTATGTTTGTTTGTATTGTGTGTTCTATTCATTGAATTCATTGCGACTTTCTGGTCAGTTAGTTTGTGACAGTTCCAGCAGTAAGTCGTGAGTGGAAGATGGGGTTTACTAATGTAGAAAAAGCCGACATGCTCATGGTGTATGGAGAGTGTAGGAAGAATGCAGTTCGTTCCTGTACGGTGTATGCGGAAACGTAACCCAATAGATGTCAACCATCTCGGCAATTATTTATCAACCTCTTCAACCAATTACGTGAAAGTGGTACTGTAACACCTAGAAAACGTAACAGAAACAAGCAAGTGACTGGAGAAGAGGCAGAAATTAATGTTTTGGATCTCGTTGCAGTAGATCCGCAAATTAGGTGCCGCATAATCGCACGTGGAAGTGGCATAAGTCAGTCAAGTGTACTGCGCATTTTCCATCGACATAGGTTCCATCCCTGTCACATCTCCCTCTATAAAGAGCTGCATGGAAACGAGTTTAAGAATCGTGTTAACTTTTGTGCATGGGCATTAAGAGATGATACTCCAGATTCATAATGTATCTTGTTTAGTGATGAGGTAACATTTACTAATCATGGCCAGGTAAACTGCAGAAACATGCACTATTGTCTGTTGACAGTCCCCTTTGGCTTCGCCAGGTGGAACGTCAGCTTCCATGGAGTTTAAAGTGTGGTGTGGGATAGTGATTCATCAGCTCATAGGCCCTTTGTTCACAGAATGAACAATGAACTCGCACAAGTATCGCAGCCTCCTGACAGACCATCTGCCACAGATGCTAGAAGATGTTCCTTTGCGGACTAGGAGGAACCTGTGGTACCAACATGACGGCTATCCAGCCCATAGTGTACGAAGTACTACAGCTTGTCTTAACGGATTGTTTCCAAATCGTTGGATTGGACGAAGAGGACCTGTATCTTGGCCGGCCCGTTCACCGGATGTGAGCGCTTTAAGCTTTTTCTGTGGGGAAGGCTGAAAGACACGGTATACAAGGATGTACAAAGTACACCAGACGATATGAAACGACGTATTACTGCTGCCTGTTCTGAAATTTCCATTGAAATGCAAGACCGTGTGCAACAGTCTTTTCATAGCAGACTGGAAGCGTGTATTGAAGCTGCCGGTGGTCATTTTGAACACAGCCTTTGAAGGGCTAGTTCTCTTTACTTGTAAGAAGCTACAGAACTATTGTAATTCCCTTTTGTTTTTCTTTAGTTTTTGCTACCACAGGTTGTACAAGTGTCGGTGCATAAAGGTTTCAAAATAAGATTTTTCGTAAACCACTTGCACTAGAATCTTGCAACAAACGCCACTAACATTCTAATTTACCCTATCCTTATTCTGTTTATGTAACTAGGCATTGTTCCATTAAAAATTGAATGTTTCCTCCAAAAATACACTTTCTCAGTATTATTAAAATATGTTTATGGGCCAAATGTACGAGCCACTGAGTACCAATCAATGCTATAAAAACTGCACAATAGACTTTCCTTTTTTCTAAAATACTTGTGGTACATGTTTTAGGTGATTCAACCTGTATATACATTCAAAATTGTACCACATTTTCTAGTTATTAACGCGAGATATCTATAAAATAAGTTTTATGCATTTAAGAAATCAGAGATTTTGTTATAATAGGTTACATATAATTTAAACCGTCGGCGCAAAGGTGGTTCAGTTAAGAACAATAATTCGTGTCTTTTCAGCAAAATATCAGATACTAAAATAATTTTTTAAGTTGCACACATAAAGATATCAAATCCCGCTGCAGTCATTAAGTATTTATAGAACTAATAAAATGTGAATTATCGAGAAAATTATAGCGTGTGCTTTTTGTACGTGTTTGGCTTCGTTAATTCGGAAGCACATATTGCTAAATTTAAATCAAATCTAGACTCAATAATGTAATTTGGTTATAGGATTTTTCTGTGAACAGCATAACCAAAACTGTAGTTTCCGACAATCATCAAACTCGATACCTCAGTTCATAATCTTCCAAAAATGCGACGTGAAGATTTTCAAGAAAATGCACCCCAACCCAAACTACTGCTTACGGGGAAGAATTTTCGAAAATTTGACTTTATCAAACAATTTTGATTAACGTGATGTTTAGATGAGAAACGTGTTTTCTGGGAAGCCGTCTACAATGGAAAGATATAAGCACTCTTTAAAACACACATTTATTTCAAATAAGCATTTTATACCATCAGCCATAGCTCGTCATTGTTGTTTCTGGCAATCTCATGGAAACAGTATTGTATTTGATATCGACCCGTGTTTTAAACATTTATTATTCCTCTTGTATCTGCAAAGAAATGTGTAATGAAATTACTTCAGAGACGTTTATCTGGAGACTACACAAAATAAAGAATATTAGGTGAATGTAACACATTCTTTTATCAAAATGTTGAAGGCTTTACTACAAAAGCAATTAACAGGAATAGCTCACCTGTTCGTCTTCAGACATTCTGAAATGTTAATTGGTACACAAGCTGGCCACCATGCCACCATCCCTCCTTGTGTTTATTTTTGCGGTGCCCACGATGATGAGAGTGCTGTACACGCCGTAATGGGGGCGCGCTTGGGTGAACAAAGGGGCGTCTGATGAAACCACTTTGTCATCATGAATATGGATGCGACAGCCACTCTACCACCAACGCTCTCTCGCTCTTCATGCGGTATTTTTAACGACACAAGATGCATGACGTTTCTACTGCAGGAAAACGTTCTCTTTCGTCTTTTGTCTCGTGTTCGATATCCCAAAGTATGACGAACTCTTCTCCATGCTCATGTGGTTTAGCAGCAATGATAAAGTAAGGCATCTTCCTGTACTCACGGTCTCTTTATCAAACCGCTTAAGGTGGATTTTTGCTTATAGGCCGTTTTCAAATATATGTAGCTAGCATATTTTTCACTTGTTTTCGTTCATTCACTTAAATGTGTAATGAAGTTTCGAACATAACATACACTAGCTGAAACTTACATGTGAAAGTTGACTTTGAGCTGCTTTTTTATTTTTTTAAAGTTCCCTTGTTTTACCCAGTTAATCTTACTGGTTTTTAGTGTTTTCGTTACCGCTTATTACGCAATTATACAGACACACACACATACAAACACCCATGCCCATGGCGGGACTCAAACCCGCGACCTTCAGCTTAGCGGAGCGCCGGAGCTGTACTCTGCAGCGACCACGGTTTACGAGGGCCGGCACCTTCTGAGCCAAAATCCATTTTAAGACTTTCAGGTACAGAATATTGCAAATTCACAACCCAATAATTTACCCTCTTCCAGTTTGAAAGAAGCAAGAGTGGAATTAATGAATGACGAAAGTCGATAGCTATCAACATTTCACTGGAGAAAGGCTTACAAAAATGTTGAGCACCTGATGGTTTGAATATCGTAACATGTTTTAATAAAGAACAAAATGTCACATAGTCCTAAATTTTTGGGCAAAATAGACTTAACGCAAGTGATCTAAATAATAAAAGTTTAAATTTTGATTTCCTATCAGTTTTTGCCCTTTATTAACAAAACTTCCTTTACTTAAGAGATAGTGAGCCTCATAGAACTGTCGCAAAATACAATTCGAGAAAACTGAGTCCCCCTACCAAATATTGTAAACGTTCTGCGTTAAGAAATACATATGCAACGGAAAGAATGAACAAAATCAGTTGAAGATTTTCAGGAATTACCCTTGGCGTTGAAACATAGTGTTTTTCTTACTTTGTTTACCAGTTATAGGAGGCATAAGTATATGTCCATATTTACCAGTTATGTGAGAGAAGTGTGGATATCAGAGCTCGTAAGTTACAAAACAAAATCTTACAAAAGATCTGCTACGTGAGAGAGAGAGAGAGAGAGAGAGAGAGAGAGAGAGAGAAAGTAGAGGAAAACTAGAAGATATAGACGAAAACTTTCGTTACAAAAACCTGTGTACTAATTAAATTATAAAATATGTATGACGAAGCCTACCAAATATTCAATGTTGTATAATTGAACTGTTAGAGGTTGGTGTGTAGGGTAAAGTTATCGCGTTTGGAAATTAGCATCTCTTCTTTGCTTGTTCATTAATTCGATGTGATGCAGTTGTGACAGTTGACTGTTGATTAAGAGAAACTATAATGCTGAATCTAACAACAGTGCTCAGCAAATCCTTGAAATTTCCTTCGCGGTACAAGATCTTATGCTGGTGCGTTCATATCCCATACACCTCATTGTGTTCAACTTTTGACTTGCATCCGAAATAAAGCCTAACAGGGAAATTAAAATCAAGGAGCATGCCACGGAGAGCAAATAAACACCACGCAATGTAAATACAGAAAAGGGAATGGTACAGAGTTCCACTTGTATTGAAATTGCCCTCGGGATGTAGACGATTCCCCCTCATTACTGACAAACACCTCCCGAAAAGAACCATACCTTGTGCGCCGTTTGTCTGGTGTAAGGAATGGCGGTGCAGGGGCGAGACCAAAGAGAAAGGAGCAATAAAAGTCTTGCAAACATGAATCTTGTAAACTACTTTACAAACTTTCGTACCTCCTACATCCCCCTTGCACTTGTCCTATGTGTTTATACCTGTCCGATTGTTTTAAATACGTTTTGGTTTGCTGGCAGACCATGAAACTGTGCGCCTCCCAAGGGAGGACAAGACGGATTCCTTCAGGCAATCTTGTGATACTTTCCCCCTTTTTTTTATCAGTAACCATACCATGGTATCAGGGTCACCAGGGAAACGCAGCCAAAATACTTGCGAAATCGAGAAAGATGAACATCCACAAACCGTGAAGAATGAAGAAGTATTTAACAGGAAATATTGCCCCAACAAAGACATTTAGTCCCGGCAGCTCTACAACAGAAACTAACGATATCTTAAGTGGAAGTTGCATAAAGAACAAGCAAAAGGTCCCTAAATGAATCTCGCCAAAATATTAAAACGCTGGGTAGGGTCTAACTTCATAGATTCTACTACATACTGACGCAGCTCTGCTGCTTCACTCTTCTACTTATATAACACATCCCTGGTTTACGCTTTCTGGTTAGGACCCTTAATCCTTGACTACGCTTTCCGGATAATAACACTCAAACATTGGCTACGCTTTGTGGTTAGGGCCATTAATCCTTGGCAATGCTTTGCGCCTAAATGCCCCCAAACATTGACTACGCTTTGTGGCCTAGGATCCTTGGCTACAATTTGTAGTTGAGACCCCTAATCCTTGACCACGCTTTGTGGCTGGGACCCGTAATCCTTCCCTAAGCTTTGTGCCTTAGGGCCCTCAACCATTGGCTACGCTTTGTGACTTAGGACCCTCAACCATTGGCTACGCTTTGTGCCTTAGGGTTCTCAACCATTGGCTACGCTTTGTGACTTAGGGCCCTCAACCATTGGTTACGCTTTGTGACTTAGGACCCTCAACCATTGGCTACGCTTTGTGCCTTGGGGCCCTCAACCATTGGCTACGCTTTGTGACTTAGGACCTTCAAAAATTGGCTACGCGTTGTGACATAGGACACTTAAACATTGGCTACGCCTTCTGGCTTAGAACCTTTACTTTGGCTACGCTCTATGGCTTAGGGCCCTCAACTATTGGCAACACTTTGTGACTTAAGACCCTCAAAAATTGGTTACACTTCCTGACTTAGGGCTCTCAATAAAATTGGCTACGCTTTGTGGCATGGGACCCCAACAATTGGCTACGCTTTGTGACTTAGAGCCCTCAAATATTGGCTACGCCTTGTGACGTAGGGCCCTCAGGTATTGGCTGCGCTTTATAGCTTAGGTCCCTCAAGTATTAGCTACGCTTTGTACCTTAGGACCCTCAGCCATTGGTTAGGCTTTGTGGTTTAGGACCCTCAACCATTGGCTAGGCTATGTGGTTTAGGACCTTTAACTTTGACCACGCTTTGTGACATAGGACCAGCAACCATTGGCTACGCTTGTGACTTAGGACGCTCAAATATTGGCTATGCTTTGTCGCTTACAACGTTTATCTTTGATTACGCTTTGTGATTAGGATCTTCAACTATTGGCTACGCTTTGGGACTTAGGACCCTCAATTTGACTACGTTTTGTGATTTAGGGACCACAACCATAGGCTAGGCTTTGGGACTTAGGACCCTCAACCGTTGGTTACGATTTGTGACTTAGTAAAATTAAAACTAAATTGAGCTTTATTTAGGGTTGCTCTTTAACTGCATGGCTCATAGCGTCCCATACTATATTGGACATGAAATACCTTTAATTTTTGCTTACAGGCTTCTTTATCAGGCTTGAGCTTCTTTTACCTGCTGTAAATCTACGAAATGGGATCACCTGATTTACTTCCCTTCCGAAGGAAGCCTTGCTAAGGATTTTTACGCCCGAGAAAACCCATCGCAATCCGCCGGGTTTGAATCCGCGACTTCGGTAACTAGAGGTAACCACGGTAACCATTACAACACGGAGGACGACTTTGTGACTCAAGGCCCTTAATCATTGGCTACACTTTTAGGCCTAGGCCCTCAACTATTGACTACGTTTTGTGACTTAGGGTTCTCAACCATTTCCTACGCTTAATTGCTTAGGACCCTCAACCAGTGTCTAGGTTTTGAGGTTTAGGGCCCTAAAGGATTGGCTACGCTTTTTGACTTTGAATCCTCAAGTATTTTCTATACGTTGTGGCATAGCAACTTTCACTTTGGTTACCCTTTGTGGCATAGGGTCCTCAACCATTTTTGTCGTCCTCCGTGGATTAGTGGTACCGTGCTAGCCTCTAGCTCCCAAGTTCGCGGGTTCAAACCCAGCGGAGGGCGATGAATTTTTTTCGGGCGTAAAAATTCTCAGCATTGCTTCCTTCGGAAGTGAAGTAAAGCCAGTGGTCCAGTGGGCCGTAGATTTACGGCATGTAAAAGAACCTCAAGCTTGATAGAGGCTTCTGAGCAAAATTAGCGGTCTTTCACGTCCAATATAGAATGGCACGCTAAGGACCACAGTAGTTAAAGAGCGCCCATAAAAAACAACACAACAACAATCAACCATTTGCTATGCTTTATGACTTAGAACCCACAACAATTGGCTAGACTTTGTGGCCTAGTGCATTAAAAGATTGGCTACGCATTGTGGCTTGAGACTTCATCCTTTAGCTACGCTTTATGGCTTTAAACCCTCAACCATTGATAGGCTTTGTGACTTAGGGCGCTCAAACATTGCTACGTTTTGACTTTAGGACTCTCAACCATTGACTACGCTTTATGACTTTGGCAACTCAAGTGTTGGCTAATCTTTGTGGGTTATGACTCTCAAGTATTGAATACACATTGTGGCTTAGGATCCTTAACAATTAGCTAAGCTTTGCGGCTCTGTACTATCTAGTATTGTCTCTGCTTTGTAACACAGGAGCATTAACTTTGGCTACGCTTTGTGGCTTAAAGTACTCAATCATTTGCAATATTTTGTGACTTAGGAGAACAATAACTACGCTTTGTGGCCTGGGGCCCTCAAAGTTTGGCTACGCTTTGTGGCGTAAAGCCCTCAATCATTTGCAACATTTTGTGACTTAGGATCCAGAACAATAACTACGCTTTGTGGCCTGGGGCCCTCAAAGTTTGGCTACGCTTTGTGGCTTAAAGTCCTCAATCATTTGCAACATTTTGTGACTTAGGACCCAGAACAATGGCTACGCTTTGTGGCCTAGGGCATTAAAAGATTGGCTACGCATTGCGGCTTGAGACTTCAACCTTTAGCTACACTTTATGGCTTTGAACCCTCAACCATTGATAGGCTTTGTGACTTAGGACCCCCATCCATTCTTGCCTTTTGTGGTTGAGGAACCATAAACCATTGGCTATGCTTTGTGGCTTACGACCTTTAACTTTGGTTAAGCTTTGTGGCTTAGGGCCCTCAATTATTGCCTACAATTTGTGACCTAAGGATCTTAACCATTGGCTACGCTTAGGAAAATTAAAATTAAATTTAGTTTTATCTCTTTAACGGCATGGTCCATAGCGTCCTGTTCTATATTGGGCATGAAAGACCGGTAATTTTGCTCACAAGGCTCTTTTATCAGGCTTGAGCTTATTTTACGAGCCATAAATCTACCACCGGCTTTACCTCTCCTCCGAAGGAAGCCATGCTAAGGATTTTTACGCCAGAAAGAATACATCGCCCTCTCCGGGATGAACCCGCGACTTCGGGAACTTGGCAATCACTATACCACGGAGGATGACTTTATGAATTTGGCCCTCAACCATTGGCTAAGCTTTGTGAATTAGGACCTTGAACCATTGGCTACGCTTTGTGACTTAGGACTCAAAACCATTGCCTACTCTTTGTAGTTTAGGGCCCTCAGTCATTGGCTTTGCTTTGAAGCTTAAGGAATGTAATGATTGGCTACGCTTTGTGACTTAGAAACCTCAACTATTGGCTACGCTTTGTGACTTAGAGCCCTCAAACATTGGATACGCTTTGTGGTTTAGGTACGTAACCATTGGCTTCAGTTTGTCGCTTAGCGCCTTTAAATTTTGGTTACGCTTTGTGGCTTAGGACTCTAAAACATTGCCTACTCTTTGTGGCTTAGGGACCTCGCCATTGTCTTTGCTTTGAGCTTAGGGAATTCAATGATTGGCTATGCTTTGAGACTTAATCCCTAAACTATTGTCTACGCTTTTTGATTTAGGGACTTCAACCATTGGCTACGCTTTCGGACTTAGGGACCTCAACCATTGGCTGCAATTTTTGGCATAGAGCCTTCAACCATTGGCTATGCTTTGTGGCTTTGAACAAACAAGTATTGTGCACGCTATGTAACATAGGAGCTTTAAATTTAGTTACGTTTTATGTCTTAGGCCTTCATCCATTTCATACGCTTGGTGACTTAGGACCCACAACATTTTGGTACGCTTTGGGCCTGTGGCCTTCAAATATTGGCTACGGTTTGTGGCTTAAGGACCTCAAACCTTGGCTACGCTTAGTGTCTTTAAACCCTAAACCATTGGCTACGCTTTATGACTTAGGGCCATCAACCATTGGCTACGATTCGTGACGTAGAACCCTCAACATT
The DNA here is from genome assembly GCA_030765065.1 of Deroplatys truncata. Taxonomy (NCBI): domain Eukaryota; kingdom Metazoa; phylum Arthropoda; class Insecta; order Mantodea; family Mantidae; genus Deroplatys; species Deroplatys truncata. The sequence goes on along the minus strand of CM060975.1, from coordinate 332,119,703 downwards.
TGGCTACGATTTTTAACTTAGGGCCCTATCCATTCGCTACGATTTGTGACAAAGTGCGCTCAATTATTGGCTACGCTTTGCAGCTTAGGTCCCTCAGGTATTGACTACGCTCTGTGGCTTTGAACACTCAACCTTGTCCAACCTTTGTGGATTAGGACTCTCGTGTAGTGGTTACACATTGAAGTTTAGAAACCTCAAGTACTGGCTATGCTTTGTGGCATAGAACCCTCAACCATTGACTACGCTTTGTGGCTCTAAGTGCTCAAGTATTGCCCACGCTTTGTGACATAGGGGCTTTAACTTTGGTTAGCCTTTGTGGCTTAAGGCGCTCAAACACTTTATATACTTTGTGAGTTAAGACCCACAAAAATTTGTTGGATTTGTGGCTTAAGACCCTCAAACTTTGAATACGATTTGTGGCTTTGAACCTTCAGTTATTGCCTCCGCTTTGTGACTTAAGACCCTTAACCATTCGCTACGCTTTTTCATAGGGACCTCAAATATTGGCTAAACATTGTGGGCTTAGGGCCCTCAACCGTTGCCTACACTTAGTGGCTTACAGCCCTCAATCATTGGCTAAGCTTTGTGACTTTGAACCCTCAACCATAGCTACGCTTTGGGGCTTAGAGTTCCTCAAACACTGGCTAGGCTTTGTGACTTAGGAACCTCAACCATTGGTTACGTTTTGTGGTTTTAAACCCTCAACCATTGGCTAAAATTTGTATCCTAAGGCCCTCAGCTTTTGGCTACGCTTTGTGACTTAGGGCTCCCAACCGTTTACTACGCTTTGTGGCTTAGGGCGTTCAAACCTTGGCTACGTTTGTTACTTAGAACCATCAATCCTTGCCTACGCTTTGAAGTTAAGGGCCCTCAAGGATTCGCTTCGCTTTCTGACATAGAAAGCTCAACCAATGGCTACGCTTTGTGGCTTAGGGCTCATAACCATTGCAACGTTTTGAAAATTAGGAACCTCAACCATCGGCTACGCTGTGTGACTTCGGACCCTCAAGTATTGGCTGCACCTTGTAGGTTAAGACTCTCAAGAATTGGCTACACTTTCTGACTTAGGACCTTCAAGTATGGGCTTTAATTTGTAGCTTAGAACACACACTATTTGCTACTCTTTGTGACGTAGGAAAATTAAAACTACATTCAGTCTTATTTAGGGACGCTCATTAACTACATGGCTCACAGCAGCCCATACTATATTGGCCCAAAAGACCAATAATTTTGCTCACATGCTTCTTTATCAAGCTTGACCTTATTTTACGTGCCGTAAATCTACGACACGGGGCCAGCAGGTTTACTTCCCTTCCGAAAGGAAGCCACGCTAAGGACTTTTACACCCGAAAAAAATCATTGCCCTCCGCCGGGTTTTAACCTGCGACCTTGGTAACTAGAGGCTAGCATGGTAACCACTACAACGCAGAGGACGACTTTGTGACTCAAGGCGCTTAACTATTAGCTATGGCTTTGTGGCTTGGGCCCCTCAAACTTTGACTACGCTGTCTGACATACGATCCTTAACCATTGCTTATGCTTTGTGTCTTAGGGCCTCAAATATTGGGTACACCTTGTGACTTTGAGCACTCAAATATTGGCTATGCTTTGTGGCTTAGGACCTTCAACCATTGGCTAGGCTTTGAGACATATGAACTTTAACTTTGGCTACTCTTTGTGACTCAAGGCTCTCAAACATTTGCTATGCTTCGTGACTATAGATCCACAAGAACTGGCTATGCTTTGTGGCCTAGTGTCTTCAAAGATTGACTCAGCTTTGTGGCTTAAAGCCCTCAAAATTTGGCTACGATTTGTGGCTTTGAACCTCAACCATTGCTACGCTTTGCGACTTACGACCCTCAAATATTGGCTACGATTTGACTTAGGCCCCCACACCATTGAATATGCTCGGTGGCTCAGGACCCTTAACCATTGGCTACACTTTGTTATATAAGTGCCCACAACTATTGGTTAGGTTGTGTGGTTTAGGGCCCTCAACCGTTGGCTACGCTTTGTGACTTAGAACCCTGAACCATTGGCTAAGTTTTATGACTTAGGACACTCAAATACTGGCTACGCTTGGTAGCTTTGGGCCCTCAACCATTGGTTACGAATTGTGAATAAGGATCCTCAAATATTGGCTACATTTGTGACTTAGGAAACTCAACCATTGGCTAAGGGTGTTGGCTTAGGGCCCTCAAGCATTGGCTACGCTTTGTGACATGCGACCCTGAAGCATTCGCTACGTTTTATGGCTTATGAAATTTAACTTTGGCTACGCTATGTCACTTAAGACCCGCAAGAATTGGCTACGCCTTGTGGCTTTTACCCTCAACTATTGCTAAGACTGGAGGATTAGGACACTAACGTATTTGCTACGCTTTGTGACTTGGGACACTCAACCATTGGCTACGCTTTGTGATTTAGGATCCTAAACCATTGGCTAAGCTTTGTGACGTAGGGTCCGCAACCGTTAGCTCCGCTGTGTGACTAAGGGCTCTGAACCGTTGGCTAAGCTTTGTGACTTAGGGCCCTCAACCATAGGTTACGCTTGGTAAATAAGTATCCTAAAAATTGGCCATGCTTTGTGACATAGGAACCTCGACTATTGTTACGCGTTGTGGCTTAGGGCCCTCACCATTGGCTGCGCTTTGTGACGTGGAAACCTCAAGCGTTGGTCACGCTTTGTGGCTTACGACCTTTAACATTGGCTACATTATGTGACTTAGGACCCGCAAGCATTGGCTACGCTTTGCGGATTTTTACCCTCAAACATTGCTACGCTTTGTGGATTAGGTCACTCAGGTAAGGCTACGCTCTGTGACTTAGGTCCCTCAACCATTAGATACCCTTTGTGACTTTGGACTCATAAGAATTGGCTACACTTTATGGCTTACGCTCTTTACCTTCTGTTACGCTTTGTGGCTTACACCATTGGCTACGCTTTGCGACTTTGGGACATCAACCATTGCCTACGCGTTGTGGCTTAGGGACTTTAACCTTTGGCTACGCTTTCTAATAGGCCACTCAACCTTTGGCTACGCTGTGTGACTTAGAGCCCTCAAATTGTGGCTAGACTTGTAACTTAGGGTTTTAAACCATTCACCACACTTTGTGACTTATGGCTCTCAACCATCGGACACGCTTTGCGGCTTAGGACTATGAGCTTTGACTACGCATAGTGACTTAGGACCTTCGAACATTGCGTACGCTTTGTGACATAATACCCTCAACCATTGGTTACGCTTTGTGGTTTAGAACCCTCAACCACTGGTTGAGCATTGTGACTTAGGGCTTTCAACCATTGGCTACGTTTTGTGTTTTAGGGCCCTCAACTATTGGCTACGCTTTGTGACTTAAGGCTCTATATCATTGGCAACGCTTTGTGGCTTAGTGTGTTCAAGCTTTAGCTACGCTCGTAGAACTATCAATCATTGCCTACGCCTTGTGGCTTAGGGTCCTCAATGATTGTCTACGCTTTGAAGTTAAGGGCCCTCAAAGATTTGCTACGCTTTGTGACTTAGGATGTTCAACCATTGGCTACGCTTTGTGGCCTAAAGCCGTCAAACCTCGCCTTGCTTTGTGGCTTAGGGTCCTCAATCATTGGCTACGCTTTGTGGCCTAAAGCCGTCAAACATCGCCTTGCTTTGTGGCTTAGGGTCCTCAATCATTGGCTACGCTTTGTGGCCTAAAAACATCGCCTTGCTTTGTGACTTAGGATGTTCAACCATTGGCTACGCTTTGTGGCCTAAAGCCGTCAAACATCGCCTTGCTTTGTGGCTTAGGATGTTCAACCATTGGCTACGCTTTGTGTCCTAAAGCCGTCAAACATCGCCTTGCTTTGTGGCTTAGGATGTTCAATCATTGGCTACGCTTTGTGGCCTAAAGCCGTCAAACATCGCCTTGCTTTGTGACTTAGGATGTTGAACCATTGGCTACGCTTTGTGGCCTAAAGCCGTCAAACATCGCCTTGCTTTGTGACTTAGGATGTTCAACCATTGGCTACGCTTTGTGGCCTAAAGCCGTCAAACATCGCCTTGCTTTGTGACTTAGGATGTTCAACCATTGGCTACGCTTTGTGGCCTAAAGCCGTCAAACATCGCCTTGCTTTGTGACTTAGGATGTTCAACCATTGGCTACGCTTTGTGGCCTAAAGCCGTCAAACATCGCCTTGCTTTGTGACTTAGGATGTTCAACCATTGGCTACGCTTTGTGGCCTAAAGCCGTCAAACATCGCCTTGCTTTGTGACTTAGGATGTTCAACCATTGGCTACGCTTTGTGGCCTAAAGCCGTCAAACATCGCCTTGCTTTGTGACTTAGGATGTTCAACCATTGGCTACGCTTTGTGACCTAAAGCCGTCAAACATCGCCTTGCTTTGTGGCTTAGGGTCCTCAATCATTGGCTACGCTTTGTGGCCTAAAGCCGTCAAACATCGCCTTGCTTTGTGGCTTAGGATGTTCAACCATTGGCTACGCTTTGTGGCCTAAAGCCGTCAAACATCGCCTTGCTTTGTGGCTTAGGATGTTCAATCATTGGCTACGCTTTGTGGCCTAAAGCCGTCAAACATCGCCTTGCTTTGTGGCTTAGGATGTTCAATCATTGGCTACGCTTTGTGGCCTAAAGCCGTCAAACATCGCCTTGCTTTGTGACTTAGGGACACCAACCATAGCCTAGGCTTATGGACTTAAGATTACGTTAACTACTGGTTACGTTTTGTGAATTAGTCAAATTAAAAGTATATAGAGTTTTATTTAGGGACTCTCTTTAACTGTATGGCCCATAGCGTCTCATTTTATATACGGCGTGAAACACTGGAAATTCTTCTCACATGCCTCTTTATCAACTTTGAGGTGCTTTTACGTGCCGTAAGTCTACGAAACGGGACCACCGACTTTACTCCCTTCCTAAGGAATCTATGCTAAGGGTTTTTACGTCCGAAAGAAATCATTGCCATCAGCCGGGTTTTAACCTGCGACCTCGGTAACCACTACAACAGAGAGGACGACTTTGTGACTCAAGGCGCTCAATCGTTGCCTGCGCTTTATGGCTTACGATCCTCAACCAATGCTACGGTTTGTGACTTATGGCCCTTAAACATTGACTACGGTTCGTTGCTTAGGACTCCCAACAATTAACTACAATTTCTGGCTTAGGGCCCTCAAATATTGGCTACTCTGTCTGACTTAGGAACCTTAAACATTGCTTGTGCTTTGCGTCTTAGGACCCTCAACCATTGCTACATTTTGACCTTAGGATCCTCAAACAATGGCTACGTTTTGTGTCTTAGCACTCTCAAATATTGGGTACACCTTGTGGCGCTGAACACTTAAATATTGGTTACGCTTTGCGGCTTAGGACCCTCAAACATTGGCTATGCTTTGTGGCATTGAATCCTCAAGTTTTTGCTAGGCTTTGTGACATAGGAACTTTAACTTTGGCTGCGCTTTATGACTCTAGGCTCTCATACATTTGCTTTGCTTCGTGACTCTAGACTCACAACAATTGGCTATGCTTTGAGGCCTTGGATCTTCAAATATTGGCCAAGTTTTGTGGCTTAAGGCCCTCAAAATTTGGCTACGGTTTGTGGCTTAGAGCCCCAACCATTGGCTAAGTTTTATGACTTAGGACACTCAACCACTGGCTACGCTTGGTAGCTTTGGGCCCTCAACCATTGGTTATGATTTGTGAATAAGGATTCTCAAATATTGGCTACATTTGTGACTTAGGAACCTCAACCATTGGCTAAGAGTATTGACTTGTGCCCTCAAGCATTGGCTACGCTTTGTGACATGCGACCCTGAGGCATTCGCTACGTTTTGTGGCTTATGAAATGTAATTTTGACTACAATATGTGACTTAGGACCCGCAAGAATTGGCTACACCTTGTGGTTTTTAACTTCAACCATTGCTACAGCTTCTGGATTAGGACACTCAAGTATTTGCTACACTTTGTGACTTAGGACACTCAATCATTGGCTGCGCTTTGTGACTTAGTACCCTTAAGCCTTGGCTTCGCTTGTGGCCTGCGCCCTTTAACTTCGGTTACGCTTTATGCCTTAGGGCTCTCAACCATTGTCTACGCTTTGTGTTTTAGGGACCTCAACCATTGGCTACGCCTTGTGACTTAGAACCCTTAAGCATTGGCTATGCCGTATGACTTAGAGCCCTCAACCTGTTTCTGGGCCTTGTGACATAGGGCTATCAACCATTAGCTACGCTTTTTGACATATGGCTCTCATCCATTGGCTACACTTTGCATCTTAAGGTCCTCAAACATTTCCTATGTTGTGTGGCTTGAGCCCTAAATTTTTGGCTACGCTTTCAACTTAAGGGCCCTCAAAGATTTGCTACACCTTAAAGCTAAGTGCCCTCAAATATTGGCTACGCTTTGTGACTTAGAATCCTCAATCAATGGTCATGCTTTGCATCTTAGGATCCTCAACCATTCCTAAGTTTTATCTTAGGACCCTCAAAAATTAGCTACGCTTTTTGGCTTAGATTTTTCAAGAATTAGCTATGCTTTATGGCTTAGGATCCTCAAATATTAGCTACGCTTTTTGCTTAGATTTTTCAGGAATTAGCTATGCTTTATGGCTTAGGACCCACAACTATTGCCTTGCTTGTGTCTTTGAACCCTCAGGTATTGCCTGTACTTTGTGGCTTAGGACTCTCAAGTATAGGCTACGTTTAGCAGCTTAGGGTCATCAACCATTGGCTTCGTTTTGTAACTTAGGACCCTTAAGCTTTGGCTACGCGCTGAAGCTTAGGACCCTAAGATGTCCCTACTCTTTGTGGTTTGCGGCCCTCAACCATTGGCTACGCTTTGTGACTGAGGAATCTGAATCATTGAATACGCTGTGGTACTTAGGGACCTTAAATATTGAATACCATTTGTGGCTTAGGACCTTCAACTATTGGCTACGCTTATGTCTTAGGACCCCCAAAAATTGACTACGCTTTGTGGCTTAGGTCTTTCAACCACCGGCTAAGCTTTATGGCTTAGGGTCCCCAAGTATTGGCTACGCTTTATGGCTTAGGTCCATCAGGCATTGGCTTCTCATTGTGGCTTTGAACTCTCAGGTGTTGGCTACGTTTTGAAGCTTAGGAACTTTGACTTTGGCTACGCTCTGTGACATAGGGTCCTCAAAGATTGGTTTCGCTTTGTGGCAATACGCCCTTAACCTTTTGCTACGCTCTGTGGCTTTGAAACCTCAACCAATGCCACGCTTTATGACTTGTACCCTCAAATATTGGCTACGCTTTGTGACTTAAGACGCCGTACCATTGCCTTCGCTTTGTATCTTACGACCCTAAACTATTGATTACGCTTAATGACATAGGCCCTCATTCATTGGCTACGCTTTGTGGCTTAGGGCCCTGAAACGTTGGCTACGATTTTTGTGGTTTAGTGCACTCAAACATTGGCTACGCTTTGAGACTTAAGGACCTCAACGATTGGCGAAGCTTTGTGAATAAGAATCCTCAAATATTGCCATACACTGTGTGGCTCTGAATACTCAAGTATCAGCTACAGCGTGTGGCTTAGGACCCCCAGGCATTGGCTACGCTTTTTGGCTTGGAATCTTTACCTTTGGCTATGCTTTGTGACTTAGAATCCGCACCGATCGAAGTGGGTTCGTTCTAGTCGTGACCGGGGGACGCAAGGTAGCCGCTCGTGCTTTCTTGGTATTTCGTTCCATGTCTCACCCTCGACCTCACTTCTTTCTTCTTTGGTCTCCGTTTCCAAACATTTCACACCACGTTGATTCGCACTATCATTTCTGTTACTTCCTTGCCGGCCTACCTTGCATGCGGAATGCTCACATATTGGTCCACGAAAGTGTTTGACCCTCTTTGTTACTTTTCTCCCTTTTCTTTCTTTACTCCTCCGTGGATACAGCCTGCCATATACCCGCGCACTGGTTGTGCAGCTGGGTGAGTGGGTAACGGCGTCATCCCCAACACCCGAAATCGTTATGTAGGGTCTGTGTCCGTATCCGTGTGTTCAACTACGGTCTCGCGAGGGAACATTGCATGCGCTGCTGACTCCCGATAGCCATTGGGTCCCTCTGTCTTTGTTCTGGGAGGTGTGACCCTGGGGTGAGACAGGCATTGATAGGCCACTCCCGGGGAGTCAGAGCCCGAGGGAGACTGTTGCAATGGTGGAGGATTTCATCCTCATGGAGACCTCTTTATCCAATTTATCTACTAAGCGCCGTAGAGTTTTTGAAAAGGAAGTAACGCCACCGTCATCTGGCTGTTACTTAGTTGTTGCCCGTACTGAGGAAGGGCAGGCGTTTGCGAAGCTGAATCCTTTTATCATTCAAAAGGGCCTGGACTCCAATGCTGGTGCGGTTCAGTCCTGAAGTCGGCTTCGTAATGATTCCTTGTTGGTAGAGAGTAAGTCTGAGCTGCCGACCAAGACCTTGTTGCGAACTACACTTCTCCACGAGTATCCCATCCTTGTGGAGAAGCACCGCACTTTAAACTCCTGTAGGGGCGTCATCACCACGTATTGCCTTGACGGAAGGTCGGACGAAGACCTGGTCCAGTACATATCCGACCAAGGAGTAGCGGCCGTGCATAGGGTGCAAACTAGTTGGGATGTTGTGTTGGTACCCACCCGTACGTTGCTTCTCACATTTAATGGCATAGAACTGCCCACGAGTATTGCTGGAGGGTACGAACGTATTGCTGTGAGGCCTTACTTACTCAGGTATCTGCGTTATTTCAAATGCCAACGTTTTGGACATACACAAGTTTCTTTCAAGAGCGCCGTTTCTATCTATGCCTCGTGGGGTCAGACCTCACACGAAATCGTCCTCAATAGAGTAGTGGTTACCATGCTGGCCTCTAGTTTCCAAGGTCGCGGGTTCAAACGTGAATGAGGGCGATGGATTTTTTCGGGATTAAAGATGCTTAGCATGGCTTCCTTCGGAAGGGAAGTAAAGCCGGTGGTCCCGAGTCGTAGATTTACGGCACGTAAAAGAACCTCAGGCCTGATAAAGAGGCCTCTAGTAAACTTACCACTCTTTCACGCCCAGTATAGAATGGGACGCTAGGGACCACAGCAGTTAAAGAGCGTCCATAAATAAAACTCATTTTCATTTTTCCTCACACGATGGTGACTGTTCGTCACCTCCCGTCTGTGTGAATTGCAAAGGGTCCCATTCTGCATCCTATTCTACCTGTCCACGGCACCTGGACGAAAAGGCGATCCAGGAGCTCCGGGTCAAAAAGAAAAATTCCTTCGCTGAGTCCCGGAGGCGTTACCAAGCACACCAGCCCATGCTCCTGTGATCAGGTACCTTTAGCTCCGTTGTTGCCCCGCCAGTCCAACGGAAGGATGCTGCAACGCAGACCTGGACCATGACTGCCTTGACCGATGCTATCACCCGGCCGTCCATTTCTTGCATTATTTCTAAGCCGTGTAAACCTCGTCCAAAGGCATAAAATACCTAGCCCCGAGAAGCAGTCCAAGCAGAAATATAGAAAGGAAGATTTTCTTAAAGACCCACCTCACCGTACGCGAGCTATCAAGAATTCACCTTCTTCTCAAAGGTCGCAATCCCAGGACGATGCCGTTCAGCGGCATTCTTCACCCCTTGCCACACAGAACCAATTCTCGACACTTGAATGGGCTTCTGGCATTGAGAGCGAGGTCTCCCACTCCGAGGAGCCTATGGAGCCTGACCAGCACCCCAACCAAAGCCCGAGCCATACGGTTAAGAAAACGTTACTCTGAATCGCCCTTCCAACTAGGAAGTTTATCCCTTGTAATCATGGCTATCCTGACATGGAATTTACGTGGTATACGATCGCATTCCCATTTACCTACGGTCGTGTATTTGCAAGAAACTAAGCTTCGCTCTCAAGATCCTTTTGATCTACGGCAGTATACTCCGCTGTGATCTTGCACCGGAAGAGGGCACTCCTGGTCATAACGGTGTTATGACGTTCCTTTTCAGCCTATCACACTTACGTCTGACCATCAAGCTGTTGCCATTCGACTACATCTACCTGTTTTTTTCTTTTCTATTTGCTCCGTTTATTTACCTCCGTCGTCTCCCCACGCCAGTAGATTTACTATTCACTCTCCCAACACCGTTTATTCTGTTGAGAGATTTTAATGTCCACCATCCCCTGTGGGTTCGCCAAGAGCCTGCGCGAGGGGGACGGTTTTTTCTGAACTTTTCGATCAGTTCAACCTCTCCATTCTCAACAAGTGAACCTACTTTTATTTCGGATTCTTCTGTGTCATTATCTCACTTGGACCTAGCCGTTTGCTCCTCACAGCTTGACACCTACTCCAATGATCATTTTCCTTAAAGCAATCTGGAACCTCTATTCCAGCCTCAAGGCTTTTCAGGACCAACGCTATGTTAATGTCAACCAAGTAGTGCAGCACCTTACCTCTACAATTCTTTCTGCCGCCGAACGCGCAATTCCCCGTTCCTCTTCACAACCTCAACGCATTCCGATTCCATGGTGGATCGCGAAATGTCGGGACGCCGTTCGTGCCCGTAGAGCAGCTCTTCGGGTGTTTCAACACCACCCTACTCTGGAAAATCTAGTATGCTTTAAACAGGCGCGCGCCAGGGCTCGATGCAATATTCATAATAGCAAGAAGCGTCCTGGACTGGTTTTGTGGAGTCTTTTAATCACTTTACGCCTTCTGTAGTTTGGGATAAACTTCGCCGCATTTCTGGTAAAGTGTCTCATTGTGCTGTATCTGGCCTTCAGGTTAATAATGTCACCATAGTGGACCCACCTACAGTTTCTAACTCTCTGGGTGCTGCCTTAGCGGTAGTTTTCAGTTCCGAACATTATTCCCCCACTTTTCGCAATATCAAAGAGCGAGTGGATTCAGAGGCCTTCAATTTTTGATTTGCTAAGCAGGAGTGTTACAATGCGCTTTTCACTATGAGGGCGTTGGATCACGCCCTTCGTTTGTCTAAGCACTCCGCTCCTGGATGGTGTTCATGTTCCAATGTTGCGGAACCTTTCGGCCAAAAGTAAACGCTTTCTCTTGCGAGTGTATAATCGTATTTGGCAGGACGGCAGTTTCCTTCAGTTTGGCGCGAAGCCACCGTCGTCCCCATACTTAAGCCCGGGAAGAATCGCCAACTCTCTTCCAGCTATCGCCAAATCTCCCTCACCAGTTGCCTTGGCAAGGTAATGGAGCATATGATCAACGAGCGGTTGACCTGGTAGCTTGAGACTCAGAACCCCCTTGAGAAAGCCCAGTGCGCGTTTCGACGCCATCGTTCCACGATCGACCATTTGGGTTCTTGTCCACGCATCTTATAAATGGCTTTTTGCGCAAGGCCAAACTGTAGCTATGTTCTTTGGCCTGGAGAAGGCATCCGACACTTGTTGGAGATTTGGTATTCCACATAGCCTCCATGCCTAGAATATTCGTGGTCGCCCCCCCGTATTTCTTCGGGAGTTCATGAAGGATCGAGGCTTTCGAGTACGCGTCGACTTGGTTCTATCTCGTCCTTTTGGTCAAGAGAATGGTGTACCGCAGAGCTCTGTACTTAGTGTCTGCCATTACTATCAATTCTATTCTGCGGTGTGTTGCTCCCGGGATTTCGTCGTCTCTGTTCATGATTATTTTGACATCTACGGCAGTTCTCCACGAAACTGTCTCTTAGAACGTCGTCTCCAGAGGTGTATTGACCGCCTCTACGCTTGGAGTATCGAAAACAGTTTAATTTCTCCGCTGGGAAAACCGCCTGTGTGAATTTCTAACGCCGGAAGGCCTTTCCATCGCCCTCTCTACGTCTTGGATCAGATGGTCTTCCGTTCCCACACGACACAGAATGGTTCGTTCGAAACTTGATGATGGGTGAATTGTATATTCCTCGACGCGTCTATCTGCGTTAAGTCGCTTGAATCTCATTCACCATTGTGGCATAAGAGCCGTTATAGATGCATTTCCTACTAGCACTGTACCCAGTATTTATACTGAAGCTGCACAATCTGCACTATCCTTTAGGCGTGAGATGCTTTTAAGCATGTCGACTCTCCAGCTTGCCTGACCACCCATTTTTCGAGTAGTTTTCCGATGATTCATCCATCGCCCACTCAATCATTGCCGCCGCTTTGTGGCTCAGGAACCTTAACCATTTGCAAAGCTTTGTAAATTATGAACCTCAACCATAGGCTAGGCTATGTAACTTAGGAACCTCAATCATTGGCGCCGCTTTGTAACTTAGGAACTTCAACCATAGGTTAGGCTTTGCAACTTAGGTAGCTCAAGCCTTGGAACCGCTTTGTAACACACGAAATTCAACCATAGGCTAAGGTTTGTAACTTAGGAACCTCAACCATAGGCTTGGCTTTGTAAATAAGGAACCACAACCATAAGCCAGGCTTTGTAACTAAGGGACCACAACTATTACCGCCGGTTTGTAACTTAGGAACCTCAACCATAAGTTAAGCTTTGTAACTTAGGAACCTCAAAAGATGCCAACGCTTTGTAGATTATGAACATCAACCATTGGCGCCGCTTTGTAACTAAGGAACCTCAAACATAGGTTAGGCTTTGTAACTTAGAAACCTCAACTATTGGCGCCGCTTTGTAACTTAGGAACCTCAACAGTAGGCTAGGCTTTGAAACTTAGGAGCCTGAACCATTGGCGCCTCTTTGTAAGTTATGAACCTTCACTAATGGCGCCGCCTTGTAACTTATGAAACTCTACCATTGACTAGGCTTTATAACTTAGGAATCTCAACCATTGGCGCCGCTTTGTAACTCAGGGACCTCAACCATTGGCGCCGCCTTGTAACTTATGAACCTCAACCATTGCCGCCGCTTTGTAACTTAGAAACCTAAACACAGGATAGGATTTGTAACTTAGGAACCTCAGCCATAGGTTACGCATTGTAATATAGGAACTTCAACCACTGGCGCCGCTTTGTAGCATATCAACCACAACCACTAGTGCCGCTTTGTTATTTAGGAACCTCAACCATTGGCGACGATTTATAACTTAAGAATCTCAACCATTGGCTGGGCTTTGTAACTTAGGGACCTCTACCAATGGCTCCGCTTTGTAACTTATAAACCTCAACCATTGGCGCCACTTTATAACTTATGAACCTCATCTATTGGCTAGGTTTTGTGATTTACGAACATCAAATGTTGGCGCCGCTTTGTAACATATCAACCTAAAACATTGTCGCCACATTGTTACTTAGGAACGTCAAACATTGGCGCCACTTTTTAACATAGGAGCCTCATATATTGCCCATGCATTATGACATAGAGACCTCAACCATAGGCGCCGCTTTGTAACGTCTGAACCCCAAACATAGGCGCCGCTTTGTAACGTGTAAACCTTATCCATTGGCTATGTTAAGTACTTAGGGACCTCAAACATTGGTTTCGCTTTGTAGCTTAAGAACCCCAAAAATAGGAGTCGCTTTGTAACTTAGGAAACTCAACCACCGGCGCCGCTTTGTAACTTATGAACCTCAACCATTGGCGCCGCTTTGTGACTTATGAACCTCAACCATAAGCGCCGCTTTATAACCTGGGAACCTCAACCACACGCACCGCTTTGTAACATATCAACCTCATCCATTGGCGCCGCTTTGGAACTTAGGAACCTCAACCATTGGCGCCGCTTTGTAACTTACGAACTTCAACCATTTGCTCATCTTTGTAACTTAGGAACCTCAAGCATTTGCGCCGCTGAGTAACTCATAAACCTCAACCATAAGCGCCGAGTTGTAACTTAGGAACCTCAAGCATTGGCGCCGCTTTGTAACTTACGAACCTTAACCACATGCTAGGCTTCGTAGCCAAGGGACCTGAAGTATAAGCGCCGCTTTATGACTTGGGTACCTCAACCATAGGCTACGTTTTGTAAGTTAAGAACATCAACCATAGGCTAGGCATTGTAACTTAAGGACCACAAAAATTGCGGCCGCTTTGTAACTTATCACCCTCAGCTATTGGCGCCGCTTTGTTACTTAGGAACCTCAAACATTGGCGCCGCTTTGTAACTTAGGAACCTCAACCATAGGTTAGGCTTTGTAACTTAGGAACCTCAACCATAGGTTAGGCTTTGTAACTTAGGAACCTCAACCATAGGTTAGACGTTGTAACTTAGGAACCTCAACCATAGATTAGGCTTTGTAACTTAGGAACCTCAAGCATAGGCTAGGCGTTGTAACTTAGGAACCTCAAAGGTTGGTGCCTTTTTGTAGCTTATAAACCTCAACCATTGGCTAGGCTTTGTAACTTAGGAACCTCGACCATAGGTTAGGCTTTGTAACTTAGGAATCTCAACCATAGGTTAGGCTTTGTAACTTAGGAACCTCAACCATAGGCTAGGCGTTAGTAGTATAAGTCCCGGATGAGCCAATTGGATTAACGATAATCCTGCCGCTAGGGGCGCTAGTGTCGCTGCGTGCGACGGTGGCGGCGGGAAGTTTGAAAAGCGCCCTGAGCGGAAGGATTATCGTTATTGCAATTGGTTCATCCGGGACGAGTTAAAAGAATTGAGGATTAGGGTAAGGTGAAGGAAAAAGAGGAAGTGACGTGGAGTGTTTTGATTGGTTCGTTAATTCGGGTGGAAGATGAAGGAAGGAAGATGAAAGAGTATGGAGGTCACGTGATGGAGAGGAGCGGGGTGGCGGGGTGTTGTCTGTGCGGAGGTCGGGACTGAAAGAGGGAAAAGATGGGGAGCGAGGGATAAAAAGTATAACAGAAAGTGACGTGTGAAGTTGTGATTGGTGGGAATAAGAAGTGATGTTATTGGTGGAAAGGAACAAATGAAAGTTGTTGATTGGTAAGAATAAGAGAGATTATGATTGGTGTGGGAGTGGGGTATGTTGGAGGTGATGGGAAAGGTAAGTTTTGCTAGCAACAAGATTTGCAAAAGCCTGTCGAGAACTGATCAGCAATTTTTGAACGTTGGATGGTAGTTTTCTTGAGTGGATAGAGAGATGGGGCGATATGAGATGCGGTGGCGAAAATGGGAACTAAACAAGATGGTTGAGACAAGAGGTTTAAGGACGAGGAAATTTGGAGGTTAGTGGTGAACATGGCGGTCGCAAGAGGTGGGGGCAAAGAGACGCGGTGGTGAGAATGGGAACTAAAAGAAGATGGCGGTAGCAAGAGCTTAGAAGAGCAGATTTTGAGGTTAAAATAGTGGGAACTAAAAATGGCGGAGGGTCTGCGACAAGGAGATGCGGTGAGAACTAAACAAGATGGCGGACGCAAGAGGCGGGTAAGGAGATTTGAGGTTACAGTACCAAAACACGAAAGGATATATTCCTACGCCAACCAGGTCCGAAAAATAATTATGCGTGTGGTACGTACCTGTTACTGGTGTGGATGCGTCACCAAAAGCGCGGCAGCTTCACGCGACGCGAAAAAATAAAAGCAAACTGTTTTTGAAAATGCTTAACCAGCTTTAAGATCAACCAACATCACTACGCACTGATATACCTAGGTTTTTTAAAGCGGTACAGACGCCCTTTGCAGAGGCGTAATTTAACTATACCAAAAATCTGGTACTGGACCATCGTGATGGTCGCTAGCGTACGTAGGAGCAGGGTTCTCATAGCTGGTCGAAAGCGGTCAAAAAAGTGTACGACGTAGGTGTTCACAGTAGCTGCTGTCGAGTCAACCGTCGAGGTGTGAATGAACGAGATCTGTTCTTGCCGGCAATCTGGTTGGGAGCTGAGAGGCGCGGTGGTAAAAATGGGAACTAAATAAGATGGCGGAGGCATAAAGTTGAGGTTAAGGAGCGGTGAGGTGTTGTCTGTGCGGAGGTTGGGGCTGAAAGAGGGGAAAGATGGCGAACGAGGAATAAAAAGTATAACAGAAAGTGACGTGTGAAGTTGTGATTGGTGGGAATAAGAAGTGATGTTATTGGTGGAAAGGAATAAATGAAAGTTGTTGATTGGTAAGAATAAGAGATATTATGAATGGTGGAAAGAAAAAAGGTGTGGGAGTGGGGTATGTTGGAGGTGATGGAAAAGGTAAGTTTTGCTACCAACAACATTTGCAAAAGCCTATCCAGAACTTATCAGCAATTTTAAATAACTAGTGTTTCGGGGTTTTCTCTGGTTGGTAGACGAATGCAAGCTGTTTCTGCTTTTTCATAGGTTTTCCCAAAATTGAAAATGCATATATTGTAACACAAATGTGTGCAGTGCAAAAGAAAATAAAAATTAAATAGGCACACACACACACACCCGTTGCAGTTGCCATACTTATATTATTCTTCTTTTCCTTTTTTCTTTTTTTTAAAAAATAACTAGTTTTGGGGGTTTTCTGCGGTTGGTAAACGAATGCAAGCTCTTTCTGCTTTTTCATAGGTTTTCCCTGGTTGGTAGGCGTTTTCTGTAGTGGTTGACGAAGCCGTTTCTAATTCTCGAGGTTTTCTCAGGCTTTTTAGTGGTTGTCCCTGCTCGGTAGGCAAATGATGAAGTTTTACCTTGTCGGCGCACGGATACTAGGCACATACTCGCACACACACATATTTAATAGTAGCGTGAAGCAAACTGTTTTTGAAAAATGCTTAACCAGCTTTAAGATCAACCAACATCACTACGACTGATATACCTAGGTGTTTTAAAGCGGTACAGACGCCCTTTGCACAGACGTAATTTAACTATACCAAAAACCTGGTCGCTAGCGTACGTAGGAGCAGGGTTCTCATTGCCGGTCGAAAGCGGCAAAAAAGTGTACTATCTTGTTTTCATGGGTTTTCCAGATCGGTAGGCGTTAGAATACTCTTAGAGCTTTTTTCAGGTTTTTCGCGGTTGTCCCTGTCCGGTAGGCAAATGATAAAGTTTTTCTATAATGTCGTCGTTTTGGCTAGTGGCGCACGGATACTAGGCACACACTCGCACACACACACACACACACACACTAAAATAGTAGCGTGTAAAAAAATTTAACAAACCGTAGATTTTCAAGAAAATTCCCACACCGCAAACTACCCGTTTAGTGGAAGAAAGTTCGTTATTTTTATTGTCTTAAAAATGGGTCTAACCCTTTTGATTACGGTACGGTATGTTTAAGATATCTGCATGACAAATAAAATGTATAACTTCAATTTTCTGGGAATGGCTGTGAAGTAGTTTCATTGTGAATGTCTTTTGTACAACTTTTAAACCGTAGGAAACGAAGCCTTACTGTACAAGAACTGTACAAGAACGTTAAAGCACACAATTTATGTGTATTATTATTATTATTATTATTATTATTATTATTATTATTATTATTATTATTACTTTGTGGCGTTTTCTATTTACAAAGTTTCCATGTTGATTTTAATGTTTAAAAACTTTAGACCTTTCTCACTAAAACTCGTCATTCTTTTTTCATTTTCATACAAAGAGAACGGAATTTCACAAGTGAAACAGTACTGTGATAACGATACCAACAAACTAATTATTATTCACCCACTGAAACACATAAAAACAATAAGTAATAATCACAGGCCCAGTTTGTGTGTATTTAAATGAAACATCATGCACAATACAAGCCAATTATGTAATAATTTGAAATGTGCAAATCTATAGATGTATTTCTGGTGAAATCCCGGTATGGAATTTTTGAATGGAATGCAATTTCTCCTGTATCTGCTATGTACGTGGTAGAGAAAGTAAAAATAGTTACAGTGACTATACAAATGTAACAATAGAGAAACCCACTTGAAGAAAAAACGGAATAAAAATAACAAGGCGTCAGACTCAACTTTCGTGCCATTCTCCGAATATCTGAGAATATTCTTAATATGAGACAAGCATTTTACCTTAAGCAAGTAGTTTTAATCTTACTTTTATGAAAATCAGAGTTTTCTCTATATCCTTTATTTGTGACAACAACGCTAAGTTTCGAGCTAGCTATACTCACTTTTCTTGCAACTATATACGTTTAAACTAATATTAACAAATTTCTCGTAATCCCAGAATTTATTAATCATAGCTGTAATATTTTTCACAACTGCATGTAATAATATTGATTTAGGGGCTTTTAGTAATTTGCTATTCGTTCTAAAACCTTTTATATTGTCAAGCTGGACAACTGTGGACCTGTGCATCCTATAAACATTCATAACAACATTAGTATAAACTTCCCTACAGAGTTTTATATACAATTTTACAAGTTGTTTTAAGAAATTGTTAAATTTCGGTACCGAAAAAAAAATAAAGATACGGTTTTCCAAAGATTTCGAAAGAACTAAGTTGCTGTATCAAAATTTCCTTGTTACAAATTGTGCATTTATTTCTTAAGGAAACCAGGAATACAGATTTTTTATAAATTTTAGCGTGCACCGATCTATATTTTTAACTTTTACGCTTACGTTTCTCGTCAATAAACACCATTGCTGAAGAGGTTGGTATTTCTACTCTCTCTACCACGTAAAATAGTAGGTAGAGGAGGTATGCATTGCATCCAAATATTCAATATTGAGATTTCACTGGAAAACTAAATACTTGTTTTGAGGTCCCCTGAATAAAAAACATTTTTAGAAAATTCTGTGTGTATGTGTCAGAGCAGCATAACTCAAAAATGAAAAGTCGGATAAATACTAAACTTGGTATTTAGGTTGAGTACCTTCCAAAGATACGACACAGAGATTTTCAAGAAAGTCCCTCCACCCCAAACTACCCTTTACATGAACTATTTTCCGAAATGTTTTATTTTCTAAAACTGTCTGTGACGATTTTAATTACAACACCATATATTAAAGACATTTATATGAAAAATAAAATGTATATCTTGAATTTTGTGGAAATAGCCTGTGAAGTCCTCTTGATTCGGAAGAAATTTTCTATGATCTTGTATAACTGCTAAGGTTTGAGGAAAACATACAATACAAAAAATTTAGATCCCTTTAAAAACACACACAATTTATTTGAAATAACTTTTTTGTGACGTCAGCCATTTCCGAGATATCTGTTATAAATGGTTCGAATTGTACAATGCTTAGCCATTCTTTTTTAAAGGCATGTCGCTTTTCAGTTCTTGCTCGCCATGTTGATGGAAAGAATTTACAATTTTAAGGCCAGTGTATAGCGTCCCTTTGGATGTATAACGGATGTGTAATGCAACCATTTCCCGAAAAGTTTATCTGGATTAAAATTAAGTGGATATGAAAATAAACTTTCGTACTCACCTATAAGAGATAGAGGGTAGAGGTCATACGAACGTAACACTTGAGAATTTTTATTCAGCAGTTGGTGTTACTCCTTAGAAAGGAAGTATCTGCTGATTCTATTTAATTCTTACATTTTACATAACACGTATGCACGGCACAACACAAAAACACTACACACGACACTCATAGTTTTAAATATTGCACTAGTGGGGGTGCAAGCTGAACCACTAATAACATCAGGTAGCAAGCGTTACAGCTCTGTTAACTTTAGTCATTCTCATGTACAGCACTACGGGCAAAGACCGTGTGCTGATGTATGTGAAAATTGAGCGTGAGAAACGGATGTTCGTCAGCCATAAAATCTTTTAAATGCAGCTTTATTGTCGATGGTAGGGATCGTGCAGTGGCGGATCGTGACAGGATGACTGCGTTTTTACAACTTGACAATTTTGTGGCGAAATGAGGCATTTAATTCGACGCGCATGTTGAAACTGCGGTTGCGATAAGCGAGCTTATAAAAACCCGGTGCCAAAAAAATGCATTTTTGGAAACATGTCCGTGTGTGTGTGTGTGTCTGTGAACAGCATAACTCAGAAACGAACAGTCGGATAAGCACCAAACTTGGTAGTTAGGTTCAGTATCTTCCAGAGATGCGACACGAAGGTTTCCAAGAAAATCCCCCCACCCCAGAGAACCCTTTACATGGAACATTTTTCGAAACTTTTAATTTTTTGAAAAATGGTTCTAACGATTTTGATTAAAATATGATATGTTCAAGATATTTTCAAGACAAATGAAATGTATATCTCTAATTTTCTGGGAATGTCTCCAAAAGTATTCTTTATTGTAAACCACTTTTGCATAACTGGTAAACCATAAGAGATGGACAAACTTTTACTACACAAAAAATGTAGATCGCGTTCAAATACACAATTTATGTCATATACATTTTTTTAGTTGAGTGAACCATTTTCGAGATATTGCTTGTTATTCCCTTAAATTTTCCAATACTTATACTTTTTCTCAAATTCGTCATTCAATTTTTTATGTCCTGGATATGCAAACAGAATAGAATGCGCCACATAGCAACCAGCGCTTAAAAGATTTGACTATCGCTTATAATCTACCATGTTCCGCTTACATCTACTAGAAAATTAGCAATAAGTTTTAGAGCAATACGCGCACATGTGCGGGTGTCTAGGGTTAGTATATTCCAGCGATGCGACACGAAGGTTTTCAAGAAAATCCCCGCACCCCAGACTAACCTTTACATGGAAGATTTTTCGAAAATTTTAATTTTCTCAAAAATGGCTCTAACGATTTTGATTGCAGCTTCGATACGTGTCCACGGAGACCTTAATTCTAGGCAACTGTACCTGTGTTTCTATACGTGAACGTCAGATGGCAGCTTCGATACGTGTCCACGGAGACCTTAGTGCTAGGCAACTGCACGTCTGTTTCTATACGTGAACGGCAGATTGCAGCTTCGATACGTGTTCACGGAGACCTTAGTGCTAGGCAACAGCACCTCTGTTTCTATACGTGAACGGCAGAATGCAGCTTCGATACGTGTCCACGGAGACCTTAGTGCTAGGCAACTGTACCTCTGTTTCTATACGTGAACGACAGATTGCAGCTTCGATACGTGTCCACGGAGACCTTAGTGCTAGGCAACTGTACCTCTGTTTGTATACGTGAACGGCAGATTGCAGCTTCGATACGTGTTCACGGAGACCTTAGTGGTAGGCAACTGCGCCTCTGTTTCTATACGTGAACGGCAGATTGCAATTTCGATACGTGTCCACGGAGACCTTAGTGCTAGGCAACCGCACCTCTGTTTCTATACGTGAACGGCAGATTGCAATTTCGATACGTGTCCACGGAGACCTTAGTGCTAGGCAACTGTACCTCTGTTTCTATACGTGAACGGCAGATTGCAGCTTCGATACGTGTCCACGGACACCTTAGTGCTAGGCAACTATACCTCTGTTTCTATACGTGAATGGCAGATTGCAGGTTGGATACGTGTCCACGGAGATCTTAGTGCTAGGCAACTATACCTGTTTGTATACGTGAACGGCAGATTGCAGCTTCGATACGTGTCCACGGAGACCTTAGTGCTAGGCAACTGTACCTGTGTTTCTATACGTGAACGTCAGATGGCAGCTTCGATACGTGTCCACGGAAACCTTAGTGCTAGGCAACTGTACCTCTGTTTCTATACGTGAACGGCAGATTGCAGCTTCGATACGTGTTCACGGAGACCTTAGTGGTAGGCAACTGCGCCTCTGTTTCTATACGTGAACGGCAGATTGCAGCTTCGATACGTGTCCACGGAGACCTTAGTGCTAGGCAACTGTACCTCTGTTTGTATACGTGAACGGCAGATTACAGCTTCGATACGTGTGCACGGAGACCTTAGTGCTAGTCAACTATACCTCTGTTTCTATACGTGAACGGCAGATTGCAGGTTCTATACGTGTCCACGGAGATCTTAGTGCTAGGCAACTATACCTGTTTCTATACGTGAACGGCAGATTGCAGCTTCGATACGTGTCCACGGAGACCTTAGTGCTAGGCAACTGTACTTGTGTTTCTATACGTGAACGTCAGATGGCAGCTTCGATACGTGTCCACGGAGACCTTTCGCTTCAGGTGACAAAATAACTCTAGGCACTTGTGTGCCGTGGTGTAAGCCGCAATCACGCATTGGAAGCGTGGATCTCCTTGGGGCTCTCCTCGGAGTTACCTCAACACCACGTACATGACCTGGTTCGTCACGGGTACGCAGGTCTGCACTACCACTTCCTCGGCGTTGAGCAGGCCCAGGAGGCGATCGTACCGGTACGCCAGCTAGCACGTGGACATGTTATCGCGCTGTGGTGTTGCGTGTGCGAGGTATGGAAACTCAAGGACGCAAAACATGCACGACCGAGGGTTAAAAAGCAGAACAAGTAGTGACGTGGAACGTTGTGAGTGGTGAAAATAAGACGATCTCTGATAGGTGGACAAATTGAAATAACGTGATGTGATAGGCGAAAATAAAATCAAAGGTGATTGGATTAAAAATGACGAGAAGGAATTAGCGGTGAATTTGTGAACTAAGAAGGCAAAGATTTTTTTTTAAAAAAAATAAAGACGGATAATATAAGTATGGCAACTGTAACGGTTTACGGCAAACGCGCGCCGCGCAATGCGTCACGCCGGGCACCTTGCTAATAATGGTTTTTGTTTTATTGCCCGGCGTGACGCATTGCGCGGCGCGCGTTTGCCGTAAACCGTTACAGTTGCCATACTTATATTATCCGTCTTTATTTTTTTTAAAAAAAAATCTTTGCCTTCTTAGTTCACAAATTCACCGCTAATTCCTTCTCGTCATTTTTAATCCAATCACCTTTGATTTTATTTTCGCCTATCACATCACGTTATTTCAATTTGTCCACCTATCAGAGATCGTCTTATTTTCACCACTCACAACGTTCCACGTCACCACTTGTTCTGCTTTTTAACCCTCGGTCGTGCATGTTTTGCGTCCTTGAGTTTCCATACCTCGCACACGCAACACCACAGCGCGATAACATGTCCACGTGCTAGCTGGCGTACCGGTACGATCGCCTCCTGGGCCTGCTCAACGCCGAGGAAGTGGTAGTGCAGACCTGCGTACCCGTGACGAACCAGGTCATGTACGTGGTGTTGAGGTAACTCCGAGGAGAGCCCCAAGGAGATCCACGCTTCCAATGCGTGATTGCGGCTTACACCACGGCACACAAGTGCCTAGAGTTATTTTGTCACCTGAAGCGAAAGGTCTCCGTGGACACGTATCGAAGCTGCCATCTGACGTTCACGTATAGAAACACAAGTACAGTTGCCTAGCACTAAGGTCTCCGTGGACACGTATCGAAGCTGCAATCTGCCGTTCACGTATAGAAACAGGTATAGTTGCCTAGCACTAAGATCTCCGTGGACACGTATAGAACCTGCAATCTGCCGTTCACGTATAGAAACAGAGGTATAGTTGACTAGCACTAAGGTCTCCGTGCACACGTATCGAAGCTGTAATCTGCCGTTCACGTATACAAACAGAGGTACAGTTGCCTAGCACTAAGGTCTCCGTGGACACGTATCGAAGCTGCAATCTGCCGTTCACGTATAGAAACAGAGGTGCAGTTGCCTACCACTAAGGTCTCCGTGAACACGTATCGAAGCTGCAATCTGCCGTTCACGTATAGAAACAGAGGTACAGTTGCCTAGCACTAAGGTTTCCGTGGACACGTATCGAAGCTGCCATCTGACGTTCACGTATACAAACAGGTATAGTTGCCTAGCACTAAGATCTCCGTGGACACGTATCCAACCTGCAATCTGCCGTTCACGTATAGAAACAGAGGTATAGTTGCCTAGCACTAAGGTCTCCGTAGACACGTATCGAAGCTGCAATCTGCCGTTCACGTATGGAAACAGAGGTACAGTTGCCTAGCACTGAGGTCTCCGTAGACACGTATCGAAGCTGCAATCTGCCGTTCACGTATACAAGCAGAGGTACAGTTGCCTAGTACTAAGGTCTCCTTGGACACGTATCGAAGCTGCCATCTGACGTTCACGTATAGGAACACAGGTACACTTGCCTAGCACTAAGGTCTCCGTGGACACGTATCGAAGCTGCAATCTGCCGTTCACGTATGCAAACAGGTATAGTTGCCTAGCACTAAGATCTCCGTGGACACGTATCCAACCTGCAATCTGCCGTTCACGTATAGAAACAGAGGTATAGTTGCCTAGCACTAAGGTCTCCGTGGACACGTATCGAAGCTGCAATCTGTCATTTACGTATAGAAACAGAGGTACAGTTGCCTAGCACTAAGGTCTCCGTGGACACGTATCGAAGCTGCAATCTGCCGTTCACGTATAGAAACAGAGGTGCAGTTGCCTAGCACTAAGGTCTCCGTGAATACGTATCGAAGCTGCAATCTGCCGTTCACGTATAGAAACAGACGTACAGTTGCCTAGCACTAAGGTCTCCGTGGACACGTATCGAAGCTGCCATCTGACGTTCACGTATAGAAACACAGGTACAGTTGCCTAGCATTAACGTCTCCGTGAACACGTATCGAAGCTGCAATCAAAATCGTTAGAGCCATTTTTTAGAAAATTAAAATTTTCGAAAAATCTTCCATGTAAAGGGTAGTCTGGGGTGCGGGAATTTTCTTGAAAACCTTCGTGTCGCATCGCTGGAAGATACTAAACCTAGACACCCGCACATGTGCGCGTATTGCTCTAAAACTTATTGCTAATTTTCGTGTAGATGCAAGCGGAACATGGTAGATTATAAGCGATAGTCAAATCTTTTAAGCGCTGGTTGCTATGTGGCGCATTCTATTCTGTTTGCATATCCAGGACATAAATAATTGAATGACGAATTTGAGAAAGAGTATAAGTATTGGAAAATTTAAGGAAATAACAAGCAATATCTCGAAAATGGTTCACTCAACTAAAAAAATGTATATGACATTAATTGTGTATTTGAACGCGATCTACATTTTTTGTGTAGTAAAAGTTTGTCCATCTCTTATGGTTTACCAGTTATGCAAAAGTGGATCACAATAAAGAATACTTTTGGAGACATTCCCAGAAAATTAGAGATATACATTTCATTTGTCTTGAAAATATCTTGAACATATCATATTTTAATCAAAATCGTTAGAACCATTTTTCAGAAAATTAAAAGTTTCGAAAAATGTTCCATGTAAAGGGTTCTCTGGGGTGGGGGTATTTTCTTGGAAACCTTCGTGTCGCATCTCTGGAAGATACTGAACCTAAAGACCAAGTTTGGTGCTTATCCGACTGTTCGTTTCTGAGTTATGCTGTTCATAGACATACACACACACACACACGGACATGTTACCAAAAATGCATTTTTTTTGGCACCGGGTTTTTATAAGCTCGCTTATCGCAACCGCAGTTTCAACATGCGCGTCGAGTTAAATGCCTCATTTCGCAAAAAATTGTCAAGTTGTAAAAACGCAGTCATCCTGTCACGATTTGCCACTGCACGATCCCTACCATCGACAATAAAGCTGAATATAAAAGATTTTATCGCTGACGAACATCCGTTTCTCACGCTCAATTTTCACATACATCAGCACACGGTCTTTGCCCGTAGTGCTGTACATGAGAATGACTAAAGTTAACAGAGCTGTAACGCTTGCTACCTGATGTTATTAGTGGTTCAGCTTGCACCACCACTAGTGCAATATTTAAAACTATGAGTGTCGTGTGTAGTGTTTTTGTGTTCTGCCGTGCATACGTGTTATGTAAAATGTAAGAATTAAATAGAATCAGCAGATACTTCCTTTCTAAGGAGTAACACCAACTGCTGAATAAAAATTCTCAAGTGTTAC
Source organism: Deroplatys truncata (assembly GCA_030765065.1). Classification (NCBI taxonomy): domain Eukaryota; kingdom Metazoa; phylum Arthropoda; class Insecta; order Mantodea; family Mantidae; genus Deroplatys; species Deroplatys truncata. The sequence continues at coordinate 332,094,167 of CM060975.1, read as the reverse complement.
GTTCGTATGACCTCTACCCTCTATCTCTTATAGGTGAGTACGAAAGTTTATTTTCATATCCACTTAATTTTGATCCAGATTAACTTTTCGGGAAATGGTTGCATTACACTTCGTTATACATCCAAAGGGACGCTATACATTGGCCTTAAAATTCTAAATTCTTTCCATCAACATGGCGAGCAAGAACTGAAAAGCGACATGCCTTTAAAAAAGAATGGCTAAGCATTGTACAATTCGAACCATTTATAACAGATATCTCGGAAATGGCTGACGTCACAAAAAAGTTATTTCAAATAAATTGTGTGTGTTTTTAAAGGGATCTAAATTTTTTGTATTGTATGTTTTCCTCAAACCTTAGCAGTTATACAAGATCATAGAAAATTTCTTCCGAATCAAGAGGACTTCACAGGCTATTTCCACAAAATTCAAGATATACATTTTATTTTTCATATAAATGTCTTTAATATATGGTGTTGTAATTAAAATCGTCACAGACAGTTTTAGAAAATAAAACATTTCGGAAAATAGTTCATGTAAAGGGTAGTTTGGGGTGGAGGGACTTTCTTGAAAATCTCTGTGTCGTATCTTTGGAAGGTACTCAACCTAAATACCAAGTTTAGTATTTATCCGACTTTTCATTTTTGAGTTATGCTGCTCTGACACATACACACAGAATTTTCTAAAAATGTTTTTTATTCAGGGGACCTCAAAACAAGTATTTAGTTTTCCAATGAAATCTCAATATTGAATATTTGGATGCAATGCATACCTCCTCTACCTACTATTTTACGTGGTAGAGAGAGTAGAAATACCAACCTCTTCAGCAATGGTGTTTATTGACGAGAAACGTAAGCGTAAAAGTTAAAAATATAGATCGGTGCACGCTAAAATTTATAAAAAATCTGTATTCCTGGTTTCCTTAAGAAATAAATGCACAATTTGTAACAAGGAAATTTTGATACAGCAACTTAGTTCTTTCGAAATCTTTGGAAAACCGTATCTTTATTTTTTTTTCGGTACCGAAATTTAACAATTTCTTAAAACAACTTGTAAAATTGTATATAAAACTCTGTAGGGAAGTTTATACTAATGTTGTTATGAATGTTTATAGGATGCACAGGTCCACAGTTGTCCAGCTTGACAATATAAAAGGTTTTAGAACGAATAGCAAATTACTAAAAGCCCCTAAATCAATATTATTACATGCAGTTGTGAAAAATATTACAGCTATGATTAATAAATTCTGGGATTACGAGAAATTTGTTAATATTAGTTTAAACGTATATAGTTGCAAGAAAAGTGAGTATAGCTAGCTCGAAACTTAGCGTTGTTGTCACAAATAAAGGATATAGAGAAAACTCTGATTTTCATAAAAGTAAGATTAAAACTACTTGCTTAAGGTAAAATGCTTGTCTCATATTAAGAGTATTCTCAGATATTCGGAGAATGGCGCGAAAGTTGAGTCTGACGCCTTGTTATTTTTATTCCGTTTTTTCTTCAAGTGGGTTTCTCTATTGTTACATTTGTATAGTCACTGTAACTATTTTTACTTTCTCTACCACGTACATAGCAGATACAGGAGAAATTGCATTGCACTCAATAATTCCATACCGGGATTTCACCAGAAATACATCTATAGATTTGCACATTTCAACTTATTACATAATTGGCTTGTATTGTGCATGATGTTTCATTTAAATACCCACAAACTGGGCCTGTGATTATTACTTATTGTTTTTATGTGTTTCAGTGGGTGAATAATAATTAGTTTGTTGGTATCGTTATCACAGTACTGTTTCACTTGTGAAATTCCGTTCTCTTTGTATGAAAATGAAAAAAGAAAAGATAAAAGAATGACGAGTTTTAGTGAGAAAGGTCTAAAGCTTTTAAACATTAAAATCAACATGGAAACCTTGTAAATAGACGACACAAAGTATTAATAATAATAATAATAATATTAATAATAATAATAATAATAATACACATAAATTGTGTGCTTTAACGTTCTTGTACAGTTCTTGTACAGTAAGGCTTCGTTTCCTACGGTTTAAAAGTTGTACAAAAGACATTCACAATGAAACTACTTCACAGCTATTCCCAGAAAATTGAAGTTATACATTTTATTTGTCATGCAGATATCTTAAACATACCGTACCGTAATCAAAAGGGTTAGACCCATTTTTAAGACAATAAAAATAACGAACTTTCTTCCACTAAACGGGTAGTTTGCGGTGTGGGAATTTTCTTGAAAATCTACGGTTTGTTAAATTTTTTTATACGCTACTATTTTAGTGTGTGTGTGTGTGCGAGTATGTGCCTAGTATCCGTGCGCCACAAGCCAAAACGACGACATTATAGAAAAACTTTATCATTTGCCTACCGGACAGGGACAACCGCGAAAAACCTGAAAAAAGCTCTAAGAGTATTCTAACGCCTACCGATCTGGAAAACCCATGAAAACAAGATAGTACACTTTTTTGCCGCTTTCGACCGGCAATGAGAACCCTGCTCCTACGTACGCTAGCGACCAGGTTTTTGGTATAGTTAAATTACGTCTGTGCAAAGGGCGTCTGTACCGCTTTAAAAAAGCTAGGTATATCAGTGCGTAGTGATGTTGGTTGATCTTAAAGCTGGTTAAGCATTTTTCAAAAACAGTTTGCTACACGCTACTATTAAATGTGTGTGTGCGAGTATGTGCCTAGTATCCGTGCGCCGACTAGGTAAAACTTCATCATTTGCTAACCGGGCAGGGACAACCACTAAAAACCTGAGAAAACCTTGAAAATTAGAAACGGCTTCGTCAACCACTACAGAAAACGCCTACCAACCAGGGAAAACCTATGAAAAAGCAGAAAGAGCATGCATTCGTTTACCAACCGCAGAAAACCCCCAAAAAACTAGTTATTTTTTAAAAAAACGAAAAAACACAAAGAAAAAAAAGAAAAAAACGAAAAGACGAATAATATAAGTATGGCAACTGAAACGGATGTGTGTGTGTGTGCGAGTATGTGCCTAGTATCCGTGCGCCGACAAGGATCATCATTTGCCTACCGGGCAGGGACAACCACTAAAAACCTGAGAAAACCTCGAAAATTAGAAACGGCTTCGTAACCACTACAGAAAACGCCTACCAACCAGGAAAAACCTATGAAAAAGCAGAAAGAGCTTGCATTCGTTTACCAACCGCAGAAAACTTCCCAAAAAACTAGTTATTTTTTAAAAAAACGAAAAAACAAAAAGAAAAAAAAGAAAAAAAGGAAAAGACGAATAATATAAGTATGGCAACTGCAACGGGTGTGTGTGTGTGTGTGCGAGTATGTGCCTAGTATCCGTGCGCCGACAAGGTAAAACTTCATCATTTGCCTACCGGGCAGGGACAACCACTAAAAAACCTGAGAAAACCTCGAAAATTAGAAACGGCTTCGTCAACCACTACAGAAAACGCCTACCAACCAGGGAAAACCTATGAAAAAGCAGAAAGAGCTTGCATTCGTTTACCAACCGCAGAAAACCCCCAAAACTAGTTATTTTTTAAAAAAAAGAAAAAAAGGAGAAGACGAATAATATAAGTATGGCAACTGCAACGGGTGTGTGTGTGTGTGTGTGTGCCTATTTAATTTTTATTTTCTTTTGCACTGCACACATTTGTGTTACAATATATGCATTTTCAATTTTGGGAAAACCTATGAAAAAGCAGAAACAGCTTGCATTCGTCTACCAACCAGAGAAAACCCCGAAACACTAGTTATTTAAAATTGCTGATGAGTTCTGGATAGGCTTTTGCAAATGTTGTTGGTAGCAAAACTTACCTTTACCATCAGCTCCAACATACCCCACTCCCACACCTTTTTTCTTTCCACCAATCATAATCTCTCTTATTCTTACCAATCAACAACTTTCATTTGTTCCTTTCCACCAATAACATCACTTCTTATTCCCACCAATCACAACTTCACACGTCACTTTCTGTTATACTTTTTATCCCTCGTTCGCCATCTTTCCCCTCTTTCAGCCCCAACCTCCGCACAGACAACACCTCACCGCTCCTTAACCTCAACTTTATGCCTCCGCCATCTTATTTAGTTCCCATTTTTACCACCGCGCCTCTCAGCTCCCAACCAGATTGCCGGCAAGAACAGATCTCGTTCATTCACACCTCGACGGTTGACTCGACAGCAGCTACTGTGAACACCTACGTCGTACACTTTTTTGACCGCTTTCGACCAGCTATGAGAACCCTGCTCCTACGTACGCTAGCGACCATCACGATGGTCCAGTACCAGATTTTTGGTATAGTTAAATTACGCCTCTGCAAAGGGCGTCTGTACCGCTTTAAAAACCTAGGTATATCAGTGCGTAGTGATGTTGGTTGATCTTAAAGCTGGTTAAGCATTTTCAAAAACAGTTTGCTTTTATTTTTTCGCGTCGCGTGAAGCTGCCGCGCTTTTGGTGACGCATCCACACCAGTAACAGGTACGTACCACACGCATAATTATTTTTCGGACCTGCTTGGCGTAGGAATATATCCTTTCGCGTTTTGGTACTGTAACCTCAAATCTCCTTACCCGCCTCTTGCGTCCGCCATCTTGTTTAGTTCTCACCGCATCTCCTTGTCGCAGACCCTCCGCCATTTTTAGTTCCCACTATTTTAACCTCAAAATCTGCTCTTCTAAGCTCTTGCTACCGCCATCTTCTTTTAGTTCCCATTCTCACCACCGCGTCTCCTTGGCCTCCACCTCTTGCGACCGCCATGTTCACCACTAACCTCCAAATTTCCTCGTCCTTAAACCTCTTGTCTCAACCATCTTGTTTAGTTACCATTTTCGCCACCGCATCTCATATCGCCCCATCTCTCTATCCACTCAAGAAAACTACCATCCAAAGTTCAAAAATTGCTGATCAGTTCTCGACAGGCTTTTGCAAATCTTGTTGCTAGCAAAACTTACCTTTCCCATCACCTCCAACATACCCCACTCCCACACCTTTTTCTTTCCACCAATCATAATCTCTCTTATTCTTACCAATCAACAACTTTCATTTGTTCCTTTCCACCAATAACATCACTTCTTATTCCCACCAATCACAACTTCACACGTCACTTTCTGTTATACTTTTTATCCCTCGCTCCCCATCTTTTCCCTCTTTCAGTCCCGACCTCCGCACAGACAACACCTCGCCACCCCGCTCCTCTCCATCACGTGACCTCCATACTCTTTCATCTTCCTTCCTGCATCTTCCACTCGAATTAACGAACCAATCAAAACACTCCACGTCACTTCCTCTTTTTCCTTCACCTTACCCTAATCCTCAATTCTTTTAACTCGTCCCGGATGAACCAATTGCAATAACGATAATCCTTCCGCTCAGGGCGCTTTTCAAACTTCCCGCCGCCGCCGTCGCACGCAGCGACACTAGCGACACTAGCGCCCCTAGCGGCAGGATTATCGTTAATCCAATTGGCTCATCCGGTACTTATACTACTGGCGTTGTAACTTAGGAACCTCAACCATAGGCTAGGCTTTGTAACTTAGGAACCTCAACCATAGGCTAGGCTTTGTAACTTAGGAACCTCAACCATGGGTTAGGCTTTGTAACTTAGGAACCTCAATCATAGTTTAGGCGTTGTAACTTAGGAAACTCTAAGGTTGGTGCCTTTTTGTAGCTTATGAACCTCAACCATAGGCTAGGTTTTGTAACTTAGGAACCTCAATCATAGGTTAGGCTTTGTAACTTAGGAAGCTCAACCATAGGCTAGGCGTTGTAACTTAGGAACCTCAATGTTTGGTGCCTTTCTGTAACTTAGGAACCTCAACCATAGGCTAGGCTTTGTAACTTAGGGACATCAACGAATAGCGCCGCTTTGTAAGTTAGGAAACTTAACAATAGGCTAGACGTTGTAACCTAGGGCCCTCATTAATAGGTACGCTTAGTAAAGTAGCGACTGCAACCATTGGCGCCGCTTTGTAACTTTGGAATCTCAACCAGAGGCTAGGCTTAGTAACTTAGGAATTTCAACCATAGGCGCCGCTTCTTAACTAAGGAACCTCAAAAATAGTCTAGGCTTTGTAAATTAGGAACCCCAATCTAAGGCTAGGAATTGTAACTTAGGAACTTCAAAAATAGCCTAGGCTTTGTAGGTTAGAACCCCAACCATGGGCGTCACTTTGTAACTTAGCAACCTCAGCAATAGGTTAGGCTTTGTAACTTAGGAACTTCAACCATAGGCGCCGTTTTAAGACCTATGAATCTCAACCATAGCCTAGGCTTTGTAACTTAGGAACATCAACCATAGTCGCCGCTTTGTAACTTATGAACCTCATCCATTGTCTAGGTGTTAAGACTTAGGAACATCAACCATTTGCGCCGCTTTGTAACTTATGATCTTCAACCATTTGCGCCGCTTTGTAACTTAGGAACCTGAACCATTGGCGTCGCATTGTAACATAGGAACCTCAACCATAGGTTAGACTTTGTAACTTAGGAACCTCAATGATAGGTTAGGCTTTGTAACTTAGGAACCTCAAACATTGCCACCGCTATGTAATTTATGAATGTCGTTCATTGTCTAGGTTTTGTGACTTATGAACATGAACCATTCGCGCCGCTTTGTAACTTAGGAACCTCAACCAAATTTGCCGCTTTGTAACTTAAATAACTCAACTATAGGAGCCGGTTTGTAACTTAGGACCTCAACCATTGGCGCCGTTTCTTAACTTAAGGACTACAGTAATTGGCGCCGCTTTGTAACTTATGAACCTCAAGTATAGGCTAGGAATTGTACTTAGGAGCCTTAAACATTGGCGCCGGTTTAAACTTAGGAACCTCAACCTTAGGTGCCGCATTGTAACCTAGATACCTAAACCATAGGAGCCGTTTGTAACTTAGGGACCTCAACCATTGGTGCCGCATCTTAACTACGCAACCTCTAAAATAGCCTAGGCTTTGAAACTCAGGAACCTCAATCTAAAGCTAGGAACTGTTACTTAGGAGCTTCAAAAATAGCCTAGGCTTTGTAGCTTAGAACCTCAACCATTGGCGCCACTTTGTAACTTAGGAACCTCAGCCATAGGCTAGGCTTTGTAACTTAGGAACTTCGACAATAGACGCCGCTTTTTAATCTATGAACCTCAACCACAGGCTAGGCTTTGTAACTTTGGAACTTCAACTATAGGCGCCGCTTTTTAACCTATGAACCTCAGCAATTGGCTAGGCTTTGTAACTTAGGAGCTTCAACCACAGGCGCCGCTTTTTAACCTATGAACCTCAAACATAGGCTAGGCTTTGTAACAGGAAACTCCAACATAGGCTAGGATTTGTAACTTAGGAACCTCAAATATTGGTGCCGCTTTGTAAGTTATCAACCTCAACCGTAGGCTAGGTTGTGTAACTTAGGGACATCATCCATAGGTTAGGCTTTGTAACTTAGGAACCTGAACCATTGGGGCCGCTTTGTAACTTATGAACTTCAACCTTTGCCGCCGCTTTGTAAATTAGGAAACTCAACCATAGGTTAGGATTTGTAATTTAGCAACCTCAACTATAGTTTACGCATTATAACTTAGGAAACTCAATAACTGCCACCGCTTTGTAACTTATGAACCTCAACTATTGGGACCGCTTTGTAACTTAGGAACCTAAACCATAGGTTAGGCTTTGTAACGTAGAAACCTGACTATAGGTGCCGCATTGTGACTTAGGAACCTCAACTGTTGGCTAGGCTTTGTAACTTACGAACTTCAACCATTGGTGCCTCCTTGTAACTTGTGAACCTTAACCAATGGTGCCGCTTTGTAACTTAAGAAACTCAACCATTGGCACCGCCTTGTAACTTAGGAACCTCAACCATAGGTTAGGCTTTGTAACTTATGAAACGCAACCATTGGCTCGGCTTTGTAACTTAGGAATCTCAACTATTGGCGCCGCTTTTTAGCTTAGGAACTTCAACCATAGTTTAGGCTTTGTAACTTAGGAACCTCAACCATTGGCGCCGCCTTGTAACTTATGAACCTCAACCATTGCCGTCGCTTTGTAACTTAGGAACCTCAACAATAAGTTATGATTTGTAATTTAAGAACCTCAAACATACGTTACGCTTTGTAACTTAGTAACCTCAATCACTGGCGACGCTTTTTAGCTTATCAACCACAATCATTGGCGCAGCTTTGTAATTTAGGAACCTCAACCTTAGGAGTCGCTTTATAACTTAGCTACTCAACCATAGAAGCCGCTTTGTAACTTAAGGACCACCAAAAATAGGCTAGGCGTTGTAACTTAGGAAGCTCAAACGTTGCCTTTTTGTAGCTTATGAACCTCAACCATAGGCTAGGCTTTCTAAATTAGGGACCTCAACGATTAGCGCTGCTTTTTAACTTAGGAAACCTAAGCATTGGCGCCCCTTTGTAACTTAGGAACCTCAATAATAGGCTACGCTTTGTAACCTAGAGACCACAAATATTGGCGCCGATTTGTAACTTAGGAATCTCAACCATAGGCTAGGCTTTGTAACGTATGAACCTCACTAATAGGCTACGCTTTGTAACCTAGAGACCACAAACATTGGCGCCGATTTGTAACTTAGGAAGCTCAACCATAGGCTAGGCTTTGTAACTTATGAACCTCATTAATAGGCTACGCTTTGTAACCTAGAGACCGCAACCATTGGCGCCGATTTGTAACTTAGGAACCTCAAGCACTGGCGCCGCTTTATAACTTACGAAGCTTAACGATATGCTATGCTTTGTAACTTAGGGACCACAAGCATAGGCGCCGCTTTGTAACTTAGGATCATCAACCATGGGCTAGGTTTTGTAACTTACGAACATCAAACATAGGCTAGGCTTTGTAACTTAGGGACCACCTACATTGCAGCCGCTTTGTAACTTAGGAACCTCAATAATAGGCTACGCTTTGTAACCTGGAGACCGCAACCATTGGCGCTGATTTGTAACTTATAAACCTCAGCCATTGGCGCCGCTTTGTAACTTATAAACCTCAATCACTGGCGACGCTTTGTAACTTAGGATCATCAACCATAGGCTAGGCTTTGTAACTTAGGGACCACCTACATTGCAGCCGCTTTGTAACTTAGGAACCTCAATAATAGGCTACGCTTTGTAACCTGGAGACCGCAACCATTGGCGCTGATTTGTAACTTATAAACCTCAGCCATTGGCGCCGCTTTGTAACTTATAAACCTCAATCACTGGCGACGCTTTGTAACTTAGGATCATCAACCATAGGCTAGGCTTTGTAACTTAGGGACCACCTACATTGCAGCCGCTTTGTAAATTAGGAACCTCAATAATAGGCTACGCTTTGTAACCTAGAGACCGCAACCATTGGCGCCGATTTGTAACTTATAAACCTCAGCCATTGGCGCCGCTTTGTAACTTAGGATCATCAACCATAGGCTAGGCTTTGTAACTTAGGAACATCAAACATAGGCTAGGCTTTGTAACTTAGGGACCACCTACATTGCAGCTGCTTTGTAACTTATAAACCTCAGCCATTGGCGCCGCTTTGTAACTTAGGAACCTCAACCGTAGGTTAGGTTTTGTACCTTAGGAACCGCAACGATAGGCTAAGCTTTGTAACTTAGGGACCACCAACATTGCAGCCGCTTTGTAACTTATAAACCTCAGTCACTGGCGACGCTTTGTAGCTTAGGAACCTCATCCGTAGGTTAGGTTTTGTACCTTAGGAACCGGAACGATAGGCTAGGATTTGTAACTTAGGAATCACCAACATTGCAGCCGCTTTGTAACTTATAAACTTCAATCACTGGCGACGCTTTGTAGCTTAGGAACCTCATCCGTAGATTAGGTTTCGTATTTTAGGAACCGCAAAGATAGGCTAGGATTTGTAACTTAGGAATCACCAACATTGCAGCCGCTTTGTAACTTATAAACTTCAGTCACTGGCGACGCTTTGTAGCTTAGGAACCTCATCCGTAGGTTAGGTTTTGTACCTTAGGAACCGCAACGATAGGCTAGGCTTTATAACTTAGGGACCACCAACATTGCAGCCGCTTTGTAACTTATAAACCTCAATCACTGGCGACGCTTTGTAGCTTAGGATCATCAACCATAGGCTAGGCTTTGTAACTTAGGAACATCAAATATAGTACTAGGCTTTGTAACTTAGGGACCACCAACATTGCTGCTGCTTTGTAACTTATAAACCTCAGTCACTGGCGCCGCTTTGTAACTTAGGAACCTCATCCGTAGGTTAGGTTTTGTACCTTAGGAACCGCAACGATAGGCTAGGCTTTGTAACTTAGGGACCACCAACATTGCAGCCGCTTTGTAACTTATAATCCTCAATCACTGGCGACGCTTTGTAGCTTAGGAACCTCATCCGTAGGTGAGGTTTTGTACCTTAGGAACCGAAACGATAGGCTAGGCTTTGTAACTTAGGGACCACCAACATTGCAGCTGCTTTGTAACTTATAAACCTCAATCACTGGCGACGCTTTGTAGCTTAGGAACCTCATCCGTTGGTTAGGTTTTGTACCTTAGGAACCGCAACGATGGGTTAGGCTTTGTAACTTAGGGACCACAAGCATTGCAGCTGCTTTGTAACTTATAAACCTCAATCACTGGCGACGCTTTGTAGCTTAGGAACCTCATCCGTTGGTTAGGTTTTGTAACTTAGGAACCTCATCCGTAGGTTAGGCTTTGTCACTTAGGAACCGCAAGCATTGGCGCCGCTTTGTAACTTAGGAACCTCATCCGTAGGTTAGGTTTTGTACCTTAGGAACCGCAACGATAGGTTAGGCTTTGTAGCTTAGGGACCACAAGCATTGCAGCTGCTTTGTAACTTATAAACCTCAGCCATTGGCGCCGCTTTGTAACTTAGGAACCTCATCCGTAGGTTAGGTTTTTTACCTTAGGAACCGCAACGATAGGTTAGGCTTTGTAGCTTAGGGACCACAAGCATTGCAGCTGCTTTGTAACTTATAAACCTCAGCCATTGGCGCCGGTTTGTAACTTAGGAACCTCATCCGTAGGTTAGGTTTTGTACCTTAGGAACCGCAACGATAGGCTAGGCTTAGTAACTTAGGGACCACAAGCATTGCAGCTGCTTTGTAACTTATAAACCTCAATCACTGGCGACGCTTTGTAGCTTATCAACCACAATCATTGGCACAGCTCTGTAATTTAGGAACCTCAACCTTAGGCGCCGCTTTGTAACTTAGACACCTCAACCATAGAAGCCACTTTTTAACTTAGGCAGCTCAACCAATGGCGCCGGTTAGTGACTTAGGAACCTCAAAAATAGGCTGGGCGTTGTAACTTAGGAACCTCAAATGTTGGTTCTCTTTTGTAGCTTATGAACCTGAACAATAGGCTACGCTTTGTAACCTAGAGACTGCAACCATTCGCGCCGCTTTGTAACTTAGGAATCTCATCCATGGACTAGGCTTAGTAACTTAGGAACCTCAACCATAAGCGCCGCTTTGTAACATATGAACCTCAACCATAGGCTAGGCTTAATAACTTAGGAATGTTAACCGTTGGCTAGGCTTTGTAACTTAGGAACCTCAAACATTGGCTAGGCTTTGTAACTTAGGAACCTGAACGATTTCAGCCGCTTTCTAACTTATGAACCTTAACCATTGCCGCAGCTTTGTAGCTTAGGAAACTTAGCAATTGCAGCGCTTTGTAAATTATGAACCTCAACCATACACTGGGATTTGTAACTTAGAAACCTCAAACATAGGCTAGACTTTGTAACCTAGGTACCTCACAACGTGGCGCCGCTTTGTAACTTAGGTACTTCAGCCATAGTTTAGGCTTTGCAACTTAGAAACCTCAACCATTGGCACCGCTGTGTACCATATGGACCTCAAACATACGCTAGTGGACCTCAAACATACGCTAGTGTTTGTAACTTAGGAACGTCAACCATAGGCTTGCCGTTGTAAGCTAGGAACCTCGACCACAGGCTAGGCTTTGTAACTTATATACCACAACTATTGCTGCCGCTTTGTAGCTTAGGAACCGCAACCATTGCCGTCACTTTGTAACTTAGGGACCTCAACCATAGGCTAGGCTTTGTAACTTATGAACCACTACCTTTGGCACCGCTTAGTACCTTATGAATCTCACCCATTGGTGCCGTTTTGTGATATATGAACCTCTACCATTGGTACCGATTAGTAACTCATGAACCTCAACCATTGGCGATACTTTGTAACATATGGACCTCAACCATTGATGCCGCTTTGTTACTTAGGAACCTCAACCATAGTTTTGGATTTGCAATTAAAGAACCTCAGCCATAGTTTACGCATTGTAATTTAGTAACTTCAACCACTGGTGCCGCTTTGTAGCATATCAACCATAACCGTTAGCGCCGTTTTGTTATTTAGGAACGTCAACCATTGGTGACGCTTTGTAACTTAAAATCTTCACCCATTGGCTGGGTTTTGTAGCTTAGGGACCTCAACCAATGGCTCCGCTTTGTAACTTATAAACCTCAACCAATGGCGCCGCTTTATAACTTATGAACCTCATCCATTGGCTAGGTTTTGTGACTTACGAACACCAAACATTGCCGCCGCTTTGTAACATGAACCTAAACCATTCTCACCACATTGTAACTTAGGAACGTCAACCATTGGCGCCGCTTTCTAACATAGGAACCTCAACCATTTGCTATGGATTATGACATAGCGACCTCAACCATAGGCGCCGCTTTGTAACGTATGAACCTCAAACATCGGCGTCGCTTTGTAACTTGTGAACCTCATCCATTGTCTATGTTTAGGACTTAGGGACCTCAAACAGTTGCGTCGCTTTGTAGCTTAAGAACCCCAAAAATTGGAGTCGATTTGTAAACATATGAACCTCAAACATTATCGCCGCTGTGTGACTTATGAACCTCAACCATAAGCACAGCTTTGTAACTTGGGAACCTCAACCACACGCCCAGCCTTGTAACTTATCAACCTCATCCATTGGAGCCTCTTTGTAACTTAGGAGCTTCAACCATTGCTGCCCCTTTGTAACTTATCAACCTCGTCCATTGTCTACGTTTTGTGACTTATGAATATCAACCATTCGCGCCTTTTTGTAACTTAGGAACCTTAACAATAGGCACCGCATTGTAACCTAGATACTTCAACCATAGGAGCCGTTTGTAACTTAGGGACCTCAACCATTGGCGCCGGTTCTTAACTAAGCATCCTCAATCTAAAGCTAGGAATTGTAACTTAGAAACTTCTAAAATAGCCTAGTCTTTGTAGCTTAGAACCTCAACCATTGGCGCCACTTTAGCAACCTCAGCCATAGGCTAGGCTTTGTAACTTAGGAACTTCAAACAAAGGCACCACTTTTTAACCTATGAACCTCAACCATAGGCTAGGCTTTGTAACTTTGTAACTTCAACCATAGGCGCCGCTTTTTAACCTATGAACCTCAACCATAGCCTAGGCTTTGTAACTTGGTAACTTCAACCAAAGACGCCGCTTTTTAACCTATAAACCTCAAACATAGCCTAGGTTTTGTAACTTAGGAACTTCAACCACAGGCGCCGCTTTTTAACGTATGAACCTCAACCATAGGCTAGGCTTTGTAAATTAGTAACTTCAACCATAGACGTCGCTTTTTAACCTATGAACCTCATCCATATCCAAGGCTTTGTTACTTAGTAACTTCAACCATAGACGCCGCTTTTTAACGTATGAACCTCAACCATAGCCTAGGCTTTGTAACTTATGATCTTCAACCATAGGCGCCGCTTTTTAACGTATGAACCTCAACCATAGCTTAGGTTTGTAACTTAAGAACTTCAACCATAGGCGCCGCATTTTAATGTATGAACCTCAACCATAGGCCAGGCTTTGTAACTTAGGAACTTCAACCATAGGCGCCGCTTTTTAACTTAGCAACCTCAGCCATGGGCTAGGCTTTGTAACTTAGGAACCTCAACCATAGGCTAAGCTTTGTAACTTAGGGACATCAACGATTAGCGCCGCTTTGTAAATTAGGAAACTTAAGCAATGGCGCCGCCTTGTAACTTAGGAACCTCAACCAGAGGCTAGGCTTAGTAACTTAGGAACTTCAACCATAGGCGCCGCTTTTTAATCTATGAACCTCAACTGTAGGTTAGGCTTTGTAACTTAGGAACCTTAACCGTTGGCGAGGCTTTGTATTTTAGGCACCTCATACATAGGCTAGGCTTTGTTACTTAGGAACTTCAACCATAGGCGCCGCTTTTTAACCTATGAACCTCAACTATAGGTTAGGCTTTGTAACTAAGGAATCTTAACCGTTGGCGAGGCTTTGTATTTTAGGAACCTCATACATAAGCTAGGCTTTGTAACTTAGGAACTTCAACCATAGACGCCGCTTTGTAACTTAGGAATTTCAACCATAGCCTAGGCTTAGTAACTTAGGAACTTCAACCATAGGCGCCGCTTTGTAACCTATTAACCTCAACTATAGGCTAGGCTTTGTAACTTAGGAACTTCAACCGCAGGCGCCGCTTTGTAACTTAGGAATCTCAACCATAGCCTAGGCTTAGGAACTTAGGAACTTCAACCATAGGCGCCGCTTTGTGACCTATGAACATCAACTATAGGTTAGGCTTTGTAACTTAGGAACCTTAGCCGTTGTCGAGGCTTTGTATTTTAGGAACCTCATACATAGGCTAGGCTTTGACACTTAGGAACTTCAACCATAGGCGCCGCTTTGTAACTTAGGAATATCAGCCATAGCCTAGGCTTAGTAACTTAGGAACATCAACCATAGGCGCCGCTTTGTAACGTAGGAACCTCAAACATAGCCTAGGCTTTGTAACTTAGGAACTTCAACCATAGTCGCCGCTTTGTAACTTAGGAATCTCAACCATAGCCTAGGATTAGTAACTTAGGAATTTCAACCATGGGCACCGCTTTGTATTTTAGGAACCTCAACCATAGCTTAGGCTTTGTAACTTAGGACCTTCAAGCATAGGCGCCGCTTTGTAACTTAGGAATCTTAACCATAGCCTAGGCTTAGTAGCTTAGGAACTTCAACCATAGGCGCCGCTTTGTAACCTATGAACCTCAACTATACGTTAGGCTTTGTAACTTAGGAACCTTAACCGTTGGCGAGGCTTTGTATTTTAGGATCCTCATACATAGGCTAGGCTTTGTAACTTAGGAACCTGAACCATTTGCGCCGCTTTGTAACTTATGAAGCTCAACAATTGCCGCCGCTTTGTAGCTTAGGAGCCTTAACCATTTGCACCGCTCTGTAAATTATGAACCTCAACCATAGTTTAGGCCTTGTAAGTTAGGAACCTCAAACGCTGGTGCCGCTTTGTAGCTTAGGAACCTCAAACATAGGCTAGTCTTTGTAACTTAGGTACCTCAACAATTGGCGCCGCTTTGTAACATATGGACCTCAACCATACGCTAGTGTTTGTAACTTAGGAACCTCAACATTAGTATATATTTGCCGGTTTAAGAGCACTTAATATGCAGGTATGTGCAAATGAGGCCCTCCTCCCCCATCCCCAGCTCCTTGGTACTTTTAGTTGCAGCTGTGGGTCATAAATATTTTTGAGTGTAATGGAAGCTTAACAGTTAAGCAATTAAGTGTATCCTTCACGTGTCAAAACGAACAAAGTGGGACGTAAATGTATGGTTCTGTAACAAAGGCGAGATGTTTTTTCTACCCATTCCACATCCGGCCATTTCTGCACCTGCAGCAGCTTACCCAAGAGGCTATTCATCACTGCCAAAATGAACAATGAGTATGCTGGACAAAGGAACAGATTCTATTGTGTCCTTTTCTATTGTCCGGTTCAAGGCTACTTTAGAAAGAGCACCTGGCATTTCCATTCCACTAGCGTTTAACAAAAGAACAATGCTTGCCCTTCAACTGTCAAAATGAACAAAGGCCATGATAAATTAGGGTCGTGACAAAGGAGAACCTGAAGCCCGTTAACAAAGAAACAAGTTCTATTGTATTCTATTTCTATTGTCCGGGGCAAGGCTTCTTTAGAAAGACCCCTGCGGGCATCCCATTCCACTGCCCTATAACGAAGCCCATTGTTCGAACACCTGCGTGCTTAACAAAAGAATCTGAGGGAGGCTTTATGCTGGCACTGTCTTTGTCTGACTGTGGGAAACGAGAGAGGCTTGAGTTCCCACGAGGCAAGCATCATATAACAGCTAGACCCTAAATTCCACCCCATCCCACCCCGACTTCCAGGCGTCACCTGCATTGCCCGTGGGCTACTTCTCTCTGCGCATGCGCTGCAAGAGTTGATGTCATTGGTTTCAATAATCACGTGACGTGTAACATCTCCCCCGCCATACCAACGATTGAAATTGCCTGAGGCAACTAGGTCCCTATATAAACAAGCGTCGGCGAATGCGGAAGCCACTGAGAGTTTATTAACTTAGCGATACAGCTTAGTGATACGGCTTAATCCAAGTCAGCGCTATTGTCTTCTAGACTGCATCCATCGCCATCTATATAATGCAAGGTGAGTGAGTTTTTTACATGACTAACTGAAACACGAATCATTGCAAGAGTACCATATTGTTTTTCTGAATTTTTAATTTCCTTAATAATTAACATCAGAATTGTTAAAAAATGTATCGCTTTCATAAAAAGCGTAAAATAGTTCTTTAGATGCTGGCATAAACATTCATATTTAATCTCTAATTATTCCTCCTCTATTAACATTCATACGATTTCGCAACACATCCTTCTGTAAACATTCATAAGATTTTTGCTACACATTCTTCTGCAAACATTCATATGATATTCTCTACACATTCTTATATTGACATTCATATGATTTTCTCTACACATTCTTCTGTAAACATTCATAAGATTTTCTCAACACATTTCTTCTGTAACATTCACACGACTTTCGCTACACATTCTTCTTCTGTAAACATTCATATGATTTTCTTAATGCATTCTTCCTCTTTTAACATTCATACATTTTCTCCCCTCATTCTTCTTCTATTACCATTCACAGCATTTTCTCTGAACATTCTACTTGTATAAACATTCACATGTTTTTCGCTACACATTCCTCTTATATAAACATTCACACAATTTTCTCTGTACATTCTTTGTAAACATTCATGCGATTACCGCTACACATTCCTCTTTCAGTAAACCTTCATACGATTTTTTCACAACGCATTCTATTAACATTTATACGATTTCCTCTACTCATTTATTTCATATTACATGACTTTCTCTACTCATTTATTTTTATCAGTTATAAAAACAATTGAATTCACTGATTTCAAATTTTTTCGCTGGTAATACTGCAAACTCGATGGGAGTCGCCAGAGCCGTACTCGTCAGAGGAGCGGGCTCTCGACTTAACCAGTTTGTGCAAGTTAATAGAGAGCCCATTAATAACACCGTGATGTACAACATGCCGACACCCCTGGCGGGGGATCAGATATCAGATGTGCCGCTGCATAGCAGTTACATGTCTAATAGCCCCCCGTCACCAATCTTATCGGGGGGGAGGGGCGATTATATCATTGAACCGCCACCTGGATTTGAGGATATCACTCCCGTTACAGGGGTGAATGCAGGCATGGGCAGCGCTTCAGACCAGTGTGAATACCAAGTTGCTGCAATATAGATGTTTAACGATGTGAACGGTGATTTTAGATATATTATTACACTTAACGTTTTTCTAGAAAATATTATGTTTATCCTTAATCAATGTATAACCACAGAAAAATTTTGAATTTCAATTATGGAATGAAGCATTCAATTTACTAGCACCATTCAATTAAAAAATATTCAATGTGAAGTTAATTCTGCTTTTTGTTTCTTTGTTGTAGCTCCTGAAGCAATTTCATTCAGGGCTGGGAAGACGGACGATGGCTGTAGCAAGCCTTCGGCTATATTCTCTCAAGACTACCTGACCCCGCCGCCTCCCGGATTCGAGGATGTTGCACCGATGCCTGTAGGAGATCTATCGGCGATTATTCCTAGCGAGGTGTGCAATTGCGTGAATTGTGCCTACAGGACCGTGTACCTGCAGATGCTTCGTGAATTGAGCGGTGAGTTTTTTAACTTCATTTATTCTAGTAACATCATTACATAAATAATTGACGTAACGTTAACGCATAACATTTCTCAATAATTTTTTTACTCATTTTTATTGATTAAAATATACAATTACATAATAATTATCGTAATGTTAACGCATAACGTTTCTCAATAAACTTTTTAGTCGTTTTTATTGATTAAAATATACAATTACATAGTCATTATCGTAATTTTAACACATAACTTTTCTCAATCAGCTTTTTTACTCATTTTTTATTAAAATATACAATTCTATAAATAATTATCTTAACATTAGCACATGGCTTTAAGCGTTTTCTTCATTGATTTAATAAACATATATTCTCGCATTTCTATTTTAACTGACATTCCAATTAATTCCATTTTTTATTGTTATAGAACCTTCAATAGTGGTCACGAACCCGGAGTCTGAGTATGCAGACAACATAGCACTGCTCCGAGGTTCCAAAAGACCTCACGAGGCTGAAGAGGAGCACGGTCAAGGAATTAACCCCCTAGCCCATCCAGGATCTTCAATGGCACCTCCATCACCAGTTGCAGGACCATCAGGCATCGGTCGCAACCAATATAACACCTCAACCACTGCCACTGACACTGACTCTGATAGTGACGACCTTGAATAGAGCAACAGTGCCAAAAAGCTAAAGGTTAGTCATATTCAGCTAGAGTGCAAGGTTATTGAATCGGCGTTCAAGGGCCGCCTTTTCAATAGCCGCATAGAAAACACTTTAGAGATAGCTGACCCCGGTCAATTTCTGCAGAAATGCAGACGTATTGTATTGGGGGAGATGGTTTCTGTACTTGGGAGAAGCTCTTCTGGCTTTAAAGTAAACGCACCTATCGAGATCACATACCTAATACAATCTCCTGAAAAAGAGCATGCAGAAACCATGTTTTTCAATAGCAAGACAAAGCTGGGCCTTCAATCAAGTAATCTTGATACCCTATAAACTTCCATGGTCGTAGAAATTCTAGAAAACATCTCGAATTTCGAAGGAGTTGCAAGCTCAAAATCCCTGCTCGCTGTCAGGGCTCTTGTTATTGGAACTAGCTTTTATGATCCCTTGAATGCATCGCGATACATAGAGTTACCCACTGCAATCAAGGCTAAGAGGGCTGTAATAAACATAAAAAACAACGATGAATACTGCTTTGCACGGTGTTTTCTCGCTGCAAAGTATCCCGCAAAGCGCGACGGTTATAGAATGAGCAAATACCTTGCAGAACAGTTATTCTGTGCATTCAACTACAGTGGGATATACTTCCCTGTAAGCCCACACCGGATTCCAGACTTTGAGCAGTAAAACACCGGAGTATCAGTATCAGTATTTGGACTAGAAAGGAAGTGAGCAATTATACCGCTATACCAAACCAGCAGCAGGAAATATTTCAATGTTAACTACTACTAATTGAACAAAATGGAAGATCTCACTATTTCCTGATTAAGGATATGTCAAGGCTGACTGTAGGACAGATCAGCAAACACAAGGGGAAAAAATGAGTATCCGAGCCCTGCCTGAAGCACTTCAATAATGAAGGTGCTTTTAAAAAGCATCAATTGAAGTGCATGCAGTGGCAGGTGCCTAAGCAGGGTGAAGTGATTGAGTTCTCATCATACTCGAAGGGTAGTCCCGTACGTTTTGTTGTGTACGCCGATATTGAGAGCGTGCTAGCCCGAGTTCAGTCCTGTGAACCGTCGGCTAATCAGAGCTGGACTCGGGCTATCCAGCATCATGAGGCTATATCTATATCGCTTAAGCTCGTATGTCGCCATGACGATTCATTGTCGAGGTTTAAGCTATTCAGAGGTCCTGATGCAATCAAGGAGTTCTTCATTGAACTTAGGTTAATAGCCGACATGGTTATTGATCAATATAGTCGCAATGAAGAAATTACCTTGACTGCACAGGACGTGGCTGATTTCGATAATGCTCGTCATTGTCACATATGCAAGAAGGAGTTTGAGGTAGACGATTTGAAGGTACGCGATCACTGCCATGTGACCGGTGTATTCCTGGGGGCTGCTCATAAAGCATGCAATTTAAATAGACGGGTACCTAAATTTATACCCATCTTTTTTCATTGCCTTAGCAATTATGACAGCCATTTCCTGATGCAACACCTGGCATAAGGTGATAACCCCATTTCGTGTATCTCAAACTCCTCTGAGATATATATATATATATATATATATATATATATATATAATTCAGCAAAAAGTACAGGACTATCTTTTTCAGGTTTAAAGTTAGCTTTAAGTTCTTGGACGATAAGCTATCTAGTTTAGCCTACATGCTGAGCAGTGATGAGTTCAAGATCACGAACTCTGAGTATCCCTATCCCGAACATCAGAAGTTACTGAGATCTAAGGGAATATTGCCTTACAGTTACGTCGACTCTCCTTCAAGACTAGAAAAAACAGCACTCCCTTCCATAGAAAAATTTGATGATGTAACTCAAGAAGACTACAATCATGCCGCCAAAGTCTGGAATACCTTCAACATAAGCAATCTGGGCGAATACAGCGACCTGTATCTGAAAACTGATACGCTCTTGTTGGCCGATGCATTCGAGAAGTTTAAGGACCTCACTCTGGAGGTATATAACTTGGACCCCTGCTGGTACTATAGCCTACCAGGACTTGAATTTGATGCAATTCTCAAGGTGACTCAGGTCAAGCTTGACCTCATTCATGATGAGGAAATGATTAAATTCTTTGAGGGAGGAATCAGGGGCGGAATGTGTACCGTGTCAAAGAGACAACAACAAGTACCTTCCTGGACACAATCAAAACAAAAAAGCATATATTTGGCCTATCTCGACATACATAATGTATATGGGGCTTCGTTGGCCAGCCTCATGGCGCACAAGAACCTCAGATGGCTTTTACCCGCAGAAATTTTAAGCATAAACCTCTTTGCTGTTGCTCCTGATTCCCCAACTGGATACGTCCTGGAAGTCGACCATGAGTACCCTGAGCATCTAAACAATGAGCACAATAACCTTCCTCTCTGCCCGAAAAGTGAGATACCACCAGGAGTCCAATACAAGAAACTGCTGGCAACGCTAGAGAACAAAGAAAAGTATACCTTGCACTACAGAAATCTCCAGCAGTGCATTGACTTGGGCATGAAGTTAAAGAAGATCCATAGAGTGGTTGCATATGATCAGTCAGAATGGCTGAAAACCTACATTAATATAAATACAGAGAGACGTGCAAGGGAAACTTCCAAATTCGGTCAGAATTTATGGAAGAAAATGAACAACTCTGTATATGGCAAATCTATTGAGAATGTACGCAAATACAATGACTTCCGTATCGTTACAAGTTGGAAGCAATGCAAGAAATTGACAGCGCGACCAACTTACGTTCGGAGCATTTTATTTGCAGAAAATCTTGTAGGGATAGAACTTTCCAGAGGGGAAGTTTACATGAACAAACCCATCTACATAGGGCAAGCCATCCTTGACATATCAAAACATATAATGTACAGCTTTTATTATAATATATTGAAGCCAGACCTAGAAGATTTAATTCTAAATTACATGGACACAGATTAATTTATTCTGGAAACCTCAAGTGGCATATACAGGTTATCAGAGAAAATCAGGAACATTTTGACACATCAAATTATGAGACGCAAAAATGCTATGGAATTACACCGCAGAACAAGAAAGTTATCGGCCTGTTCAAGGATGAGCTTGCAGGAATCCCTATGCTAGAATATGTTGGGATAAGGTCCAAATTATATGCATACAGGCACGAGGACCAAACTATGATGAAAGTAAAGGTCATCAACAAGATCGGCATGCGGAACATAAATATTGAGCACTATTTCGGTTGTCTAAATGATATTAGAAAAACAATTTTAACAAAAACAACAACATTTCGAAGTTTCAAACATAAAGTCTCGACTATAGAAATGAATAAGGTCGCTCTCTGTGGTAGAGACGATAAGAGAAAACGTATTGAAGGCTCGGACCAGACAATTGCCCGGGGTCACTATTGTCTGCGTATGACTGACCCTTAAATGTATATATGTATTTACTATTGTAATTTTTTTAAAAAAAATGCTTTTCTGTGTTAGTGTGTGGTTGTGTATGTGTGTGTGTTTATATATGTATATGCATAAATGTAAATTTTTTAGCTTTTATGATTTGATAACTCTTTTCTGTTTAGTCATTTATTGATTTTTGAATCTTATAAAATGCATGTAAAATGCAGCCTAGTGAGCGAGTGTTTTATCTATTCATGTATGTATTATGTGTGTGTATGTATATATGAAGGGTTAACCATAAAAAACGCACATCATAATATAGTTGTATATTTATATGTAATTTTTAGTTTATGAATTTTTTAGTTAAATTATTTATTGATTTTAATCATGTAAAAAATGCAGGTAAACCCAACGATCACAAAAAAGCATTAATATTGTAAAAATGTTTGAAATAATGAATTTCATATATTCATTTTGACACATCATATATAATGAAAGAAAAAACACTCATTATTCTGGAATGAAAGCCTCTTTATTTTCATTATTATTTTTCTACAATAAATCCTTTCCAAATCCATTGAGTATCAGGGAATCCATACCACTTTACAAGAATCTTATTTCCCTGCCTGCGTAATACTTTCTCTACCAGAAATGTATTAGGGTACAGTGTAGATCGCAGTTCATGACCATAAAAGGACCCCTTTATCTCATCACTGCCATTACCCTTTAGCATGTATGTAACGGGATTGGTGGATTCACACGAACAACTTGAAATATTTCAACACTCCAATTAGCTTCAAAGCCCTTTTCAAAATGTCCCTTGTCCTTTGATATCCTCACATAATCACCAACACTAAACTTTCTTGCTCCTCTCTTCTCTCTTAAATCTTGAGTGTGGTTATATACAGTCAGAAGAAGATCATTGTTCTTCACCTCTATAGGCTTCAATCGAATAGTGGAGTGGTAAGTGTTGTTATATCTTGCAATGATCTGAGGTAAAAGGTCTAGCCACTTGTATGATCCTTTGGCTAGAAACTCGCGATACATCATATTCTTTAAAGTTCTTATTAACCGTTCAACAGCAGCTGCCTTCACATGTGTATAGGTACTGTAGTGATTGATGTTATATTTTGTCATTAAATTTTTAAAATGTTTATTATAAAATTCTTTTCCATTATCACTCTGTATGTTCTTTGGTGGGGTTACCATTTCTTGCAGTATATCTTCCATAGCCTTTGCAACTTGAAGTCCTGTCTTGTCCATTAGCGGTCTCGCATATGGCATTTTAGAGTGGAAGTTGATTGCAATGATGATGTACTTGAAATTCTTATTGATTTTTGCATGCGGGATCATCTCCACTAAGTCGATCTGCACCAAGTCGTGGAGCCCCTTGCTGATAATCTTTCGACGTATGAAGTTTCTCCAGGCTGGAGCATGGAGCTCGCTTGCTATATGTTGCTTCACTGATGTCATGCTATAACGTTTGCCGCTATTAGTTCTTGAATAATCTCTTCAATTTCTTTAGTATGATTGTTATTGCCGTCGTCTCTGGATGCCACAAGTAGCCTAAGTCGGTCCACCAGATCATTAGGGTCGGTCCAGTAGATGTAGTCTTGCCTCGCATTAGGGTGATGTTCTTTCCACTGTAGTCCTAATCCGTTGCGTTTCGTTACTAGAGGACGTAAAACGCTTTTATACTCGTAGGAATTACAGGATCTCAGCTGCCCATGCTTGCTGAAGTTTCTTCGATGAACATGTGTTGCTTTAAGTATTTTACTGTATGTTTCAAGGTCATCTTCAGTGTATGTGTGCATTTCAGGTATTCTCTTGAATATGAGTTCCTTCAATCTAGGCGTGGTTTCATACGTTTCGCCCCCTATTCGAACTTTATTATTGATGAAATCAATAATCTTGTTCCCTAGCATGTAGCTGCCATTCTCATATCGTACTCCATATGATGAATCTATTTAATTTTTGTCCTTCTTTCGAACTTTATTAAGGTAACTGTAGGGTTTCCCATATTTCACGTTTTTCGGTGATTCGTCCTTGCTTGTAGTATTCTTTTTCTGTATTTTAAGTATATCTTGAAGCGGATCTCTCAATGGTTGAAGAGCTTCACTCATCACTCTCTGGGTTTCAAACTGCTGACCTTTAAGAGAACGTAACTATTCTCTTATAGCCTTCGTGTGCATGGCTACAGATTCTTTATGTCGTATACAATCGCTGTCCATCTTGAAATGACACTGAAATTAGACTTTCGCATTTATATATATATATATATATATATATATATATATATAAATATATATATACCCTATTTATTTAGCAGACTTCAGTTTATAAGAGATTTTCAGCTCAATATTTAGAAAATGGCCGTCCCTTACACGATTTGCAGGAGCAGTGAAGGTTAGTCTATCACAATTTGCAATTGGTGCAGACAGAGCTCTAACAGACTTGTTATTTATTTCAATTAATGTATCAGGCCTTACAGTAGGAGCTGTTGGTGACGTCATATAGCAAGAAATTATCTCGCCGTTTACGCTTGATTTGTAGTATTCAAGACCTGTTGTTAACATGTACCTCTGTGATTTCCCTCTGAAAGGCAACGACTGCAGTGTAATTACATGCTCCCCTCTCATTTGCTCTACTAATGAATTTATGACTCTCATTTGTGCTTTAAGGGTATTTATATTATCCATTGTAGCTGTCAGATGACCATATGTTGACTTCTGACGGTTCGCCATAGTTTCCATGTGTTTTCCCACTGTTTCTGTAACTGTGGTACTTATTGCACGAAGTCTGCTGTTTAAATCTTGACGTATTTCATTTTGTTTCCTTCCCATGTGAACTTTAACAAACTTTTGTGTTGCTCCATCACTGTCATCGACAGGATCTGCTACTTCAATTAGCCTTCTTTTTTGAAATGAAACGTTACCGTGTGAATGGAGCGGTGATGTTCTTGCACTTATATATTTTAATACATGCTTCTTATTTGGCACGTCATAGTCCTCTTGAGGTGGCAGCATTATCTTCAATCTTATAGCATCCAGGATAATGTTGTTTCCATCGTCGCGTTTAAGGGTAGTTTTATACAGATATTCCATTAGAGCATCATGTTGCACGTCTAGCGACTTCTGGATGTGACCGCTAAACGTAGTTTGAAGTTCACCCATGCGCTGATATGTCGTTTTTTCCGTGAACTCCTGCATTCGATTTTCAGTAGAAGACGTAAGCGTATCCACGTAGCGTTTACTGCTTGCGTCGTCGTCCTCCTCAGGATCCTGAACAATGCACGGTCTCTTGTTCCTGAATTGGTAATTTCCTTTTCCATCTCTGTTTATGATGAATTGATGTAACGATCTTTTCACTGGCGCAGCCCTCTGTGATCCAAACCTGTGAATACTCATGATGAACTATGAATGAGCAATTTCTTTATTAACAACTTTAATATATACATCGAATCCGCACCTATATCGACCGTCATTCATCGGTAATTAGGAGCTATTACCATAAAGGGTCTTCC
The DNA here is from genome assembly GCA_030765065.1 of Deroplatys truncata. NCBI lineage: Eukaryota > Metazoa > Arthropoda > Insecta > Mantodea > Mantidae > Deroplatys > Deroplatys truncata. Next base: position 332,068,578 of record CM060975.1, on the reverse strand, counting down.
TTCTGTAGAGCTCTCCCAAACACCTTTGCACAAATCTTTAAATTCAGTATACGTCATATCCGTGTTTACGCAATCTTCATATATATGCTTCAAGTTTAAATTATCTTGCCTGAAGAGTATAATCATGTTCGCATTATCTCTAATTAAATGTTTTGGGACTTTGACATAGGATTGTGCTAGATATATAGAATCCACATTTCGATGTCTGCCCATACTGTAAAAGGATGCAATCTTATCTTGCTTTTCAGTGATGACGTCATCAAATATAAAGATTGAATTTTCTTTAATTTCTGATGGGTGCAAGACGCTTTCACCGTCTTCATGAGTATACACACCTATACCTTCAATGTTTTCAAGCAGCTTAACGAGATATTGATACTTTGGTTGCTATAGCGACTTTGAATATATGTACACATTTTCATAGCGTAGTCCATTCTCGTGAAGTATCATATTGAGTAATACATTTGTTTTTCCAGCACTGGAGCTACCTAGAATTAGCGCTCTAACATTGCCTGGAAACAGCTTCCCGTGACAATCGCGTCTAAAGTCACTTTCAAAGTCTAGTACCTGGATAGGCAGCGAGCAATCTTGCTTCAGCAACTCCATCGTAGCAACTAAAATAAAATAAATCATCCTTAATATATACATGCTAATGAATGTAAGCAATGACGGAGTATAAAAGAACTATGTGCCAATAAAATCGATTAGTGTACCATGAGTGCTAAGGGGGTTATGGTCGCAAGAGGTTCCGGTTTAATTAACTCTCTCGTTAACCTGCTGCCATTTGAAGCACATTTGCCTGGTTACAGATACTGTGGACCTGGGACAAAGCTAAAAAAAGATTAAAGAGAGGAGACCCCGGAATCAACCCTTTAGACCAATCGTGCAAGGTTCACGACATTGCCTACGCTCAGCATAAGGATTCTGCTTCGAGAAACGTTGCTGACAAAATCTTGGCTGAAAAGGCCTGGAAAAGAGTGCAATCATCTGATGCTACATTAGGTGAAAAGTTGGCAGCCCGACTAGTAAAAACCATTATGAAGGGTAAGGTAGCTGTTATTGCGGGATCCAGGAAGAAAAAAACGAGGAGGATTTCTGCCGCTCATACCAATCATTGCAGCCCTAGGAGCCGCCGCTGGAGGCGCTGCACAAATAGCCGCCGCTGTAAATAATAAAAAGGCTGCGGATAAACAACTTGCTGAAATGATGAGGCATAACAAAGAAATTGAAGCAAGAGGGAAAGGCCTACGAGTAAAGAAGAAGAAGAATAAGGCGAGGAACACCGAAAGGAAGAGGAGGCAGAGCAAGAAAGGGAATTCAAAAAACCCTGGCAGAGGACTGTACTTGTCCCGGAAAAAGCATTGAGTAACATAGACCTCGACTTGTATGCCCGACGTTTAAAGATTCCTCATTTTAGGGGTATATACATGATCGATCAGTTACCCTCAAGACCTCGTTACAGAGAGAAAATTATTGTTAATCTCGATACTTCAGAGAATGAAGGCACTCATTGGGTTGCTATAAAGAAGGATGGCAACGTGTCATTTTATTTCGACAGCTTTGGAAACCTGAAGCCTCCAAAAGAGATAGAAAGGTACCTCAGAGATGTTAAGGTACTGTATAACACTAAGAGGTTTCAGGGTTTCAGCTCAGTCATCTGCGGGCACTTGTGCTTGCAATTTCTATCGCAATGAGTTACACTATTGCTGTCAGCGGCAACGAGTCTGTGCTTACTACATACCTGAATCCTCCTCTTCAGCTAGATCCAAAGGGTCATTATGAGATTGTTCTACTGAATTTTGAAACCTTCTATTCAATTTCCAATGTTGATAGGAGTAATAATCAATTTCATTACATGCACAATGATGAAATTAAGATCATTGATATACCTGATGGAACTTGTGAGATTACTGATATTAATGAATACATCAGAGATAAGCTAGGTGTGGATGAGAATGCCTTCTTTATTAGACCTAATAATAACACAATGAAGGCTGAAATTAAATGCCCTCTCACTATTGATTTTTCCGGTAATCGTTCTATAGGCTCGCTATTGGGCTTCAGAGGTAATGTTATTCCAGCTAATCAGCTGTCCGAATCTGATTTCCTGGTTAATATAGTTAAGGTGAGCATCATACGAATCGAGTGCAGTATTGCAACAGGCTCCTTCATCGACGGTAAAAGCGGACACTTGATCTACGTGTTTTTCCCTTCTGTTCTGCCTGGGTATCATATTTCTCAAGAGCCGTCAAATCCAACTTACCTTCCAATCATAAACACCAATGCTATAGAGAAAATTAGTCTTCGTGTAGTGGACCAAAGCGGCAAAATCATCGACTTTAGAAACGAAGATATAAGCATAAGGCTGCACACCCGCTGCAATGCCAATAGATTTTAGAAGAAGTCAACGACGTAAAGGATATAATAAGGGAGTGATTCAACGCACACATAATACTCTACCCTTGATACCTGGCGGGTTAACATCACGCAATCGACACTTCCTCCAGGTATAAGGCTTCAGACTCTTATAATCATGGATATCTTCAATGTTACCGGTGCACCGAGATTCGATGACAAGATCACTAAAGAAGAGGAACATGTGTTTTTACCATATAATACATCGGCTCTGTATGCTAATGACGAGATTAGAATCCTTGTCAAGCTGAGGACTTATATACTTTACCTAATCGAAGTTATCTATACATCGAGGGAAGTATTACTAAACGTAATGGAACAGCTACTACTGCAAAGCTTACCAATAACGCTATTGCATTCATGTTTGAGGAGATTCGACTGGATATGAACGGCTCAACTATTGATAGAACCAGGAACCCCGGGATCGCATCAACGTTACGCAACTATGCTGCTCTCAACCCTATGGAATCTAATCGATTGCTGAATGCTGAGTAGTATAAGTCCCGGATGAGCCAATTGGATTAACGATAGTTCTGCCGCTAGGGGCGCTAGTGTCGCTAGTGTCGCCGCGGATTAAGAGCGACGGTAGTAAGTTTGAAAAGCGCCATGAGCGGAAGGATTATCGTTATTGCAATTGGCTCATCCGGGACGAGATAAAAGAATTGAGGATAAGGGAAAGATGAACGAAAAACAGGAAGTGACGTGGAGTGCTTTGATTGGTAAAAATAAGACCAAATGTGATTGTTTCGTTAATTCGGGTGGAAGATGAAGGAAGGAAGATGAAACAGTATGGAGGACACGTGATGGAGAGGAGCGGAGCGGCGAGGTGTTGTCTGTGCGGAGGTCGGGACTGAAAGAGGGAAAAAATGGCGAACGAGGGATAAAAAGTATAACAGAAAGTGACGTGTGAAGTTGTGATTGGTGGGAATAAGAAGTGATGTTATTGGTGGAAAGGAACAAATGAAAGTTGTTGATTGGTAAGAGTGAGAGAGATTATGATTGGTGGAAAGAAAAAGGTGTGAGAGTGGGGTATGTTGGAGGTGATGGGAAAGGTAAGTTTTCCTACCAACAAGATTTGTTAAAGGCTCTCCAGAACTCATCAGCAATTTTTGAACGTTGGATGGTAGTTTTCTTGAGTGGATAGAGAGATGGGGTGAAAATGGGAACTAAACAAGATGGCGGGGACAAGAGGTCTAAGGACGAGGAAATTTTGACGTTAGTGGTCAACATGGCGGACGCAAGAGGTGGGGGCAAGGAGACGCTGTGGTGAGAATGGGAACTAAAAGAAGATGGCGGAAGCTAGAGCTTAGAAGAGCAGATTTTGAGGTTAACATAGTGGGAACTAAAATGGCGGAGGGTCGGCGACAAGGAGATGCGGTGGCCAACGTGTGAACTAAACAAGATGGCGGACGCAAGAGGATGGTAAGGAGATTTGAGGTTAAGATTTTTAGGTTAAAACAGGACGTAAGAGGGGGAACTAAATCCAAGATGGCGGAGGCAAGGGTGGTACGAGGAGATGTGAGGCGGGGTGGTAAAAATGGGAACTAAACAAGATGGCGGAGGCAGGAAGTTCAGGTTAAAAAAATGAGGTAAACGTGGAGAACTTAAACCAAGATGGCGGAAGCGTAGTGGTGAAAATGGGAACTAAACAAGATGGCGGAGGCAAGAAGTCGAGGGACGAAGAGGTTTGAGGTTATGGTCAACATGCGAAAGATGCCGAACGCGACAGATGGTGACGATGAGATTTGATGTTGTGAAAACTAAACAAGATGGCGGACGCGCGTGGTCGAGAAGATTTCACAAAAGAAAAAATAAATATCATACCTTGAACGAGAATGGAAGCAGCCAGGTAACTAACACGAAAGTTGAAAACACAAAAGAGCGCGAAAATATAATGCTTGTGTAAAAAGGAAGGCAGGAAGTGACGTGGCATGTTATGATTGGAGAAAATAAGACGATTTGTGATTGGTGAAAATAAAACGTGATTGGATTGGACAAAGGAATAAATAAGGCGAAGTGAAGGTGATTTGCGGCGGTATTGACGATAGCCGTGATCGTTAACGCATCTGTTGGGATTGAAACCCAGTACCAAAACCCAACACATTAAAAAGTTACTCTTTGAACCTTCGTTTTGAATGTGACATCACAACTTCGAATTAAACGTGAACTTTAACGGTATTTTAAATAGGAATGTTGGTGGAATGTGGACTTCTTTTTTTTACTTTGGGACTCAAACCCGGTACCAGAACACTAAACCATGTATTTCTACCACAACGCTATTTTAAAATGTGTTGGAATGTGGAGTTTGTAGTTTGGGACACGAACCCAGTACCAAAACACCAAAGGATATATTCCTACGCCAAGCAGGCCCGAAACATAATTATGCGTGTGGTACTTACCTCTTACTGGTGTTGATGCGTCACCAAAAGCGCAGCAGCTTCACGACGCGAAAAAATAAAAGCAAACTGTTTTTTAAAATGCTTAACCAGCTTTAAGCTCAACCAACATCACTACGCACTGATATACCTAGGTTTTTTAAAGCGGTACAGACGCCCTTTGCACAGACGTAATTTAACTATACCAAAAACCTGGTACTGGACCATCGTAATGGTCGCTAGCGTACGTAGGAGCAGGGTTCTCATTGCCGGTCGAAAGCAGGTGTTCACAGTAGCTACTGTCCAAGTCAACCGTCGAGGTGTGAATGATTTGAGATCACCGCCATTTAGATAGTACATAGTAGGATCCACGGGGCCGGGGACACTGGGTTCCGCGGAACTTCCACCTACCATGGTTTGAGTAGCCATGGAATGATCTACCTGGCCGTGCAGCCGCAGAAGTTGAGGGGATGGCAAAAGTTGGTTGGCCATGTTGTTGTGTGGGAGGTGGCTTCCGTCATCTTAACCAGGCTTTTTCCACCTACCATGCTGTTGCTGATGGTGCGGTTGGCGGCCATATTCGACAGTTTATTGCAATGCGTGCAACAAGGGCACACAGCCACTTGTTGCTCGCGTCGAAAGCTTGTGCGTGATGTTTCTCAGATTTTATGCACCGCACAACACAAAATCACTACACACGACACTGATAGTTTTAAATATTTGACACTGATGTTGAAGTTGTGGCGGGGCACTGTTTTTAACTCCACACGCACTTAATAAATCATATAGCCGTGCGAAAAAACTTAACCTTCCGCGAAAAGCGCTAGTGGGAGTGCAAGCTCAACCACTATTAGCAACATGTAGCAAGCGTTATAGTTCTGCTCGCGTTAGTCTTTCCTCCTACCATGTCGTTGTTGATGGTGCGGTTGGCGGCCATATTTGACAGTTTATTGCAATGCGAGCAACAAGGGCACACATCCACTTGTTGCTCGCGTCGAAAGCTTGTGCGTGATTTTTCTCAGATTTTATGCACAGCACAACACAAAATCACTACACACGACACTGATAGTTTTAAATATGTGACACTGATGTTGAAGTTGAGGCAGGGTATTGTTTTTAACTCCACACGCACTTAATAAATCACATAACCGTGCGGAAATACTTAACCTTCCGCGAAAAGCGCTAGTGGGAGTGCAAGCTCAACCACTATTAGCAACATGTAGCAAGCGTTATAGTTGTGCTCACGTTAGTCTCGGAGAAAACAGTAAAAGAACGATTCTCATGCGCAGCGGAAGCAGCAGTACGTGAATGACCGTGTGCTGATGAAGCAGTCGATGTGCGTTACAATATGGCAGCCGCGGTTAAAGAGCTGCAAACTGCGCGATAACTTGAAAAATGATCGTGTGAACGGCCGCTGATAAAGCAGCCGCGTTTAAAGAGCTGCAAACTGCGCGATAACTTTAAAAATGGCCGTGCGAACGGATGCTCATCAGCGAGAAAATCTTTTAAATGCGGTTTTATTGTCGATGGTGGGGAAAAGTGAAGCGGTGGATGGATGGATGGTGTGACCGGAAGTGCACCGGAAATGACTGCGATTACAACTTGGCAAGTTGTGGCGAAATAAGGCGTCAGGATTTTTAATGAGACATTTAACTCGACGCGCATGCTGAAACTGCGGTTGCGATAAGCGAACTTGTAAAAACCCAGTGCCAAGAGCAGCCGGCCGTAGTGAGAAACGGGAGCGATAGTGGATTTTGCTGTAAAATCGTGCTATTTGACGTGATATAAGTTTTAGAGCAATACGCGCACATGTGCGGGTGTCTTCATCGATCGGTATTGACCATCGCCCTAGTGATAGCAGAACATACGCCGCAGCAGTTGTTCCCAGAGTGTTAAAGCCGAGAAAAATGGTTTAAAATAAAAACAAAATAGCAGTAGCACTTTGCAGGTAAAGAGCGATCGGTGCATTCGGACGATAAGATGGAGCCGCAACCCGGGGGAAGTCGCGATGACACCTTGCAGCCTACGTTCGAAATTATAGGGCACAAGCAGAGAATGCTGCCAAGGCTTTTTTCCGGCTTTACAGAGTCACAAATTACCGTAAACTCGGTCCCCAGAGATGTTAACCCGGAGCAATGGGTATCGCATTTGTTTAACGATATTCTAAACTTTGCGAAAGAGAACCTGTTACAAAACGAACCCGGATATTTAGGCATATCCATAACAGACGAAAAGGAGGCGTCTAAAGCCTTCAATATAAGCGTAAGGCGCGTAGAGCAATTGAATGCGGATGTCATTGTTCGAAGCATCGAAAAAGTAATGCCAAGTAACCAACAATTCTTGCTAAGCGGGCCTCTTCATGTAACGTATGTGTGGACCAAGGAGGTCTCGGGTTCGTGCCACTAACCTTGCGATGCCTGTAGGGACAATAAAGGCTTTGTCTAAATGGCCCACAAAGACAACTTGTGTTTAGCAAGAGCCATTGTTGTAGTTAAAGCCAAAGTGGATCGCGACGTCAACTATAATACGATGACGCGCTCCGACTATCTGCAAAAATCGAAGGCCGTAGCCTTGTGTGCAAGCATCGGTCAAGGCCACGACAGCTGTACGATAGATGACGTCAGACGCTTTGACGCTGCGTTAAAGGGCTACGCTGTGACGGTGTTTGGCGATCATACGGGGAAGCACGTGCTGTACGCGTCGGATAAGAAATGCGATAAATACATCGACGTCATGCTCCACGCCGGGCACTTCAATGCTATCGTGAACCTTCACAAGTGCTTTAAATGCAAATGGTATTGCCGTCAGTGTCATTATCCCTCGGCACACAAAAAAGAATTTCATAGGTGCGACGCCAGGTGTGCTAAATGACATCAGCAGTGCGATGCGCGATTTGACGCCTACATACGCTGCGCCGGGTGCAACAGAGATTTTAAGGGACCGACATGCTTTGCAAACCACGCAAAGAAAGGCGTATTTTACCCAAAGGCGCTGTCGGTGTGCGATGTAGAAAAGGTGTGCACGTTTGCAATAAGCTCGTGAATGCGAGGCACAGAAAAACCGCGCACGAGTGCGGGAAAAAGTACTGCTATCATTGCAAGACACACGTGAATTCTAACCAAATGTGCTATATGCAGCCTATGCCGCAAAGAGCAAAAGAAACCGGTACGTGTTTATGTTTATCGACTTTGAATGCACGCAAAACATTCCATATACCGACAAAAAGGACACATACGAGCATTAACCTAACTTGTGCGTGTTGTACCAAGCCTGCCCGCTCTGCATCGACGAACGCCACAAGACGGCATACTGTACCGAATGCGGTTGCAAAGAATGGGTGTTTATGGACGAGCCCGTGAAGCAGCTTTTCGAGCACATCGCGCGTGCGAGTTTCGAAGCCTGGGACGTCTACGTCGTGGCGCATAACCTCAGAGATTACGACGGGCAGTTTTTATTAAAGTACATGGTGGTGCACTTAGACCGGGCGCCGGAGCTCATCATGAACGGGAGCAAGATCTACAGGATGAGGTACGGTGACGTCACATTTCTAGACTCGCTCAACTTCATACCCATGCCACTCTCCCGCTTTTCCAAGACCTTCGGATTGAAGGAATGCAAAGGTTACTTCCCGTACCGTTTAGCACGAAGGAAAATGAGCAGTACGTGGGTTCGATTCCCGACAAAAGGCATTACTGTCCGGAGGGCATGTCGGCGGAGGGTCGGAAAGCCTTCGAGCAGTGGCACGAAGAAAAGGCGTCCTCCGGGTACGTCTTCGACATGAGGGCGGAAATGGTGGCGAATTGCAAAATGGACGTATTTCTACTCAGTCAGGGAGTTTCCAAATTCAGAAGGGAATTCATGGACGAGAACGGAATAGACCCGTTCAGAGAATGCGTCATCATCGCGCAGGCCTCCATGTGCGTGTATAGAAAGCGCTTCATGCCGCTTAAGAAAATTGCCCTCTTGCCAGCAGGCGGGTATCGACTAGCGGACCGGCAGTCTCGCGCCGCATGCATATGGCTAACTTGGCTATAGATGCAAAACCGCATCGTCATCCAGCACGCCATGCGAGGACGCGAAGTTAAAATCGTGGGGCACAAGGTGGACGGGTACAGAGAGGCTGAAAAAACCGCATACTTTTTCCACGGCTGCTTTTACCACGGCTGCAGGCGGTGCTTTCACAATCACCATGCGGTGATATACAACTCGGGACACGAAACCATCACCTCCAGGTTAGAGAGCACCGAGAAGGTCACGGCCAAGATCAATGCCGCCGGCTACGCCGTGGTGGAAATGTGGGAGTGCGAGTTCAACGCCGCGATGGAGGCCAACCAGGACCTCGCGCGCCACGCAAGGGACTTTGCGGTACCGGAACCCCTGAACCCCAGAGACGCCTTCTACGGAGGTCGCACCAACTGCACCAAGACGTACTTCGAGGCGAAGGGGGATAGCAAGATCTACTACTACGACGTATGCAGCCTGTACCCGTACGTGAACAAGACGAAGCCCTACCCCGCGGGCCATCCCAAGATCCACGTGGATCGATTCCCGCGCTTGGAAGACGTGGGGGGCGGTTTGGTGAAGTGCGAGGTTCTACCGCCGCAACACCTGTACCACCCGGAGCTACCGGCGCGCATCGGCGGCAAGCTCATGTTCCCGCTATGCCGCGCTTGTGCGGAGGCGGAGAACCAAGACGAGTGCCACCACGGAGAGCGCGAGAGGGCGTTGTCGGGTACCTGGGTGGTCGACGAGATGAAGGTCGCCCTGGAGGAGGAGTACCGCCTCCTCCGGGTCCACGAGATCTGGGAGTACGACGTGGTGCGGCACGAACCGAACACCGGAGCCAAGGGTCCCTTCGAGGACTACGTGAATCAGTTCTTGAAGATCAAGACCGAAGCCTCCGGCTGGCCCTCGGATTGCGACGACCCTGCCGCAAAGCAGCAGTACGTGGAGCAATTCTTCGAGCACGAAGGCGTCGCCCTGGATCCCCAGGCCATCGCCACCAACCCCGGCAGGCGGGAGCTGGCCAAGCTGATGCTCAACAGCTTCTGGGGCAAACTGGGGCAGAGGGAAAACCTCCCCACGTGCGAGCTGGTGGACCGGTACGACCGCCTCCTGGAGCTGCTCAACGACCCTGGCGTGGAAGTGCAGACCTACGTGCCCGTCACCAACCGGATCATGCACGAGGTGGAGGTACTGCGAGCAGCGCCGCAAGGTCAACCCCACCGCCAACGCCGTCCTGGCGGCTTACACCACGGCTCACGCGCGCCTGGTGCTCTACTCCTACCTCAAGAGGCCGGGAGAACGGGTCTGCTACTTCGACACCGATTCCGTCGTCGTCGCCGCCGCTCCGGGTGACTTTCTCGGTGTGCAAGGTGAAGGGGATCACGCTCAATTCGGGCAACCGGGAGCTGGTGAACGCCGAGGTGATTCGCGACGCGGTGCTGAGGGACAACGACCGTGCGGTGAAGCTGGCGGGCACGCAGATTTCGCGGAAACCGTCTTGGACGTTCGTCGCCGAACCCAGCTCGAAGACGTTTAGGATGGTGGTCAACAAGCGCGTTCTCGACGGCGATTACGATTCCTATTCCTACGGGTTCAGGAGGAAAGCATAAATGAGACGTCTGAGCCGCGCCAAAGTCATTTCGAACCGGTCGCCCCTAAGGATACGATGCCCGGTCCCCGAGACCTGGGGCGATTCGAGTTTCCCAGCACGATGCTTGTGGCGGGGCCGTTGCGCTGCGGGAAGTCGACCTTCGTGAAAAACCTGTTACGCCACGCGCACCGGATGTTCGACGTGCGCCCCAGGAGGGTGCTGTGGTGCCACCCTCCGGAGTATTCGCTGAGACTCGAACCCTCGGCTCTGCGTTGCGAGACCCACGCGGGCATACCCGAACTTGCTTCGGTGGGCGAGAACGACCTCGTCGTCCTCGACGATCTGATGCTGGAGGGGGCGGGAAGGACGTGTCCAATTTTTTCACCAGAGACTCCCATCACAAGCGCTTCGGCATCGTCTACATCCTGCAGAACGTGTTTCCGCAGGGTCAGAAATATGGCAACATCTCTCTGAAAGCAAACTACGTCGTGGTCTTCAAGAACAACCGGGACAAGATGCAGATCGAGAGACTGTGCCAGCAGATCGAACCCAGGAACTCTAGGTTTCTCTTGGAGGCCTTCGAGAAGGCCACCGAACGCCCTCACGGGTATCTCGTGTTGGACTCCACTCAGTACACGCCCGCCCGATACAGGTATCGAACCGGCGTGCTGCCGGGGGAAAACCTCTCTTATTTCGTACCCAACTGAGACCGCCGAGAGGACTCGGGTTCGTTTCGTTCTATATTATCACGGCAGGTTCTTACCCAACTGAGGCCATTGATTTTAAATAAAAAGTACCGCTTTGGGAGCGAACGTCATTATCGCGCAAGAATGGCTAGAGGTAGGTTAAGGCTTGCGACGCTGACCAGTCCTCGCATAGCGAGACAGCACGGTAATTTGACGGCTCTGGCCAAGGTGAAGGCCCCTCTGCGCAAAAAGTTGTTAAAAATGCCGATGGCGATCTGATCAAGGCCATTAGCGAATGTATGCTCAACGTGTGCAGAGGTCACGTGCAACTTCCCGCAAAGTGCTTGGGTCACCTAAAGAAGCACAAGGCTTCTTGGAGGAAGTTGACGGATAAACGGGTTCCTCTGAAGAAGAAGAAGAGCATCTTGGTTCAAAAAGGAGGTTTTTTGCTGGCAATTCTCCTACCCGTCTTGGCTTCGCTTGGCGGCGCGCTAGTGTCGAAATTAACAGGATGAAGTACGGCAAGCAGATCCTCGTTGCACTGCAACCAAAGACCGTCGATAAGCTTCACGCTATAGACCGCACCATATCCAGATCGGCTAAAGAAATTCAGAACCTGCAGAGGGCAAAGCTCTCTGCCGACGAAAAGTGGCGGCTCGTAAAATATAAATTGGACAACTACCTCGATCTCGTGGCACAAGTCAGAAAGCCCTTCCTCGGCGACGACGACGACGACGATTACGAAGACGTGTACGAACGCGTGCCGGTGAAGCAGGAAGTCGAACCCCGAACCATAAATGTCAACCTCCTCTCGCCTCGCAAAAAGAAGAGGGCAAACCCTGCCACTCCGAAAAAGAAATCGAAATCGCCTTCCGCGTCGTACCATTTTCGCAAACGCGTCTGGCAACCCCTGTACAAGTAAAGCATGAAGGAATGGAAGGCGCTAAGGCGATACTATGCCAAACCGGAACACTATGCCGGTTTGGGTACTGTCAAGCCCCTTCGAAAGGCCACGGGTGCGTCTAAGGCGAATATCGAGTCCTTCCTTCAAATTCAGGACAGTTACACTCTGCACAAACCGGTCAGAAAGCAGTTCCCCACCAGATATTATCACGTGACGAATATGGACGATCTTTGGGAGGCCGATCTAAACGTCATGAACAGCGTGAGGGAACATAACAAACCTTACGTGTACATTCTGACCGTTATTGATGTATTTTCCAAATATGCTTGGGCCGTACCCCTGAAATCGAAGCTGGGTACCGAGGTTGCGCAAGCGTTTCGCTCCATATTCTCCGAACGCGTCCCCAGGGTCCTCCAAACGGACAAGGGAACCGAGTTTACCAACAAGACTTTTCGCGACTTTCTGAAGAAACACGATGTGAAACATTACACAACCAAAAATAACGTTAAAGCCAGCTTCGTGGAGCGCTTCAACCGCACCTTAAAAACCAAGATGTGGAGGTATTTCACGCACAAAAACAGTTACAGATACCTGGAGGTCCTTCCGGCCTTACTCGAGTCGTACAATAGCTCGCATCACAGGTCCATAAAAATGGCTCCGAAGGACGTGAACGAATCTAACATTTTACGAGTGTACCGCAATCTCTACGGAAATAGGACCCTACCTCGCGCAGGGAAACCCACATTTTCCGTGGGCAATCACGTGCGCATCTCTAAAGAAAAAATGAAATTCGACAAGGGCTACGAGCAGAATTGGACCGACGATATATTTCGGATAGCCGAGGTGGTGCGCGGTCAGCCAGTGGTATATAAGTTGAAGGATCTGGCCGGAGAAGCCATAGACGGCATATTTTACACCGAGGAGCTACAAAAGGTCGCGCTACCTCGGACGTTTAAGATCGAACGCGTTTTACAGACCAAGGGCCGAGGGCGCAACAAGCAGGTCATGGTAAAGTGAAAGGGGTATCCGGCAAAGTTTAACTCGTGGGTTCTGGCTTCGACCATCGATTCGACATGATTAAGACCAAGCCCTTCTCCATCACTCTCGTGAGCAACGCTTCCATGGAACACTTTTCCGACAACACCACGGCCATATTTTCTAACATCTTGCCCGAGAGAATCGTTCTGCAGGGAGAATGGGAGGTCGCCCTGCAAAAGCTCAGGTATCCGGTGAAATTTTATAACCCTTCGCGAGACGATGCCTGTCTGGTGGGCACCAAGTACACCATGACGCTCCTCCCCACGCATTCCAAATTCAGCCTGGAAATGCCGCAAGGCATCGTGCACAATCCCAAAGACTTGGTGAACCTCGTCAACGCCGTAGTACTCGAACACTTGCACGTGGAGAACTTCTTCCTCTTCGACGAGCGCAAGAAGACGGTGGGCGTGAATGCCGCCGTCGCCCATCTCGAACCACTACCCGACATTCCGTTCGAGAAGTTTGTGGAAAATGTCGCGCGCACGGCCGTACCGTACGCGGTCGGCGAATACGAAGCTCTGAACGATGCGCCCCACCAGAGACCCAAGCCGAAACAGAAACCGAAGCCCGCGGCTTTGGAGCAGCAGAAACCCGCGGCGGCTCGTCCCGTCAGACCCGCGACATCTACCACAAAACCCAAACCAGACGTTTCAAAATCGGAGGACCCTCCGGGACCTCTACACCGCATCCACAGTTTGCTCTTAACGCCCGCTATGGCAAAAATGTAGGGTTTCGAACCCTACGACAACGTCATTCTCGAAAAAGCTGCTAAACACCCCGTAGATCCTTATATGGGGTTTCCTTACGAAATGTTCATCTATTGTAATCTAGTGACCCCGCAAGTCGTGGGCGACACCTTCGCCCAAGTCATAGTGAGCGCGGCCGTGGAATACGAAAGAAGCAACAACACTTACATGAGCGACGAAAAGACGTTTTTTCCCCAAAATTGGGTACCCTTGATTCAGCAAGACTTCAAGACGGTCAACATAGATTTAAGCAACGGTTACGGCGATCTCTTCCGTTCGCCGACGGATTTTCCTCTACTATAGTTCTCGCTTTTCGTCCGAAACAGACGAAATGGACGTGCACGCCGTGACGCGGTACTACCTCAATCAGGCCGGCGGCGCGTTCGACGATCGCGATTTCATTCTCTACAGGGGCAAGCGCTACCAAAGAGGCAGCGGTCTCTTTTCAGCCCTCGGAGGACTCTTCAGAAGGTTGCTACCGTTTTTAAAGAGCGGAGCAAAAGCAGTCGGAAAGGAGGCCTTAAAGGCGGGCGCTCACGTTCTGTCCGATGTGGCTGTCGCGGGAGCAGCGCCAAAGGAAGCGCTCCAACGGAGGCTCAAGGAGTCCGGATACAATTTAAAGCGAAAAGCCGACGAAAAGTTCGATGCCATGCTCGGTTCCGGCGCCAGGCGCCTCAAGAGAATAAAACCGAGCAAATCCAAAAAGAGCAAGCAGTCGAAGCTGAAACGCGGTAGGCGTAAGGTGCAAGACGCATTTTCGTAATGGCAGACGCGGCCGTCCACATGAGTTCCGAACTGGACCTCTTTACAGAGGTGCCGGTTCAGATGAGCATCGAGGAGTCACGGTTCCTATACCTAAACCCTCAAAACACTTTAATGAAAAATGCCCCCATCACCTTTCGTTATTCCGGAAATGCGGACGATTACCTAGACTTGACCTACGTCGTACTCGAACTCATGGTGCGCATTGTGGATGACAAAGGAGAGGCCTTAAACGCTGACGCTAACGCCACACTGGTCAACAACGTCTTAAATTCCCTGTTTCAACAGGTGGAGGTAACCCTCAATAACGTCATCGTCTCCATGCCGCAAGCCGGTTACCCCTATAGAACCTACCTCGAGACGCTTCTCAATTACTCCGAAGATGCCATGAACACCAAACTAGAATCCACCCTCTGGAGAAAGGACACGGCAGGCATCATGGACACTTTTATCGCCAATGCGGGTTTTCAGTGGCGTCAGGGGTTTACCAAAGGGAGCAACGTCGTACAGCTCATCGGTCCTCTGTCCAACGCTCTGTTTAGACAGGATAAGCTGCTTTTGAACAACGTTAGCATGACCGTCAAGCTCACTCCCGCCTCTCCCCAGTTTTATCTGTTTTCCGACGTAGATACCTTTAAGGGGTACGCCGACATCGTGTCTGCCACGCTGCGCTTAAAATCGGTGAGGCCCTCGCCGACCATAAAGCTCGCGCACCAGGCCGTGCTCGCAAAAGGCAACGCAAAGTACCATCTCAAGGACGTCAGCTTTCACGCTCTCAGCATCCCCAAGGAGTCCAGGGCAATGACGTTTAGCGACGTGTGCGTAGGGCAAGTTCCCAGGAGAGTGGTAGTAGCCATGGTCACCGACAAGGCCTATTCCGGCCATTTTAACTCAAATCCGTACAACGTGAAACATTTTAAAATGAACTTCTTTCAGCTCTACGTGAACGGGCAACCCGTTCCCTCCCAACCTCTGTGAACGCGACTTTACAAAGGGACACTATTTGCAATGCTTTCAAACCCTGCAGGACGGCCTAGGCATTCATTTCAAGGACGAGGGACACTCCATCTCCAGAGAAACCTACCCTCAAGGGTATACGATAATGGTTTTCGATCTCACTGCAGACATGAGCGCTAACGAGTCTCACTTCTCGGGTCAGCGCCACGGAACAGTCTCTATAAGCATCGGTTTTGCCGATAAATTGACAGAACCGGTCATACTTCTGCTACTAGCGGAAATACATCGCACGGTCGAAATCGACGCCAATCGATCCATTTTGGTATCATGAACACCTTTCAAATTCAACGGTTTCTATCGACATGCCCCTCTACGCGCTCTCACTTTTTAGGCGTCTACCCCTGCGATAAGGTACCCTACTTCACGGCATTCGAACGCCTCCCTTGGCGCTAGTGGCTAACCCCGACCCCAGCACCAAATCCGGGCAACACTGGGTTTGCATCTTTGTGGACAAAAACTCGCATGGAGAATATTTTGACAGTTACGGCATAGGACCGCTTTCGCCCCATTTTCTCCGGTTCTTAAATTCGGTCTGCGGAACGCGTTGGTCCACCAACGCCAGAAGGCTGCAAGGTTTCGACAGCACCACTTGCGGTCATTACGTCATCGCCTACCTCACCCACCGCTGCTCCGGCTTACCTAAGCATAAATTCTTCTCAAAATTTCACGTCAGCAATCACGCGCATAATGATGTCATTCGCAAAACGTACAAAGACGCATGCCGCGCAAAGTGCTCTGACGCTCAGCAAACTTGTCAACCCTTGAAGGTGAGTACGTGTGTGTGTGTGTGTGTGTGTGTGTCACTATTCATCACTTCTAACCTAATCCATCCTCTTGCACGTGCTTTCAGAAGACGCTCCTGCTCATATGAAAAGCAACGTCACGGTGCCGCTCGCCTCATTCAGAGTGTACCATGCAGCACGCGGATACAGTCATGCTGCCATGCAGCACGCCGACCAGGTTGGTCCGCACCTATGTTTTAGCTTGCTTTTTTCTATCCCGTTTATCTCTCTATCCCTCACATTATTATTATTGTTTTGTGTGTTCCAGTATAACCGGATGTCAAACCCCGACCACCTCAAAACCCGGGGAAAAAAGGAAACTACCCATCTTCGACCTCCAACAGCATCCCGACAGCCCTGCTCCGCCAGCACAGTTCCAACACAGTGCAGTTGTGGGTCCTCTGGCGGATATCTACTTCCTCAACCCGCAACAAACTAAATTCGTCAGTGTGGGATTCACCCCCCAGTCGCGTCACCATCTCGTCGTCATCATTGCCAAATGTGGACAGCACAACGCAGTCGTCATGAGTTCCTCGCAGTGGCACAAACTCGTCGAAGCCATACCCATCATTCACAAACGCTTGAATGACCCACAGGGACGTCTACAGGAATTTCAATTCAGCGACAGCGTCACCATCGTGTTTAAGTTTGTGTTCGGGAAGCTAAAGCTCGTTTTCAAAGACCCGCAAGGCGCATCCGTTACGCTCAACCAACAAGAATGGCACGTGTTGCATGCCCTGCAGCGCATCATTACCGACATCATGTATCACAAAAAGAAGGAAGAGATGGACGTGCAAAATCAAATCATGGCATACCACAAGTACAAGCTTCACAACCATGCCTCCAACGTTCCCTTACATAACATGAATTTCACGCAGTTCACCAAGTACATACGGTGCGCCAATTTTAGAACATTCCTCGAGGTGCATCATTTCCTCAACACCCATTCCGCACTGCGCATCTCACAAAATAGTCGTTAGTGCGCATGTATTTCTACCAGCGTTCCAACCGCACCTCACCCAATCGTGTTCGAGACCTTGAGGGGAGAGGTCGTGTCAGGACGTTCCAAGTACACGCAGGTATAAACAAGTAGCGGCCATGGGGGTGGAGTTGATGGTTTACCGAGCAAGGATCGGAATGCGGACGGGTAGGGGATCGTGGATAGCAGGTAGTCAGGTATTAGGTAGGACGAACGTAACGTCCAAGTGTTATTTTATGGCGTTTGTTTTAGTAACTTTGCTCGTGATAGGAGGTGTTGAATTAAACCCAGGACCTGTGACTGATGAAGGATGTGGGAGCTGCAACAAAGCTTTAAGGACAGGACTACAATGCAGCAGCTGCGCGAAGTGGTACCACTTTGGCTGCCAAAAAATTAAGAGGGACCAGAACATCGAAGAAAACTGGGAATGTAAGGACTGCAGGGGAACTGAAACGGTCATCGCAAATCAGAAGAAACTGGAGAAGCTGCAAGAAGAAGCACGGGTGTTACGTGAGAAGCTCCAACGCGCGGAAGAGAAAATTCGGAAGTTAGAAGAAGAGAATAGCCAACTCAGGGAGCTCAGGAAAGAAAATGGACAAGAAAAGGGGAAACCATGTTTGATAGTCGGAGACTCTATTGTGAGAAATGCGGGGAACCCGAATGCAGAGGTAGCTTGCTATCCTGGCATAAGGACTGAAGGACTGCTGGGGGAAATCGAGAAAAAGCAAGAGGAGATGGAAGACAGCTATAAGACGATTGTATTGCACGTTGGGAGCAATGACCTGCGGAGAAGTGTAAACTACGTGATGGGAGACATGTACGACTTAGTTAAACGGACAAGGCAGCTATTTCCCTCAGCGAAGATCGTCGTTAGTGGAGTTTTGAGACGACGCGATGTCAACTGGAGGAAGATAATGCAGGTAAACGACTCGTATGCATGGGTAGCGGAGCGACTGGGCGCGAAGTTTCTGGACCCAAATTCGTGGATTGAAGACTGGGACTACGGACGGGACGGTGTGAACTTAAACCGAAGTGGATCTTCGAAGTTGGCAGCTTTGTTCGGGAGGGTGACGACGTGGAGCGATGGCAGCAAGCGGCAGAAGCAACAGTGACAACAACCTCGGAGAAACGAAGATTCACAGGTAGGGGCTGGCTTTTTAAGGCTGTTACAGGTAAATTGCCGTAGTATTATGAATAAAGTTGATGAGTTTTGGAATTTAATGGAGATATGTAATCCAAATGTAATTATAGGTACGGAGTCATTGCTAAATGTTGATATAAATGATGCGGAAGTTTTCAGCTCAGATTACACGGTGTTTAGGAGGGACAGGGACGGAAGGGGAGGGGGAATTTTTATTTGCGCTAAGTCAGAGTTACAAAGCAAAGCGCTATGGGTAGAAGAGGATGTAGAGATTATGGCAATTGAAATTATTGATCAAAAAATCGAAGGTAATAATATAACAATAATAGCTTGCTACAGACCACCTAGCGAAACTAATCACAAAACGTTGCATAAATTAATAGAAAAAATCTCTTCCGTAAAGGGAAACGTTATTGTAGCAGGGGATGTAAATCTGCCAAATGTAAACTGGAAAGGTCAGTTAATAGGAGGCGAAGACCAAAATCTTGTTAATTTTCTGGAACAGGGTTTGTTGCAAGTCGTTAACACAAGTACTCGGCAATCAGCCTTACTAGATGTATTTTTATGCAGGCCTCAGTCTTTGTTTGCTGAATGTGAGGTCTTGCCAGGTATCAGTGACCACCATTGTGTGCAATTAGAAGTAAACTGGGGGGGACGATTAAACCGGTTTGAATTAGAACAAACATCAATTAGCTGGAATTTCCAGAAAGCGGACGGGGCTGCTATTCAGAATTTTCTACGCGAGCAATATTGGTCTTTCGTAAAATCTGCCACTAGTGTAAATGAAGCCTGTGCTAGTTTCAAAACACTTACTTCGGAAGCAATTATGAAACATGTACCTTTTAAAGTTATGAAAAATAACGCTGATCCAGAATTTTATACAAAACGTATTAGGTCACTTAAAAGGAAAACAAGGCGCGCGTATCATAAAAGGAGGAAATCAGAATGGCATTTTATTAAATTTAAAGAATTAACCAAGAATTTACAAAACGAAAAGTTGCAAGCGCAGGAGCGGTTCTTAGAACAAATTTTAAATAAGGAAAGTGATGGATGGAAAGCATTTTACAATTATGTGAGGAGACGCAGGGGTAATAAAGAAGGCATACCAGATTTCAAAGTTAACGGGACTGCCGTAATAAATGATAAGGAAAAGGCGAACATATTAAATGCACATTTTGTATCGGTCTTTCATCAAATGGATGATAGTCCTGAACGGGAAAATAGGAGTGGTGGAGAATCGCTTTTTCAAGTAATGGCGCCAAAATTACGTAAAAGGATCAAGATGCTACAGAATCGAAAATCAAGAGGGCCGGACAACGTACCTACTGAAATATTAAAAATAGGGGGAGAAGCCATGATTCCCTACCTAATGCACTTGTTTAACATGTCAATTAACAACCGTGCACTACCGGAAGACTGGAAATCCGCTATTGTAGTTCCAATATACAAAGGGGGTAATAAAACAGAAATAAATAATTATCGGCCTGTTAGCCTAACGTCGGTAGTGTGTAAAGTAATGGAGCATCTAATTGCAGAATACATACGGGAGGATTTAGAAAACAAACAGTGGTTCAACAAAGCGCAACATGGGTTTAGATCCGGGTATTCATGTGAAAGTCAAACAACTTCATTAATTCAAGATTTGGCAGATGAGGTGGATGCAGGGGGAAGGACTGATGCAGTGGTGATAGATTTTTCTAAAGCTTTTGACGTAGTGCCACATAGTTTACTCATCCGGAAACTAGCAAATGCGGGACTTGATAATCGCGTTGCATTGTGGGTAGAACAATTTTTGAAAGGGAGGACGCAAAGAGTAAGAGTAGGTAGAGAACTGTCAGAAGGGGGGACCGTAAGTTCGGGCGTGCCCCAAGGCTCGGTACTGGGCCCGTTACTGTTTCTTATCTTTGTTAATGATATCCATATAAACATTAAATGCCAGATAAGACTGTTCGCAGACGATTGTATTATTTACAATAAGATTAGGAATTCCATGCATGAGACTGCTCTTCAGGACGACCTAAATGAAATCAGGTGGTGGGCCGAAGCAAACAAAATGACAATTAATCCTGGGAAAAGTAAGTCCATTGTTTTTAGCAGAACTAAGGGGAAGATTATACATAACTATCAAATGGGCGGGGAACCAATTCCACAGGTGGACAGCTGCAAATATTTGGGAGTGTGCTTGTCAAGTAATGCTGGATGGGGGGAACAGATAAATAGTACATGTAGGAAAGCGTGGAAAGCATTGCATTTCGTAATGAGAATACTGAAAAAGGGGAGCGCAAAGACCAGGGAACTAGCCTACAAATCTTTAGTGCGGCCGGTTATGGAATATGGAGTAGCATGTTGGGACCCATACAGAGTCAATCAGATTGATTCCTTAGAAAAAGTGCAGAGAAGGCCTATAAAATTCATAAGGAGAGGTAAAGATTTTGGGTTTACAAAAGGTGAAGAGAATGAATGGGAACCGCTAAAAGTTAGGCGTAAAAAACATAGATTAGTTGCGTTATTTAAAGCTTATACTGGTTCAAATGCTTGGGCGGATGTTAGAGAAAGGTTAGAGAATCCAGCACACTACGGTCGAAACGATCATCTGTTTAAAATTAGGGGTAGAAAGTGCAGAACCGACGTGGGAAAATTTTCATTTGTTAATAGAACCATTGAGGAATGGAATGAATTGCCTGTTGCAGCCTTTCAGGGCTGTCCTCTGACCTTAAAGCAGTTCAGAACTAATATTAGCAGAATAAATGTTGGTTAATTAACTAGTGTACTCATTTCACAAACTATACTATTAAAGTTGACACTACCAGGTTGAAAATACTGGTAACTAAATATAAGGACCAATTGTAAATAGTTAAGTACCTCGAAAATAGTTACGTACTTTGTAAATTGTTAAGTACTTTGAAGATAGTTATGTAAATTGAGAATAGTTAAGTAAATTGTGAATAGTTAAGTAAATTGTGAATAGTGAAGTAAATGGTGAATAGTTAAGTAATTGTGAATAGTTAAGTAAATTATAAATGGTTCAGTAATTAGTGATTTTAAAAGCTTTGTTAATATTTAAAATTAATCATTTTGTATTGTTAGTCTTGTTTATTATTATTATTATTATTATTATTATTATTGTAAGCTAGTCATGGTGATGTAAATTTTGTACGGTTTAATTCTGCCACCGGGAAGTACCCAATTGCAGAATAAATAAATACATACATACATACATACATCTCGCGCCCTTCGCTCCCGCATCATGGGTTACAGAAATTACCTGTCGGTGTACTACCATGACAGTAAGGTGTTTAAAAACTACGAGGTGGACGGTCACCCCCATAAAAATACACCTTATGCACTTCGCTTTGTCGACAGCACCTACGACGGAAAATCCGTCTCCGCCAGAGTTCACAGCTGCGAAACCAAAATTCATTTTTTGCTATCTAACATGTACTTCATCGATATCCATTTCAAAGCAGATAAAGAAGACGCACAACATCAGTGGTTCCAATTTATGCCCGCAAGAGGTTTATACATCGTTTTCTACGAACAGCAATACATTTCCACAGACAAAATGCAGCAAATGTTAAACGAAAACCCCATGTGCTACGGCACGTGCTTAGCGGCGCATTTGGGTCGCGAATCACCCTATATCATACCCGATCACATTCACGGCGTTTGCATGTTCAGCACCGTTCAAAACAGAGTTCTCCTCCAAGAGGAATACCTTTAAATCAACGGGCACTGTGTTTTTCCTGCGGATGTTGTGCAATAATCGCTAAGCGCTTCCGGCGGATGTAGTGAACCTCCAACGAACGTTTCCCCCACCAGTGCTTCCCCCTGATGTGGTAATTCTCCAACGAACTTTTTCCCCACCAGTGCTTCCCCCTGATGTGGTAAATATCCAACGAACTTTTCCCCCACCAGTGATTTCCTGCTTCCGGCAGTTGGGTTATATTTATGCACGCGCATTCTTTTCCCCTTCATTCGGTGCTAGCCAGCCGTGGGGGAATGCCAGGACCGACGTGTAAAGACTTCCACTGCTCGTTTTGCTTTCACCAAACGTGCAGCTGCGAACTTAGGCACCGTCTCACCCGCCTGTGCACGCAGTGTCAACTCGGTTTCTACGAAGACCTCGAACAACTCAACAGGCAAATTCAACAATTCCTTCGAAGGTACTCCGCTAGAAACACCACATGAACTGCTTCATCGTGCTCTTTCGGTATCTCGATAACGGACGAAGAATCCACCTGCTACTGCCCAGGGAACGCCAAGTGCTGCTGCAGAACGGCATATACATCTTTGAACGTTATCCCCCAAGCGACGTCGACCTTGTGTGGAACCAACTTCCCAGAGACGCACAGGTAGTTTGCCCAACTTATCGCAGGTGTAAACAACACTACAACCTTCCTCATCAAACTACTCATATAGACGGTCCTCCCCCGTTTATCAAAAACTGCCATCTGTGCCGTCATAATGTCACAGGACGCCCTTAAAGAGCTAGAAGAACTTCCCCGCAGCGCCGACACCCTCAGCGTATCTACGCTTGAACAGCACGTACCGTATCGTGTCGTCGGCGTCAAAACACTCGACACCGTTCACGGTACAAAGCTCGTCGCCAAACTCGACAACGACACAGAAGTTTTCCTACCAACAAGATTTGCAAAAGCCTCTCCAGAACTCATCAACAAACTCAACTCTACCTCATTCTGCATCATATACGCAGGCGAGGAAAAACTACGCAGCGGTTTCAAACGTCACATCGTTACGTTCTCCCCATATAACCCTAAATAATGTCCGACGAAACCTATCCCGTCCCCGTGGGGAACAATCTCAACCTACAACTCATTCTCAACGCAGCTTCACCTATCCGTATCCTCTGCATCTCCAACTCCTATTTCCGCAGCAGCAGAGTTGTCACCATCACACTCGACGTCCAAGGGGCTCACGCCGTCCACGTCAAATGCGTACCTACCAAAGTGCACCAGCATCAACAAGACGCACTATGCATCATATACCTCGGCAACAGCAACATTCCTGCTCTAACCAACAAAGTCACATCCACAGGTTGCTTCTCAACCAGCCATTACAACGAATTTACCATCCCCATCTATATACCAACCTTCATCGAGTTCGTCAACGAAAGTTTCTCTCACCTGCTTGTCACCTGCATCACCAAACCTATCCACCAATTTACCGTCGATAGCAGCAGCAGCGATGACGAGGACTCAAAGTGCACCACGTACTTTAAAATCATTGTTGTGCGCGAAATCTGTGTGTCCTAGTGCCTCAACAAACTATGAATTTTAATGTGCTTTTTTTCTCCTAATATTTCTTATATTGTTCATTTATTGTATTCATATGTTAATCTCCTGTAATCAAATAATCCATTATGTTATTCTCAAACTATGTATTCATATGTTAAGCAAATAATACATCATGTTAATCTCAACTATGTATTCATATCTTTATCGAATGTACTGTATTCAAATTATAAATAAAGAAAACAGTCCCGGATGAGCCAATTGCAATAACGATAATCCTTCCGCTCATGGCGCTTTTCAAACTTACCGCCGTCGCTCGCGGCGACACTAGCGCCCCTAGCGGCAGGATTATCGTTAATGCAATTGGCTCATCCGGGACTTATACAACTATGCTGGACGGTGCTATCCTGGAGAAGACATGGGCATTGTGAAAGCAGCAAATGGAGCCTTCAACGCCATAGTACCGCTTTCGATGCTTCTGGGCTTTGCTGACGACCACAAGAAACTCATACTCAATAGCAAGTTTGAGCTGGCGCTGATTCGATCCAAGGACTCAAAAAACTGCATTATAGCGCCTGAGAGTGAAGAGAATGCAACCGTTAAACTTACACGAATCGAGTGGAAAATGCCAGTGATACGACTTTCTGATGCTGAAAAGGTTGAAATTATCAAGATTGTCAAGTCGGACAAGTCGCTGTATCTCCCATTTAGGGCCATGGATCTGCATACTCAGCTACTCATGCTACTTTTAGAAATTACCCACGAACCGCAGGTTTGCTTCGGCGGTACCAGCCACACGATACCAATTATGCCCCCAATAAATAGTGCCACCACAGTATAAGATCCTTCTTTTCCTCTTCCTTTTTCCTTCCTACAACCTATATATATCTCTGTTTTTTCCTTAAACCTTTATTCCTGTTTCCCCCCCCCCAAAAAAAATAAAATAAAAAATACTCAGCCTGCTGTACCGCAAACTAAATCATTCACCTGGAATGTCGCCACCACATCAAAAATGGAGAAGCCAAGATTTGTCATTTTGAGTGCTCAAACTTTAAGATCGAGTAATGCAACTAAAGACGGTTCTCTTTTTGATCATTGTAACATAACTAATTTGAGAATTTATCTTAATAGCGAATGTTATCCTATCATGACATGAATTTGGACTTTGGAAACTCGAGATTTGCATCATTGTATGACATGTACTCAAAGTTTCAAAACTCTTATTATGAAAAAGAGAATTATCCTTTATTGAAGAGAAAAGGTTTTCTTAAATTTGTTCCTATATTTGTTATAGATTGCTGACATCAACCAGAGGAAGTTGTAAATGGTGCTGTTAACATTAGAATAGAACTTCAAGCTAGTGCAAATATTCCTGCACAGACCGCATTGTATTGTTTAATAATTTACGATAAAGTATTTACATACAAGCCTCTGACTCGTGTGATGCAGCTTTTATTTTAAACTAATCATTGTAAGGATTTGTTTTTCATTAGGAACGTAAGGATTTTTAATGAATAAAAACACTATGTAAAAGCATACTTTCATTCTTTTTTATTGTTACTATTAATCCTGCATTTCCATCACTTTTTTCCTCCAACTCCTCATTCCAGCATATGTCATTACATTTGCAACAGACAGGTTACCTAAGTGGTAATGTGTAAACGATTTAAGTCTTTTTAGCCTGAAAATTTCATCGCTATTTAAAAGTTTTTCACAATCATTTAAATTGGTGTTCAAAAATTTTATTTCTGTCTCTTGCATTTATGCAACAATATTATAAGAGAAAACAATATTTTCACAATATTCCACACGCGGATACTTTCTCGATTGGAGGAATGCACTGAATGTAGGAAGACTCTCTCGAATTATCTCCCAGTCTTGAATTGTCATGTATACAAATTTGTCTGTGTTTTTCACTAAAAGCGCTGGAGGATCATAGAAGAATCCTAGCTTAATGCTGTGCCTTTTCGAGTTGTAGACGTCTCGGCACCCGCTTCTTACCGGCATGTTTCTTGTGTGTCTCGACGTTGCTTTTTCTATCCTCCAATAGCGTCAGCCTCCTTTGCAGGTCTGCAAGGCTGTTCCTCTTCTTCTTCCCCTTATTGCACCGCCTGAAACATTACACAATTAAGGTCTTAGAAAAGTGCTTGGGTGAAGTTAAGGTAGCCTGAAGGAATTAATTTTTTTAGGTCACAGAGGAATGAAACAATGATTTTTTATATATGTGAAAATACTCACGTCAATGTTTTCCCGAGTTCTTCCGGCTTTCCAGGGGGAGGCTCGGAGGTCGTCTGTGTTAGATCCGCCGCCTGCTGTGAATTGGACTCCTTCTGTTCCTCATCTATGTGATTAGCATACTACTGTGCAATGGGATATTCCACTATATCTTCCGGTTCTTTATCATCGGAATCTATCTCGGTTTTAGGCGCTGGTGTGGTCATTTGAATTCTGCAAAAGCCATTATATTTTTCGGTGTTAGTCGTAAACAACTGCTCTTGTACTATAGTACCATGTATCGAAATAGTAATGTATGTTAGTATCGTCTACGTAATTAATGTTTACATTAATGATCTCTGAAGTTACATATATGACGATAGCAATGTACAATAATGATACATATTTAAAGAGCTACTTTAAATTTCTCTGCCTGAAGAGGAATACACTGCAGCTCTCATTGCCTGGAAAGTATGACCCATCTTGTCGTGTGCCTCAGGTTTTGCACACAGTAGAGTGTGAGTATACCCACTGCAGTACTCTGAATGCCACAGAGAGCTGTGATTTTAAATAAGGCTGGCCATCTCACCGTCACTTTCGGTATCAGTTTCCCTGGAAAGAAAGAAAATACAATAGAATGAACCATTTTATTATCACTCTTCTTTAGAGAACAATTGCACACTTTTTTAGAGATTGCATTCAATAATAAAAAACTATACTTACATCATGCTTCTTTTGTAGACCGGATAGTTGTTCTGTGCATATGCCTCGAGAAGTCATCTGGTCATGATAGGAAGGCATGCTACACACTATAGAATGCATGATACCATTACACGACTCTTTATGATAATATGTATAATGGTATGACTCTTCTCCGCATTCACTCCAAAATCGTCCATTGTATTACCGACTCGATTACACCTCGAATAATACTCAGAGCAGTGCGAGAAGGGGCTCCTTACATACAGCGGATAGAAAAACCGGTTCTTCTATCTCATGTAATGACTTGCAGAGAGGATCGGTGGGGGAAGCGATCTGTAGGGAGTGCGGGGATGAATGTGTTTTTCTATGCAAGAGAATCAATGATTCAGTGAGGGGAAATGAAATCTTTTATTGTAGAGAGGGAATGCACGTAAAGGTTTTTGATACCTCTGTTTGAAAGAGATAATTGTTGCGTTACAGATGTATATGTGAGTGTGTGTACGTGCACCGGTGTATGTGTGTTGATGTATGTGTATGTGCTCGTGTATATGTGAACGCCTGGATGTGTACAAGTCGTGGAGAAAGAAAGAGATAGATAGATTGAAAGAGGAAAAAGGAAGAAAGAGAGAGAAGAAGAAAGAAAATAAAGAATCGTGTCTAGGCATTGGAATATCTAAGTATACACCACATATAAATAATTATATTTGTTAAATATATTTTTTAATCTTCTCGTGCACACCTCCATAATTTAATAGTTATTACGCATTACAGCTTGCAGGGTAAGATTCGAACTAGGACCCCTGAACGGTCATCATTAATCAGGGTAATGACATAATAATGTTTTACCCTAACAAAGTATCAATTTGGATACCTAAGTATACACATGTGTTTAATATAAATAATTATATTTGTTAAATATATTTTTAACCTGCTAGTGCACGCATCCGTAATTAAGTAGTTATTACACATTAGAGTTTGCAGGGTAAGATTCGAACTAGGACCTCTAAACGGTCTTTCATTAATCAGGGAAATGATATAATAATGTTTTATCTTAGCAAAGTATCAACTTGGATACCTAAGTATACACAGGTGTTTAATATAAATAATTATAATTGTTAAATACATTTTTCAATCTTCTCTTGCACACCTCCATAATTTAATAGTTATTACGCATTAGAGCTTGCAGGGTAAGATTCGAACTAGGACCCCTGAACAGGTCTTTCATTAATCAGGGTAATGAATATAATAATGTTTTACCCTAACAAAGTATCAATTTGGATACCTAAGTATACACATGGGTTTAATATATTTTAACCTGCTAGTGCACGCATCCTAATTTAATAGTTATTACACATTAGAGTTTGCAAGGGTAAGATTCGCACTAGAACCTCAGAACGAACTTTCATTAATCAGGGTAATGATATAATAAGTTTTACCCTAACAAAGTATCAATTTGAATACCTAAGTATGCACCGGTGTTTAATATAAATAATTATAATTGTTTACATTTTAATCTGGCCGTGCATAGTTTAATAGTTATTATGCATTAGAGTTTCGCCTAGTAAAATTCGAGTTACAACCCTCTGAACACCCTTTTATTAATTAGGGTAAGAATACAATAATATTAATCCTCAATTTCTCATTAGCAATAAACATTTGATTCCAGTAAGAATAGAACACCCATCTATGGATATCCAAGTATACACTGAGGTTTAATGCATGTAATGACATAGGTTAAATACATTTTTATATCGCGATTGAAAAGTCAGCTACATAAACAGAGAGCTTGTTTAACCATGCTCGGGTATAACCGCAAGACCTCGCTAAGACATTCGGGGAGAACAGCCCTGATATCATCTCTTGCTGCGCATGCGCAGAGAGAAGTAGCCCTCGAGCAATGCAGGTGACGCCTGGAAGTCGGAGTGGGATGGTGTGGAATTTATGGTCTTGCTGTTATATGATGCTTGCCTCGTGGGAACTCAAGCCTCTCTCTTTTCCCACAGTCAGACAAAGACAGTGCGAGCATAAAGCCTCCCTCAGATTCTTTTGTTAAGCACGCAGGTGTTCGAACAATGGAAAGGGACCAGCTTTGTTATAGGGCAGTGGAATGGGATGCCCGCAGGGGATCTTTCTAAAGAAGCCTTGCCACGGACAATAGAAAGAGAATACAATAGAACTTGTTTCTTTGTTAACGGGCTTCAGGTTCTCTTTTGTCACGACCCTAATTTATCATTGCCTTTGTTCATTTTGACAGTTGAAGGCCAAGCATTGTTCTTTTGTTAAATGCTAGTGGAATGAGAATGCCAGATGCTCCATCTAAAGAAGCCTTGTCCCTGACAAGAGAAAGAAAATACAATAGAACCTGTTTCTTTGTTAACGGGCTTCAGGTTCTCTTTTATCACGACCCTAATTTATCATGGCCTTTGTTCATTTTGGACAGTTGAAGGGAAAGCATTGTTCTTTTGTTAAACGCTAGTGGAATGGGAATGCCAGGTGCTCTTTCTAAACTAGCCTTGAACCGGACAATAGAAAGGAACACAATAGAATCTGTTCCTTTGTCCAGCATATTCTTTGTTCATTTTGGCAGTGATGAATAGCCTCTTGGGTAAGCTGCTGCAGGTGCAGAAGTGGCCGGATGTGGAATGGGTAGAAAAAAAACATCTCGCCTTTCTTACAGAACCATAAATTTACGACCCCCTTTGTTCATTTTGACAGGTGAAGAATATCCTTAATTGCTTAACTGTCATGCTTCCGATATACTCAACAAGATTTATGACCCGCAGCTGCAACTAAATGTACCAAGGAGTTGGGGGTGGGGGAAGGGGGACCTCATTTGTATATGAAAACACATTCCTGCATACTAAGTGCTCTTAAAACCGCAAATATATACTACTCTAAAACATAGGCTTGGCTTTTTAAATCAGAAACCTCGACCATAGGCTAAGCCTTGAAACTTAGGGACCACAACTATTGCTGCCGCTTTGTAACTTAGGAACCTCAACCATTGGCGTCACTTTGTAGCTTAGGGACCTCAACCATAGGCTAGGATTTGTAACTTAGAAACCTCAGCCATTAGCGCCGCGTTGTAACTTAGGAAACTCAACCATAGTTTAGGCTTTTTAACTTAGGAACCTCAACCATTGGCGCCTCTTTGTAACTTATGAACCTTAACCATTGGCGCCTCTTTTTAGCTTAGGAACCTCAACCATTGGCGCCGCTTTCTAACTTATGAAACTCAACCATTGGCTCGGCTTTGTAACCTATGAACCTTAACCAATGGCGCTGCCTTGTAACTTAGGAACCTCAACCATTGCCGTCGCTTTGTAACTTAGGAACCTCAACCATAGGTAAGACTTGTAATTTAGAAACCTCAACCATAGGTTAAGCTTTGTAACTTTGGAACCTCAACCACTGGCGCCGCTTTGTAGCTTATCAACCACAACTATTGGCGCCGCTTTTTAATTAAGGAACCTCAATCATTGGCGACCCTTTTTAACCTAGGAACCTCAACCGTTATCTAGGCTTTGTAATTTAGGGACCTCAACCATTGGCTCCGCTTTGTAACATATGAACCTAAACCACTGGCACCGCTTTATAGCTTATGAACCTCATCCATAGGCTTGGTTGTGTGACTTAGGAACATCAAACATTGGCGCCGCTTTGTATCATATGAACCTAAACCATTGTCGCCAGTTTGTAACTTCAACCATTGGAGCCGCTTTTTAACATAGGACCGTCAAACATTGGCTATGCTTTATGACATATAGACCTCAACCATAGGCGCCGCTCGTAGCTTATGAGCCTCATCTATTTGCTACTTTTTGGACTTACGAACCTCAAATATTGGCGTCGCTTTGTGGCTTAGGAACGTCAAACATAGGAGTCGCTTTGTAACTTAGGAACCTCAACCATTGCCGCCGCTTTGTAACTTATGAACCTCAACCATAGGTAAGACTTGTAATTTAGAAACCTCAACCATAGGTTAAGCTTTGTAACTTAGGAACCTCAACCACTGGCGCCGCTTTGTAGCTTATCAACCACAACTATTGGCGCCGCTTTTTAATTAAGGAACTTCAACCATTGGCGACCCTTTTTAACCTAGGAACCTCAACCGTTGGCTAGGCTTTGTAATTTAGGGACCTCAACCATTGGCTCCACTTTGTAACATATGAACCTAAACCACTGCTACCGCTTTATAGCTTATGAACCTCATCCATAGGCTAAGTTGTGTGACTTAGGAACATCAAACATTGGCGCCGCTTTGTATCATATGAACCTAAACCATTGTCGCCAGTTTGTAACTTCAGCCATTGGAGCCGCTTTTTAACATAGGACCGTCAAACATTGGCTAGCTTTATGACATATAGACCTCAACCATAGGCGCCGCTTTGTAGCTTATGAACCTCATCTATTTGCTATGTTTTGGACTTATGGACCTCAAATATTGGCGTCGCTTTGTGGCTTAGGAACGTCAAACATAGTAGTCGCTTTGTAACTTAGGAACCTCAACCATTGTCTAGGTTTTATAACTTAGGAACATCAGCCATTGGCTCCGCTTGGTAAATTATGAACCTCAACAATTCGCACCGACTTGTAGCTTAGTAACCTCAAACATTGGCGCCGCATTCTGACAGCAAACTTAACCATTGTCTAGGCTTTATAACTTAGGGACCCCAACAATTGGCGCCCATTTGTAACTTATGAACATCAACCATTGCCGCCGCTTTGTAACTTATGAACCTCATCCATTGTCTAGGTTTTATAACTTAGGAACATCAACCATTGTCTAGGCTTTATAACTTATGAACACCAACCATTGTCGCCGCTTTGTAACTTATGAACCTCAACCATTGCCGCCGCTTTATAACTTATGAACATCAACCATTGCCGCCGCTTTGTAACTTATGAACCTCATCCATTGTCTAGGTTTTATAACTTAGGAACATCAACCATTGTCTAGGCTTTATAACTTATGAACATCAACAATTGCCGCCACTTTGTAACTTATGAAGCTCAACCATTGCCGCCGCTTTGTAACTTATGAACATCAACCATTGCCGCCGCTTTATAACTTATGAACATCAACCATTGCCGCCGCTTTGTAACTTATGAACCTCATCCATTGTCTAGGTTTTATAACTTAGGAACATCAACCATTGTCTAGGCTTTATAACTTATGAACATCAACAATTGGCACCACTTTGTAACTTATGAACCTCAATCATTGCCGCCGCTTTGTAACTTATGAACCTCAACCATTGCCGCCGCTTTATAACTTATGAACATCAACCATTGCCGCCGCTTTATAACTTATGAACATCAACCATTGGCACCACTTTGTAACTTATGAACCTCAATCATTGCCGCCGCTTTGTAACTTATGAACCTCAACCATTGCCGCCGCTTTATAACTTATGAACATCAACCATTGCCGCCGCTTTGTAACTTATGAACCTCAACCATTGTCTAGGTTTTATAACTTAGGAACATCAACCATTGTCTAGGCTTTATAACTTATGAGCATCAACAATTGGCGCCACTTTGTAACTTATGAACCTCAATCATTGTCTAGGCTTTATAAGTTATGAACATCAACAATTGCCGCCACTTTGTAACTTATGAACCTCAACCATTGCCGCCGCTTTGTAACTTATGAACATCAACCATTGCCGCCGCTTTATAACTTATGAACATCAACCATTGCCGCCGCTTTGTAACTTATGAACCTCATCCATTGCCGCCGCTTTATAACTTAGGAACATCAACCATTGTCTAGGCTTTATAACTTATGAACATCAACAATTGGCGCCGCTTTGTAACTTATGAACCTCAACCATTGTCTAGGTTTTATAACTTAGGAACATCAACCATTGTCTAGGCTTTATAACTTATGAGCATCAACAATTGGCGCCACTTTGTAACTTATGAACCTCAATCATTGCCGCCGCTTTGTAACTTATGAACCTCAACCATTGTCTAGGTTTTATAACTTAGGAACATCAACCATTGTCTAGGCTTTATAACTTATGAACATCAACAATTGGCGCCACTTTGTAACTTATGAACCTCAATCATTGCCGCCGCTTTGTAACTTATGAACCTCAACCATTGCCGTCGCTTTATAACTTATGAACATCAACCATTGCCGCCGCTTTGTAACTTATGAACCTCAACCATTGTCTAGGTTTTATAACTTAGGAACATCAACCATTGTCTAGGCTTTATAACTTATGAGCATCAACAATTGGCGCCACTTTGTAACTTATGAACCTCAATCATTGCCGCCACTTTGTAACTTATGAACCTCAATCATTGCCGCCGCTTTGTAACTTATGAACCTCAACCATTGTCTAGGTTTTATAACTTAGGAACATCAACCATTGTCTAGGCTTTATAACTTATGAACATCAACAATTGGCGCCACTTTGTAACTTATGAACCTCAATCGTTGCTGCCGCTTTGTAACTTATGAACCTCAACCATTGCCGCCGCTTTATAACTTATGAACATCAACCATTGCCGCCGCTTTGTAACTTATGAACCTCAACCATTGTCTAGGTTTTATAACTTAGGAACATCAACCATTTTCTAGGCTTTATAACTTATGAGCATCAACAATTGGCGCCACTTTGTAACTTATGAACCTCAACCATGAAGTGGTATATTTATATTTGTAGGTAGTTGGTAGATGCTTCATGTTTATATGCACCACGTATGGAAGCCAATTTGTCGCGGTCACTTCGTATTATCTTTTGCTGAGCGCCTGTTATTGTATTACTACTTTGAATGTTGGTTTCATTGTCTTCCGGCTAGCTATTTTTATTATTCAGTCGAGCATATCTCTTGATCAAGGTGTGTAAACGGAAAGGAGTTTTTACTGAAAGATAACACTGATAAAAGAATTTGTTTTTACACTTTTATTACCGTCACAATTAATTAAGTTCACATATTTACTTTTGATACACGCCAGACTGAAACTGTTATGTTTTCTAATGTTACTATAATCACTTATATACTGCACATTATTAGTTCGCGTATTTCACATTTATAAATAACTTTACGACGCGAGAGATTCTGTAGAATTGCGACGTGTAACTAGCGAACGATTCTTATGAACTAAGCGACGTTTAACTTCTGAATGATTCTGTTGGACTCAGCGACGTGTAACGCGTGGATGATTTTGTTGAACTGGGCAATACTTGCTTCTAGCTTTAGCTTTTTATATTCCCACACCCCGATATGCCTAAAGAGTATAACCGAGCTGCTATTGGTTAATAAAACGCGCCAACATTAGCGTCAACAATTTATTTCTTTGTGTTTCTGATTCCTTCTGAATTTCAGATATCTCCCCTCTGAAATTAACTTGCGTCTGATTTAAATCTGCATTTGTAGCATCATTCATCTCTCTTAGCTCACTTGAAATACTATTCATTGGGCTACCTAACTCTGTACATCCTACATCAACATGTTCAATTTTATTATTAACCTCACCTTTTTCGTTAGATATTTCCCTGCTCATATCTGGCATTTTCTTTGAAACTTTTCCTATCTCACTTGCTGTTATTTCCTGATTTTCATTTCTCATTCTTGGCATATTGCTATCTAGTTTCATAACTTTCTTTACAATTTCTTCCCTGCTTTGATCTAATGTTCGCTCTAATTTCTCATAACTCTGAGTTAGTTTTTCTAATTTCTCATTAGTTTGACCAATATCTTCCCTGTTTTGATATAATTTCTTTTCTAATTTCTCACCAAAATTTCTCAGCGTTTCCATCATTTCCATCATCATACCAGCATCAAAATCAACATTTCCTGCTATTCTATTCTGACTTTCTTCACTAACATTTCTTCCCTCAAATCCTACTTGTTTGAGCTATTTTCTGTAACCTGTATTGAATTATAACTAACTGTTACATTATCTCCCTCCATAATTGTTTCTTCAGTATTATTAGTAGACATTGTTTTCTTAATCCTACCACTTCTTAAGAACATTTAATTTCTCACTATTTTTTAGGATAAAAAAATTACAGTTTTCTAACCTTTCCGATGCTATCTGATGATGTTGCTTTGATGTCCAGCTTCCTGCCCCTCTCTCCTAGATGTATATGTCGCCTCTGCGTCGTACTATGATGAATCTGCGTCGTCTCGCTGTTTTGGTGTTGTAGTTGAATTCCCCTGTTGCCTTCTATTCTTGTAATTACGACATCCACTCATCCGCGTCGTAGGTCGTTCTTGTAGTTGTTTCTGGAATCTGCGTGTTGTAATTAATTTCACTGCTCCATTCGCTCCACGTTCTGGTTCCTTCGCCCCTTCCTGGTTATTTCGCCCCTTCCTGGTTAATTCGCCCCTTCCTGGTTAATTCGCCCCACGTTCCGGGTGCCAATTTCAAGTGGAATATTTTTAGGTAGTTGGTAGATGCTTCATGTTTATATACACCACGTATGGAAGCCAATTTGTCGCGGTCACTTCGTATCATCTTTTGCTGGGCGCCTGTTATTGTATTACTACTTTGAATGTTGGTTTCATTGTCTTCCGGCTAGCTATTATTATTATTCAGTCGAGCATATCTCTTGATGAAGGTGTGTAAACGGAAAGGAGTTTTTACTCGAAGATAACACTGATAAAAGAATTTGTTTTTACACTTTTATTACCGTCACAATTAATTAAGTTCACATATTTACTCTTGATACACGCCAGACTGAAACTTTTATGTTTTCTAATGTTACTATAATCACTTATTTACTGCACATTATTAGTTCGCGCATTTCACATTTATAAATAACTTTACGACGCGAGAGATTCTGTAGAACTGCGACGTGTAACTCGCGAACGATTCTTATGAACTAAGCGACGTTTAACTTCTGAATGATTCTGTTGGACTCAGCGACGTGTAATGCGTGGATGATTTTGTTGAACTGGGCAATACTTGCTTCTAGCTTTAGCTTTTTATACTCCCACACCCCGATATGCCTAAAGAGTATAACCGAGCTGCTATTGGTTAATAAAACGCGCCAACATTAGCGTCTATATTTAAATCCAATCAAAAATTACGAAAACATATGCTCTAGGGAGGAAATTCGCGTCATTTCTACAGAGAAGCGCGCCAATCTGACGTAATTTGCTTGTCTCTAATAATTGATAAAAAACTCACCCCCTCGCTCATTGTCAGTTTCAGTGAGGCCGTGTAAACTTATTTCCTAACAATGCTTATAATTAACAAACATCTCAAATCATTGTCATACAATAATGCTTATTTACACTACAATCACTCTGGCATTTACATTATTGTGATACAAATTACTGCCACAACCATTGCCGCCGCTTTGTAACTTAGGAACCTCATCCTTTGTTTATGTTTTATAACTTAGGAACATCAACCATTGGCTCCGCTTTATAAATTATGAACCTCAACAATACGCGCCGACTTGTAGCTTAGTAACCTCAAACATTGGCGCCACATTCTGACAGGAAACTTAACCATTGTCTAGGCTTTAAAACTTAGGGACCCTCAAAAATTGGCGCCACTTTGTAACTTATGAACCGCAATCATTGGCGCCGCTTTGTAACATATGAACCTCATCCATGTTCTAGGTTTGGACTTAGGGACCTCAAACATTGGAGTCTGTGTAAGTTAGAAACCTTAAATATAGGCGTCGCTTTGTAACTTAGGAGCCTTAACAGTAGGCTAGGCTTTATAGCTTATAACCTGAACAATTGCCGCCGCTTGGTAACTTATAAACCTCATCCATTTGCGCCGCTTTGTAACTTAGCAACCCCAAACATAGGTTAGGCTTTGTAACTTGGAAACCTCAACCATTGGCGCCGTTTTGCTACTTAGGAACCTCAACTATATCCTAGACATTGTAACATAGAAACCTCAACCATTTGCTCCTCTTTGTAAATTATGAACCTCAACCAATGGAGCCACATTGTAGCTTATGAACCTCAACCATTGAATAGGATTTGTAACATAGGAACCTCAAACATTGGCGCCGCTTTGTAAATTAGAAACCTCGACTATAAGCTAGGCTTTGTAACTTAGGGACCAAAAATATTGCCGCCTCTTTCTAACCTAGGAACCTCAACCATTGGCGCCAACTTGTAACGTAGGAACCTCAACCATAGGCTAGGCTTTGAAACTTATGAACCTCTACCATTGGCGCCACTTTGTGACTTATGAACCTCAACCATCAGCACCGCTTAATAACTCATGAACCTCAACCATTTGCGATATTTTGTAACTTAGGAAACTCATCATAGGCTAGGCTTTGTAACTTAGGGACCACAAACATTGGCTACCTTAGTAACTTATGAACCTCAACCATTGGCGCCGCTTTGTAACTCAAGAACCTCAACCATTTGCGTCGTCTTGTAACATATGAACCTCAACCATTGACGCCGCATTGTAGCTTAAAACCGTAACCGTTGCCTCCGCTTTGTAACATAGGAGCCTTAACCATTGGCGCCGGTTTGTAACTTAGGTGCCTCAATCATACGAGCCGCTTTGTAACTTAGGGACCTCAACCATAGTCGCCGCTTTGTAACTTAGATACCTCAATCATACGAGCCGCTTTGTAACTTAGGGACCTCAACCATAGTCGCCGCTTTGTAACTTAGATACCTCAATCATACGAGCCGCTTTGTAACTCAGGGACCTCAACCATTGGCGCCGCTTTGTAACTTAGGAACCTCAGTCTAAGGATAGGAATTGTAACTTAGGAAGTTCAACAATAGCCTAGGCTTTGTAGCTTAGAACCTCAACCATTGGCGCCACAGTTAGGAACCTTAGCCATAGACTAGGGTTTGTAACTTAGAAACTTCAGCCATAGGCTCCGCTTTGTAAGCTATGAAACTCAACCTTAGGCTAGAGGTTTTAAATTAGGAACCTTAACCGTTGGCTAAGCTTTGTAACTTAGGAAAGTCAAGCATAGGCTAGGATTTGTAACTTATAAAGCTCAATTTTTTCCGCCACCTTGTAGCTTAGGAAGCTAAACATTTGCACCGTTTTTAAATTATGAACTTCAACCATATACTAGGCTTTAAACCTTAGGTACCTCAACATATGCTACCGCTTTGTAACTTAGGTACCTCAACCATATGTTAGGCTTTGCAACTTAGGAACCTCAAACAATGGCGCCGCCTTGTAACATAAGGACCTCTACCATACGCTAGGGTTTGTAACTTAGGAACCTCAACCATAGGCTTGGCTTTGAAAAATAGGCACCTCGACCATTTGCACCGCTTTGTAACTTAGGAACTTCAACCATAGCCTAGGCTTTGTATTTTAGGAACCTCAACCACTGGCGCCAGTAGTAATAGTCCCGGATGAGCCAATTGTTTTAACGATAATCCTGCCGCTAGGGGCGCTCGTGTCGCTAGTGTCGCTGCGTGCGACGGCGGCGGCGGTAAGTTTGAAAAGCGCCCTGAGCGGTAGGATTATCGTTAAATCGATTGGCTCATCCGGGACGAGTTGAAAGAATTGAGGAAGTGACGTGGAGTGTTTTGATTGGTTCGTTAATTTGGGGTGGGAGATGAAGGAAGGAAGGAAGATGGAAGAGTATGGAGGTCGCGTGATGGAGAGGAGCTGGGTGGCGAGGTGTTGTCTGTGCGGAGGTCGGTACTGAAAGAGGGGAAAAGATGGGGAGCGAGGGATAAAAAGTGTAACAGAAAGTGACGTGTGAAGTTGTGATTGGTGGGAATAAGAAGTGATTTTATTGGTGGAAAGGAACAAATGAGAGTTGTTGATTGGTAAGAATAAGAGGGATTATGATTGGTGGAAAAGAAAAAGGTGTGGGAATGGGGTATGTTGGAGGTGATGGGAAAGGTAAGTTTTGCTAGCAGCAAGATTTGCAAAAGCCTGTCGTGAACTGATTAGCAATTTTTTTTGAACGTTGGATGGTAGTTTTTTCTTGAGTGGATAGAGAGATGGGGGCGATATGAGATGCGGTGGCGAAAATGGGAACTAAACAAGGTGGTTGAGACAAGAGGTTTAAGGACGAGGAAATTTGGAGGTTAGTGGTGAACATGGCGGTCGCAAGAGGTGGGGGGTAAGGAGACGCGGTGGTGAGAATGGGAACTAAAAGAAGATGGGGGGAAGCAAGAGTTTAGAAGAGTAGATTTTGAGGTTAAAATAGAGGGAACTAAAAATGGCGGAGGGTCTGCGACAAGGAGATGCGGTGAGAACTAAACAAGATGGCGGACGCAAGAGGTGGGTAAGGAGGTTTGAGGTTACAGTACCAAAACACGAAAGGATATATTCCTACGCCAAGCAGGTCCGAAAAATAATTATGCGTGTGGTACTTACCTGTTACAGGTGTGGATGCGTCACCAAAAGCGCGGCACGCGACGCGAAAAAATAAAAGCAAACTGTTTTTGAAAATGCTTAACCAGCTTTAAGATCAACCAACATCACTACGCACTGATATACCTAGGTTTTTAAAGCGGTACAGACACCCTTTGCAGAGGCGTAATTTAACTATACCAAAAACCTGGTACTGGACCATCGTGATGGTCGCTAGCGTACGTAGGAGCAGGGTTCTCATAGCCGGTCGAAAGCGGTCAAAAACGTGTACGACGTAGGTGTTCGCAGTAGCTGCTGCCGAGTCAACCGTCGAGGTGCGAATGAACGAGATCTGTTCTTGCCGGCAATCTGGTTGGGAGATGAGAGGCGCGGTGGTAAAAATGAGAACTAAATAAGATGACCGAGGCACGAAGTTCAGGTTAAGGAGCGGTGAGGCGTTGTCTGTGCGGAGGTTGGGGGCTGAAAGAGGGGGAAAGATGGCGAACGAGGGATAAAAAGTATAACAGAAAGTGACGTGTGAAGTTGTGATTGGTGGGAATAAGAAGTGTTGTTATTGGTGGAAAGGAACAAATGAAAGTTGTTGATTGGTGAGAATAAGAGAGATTATGATTGGTGGAAAGAAAAAAGGTGTGGGAGTGGGGTATGTTGGAGGTGATGGAAAAGGCGAGTTTTGCTACCAACAACATTTGCAAAAGCCTATCCAGAACTCATCAGCAAATTTAAATAACTAGTGTTTTCGGGGTTTTCTCCGGTTGGTAGACGAATGCAAGCTGTTTCTGCCATGCTTATATTATTCGTCTTTTCCTTTTTTTTCGTTTTTTTTAAAAAATAACTAGTTTTTTGGGGGTTTTCTGCGGATGGTAAACGAATGCGAGCTCTTTCTGCTTTTTCATAGGTTTTCCCTGGTTGGTAGGCGTTTTCTGTACTGGTTGACGAAGGCATTTCTAATTTTCGAGGTTTTCTCAGTTTTTTTAGCGGTTGTCCCTGCCCGGTAGGCAAATGATGAAGTTTTACCTTGTCGGCGCACGGATACTAGGCACGTACTCGCGCGCGCACACACACACACACACACACACACAAACGTTGCAGTTGCCATACTTATATTATTCGTCTTTTCCTTTTTTTTTTTCTTTTTTTTTTTTTAAATAACTAGTTTTTGGGAGTTTTCTGCGGTTGGTAAACGAATGCAAACTCTTTCTGCTTTTTCATAGGTTTTCCCTGGTTGGTAGGCGTTTTCTGTACTGGTTGACGAAGCCGTTTCTAATTTTCGAGGTTTTCTCAGGTTTTTTTAGCGGTTGTCCCTGCCCGGTAGGCAAATTATAAAGTTTTTTCTATAATGTCGTCGTTTTGGCTTGTGGCGCACGGATACTAGGCACGTACTCGCGCGCGCACACACACACACACACAGACAGACAGACACACAGACAGGCACACACACACGGACATGTTTCCAAAAATGCTTTTTTTTTTGATTCAGGAGGTCTCAAAACGTGTATTTCCGGTGAAATCTCGGTATCGAATTTTTGGCCGGAATGCAATACTTCCCCTACTTACTATACGTAGTAGAGAAAGTAAAAAAGTATAAGTATTGAAAAATTTAAGTAAATAACAAGCAATATCTCGAAAACGGTTCACTCAACAAAAGAAATGTATATGGCATAAGTTGTGTATTTTAACGCGATCTACATTTTTTGTGTAGTAAAATTTTGTCTATCTCTTATGGTTTACCAGTTATGCAAAAGGCGTTCACAATGAAGAATACTTTTGGAGACATCCCCAGAAAATTTGAGATATACATTTTATTTCTCACGACATTATCTTAAACATATGATATTTTCATCAAAATCGTTATAGCCATTTTTGAGAAAATTAAAAAAGCGTACTATCTTGTTTTCATGGGTTTTCCAGATCGGTAAGCGTTAGAATACTCTTAGACCTTTTTTTCAGGTTTTTTCGCGGTTGTCCCTGTCCGGTAGGCAAATGATAAAGTTAGGTCTCAAAACGTGTATTTCCGGTGAAATCCCGGTATCGAATTTTTGGGTGGAATGCAACACTTCCCCTACTTACTATACGTAGTAGAGAAAGAAAAAGTATAAGTATTGGAAAATTTAAGGAAATAACAAGCATTATCTCGAAAAGCGGTTCACTCAACAAAAGAAATGTATATGGCATAAGTTGTGTATTTTAACGCGATCTACATTTTTTTGTGTAGTAAAATTTTGTCTATCTCTTATGGTTTACCAGTTATGCAAAAGGCGTTCACAATGAAGAATACTTTTGGAGACATCCCCAGAAAATTTGAGATATACATTTTATTTCTCACGACATTATCTTAAACATATGATATTTTCATCAAAATCGTTATAGCCATTTTTGAGAAAAT
Source organism: Deroplatys truncata (assembly GCA_030765065.1). Taxonomy (NCBI): domain Eukaryota; kingdom Metazoa; phylum Arthropoda; class Insecta; order Mantodea; family Mantidae; genus Deroplatys; species Deroplatys truncata. The sequence goes on along the minus strand of CM060975.1, from coordinate 332,027,285 downwards.
TAAAAAAGCGTACTATCTTGTTTTCATGGGTTTTCCAGATCGGTAAGCGTTAGAAAACTCTTAGAGCTTTTTTCAGGTTTTTTCGCGGTTGTCCCTGTCCGGTAGGCAAATGATAAAGTTAGGTCTCAAAACGTGTATTTCCGGTGAAATCTCGGTATCGAATTTTTGGGTGGAATGCAACACTTCCCCTACTTACTATACGTAGTAGAGAAAGAAAAAGTATAAGTATTGGAAAATTTAAGGAAATAACAAGCATTATCTCGAAAAGCGGTTCACTCAACAAAAGAAATGTATATGGCATAAGTTGTGTATTTTAACGCGAACTACATTTTTTGTGTAGTAAAATTTTGTCTATCTCTTATGGTTTACCAGTTATGCAAAAGGCGTTCACAATGAAGAATACTTTTGGAGACATTCCCAGAAATTTGAGATATACATTTCATTTCTCACGACATTATCTTAAACATATGATATTTTCATCAAAATCGTTATAGCCATTTTGAGAAAATTAAAAAAAAAGTGTACTATCTTGTTTTCACGGGTTTTCCAGATCGGTAAGCGTTAGAATACTCTTAGAGCTTTTTTCAGGTTTTTCGCGGTTGCCCCTGTCCGGTAGGCAAATGATAAAGTTTTTCTATAATGTCGTCGTTTTGGCTTGTTGCGCACGGATACTAGGCACGTACTCGCGCGCGCGCGCGCACACACACACACACACACACACTAAAATAGTAGCGTATAAAAAAAATTTAACAAACCGTAGATTTTCAAGAAAATTCCCACACTCATTTTCATACAAAGAGAACGGAATTTCACAAGTGAAACAGTACTGTGATAACGATACCAACAAACTAATTATTATTCACCCACTGAAACACATAAAAAAAAGAAGTAATAATCACAGACCCAGTTTGTGGGTATTTAAATGAAACATCGTGCACAATATAAGCCAATTGTGTAATAAGTTGAAATGTGCAAATCTATAGATGTATTTCTGGCGAAATCCCGGTATGGAATTTTTGAGTGCAATGCAATTTCTCCTGTATCTGCTATGTACGTGGTAGAGAAAGTAAAAATAGTTACAGTGCTTATACAGATGTAACAATAGAGAAACCCCACTTGAAGAAAAAACGGAATAAAAATAACAAGGCGTCAGACTCAACTTTCGCGCCATTCTCCGAATATCCGAGAATATTCTTAATATGAGACAAGCATTTTACCTTAAGCAAGTAGTTTTAATCTTACTTTTATGAAAATCAGAGTTTTCTCTATAACGTTTATTTGTGACAACAACGCTAAGTTTCGAGCTAGCTTACTCACTTTTCTTGCAAACTATATACGTTTAAACTAATATTAACAAATTTCTCGTAATCCCAGAATTTATTAATCATAGCTGTAATATTTTTCACAACTGCATGTAATAATATTGATTTAGGGGCTTTCTCTACCACGTAAAATAGTAGGTAGAGGAGGTATGCATTGCATCCAAATATTCAATATTGAGATTTCACCGGAAAACTAAATACTTGTTTCGAGGTCCCCTGAATAAAAAACATTTTTAGAAAATTCTGTGTGTATGTGTCAGAGCAGCATAACTCAAAAATGAAAATTCGGATAAATACTAAAACTTGGTATTTAGGTCGAGTACCTTCCAAAGTTACAACACAGAGATTTGCAGGAAAGTCCCTCCACCCAAAACTACCCTTTACATGAACTATTTTCCGAAATGTTTTATTTTCTAAAACTGCCTCTGACGATTTTAATTCCAACACCATATATTAAAGACATTTATATGAAAAAAATAAAATGTATATCTCGAATTTTGCGGAAATAGCCTGCGAAGTCCTCTTGATTCGGAAGAAATTTTCTACGATCTTGTATAACCGCTAAGGTTTGAGAAAAAACATACAATACAAAAAATTTAGATCTCTTTTAAAAAAAAACACACACAATTTATTTGAAATAACTTTTTTGTGACGTCAGCCATTTCCGAGATATCTGTTATAAATGGTTCGAATTGTACAATGCTTAGCCATTCTTTTTAAAGGCATGTCGCTTTTCAGTTCTTGCCCGCCATGTTGATGGAAAGAATTTAGAATTTTAAGGCCAGTGTATACCGTCCCTTCGGATGCAACCATTTCCCGAAAAGTTTATCCGGATTAAAAATAAGTGCATATGAAAATAAACTTTCGTACTCACCTATAAGAGATAGAGGGTAGAGGTCATACGAACGTAACACTTGAGAATTTTCATTCAACAGTTGGTGTTACTCCTTAGAAAGGAAGTATCGCATTTTACATAACACGTACGCCTGCACGACACAAAAAACACCACACACGGCACTCGTAGTTTTTTAAATATTGCACTGATGCGAGTGTACAAAAACGTTAAAACCCCGCTCGCCTGGCATTTCTCACGCACAGCACCGCGCAAGATACGTGTGGCGACGTAGGTGTAAATCGAGCGTGAGAAAGGATACTCGTCAGCGTTTTTATGCAGCCTTATTGCCGTTGGTCGCCGGCGCGCAGTGGCGGTCGCGCAGTGGCGGCTCGTGATAGGATGACCGCGTTTTTTACAAACGCGACAATTTTGTGGCGAAACGAGGCATTTAACTCGACGCGCATGATGAAACATCGGTTTTGATAAGCGAGCTTATAAAAACCCGGTGCCAAGAGCAGACGCCCTTAGTGAGAGACGGGTGCGATAGCGGGTTTTTCTACAAAATCGTTCTATTTGACGAAAAATAGTTTAAAATAAAAAACAAAATAGCAGCAGCACTTTGCAGGGGGGAAAGAGCGATCGGCGCATTCGGACGATAAGATGGAGCTGCAATCCGGGGGAAGTCGCGATGGCACCTTGCAGCCTACGTTCAAAATTATAGGACACAAGCAGAGAAGGCTGCCAAAGCTTTTTTCCGGCTTTACAGAGTCTCAAATTACCGTAAACCCGGTCCCAAGAGATGCCAACCCCGAGCAATGGGTATCGCATCTGTTTAACGATATTCTAAACTTTGCGAAAGAGAACCTACTAGAAAACGAACCCGGATATTTAGGCATATCCATAACAGACGAAAAGGAGACGTCCAAAGCCTTCAACATGAGCGTTAGGCGCGTAGACCAATTAAATGCAGATGTCATTGTTGGAAGCATCGAAAAAGTAATGCAAAGTAACCAACAATTCTTGCTAAGCGGGCCTCTTCACGTGACGTTTGTGTGGACCAAGGAGGTCTCGGGTACGTGCCACCAACCTTGCGATGCCTGTAGGGGCAATAAAGGCATTGTCGAAATAGCCAACAAAGACAACTTGTGTTTAGCAAGAGCCATCGTTGTAGTCAAAGCCAAAGTGGAACGCGACGTCAACTATAGAACGATGACGCGTTCCGACTATCTGCAAAAATCGAAGGCCGTAGACTTGTGCGCGAGCATCTGTCAAGGCCACGACGGCTGCACCATAGATGACGTCAGACGCTTTGACGCTGCGTTAAAGGGCTACGCTGTGACGGTGTTTGGCGATCATAAGGGGAAGCACGTGCTGTACGCGTCGGATAAGAAATGCGATAAATACATCGACGTCATGCTCCACGCCGGGCACTTTAACGCCATCGTGAACCTTCACAAGTGCTTTAAATGCAAATGGTATTGCCGCCGGTGTCATCATCCCTCGGCACACAAAAAAGAATTTCACAGGTGCGACGCCAGGTGCGCTAAATGCCATCAGCAGTGCGATGCGCGATTCGACGCCTACATACGCTGCGCCGGGTGCAACAGAGATTTTAAGGGACCGGCATGCTTTGCAAACCACGCAAAGAAAGGCGTTTTTTACCCAAAGGCGCTGTCGGTGTGCGACGTAGAAAAGGTGTGCACCTCTTGCAACAAGCTCGTGAATGCGAGGTACAGAAAAACCGCGCACGAGTGCGGGGAAAAGTACTGCTATCACTGCAAGACACACGTGAATTCTAGCTACATGTGCTATATGCAGCCGTACGCCGCAAAGAACAAAAGAAACCGGTACGTGTTTATGTTCATCGACTTCGAATGCACGCAAAACATTCCATATACCGGCAAAAAGGACACATACGAGCATGTACCTAACTTGTGCGTGTTGTACCAAGCCTGCCCGCACTGCATCGACGAACGCCGCAAGACGGCATACTGCACCGAATGCGGTTGCAAAGAATGGGTGTTCACGGACGAACCCGTGAAGCAGCTTTTCGAACACATCGCGCAGGCGAGGTTCGAAGCCTGGGACGTCTACGTCGTGGCGCATAACCTCAGAGCTTACGACGGGCAGTTTCTATTAAAGTACATGGTGGCGCACTTAGACTGGATGCCGGAGCTCATCATGAACGGGAGCAAGATCTACAGGATGAGGTACGGTGACGTCACATTTCTAGACTCCCTCAACTTCATACCCATGCCACTCTCCCGCTTTTCCAAGACCTTCGGATTGAAGGAATGCAAAGGTTATTTCCCGTACCTGTTTAACACGAAGGAAAACGAGCGGTACGTGGGTTCGATTCCCGACAAAAGGCATTACTGCCCGGAGGGCATGTCGGCGGAGGGTCGGAAAGCCTTCGAGCAGTGGCACGAAGAAAAGGCGTCCTCCGGGCACGTCTTCGACATGAGGGCGGAAACGGTGGCGTATTGCAAGAAGGACGTATTTCTACTCAGTCAGGGAGTTTCCAAATTCAGAAGGGAATTCTTGGACGAGAACGGAATAGACCCGTTCAGAGAATGCGTCAGCATCGAGCAGGCGTGCATGTGCGTGTATAGAAAGCGCTTCATGCCGCTTAAAAAAATTGCCCTCTTGCCAGCGGGCGGGTATCGACTAGCGGACCGTCAGTCTCGCGCCGCGTGCATATGGCTAACCTGGCTAGAGACGCAAAACCGCATCGTCATCCAGCACGCCATGCGAGGACGCGAAGTCAAAATCGCGGGGCACAAGGTGGACGGGTACAGAGAGGCCGAAAAAAAACCGCGTACTTCTTCCACGGCTGCTTTTACCACGGCTGCAGGCGGTGCTTTCACAATCGCCATGCGGCGATATACAACTCGGGACACGAAACCATGGCCTCCAGGTTAGAGAGCACCGAGAAGGTCACGGCCAAGATCAAGGCCGCCGGCTACGCCGTGGTGGAAATGTGGGAGTGCGAGTTCGACGCCGCGACGAAGGCCGACCAGGTCCTCGCGCGCCACCCAAGGGACTTTCCGGTACCCGAACCCCTGAACCCCAGAGACGCCTTCTACGGAGGTCGCACCAACTGCACCAAGACGTACTGCGAGGCGAAGGGGAATAGCAAGATCTACTACTACGACGTGTGCAGCCCGTACCCGTACGTGAACAAGACGAAACCCTACCCCGCGGGCCACCCCAAGATCCACGTGGATCGATTCCCGCGCTTGGAAGACGTGGGGGGCGGGTTGGTGAAGTGCGAGGTTCTAACGCCGCAACACCTGTACCACCCGGTGCTACCGGCGCGCATCGGCGGCAAGCTCATGTTCCCGCTATGCCGCGCTTGCGCGGAGGCGGAGAACCAAGACGAGTGCCACCACGGAGAGCGCGAGAGGGCGTTGTCGGGTACCTGGGTGGTCGACGAGATGAAGGTCGCCCTGGAGGAGGGGTACCGCCTCCTCAGGGTCCACGAGATCTGGGAGTACGACGTGGTGCGGCACGAACCGACCACCGGAGCCAAGGGTCTCTTCGAGGACTACGTGAATCAGTTCCTGAAGATCAAGACCGAAGCCTCCGGCTGGCCCTCGGATTGCGACGACCCTGCCGCAAAGCAGCAGTACGTGGAGCAATTCTTCGAACACGAAGGCGTGGCCCTGGATCCCCAGGCCGTCGCCACCAACCCCGGCAGGCGGGAGCTGGCCAAGCTGATGCTCAACAGCTTCTGGGGCAAACTGGGGCAGAGGGAAAACCTCCCCACGTGCGACCTGGTGGACCGGTACGACCGCCTCCTGGAGCTGCTCAACGACCCGGGCGTGGAAGTGCAGACCTACGTGCCCGTCACCGACCGGATCGTGTACGCGGTGTGGAGGTACCGCGAGCAGTGCCGCAAGGTCAACACCGCCGCCAACGCCGTCCTGGCGGCCTACACCACGGCTCACGCGCGCCTGGTGCTCTACTCCTACCTCAAGAGGCTGGAAGAACGGGTCTGCTACTTCGACACCGATTCCGTCGTCGTCGCCGCCGCTCCGGGCGACTGGACGCCGTCCGTCGGACGCCTCCTGGGGGACATGACGGACGAGCTGGAGAAGTACGGGCGGGGCTCTTACATCGCCCGGTTCGCCTCCACGGGGCCCAAGAGCTACTGCATGGAGATCGTTTGCCCCGAGACGGGCAAGACCTTCTCGGTGTGCAAGGTGAAGGGGATCACGCTCAATTCGGGCAACCTGGAGCTGGTGAACGCGGAGGTGATTCGCGACGTGGTGCTCAGGGACAACGACGGCGCGGTGAACCTGGCGGGCACGCAGATCTCGCGGAAACCGTCTTGGACGGTCGTCACCGAACCCAGCTCAAAGACGATTAGGATGGTGGTCAACAAGCGCGTGCTCGCCGGCGATCACGATTCCTATCCCTAAGGGTTCAAGAGGAACGCATAAATGAGACGTCCGCAGCCGCGCCAAAGTCATTTCGAACCGGGCGCCCATGAGGAGACGATGCCCGGTCCCCGAGACCTGGGGCGATTCGATTTTCCCAGCACGATGCTCGTGGCGGGGCCGTCGCGCTGCGGCAAGTCGACCTTCGTGAAAAACCTGTTGCGCCACGCGCACCGGATGTTCGACGTGCGCCCCAGGAGGGTGCTGTGGTGCCACCCTCCGGAGTATTCGCCGAGACTCGAATCCTCGGCACTGCGTTGCGAGACCCATGCGGTTATACCCGAACTTGCTTCGGTGGGCGAGAACGACCTCGTCGTACTCGACGATCTGATGCTGGAGGGTGGCGGGAAGGACGTGTCCAATTTTATCACCAGAGACTCCCATCACAAGCGCTGCGGCATCGTCTACATCCTGCAGAACGTGTTTCCGCAGGGTCAGAAATATCGCAACATCTCTCTGAATGCGAACTACGTCGTGGTCTTCAAGAACAACCGGGACAAGATGCAGATCGAGAGACTGTGCCAGCAGATCGAACCCAGGAACCCTAGGTTTCTCTTGGAGGCCTTCGAGAAGGCCACCGAACGCCCTCACGGGTATCTCGTGTTGGACTGCACCCAGTACACGCCCGCTCGATACAGGTATCGAACCGGCGTGCTGCCGGGGGAAAACCTCTCTTATTTCGTACCCAACTGAGACCGCCGAGAGGACTCGGGTTCGTTTCGTTCCATATCATCCCGGCAGGGTCTTGCCCGATTGAGGCCGTCGAGTCTAAATAAAAAGTACCGCTTTCGGAGCGAACGTCATTATCGCGCAAGCATGGCTAGAGGTAGGTCAAGGCTTGCGACGCTGACCAGTCCTCGCATAGCGAGACAGCACGGTAATTTGGCGGCTCTGGCCAAGGCGAAGGCCCCTCTGCGCAAAAAGTTGTTAAAAAATGCCGACGGCGATCTGATCAAGGCCATTAGCAAACGCATGCTCAACGTGTGCAGAGGTCACGTGCAACTTCCCGCAAAGTGCTTGGCTCGCCTAAAGAAGCACAAGGCTTCTTGGAGGAAGTTGACGGATAGACGGGTTCCTCTGAAGAAGAAGAAGAGCATCTTGGTTCAAAAAGGAGGTTTTTAGCCGGCATTCCTCCTACCCGTCTTGGCCACACTCGGCGGCGCGCTAATGTCGAAATTAACAGGATGAAGTACGGCAGGCAGATCCTCGTTGCACCGCAACCGAAAACCGTCGACAAGCTTCACGCTGTAGACCGCACCATATCCAGATTGGTCAAAGAAATTCGGAACCTGCAGAGCGCAAAGCTCTCTGCCGACGAAAAGTGGCGGCTCGTAAAACATAAATTGGACAACTACCTCGATCTCGTGGCACAAGTCAGAAAGCCCTTCCTCGGCGACGACGACGACGATTACGAAGACGTGCAAGAGCGCGTGTCGGTGAAGCAGGAGGTCGAACCTCGAACCATAAAGGTCAAGCTCCTCTCGCCTCGCAAAAAGAAGAGGGCGAACCCTGCCACTCCGAAAAAGAAATCGAAATCGCCTTCCGCGTCGTACCATTTTCGCAAGCGCGTCTGGCAGCCCCTGTACAAGTAAAGCATGAAGGAATGGAAGGCGCTAAGGCGATACTATGCCAGACCGGAACACTATGCCGGTTTGGGCACGGTCGAGCCCCTTCGAAAGGCCACGGGCGCGTCTAAGGCGAACATCGAGTCCTTCCTTCGAACCCGGGACAGTTACACTCAGCACAAACCGGTCAGAAAGCGGTTCCCCACCAGATGTTATCACGTGACGAATATGGACGATCTTTGGGAGGCCGATCTAAACGTCATGAACAGCGTGAGGGAACATAACAAACCTTACGTGTACATTCTGACCGTTATCGACGTATTTTCCAAATATGCTTGGGCCGTACCCCTGAAATCGAAGCTGGGTACCGAGGTCGCGCAAGCGTTTCGCTCCATATTCTCCCAGCGCGTCCCCAGGGTCCTCCAGACGGACAAGGGAACCGAGTTCACCAACAAGACTTTTCGCAACTTTCTGAAGAAACACGACGTGAAACATTACACGACCAAAAATAACGTTAAAGCCAGCGTCGTGGAGCGCTTCAACCGCACCTTAAAAACCAAGATGTGGAGGTATTTCACGCACAAAAACAGTTACAGATACCTGGAAGTCCTTCCGGCCTTACTCGAGTCGTACATAAGCTCGCATCACAGGTCCATAAAAATGGCTCCGAAGGACGTGAACGAATCTAACATTTTACGAGTGTACCGCAATCTCTACGGAAATAGGACCCTACCTCGCGCAGGGAGACCCGCATTTTCCGTCGGCGATCACGTGCGCATCTCTAAAGAAAAAATGAAATTCGACAAGGGCTACGAGCAGAATTGGACGGACGAAATATTTCGGATAGCCGAGGTGGTGCGCGGTCGGCCGGTGGTATATAAGTTGAAGGATCTGGCCGGAGAAGTCATAGACGGCACATTTTACACCCAGGAGCTACAAAAGGTCGCGCTACCTCGGACGTTTAAGATCGAACGCGTTTTACAGACCAAGGGCCGAGGGCGCCGCAAGCAGGTCTTGGTAAAGTGGAAGGGGTATCCGGCAAAGTTTAACTCGTGGTTTCTGGCTTCGACCGTCGATTCGACATGATTAAGACCGAGCCCTTCTCCATCACTCTCGTGAGCAACGCTTCCATGGAACACTTTACCGACAACACCACGGCCAGATTTTCTAACATCTTGCCCGAGAGAATCGTTCTGCAGGGAGAATGGGAGGTCGCCCTGCAAAAGGTCAGGTATCCGGTGAAATTTTATAACCTTTCGCCAGACGATGCCCGTCTGGCAGGCACCAAGTACACCATGACGCTCCTCCCCACGCATTCCAAATTCAGTTTGCAAATGCCGCAAGGCATCGTGCACAATCCCAAAGACTTGGTGAACCTCGTCAACGCCGCTCTACTCGAACACTTGCACGTGGAAAACGTCTTCCTCTTCGACGAGCGCAAGCAGACGGTGGGCGTGAATGCCGCCGTCGCCCATCCCGAACCACTACCCGACATTCCGTTCGACGGGTTTGTAGAAAATGTCGCGCGCACGGTCGTACCGTACGCGGTCGGCGAATACGAAGCTCTCAACGATGCGCCCCACCAGAGACCCAAGCCGAAACCGAAACCGAAGCCCCGGGCTTCGGGGCAGCAGAAACCCGCGGCGGCTCGTTCCGTCAGACCCAAACGAGACGTTTCAAAATCGGAGGACCCTCCGGGACCTCTACACCGCATCCACAGTTTGCTCTTAACGCCCGCTATGGCAAAAATGTTGGGTTTCGATCCCTACGTCAACGTCGTTCTCGAAAAAGCTGCTAAACACCCCGTAGATCCTTATATGGGGTTTCCTTACGAAATGTTCGTCTATTGTAATCTAGTGTCCCCGCAAGTCGTGGGCGACACCTTCGCCCAAGTCATAGAGAGCGCGGCCGTGGAATACGAAAGAAGCAACAACACTTACATGAGCGACGAAAAGACGTTTTTTCCCCAAAATTGGGTACCCTTGATTCAGCAAGACTTCAAGACGGTCAACATAGATTTAAGGAACGGTTACGGCGATCTCTTGCCATTCGCCGACGGATTTTCCTCTACTGTAGTTCTCGCTTTTCGTCCGAAACAGGCGTAATGGACGTGCACGCCGTAACGTGGTACTACCTCAATGAAGCCGGCGGAGCGCTCCACCATCGCGATTTCACTCTCTACAGGGGCAAGCGCTACCAAAGAGGCAGCGGTCTCTTTTCAGCCCTCGGAGGACTCTTCAGAAGGTTGCTACCGTTTTTAAAGAGCGGAGCAAAAGCAGTCGGAAAGGAGGCCTTAAAGGCGGGCGCTCACGTTCTGTCCGATGTGACTGTGGCGGGAGCAGCGCCGAAGCAAGCGCTCCAGCGGAGGCTCAAGGAGTCCGGATACAATTTAAAGCGAAAAGCCGACGAAAAGCTCGATGCCATGCTCGGTTCCGGCGCCAGGCGTCTCAAGAGAATAAAACCGAGCAAATCCAGAACGAGCAAGCAGTCCAAGCTGAAACGCGGTAGGCGCAAGGTGCAAGACGTATTTTCGTAATGGCAGACGCGACCGTCCACATGAGTTCCGAACTGGACCTCTTTACAGAGGTGCCGGTTCAGATGAGCATCGAGGAGTCACGGTTCCTATACCTAAACCCTCAAAACACTTTAATGAAAAATGCCCCCATCACCTTTCATTATTCCGGAAATGCGGACGATTACCTAGACCTGACCTACGTCGTACTCGAACTCATGGTGCGCATTGTAGATGACAAAGGAGAGGCCTTAAACGCTGACGCTAACGCCACTCTGGTCAACAACGCCTTAAATTCCCTGTTTCAACAGATGGAGGTAACCCTCAATAACGTCATCGTCTCCATGCCGCAAGCCGGTTACCCCTATAGAACCTACCTCGAGACGCTTCTCAATTACTCCGAAGATGCCATGAACACCAAACTAGAATCTACCCTCTGGAGAAAGGACACGGCAGGCATCATGGACACTTTTATCGCCAATGCGGGTTTTCAGTGGCGTCAGGGGTTTACCAAAGGGAAAAACGTCGTGCAGCTCATCGGTCCTCTGACCAACGCTCTTTTTAGACAGGAGAAGCTGCTTTTGAACAACGTTAGCATGACCGTCAAGCTCACTCCCGCCTCTCCCCAGTTTTATCTGTTTTCCGACGTAGATACCTTTAAGGGGTACGCCGACATCGTGTCTGCCACGCTGCTCTTAAAATCGGTGCGGTCCTCGCCGACAATAAAACTCGCGCACCAGGCCGTGCTCGCAAAGGGCAACGCAAAGTACCATCTCAAAGACGTCAGCTTTCACGCTCTCAGCATCCCCAAGGAGTCCAGGGCAATGACGTTTAGCGACGTGTGCGTAGGGCAAGTTCCAAGGAGAGTGATAGTAGCCATGGTCACCGACAAGGCCTATTCCGGCCATTTTAACTCAAATCCGTACAACTTGAAACATTTTAAAATGAACTTCTTTCAGCTCTACGTCAACGGGCAACCCGTTCCCTCCCAACCTCTGCAACCCGACTTTACAAAGGGACACTATTTGCAATGCTTTCAAACCCTGCAGGACGGCCTAGGCATTCATTTCAAGGACGAGGGACACTCCATCTCCAGAGAAACCTACCCGCAAGGGTATACGATAATGGTTTTCGATCTCACTGCAGACATGAGCGCTAACGAGTCTCACATCTCGGGTCAGCGCCACGGAACCGTCTCTATAAGCATCGGTTTTGCCGATAAATTGACAGAACCGGTCATACTTCTGCTGCTAGCGGAAATACATCGCACGGTCGAAATCGACGCCAACCGATCCATTTTGGTATCATGAACACCTTTCAAATTCAACGGTTTCTATCGACATGCCCCTCTACGCGCTCTCACTTTTTAGGCGTCTACCCCTGCGATAAACTACCCGTACTTCACGGCATTCGAACGCCTCCCTTGGCGCTAGTGGCTAACACCGACCCCAGCACCAAATCAGGGCAACACTGGGTTTGCATCTTTGTGGACAAAAACTCGCATGCAGAATATTTTGACAGTTACGGCATAGGACCGCTTTCGCCCCATTTTCTCCGGTTCTTAAATTCGGTCTGCGGGACGCGTTGTTCCACGAACGCCAGAAGGCTGCAAGGTTTCGACAGCACCACGTGCGGTCATTACGTCATCGCCTACCTCACCCACCGCTGCTCCGGCTTGCCTAAGCATACATTCTTCTCAAAATTTCACGTCAGCAATCACGCGCATAATGATGTCGTCATTCGCAAAACGTTCAAAAACGCATGCCGCGCAAAGTGCTCTGACGCTCAGCAAACCTGTCAACCCTTGAAGGTGAGTACGTGTGTGTGTGTGTGTGTCACTATTCAGCACATCTAAGCTAATCCATCGTCTTGCACGTGCTTTCAGAAGACGCTCCTGCGCATATAAAAAGCAACGTTACGGTGCCGCTCGCCTCATTCAGAGTGTACCATGCAGCGCGCGGATACAGTCCTGCTGCCATGCAGCACGCCGACCAGGTAGGTCCGCACCTATGTATTAGCTTGCTTTTTTCTACCCCGTTTATCTCTCTGTCCCTCACATTATTATTGTTTTGTGTGTTCCAGTATAACCGGATGTCAAACCCCGACCACTTCGAAACCCGGGGAAAAACGGAAACTACCCATCTTCGACCTCCAACAGCATCCCGACAGCCCTGCTCCGCCAGCACAGTTCCAACACAGTGCAGTTGTGGGTCCTCTGGCGGATATCTACTTCCTCAACCCGCAACAAACTAAATTCGTCAGTGTGGGATTCTCCCCCCGGCCGCCGCACCATCTCGTCGTCACCATTGCCAAATGTGGACAGCACAACGCAGTCGTCATGAGTTCCTCGCAGTAGCACAAACTCGTCGAAGCCATCCCCATCATTCACAAACGCTTGAATGACCCGCAGGGACGTCTACAGCAATTTCAGTTCAGCGACAGCGTCACCATCGTGTTTAAGTTTGTGTTCGGAAAGCTAAAGCTCGTTTTCAAAGAACCGCAAGGCGCATCCGTTACGCTCAACCAACAAGAATGGCACGTGTTGCATACCCTGCAGCGCATCATTACCGACATCATCTATCACAAAAAGAAGGAAGAGACGGACGTGCAAAATCAAATCATGGCATACCACAAGTACATGCTTCACAACCATGCCTCCAACGTTCCCTTACATGACATGAATTTCACGCAGTTCACCAAGTACACACGGTGCGCCAATTTTAGAACATTCCTCGAGGTTCATCATTTCCTCAACACCCGTTTCGCACTGCGCATCTCACAAAATAGTCCTTAGTGCGCATGTATTTCTACCAGCGTTCCAACCGCACCTCACCCAAACATCTCGCGCCCTTCGCCCCCGCATTCGGGTCGCGAAGCATCCTATATCATACCCGATCACATTCACGGCGTTTGCATGTTCAGCACCGTTCAAAACAGAGTTCTCCTCCAAGTCGAAAACCGTTAAATCAACGGACACAGTGTTTTTCCTGCGGATGTTGTGCAATAATCGCTAAGCGCTTCCGGCGGATGTAGTGAACCTCCAACGAACGTTCCCCCACCAGTGCTTCCCCTGATGTGGTAATTCTCCAACCAACTTTTCCCCCACCAGTGCTTCCCCCTGATGTGGTCGTTTGCATGTTCAGCACCGTTCAAAACAGAGTTCTCCTCCAAGACGAAAACCGTTAAATCAACGGACACAGTGTTTTTCCTGCGGATGTTGTGCAATAATCGCTAAGCGCTTCCGGCGGATGTAGCCAACCTCCAACGAACGTTTCCCCCACCACTGCTTCCCCTGATGTGGTGTTTCTCCAACGAACTTTTCCCCCACCAGTGCTTCCCCTGATGTGGTGTTTCTCCAACGAACTTTTCCCCTACCAGTGCTTCCCCTGATGTGGTAAATCTCCAACGAACTTTTCCCCCACCAGTGATTTCCTGCTTCCGGCAGTTGGGTTATATTTATGCACGCGCATTCTTTACCCCTTCATTCGGTGCTAGCCAGCCGTGGGGAATTCCAGGACCGTCGTGTAAAGACTTCCACTGCTCGTTTTGCTTTCACCAAACGTGCAGCTGCGAACTTAAGCACCGTCTCACCCTCCTGTGCACGCAGTGTCAACACGGTTTCTACGAAGACCTCGATCATCTCAACAAGCAAATTCAGCAATTCCTTCGAAGGTACTCCGCTAGAAACACCACATGAACTGCTTCATCGTGCTCTTTCGGTATCTCGATAACGGACGAAGAATCCACCTGCTACTGCCAAGGGAACGTCAAGTGCTGCTGCAGAACGGCATATACATCAACCAATGGCGCCGCTTTGTAACTTAGGTACTTCAACCACAGTCTTGACTTTGTATTTTAGGAACCTCAACCATTGCGCCGCTTTATAACTTAGGAACATCAAACATAGACTTGGCTTTGTAGCTTATAAACCTCAACCAATGGCGCCGCTTTGTAACTTAGATACTACAACCATAGTCTAGACTTTGTATCTTAGGAACCTCAACCATTGCGCCGCTTTTTAAATTAGGAACCTCAAACATAGGTTAGGCTTCGCAACTTAGGAACCTCAAGCGTTGGCGACGCTTTGTAACATATGAACCTCAACCATAGGCTAGGCTTTGTTACTTAGAAACCTCTACCATAGCCTACGCTTTGTAACTTATGAGCGTCAACCGTTGTCGCCGCTTAGTAACCTATGAACCTCAACCATTGGTGCCGCTTTGTAACACAGGAACCTCAAACATTTGCGCCGCTTTATAAGTTATGTACCACAAACATTGGCGCCGTATTGTTGCTTATAAACCGCAACCTTTGACGTCGCTTTGTAACTTGGTAACCTCAACCAAAGGAACCGCTATGTAACTTAGGGAGCTCAACCATTTGCGCCGTTTCTTAACTTAGGAACCTTAACCATTTAAGCCACTTTTTAACTTAGTAACATCAGCCATAGTCTAGACTTTGTAACCTTGTAACCTCAACCATTGGCGCCGCTTTGAAGTTTGGGAACCTCAAACATGGGCTAGACTTTGTAAATTAGGAACCTCAACCATAGGCTAGGAATTGTAAATTAGGAACTTCAGCCATAGGCAGTACTTTG
This sequence comes from Deroplatys truncata, assembly GCA_030765065.1. Lineage (NCBI taxonomy): Eukaryota > Metazoa > Arthropoda > Insecta > Mantodea > Mantidae > Deroplatys > Deroplatys truncata. The sequence goes on along the minus strand of CM060975.1, from coordinate 332,012,012 downwards.
TAACTTAGGGACCATAACTATTGCCGCCGCTTTGTATCATAGGAACCCTACCATTGGCTAGGCTTTGTAACTTTGTAACCTCAAAAATATGCTAGGCTTTGTAGCTTATGAACGTCATCCATTGGCGCCGCTTTGTAATTTCGGAGCCTCAAACCATACGCTAGGCTTGGTAAATTGGGAACCTATCCATAGGCTAGGCTTTGCAGCTTAGGTACCTCAACATATGGCACCGCTTTGTAACTTAGGTACCTCAACCATAGGTTAGGCTTTGCAACTTAGGACACCCAACAATTGCCACCGCTTTGTAACAAATGAACCTCAACCATTGCCGCCACTTTGTAACTTAGGAATCTCTACCATAGGTTACGCTTTGTAACTTAGGAATCTCAATCATTTGCACCGGTTTGTAACTTAGGAACTTCAACCATGGTCTAGGCTTTGTATTTTAGGAACCTCAGTTTTTGGCGCCGCTTTGTAGCTTAGGAACCACAAACATAGGCTTAGCGTTGTAACTTATGAACGTCAACAAACGGCCCCGCTTTGTAACTTAGGAACCTCAACCAATGTCCCCGCTTTGTAACTTATTAACCTCAACCAATGGCCCCGCTTTGTAACTTAGGGAACACAACATTTGTCGCCGCTTTGTTACTTAGAAACCTCTACCATACCCTAGGCTTTGTAACTTATGAACCTCAACCGTTGTCGCCGCTTAGCAACTTAAGAACCTCAACCAATGGCGACGCTTTGTAACTCAGGAACCTCAATCATTTGCACCCTTTTGTAACTTATGAACCACAACCATTGGCGCCGTTTTGTAGCTTAAAAACCGTAACTGTTGGCGTCGGTTTGTAACTTAAGAACATCAACCATAGAAACCGCTTTGTAACTTAGGTACATCAACCATAGAAACCGCTTTGTAACTTAGGAACATCAACCATAGAAACCGCTTTGTAACTTAGGAACATCAGCCATAGAAACCGCTTTGTAACTTAGGTACATCAACCATAGGCGCCGCTTTGTAACTTAGGTACATCAACCATAGAAACCGCTTTGGAACTTAGGAACATCAACCATAGGCGCCGCTTTGTAACTTAGGTACATCAACCATAGAAACCGCTTTGTAACTCAGGAACATCAACCATAGGCGCCGCTTTGTAACTTAGGTACATCAACCATAGAAACCGCTTTGTAACTTAGGAACATCAACCATAGGCGCCGCTTTGTAACCTAGGTACATCAACCATAGAAACCGCTTTGTAACTTAGGAACATCAACCATAGGCGCCGCTTTGTAACTTAGGTACATCAACCATAGAAACCGCTTTGTAACTTAGGAACATCAACCATAGAAACCGCTTTGTAACTTAGGAACATCAACCATAGGCGCCGCTTTGTAACTTAGGTACATCAACCATAGTAACCGCTTTGTAACTTAGGTACATCAACCATAGAAACCGCTTTGTAACTTAGGAACATCAACCATAGGCGCCGCTTTGTAACTTAGGTACATCAACCATAGAAACCGCTTTGTTACTTAGGAACATCAACCATAGGCGCCGCTTTGTAACTTAGGTACATCAACCATAGAAACCGCTTTGTAACTTAGGAACATCAACCATAGGCGCCGCTTTGTAACTTAGGTACATCAACCATAGAAACCGCTTTGTAACTTAGGAACATCAACCATAGGCGCTGCTTTGTAACTTAGGTACATCAACCATAGAAACCGCTTTGTAACTTAGGAACATCAACCATAGAAACCGCTTTGTAACTTAGGAACATCAACCATAGGCGCCGCTTTGTAACTTAGGTACATCAACCATAGAAACCGCTTTGTAAATTAGGTACATCAACCATAGAAACCGCTTTGTAACTTAGGAACATCAACCATAGGCGCCGCTTTGTAACTTAGGTACATCAACCATAGGCGCCGCTTTGTAACTTAGGTACATCAATCATAGAAACCGCTTTGTAACTTAGGTACATCAACCATAGAAACCGCTTTGTAACTTAGGTACACCAACCATAGTCACCGCTTTGTAACTTAGGTACACCAACCATAGAAACCGCTTTGTAACTTAGGAACATCAACCATAGGCGCCGCTTTGTAACTTAGGTACATCAACCATAGAAACCGCTTTGTAACTTAGGAACATCAACCATAGGCGCCGCTTTGTAACTTAGGTACATCAACCATAGAAACCGCTTTGTAACTTAGGAACATCAACCATAAGCGCCGCTTTGTAACTTAGGTACATCAACCATAGGCGCCGCTTTGTAACTTAGGTACATCAACCATAGAAACCGCTTTGTAACTTAGGTACATCAACCATAGGCGCCGCTTTGTAACTTAGGTACATCAACCATAGAAACCGCTTTGTAACTTAGGAACATCAACCATAGAAACCGCTTTGTAACTTAGGAACATCAACCATAGGCGCCGCTTTGTAACTTAGGTACATCAACCATTGAAACCGCTTTGTAACTTAGGTACATCAACCATAGAAACCGCCTTGTAACTTAGGAACATCAACCATAGGCGCCGCTTTGTAACTTAGGTACATCAACCATAGAAACCGCTTTGTAACTTAGGTACATCAACCATAGAAACCGCTTTGTAACTTAGGAACATCAACCATAGGCGCCGCTTTGTAACTTAGGTACATCAACCATAGAAACCGCTTTGTAACCTAGGAACATCAACCATAGGCGCCGCTTTGTAACTTAGGTACATCAACCATAGAAACCGCTTTGTAACTTAGGTACATCAACCATAGAAACCGCTTTGTAACTTAGGTACATCAACCATAGAAACCGCTTTGTTACTTAGGAACATCAACCATAGGCGCCGCTTTGTAACTTAGGTACATAAACCACAGAAACCGCTTTGTAACTTAGGAACATCAACCATAGAAACCGCTTTGTAACTTAGGAACATGAACCATAGAAACCGCTTTGTAACTTAGGAACATCAACCATAGGCGCCGCTTTGTAACTTAGGTACATCAACCATAGAAACCGCTTTGTAACTTAGGTACATCAAGCATAGAAACCGCTTTGTAACTTAGGAACATCAACTATAGGCGCCGCTTTGTAACTTAGGTACATCAACCATAAAAACCGCTTCGTAACTTAGGTACATCAACCATAGAAACCGCTTTGTAACTTAGGTACATCAACCATAGACGCCGCTTTGTAACTTAGGAACAGCAACCATAGGCGCCGCTTTGTAACTTAGGTACATCAACCATAGAACCGCTTTGTAACTTAGGTACATCAACCATAGAAACCGCTTTGTAACTTAGGGAGCTCAAACATTTGCGCCACTTCTTAACTTAGGAACCTCAACCACTGTCGCCGCTTGGTAGTTTAGGAACCTCAGCCATAGCCTAACCTTGGAACCACAACCATTGTCGCCGCTTTAAAACTTAGGAGCCTCAAACATGTGCTAGACTTTGTAACTTTGGAACCTCAACCATAGGCTAGGAATTGTAAATTAGGTACCTTTAAACATAGGCTTGGCTTTCTAGCTTAGAACCTCAACAATTAGCACAGCTTTGTAACCTAGGAACCTCAAACATTGGCTTGGTTTTGTAACTTAGGAACCTAAACCGTTTGCGCCGCTTTGTAGCTTATGAACCTCAACCATAGCCTAGGCTTAGTAATTTAGGTACCTCAAAAATTGGCGCTGCTCGGTAACTTAGGGACCTCAACCATTGCCGCCGCTTTGTAGCTTAAGAACCTTAGACATTTGCGCCGCTTTGTAACTAACGGACCTCTATCATTGGCGCCGCTTTGTAATTTATTAGCCTCAACCAAAGGCTATGCTTTGTAAGTTATGAACCTCAACCACTGGAGCCGCTTTGTGACTTATGAACATCTACCATTGGCACAGCTTAGTAACATATGAATCTCAACCCTTGGCACAGCTTTTTTATCTTAGGAACCTCAACCATATTTTACACTTTGCAACTTAGGAACCTAAACAATCGCCACCGCTTTGTAACTTATAAACCTCAACCATCTGTGACGCTTTGCAACTTAGGAACCTCAACCATAGTTTAGGCTATGTAACTTAGAAACCTCAACCATAGGCTAGGCTTTGTAACTTATGAACCTCAACTAAAGGCGTCCTTTATAACTTATGAAACTCAACCATTGGCGCCGCTTTGTAACTTAGGCACCTCAAACATAGGTTAAGATTTGTAATTTAGGAACCTCAACTATGGGTTACGCTTTGTACCCTAGGAACCTCAACCACTCCAGCCGCTTTGTAGCTTATAAACCTCAACCTTTGGAAACATATGTACCTCAACCATTGGCTAGTTTTCTGACATAGTGAACCTCAAATATTGGCCTCGCTTTGTAACTTTGGAACCTCAAACATAGGCGACGCTTGCAACTTATGAACTTTAACCACAAGCACCGCTTTGTAACTTAGGAACCTCAAAAATTGGCGCCACTGTGTAACTAAGGAACCACAACAATTGGCGCCACTTTGTAAGCTATGAACCTTAACAATTTGCGCGGCGCTTGTAGTTTATGAACCACAACCTTTGGCGCCGCTTAGTAACATATGAACCTCAACCATTGCCGCCACTTAGTTACTTAGGAACCTCAACCATATTTTAGGATTTGTAACTTAGGAACCTCAAGCAGAGGTTAGGCTTTGCAACTTAGGAACCTCAACAAATAGCGCCGCTTAGTAACCTAGAAAACTTAACCATAGGCTAGGCTTTGTAACTTAGGGACCTCAACCATAGGCTAAGCTTTATAACTTATGTACATAAACCATTGGCTAGGCCTTGTAACAAAGGAACCTCAACCATTGCCTAGGCTTTGAAACATAGGAACCGCAACTATAGGCTAGGCTTTGTAACTTACGAACCTCAACTATTGGCGCCGCTTTGTAACTTAGGAACCTCAACCATAAACTTGGCTTTGTAACCTAGGAACATCAACCATTGGCGACGCTTATTAACTTATTTACCTGAACCATAGGCTAGCCTTTGTAACTTAGGAATTTCAAAAATAGGCTAGGCTTTGTAAATTAGGAACCTCAACCATAGGCTAGGCTTTGTAACTTAGGGACCTCAACCATAGGCTAGGCTTTATAACTTAGGAACCTCAACCATAGGCTAGACTTTGTAACTTAGGAACCTAACCATAGGCTAGGCTTTGTAATTTAGGGACCACAATAATTGGAGCCAATTTGTTACTTCGAACCTCAACCGTTTGCGCCGAATAGTAACTTATGAACCTCAACCATTGGCGCCGCTTTGTAGCTCAGGAACCTCAACCATTTGCGCCGCTTTGTAACCTATGAACCACAACTATTGGCTCCGGATTGTAGCTTATATACCGCAACCTTTGTTGTCGCTTTGTAACTTGAGAACCTCAACCAATGGCGCCGGTTTGTAACATAGGGCCCTCAAGCATAGGCGCCGCTTTGTAACTTAGGTACTTCAACCATAGGAATGGCTTTGTAACTTAGGAGCTAAACCATTTGTGCCGCTTCTTAACATAGGAACCTCAACCATTGACGCCGCTTTGTAACTCAGCAACTCCAGCCATAGCCTAGACTTTGTAACCTTGGAACCTCAAACATTGGCGCCGCTTTGAAACTTAGGAACCTCAAACATGGGCTAGACTTTGTAACTTAGTAACCTCAACCGTAGGCTAGAAATTGTTTTTTTTGGAACCTAAACCATAGGCTAGGCTTTGTAGCTTAGAAACTCAACCATTAGCGCAGCTTTGTAACTTAGAAACCTCAACCATTGGCTTGGTTTTGTAACTTAGGAACCTCAACCATTTGCGCCTCTCTATAGCTTATTAACCTCAACCATAGGCTATGGTTTATAACTTAGGTATCTCAACCGTTGGAGCTCCTCGGTAAAATAGGAACCTAAACCATAGCCGCCAATTTGTAGCTTAAGGAACTTAGACATTTGCGCCGCTTTGTAGCTTAGGGACCTCAACCATTGGCTTCGCTTTTTTAACTCAGGAATCTCAAACATGGACTATTCTTAGTAATTTAGGAACCTCAGGTATAAGCGCCGCTGTAGCTTATGAAGCTCAACTCTAGGCTAGAATTTGTAACTTAGGAAACATAACCGTTGGCTAGGCTTTGTAAATTAGCTACCTCAGTAATAGCCTACACTTTGTAACTTTGTGAACCTCAACCATTGGCGCCGCTTTGAAGTTTAGGAACCTCAAACATGGGCTAGACTTTGTAAATTAGGAACCACAACCATAGCCTAGGAATTGTATACTAGAAACCTCAGCCATAGGCAGTCCTTGTAACTTAGGGACTATAACTATTGCCGCCGCTTTGTAACTTAGAAACCTCAACCATTGGCGCCGCGTTGCAATGTAAGGGCCTCAACCATAAGCTAGAATTTGTAACTTATGAACTTCAACCACTGGCGCCGCTACGTGACTAACTAATCTCTACCATTGGCACCGCTTAGTAACTTTTGAACCTCAGCTCCTGGCGCCGCTTGGTAACTTATGAACTTCAACCACTGGCGCCGCTACGTGACTAACTAATCTCTACCATTGGCACCGCTTAGTAACTTTTGAACCTCAGCTCCTGGCGCCGCTTGGTAACTTATGAACTTCAACCACTGGCGCCGCTACGTGACTAACTAATCTCTACCATTGGCACCGCTTAGTAACTTTTGAACCTCAGCTCCTGGCGCCGCTTGGTAACTTAGGAACTTCAACCATAGTTTAGGCTTTGCAAACTTAGAATCTTCAAAAATTGCCACCGCTTTGTAGCATATGAACCTCAACCATTGGCGCCGCTTTGTAACTCAGGAACCTCAACCTTTGCGCCGCTTTGTAACTTATGAACCACAGCTCCTGGCGCCGCTTGGTAACTTATGAACCTCAACCATTGGCGCCGCTTTCTAACTTAGGAACCTCAACCTTTGCGCCGCTTTGTAACTTAGGAACTTCAACCATAGTTTAGGCTTTACAACTTAGAATCTTCAAAAATTGCCACCGCTTTGTAACTTATGAACCTCAACCATTGGCACCGCTTTGTAACTTAGGTACCTCAACCTTTGCGCCGCTTTGTAACTTATGAACCACAACCATTGGTGCCGTATTGTAGCTTATAAACCGCAAACTTTTGGCGTCGCTTTGTATCTTGGTAACCTCAACCATTGGCGCCAGTTTGTAATTTAGGAACCTCAACCATAGGCGCCGCGTTGTAACTTAGGTACCTCAACCATAGGAACCGCTGTGTAACTTAGGGAGCTTAACCATTTGCGTCGCTTCTTAACTTAGGAACCTTAGCCATTGTCGTCGCTTTGTAACTTAGGAAAATCAGCCATAGTCTAGACTTTGTAACCTTGGAACCTCAACCATTGGCACCGCTCTGAAGTTTAGGAACCTCAAACATGGGCTAGACTTTTTAAATTAGGAACCTCAACCATAGAATAGGAATTGTAAATTAGGGACCTCAGCCATAGACAGTAATTTGTAACTAAGGGACCATAATTATTGCCGCCGCTCTGTATATTAGGAACCCAACTATTGGCTACGCTTTGTAACCTTATAACCTCAAAAGTATGCTAGGCTTTGTAACTTATGAGCCTCATCCATTGGCGCCGCTTTGTAACTTCGGAGCCTCAAACCGTAGGCTAGGCTTGGTAACTTAAGAACCTAACCATAAGGTAGGCTTTGTAACTTAGGTATCACAACACTTGGTGCCGCTTTGTATCTTAAGAATCCAACCATTGGCTAGGATTTGTAACTTTATAACCTCAAAAATAGGCTAGGCTTTGTAATCTAGGAACCTCAACCATAGACTAGGCTTGTTAAACTAGGGACCACAACAATTGGTGCCGCTTTGTATCTTAGGAATCCAACCATTGGCTAGGCTTTGTAATCTAGGAACCTCAAACATAGGCTAGGATTTGTAACTTAGGGACCACAACCATTGGCTAGAATTTTAAACTTTATAACCTCTAAAATAGCTTAGGCTTTGTAATCTAGGTACCTCAACCATTGGCAGTAGATATAATATAGCGACTCCAGAACAATAGACCATTGTTCTGGTCAGAACAAAGGAATTAATGACCTATTGTTCTGTGTCTTCAAGCCCCGCCCCCCCCTTTGTGCGCTACTATTTCCCGCCTGGTCGCGTGCCTCTAGCCCCGCCCCCTCTTTGTTCTAGTGTTATGCCGCCGGGGTCTGTGCCGTCAGGTCCTGCCCCCTACCCCATGCGGTCTGGTCGCGTGCCGGTGGCACCCGCCCCCTCCCCTTTGTGGTCTGATTGGTTCCCTCTGGATAGGTGGGAGAGTGTGTATTGTTCTTATGCGCTGGTTACGTTCTCGCCCCCTCATTGTGACTTGTCTAAATCCCTCCCGCGTGATTGGTTCCCCTGCGGATAGGTAGGAGAGGGTGTATTGTTCCTATACGCTGGCGACGTCACCCCACTCTCATAGCGTCCTGTATAAATCCCGCCCCTGGTGAGGTGTGTGGTATGGGAATGGTTTTCTCGATGCCAGTCACCCATCGGCAAATAGTTTGAGTACATAATTGTGTCAATCAATTAGGTAATGTGTTATTGAAAAAAGAATCAATGTTTATATACTGCTAATGCAATTAAACGCTGCTCTTCGACCAATTAAGTATTTTTGATTGATTAATGTAATTAAGTGTATATGAATTGACTCGCTCGCACCTGGCCGCCGTCGTATATGTGTGCTAGCATATGTATAACTATCACGCTCACGGTCCGTAATGTAATGAAAAACCCGGCAGCCGACTTCTGTCTCGTAATAACCAGTTTCACCCCGTCCACGACTGTGTGCGTGACGTCACCAACAAGTCTCGACGTGTAGACTAGCCCGGCTCCATTCTGTCTGCGTCGATAAATCATGTTAAAACACGCTCGCCAATGGCTTTCCTTTGTATTCAAAAAACAGACAGCCGGCTTCTGCCTGGAGGGTGAATAACAGGTCTCAACATGCATTCCACCCCCTCCACCACTGCGTGACGTCACCGTCTACAGTATATAAGGAACGACGGCAGCCAGAGCGATCATTTATTGTTTTTTCAGTGTTCGTTCAGTGATAATCGAAATGGCTGGTGATAATCGTGCATCTGATGTAAATGATTGTTGGAGCGAGTGCGGAGAAGATTATTTTCACTACGTATACTTCCATACCGAAACATGCAATGGTTTAATGCATTCAGTGTTGTGTACTCAACCATCGCATCATGATCAGATGACTACACTGGAAGTGTGTACAGAGAGCTGCCCTGTTTATCGAGGAGCGAACATGTAAGTAATATACATATTTCTATAACTCGGTAATATATTGTACGCATGTTAAATTAAATATAACTTGAAATTATTTTATTCTTTCAGTGAAAATTGCATGGGTGATGATGTGGAGGATCTTAGCGATGTCGATGAAGTTGACGATGTCTTCGTCTCGAAACATCTAGCTGAATGTGATACAGAGTCGTGCACCGGATACATGCATTCTGTACTTTGTACTAACCCGGCCCAGCATGAACGCATGACATCCTTCTTCCTATGTAACGACAACTGCGAGGTCTACCAGCGCAGGAAGAGAAAACTCGAGTAAGTAGAAGAAATGTTAAATTACATATTCATTTACTGCTTCTAATGCTACTCTGTGTCTAACCTAAAATTAAATTATTACAGACTGCGAATGACTGCGCCTAAGGTACCCGTGCCAATAGAGGAGCTGGATCCTGAGAGACGCGATGTCGATATAGTGGAATATCCAATCGCAGAGAGCCATACGCAGCCTATGGATGAGGATGCTGCTCCACTACCCGCCATTACTACTACCCCTGATGATAAAGCAACGAGGGTACAGGATTGGATAAATAAGACGACTCCAGATTGCTCGCCCGAGATACACCTAGAAGCCTGCAAACCCGTGAAGTGAGTATGACACTCTTTGATAGTACTTTTTGTGTGACAAGGGGAGAGGATTTTTCTAATATATGTATTTTCTCTTTCAGGCGCATGAAATGATTAACTAAACCTATTTCTAACATTGTTTTGAATATATGTTGCAGGGGTGTGAGGAGGGAGCGGAGGAAGAGGCAGAACGAGACTGGGGAGAAAAAGCAGAAGAGAAGGTGCCAGAGGAGGGTCCTCAACGAGGGTCCTATGGTCTTCTTATTCATTGAAGATACCCTGCATTCGCCAGAGGAGCATGGAGAATCGATCACATGCGCTTGATGACGTCAGCATCTCCCCCTCCCATTCCGTGAACATTGGACTATACTATGACATCCCCTCCCTCTACATAAATTGTGAAAGTGATAAATCATTTGTTTATATTACAAAATCAGACTGGGATATAATATCCAAAAACATTCCAATAATTGAAGATTACCTACGCCAAGAAAAAAGTTTGCGTGTGATGAATATGGTGACAATGTAATTTATGCATACAATATTATTGTATTTTTTGACCATTCAATTCATTTCATAAATATTTGTTTAAATAATAATGTAATATATTTAGACATTGAGTGTGTAAGGAACCTAAAATATAGGGCTATTGCCCTATATTGAAAGACATTTGAATATTTTAAATGATTTCTGCAATTCAGGAGCAATTAGTTTTTCAGGGAGTAGGAGGGGGAGAAGGAAAATGCTTGAAATGTATGCTAAAGTCAATAAAAAAGTGTTTTAGTATATGAATTCAATTTATTATTCATAAACTTATCCTACTACATTCCTTCACAAAAACCATTCACCCAAACATATGCATAATTATATAAGCGCTTGCATCACGTGAGAAAGAGGTTTGTAGGTAAATACTTTGTCATGTAGAACCAGACAGTACAGTGACGTCTGGTCTGGTATATTTGCATGCTTGAATCTCGATTCTGATGTTCACAGCTCCATTTATAACCTCCTCGGGTTGGTGAGAACAGTCTATTACGAATAATGGTGCACGGTGAAGAAAATCCTTTCTCTTCAAGAGGGGACAATTATCTCTTTCATAATAGGAACTTTGAAATTTACAGTACATTTCATATAGTGAAGCAAACTTTGAATTTTTAAAGTCCAAGTTCAAATCATGGTAGGGGTAGCATTCACTGTTGAGGAATAGTCTCAAATTAGTAATGTTGCAGTGATCAAACTCGGAACTGTTCTTGCTATAATCACCCAATCTTGCAGTCTGCGCACACACTATGATGAAGCGAGGTTTCTCGAGCTTAGATGTTGTTGCTACATTCCACGTGAAAGATCTTGTCTGGGGTACAGCAGGCTGGGTATGAAGATCCATAGATCGAAAGGCAAGGTGTAGAGGTTTATCAGACTTGACAAGTTTTAGAATGTGAACTCTTTCAGCATCGGAAAGACGAATTACAGGCACCCTCCATTCGATTCTAGTTAACTTTACATTAGCTTCCTCTCCATTCGAAGTCAGGACACAGTTTCTAGAATCTTTGGATCTTATGAGAATCAATTCAAACTTGCTGTTGAGTATAAGCTCCTTGTGGTCATCAGCAAATCCTAGGAGCATCGAGAGAGGGACTACAGCATTGAAAGCTCCATTCGTCGCGTGTACTATATCAACTTCTTCACCAGGATAGGCCCATCCAGCATTCAGCAGCCGATTCGACTCCATAGGGTTGAGAGTCACATAATTTCGTATAGTTGTAGTAATTCCAGGATTCCTTGTTCTGTCTATAGTTGTAGCATTCATATCTAGACGTATCTCATCAAACATAAAGGCTATAACATTATTAGTGAGCTTCGCTGTAGTAGGGGATCCATCTACCTTGGTGACAGCACCTTCGATGTAGAGATAACTCTTGTTAGGTAGCGTATACAAATCTTCAGCTTGACACGGTATTCTAATTTCATCGTTTACATTCAGAGCGCAGGTGTTGTATGGAAGAAAAATATGCTCCTCCTCCTTGGTGATCTTGTCGTCAAAGGCCGGAACTTCTGTCACGTTTAAGATGTCCATTATAGCGTCCTGTAACCTAACCCCTCGAGGAACTTGCGGTTAGCACGTGTTAACTCCTCGGAAGCTGGAGAGGTAGTATGCTTCGAACGTGGTGTACGTCGTCTATTATAGTATTTGCGATGTCTTTTAAAATGTATTGCCATTGCGTCTTATGTGGAGTCTTGTAGTGATAATCTCGTTCCTGAAGTTGATCGCCTTTCCGTGTTGATCTACCACTCGAATAGTGATCTGGTCTATATAGTTTGTATCTATGACCGGTAAATATATCGGGTTCGAGGGTTCTTGAGAGATATGATAGCCTGGTGGAACAGAAGGGAAAAACTCGTAGAGCGAATGACCGCTTTTACCATCAATGAAAGAGCCTGTTGCAATACTGCACTCCAAACGTATGATACTCACTTTAAATATATTCACAAGATCATCGGATTCAAACGCTTCTCCAGCAGGAATTATTTTAGTGTCTGTGAATCCTAGAAGCGAACCAATAGATCTAGCCTTAGAAAAGTCTATTGTATAAGGACATTTAATCTCAGCCTTCATTGTATTATTGTTAGGCCTTATAAAGAAGACTTCATCATTCAATCCTAGTTTATCCTTTAGAAATGCATTGATATCGGCAATCTCGTAGGTTCCATGTGGGATGACAATGGTTTCAGGTTTACCATTATGAATATAATGAAATCTATTACTACTTTCATCGACATTTGGTATTGAATAGAATGTTTCAAAATTCAAGAGAGCAATCTCATAATGACCTGGAGGATCTAGCTGTAGAGGCGGGTTTAGATACGTTGAAATAACAGTGTCTGACCCACTCACTGTAACTGTATAACTCATCTTGACGATGTAGCAGCTTCTAGGATAAAAGAAATTGCAAGCACAAGTGCCCGCAGATGACTGAATCGAAATTCTGGTATCTCTGTGTATTATAGTCGATTTTAACACCTTGTAGATATTTCTCAATCTCAGGAGGCGGTTTCAAATTACCGAAACTATCAAAGTAGTATGCGACATCACCTTCTTTCCTTATAGCAACCCAGTGTGTTCCTTCATTATCTGAGGTATCGAGATTGGTAATACGTCTCTCTTTGAAGTGTGGTTTTAAAGGAAGTTTGTCAATCATATAAACTCCTCTAAAATAAGGAATTTTTAAACGTTTAGCATAATATTCGATGGCCACGTTACTTAGGGCTTCCTCCGGTATATGTACAATCCTCTTCCGCCGTTTTTTGCCTTCTTCTTTAAACCCCTGACTTTAGATCCTCTTTTTTCCAAGGACCTTGCTATTTTAGATGCAGCGGCTAAAGACGACATCAGCGGCATTGCAGGTAAGAATCCTCCTTTATTCGTCTTCTTACACCTTCTCTTCCGGAGTCCCTTTCCTCGGGTCTCCATCACCTTGTTATGCCTCGCAACTTCTGCTAAGTGCCTATCAGCAGCCTTTTTTTTATTGACTGCAGAGGCTATCTGAGCAGCGCCTAAAGCAGCAATGATGGGTATCAATGGTAAAAACCCTCCTCTCTTCTTCTTCCTCTTTCCGGCTCCCACTGCAACCTTTCCCTTCATGATTGCAGTTACTAGCCTTGCAGCTAACTTTTCACCAAAAGTTGAATCTGATGACTGCACACGCTTCCAAGCCTTCTCTGCAAGAATCTTATCCGCTATTTGTCTTGAAGCGGTGTGCTTATTCTCAGCGTACGCGAGGTCGTGCTGTTTGCAAGCTTCGTCTAATTGGTTAATTCCGGGGTCTCCTCTTTTTAGACGTTTTTCCAATTTAGTACCAGGCCCGCAATATCTATACCCAGGTAAGTGAGCTTCAAAGGGGAGCGAATTAATTATGGAATTAATAATTCCAGAGCCACGCTTATACTGCAACGACCTCCCTCTCTTAGCTCTCATGATATACTAAGCGAGTACTTGCATGCATTAGCCCTTTTATATCATTGCATTCAATCATTAACTACTTTACATCCGGTAATATATAAACATCGCACATACATTTTATAAGTTAGTTGTTAACATGGAGCTTGTTAAGCAACACTGCTCTCTACCTATTCAGGTATTAGACTTTGAAAGTGACTTTGGAAGTGATAGTCATGGCAAGTTATTTCCATCTAATGTCAGAGCTCTTATTTTAGGGAGCTCCAGTGCAGGGAAAACAAACTTATTACTCAATATGCTACTCCATGAGAATGGACTACGTTTTGAAAATTTGTATATTTATTCAAAGTCTCTCTATCAACCAAAGTACCTATACCTAATTAAAGTGCTTGGAAACATCGAAGGTATAGAAGTGAACACCTTTGACAACGGCGATGATGTTTTGCATCCTTCTGAAGTTAAAGAAAATTCAATCTTTATATTTGATGACGTCATCACTGAAAAGCAGGAAAAGATAGCATCCTTTTACAGTATGAGTAGACATCGAAATGCCGACTCTGTATATCTAGCGCAGTCCTATGCTAAAGTTCCAAAACATTTAATTCGCGATAATACAAACATGATAATACTCTTCAGACAAGACAATTTAAACTTAAAGCACATTTACGAAGATTATGTAAATACCGACATGACCTACAATGAATTTAAAGACCTATGTAAGAGCGTCTGGGAGAGTGTATCAGAAGGAAGACCCTTTGTTGTGATAGTTCCTGAATTTCACATAAATGAGGGGCGATATAGGAATGGTTTTGATGTATATATTAAGCTCGACAAAAAAGAAAATGATCATTCGTAGTTAATCATGAGCATCGATAGGTTCGGTTCTCAGAAAACTGGGCCAGTTAGAAGAGTGTTTGATCGTTTTATCATAAATAGAGATGTCAAAGGAAACTATCAATTCAAGAATAAGAGATTGTGCAATGTTCACGATCCTGAAGATAATCATGATGCCTCCAATAAGAATTATGTGGATGCTCTCGAAATTAGGATGCACGATTTCTCTCAGCAAGCTGCTAACAATGTTGAGGTTATGGCTAAGACCCTGATCGATGAATTGATTTCAAGATATATCCTCAAGAGAGAAAAGGGAAATAACACTGTGATCGATAAAGTTAGATTGAAGGTATTGCTAGATCCTGTTCACGATAATGATGTTGTGAATAAAAAGTTCATCACTGGATATGTCAATTCACGCACACAGTCGAGAGATGGTAATGGTAACATTATATTCGACAATAAGAGAATCACTGATATAGCAGATCCTCTCGGAGATACGAATGCTGTAAATAAAAGATATGCTAGAGCTATGATCATTAGGAAATCGAACGAGACGCGACAGCAGTTAAACAGGTACTTGCCAAAGGAAATCGAGATGCAAATAGGTAAGAAGCTGCTAGACATCACAGCAAAAATGAATAAAACTACGAGTAAAGTGGATACTCTAACAACCTCTACAAAAGACAGAGTGGATTCTGTAATGGACTCTATTAAACAAGTTACCGCAGAGATTGATAGAGAAAAAACAAATCTTCAGAATCTTTGCAATCAGAAATTTAGTAATTTAGAAAAGTTAGCGATGAAGCGAGTTTCAGATTTAGAGGCTACAGTCAGGCAGTTAAAGACAGAGGTTTTGAATACTCTCAAAACTGATTCCTGCAATGATAAACTTAAGAAAGTGGAGGAAAATGTAAATATGATGATGAACGCCTACAAAACTAATATGCAGCAAATGACGAGTCTAGAAGAATCAGTCAGAAGCCAGTACGCTAATACGGCAATCTTTGCTGAAGCGTTCAAGACACATACACAGGAGCATAAGAAAGAAACCGAGCAACTGAGGACTTCGATAGAGATGTTAGCTAAGGCTATCGACACGTTGAGAACTCAAGCTGGACGCAGACTCTAAATTGAAGGTAATCGTCTATTTTCACATCATTTGTAAGATGGATAGTGAAAGCATAAGACTTAAAGAGTCTGTAGCCGAGCATACCAGGGCTGTAAAAGAAAAACTAAGAGTTCTAAAAGGTCTCAGGTTTGAGACTCAGCATGTCATGCCCGAATCTTTGAAGCCTGTAACCGCCCCCCTCAAGGATATTTTGGACACTCAACGAGGGTTGACTGTGAAGACCGTCAAGAATGAAGATGGTGATTCTACAAGTAGTTCTACTTACCTTCAACACGTTCGCTCAAAAGACAAGGATCGTATTGATACATTGTACGGTGTGAGATATCAGGATGGAAGTTATATGCTTGGAAATAAAGATATTCATTTTATAAATAATCAAATATTGATAGGCGATGAAGCGTATGAGCCTACCGCTGGTTTGATGGAGCTCATCTTTAAGCGAACGCCTCAGATTTCTGCATACACCAGTGAAGACTTGGAGACGTAGGCTAAGATTATGAAAAGTACTTTTCTTTATAGAAGTGGTAACACCAGACATGGTCGCTTGAAATCTGGTAAATCGTATAAATACAAGAATATAATACGCCCCTTGCTCAATACACATTCAGGTCTAGGACTGGCATGGAAGGAGCATAAGCCTGATAAGGGGGTTGACTACGTTTTCTGGAGAAATCCTAACACATTAGTGAATAGACTGAGGTTACTTATTGCTTCGAGGGACGCTGGTAATAATAGTCACGCTCAAGAGATTGAGGACATTATCAGGGAGTTGAAAGCATCTAAAATTATAGCATGACCGCCAAACAGAATATCGCCAGAGAGCTTCACGGATCGGCGAGGAAGAACTATTTACGACGCAAAATTATCAGCAAAGGTATGAATGATTTATTAGAAATTGATTTGATTGAAATGATACCATATGCAAGAGTGAACAGAAATTTCAAATACATTCTGATCGCAATAAACTTTTACTCTAAAATGGCATATGCAAAACACTTACAGGATAAGGGCGGAGTTAATGTTGCAAAGGCTATGGAGGATATATTACACGAAATGGATGTCCCTCCCCAGAATATTCAAAGTGACAACGGGAAAGAATTTTATAACAAGTTCTTTAAACGATTAATGTTTAAGTATAATATTAACCACTACAGCACCTATACCAATGTGAAGGTTGCGGCTGTTGAACGTTTAATTCGATCCTTGAAGAATATGATGTACCGAGAGTTTTTAGTCCAAGGCTCATACAAGTGGCTAGATCTTTTACCTAGAATCCTTGTAAAGTACAATGATACTTTTCATTCAACTATCCGCATGAAGCCTAATGAAGTGAAAAACGACGATCTTCTTCTGACAGTGTATAATTATAATCAAGAACGAAGAGAGAAGAAGGCTTCAAGGAAGTTTAGTGTTGGTGATTATGTCAGGATATCTAAACATAAAGGACATTTTGAAAAGGGTTATGAATCTAACTGGAGCGTTGAAATCTTCAAAGTATTTCGTGTGAATCGTACCACGCCTACAACATACATACTAAAGGATAGGAATGGTGAAATCATAAAAGGTGGCTTTTATGGACATGAACTAAAAAGACTATCCTAACACATATTTAGTAGAAAAGGTTATACGTAAACGGGGAAACAAAGTTCTTGTGAAGTGGTATGGTTTTGCAGATACTGAATGGATTGATAAAAGGGATTTGGTGTAATGTATGAAGAATTAATAAAGACCAGTTTTTATGGTTGTAAAATCATGAGTATTTTTATTTTAAAAAATTCTTCATATTGTTTTCTTTTTTGAGGGAAATATGTAGGCACTTAAAAAACCCTCACATACTATAAACGAATATATACACTATTAACATTATCGGAAGGGAAATTAATATATAAAAACCCTCACATACGTTAAATGAATATATACAATAACATCATTATAGGGAAAAATTATTACATAAAAACCTTCACATACTTTAAATGAATATATACAATAACATCATTAGAGGGAAAAATTATTACATAAAAACCCTCATACACAGTTTAAATGGATATATACAAAATTAAGATTGAAAAAGTAAAAACAAGATATCTTCAAATATTTGAGTTATTTACATTATATACATATTTACAGGTTTAGGCACTAGCAATCAGCAGGTCTAAGGGAATAATGACCCCACGCTAGAGACTTATAGCTTCCTTCCATCAACTTCCTCTTATCGTCACACCCCTTCAATGCCAATTTGTTTGTCTCAATGGTGTTAATTTTGTGATTTTACTCCGAAATGTTTTTGTACCGAATAAATTTTTAGACTATGGTCCTTTAAGCACTCAAAATACTGGCCGAAATCTATTTTATCCATACCCACCCTGGTGATGCCCTTAGCTTTCTTAATTGTCTGCCCTCTGTATCTGTATGCGTATAACTTTGCTCTTATACCGACATACTCCTCCATAACCAAGCCGCCCAATTCATCCTTGAACAAACCAATCTTTTTCCTGTTGGCTTGCTTAATACCATATGGATTATCCTTTTCAAAGTTTGAAGTGTCGAAATACTGTGGGTTCTCCCTGATGAATTCATAGATATCAGAACTCGTTTCAAAAATGAACGAGTCTGTATCCATGTAATTCAGCAGCAAGTCTTTCAAATTTGGTTTCATGATATTGTAAAAGAAGTCATACATGATAAATTTTGAAATGTCCAAAATTGCGTGTCCTATGTAGATTGGTTTGTTCATATGCCCCTCCTCTCTGCCCAGTTCGATTCCTACAAGATTTTCCTAAAAAATTATGGTGCGTAGATAAGTGCGGCGTGCTGTCAACTTCTTTGCCTGTTCCCATATTCCAACTATTTTGAAATCAGTGTATTTTCTCACATTCTCTATAAATTTCCCATATACAGCGTTATTCATTTTTTTCCAAAGGTTTTGTGCGAATTTTGATTTTTCTTGGGCTCTCTTCTCGGTGTTGACGTCGATATATGTCTTCAGCCAGTTAGACTGGTCGTAGGACACCACCCTGTGAATATGTCTCACAGTTAGCCCCTGCTCGATACACTGCTGCATCACCCTGTAGTGCAAGACATATTTGCTTTTCTTTTCTAATGTTGCTAGCAGTTTCTTGTATTGGCCATTCGGTGGTGTCGCGCTCTGTGGGCAGAAAGGAAGCTCGTGTGGGCGTCGTGGATATGGTCGGGGTATTCGATATCTGCTTCTAGCACATAGCCAGTCCCTGAGTCTTCTTTGATTTCTGCGAAGTTTATGCCGTCAATTTCTTCTCTGGTGAGCCATTTCAGATTTTTGTACGGGAGGGCAGACCCCATAGAAGCTCCATATAAGTTGTTTATGTCCCAATAGGACAGGTGTTTAACAGGAGCATGCTGGTCAAAGTTGGACATGTACCTCTGGTTAGCTTTGGTATAGCCCTTCACCACTGTGCACAGTTCGCCTCTAATTCCCGACTCGAAAAATTCCAGCATGCTCTTGTCGGATATTAAGGAAAGTTTCGCCTTTGTTATCTTCAACATAGCGTCAAAGGCGAGTCCTGGTAATGTATAAAACCATGCTGGGTCAAGTTTATACATTCCCAGGATGAGATCTCGAAACTTTTCGAAAATATCCGCCAAGAGCAGTATATCTGTTTTCAGGTATAGATCGTTGTATTCTCCGAGATTCCGGATATTAAAGACCTCCCAGACTTTTACAGCATGCCTGTATTCCTCTCGGTAATGTGGTTGTCAGTGAGAGTGCTGTAGAAGGCGTCCTTCGGTGGTAGAGAAGTTTTTTTGAGTATGGCAAGGTTTGAAACATAATCATATGGATATATTCCCTGGCTCTTCGCCAGCTTAAAATGCTCCTCAACAGGATATTCTGCCCTTGTTATTTTAAGCCAGGCTGGACAGCTTATCGTCAAGAAACTTAAAGCTGTCCAGAAACCTGAAGCTGATGTTCCTGTACCGTTTGCTAAACGCTATATACCTTTCACCACTTTGAGCGATGCACGATACGGGCTTTATTCATATGCCAGGCGTCTTATCAAGAAGTGGCTGTCATAATTAGATAGACAATGAAAAAAGATCGGTATGAAATCCGGGACCTTTCTATTCAAATTGCATCTATTATGAGCAGCACCCAGATATTCCCCTGTCACATGATCGTGATCCCTCACGCGCAAATCGCTCACAGTGAAAGCAACAAGGCATATATGACACTCAGAGGCATTATCAAAATTCTGTTGCTCTTCAAGGGTTAAATCCATGGGTTTAGGATTGGAATACGCATCGATGACGTCATCAACAATTGATTTTAATTGCTTGATAAAGTCATGGATGGCATTTGGACCTCTGAAGAGAAAGAATTTCGACAATGCCTCGTCATGCCTACATACCACCTTCAAGGCAATAGACATTGCTTCATGCTCCTGAATGGTTCTGGTCCAGCTCGAGTTGCTTGAGGGCTCGCAAGAGTGAACCTTCGCCAGAACAGATTCAATGTCTGCGTATATAACAAAAGGTACACAAACGCTCTTGGAGAATGCTTTAAATTCGATGCAGTCATCCTGTTGAGGCATTTTAAGCAGTTGGCGTTTTCCACATCTTAATCGGTGCGTTTCCAGAGCCTTTTCATTGGTGCATCTCTTGAGGCATGCCTCATATGTCCATATTCTATGCTGGTATTTCGTTACTTGACTCCTTACAAGTCTGGACAAGTCTGTAATTATACAGTAGTGGGACTTATCCACCTGCTCAATATATAACAGATTGGCATGGTGCTGCTTCTTTTCAGCTGTCTGGTATAGAGGAATAATGTTCTCATTCTCCTCCTCTATACCAAACACTGAAATGGATACTCCACTGTTCTGCTTTTCAAAGCATTCAATTTGATGGAGAGGTACAGGAAATTCGATACCCTCATAATTGAATGCCTCGAAAAGCAGTTCCTCAGGGTATACTGTGGTTCTATAGCCATTTTTCTTCGCTGGGTATTTAGAGGCAAGCATGCACCATGCGAAGCAGAAGTTGTCTTCATTCTTTATGTTTATAATTGCAGTTTCATTCCTGATTTTCAGTGGCAATTCGATGTATGAACCTGCGTGTATGGGATCGTAGTAAGTAGAGCTGAGTACCAGGCTGGGTATGTCTAACAAAGACTTCGATGATGCTCCCCCCTCAAATTTAGAAATGTTTTCTAAAATATCCCCCGCAATTGAAGAGAAGATCTGATTGAGATCACTTGACGGAAGTATCAGCACAGGCTTAGAATTAAAGAAGGCGGAAAAGCGTGCCTCTTCATCAGGTTTGTGGATTAAATATTCAAGTTCCATGGAACAATTCATCTTTAATCCACTCCTGCTTTTCTGCAAAACGTTTTCCGCTTCTTTAATTACAAGCTCCTTGCATTCATCTAAAAAGACTCTGGGGTCCAGTATTTTTAATGTATTTGCTATTTTACTATTAAAAATACGTCCCTTGAACGCCGATTGGATGGTATTGCATTCAAGTCCCTGGCAATTGCTAGCACTAACCTTGGCTTTTTTGATTGTAAGCTGCTCCCTCCCGTCCGATGTCGGTCCTCTCTTTCCATTAACAGGATCTACATCATTGGATGATGAGGAGGAGGTTGACGGGGCAGCGGCTTCATCGTTTGCGCCTGAGGAGGTCGATGGTGCAGCGGTTTCATCGTCTGCGACTGAGGAGGTCGCTGGTGCA
Source organism: Deroplatys truncata (assembly GCA_030765065.1). Lineage (NCBI taxonomy): Eukaryota > Metazoa > Arthropoda > Insecta > Mantodea > Mantidae > Deroplatys > Deroplatys truncata. The sequence goes on along the minus strand of CM060975.1, from coordinate 331,990,476 downwards.
CTGTGTATAACTTCCTCCAGAGTGTCGAGCGATGAGGAGGCGGACGGTGCAGCGGTCGAGTATTCACCAATCTCCGGCGATGTTGACTCCTGTGTTGCTAGATCCATAGGCTGGCTTCCAACGTCACCCAGATCATTTCCTGGAATAATAATAATAATAATAATAGTATAGCATGTTTTAAAATATCTTAATATGATATGTTACATTAATTTATATAAAATGCTGAAAAATTCTTACCATGCGACTGTTGCTGCATGCATATGTCAGAGCCCCATCCCTGCTGATTTGGTATAGGGAAGGCTGATGGTACAGCGCCCGCGTGTTCAGTGATACCGCCCCCGAAATAAAGTCCACTTCCTGGAAATAATAATAATAATATTAATAATAACAATAATATTAATAATATAGAATGTGTAAAAGAACTTCATAAAATGTTGAAAAACATTCTTACCATTCAGTGGTTGCTGCATGTATGGGGCAGGGCCCCACCCCTGCTGATTTGATGCAGGGAAGGCGTGTGGTGCAGAGGCCGCGTGATGAACAAACCCGCCTCCGAAATAAAGTCCACTTCCTGGAAATAATAATAATAATAACAACAATAATAATATAGAATGTGTAAAAGAACTTCATAAAATGTTGAAAAATATTCTTACCGTTCGGTGGTTGCTGCATGTATGGGGCAGGGACCCAACCCTACTGATTTGGCCCCATGAAGGTTTGGAAGCCTGGTGGTGCCGGTGCAGCGGACGATGGTTGAATCATCCCAAAATAAAGTCCACTTCCTGAAAATAATAATAATATTAATAATAATAATAATATAGAATGTGTAAAACAAGAAGTTCATAAAATATTGAAAAATTCTTACCGTTCGGTGCTTGCTGCATGTATGTGGCAGGGCCCCACCCCTGCTGATTTGGTACCAGGAAGGACTGGAAGCCTGGGGGTGGCGGTGCAGTGCTCGCGAAGCCTGGTGGTGCTGGTGCAACGGTCGCGAAGCCTGGAGGTACCGGTGCAGCGGTCGCATGTTGAGCGCTGCCGCCTCCGAAATAAAGTGCACTTCCTGGAAAAAATAAATAATAATAATAGTAGTATAGCATGTTTAAGTACAGAGTTCTAAAGAATCTATACGCTATACGTGAAAAATACATGTTTTAAACACATGCGTGAAAAATACATAGCATTCTGGGAGACCGAAAGAGTTATGTGACTGCATATGGGGTGAGAAACTCCCCTTAGATATATCCTTTTCTCCTTATACAATCCAGAACTCTATGCTGTCGTAGGTAGGTCTTTGTGTGCTAGAATCGGCATTGTATACCTACTATTACATAATTTTTAGTTACAAATGCTCAAACACCAGTCTGTAAATTCTTACCGTTCGAGTGTTGCTGCATGTACGGGGCAGAGCCCCATCTCTGATGATTTGGCACCAGGAAGGTTTGGAAGCCTGGTGGTGCCCGTGCAGCGGTCGATGGATGGCCGATCCCAAAATAAAGTCCACTTCCTGGAAATAATAATAATAATAATAATAATAATAATAATATAGCATGTTTTAAAAGATGATAATATGAAATGTTACATTAATTTTTTTAAAACACTGAAGAATGCTTACCATTCGACTGTTCGGGTGCCTGAATCATTACGGTATTTGAGGAGCGATCCTGCAACCGGCGGTGGGTATCCTGCTGGAGCTGGATGTAAGCCTCAGCTATGTTAACAGAACTGAATGCTGAAAACGTAAGTAATTTACGCGTTAGATTTTATTTATTTACTTAGTTTTTTTTAAAGAAAAGTTATATTATTAAGATAATTTACTTTATTGCGAATAGCTTATACAGGGAAAATGGCGATGTATTTTTAAACACCTGAGAAATTTCTATTGCAAAAATAAAGCACGTGTATTACTCGACACAGTCATGGAAAATATCTCTTTTAACATGATGGAAACAGGCTGAAAGTTTTTACTAAATAAATGCGCAAGAGGAATGAAACATTAACTGATGAATGTTCGACCAATGCATGCAAACAGGAAGTCCCCGGATCGATTACCGCCGGTTACCCTCGGAAGAAATGTTGTATTGCATTTACTATTCGATTCGTAGGGTTTTCAAGTAATTGCACTTTCTCTAGAAAGGAATATAATTCACTTGGTGAAAACACGTATTTAAATACCCGGAATAATAATTACTCAACAAGATGAATACTTAACTAAACTGCTCACATTTTTTTGAGAATTCGCGCAGCTAGATATAAACAGTAGAAGTTCAACTATTCGCAAATAAATGCCCGACATTAAAAACAAGAACGCAAATATAAGTTAAATGTACTGAGTAATAATTTAACTTTTAAAGTAAATGAAGTGTTTTTTACAACTTACCAGACATGATGTTCGATGAAATTTCACGTTGAAAGAGTAAAGTTTGCAGAGGTCTTAGCTCGTTGATGTCAGCTGAGAAACTGTAAGAATTTCCGGTGAAGCAGCCTTTTTATAGTGTTCTTTTGCAATATAAAAAATGTATGCGGGAAAGTTTAAGATATATAATACAACGATTTTGATTGGCTACTCCGAACCTTCGAGTAGAAGGAGAGGGAAATGCCTCGCACAGGAGCATTTCGTAAGCAAGCCTAAACCTGTTATGGGGAAATCCAACATCACGCCATCTCTCCTTAAGGGGAATGCTTCTGCATATGACGATAGAAAATAAAAATATATTTTATTTTTTACATGTACCGCGAAAATTCATTGTTAATTATTGTTACATCACCAAAATTATCGCAGAGTGAAAATAATGTAAGGCTTCTGTTGATATAATTTTCCTTGTAAGGCTACACCCGCGCTTATAAAAAATCGTTAATGGTTCTAAAGTCGGCTAGGGTAGTCACCGGGAATCGAGCCGATGAACTCTCCTGTTCAAACCTCGCACGTTACCACAACGTAATTTTTATCAAAACAACCTTTAAACACCTTTTACCCCTGTTAAATAAGGCTGTTATTTATCAAATATTTCATTCATCTATAGAAAAAAGCTTTTAAACAAATATGGTTCGATCTCTCTGCTGGAATATTCAAAAAATATCTCTCGAAAGGAGGGGTATTTAAAAACGTTCTCGTCCCATGTTTACTAAGAGAATAAGCCAATGTTTTTAAATGGAATAAATGAAGAGTAACAAGGAACGCGTCTTGTTTAGGATAGGCTCCATATTTCATTATTTATTTAGAATTAAACAAATGTTATTAGTCGTAATAGTTATACACGCGTAATAATCAAATTAACATCCGAACACATACGACAGCAACCAAAATGCGCAAGTCAATTCATATACAATTAATTAATAAAAAATATTTAATTGTATTCATCGATCAGCGAGACCATTATTTATTTTTAATAACGTATGTAATATTTAACTATAATGTTAACCGTATTTATTTATTTTTAATAACATATGTAATATTCACCTATAATGTTAACCGAATCATTTATTTTTAATAACATTTATAATATTTAACTATAATGTTAACCGTATTTATTTTATTTTTAATAACATATGTAGTATTCACCGATCAGTGAGACGCTTATTTATTTTTAATAGCTTATGTAATATTTCTTATTTTGAATTCTTTCCACCATCTGAATTCTGAATACTTTTATTCTTCATATCACTCTCGCCAAATCATATTTCTTTGTTTAACATTCCGTAAAAAAATCAGTTTAATTTTTGATATCATGCATGCAATTCTTGTATGTGAGTATTTAAATAATGACAAATATACATTTGAATGCTTAAGTACAGAATCTATACAGTATGCGTTTAATTATAATTTCAGCGTAGAAAATATTGCTTCTCACCGTTTAATTTTCCTGACGCTAGAGTCATATTCAATATTTTATTGAAAGAAATAAGAGCTATGAAACTTAATCATTCATAATCTTCATGTAGAATTTATATTAATTATCGGGGGAAAAATTGTTGTGGTAAGCTTAAAACATGACTAGGCTTGGGTTTTCCACGGTTTGTGATGGAATTTCTGCACAGAGGAACCCATTAAGCTAATCATTAACAAAATCTATTGTATCACTAAAAGTTATTTACCCGGAGGATCGGGGTTTTTTAGAGCACTTAGGAAACCAATTAAGATGTTTAATGTGGGGAAAAACGTCTGCCATGAGGGTATACAGGACCCAGTATGCATTCAAGTCTCTTAAGATGTTTAATGTAGTGGAAACTTCTGCCATTGTCCGCTAATGAGGGTATACATGGACATACATCAGCCGAAGCGTACCCTGGCATATGGCGTGATGGAAACCCCAAGCCATTAAGAGCAGGTACCAGGGAAAAACCCTAGCGTTCCTGGTTTAACCGCTTCTTAAGCTTCATTGTATTAGACGATGCACAGCGGTCGCACTCGTGTTGTTTTTCGTAAAGGGTTCTCGTGTTAACGTCTCACTCTAGCTATTTACACCGTCCTTTTCAGTCGCTTTTTTAATTCGTCTAAGCAATGTAATATTTTTATAAGCCCTCCGCTCAAAAGAAGAATTAAACAAATGTTATTAGTCGTAATAGTTATACACGCGTAATAATCAACTTAACATATCCATATACGAGAACAACCAGGTGCGCGAGTCAATTCATATACAATTAATTAATAAAAAAGCTTAATTGTTTTCATCGATCGACCAGCCGCGCTTAATTTCAAATGCGATGTCATTAGTAGATGAAAATGGGTAGATAGCTCCAGGTGCGCAAGTCAATTCATATACAATTATTTACATTAATCAATCAATAGTACTTAATTGCATTCATCGATCGACGAGCATCGTTTCATTAGAAGTGCAATGTGCGGACATTAGTAGTAATAAAATGCCGATTTTTTCAATAATGTTTTATGCATGGACGAACATTACCTAATTGATTGACTCAATTATGTACTCAAACGATTTACCGATGGGTGGCAGGCATCGAGAAAACCATTTCCCTACCACACACCTCACCAGGGGCGGGATTTAGACAGGACGCTATGAGAGTGGGGTGACGTCGCCAGCGTATAGGAACAATACACCCTCTCCCACCTATCCGCAGGGGAACCAATCACGCGGGAGGGATTTAGACAAGTCACAATGAGGGGGCGGGAATGTAACCAGAGTATAGGAACAATACACACTCTCCCACCTATCCACAGGGAACCAATTAGACCACAAAGGGGAGGGGGCGGGTGCCAACGGCACGCGATGAGACCGCATGGGGGAGGGGGCAGGACCTGACGGCACAGACCCGGGCGGCATAACACTAGAACAAAGAGGGGGCGGGGCTAGAGGCACGCGACCAGGCGGGAAACAGTAGCGCACAAAGGGGGGGCGGGGCTTGAAGACACAGAAGAATAGGTCATTAATTCCTTTGTTCTGACCAGAAAATGGTCTATTGTTCTGGAGTTGCTATATTATACCTACTATTGGCTAGTCTTTGTAATTAAGGAACCTCAACCATAGGCTAGGCATTGTAATCTAGGAACCTCAACCATAGGCTAGGTTTGGTAACTTAGGAACCTAACTATAAGGTAGGCTTTGTAACTTAGGGACCACAAAAATTGGTGCCGCTTTGTATCTTAGGAATCCAACCATTGGCCAGGATTTGTAACTTTATAACCTCAAAAATAAGCTAGGCTTTGTAATCCTGGAACCTGAACCATAGGCTAGGCTTGGTAATTTAGGGAGCACAAAAATTGGTGCCGCTTTGTACCTTAGGAATCCAACCATTGGCTAGGCTTTGTAATCTAGGAACCTCAACCATAGGCTAGGATTTGTAACTTAGGGACCACAACCATTGGCTAGGATTTGTAACCTTATAACTTCAAAATAGCCTAGGCTTTGTAATCTATGAACCTCAACCATAGGCTAGGCTTTGTAACTTAGGGACCACAACCATTGGCGCCGCTTAGTACAATATGAACCTCAACCGTTGCCGCCGCTTAGTTACTCTGGAACCTTAACCATAGGTTAGGATTTGTAACTTAGGAACCTCAACCAGAGGTTAGGCTTTGTAGCTTAGGAACCTCAACAAATAGCGCCGCTTAGTAACCTAGAAACCTTAACCATAGGCTAGGCTTTGTAACTTAGGGACCTCAACCATAGGCTAAGCTTTGTAACTTATGGACCCAAACCATTGGCTAGGCCTTGTAACAAAGCAACCGCAACCATTGGCTAGGCTTTGAAACATAGGAATCTCAACCATAGGCTAGGCTTTGTAACTCACGAACCTCAACTATTGGCGCCGCTTTGTAACTTAGGAACCTCAACCATGTACTTGGCTTCGTAACCTAGGAACCTCATCCATTGGCGACGCTTATTAACTTATTTACCTCAACCATAGGCTAGCCTTTGTAACATATGAATCTCAAAAATAGCGTAGGCTTTGTAACTTTAGAAACCTCAACCATAGGCTAGGATTTGTAACTTAGGGACCTCAACCATAGGCTAGGCTTCGTAACTTAGGCACCTAAACCATTGGCTGGGCCCAGTAACAAAGGGATCTCAACCATTGGCTAGGCTTTGAAACATAGGAACCTCAACCATAGGCTAGGCTTTGTAACTAAGGAACCTCAAATATTGGCGCCGCTTTGTAACTTAGGAACCTTAACCATATACTTGGCTTTTTAACCTAGGAACCTCAACAATTGGCGACGCTTATTAGCATATTTACCTCAACCATAGGCTAACCTTTGTAACTTATGAATCTCAAAAATAGGCTAGGCTTTGTAACTTAGGAACCTCAACCATAGGCTAGGCTTTGTAACTTATGGTCCTCAACCATAATCTAGGCTTTATTACTTAGGAACCTCAACCATAGGCTAGGCTTTGTATATTAGGAACCTAACCATAGGCTAGGCTTTGTAACTTAGGGACCACAATAATTAGCGCCAATTTGTTACTTCGAAACTCAACCGTTTGAGCCGGATAGTAACTTATGAACCTCAACCATTGGCGCCGCTTTGTAGCTCAGGAACCTCAACCATTTGCGCCGCTTTTTAACTTATGAACCACAACTATTGGCGCCGTATTGTAGCTTATAAACCGCAACCTTTGTTGTCGCTTTGTAACTTGGGAACCTCAACCATTGGCGCCGGTTTGTAACCTAGGAACCTCAAGCATATGCGCCGCTTAGTAACTTAGGTACCTCAACCATAGGAACCGTTTTGTAACTTAAGGAGCTTAACCATTTGCGTCGCTTCTTAACTTAGGAACCTTAACCATTGTCGTCGCTTTGTAACTTAGGAACATCAGCCATAGTCTAGAATTTGTAAACTGAGAACCTCAACCAGTGGCGCCGCTTTGAAGTTTAGGAACCTCAAACATGGGCTAGAGTTTTTAAATTAGGAACCTTAACCATAGGCTAGGAATTGTAAATTAGGGACCTCAGCCATTGACAGTAATTTGTAACTTAGGGACCATAATTATTGCCGCCGTTTTGTATCTTAGAAACCCAACCATTGGCTAGGCTTTGTAACCTTGTAACCTCGAAAATATGCTAGGCTTTGTAACTTATGAGCCTCATCCATTGGCGCCGCTTTGTAACTTCGGAGCCTCAAACCATAGGCTAGGCTTGGTAACTTAGGAACCTAACCATAAGTTAGACTTTGTAACTTAGAGACCACAACAATTGGTGCCGCTTTGTATCATAGGAATCCAACCTTTGGTTAGGATTTGTAACTTTATAACCTCAAAAATAGGCTAGGCTTTGTAATCTAGGAACCTCAACCATAGGCTAGGCTTGGTAACTTATGGACCACAACAATTGGTGCCGCTTTGTATCTTACGATTCCAACCATTGGTTATGCTTTGTAATGTAGGAACCTCAACCATAGGCTAGGATTTGTAACTTATGGACCACAACCATTGGCTAGGATTTGTAACATTATAACCTCAAAATAACCTAGGCTTTGTAATCTAGGAACCTCAACCATAGGCTAGGCTTTGTAACTTAGGGACCACAACCATTGGCGCCGCTTCGTAATATAGGAACCTCAACAAAAGACTAGGCCTTGTAGCTTATGAACCACAACCTTTGGCGCCGCTTAGTAACATATGAACCTCAATCATTGCCGCCGCATAGTTACTTAGGAACCTCAACCATAGGTTAGGATTTGTAACTTAGGAACCTCAACCAGAGGTTAGGCTTTGTAACTTAGAAACCTCAACCAATAGCGTAGCTTAGTAACCCAGAATCCTTAACCATAGGCCAGGCTTTGTAACTTAGGGACCTCAACCATAGACTAAGCTTTGTAACTTAGGGACCTAAACTATTGGCTAGGCCTTGTAACAAGGGAACCTCAACCATTGTCTAGGCTTTGAAACTTAGGAACCTCAACCATAGGCTAGGCTTTGTAACTTACAAACCTTAACTATTGGCGCCGCTTTGTAACTTAGCAACCTTAACCATATACTTGGCTTTGTAACCTAGGAACCTCAACCGTTGGCGACGCTTATTAACTTATTTACCTCAAGCATAGTCTTGCCTCTGTAACTTATGAATCTCAAAAATGGGCTAGGCTTTGTAACTTATGAACCTCAACCGTATGCGGCTTTGTAACTTGGGGACCACAATAATTGGCGCCAATTTGTTACTTCGAAACTCAAGCGTTTGCGGCGAATAGTAACTTATGAACCTCAACCATTGGCGCCGCGTCGTAGCTCAGGAACCTCAACCATTTGCGCCGCTTTGTATCTTTTGAACCACAATTATTGGCGCCGTATTGTAGCCTATAAACCGCAGCTTTTGTTGTCCCTTTGTAACTTGGGAACCTCAACCATTGGCGCCGAATTGTAACTTAGGAACCTCAAGCATAGGCGCCGCTTAGTAACTTAGGTACCTCAACCATAGGAACCGCTTTGTAGCTTAGGGAGCTCAACCATTTGCGTCGCTTCTTAACTTAGGAACCTTAACCATTGTCGTCGCTTTGTAACTTAGAAACATCAGCCATAGTCTAGACCTTGTAACCTTGGAACCTCTAACATTGGCGCCGCTTTGAAGTTTAGGAACCTCGAATATGGGCTAGACTTTTTAAATTAGGTACCTCAACCATAGGCTAGGAATTGTAAATTAGGGACCTGAGACATAGACAGTAATTTGTAACTAAGGGACCATAATTATTGCCGCCGCTTTGTATCTTAGGAACCCAACCATTGGCTAGGCTTTGTAACTTTATAACCTCAAAAATATGCTAGGCTTTGTAACTTATGAGCCTCATCCTTTGGCGCCGCTTTGTATCTTAGGAACCCAACCATTGGCTAGGCTTTGTAACCTTATAACCTCAAAAATATGCTAGGCTTTGTAACTTATGAGCCTCATCCATTGCCGCCGCTTTGTAACTTCGGAGCCTCAAACCATAGGCTAGGATTTGTAACATAGGGACCACAACCATGGGCTAGGATTTTAAACTTTATAACCTTAAAAATAGCCTAGGCTTTGTAAACTAGGAACCTCAACCATAGGCTAGGCTTTGTAACTTAGGGACCACAACCATTGGCGCCGCTTCGTAATATAGGAACCTCAACCATAGACTAGACCTTGTAGCTTATGAACCACAACCTTTGGCGCCGCTTAGTAACATATGAACCTCAACCATTGCCGCCCCTTAGTTACTTAGGAACTTCAACCATATGTTAGGATTTATAACTTAGGAACCGTAAACAGAGGTTAGGCTTTGTAGCTTAGGAACCTAAACAAATAGCGCCCCTTAGTAACCTAGAAACCTTAGCCAAAAGCTAGGCTTTGTAACTTAGGAACCTCAACCATGGGAACCGCTTTGTAGCTTATGTACCTCAACCATAGTAACCGCTATGTAACTTAGGGTGCTCAACTTATTGCGCCGCTTCTTAAATTAGGAACCTCAAACATTGACGCCGCTTTGTAACTTAGGAACCACAGCTATAGCCTAGACTTTGTAACATTGGAAACTCAAACCATTGGCGCCGCTGTTATACTTAGGAACCTCAACCATGGGCTAGACTTTTAAACCTAGAAATCTCAACCGTAGGCTAGGAATTGTAAATTAGGTAACTCATTCATAGGCTAGGCTTCGTAGCTTAGAACATCAAACATTAGCGCCGCTTTGTAACTTAGGAACCTCAACAATTGGTTTGGTTTTGTAACTTAGGGATCCCAACCATAGACGTCGCTTTGTAGTTTAAGAACCTTAGACATTTGCACCGCTTTGTAGCTTTGGGACCTCAACCATTGGTGCCGCTTTTTTAACTCAGGAACCTCAAACGTAGGCTAGGCTTAGTAAGTTAGGAACCTCATCCATAGGCGCCGCTTTGTAAATTATGAACCTCAACAATTGGTTTGGTTTTGTAACTTAGGGATCCCAACCATAGACGTCGCTTTGTAGTTTAAGAACCTTAGACATTTGCACCGCTTTGTAGCTTTGGGACCTCAACCATTGGTGCCGCTTTTTTAACTCAGGAACCTCAAACGTAGGCTAGGCTTAGTAAGTTAGGAACCTCATCCATAGGCGCCGCTTTGTAAATTATGAACCTCAACCATAGGCTGGGAATTTTACTCAGGAACCTCAACCATAGAATTGGCTTTGTAAATTAGGAACCTCAGCCATAGGCAGTGTTTTGTAACATAGTGAGCATAGCAATTACCACCGCTCTGTAACTTAGAAACCTCAACTATCGGTGTCGATTTGTAATTTAGGAGCCTAAACCATACGCTAGAATTTTTAACTTATGAACCTCTACCATTGGCACCCCTTAGAAACTTATGAACCTCAACCCCTGGCGCCGCTTTGTAACTTAGGAACCTCAACGATAGTTTAGGCTTTGCAACTTAGGAACCTCGACCATTGGCACCGAATTGTAACTTAGGAACTTCAAACATAGTCTAGGCTTTGTATTTTAGGAACCTCAACCATTGGCGCCGAATTTTAACTTAGGTACCTGAAGCATAGTCTTGGCTTTGCAACTTATGAACCTCAACCAATGGCGCCGCTTTGTAACTTAGGAACCTCAACCATAGGCTAGGCTATATAACTTAGAGACCACAAAAATTGGCCCCGCCTTTTTACTTAGAAACCTCAACCATAGCCTAGGCTTTGTAACTTATTAACCTCAACCGCTGTCACGCTTAGTAACTTATGAACCTCAACCATTGGCGCCGTATTGCAGCTTATAGACCGCAACAGTTGGCGTCGCTTTGTAACTTGGTAACCTCAACCATAGGCGCCGCTATGTAACTTAGGGAGCTCAACCATTTGCGCAGCTTCTTAACTTGGGAATCTCAATCATTGACGCCACTTTGTAGATTAGGAACCCCAGCCATAGCCTAGACTTTGTAACCTTAGAACCTAAATCATTGGCGAAGCTTTGTAACTTAGGAACCTCAACCATAAACTTGGCTTTGTAACATAGGAACGTCAACCATTGGCGACCCTTATTAACCTTTTTACCTCAACCATAGGCTAGCCTTTGTAACTTATGAATCTCAAAAATAGGCTAGGCTTTGTAACTTAGGAACCTAACCATAGGCTAGGATTTGTAACTTAGGGACTACAATAATTGGCGCCAATTTGTTACTTCGAACCTCAAGCGTTTGCGCCGAATAGTAACTTATGAACGTCAACCATTGGCGCCGCTTTGTAGCTCAGGAACCTCAACCATTTGCTCCGCTTTGTAACTTATGAACCACAACTATTGGCGCGGTATTGTAGCTTATAAACCGCAACCTTTGTTGTCGCTTTGTAACTTGGGTACCTCAACCATTGGCGCCGGTTTGTAACTTAGGAACCTGAAGCATAGGCGCCGCTTTGTAACTTAAGTACCTCAACCATAGGAACCGCTTTGTATTTTAGGGTGCTCAACCATTTGCGCCTCTTCTTAACTTAGGAACCTCAACCATTGACGTCGCTTTGTAACTCAGGAACATCAGCCATAGCCTAGGCTTTGTAACATTGGAACCTCAAACATTGCCGCCGCTTTGAAGTTTAGGAACCTCAAACATGGGCTAGAGTTTTTAAATTAGGAACCTCAACCATAGGCTAGGAATTGTGAATTTGGAACCTAAACCATATGCTAGGATTTGTAGCTTAGAAACTCAACCATTAGCGCAGCTTTGTAACTTAGGAACCTCAACCATTGGCTTGGTTTTGTAACTTAGGAATCTCAACCATTTGCGCCGATCTGTAACTTACGAACCTCAACCATACGCTAGGGTTTATAATTTAGGTATCTCAACCGTTGAGCTCCTCGGTAACATAGGGACCTCAACCATAGCCGACAATTATAGCTTAAGGAACTTGGACATTTGCGCCGCTTTGTAACTTAGGGACCTCATTCATTGGCTCCGCTTTTTTAACTCAAGAACCTCAAACATGGACTATTCTTAGTAATATAGGAACCTCAGCTATAAGCGCTGCTGTAACTTATGAACCTCAACACTAAGCTAGAATTTGTAACTTAGGAACCTTAACCGTTGGCTAGGCTTTCTAAATTAGCTACCTCAGTCATAGCCTAGACTTTGTAACCTTGGAACCTCAACCGTTGGTGCCGCTTTGAAACTTAGGAACCTCAAACATGCGCTAGACTTTGTAAATAAGGAACCTCAACCATAGGCTAGGAATTGTAAATTAGGTACCTCAGCCATAGGCAGTACTTTGTAACTTAGGGACCATAACTACTGACGCCGCTTTGTAACTTAGAAACCTCAACCATTGGCGCCGCTTTGTAATGTAGGGGCCTCAACCATAAGCTAGAATTTTAATTTATGAACCTCAACCACTGGCGCCGCTTTGTGACTAACGAACCTCTATCATTGGCACCGCTTAGTAACTAATGAAGTTCAACCACTGGCGCCGCTTGGTAACTTAGGAACCTCAACCATAGTTTAGGATTTGCAACTTAGGAACCTTAACAATTGCCACCGCTTTGTAATATATGAACCTCAACCATTTGCGCCGCTTTGTAACTTATGAACCACAAACATTGGCGCCGTATTGTAGCTTATGAACCGCAACCTTTTGGCGTCGCTTTGTAACTTGGTAACCTCAACCATTGGCTCCAGTTTGTAACCTAGGAACCTCAACCATAGGCGCCACTTTGTAACTCAAGTACCTCAACCATAGGAACCGCTTTGTAACATAGGGAGCTCAACCATTTGCGCCACTTCTTAACTTAGGAACCTTAACCATTGACGCCGCTTTGTAACTTAGGAACGTCAGCCATAGTCTAGACTTTGTAACCTTGTAACCTCAACCATTGGCGCCGCTTTGAAGTTTAGGATCCTCAAACATGGGCTAGAGTTTGTAAATTAGGAACCTCAACCATAGGCTAGGAATTGTAAATTAGGAACCTCAGCCATAGGCAGTACTTTGTAACTTAGGGACCATAACTATTGCCGCCGCTATGCATCTTAGGAACCCAACCATTGGCTACGCTTTGTAACCTTATAACCTCAAAAATATGCTAGGCTTTGTAACTTATGAGCCTCATCTATTGGCGCCGCTTTGTAACTTAAGAACCTCAACCATATATTAGGATTTGTAACTTAGGAACCTGAACCAGAGGTTAGGCTTTGTAACTTAGGAATCACAAATATTGGCGCCGCTTCGTAATTTAGGAACCTCAACCATAGACTAGGCTTTGTAACTTATGAACCACAATTGTTGGCGCCGCTTAGTAACATATGAATCTCAACCATTGCCGCCACATAGTTACTTAGGAACCTCAACCATAGGTGAGGATTAGTAACTTAGGAACCTCAACCAGAGGTTAAGCTTTTTCAACTTAGGGACCTCAACCATAGGCTTGGCTTTGTAAATTAGGAACCGCAGCCATAGGCTGGGCTTTGTAACTCAGGGACCACAACTATTCCCGCCGCTTTGTAACTTAGGAACCTCAACCATTGGCGCCGTGTTGTAATTTAGGGGCCGCAACCATAGACTAGGCTTTGTAACTTATGAAACTCAACCACTGGCGCCGCTTTCAGAGTTATGAACCTCAACCCTTTGCGCCGCTTTGTAACTTATGAACCTCAACCATAATTTAGGCTTTGCAGCTTAGGAACCTCAACAACTGCCACCGCTTTGTAACTTATAAACCTCAACCATTGGCGCCGCTTTGTGACTTAGGAACCTCAACCATAGGTTACGCTTTGTAACTTAAAAATCTCAACCATTGGCACCGCTTTGTAACATAGGAACTTCAACCATAGTCTAGGCTTTCTATTTTAAGAACGCACAGCATATGCGCCGCTTTGTAACTTAGGAACCTCAACCATAGGCTAGGCTTTTTAACTTATGAACCTCAAGCAATGGCACCGCTTTGTAACTTATGAACCTAAACCATTATCGCCACTTTGTAACTTAGGAACCTCAACCATTGGCGCCCCTTTTTACCATAGGAACCTCACCCATTGGATATGCTTTATGATATAGAGACCTCAACCATAGGCGCCGCTTTGCAACCTAGGAGCTTAAACTATTGGTTAGGCCTTGTAACAAAGGAACCTCAACCATAGGCTAGACTTTGTAACATAGGAAACTCAACCATATGCTAGGCTTTGTAATTTAGGAACCTCAAACATAAGCTAGGCTTTGTAATTTAGGTACCTTAACTATGGGCGTCGCTAGGTACCTTAGAAACATCAACCAGATGCACCGCTTTGTAACTTATGAACCTCAACCATTTGCGCCACTTTGTGACTTTAGCATATATATATATATATGCTAAAATAAATATGCTAAAATATATATACTATATATATATATATATATATATTTAGCATATAGACTACAGTTTTGTACTTGTAACTTTAGAATAATACTTAAGGACAGGAGTGCATAATGATACATTACAGTTTGGTTTCTGTGGCCATACAATAATACCTAAAGACAGAAGCATCTAATGATACATTATACTTTTGTACCTGTAATTATACAATAATACCTGAGGACAGGAGCGTATAATGATACATTACACATTTGTATCTGCAGCTATACAATAATAATTAAGGTCAGGAGCATATAATGGTATATTACACTTTTGTATCTGTAGCTATACAATAATACTTAAGGAAAGGAACGTATAATGATACATTACACATTTGTATCTGTAGGTTTACAATAATACTTAAGGACAGGAGCATATAAGGTAAGATTTCACTTTTGTATCTGTAGCTATGAAATAATACATAAGGACAGGAGCATATAAAGATAATTTACATTTTTTGTGTCTGTAGCTATATAATAATACTTAAGGACAGGGTCATATAATGACACATTATACTTTTATATCTGTAAATATACAATAATACTTAAAAACAGGATCGTATAATTATACATTACACTTTTGTATCTCTAATTATACATACATAGTTAAGGACAGGAGCGTATAATGATACATTATGCCTTTGTTTTTGTAAGTATACAATAATACTTGAAGACGGGAACATATAATGATCTATTACATCTTCGTATCTTAACTATACTTTAGTACTTAAGACAAGAGCGTTTAATGATACATTAAGCTTTTGTATCTGTAGCTATACAATTAAACTTATGGACAGGAGCATATAATGATACATTATACCTTTGTGCCTGTAACTATTCAACAACACTTAAAGACACGAGCGTATAATTATACATTACACTTTTCTTTCTGTAGCTATACGATAATACATAAAGACAGGAGCATATAATGATATATTATACCTTTGTACCTGTAACTATACAATGGTACAAAAGGACAGAAGCATATAAGATAACATATCACTTTTGTAACTGTAGCTATAAAATAATATATAAGGACAGGAGCATATAATGATACATTACACTTTTGTATCTTTAGTTACACAATAATACTTAAGGACTTTAGTGTATCATGGTACATTACACTTTTGTATCTGTAGCTATACAATAATACTTAAGGACAAGAGCGTTTATTGATACATTACACCTTTTTATCTGTAGCTATACAATTAAACTTAAGGACAGGTTAATACAGTGATACATTACTCCATTGTACCTGTTAATATACTAGAATACCTAAGGACAGGAGCATATAATTAAACACTACACTTTTGTGTCAGTAGCTATACAATTATACATAAAGACAGGAGCATATAATGCTACATTTTACCTTTGTACCTGCAACTATTCAATAATGCTCATGGACAGGAGCATTTAATGATACATTACACTTGTGTATCTGTAGCTATACAATGATATTTAACGACTTTAGTGTATAAGGATACATTACACTCTTGTAGCTGTAGCTATACAATAGTAATTAAGGACAGGAGCGTATAATGATACATTATGCATTTGTTTTTGTAAGTATACAATAATACTTGAAGACGGGAGCATATAATGATACATTACACTTTTGTATCTTAACTATACTTTAGTACTTAAGACAAGAGTATTTAATGACACATTAAGCTTTTGTATCTGTAGCCATAAATAATACTTAAGGGCAGGATAATATAATGATACAATACACTTTTTTTCTATAACTATTTAGAAAAATACTTAAGGACAGGAGCATATAATGATACATTACACTTTTGTATCTGTAACTATACAATAATACTTAAGGACAAGAGTGTAGAGTGATACATTACACTTTTGTTTCTGTAACTATACAATAATACTTAAGGACAGGAGCAAATAATAATACATTACACTTTCGTATCTGTATCTATACAATAATAATTAAGGACATGAGTGTATAATGATAGACTATACTTTTGTTGCTGTAACTATACAATAATAATTAAGGACAGGAGCGTATAATAATAAATTGCACTTTTGTACCCTGTATATCTATAGCTATACAATAATACTTAACGAGTTTAGTGTATAAGGATACATTACACTCTTGTATTTGTAGCTATTCAATAATACGTAAGCACAGGATCATATAATGATACATTATACTTTTCTAGCTGTAGCTATATGGTAATACTGAAACACAGGAGCTGATATTTATACATTATACTTTGTGTATGTAACTATACAAAAATACTTAAGGACAAGAGTGTAGAGTGATACATTTCACTTTTGTTTCTGTAGCTATACAATAATACTTCAGGACAGGAGCGTAAAATAATACATTAGACTTTTGTATCTGTAAATATAGAATAATAATTAAGGACAGGATTGTATATTGAAACATTATACTTTTGTTTCTGTAACTATACAATAATAATAAAGGACCGGAAATTATAATAATACATTACACTTTAGTATCAGTAGCTATTGAATAATACTTACAGACAGAAGCGTATATTATACATTATACATTTGTACCTTTAACTATACAACAATAAATATAGACAGGAGCATATCCTGATACATTACACATTTGTATCTGTAGCTACACAATAATATGTAAGGACAGGAGCTTATAATGATACATTATACTTTGTATCTGTAGCTATACAATAATACATAAGGAGAGAAGCATATAATTATACATTATACTTCTGTCCCTGTAAGTATACAATAATACTTAACAACATAAGCATATAGAGAAACATTAGACTTTTGTATCTGAAGCTATACAGTAATACTTAAAGGCAGGTGCCTATATTGATACATTACACTTTTGTATCTGTAACTAAACAATAATACTTAAAGACAGGTATGTATAATGATACATTATACTTTTTTATCAGTAACTATACAATAATACTTAAAGACAGGTGCATATAATGATACATTACACTTTTCTATCTTTAACTATAGAATAATACTTAAAGAGAGGAGCGTATAATGACACATTACACTTTTGTATCTGTAACTATACAATAATACTTAAAGACGGGCGCGTATATTGATACATTACACTTTGTATCTGTAACTATACATACATACTTAAGAACAGGAGCATATAATGATAGATTGCTCCTATGTTTTTGTAACTATACAATAATACTTGAAGACAGGAGCGCATAACGATACATTACACTTTTGTATCTTAACTATACTTTAGTACTTAAGGACGAGAGCGCTTAATGATACATTACAGTTTTGTATCTGTAGCTATACAAATATACTTAAGGATAGGACCATATAATGAATCATTATAACTTTGTAACTGTAACTATACAACAATACATAAGAACAGGAGCGTATAATTATACATTACACTTTTGTTTCTGTAGCTGTAAAATAATACATAAAGACAGGAGCATAGAACAATACATAATACCTTTGAATCTGTAACTATATAATAATGCTTATGGACAGGAACATTTAATTATACATTATCCTGTGTATCGGTAGCTATAACAAAATACTTAACGACTTTAGCATATAAGGATACATTACACCCTTGTATTTGTAGCTATTCAATAAAGCTTAAGCATTGGAAGATATAATATGATACATTACACTTTTTTATCTGTAGCCATACAATAATACTGAAGCACAGGAGCATATAATGATACATTACACATTTGTATCTGTAGCCCTAAATAATACTTAAGGGCAGGATAATATAATGATACGATACCCTTTTTTTCTATAACTATTTTGAAATACTTAAGGACAGGAGCATATAATGATACATTACGCTATTGTATCTGTAACTATAAAAAATACTTAAGGACATGAGTGTAGAACGATACATTACACTTTTGTTTGTGTAGCTATACAATAATACTTAGCGATAGGAGCAAATAGTGATACATTACACCTTCGCATCTGTAACTATACAATAATAATTAAGGACAGGAGCATATAATAATAAATTACGCTTTTGTATCTGTAACTACTGAATAATACTACAGACAGGAGCATATAATAATACATTATACTTTTGTACCTGTAACTATACAATAATACATAAAGACAGGAATATATCATGATAAATTACACTTTGTATCTGTAGCTACACAATAGTAGGTAAGGACAGGAGCTTATAATGATACATTTCACTTTTGTATCTGTAGCTATACAATAATACTTATGGACAGGAGTTTAGACTAATACATCACTCTTTTGTATCTGCAAGTATACAATAATACCTGAAGACAGGAGCATATAATTACACATTACACTATTGTATCTGTAACGATACATTCATACTTATGGACAGGAGTGTATAATGATACATTACACTATTGTGTCTGTAACTATACATTCATTCTTAAGGACAGGAGCATATAATAATACATTACACTATTGTATCCGTAACTATACATTCATACTTAAGGACAGGACTGTATAATGATAAATTACACAATTGTATCTGTAAGTATTCATTCATACTTAAGGACAGGAGTGTATAATGAAACATTACAGTTTTGTATCTGTAACTATACATGTATATTTAAGGACAGGAGCGTAGAATAATGCATTACACTATTGTTTTTGTAACTATACATTCATAGTTCAGGATAGGAGTGTATAATGAAGCATTACACTGTTGTATCTGTAACTGTACATTCATACTTAAAGACAGGAGTGTAAAATGATAAATTACACTATTGTATCTGTAAGTATTCATTCATACTTAAGGACAGGAGTGTATAATGAACCATTACACTATTGTATCTGTAACTATACATCCATAGCTAAGGACAGCAGTGTATTGTGATACATCACACTTTTGTATCTGTAAGAGTATAATAATACTTAAAGACAGGAGCATATAACTATACATTACACTTTTGTATCTGTAACTATACATACATACTTAAGAACAGGAGCGTATAATGATACATTATGCCTATGTTTTTGTAAGTATACAATAATACTTGAAGACAGGAGCGCATAACGATACATTACACTTTTCTATCTTAACTATACTTTAGTACTTAAGGACAAGAGCGCTTAATGATACATTACAGTTTTGTATCTGTAGCTATACAAATAAACTTAAGGACAGGAGCATATAATGAATCATTATAACTTTGTAATTGTAACTATACAACAATACATAAGAACAGGAGCATATAAATATAGATTACACTTTTTTTCTGTAGCTATTCAATAATACATAAACACAGGAGCATAGAACTATACATAACTTTGAACCTGTAGCTATATAACAATACTTATGGACAGGAGTGTTTAATTATACGTTACCCTGTATATCTGTAAGTACACAATAATACTTAATGACTTTAGCATATAAAGATACATATATATCTCTTGTATATGTAGCTATTCAATAATACTTAAGCACAGGATCATATAATGATACATTACACTTTTCTAGCTGTAGCTATATGGTAATACTGAAACACAGGAGCAGATAATTATACATTACACTTTGTGTATGCAACTATACAAAAATACTTAAGGACAAGTGTGTAGAGTTATACATTACACTTTTGTTTCTGTAGCTATACAATAATACTTCAGGACAGGAGCATAAAGTAATACATTAGACTTTTGTAACTGTAAATATACAATAATAATTAAGGACAGGAATGTCTAATAATGTATTACACTTTAGTATCAGTAACTATTAAATAATACTTACAGACAGCAGCATATATTATACATTATACATTTGTACCTTTAACTATACAACAATATATATAGACATGAGCGTATCATGATACATTACACTTTTGTATCTGTAGCTACACAATAATACGTAAGGACAGGAGCTTATAATGATACATTATAATTTGTATCTGTAGCTATACAATAATACATAAGGAGAGAATCATATAATGATACATTATACTTCTGTCCCTGTAAGTATACAATAATACTTAACAACATAAGCATATAGGGAAACATTACACCTTTGTATCTGTAACTATACAGTAATACTTAAAGACAGGTTTGTATAATGATACATTACACTTTTTTATTGGTAACTATACAATAATACTGAAAGACAGGAGCGTATAATGATACATGTCACTTTTGTATCTGTAAGTATACAATAATACTTAAAGACAGGTGCGTATATTCATACATTACACTTTTGTATCTGTAACTATATAATATTAATTAAAGACAGGTTCGTATAGTTGTACATTGCACTTATGTATATAAAGCTATAAATTCATACTTAAGGACAGGATCGTATCATGATACATTACCCTTTTGTATCTGTAGCTATACAATAAAACTTAAGAACTTTAGCATATAATGATAGATTACATCTTTTTACTTGTAACTATACAACAATACTTAAGGACAGGAGCGTATAATGATACTCTACACTTTTGTACCTGTAGCTATACAATAATACATATATATATTGGAGCATATAGTGATACATTACGCTTTTGTATCTGTAAATGTACAATAATACCTGAAGACAGAAGCATATAATGATACATTACACTTTTGGACCTGTAACTATACATTAATACTTAAGGAGAGAAGCATATAAGATAACATTTCTCTTTTGTATACGTAGCTATAAAATAATACATAAGGAAGAAGCATTTAATGATACATTACACTTTTGTATCTGTAGCTATAGAATAATACTTAAACACTTTAGCCTATAATGATACATTACACTTTTGTATCTATAAATATACAATAATACCTGAAGACAGGAGCATATAGTAATACATTACACTTTTGGACCTGGACTTTTGGACTATACATTAATACTTAAGGAGAGAAGCATATAAGGTAATATTTCACTTTGTATACGAAGCTATAAAATAATACATAAGGACAGGAGCATTTAATGATACATTACACTTTTGTATCTGTAAATATACAATAATACCTGAAGACAGGAGCATATAGTAATACATTACACTTTTGGACCTGTAACTATACAATAATACTTAAGGAGAGAAGCATATAAGGTAACATTTCACTTTTGTATACATAGCTATAAAATGATACATAAGGATAGGAGCATATAATGATACATTACACTTTTGTATCTGTAAATATACAATGATACCTAAAAACAGGAGCATATAGTAATACATTACAATTTTGGACCTGTAACTGTAGAATAATACTTAAGGAGAGAAGCCTATAAGGTAACATTTCATTTTTGTATACATAGCTATAAAATGATACATAAGGAGCGGAGCATATAATGATACATTACACTTTTGTATCTGTAACTACTGAATAATACTACAGACAGGAGCATATAATAATACATTATACTTTTGTGCCTGTAACTATACAATAATACATAAAGACAGGAATATATCATGATAAATTACACTTTGTATCTGTAGCTACACAATAGTAGGTAAGGACAGGAGCTTATAATGATACATTTCACTTTTGTATCTGTAGCTATACAATAATACTTATGGACAGGAGTTTAGACTAATACATCACTCTTTTGTATCTGCAAGTATACAATAATACCTGAAGACAGGAGCATATAATTACACATTACACTATTGTATCTGTAACAATACATTCATACTTATGGACATGAGTGTATAATGATACATTACACTATTGTGTCTGTAACTATACATTCATTCTTAAGGACAGGAGCATATAATAATATATTACACTATTGTATCCGTAACTATACATTCATACTTAAGGACAGGACTGTATAATGATAAATTACACAATTGTATGTTAAGTATTCATTCATACTTAAGGACAGGAGTGTATAATGAAACATTACACTTTTGTATCTGTAACTATACATTTATATTTAAGGACAGGAGCGTAGAATAATGCATTACACTATTGTTTTTGTAACTATACATTCATAGTTCAGGATAGGAGTGTATAATGATGCATTACACTGTTGTATCTGTAACTGTACATTCATACTTAAAGACAGGAGTGTATAATGATAAATTACACTATTGTATCTGTAAGTATTCATTCATACTTAAGGACAGGAGTGTATAATGAACCATTACACTATTGTATCTGTAACTATACATCCATAGCTAAGGACAGCAGTGTATTGTGATACATCACACTTTTGTATCTGTAAGAGTATAATAATACTTAAAGACAGGAGCATATAACTATACATTACACTTTTGTATCTTAACTATACATACATACTTAAGAACAGGAGCGTATAATGCTACATTATGCCTATGTTTTTGTAAGTATACAATAATACTTGAAGACAGGAGCGCATAACGATACATTACACTTTTGTATCTTAACTATACTTTAGTACTTAAGGACAAGAGCGCTTAATGATACATTACAGTTTTGTATCTGTAGCTATACAAATAAACTTAAGGACTAGAGCATATAATGAATCAGTAAATTTTTTAATTGTAACTATACAACAATGCATAAGAACAGGAGCATATAATTATAGATTACACATTTTTTCTGTAGCTATTCAATAATACATAAAGACAGGAGCATAGAACTATACATAACTTTGAACCTGTAGCTATATAACAATACTTATGGACAGGAGTGTTTAATTATACGTTACCCTGTATATCTGTAAGTACACAATAATACTTAATGACTTTAGCATATAAAGATACATATAAATCTTGTATTTGTAGCTATTCAATAATACTTAAGCACAGGATCATATAATGATACATTACACTTTTCTAGCTGTAGCTATATGGTAATACTGAAACACAGGAGCAGATAATTATACATTACACTTTGTGTATGCAACTATACAAAAATACTTAAGGACAAGAGTGTAGATTTATACATTACACTTTTGTTTCTGTAGCTATACAATAATACTTCAGGACAGGAGCGTAAAGTAATACATTAGACTTTTGTATCTGTAAATATGCAATAATAATTAAGGACAGGAATGTATAATAATGTATTACACTTTAGTATCAGTAACTATTAAATAATACTTACAGACAGAAGCATATATTATACATTATACATTTGTACCTTTAACTATACAACAATATATATAGACATGAGCGTATCATGATACATTACACTTTTGTATCTGTAGCTACACAATAATACGTAAGGACAGGAGCTTATAATGATACATTATACTTTGTATCTGTAGCTATACAATAATATAGAAGGAGAGAAGCATATAATGATACATTATACTTCTGTCCCTGTAAGTATACAATAATACTTAACAACATAAGCATATAGGGAAACATTACACTTTTGTATCTGTAACTATACAGTAATACTTAAAGACAGGTTTGTATAATGATGCATTACACTTTTTTATCGGTAACTATACAATAATACTTAAAGACAGGAGCGTATAATGATACTTGTCACTTTTGTATCTGTAAGTATACAATAATACTTAAAGACAGGTGCGTATATTCATACATTACACTTTTGTATCTGTAACTATATAATAATACTTAAAGACAGGTTCGTATAGTTGTACATTGCACTTATGTATATAAAACTATAAATTCATACTTAAGGACAGGATCGTATCATGATACATTACCCTTTTGTATCTGTAGCTACACAATAAAACTTAAGAACTTTAGCATATAATGATAGATTACACCTTTTTACTTGTAACTATACAACAATACTTAAGGACAGGAGCGTATAGTGATACACTACACTTTTGTATCTGTAGCTATACAATAATACATATATATATATATATATATATTGGAGCATATAGTGATACATTACGCTTTTGTATCTGTAAATGTACAATAATACCTGAAGACAGAAGCATATAATGATACATTACACTTTTGGACCTGTAACTATACATTAATACTTAAGTAGAGAAGCATATAAGATAACATTTCTCTTTTGTATACGTAGTGTGGCGGCTCAACCACCACACAGAAAGCAGCTACTTAACCAACCCTTGGAAGCAGCTTCCAAGGGTGGGCACGTCTTCAGAGAGCAGCATCTCCCAGACACCGAGCATTGAGTGACAAGGAACAGCTGTGCGCTTGGGTCGCTAAGGCACCCCTGCCGGGAAGCAACACTAAGGCAGGGAGTCGGGACTGGCCTTCTGCCGAAAACAGACGATTACATACCGGAACTTAAACTGCTGAGTTTGTTATTTCTTAGTTCGTATATTGTTCCTGTATTGTGTACGCGGTGTGTACGCGGAGTTAATAAATTTAGTGTTATACATATCTGTGGTGTTTACATCTCACTTCAACCTTAACCCACATTTGGTGACCCCGACGTGATCGTGTAAAAGCTACCGTGAAAAAGTGAAAAGTGATCGTCAAAAAGTAACAATTTAACTCGTGTTAGGTGCCGCGTATACACATACAATAAACATGGCTACGGAGCAGGCAGCTGCAGGTACTGTTTATCGTGTGGCGGTGAAATTGCCTCCTTTCTAGGCCGACAAACCTGCACTATGGTTTGCCCAAGCAGAAGGGCAATTCGAACTCAGTGGTATTACGAGTGAAAGAACTAAATTCAATCACGCAATTGCTCAGCTCGACCACCGATATGCCGCAGAAGTGGAGGATATAATAACTAATCCACCAGCTGAAGGTCCCTACACAAAACTCAAGGCGGAATTGGTACGCAGGTTGTCCACCTCCAAGGAGCAACGCGTTCGGCAGTTGCTAACTCACGAGGAAATGGGGGACCGCAAGCCATCCCAATTTTTGCGGCACCTCAAAAGCCTCGCACCAGACGTTCCAGACGACTTCTTGAGGAGTATATGGTCGAGCCGTTTGCCATCTCATATCCAGACCATTATCGCCTGCCAAATGGACGCTAACCTTGATGTCGTTTCGTTACTGGCAGACAAAATTCACGAGGTGACGCCTCCGCCTCCCTGCGTGGCGAGCGTTAACCCTTCATCCGAACTCACCATGCTCCTACAGAGAGTTGAAGAGTTATCTAAGCAAGTGGCAGCCTTAACAACCCGTCCAATACGACAGCGTTCGCATTCGCGAAACCGCCAACGACAAAGAAGTCATTCACCACACTCCTCGCGCGACTCGTCGGCAGTTCGGAGTCAATGTTGGTACCACCGTCGGTTCGGGGACGCTGCCCGGAAGTGTACGTCACCCTGTACCTATATCCCGGAAAACGACTGCAGCAGCCGTTAGTGGCGGCAAACGACTGCACCTCTTCATCAGGCCGCCTGTTCATTACTGACAGCAGAAGCAAGCACAGATTCCTAATAGACACCGGTTCAGATCTCTGCGTGTTTCCTAAAAGGTTAGCTCCTGGCAGGAGAGCGCATTTAGATTACCAACTGTTCGCCGCCAATGGCACGACTATTCACACTTTCGGCTATATCCATTTAAACCTAAATTTTGGACTTCGGCGAGCATTTGTTTGGCGCTTCGTGGTGGCTGATGTTAGCATACCAATAATTGGTGTAGACTTTCTGTCCCATTACAATCTTCTGGTCGACTGTCGTCATGGACGTTTACTGGATGGCACTACCAAACTGTCAATGCCCGGTTTTACCACAAACACTGCAGTTCCTAGTGTTAAAACTATTCTCATAGGTACACCACTTGATGACCTTCTTGCAGAGTTCCCCGAGCTCACACGGTCTGCGGGAATGCCAAAAACTGTGCAACATCAGGTTGTTCATCACATCAGAACAACGCCCGGCCCACCTGTTTCTTGCCGCCCTCGTCGACTCGCTCCTGAGCGCCTCAAGATAGCTAAGACCGAGTTCGACAACATGCTGCAGGATGGTACAGCCCGCCGTTCTGAGAGCCCTTGGTCTTCGGCGCTACACCTGGTACCCAAGAAAGACAATGGTTGGCGCCCTTGCGGTGACTACCGTGCTCTTAATGCTCGCACCATTCCTGACCGATATCCTATACCACATATCCACGATTATTCCCATCATCTTTCCGGTTGTTCCGTCTTCTCCAGAATCGATCTCGTCCGAGCATATAACCAGATACCCGTACACTCTAATGATATCCCAAAAACAGCCATCACTACTCCTTTCGGTTTGTTTGAATTTCCCTTTATGTCATTTGGGCTCAGAAACGCAGCTCAGACGTTTCAAAGATTTATGGATGAAGTTCTCCGTGGACTGGATTTCTGTTTCGCCTACTTGGACGACATCTTAGTCTTCTCCCAGACTTCGGAACAGCATCTCCAGCACCTTCGCCAACTCTTCACCAGACTACGGGAATTCGGAGTTATCATCAACCCTTCCAAGTGTACCTTTAAGGTTCCGGATGTTGTCTTCCTGGGCTACACCGTCTCGGGAGAAGGTTCTCGTCCCTTGCCCGACCGAGTGTTTGACTTGCAATCCTATGCACCACCCCAGACCATCCGACAGCTCAGAAGGTTCTTGGGAATGATAAACTTTTATCGTCGTTTCCTACCAAATGCTGCTGCCATTCAGGCACCCCTTCACGCCATTCTCTCAGGCTCACGAGTCAAAGGCTCTGATCCTGTGAACTGGACACCTGAGCTACTTCAGGCTTTCGAGAACTGCAAGGAGAGTCTCTCAAAGGCAACTCTTCTAGCCCATCCAAATAGCTCTGTCCCTCTGGCTCTGGTCACAGACGCTTCTGGTTCCGCACTTGGAGCAGTTCTACAGCAGCGGATAAATGGGAACTGGCAACCACTCGGCTTCTTTTCCAAGAAGCTCACCTCCCAACAACAGAAGTACAGTGCCTATGACAGAGAACTTCTGGCTATCTACGAGGCCGTTAAACACTTCCGGCACATGTTAGAAGCACAAACCTTTACCATTTTCACCGATCATAAACCCATTACATATGCCTTCCAGCAAAAGAGCGAAAGCTTCTCTCCTCGTCAGTTCCGACACCTAGACTTAATTTCCCAATTCTCCACCAACATTGAACACGTCTCTGGTTTAGATAACGTCGTTGCCGATGCCCTTTCTCGTATCGACGCCCTATCTAACCCCGTGGACTTGGTGGCGCTCGCTAAGTCTCAGGAGCAGGATGCCGAGCTTCGCCAGCTCCTCCATAACAATGATTCTTCTCTCCTCTTACAAAAGATTCCTCTACCCGGTACTGCAGTATCTTTGTACTGTGACACTTCTACTGGTAGACCACGTCCTTTTGTCACCCAACCTTTTCGCCGACAGGTCTTTGTCTCTCTCCATATCCTTAGCCACCCGGGAACAAAAGCTTCTGTCAAGTTGGTCTCCCAGCGATTCGTGTGGCCAAGTTTGAGAAAGGACTGCCGCCTCTGGGCACAGACTTGCCAATCCTCCCAACGGTCAAAGATCACCCGACACACTGTAACACCACCTGCAGAGTATCCAGTTCCACCAGGGCGCTTCCTTCATGTCCACATTGACATTGTTGGCCCCCTGCCCGTCTCTACAGGCAACCGCTACTGCATGACAGCCATCGACCGATACACCCGATGGCCAGAGGCATTTCCTATACCGGACATCACTGCAGAAACAATAGCAAAGACGTTCCTAACTGGATGGATTGCACGCTTCGGATGTCCACAACAGGTCACCACCGACCAGGGCACTCAATTCTCTTCCCAGCTCTTCCAAACACTATCTAAACTTTGTGGTATCCATCTTACTTGGACCGCAGCATATCACCCAGCGTCTAACGGCCTTGTAGAGAGATTACACCGATCTCTCAAGGCCACCTTGATGTGCCATGAAGATGCTAGTTGGAGCGACGCGCTGCCGCTCATTCTCCTGGGCGTTCGCACGGCCTTCAAAGAGGACCTCCAGGCTTCAGTGGCAGAGCTGGTGTATGGTGAACCGCTACGGATCCCGGGAGAGTTCATCCAACCGGCTTCTCTACCAGCTGACACCTCTCAATTCCTCGCAAACCTAAGGAGGAGGATGGAAGAATTGCGACCAAAGCCAGCCAGTCACCATTGCTCACCATCCACATTCGTCCACCCATCCCTGTCCACAGCAACTCATGTTTTCCTTCGCCAAGACTCCCTCCGCCGTGCCTTACAGCCACGTTACACTGGACCTTACAAAGTGATTGACCATACCGACAAAACCTTCCGCATTGCCATCAGGAACAAAGCAGTGCTGGTATCAGCTGATCGCGTGAAACCTGCTTTCATTCTCACAGATACCATCATTCCTGAAACTCCATCATCCCACACAACTCTGCCGGTACCAACACCATCGAGAACCACTCGTTCTGGGCGACATGTCCGTTTCCCGACTATTATAGATCCTAGGCACCTCTCTCCTAAGGGGGGTGATGTGGCGGCTCAACCACCACACAGAAAGCAGCTACTTAACCAACCCTTGGAAGCAGCTTCCAAGCGTGGGCACGTCTTCAGAGGGCAGCATCTCCCAGACACCGAGCATTGAGTGACAAGGAACAGCTGTGCGCTTGGGTCGCTAAGCCACCCCTGCCGGGAAGCAACATTAAGGCAGGGAGTCGGGACTGGCCTTCTGCCGAAAACAGACGATTACATACCGGAACTTAAACTGCTGAGTTTGTTATTTCTTAGTTCGTATATTGTTCCTGTATTGTGTACGCGGTGTGTAAGCGGAGTTAATAAATTTAGTGTTATACATATCTGTGGTGTTTACATTTCACTTCAACCTTAACCCACACGTAGCTATAAAATAATACATAAGGAAGAAGCATTTAATGATACATTACACTTTTGTATCTGTAGCTATAGAATAATACTTAAACACTTTAGCCTATAATGATACATTACACTTTTGTATCTGTAAATATACAATAATACCTGAAGACAGGAGCATATAGTAATACATTACACTTTTGGACCTGTAACTATACATTAATACTTAAGGAGAGAAGCATATAAGGTAATATTTCACTTTTGTATACGAAGCTATAAAATAATACATAAAGACGGAGCATTTAATGATACATTACACTTTTGTATCTGTAAATATACAATAATACCTGAAGACAGGAGCATATAGTAATACATTACACTTTTGGACCTGTAACTATACAATAATACTTAAGGAGAGAAGCATATAAGGTAACATTTCACTTTTGTATACATAGCTATAAAATGATACATAAGGATAGGAGCATATAATGATACATTACACTTTTGTATCTGTAAATATAGAATGATACCTAAAAACAGGAGCATATAGTAATACATTACAATTTTGGACCTGTAGCTGTAGAATAATACTTAAGGAGAGAAGCCTATAAGGTAACATTTCATTTTTGTATACATAGCTATAAAATGATACATAAGGAGCGGAGCATACAATGATACATTACACTTTTGTATCTGTAACTACTGCATAATACTACAGACAGGAGCATATAATAATACATTATACTTTTGTACCTGTAACTATACAATAATACATAAAGACAGGAATATATCATGATAAATTACACTTTGTATCTGTAGCTACACAATAGTAGGTAAGGACAGGAGCTTATAATGATACATTTCACTTTTGTATCTGTAGCTATACAATAATACTTATGGACAGGAGTTTAGACTAATACATCACTCTTTTGTATCTGCAAGTATACAATAATACCTGAAGACAGGAGCATATAATTACACATTACACTATTGTATCTGTAACAATACATTCATACTTATGGACAGGAGTGTATAATGATACATTACACTGTTGTGTCTGTAACTATACATCCATTCTTAAGGACAGGAGCATATAATAATACATTACACTATTGTATCCATAACTATACATTCATACTTAAGGACAGGACTGTATAATGATATATTACACAATTGTATCTGTAAGTATTCATTCATACTTAAGGACAGGAGTGTATAATGAAACATAACACTTTGGTATCTGCAACTATACATTTATATTTTAGGACAGGAGTGTAGAATAATGCATTACACTATTGTTTTTGTAACTATACATTCATAGTTCAGGATAGGAGTGTATAATGATGCATTACACTGTTGTATCTGTAACTGTACATTCATACTTAAAGACAGGAGTGTATAATGATAAATTACACTATTGTATCTGTAAGTATTCATTCATACTTAAGGACAGGAGTGTATAATGAACCATTACACTATTGTATCTGTAACTATACATCTATAGGTAAGGACAGGAGTGTATTGTGATACATCACACTTTTGTATCTGTAAGAGTATAATAATTCTTAAAGACAGGAGCATATAACTATACATTACACTTTTGTATCTGTAACTATACATACATACTTAAGAACAGGAGCATATAATGATACATTATACCTATGTTTTTGTAAGTATACAATAATACTTGAAGACAGGAGTGCATAACGATACATTACACTTTTGTATCTTAACTATACTCTAGTACTTAAGGACAAGAGCGCTTAATGATACATTACTGTTTTGTATCTGTATCTATACAAATAAACTTAAGGACAGGAGCATATAATGAATCATTATAACTTTGTAATTGTAACTATACAACAATACATAAGAACAGGAACATATAATTATAGATTACACTTTTTTTCTGTAGCTATTCAATAATACATAAAGACAGGAGCATAGAACTATACATAACTTTGAACCTGTAACTATATAACAATACTTATGGACAGGAGTGTTTAATTATACGTTACCCTGTATATCTGTAAGTACACAATAATACTTAATGACTTTAGCATATAAAGATACATATAACTCTTGTATTTGTAGCTATTCAATAATACTTAAGCACAGGATCATATAATGATACATTACACTTTTCTAGCTGTAGCTATATGGTAATACTGAAACACAGGAGCAGATAATTATACATTACACTTTGTGTATGCAACTATACAAAAATACTTAAGGACAAGAGTGTAGAGTTATACATTACACTTTTGTTTCTGTAGCTATACAATAATACCTCAGGACAGGAGCATAAAATAATACATTAGACTTTTGTATCTGTAAATATACAATAATAATTAAGGACAGGAATGTATAATAATGTATTACACTTTAGTATCAGTAACTATTAAATAATACTTACAGACAGAAGCATACATTATACATTATACATTTGTACCTTTAACTATACAACAGTATATATAGACATGAGCATATCATGATACATTACACTTTTGTATCTGTAGCTACACAATAATACGTAAGGACAGGAGCTTATAATGATACATTATACTTTGTATCTGTAGCTATACAATAATGCATAAGGAGAGAATCATATAATGATACATTATACTTCTGTCCCTGTAAGTATACAATAATACTTAACAACATCAGCATATAGGGAAACATTACGCTTTTGTATCTGTAACTATACAGTAATACTTAAAGACAGGTTTGTATAATGATACATTACACTTTTTTATCGGTAACTATACAATAATACTTAAAGAGAGGAGCGTATAATGATACATGTCACTTTTGTATCTGTAAGTATACAATAATACTTAAAGACAGGTGCGTATATTCATACATTACACTTTTGTATCTGTAACTATATAATAATACTTAAAGACATGTTCGTATAGTTGTACATTGCACTTATGTATATAAAGCTATAAATTCATACTTAAGGACAGGATCGTATCATGATACATTACCCTTTTGTATCTGTAGGTATACAATAAAATTTAAGGACTTTATCATATAATGATAGATTACACCTTTTTACTTGTAACTATACAACAATACTTAAGGACAGGAGCGTATAATGATACACTACACTTTTGTATCTGTAGGTATACAATAATACATATATATATATATATATATATATATTTATATATTGGAGCATATAGTGATACATTATGCTTTTGTATCTGTAAATGTACAATAATACCTGAAGACAGAAGCATATAATGATACATTACACTTTTGGACCTGTAACTATACATTAATACTTAAGGAGAGAAGCATATTAGGTAACATTTCACTTTTGTATACATAGTTATAAAATGATACATAAGGATAGGAGCATATAATGATACATAACACTTCTGTATCTGTAAATATACAATGATACCTAAAAACAGGAGCATATAGTAATACATTACAATTTTGGACCTGTAGCTGTAGAATAATACTTAAGGAGAGAAGCCTATAAGGTAACATTTCATTTTTGTATACTTAGCTATAAAATGATACATAAGGAGCGGAGCATACAATGATACATTACACTTTTGTATCTGTAACTACTGAATAATACTACAGACAGGAGCATATAATAATACATTATACTTTTGTACCTGTAACTATACAATAATGCATAAAGACAGGAATATATCATGATAAATTACACTTTGTATCTGTAGCTACACAATAGTAGGTAAGGACAGGAGCTTATAATGATACATTTCACTTTTGTATCTGTAGCTATACAATAATACTTATGGACAGGAGTTTAGACTAATACATCACTCTTTTGTATCTGCAAGTATACAATAATACCTGAAGACAGGAGCATATAATTACACATTACACTATTGTATCTGTAACAATACATTCATACTTATGGACAGGAGTGTATAATGATACATTACACTATTGTGTCTGTAACTATACATCCATTCTTAAGGACAGGAGCATATAATAATACATTACACTATTGTATCCATAACTATACATTCATACTTAAGGACAGGACTGTATAATGATATATTACACAATTGTATCTGTAAGTATTCATTCATACTTAAGGACAGGAGTGTATAATGAAACATTACACTTTTATATCTGTAACTATACATTTATATTTTAGGACAGGAGTGTAGAATAATGCATTACACTATTGTTTTTGTAACTATACATTCATAGTTCAGGATAGGAGTGTATAATGATGCATTACACTGTTGTATCTGTAACTGTACATTCATACTTAAAGACAGGAGTGTATAATGATAAATTACACTATTGTATCTGTAAGTATTCATTCATACTTAAGGACAGGAGTGTATAATGAACCATTACACTATTGTATCTGTAACTATACATCTATAGGTAAGGACAGGAGTGTATTGTGATACATCACACTTTTGTATCTGTAAGAGTATAATAATTCTTAAAGACAGGAGCATATAACTATACATTACACTTTTGTATCTGTAACTATACATACATACTTAAGAACAGGAGCGTATAATGATACATTATGCC
Source organism: Deroplatys truncata (assembly GCA_030765065.1). Classification (NCBI taxonomy): domain Eukaryota; kingdom Metazoa; phylum Arthropoda; class Insecta; order Mantodea; family Mantidae; genus Deroplatys; species Deroplatys truncata. The sequence continues at coordinate 331,956,560 of CM060975.1, read as the reverse complement.
TATGTTTTTGTAAGTATACAATAATACTTGAAGACAGGAGCGCATAACGATATATTACACTTTTGTATCTTAACTATACTCTAGTACTTAAGGACAAGAGCGCTTAATGATACATTACAGTTTTGTATCTGTATCTATACAAATAAACTTAAGGACAGGAGCATATAATGAATCATTATAACTTTGTAATTGTAACTATACAACAATACATAAGAACAGGAGCATATAATTATAGATTACACTTTTTTTCTGTAGCTATTCAATAATACATAAAGACAGGAGCATAGAACTATACATAACTTTGAACCTGTAACTATATAACAATACTTATGGACAGGAGTGTTTAATTATACGTTACCCTGTATATCTGTAAGTACACAATAATACTTAATGACTTTAGCATATAAAGATACATATAACTCTTGTATTTGTAGCTATTCAATAATACTTAAGCACAGGATCATATAATGATACATTACACTTTTCTAGCTGTAGCTATATGGTAATACTGAAACACAGGAGCAGATAATTATACATTACACTTTGTGTATGCAACTATACAAAAATACTTAAGGACAAGAGTGTAGAGTTATACATTACACTTTTGTTTCTGTAGCTATACAATAATACTTCAGGACAGGAGCATAAAATAATACATTAGACTTTTGTATCTGTAAATATACAATAATAATTAAGGACAGGAATGTATAATAATGTATTACACTTTAGTATCAGTAACTATTAAATAATACTTACAGACAGAAGCATATATTATACATTATACATTTGTACCTTTAACTATACAACAATATATATAGACATGAGCGTATCATGATACATTACACTTTTGTATCTGTAGCTACACAATAATACGTAAGGACAGGAGCTTATAATGATACATTATACTTTGTATCTGTAGCTATACAATAATGCATAAGGAGAGAAGCATATAATGATACATTATACTTCTGTCCCTGTAAGTATACAATAATACTTAACAACATAAGCATATAGGGAAACATTACACTTTTGTATCTGTAACTATACAGTAATACTTAAAGACAGGTTTGTATAATGATACATTACACTTTTTTATCGGTAACTATACAATAATACTTAAAGAGAGGAGCGTATAATGATACATGTCACTTTTGTATCTGTAAGTATACAATAATACTTAAAGACAGGTGCGTATATTCATACATTACACTTTTGTATCTGTAACTATATAATAATACTTAAAGACATGTTCGTATAGTTGTACATTGCACTTATGTATATAAAGCTATAAATTCATACTTAAGGACAGGATCGTATCATGATGCATTACCCTTTTGTATCTGTAGGTATACAATAAAATTTAAGGACTTTATCATATAATGATAGATTACATCTTTTTACTTGTAACTATACAACAATACTTAAGGACAGGAGCGTATAATGATACACTACACTTTTGTATCTGTAGCTATACAATAATACATACATATATATATATTGGAGCATATAGTGATACATTACGCTTTTGTATCTGTAAATGTACAATAATACCTGAAGACAGAAGCATATAATGATACATTACACTTTTGTATCTGTAGCTATAGAATAATACTTAAAAACTTAACCTATAAAGATACATTACGCTTTTGTATCTGTAAATATACAATTATACCTGAAGACAGGAGCATATAGTAATACATTACACTTTTGGACCTGTAACTATACATTAATACTTAAGGAGAGAAGCATATAAGGTAATATTTCACTTTTGTATACGAAGCTATAAAATAATACATAAGGACAGGAGCATTTAATGATACATTACATTTTTGTATCTGTAAATATACAATAATACCTGAAGACAGGAGCATATAGTAATGCATTACAATTTTGGACCTGTAACTGTAGAATAATACTTAAGGAGAGAAGCCTATAAGGTAACATTTCATTTTTGTATACATAGCTATAAAATGATACATAAGGAGCGGAGCATATAATGATACATTACACTTTTGTATCTGTAAATATACAATAATACCTGAAGACAGGAGCATATAGTAATACATTACACTCTTGGACCTGTAACTATACAACAATACTTAAGGAGAGTAGCATATAAGGTAACAAATCGCTTTTGTATACGTAGCTATAAAAAGATACATAAGGACAGGAGCATATAATGATCCATAACACTTTTGTATCTGTAGCTATAGAATAATACTTAAACACTTTAACCTATAATAATACGTTACACTTTTGTATCAGTATTGTATTGTATTGTATTTATTGTGCTAAGAGTTTTACAAATTAGATTGTCTACTGCATTTTGACCCTGGTCACTTATTCAGTAGACAATCACTACAGTTTATTTACATTTTACAATCTCTTGTCACTAAATTAACACATTCACTATAGTTTTCCATTAAAAGTAAGATGCACTACCTCTTACTTTTCTCTTTTCACTGTCTAAAGCCATTTATTTTTTACTTTACACAAAAACTGCCCAATGTTCTAGCGTCCTTGCATATCATTTCAATTATAAGTGTATTTCTATCCCCCATCAACCACTTCCTATTAAAAAATTCTTTTCTCCAATTTTCTGTTCCATGGCACTTAAATACTATGTGATCAATGTCTTCATTATCACCACATATTGTACATTGGTTCTGATGAATACCCTGTATTATCCCTTTTAGCCTCCATGCTGCAGTTCTTAACCATGCAATAGATTCTCTCTCTTCTTTGTTCACTATGTCTATAATAAAACCTGATGACAGGAGCGTATAATGATACATTACACTTTTGTATCTGTAAATATACAATAATACATGAAGGCAGGAGCTTATAATACTACTTTAGACTTTTGCATCTGTAACTATACAGTAATACTTAAAGACAAGAGCATGTAATTATACATTAGACTCTTGTATCTGTAACTATACAATAATACTTAAAGACAAGAACCTATAATTAATTATACATTACACTATTGTATATGTAACTACACATTAATACTTAATGACAGTACCGTATAATGATACATTACACTTTTGGACCTGTAACTATATAATGATACTTAAGGACAGAGGGTTATAAAAGGTATCATTTCTTTTTTGTATTTGTAGCTATAAAATAATGCATAAGGACAGGAGCATATAATGATGCATTACACTTTTGTATCTGTAGCTATACAATAATACTTAAGCACAAGAGCACATAATGACACATTATACTTTTGTATGTGTAGGTATACAAAATACTAAGGACAGGAGTATATAGTGATACATTACACTTTTGGACCTGTAACTATACAATGATAGTTAAGGACAGAAGCAAATAAGGTAACATTTCACTTTTGTATCTGTAGCTATTTCAATTTCAATGTTCAATTTCAATTTTTTTTCATCCATGAGAACATCTACATGTTGTGGATTCGTCAAGTACAATAATTATTTACAATTACAATATTTACAAATACAATTTATTTACAATTCCTGATTATCAGTCCCACGCTTAAATTTCTCCAGACAATAAAATGCATTTACTAGTAGGTGCCTTTTTATTTCTTTTACAGTTTGATCAGCATTTTTTATCAATTTTATTTTTTTAGGTAACTTATTATAAAGTTCTTTTCCTATATTTTTTAAACTATGTCTTTTTAATGTGCCTTTAATTGCTGTTCTGAAATAATCATCATTGTTCTTAGATTATACATGTGTATACCAGCACTTTTTGGCTCATTTTCCTCCAAAAGATGTTTTATCGTCTCATAAATGTATATACAAGGAACAGTCAATATACCATATTGTTTAAACATTGATTTACATGTGTGTCTATTTTCAACATTACCTATTATTCTAATTGCTTTTTTTTGTAATTTAAATACCTTTTGCACTTCTGTTGTTGCAATATTTCCCCACAATATTATTCCATATTTTATGTGTGAATAAATAAAAGCATAGTATACCTGTTTAAGTGTTTCGTCATTCATGGTTTCCCTCACCTGTCTCATTATATATAAACCTGTATTTATCTTCTTTTTTATATGAGTTATATATGGCTTCCAATTTAGCTGTTTGTCTATTATAACTCCTAAAACATTTGTGTGTTGAATCTCTGGTATTTTTTCACCTTCTATTTCCAGTTGTATACTATTTAGATTACATTTTTTTAATTCAAAATTTATCCAGGCTGTCTTTTTAGTATTTAAAATCATGTCCAGATTTATATAATATGCGACGGTATTATTTATAATGTTTGTGTATGTGTGTTTACTTCACGTGGTGATGCCATTTTGTGACGTAATTCTTTGTTAGGTTTGTAGCTCCATCTGTTGTTAGCAATTTGCGGTAGTATTAATGTTTGTTTGAAAGAATGCTACTGTTATTTTTATTTAATTTTGGTTTACTGTCCTCCGGCTAGCTATGATCTTTTCGGTCAAGCACTTCTCTTTATACAGGTTGTGTAAACGGAAAGGAATCTTTTATCCAAAGATAACACTGATGAATGAATTTGTTTTACACTTTTTATTGTCGAACACATTCACTATCACAATTTACACACTGGTCTTGACACCCGCCAAACTGAAACTGTTATAACAACTTCTTACTGAACACTTTTAATTCAAGTACTTCAACCTTTTGTATAATTAACTTTACCATACTTGAGATTTTTCATAACTCTTATACGCGTAACTTGCGAATCGATAGCCGACGTGTAATATTTCTGCTGGACTGAAGGCGACGTGTATCATACAAATATTTTCGACGAACTGACGGACCGAAGACGACGTGTAGTGTATAAAGATTTTTGATGAACTGACGGGTCTATCTCTAACCTAGCTCTTTTATACTCATACACCCCGATATGCCTAAAGATTATAACTGAGCTGCAATTGGCTAATAAAACGCGCCAACATTAGCGTCTATTTTTATATCCAATGAAAATTATGAATACATATGCTCTAGGGAAATGTTCCAGAAGATTCTAAAGGAAAACGCGCCAACATTACGTAACTTCCTCGTTTCCAATAATGATAAACAGCTCACCCCCTCGCTGCATTATTGCACGCTATTATTGTCAGTTTCAGTAAGGCAGTATAAACTTACTTTCCAACAATAATTACAATCAACAAACATCTCAAATCAATGTCACATAATAATACATATTCATACCATAATCGCTCTTTACATTTAAATAATTTGTGATACAAATTACTGCATCAAATATTGTTTAATTTTTTTCATTAAAACATTTGCTTTTAATTCCGCCTCAGTAGCTGATTTACCTTTAATTATTACTGTCATGTCGTCTGCATATCCAATTGCTACATTTCCATTTTTTGTACTAATTCAAAAATATCGTTAATATATATTAGAAACAAAAAAGGACCTAATTTCGATCCTTGTGGTACTCCTTGCTGAACCATTTGAAAATTTGATTTAATTTTTTCTACGACACCAGTAATATTTCTATGGTTTATTTCAATACACTGCATTCTGTTTTTAAGATACGAACTAATCCATTTATGTGCCAAACCACGAACCCCATTATTTTCTAATTTGTTTATAAGAATATGTATATTTACGCAGTCGAATGCCTTCGATAAGTCCAAAAAAAGCTATTACTTTCTCCTGTTTATTTAGCGCTTCAATTATATAATTATTAACTTTACTGATTGCATGGATTGACGATTTCTTCTTTTGAAACCCAAATTGCCATTGCGATATTATGTTTAATTTAGTAAAATAATTTTGCAATTGGTATAAAAATACACCTTCCATTATTTTTGAACTACTATAGTATAGTATTTTATTGTTCTAAGAGTTTTACAAATTTGATTGTCTACTGCATTTTGACCCTGGTCACTTATTCAGTAGACAATCACTACAGTTTATTTACATTTTACAATTTCTTGTCACTAAATTATCTTGCTCTTTTTTCCAGTTTTTTTCATGTCCCATTTCCACTTTTTTTCACTTTTAATTTATCGATTACTTAACCATCACACATTCACTATAGTTTTCCATTCAAAGTAAGATGCACTACCTCTTACTTTTCTCTTTCTACTGTCCAAGGCCATTTATTTTTTACTTTACAAAAAAACTGTCCAATGCTTCTAGCGTCCTTGCATATCATTTCAATTATAAGTGTATTTCTATCCCCCTTCAACCACTTCTTATTAAAAAATTCTTTTCTCCAATTTTCTGTTCCTTGGCACTTAAATACTATGTGTTCAAAGTCTTCATTACCACCAGAACATTGGTTCTGAGGAATACCCTGTCTTAGTCCTTTTAGCCTCCATGCTCCGGTTCTTAACCATGCAATACATTCTCTCTCTTCTTTATTTACTATGTCTATATATTTTTCCCTAAACCATGTATTTTTCATTGGCTTATAATAAACTAATGAGCTGTTTTCAGCAATCTCACTGAACATGATTTGTATTTCTATATCTTCCAGTCTTTTCCTTGCCTTTTTCCAAAAATGTTTTACGTTATTTTCTCTCCTTCTCCATATATCTCCTAACCCATTTTTCTCCAAAATATTCCGTAATTTACTTACCCATCCATCATTTATTAAGCTATTCTCTTGGTATTCAATACATTGTCTTAGCACATTACTTTTTCCTACATTTAAAGTTCTGGACCAAAATTTCAAAGCTCTTTCCATTATCTTCCTCTTAGTTGCCACCCTGCCCTTCTGTAATTGTGCTACCTGTCTTACAATTGACTTCGGTAGCCCTAGTATTTCTCTACAGAACATCCTATGCACCACATCTATACTTTCCCATCCTCTATCTAATCCCCATATTTCTATACCATACATCATTTTTGCCTCCACAACCATCTCATAAACTTTTTCCAGCCATTTAACATTTATATTAGGTACTTTATATTTGCAGCTTCTAATTGCTGCCATCGCCCCTTTACCTTTTGCCAATGCAAACTTCTTTTGTTTCTCCGATTTATTACCTCCATCTATTTTTACTCCTAAATAGGTACAGACACGCACCACCCTGTAATCTTTATTCTCTCCCTTCCACTTTTCATATTTGCTTAATTTTTGCCCCTTTTTGAAAACCACAATCTGTGTTTTCTCTTGATTCACTTTTAACCTCCATTCCTTACAATATACATCAATTGCTTGTAATGATTGCTTTAAACCACTTACTGTAATAGATCCTACCACTAGGTCATCTGCAAAACGAAGTCCTGGGATTTGGATGTTGTTAATTACTGATGCACAGTTATTATTCCTTCCAATTTCTAGTAAGACATCATCTATGTATAAATTAAATAAAACTGGGCTTAACTTACATCCTTGCCTAAGGCCTTTCTTTTGTGGAATTTCTTTTGTTACACAGCCTGTCTCCACCCTTACACAGAAGGTGTTCTCAAAATACAGTGCTTTAAGTATATTCATCAATTGCTGACTTACTCCCCCACATACTAATTTATGCCTCAGAAGTTGTAGCTCAATTCGATAATAGCCTTTCTTTAAGTCTACAAAAGCCATATACAATTTACCCTTTTTTTCTTTTAAATATTTGTCTGCTAATGTCTTTATAATAAATAAATTATCAATTGTTCTCCTTCCCTTGCGAAAACCCATTTGGAATTCAGAAGGGACATTATATTCTAAAACCCAAACTTGCAGTCTCACTGCCAAAATGCCCGCAAAAAGTTTTCCTATATTCGATATAAATGAAATACCTCTGTAGTTACTAGGTTTATCGACATTGCCCCTGCATTTATATAAAGGATGGATAATAGCTTCCCTCCATCGATTAGGTACATAACCCTTTTCTAGTAATTCATTCATTCATTATCTGTTTACCCAGCTTCTATGTAGGACTTACACCCCCCAGGAATTACAAGCAGGTGCCTGGGGTCAGAGGCCAGTCGAGGAGCAGACACTCATGGATCAAACAGAGCATCCAGGATGGGTGATCAGCGCAATGCCTGGTATGGGATGAAGGAAGTAGATGAAACGAAATGTTGGTGAAATGGATGAAAGGAAAGGTGATGATGGAGCAGTTGGTGGAATGAATGGCGGGGGAAACTGGAGAACCCGGAGAAAACCCGCCCAGACGCCGCTTCGTCCACCACAAATCCCACATGCAGGTCCCTGGGATTGAACCCAAGCTGCCTCAGTGGGAGGCGAGCAGTCTAACCACTCGGCCATGGCCCCTCCTCCTTTCTAATAATTACATTAAATAAATCTAATAAAATTATCACTCTTCCTGTTTCATTACACCACTCGTTAAGAAACTCTGTTAAGATGCCATCAATTCCAGTAGCTTTATTTTTCTTCAGTAACTTAACTTGCTTTATTATTTCCTCACTCCTAATTTCCCTATCCAATATCTCTAAAAACACATTCCTTATATCCAAAAATCCCGTACTTCTTATACTCCTTTCTTCCCCATATAATGTTTAAAAATACTCCATCCATTGTCCTGGCTCAACAATGGGTTTAGTTACACATTTATTATAGGTTGACATAGGAACCTGCCATACCTTATTAACATTAGTTTCATTTAGACATTTTATCAAATTCCTTTCGTTACACTCTCTCCAGTCCTTTTTCTTTTGCTCTAACAATAAATTATGTGAGTTCCTCCCTGGCATATAATCGTCCCTAGATTTTTTATCACCTAATTCCCTCCACCTAACCAACAGTTGTTTTACTTGTCTTTTTGATACCCTACATTCTTCATCAAACCAGTCCTTATCATATATGTAAACGCTCTGTTTTGTTTTCATTTCCTCTCCCGCACTTTGCATAACTGTATTAAGGATATCTATTGCATTCTCAGTTTCATTATTCTTAACCATGAATGTTACTCCGCTAAGACATATCTGCTATACAGTGATACTTTGAAGTAGTATTAATGTTACATTTATTTAACATTAATTGTAGCCCCTCGTTTGGAAGCCAATTTGATGCGGTATTACAAATAATGTTGTGTGTTTACTTTACGCATATTTGCGAGAGAACTTGCTTTACATAATGTCTTTTTGTTGTCGAGCCCCACGTTGTGGAAGCCAATTATGCTACGGAAATGTTTCTTACGTAATATTTATAGCGTAAGTTATTAGAACTGGTAGATCATATGTTGTGCTGCTTTACTGCACGCGTTGCCATCTTGTGACGTCACTCCTTTGTCTGGTTCGTAGCTCCCTCTGGCGTTAGCAATTTGCATGAATTAGTGTTCGAAAGAATTTAAATTTAGTATATCGTCCTCCGGCTAGCTATCATCTTATCTTGGTAGAACTTGTATCTCTTGCAGGGTGTGAATCGGAAAGGAATCTTTTATCCAGAAATGATACTGATGAACAAATTGGTTTTATAACTTTTATTGTCGAACACGTTCACTAACACTTTTTACATATTGAGATAGATACTAGCCAAACTGAAACTGTTTGTAATAACTTCTTATTTATCACTTTTAACTCGCATACTTCAATTTTGTGTAGAATTAACTTTATAATAATTTAGATTCTCGTAATTCTGCTGCGCGTAACTTGACGAAATGAAGGACTGGCTGACGATGTGTAGTGTACACGAAATTTTGATGAACTGAAGGAGCCGACGTGTAGTGTGTTGAGAATTCTGTTAAACTGGGGGAATGCTACCTCGAACCTGGCTTATTTATATGCTTGCCTCAAGATACGCCTAAAGATTATAAATGAACTGCTATTGGCTAATAAAACGCGCCAACATTAACGTCTATTTGAATATCCAATGAAAACCACTAAAACATATTGCTTTAGGAAATGTTCTAGAAGCTTCTATCGAAACCGCGCGAAATATTACGTAACTTCCTTGTTCCCGGTAATGATAAACAACTCACCCCCTCTCTGCATTATTGCGTTATTGTTGACAGTTTCAGTAAAGCCGTATATTATTATTTACCAATAATAATTACAATTAATAAACATCTGAAATCAATGTCACATAAAAATACATATTCATATTACAATCATTAATTACATTTAAGTAATTTGTGATACAAATTACCGTATCATATGCCCCACTAGAAACATAATTATAAATATTTATAACTTGTTTTAGAAATTTTAAAATTGTGTTTTTAGTCTCCTAAATCTTGGAACACACGTTATCACTTTCACTAAACACTTCACACGCATTTAACACACGACATGTTTTTTTTTTATTATCTCGCCACTACTTATTGGCTTTGGTTTAATTACTTTAGATATTAATCTGACATCACAATTTTTTTTTATAGCAAATACTTTACCCTTAATTATTTAATCACTGTTTCAAAATTGTTTACTCTCTTACATTGTTGACAAAAATTTATACATTTAAGATTTTTGTAATTATTACACATATTTACCAAAATATTCACCCTCTACACAAATATTTACATCTCTTAAATCTAGACACTGTTTCACATGTTCTATTTACTACATAAGTATTTGTTTTTTTTGTTTTTTTTTAATTATTTTTATTATTTTGTACTTTATTTTAACAATGTTCTTGGAATTGTATTTACGTACTTTTACTTTACTATCATATTGAGTTTCAATTATTACCTTCTTCTTTTCAAATACTGTTACAGTTACTAAAAAATGTTATTTTTTTTTTAAATATTTATTTCTTTTTATAAATGACATATATAAATAATTAACCCTCTTACGTTCCAATACATTTCTTTGCAAGTCATCTTTACCTATCCAGCATTTACTTTACATCACATTGCTATTTACCCTCCTGGATCAAATTGTGTGTGGCTAAACATTACTTGTAGCCGTAACCTAACCTTCAAATTATTGTTCATGAATAACCTCTTGTATTCATATGAAATTTCATCACATGATAACATTTGAAAACAATCTACAGTTTCTTGAACAATACATCTTTTAACAACTTTCATTTTCAATTCATCTGCTATCTTTATAACTTGAGAATACTCTGACAAATCTGTACTAAACTGTACTGGACTGGAGTTTTCATTTTGAACATCTTGGTACAATTTATTTCTTTGCATTACTGTCTCATTCTGTATTTCTAATATCTCCCCTCTGAAATTAACTTGCGCCTGATTCACATCTACATTCATAACCTCATTTATCTCTCTTACCTCACTTGAAATATTACTCACTTGACTTCCTAACTCTGTACATTCTACATTAACCTCACTTTCTTTGTTACCTATTTCCATGCTCATGTCTAGCATTTTCTTTGAAATTTCTCCCGTCTCACTTGCTATTACTTCCTCATTTTTATCTCTCATTTCTGGCATACTACTATCTAGCTTCGTAACTTTCTTTTCAATTTCTTCACTGCTTTGATCTACTTTTTGCTCTAATATCTCATTACTCCTACCAATATCTTCAATTGATTTCCTATGATCTTTTTTTATATCTTCTCTCAATTCCTCCAAACTCTGATCTAATTTCTTACTAATATATTCCCTCGTTTCCCTACAATTCTTTTGCATATCTTCTCTAAATTCCCTATGACTCTTTTGCATTTCCTCATTCATATTTTTTATATCTTCTCTCATATTTCTCAGCAATTCCATCATTTCCTTCATCATACCAGCATCAATAGTAATATTTCCTGCTATTCTATTCTTACTTTCTGCACTAACATTTCCTCCCTCCAATACTACATTGTTTGAGCTTTTTTTTGTAACCTCTATTGACTTACAGCTAACTGTTACACTATCCCCTTCCATCATTATTTCTTCTGTATTACTAGTAGCCATTGTTTTTGTTTTCTAAAAAAAAAATTACGATACCTTTGTGATGCTTTCTGTTGATGTAGCTTTGATGTCCAGCGTTCTGCCCCATTCTCCTATGTTTGTATGTCGCTTCTGCGTTGTGTTGTGATGAATCTACGTCGTCTCGATGTTTTTGCGTTGAATTCCTTGTTGCCTCGTAATCTCGGAATTACGATGTCCAATCATCCGTATAGTCTGTCGTTCCTTTTGTTGTTTCTGGAATCTGCGTCTTGTAGATCATTTCACTGCTCCATTCATTCTACTTTCCTGGTTATTCTTGTTCCTTTCCTGGTCATCTCGCCCCACGTCCTGGGTGCCAATTTGAAGTAGTATTAAGGTTACAAATGTTTTGCCATTATTATATGCCCCACGTTGGGCGCCAATTTGAAGTAGTATTAATGTTACATTTATTTAACATTAATTGTAGCCCCTCGTTTGGAAGCCAATTTGATGCGGTATTACAAATAATGTTGTGTGTTTACTTTACGCATATTTGCGAGAGAACTTGCTTTACATAATGTCTTTTTGTTGTCGAGCCCCACGTTGTGGAAGCCAATTATGCTACGGAAATGTTTCTTACGTAATATTTATAGCGTAAGTTATTAGAACTGGTAGATCATATGTTGTGCTGCTTTACTGCACGCGTTGCCATCTTGTGACGTCACTCCTTTGTCTGGTTCGTAGCTCCCTCTGGCGTTAGCAATTTGCATGAATTAGTGTTCGAAAGAATTTAAATTTAGTATATCGTCCTCCGGCTAGCTATCATCTTATCTTGGTAGAACTTGTATCTCTTGCAGGGTGTGAATCGGAAAGGAATCTTTTATCCAGAAATGATACTGATGAACAAATTGGTTTTATAACTTTTATTGTCGAACACGTTCACTAACACTTTTTACATATTGAGATAGATACTAGCCAAACTGAAACTGTTTGTAATAACTTCTTATTTATCACTTTTAACTCGCATACTTCAATTTTGTGTAGAATTAACTTTATAATAATTTAGATTCTCGTAATTCTGCTGCGCGTAACTTGACGAAATGAAGGACTGGCTGACGATGTGTAGTGTACACGAAATTTTGATGAACTGAAGGAGCCGACGTGTAGTGTGTTGAGAATTCTGTTAAACTGGGGGAATGCTACCTCGAACCTGGCTTATTTATATGCTTGCCTCAAGATACGCCTAAAGATTATAAATGAACTGCTATTGGCTAATAAAACGCGCCAACATTAGCGTCTATTTGAATATCCAATGAAAACCACTAAAACATATTGCTTTAGGAAATGTTCTAGAAGCTTCTATCGAAACCGCGCGAAATATTACGTAACTTCCTTGTTCCCGGTAATGATAAACAACTCACCCCTCTCTGCATTATTGCGTTATTGTTGACAGTTTCAGTAAAGCCGTATATTATTATTTACCAATAATAATTACAATTAATAAACATCTGAAATCAATGTCACATAAAAATACATATTCATATTACAATCATTAATTACATTTAAGTAATTTGTGATACAATATACCGTATCAACTTAAGGACTTTAGCATATAATGAGAGATTACACTTTTTTACTTGTAACTATACAACTATACTTAAGGACAGGATTGTATAATGATACATTACACTTTTGTTTTTTTTAGCTATAGAATAATACCTAAGGACAGAAGCATCTAATGATACATTATACACTTGTACCTTTAACTATACAACAATACCTAAGGACAGGATCCTATAATGATACATTATACTTTTGTTTTTGTTAGCTATACAATAATACTTAAGGACAGAATCATCTAATGATACATTATACATTTATACCTTTAACTATGCAATAATGCCTAAGGACAGGATCGTATAATGATAGGATACACTTTTTGAGCTGTAGCAATGCAATAATACTCAAAGTCAGGAGCATAGAATGATTTGTTACACTTTTGTGTCTGTAGCTAAGCAATAACTCTTAAGGACACGAGCATGTAACGATATGTTACACTTTTCTATCTGTAGCTATAGAGTAATGCTTAAGGACAGGAGCATATAACGACACATTAAACCTTTTTGTCTGTAACTATACAGTAATACTTAAGGACAGGAGCACTTAGGGATACATTATACTTCTGTGTCTGTAACTAAGCAACAATACTCAAAGACTGAACATATAGTGATACATAATACTTCTGTATCTGTAACTGTGGAATTTTACTAAGGGACAGGAGCACATATTGACACATATTTCTGTGTCTGTAACTATGCATTATTACTAAAAGACAAGAGCATATAGTGATACATTATACTTTGGTGTCTATAACCATACAATAATACTTAACGACAGATGCATATAATGATACATTATACTTTTGTACCTGTAAGTATACAATAATACCTAAGGACAATAGGGTATAATGATACGCTACACTTTTGTATCTGTAGCTAAACAATAATACTTAAGGACAGGAGCGTTTAATGAAACACTACACTTTTGTATCTTAACCATACATTACTAATTAAGGACAGAAGCATATAATGTCACAGTACATCTTTGTTTCTGTGGCTAAACAATAAAAGATAAGGCAGTAGCATATAAGGAATCATTATACTTTTTACCTGTAAATATACAATAATGCTAAAGGACAGGAGTGTTTAGTGATAAATCACACTTTAGTATCTGTAGCTATACAATAAAACTTAAGGACGGGAGTATATAATGATACATTATAGCTTTGTACCTGTAACTATACAATTATACTTAAGGACAGGAGCATATAATTCTACATTACACATTTGTTTCTGTAGCTGTACAGTAATACTTAACGACTTTAGCGTATAATGATACATTAAACCTTTGTATGTGTTGCTATACAATATTACATAAGGACAGGAGCATATAATGATACATTACACCTTTGTATCTGTAGCTGTACAATAATACGTAAGTACAGGAGCATATAATGATATACTACACCTTTATATTTGTAGCTATACAATAATACTTAATGACTTTATCATATAATGAGAGATTACACTTTTTTACTTCTAACTGTACAATAATACTTAAGGACAGGATCGTATAATGATACATAACACTTTTGTTTTATATCTATACAATAATACGTAAGGACAGAAGAATCTAATGATACATTATACCTTTGAACCTTTAAATATACAATAATACTTAAGGACAGGAGTGCATAATGATACGTTGCACTTTTTGTAGATGCAGGAATGCGCTAATACTTAAGGACAGGAGCTAATAATAATTCACTACACTTTTGTGTCTGTAGCTATGCAATAATACTTACGGACAGGAGCATATAATAATACATTACACTTTTGTATCTTTAGCAATGCAATAATTCATAAGGACAGGAGCATATAACGATATATTACGCTTTTGAATCTGTAGCTATAGAATAATGCTTAAGGACAGGAGCATATAATGACACATTACACCTTTGTTTCTGTGGCTATACAATATTAGCTAAGGCAGAAGCATATAATGAAACATTATACCTATTTACCTGTAACTATACAATAATGCTCCAGGACTGGAGCATTTATTGATACATCACACTTTTGTATCTGTAGATATACAATAATATGTAAGGACAGGAGCATACAATGATACATTACACCTTTCTATCTGTAGCTATACAATAAACTTAAGGACTTTAGCATATAATGACAGATTACACTTTTCTATCTGTAGCTAAACAATAATACTTAAGTACAGGAGCAAATAATGATTCATTACAATTTTGTTGCTGTAACTATACAATAGAGCTTAAGGACAAAAGCATATAATGTTACATTACACTTTTGCATTTGTAGCTATACAATAATACGTAAGGAAAGGCGCATATAGTATTACAGTACACTTTTGTTCTTGTAACTATACAATGCAATTTAAGGACAGGAGCATATAATTTGTATTTGTATTTGTATTTATTGTGCTAAGAGTATTATAAATTTGATTGTCTGCTGCACTTTTACCCTGGTCACTCATTCAGTAGACAATCACTACAGTTTATTTACATTTTACTATTTCTTGTCAATAAAATATCTTGTTCCTTTTTTTTTCAGTTTTTTTTTCAAGCCCCATTTCCACTTGTTTTTCACTTATTATTTATTGATTACTTAACCATCACACATTCACTATAGTTTTCCATTCAAAGTAAGATGCACTACCTCTTACTTTCCTCTTTCCACTGTCCAAAGCCATTTATTTTTTACTTTACATAAAAACTGTCCAATGCTTCTAGCGTCCTTGCATAACATTTCAATCATAAGTGTATTTCTATCCCCCTTCAACCACTTCTCATTAAAAAATTCTTTTCTCCAATTTTCTGTTCCTTGGCACTTAAATACTATGTGTTCAAAGTCTTCATTACCACCACATATCGGACATTGGTTCTGAGGAATACCCTGTCTTAGCCCTTTTGGCCTCCTTGCTCCGGATCTTACCATGCAATAGATTCTCTCTCTTCTTTATTTACTATGTCTATATAATTTTCCCTACCCCATGTATTTTTCATTTGCCTATAACACTCTAATGAGCTCTTTTCGGCAATCTAACTGAACATGATTTGTATTTCTTTATCTTCCAGTCTTTTCCTTGCCTTTTTCCAAAAATGTTTTACGTTATTTTCTCTCCTTCTCCATATATCTCCTAACCCATTTTTCTCCAAAATATTCCGTAATTTACTTACCCATCCATCATTCATTAAGCTCTTCTCTTGGTATTCAATACATTGTCTTAACACATTACTTTTTCCTAAATTAAAATTTCTGAATCAAAATTTCAAAGCTCTTTCCTTTATCTTCCCCTTTGTTGCCACCCTGCCCTTCTGTAATTGTGCTACCTGTCTTACAATTGACTTCGGTAGCCCTAGTATTTCTATACAAAACATCCTGTGCACCACATCTATACATTCCGATCCTCTATCTAATTCCCATATTTCTATACCATACATCATTTTTGCCTCCACAACCATCTCATAAACTTTTTCCAGCCATTTAACATTTATATTAGGTACTTTATATTTGCTGCTTCTAATTGCTGCCATCGCCCCTTTACCTTTTGCCAATGCAAACTTCTATTATTTCTCCCATTTATTACCTCCATCTATTTTACTCCTAAATAGATACAGTCATGCACTACCCTGTAATCTTTATTCTCTCCCTTCCACTTTTCATATTTGCCTAATTTTCCCCCCTTTTTGAAAACCACAATCTGTGTTTTCTCTTGATTCACTTTTAACCTCCATTCCTTACAATATACATCAATTGCTTGTAATGATTGTTTTAAACCACTTACTGTAATAGATCCTACCACTAGGTCATCTGCCAAAAGAAGTCCTGGAATTTCGATGTTGTTAATTAGTGGTGCGCAGTTATTATTCCTTCCAATTTCAGGTAAGAGATCATCTATGTATAAATTAAATAAAACTGGACTTAGCTTACATGCTTGCCGAAGGCCTTTTGTGGAATTTCGTTTGTTACACAGCCTGTCTCCACCCTTACACAGAAGGTGTTCTCAGAATACAGTGCTTTTAGAATACTCACCAATTGCTATCTTACTCCCTTACATACTAATTTATGTCACAGAAGTTGTAGCTCAATTTGGTCATAAGCTTTCTCTAAGTCTACAAAAGCCATATACAATTTACCCCTTTTTTCTTTTAAATATTTGTCTGCTAATGTCTTTATAATAAATAAATTATCAATTGTTCTCCTTCCCTTGCGAAAGCCCAAAAAGTGAAAGGGAGAGAATAAAGGTTACAGGGTGGTGCGTGACTGTATGTATTTAGGAGTAAAAATAGATGGAGGTAATAAATGGGAGAAACAAAAGAAGTTTGCATTGGCAAATGGTAAAGTGGCGATGGCAGCTATTAGAAGCTGCAAACATAAAGTACCTAATATAAATGTTAAATGGTTGGAAAAAGTTTATGCGATGGTTGTGGAGGCAAAAATGATGTATGGTATAGAAATATGGGGATTAGATAGAGGATGGGAAAGTATATATCTGGTGCACAGGATGTTTTGTACAGAAGTACTAGGGCTACCGAAGTCGATTGTAAGACAGGTAGCACAATTACAGATGGGTAGGGTGGCAACTAAGGGGAAGATAATGGAAAGAGCTTTGAAATTTTGATTCAGAACTTTAAATCTAGGAAAAGTAATGTGTTAAGATAACGTATTGAATACCAAGAGAATAGCTTAATGAATGATGGATGGGTAAGTAAATTACGGAACATTTTGGAGAAAAATGGGTTAGGCGATATATGGAGAAGGAGAGAAAATAACGTGAAAAATTTTTGGAAAAAGGCGAGGAAAAGACTGGAAGATATAGAAACACAAATCATGTACAGTGAGGTTTCCGAAAAGAGCTCATTAGTTTATTATAGGCCAATGAAAAATACATGGGGTAGGGAAAAATATATATACATGGTAAATAAAGAAGAGAGAGAATCTATTGCATGGGTAAGAACCAGAGCATGGAGGTTAAAAGGGCTAAGACAGGGTATTCCTCAGAACCAATGTCCGATATGTGGTGGTAACAAAGACACTTAACATATTGTATTTAAGTGCCAAGGAACAAGAAAATTGCAGAAAAGAATTTTTTAATAAGAAGTGGTTGAGGGGGATAGAAATACACTTATGATTTAAATGATATGCAAGGACGCACATTGGACAGTTTTTGTGTAAAGTAAAAAATAAATGGCTTTGGACAGATAAAGAGAAAAGTAAGAGGTAACGCATCTTACTTTGAATGGAAAACTATAGTGAATGTGTGACGGTTAAGTAATCAATAAATGAAAAGTGAAAAACATGTGGAATTGGGAAATGAACAAACAAAAAAAAGAGCAGGATAATTTATAGACAAGAAATTGTAAAATGTAAATAAACTGTAGTGATTGTCTACTGAATGAGTGACCAGGGTCAAAGTGAAGTAGACAGTCACATTAGTAACACTCTTAGCACAATAAATACACCTATTCTTAAGGACTTAGTCATATAATGACAGATTACACTTTTTTACTTGTAACTGTATAATAATACTTAAGGACAGGAGACTATTATGATACATTACACTTTTGTATCTGTAACTCGACAATAATGGTTAAATACAGGAGCGTATAATGATATTATACACTTTAGTATCTGTAGCTATACAATAATACTTAGAACTTTAGCATATAATGATAGATTACACTTTATTACTTGTAACTATATAAGAATACTTAAGGACAGAAGAGTATATTAATACATTACACTTTTGTATCTGTAGCTATACAACAATACTTAGGGACAGCAGTGTATAGTGATACGTTACACTTTTGGACCTGTAACTATACAATGATACTAAAGGACAGAGGCATATAAGGTAACATTCCACTTTTGTATCCGTAGCTATAAAATAACGCATAAGGACAGGAGCATATAATGACACATCACACATTTGTATCTGTAGCTATACAATAATACTTATAAACTTTAGCGTATAATGATACAATACACTTTTGTGTCTGCAGCTATAGATTAATACTTAGGGACAGGAGTGTAGCATAATACATTAAACTTTTGTATCTGTAAATATACAATAATACTTGAAGACAGGACCATATAATCATACATTCCACTTTTGTATCTGTAAGTATACAATAATACTTCAAGGCTGGAGTATATAATGATATGTTTACACTTTTTTATCTGTAGCTATACAATAATACTTAAGGACAGGATTATAGAATGATACATTACACCTTTGTATCTGTGAATATACAATAATATTTGAAGACACTAGCGTATAATACTGTACTACACCTTTGTATTTCTAACTATAGCATAATACTTAAAGACAGGAGCTTATAATACTACATTACACCTTTGTATCTGTAAATGTACAATAATACTTAAAGGCAGGAACATATAATACTACATTACACTTTTGAATGTGTAAATATACAATAATACTTGAAGACATGAGCGTAAAATATTACATTACACTTTTGTATCCGTAAATATACAATAATAGTTGAAGACAGGAGCGTAAAATACTACATTACACTTTTGCATGTGTAAATATACAATAATACTTAAAGACAGGAGTGTATAATTATGCACTACACCTTTGTATCTGTAACTATTCATCAATACTTATGGACAGGAGCGTATGATGATACATTACACTTTTATATCTGTAACTTTACAATAATTCTTATATATTGCAGCATATAATGATACCTTACACTTTTATAACTGTAGCTATACCATAATACTTAAGGACAAAAGTGTATAATGAAACATTACACTTTTGTATCTGTAAATATACAGTAATACCTGAAGACAGTAGCATATAGTGATACATTACACTTTTGGACCTGTAACTATACAATAATACTTAAGGAGAGAAGCATGTAAGGTAACATTTCACTTTTGTATATGTAGCTGTAAAATAATACATAAGGATAGGAGCATATAATGATACATTACACTTTTGTATCTGAAGCTGTAGAATAATACTTAAACACTTTAACCTATAATGATACCTGAAGACAGGAGCGTATAATGATAGATTACACTTTTGTATCTGTAAATATACAATAATATATGAAGACAGGAGCGTATAATACTACTTTAGACTTTTATATCTGTAACTATACAATGATACTTAAAGACAAGAGCGTATAATGATACATTACACTTTTGTATCTGTAACTATACAATGATACTTAAAGACAAGAGTGTATAATGATACACTACACTTTTGTATCTGTAGCTATACAATAATACTTAAGTTCAGGATTGTATAATGTACATTACAATATTGTAGCTGTAGGTATACACTAATACTAAAGGACTTTAGCATATATTGATACATTACACTTTTGTATCTGTAGATATACAATAATACATAGGGACAGGAGTGTATAGTGATATATTACACTTTTGGACCTGTAACTACACCAAGATTCTTAAGGATAGAAGCATATAAGAAAACATTTCACTCTTGAATATGTAGCTATAAAATAACACATAAGGACAGGAGCATATAGTGATACTTTACACTTTTGTATCTCTAGGTATACAACAATACTTAAGCTCTTTAGCATGTAATGATACATTACACTTTCGTATCTGTAGATATACAATAATACGTAAGGACAGGAGCATAAAATGATATATTACACCTAACTATCTGTAGCTATACAATAATACTTAAGGACTTTAGCATAGAATGAGAGATTACACTTTTTTATTTATAACTGTATAGGTAATACTTAAAGACAGGATCGTATAATGATACATTATACTTTTGTGTCAATAACTATACAATAATACTTAAGGACAGGAGCATATAATGATACATTATACTTTTGTGTCAATAACTATACAATAATACTTAAGGACAGGAGCATATAATGATACATTACACTTTTACATCTTTGGCTATGCAATAATGTTTTGTTAGTTAGTTAGTTTATTCATCCGTTAAAGTGGTTTGGTACAATGTACATTCACTATTGGACATGTCAAGCTATAAACATAAACAATAATAGGTCTTTACATGCTAAATACTATGTTTCATGGTATACATTTGTGTTCAAGGAAATCATTAATAGAATAAAAGGAGTGGTTAATTAAATGTGCCTTGAGACTGGATTTCAGCTGGTTTACATTTTTAATTGCCTTGATATTACTTGGTAAATTATTATAAAGTTTAATGCCGGAGTATAAGGTACTTTCTTGGTAGAGCAAGGTGTTGCAGCTGGTCACATGTATTTGTGTATTTTCCCTAGTATTGAGTTCATGCACCATATTATTAGTTATGAATAGTGAATCAGAAGCATTAATGTTCTTGACTATAAACAGAATAACTGCATATATGTAAATGCAGGGAAGTGGGAGGATCCCCAATTTTTTAAAGAGAGTTTTACATTACGACTTTGGGCTGACTCCTTCAATAGTTCTGTAATTTTTTTCTGTGCAATAAAGATTGACTTGCTTGCTGGAGACTCACCCCAGAAGACTACTCCATAACTTAGGAGTGAGTGCACATATGCAAAATATGCTGCTCTAACTGTTTCTTTACTTATGCATGTTGTCAATATTCTTAGCATATAACGTAGAGAGCTGAGTTTGTTTTTTATGAGGCTAGTATGGGCATCCCATTTCAGATTGCTTTGTACGCAGACCCTGAGGAATTTTATAGATTCTACTTTTTTAAGTGTCTGATTAGAGAGTTGTATTTGAGGGACAAGATACTTTTTGTTGATATTTGTGCATATATCCATTGCTACAGTTTTGTTTGTATTTATAATGAGATTATTCAATGTAAAATAGTTCGTGATTTTCTCTGAGACTTGGTGAATAGAGGTTAGAAAGGTTTCTTTTTGGGTTACTTTAACCAGGATATTTGTATCATCAGCATATAAAATGGTTTTAGTAGATGGATCATTTATGTGGTAATCATTTATGAAAAGAAGAAATAGGATAGGACCTAGTATAGAACCTTGTGGCACACCATAGATTTACTTGGAGTGGACTGGAGTGATAATAATTGATCTGATTATTTGCTATATCCTTTATTTCCACTATTTGCATACAACCACATAGATATGATCAACCCTCTTATGCCTAGAGCCTCTATTTTCGTTAACAACAGCTGATGATCTATGGTGTCGAATGCCTTTGTTAAGTTTAAAAATATAGAAGAGGCATGTTGCTTTTGATCAATGGCTTTAAGGGACGCGGTTATAAATGCGAAAATTCCTAATTCAGTTGAATAATTTTTCCTGAAGCCGTGCTGAGAGTCCGATAATAATTTATGTTTCTCTAAGAAGTTGGAAAGTCGTTTAAGAAACAGTTTCTCCAATATTTTAGAGAAAACTGAAAGTAGTGCTATGGGCCGATAATTAGACATATCATTGTTTTTCCCTTTTTTATGTAATGGTTTGATTATGGCTGTTTTTAGGCAAGTGGGAAAAGAACCTGAGCTTGAAGATTCATTACATAGATGTGTTATTGGATTCACAATTACATGTGCACATTTTTTAATAAGAGAGTCCGGTACCCCATCAATGCCAGCCGAGTTTTTTGGCTTAAGATCTTTTATTTTTGTAAAATTTCTTTCTCATTTTTCGGTGTAAGGTATATTGATTCATGTATTGAGCTGTGAAAATTTAATGTAGGAGGGGGATTATTTAATGAGGCTTGTTTTATGAGATTATCTGCTATATTAACAAAGTTTTCTGCTACTTCAATTGGATCTACAACTTTTTTAGAATTTATGAGCAAGTTTATGTTGTTCACTGTTATTTTATTAGTACCCATTTCCTTTTTAATTACATTCCACATTGCTTTTGTTTTGTTACTTGCTATATTGATGAGTCGGTCATTTGTCATTGTTTTTGCTTCTCTTACTACTTTACTTAAAATCAGTTTATACTTCGTGATGTAGTTTTGAAATTCTACAGTAAATGGGCATGTTTTTGATAATTTATGTAGAGAGCGTTTAGTTTCACAGGATTTTTTTATTTCTGTAGTAATCCAGGATTTAGCATATTTTTTTCTGGAACATTTTTTACCGTTTTGAATGGAAAAGCTAAGTTGATGTAATGTTGTAGTGTCTGAAGGAACAATTCAAACTTTTCTGATACACTTTTGGCTTTATAGATTTCTACCCATGCTTTGCTGCTAAGTTAGTGAGTAAAATATTGGATATTCTCATCAAGGAAGATCCTTTTTTTAGTGAATTCTATTGATTGGGAATACTTGTTAGCCAAGGGAAGGTTTAGTATTTGTGCATTATGGTCACTAAAACCCATATTAAAGATTTGGCTTTTGCACAGGAGAGTATTGTTATTAACAAAAATTTGATCGATTAGTGTTGAGGAGTTTTCTGTGATTCGAGTTGGACCACGGATTGTGGGTTCCAGATTATAAGATTTTAACATATTTAGTAAGTTAGAGGTAGCTTTACAAAAGTCAATATTGAAGTCACCACATACTATTACAGTATTTTTAGAGTTTAATATTATCTAGAACCATTTCCAGTGCACTCAGAAATGAATTTATGTTGGTGTCAGGAGATCTATGTATACAGAGTGTTGTTATTTGCAAATCAGGTAAATACACACCTGATATTTCTAGGTCATGTTCCTTTGTAATACGATCGACGGTTTCTATGTTTCTGAAATTGATACCTTTTCTTACAAGAATACATGTGCCCCCACCCTTTTTACTGTCCCTACATGACCATGCTGCTAGCGTGAAATCTTTGAATTTATTAAGAACAAATAGGTTACTTTTCTGAAGCCAGTGTTCGCTAAAACACAGAACACTGACATGCTGTACATAAGTTGCAAGTAGAATCTCTATGTCACTGATTTTGTTATTTAATGATTGAACGTTGTGGTGTAGAAGTATAAAACACGATTTTAGCACATCAAATTAACCACTTACCTTTGTATTTACAGTGTGATCCAAGGTTCCCTGGTTCTTAGCTGGAGTTGATAAGCTCGACGTATAATTTGTATCAGCCTTCTTATTTTGTTTTTTGGGTCGATTATCATTTTGAAACACAGTTACTTTGCACAAAAGAATGTTCAACTGCCTGTCGATATAGCTTAGCTGCTGAATCAAGATCACAGTTCCCCTTGTTAATATTAGCAATATTATTATAAACAAGTGAGCTGTTATTTAATGATCCACCCCTTACAGTATTGAAACCACCAATATTACTCAATAATGCACAGAAGTTGTTACTGGTTCTATTACAATCGCTTTTTTTTAAATCCACCTCACAGTTTTTAATACACAGTCGATTACTTCACATAGTAGTTACCCGAAGTTGAAGGAACCTTTACGATTTAAATGTACGGCATCACTTGCGAATTGATCTTCGGTAATGAGGAGCGTATAATGATACATTACACTTTTATAGCTGTATTCATTCATTCATTCATTCATTCATTATCTGTTTACCCTCTTCTTATGTAGGACATACACCCCCCCAGGACTCACAGGCAGGTGCTTGGGGTCAGAGGCCCGTCGAGGAGCGGGCACTCATGGATCAGACAGAACATCCAGGACGGGTGATCAGCCAGATGCCTGGTATGGGATGAAGGAAGTAGATGAAACGAAATGTGGGAGAATTGCGGGGGCAACCGGAGAACCCGGAGAAAACCCGCGCAGACACCGCTTCGTCCACCACAAATCCCACATGCAGGTCCCTGTTATTGAACCCGGGCCGCCTCGGTGGGAGGCGAGCGGTCTAACCACTCGGCCACGGCGCCGCCGTAGCTGGAGCAATGTAAAACTACTTAAAGACAGGAGCATACAATGATTTGTTACACTTTTGTACTGTAGCCAGGCAATAATACTTAAGGACTGAAGCATATAATAAAATATCACACCCTTGTATCGGTAGCTATGCAATAATTCCTAAGGACCGGAGCATACAACGATACATTACATCCTTGTATCTGTAGCTATAGAATAATGCTTAAGGACAGGAGCATATAACAATACATTACACTTTTTTGCTGTAACTATACAATAATACTTAAGCACAGGAGAACATTGGGATACCTTATACTTTTGTGTGTAGAACTAAGTAATAATACATAAGGACTGAACATATACTGATACATAAAACTTCAGTATCTGTAACTGTGCAATATTACTAAGGGATAAAAACATATATTGAGACATTATATTTCTGTGTCTGTAACTATGCAATATTACTAAAGGACAGGAGCATATAGTGATTCATTATATTGTGGTGTTGCTAACCATACAATAAGACTTAAGGAGAGAAGCTTATAATGATAAATTACACATTTGTTTTATAGCTATACAATATCACTTAAGCACAGGAGCATATAATGACAAATTACACCTTTGTTTCTATGGCTATATAATAATAGCTAAGGCAGAAGCATATAATTAAACATTATACTTTTTACCTGCAACTGTACAATAATGCTTAAGGACAGGAGAGTTTAATGATATATTCACACTCTTGTATCTGTAGCTGTACAATAAAGCTTAGCAACAGGAGCATATAATGATATGTTATACTTTTGTATTCTAGCTATACAATAACACTTAAGAACTGGAGCATAAAACAATACATTATACCTTTTTCTATGTAACTATTCATATAATACTTAAGGACAGGAAAATATAATGATACATTACACTTTCGTATCAGTAAATATGCCATAATTCTTAAAGACAGGACCATATAGTGATACATTATACTTAAGTGTTTCTAACTATACAAAAATACTTAAAGACTGGAGCATATAGTGACACATTATACTTCTGTGTCTGTAACTATACAATAATACTTAAAGACTGGTGCAAATAGTTATACACTATACTTCTGTGTTTGTAACCATACATTATTAATAAAGGACAGGAACATATAGTGATACATTATACTTCAGTGTCTGTAACTATACAATAATACTTAAGGAAAGGAGCATATAGTGATACATTATACTTCAGTGTCTGTAACTATACAATAATGCTTAAGGACTGGAGCATATAGTGATACATTATACTTCAGTGTCTGTAACTATACAATAATACTTAAGACTGGAGCATATAGTGATACACTATACTTCAGTGTCTGTAACTATACAATAATGCTTAAGACTCGAGCATATAGTTACACATTATACTTCTGTGTCTGTAACTATACAATATTGCTTAAGACTGGAGCATATAGTTATACATTATACTTCAGTGACTGTAACTATACATTAATGCTTAAGACTGGAGCATATAGTTATACATTATACTTCGGTGTCTGTAACTATACAATAATGCTTAAGACTGGAGCATATAGTTATACATTATACTTCAGTGTCTGTAACTATACATTAATGCTTAAGACTGGAGCATATAGCGATATATTATACTTCTGTGTCTGTAACTATACAATAATAATTAAGGACTGGGGCATATAGCGATACAGTATACTTCTGTGTCTGTAACTATACAATAATAATTAAGGACTTGCGCAAATAGCAATACATTATACTTCTGTGTCTGTAACTATACAATAATGCTTAAGACTGGAGCATATAGTTATACATTATACTTCAGTGTCTGTAACTATACAATAATGCTTAAGACTGGAGCATATAGTTATACATTATACTTCAATGTCTGTAACTATACAATAATGCTTAAGACTGGAGCATATAGTTATACACTATACTTCAGTGTCTGTAACTAAACAATAATGCTTAAGAATGGAGCATATAGTTATACATTATACTTCACTGTCTGTAACTATAAAATAATGCTTAAGACTGGAGCATATAGTTATACATTATACTTCAGTGTCTGTAACTATACAATAATGCTTAAGACTGGAGCATATAGCGATACGTTATACTTCTGTGTCTGTAACTATAAAATAATTCTTATGGACTGGAGCATATACTGATACATTATACTTCTGTGTCTGTAACTATGCAATAATACTTATGGACCGGAGCATATTGTGATACACTATACTTCTGTGTCTATAACTATTCAATAATACTTATGGCCTGGAGCATTTACTGATACATTATACTTCAGTGTCTGTAACTATACAATAATACCTATGGACTGGAGCATATAACGAAACATTATACTTCTGTGTCTATAACTATGCAATAGTACTTATGGACTGGAGCATATAGTGATACACTATACTTCTGTGTCTGTAAATATACAATAATAGTAAAGGACTGGCGCATATAGCAATACATTATACTTCTGTGTCTGTAACTATACAATAATAATTAAGGACTGGGGCATATAGGGATACATTATACTTCTGTGTCTGTAACTATACAATAATAATTAAGGACTTGCGCATAAAGCGATACATTATACTTCTGTGTCTGTAACTATACAATAATTCTTATGGACTGGAGCATATACAGATACATTATACTTCTGTGTCTGTAACTATGCAATAATACTTATGGACCGGAGCATATAGTGATACATTATACTTCTGTGTCTATAACTATTCAATAATACTTATCGACTGGAGCATTTAGTGATACATTCTACTTCTGTGTCTGTAACTCTACAACAATACTGATGGACTGGAGCATATAGTGATACATTGTACTTCTGTGTTTGTAACTATACAATAATACTGATGGACTGGAGCATATAGTGATACATTGTACTTCTGTGTTTGTAACTATACAATAGTACTTCTGGACTGGAGCATATAGCGATACATTATACTTCTGTGTCTGTAACTATACAACAATACTGATGGACTGGATCATATAGTGATACATTCTATTTCTGTGTCTGTAAATATACAATAATACTGATGGACTGGAGCATATAGTGATACTTTATACTTCTGTGTTTGTAACTATACAATAGCACTTATGGACTGGAGCATATAGCGATACATTATACTTCTGTGTCTGTAACTATACAATAATACTGATGGACTGGAGATATAGTGATACATTCTACTTCTGTGTCTGTAACTATACAATAATACTGATGGGCTGCAGCATATGGTGATACATTATACTTCTGTGTCTGTAACTATACAATAATGCTTAAGGACTGGAGCATATAGTGCTACATTATACTTCTGTGTCTGTAACTATACAATAATACTGATGGACTGCAGCATATAGTGATACATTCTACTTCTGTGTCTGTAACTATACAATAATGCTGATGGACTGGAGCATATAGGGATACATTCTAGTTCTGTGTCTGTAACTATACAATAATACTTATGGACTGGAGCACATAGTGATACTTTATACTTCCGTGTTTGTAACTATACAATAGCACTTATGGACTGGAGCATATAGCGATACATTATACTTCTGTGTCTGTAACTATACAATAATACTGATGGACCGGAGCATATAGTGATACATTCTACTTCTGTGTCTGTAACTATACAATAATACTTATGGACTGGAGCATATAGTGATACATTCTACTTCTGTATCTGTAACTATACAATAATACTTATGGACTGGAGCATATAGTGATACATTCTACTTCTGTGTCTGTAACTATACAATAATACTTATGGACTGGAGCATATTGTGATACATTCTACTTCTGTATCTGTAACTATACAATAATACTTATGGACTGGAGCATATAGTGATACATTCTACTTCTGTGTCTGTAACTATACAATAATACTTATGGACTGGAGCATATAGTGATACATTCTACTTCTGTATCTGTAACTATACAATAATACTTATGGACTGGAGCATATAGTGATACATTCTACTTCTGTGTCTGTAACTATACAATAATACTTATGGACTGGAGCATATAGTGATACATTCTACTTCTGTATCTGTAACTATACAATAATACTTATGGACTGGAGCATATAGTGATACATTCTACTTCTGTGTCTGTAACTATACAATAATACTTATGGACTGGAGCATATAGTGATACATTCTACTTCTGTATCTGTAACTATACACTAATACTTATGGACTGGAGCATATAGTGATACATTCTACTTCTGTGTCCGTAACTATACAATAATACTTATGGACTGGAGCATATAGTGATACATTCTACTTCTGTATCTGTAACTATACAATAATACTTATGGACTGGAGCATATAGTGATACATTCTAATTCTGTGTCTGTAACTATACAATAATACTTATGGACTGGAGCATATAGTGATACATTCTACTTCTGTCTCTGTAACTATACAATAATACTTATGGACTGGAGCATATAGTGATACATTCTACTTCTGTGTCTGTAACTATACAATAATACTTATGGACTGGAGCATATAGTGATACATTCTACTTCTGTATCTGTAACTATACAATAATACTTATGGACTGGAGCATATAGTGATACATTCTACTTCTGTGTCTGTAACTATACAATAATACTTATGGACTGGAGCATATAGTGATACATTCTACTTCTGTGTCTGTAACTATACAATAATGCTGATAGACTGGAGCATATAGTGATACATTCTAGTTCTGTGTCTGTAACTATACAATAATATTTATGGACTGGAGCATATAGTGATACTTTATACTTCTGTGTTTGTAACTATACAATAGCACTTATGGACTGGAGCATATAGCGATACATTATACTTCTGTGTCTGTAACTATACAATAATACTGATGGACCGGAGCATATAGTGATACATTCTACTTCTGTGTCTGTAACTATACAATAATACTTATGGACTGGAGCATATAGTGATACATTCTACTTCTGTATCTGTAACTATACAATAATACTTATGGACTGGACCATATAATGATACATTATACTTCTGTGTCTGTAACTACACAATAATACTTATATACTGGAGCATATAGTGATACATTACACTCCTGTGTCTGTAACTATACAATAATACTTATGGACAGGAGATATAGTGATACATTCTACTTCTGTGTCTATAACTATACAATATCACTTATGGAATGGAGCATATAGTGATACATTCAACTTCTGTGTCTATAACTATACAATAATACTGATGGACTGGAGCATATAGTGATACATTCTACCTTTGTTCTATAACTATAGAAAAATACCTAAGGATTTGAGCATATAGTAATACATTCTACTTCTGTGTCTGTAACTATACAATAATACTGATGGACTGGAGCGTATAGTGATACATTCTACTTTTGTGTCTATAACTATACAAAAATACTTAAGGATTTGAACATATAGTGACACATTATACTTGTGTGTCTGTAACTGCACAATAATACTTAAGGATTTGAGCACATAATGATACATTATAATTCAGTGTCTGTAACTATACAATAATACTGATGGACTGGAGCATATAGTGATACATTATACTTCTGTGTCTGTAACCATACAATAATACTGATGGACTGGAGCATATAGTGATACACTATACCTTTGTGTCTGTAACTATACAATAGTACTTATGGACTGGAGCATATAGTGATACATTATACTTCTGTGTCTGTAACTATACAATAGTACTTATGGACTGGAGCATATAGTGATACATTATACTTCAGTGTCTGTAACTATACAATAGTACTTATGGACTGGAGCATTTAGTGATACATTATACTTCAGTGTCTGTAACTATACAATAGTACTTATGGACTGGAGCATATAGTGATACATTATACTTCAGCGTCTGTAACTATACAATAATACTTATGGACTGGAGCATATAGTGATACATTATACTTCAGTGTCTGTAACTATACAATAGTACTTATGGACTGGAGCATATAGTGATACATTATACTTCAGTGTCTGTAACTATACAATAGTACTTATGGGCTGGAGCATATAGTGATACATTATACTTCAGTGTCTGAAACTATACAATAGTACTTATGGACTGGAGCATATAGTGATACATTATACTTCAGTGTCTGTAACTATACAATAGTACTTATGGACTGGAGCACATAGTGATACATTATACTTCAGTGTCTGTAACTATACAATAGTACTTATGGACTGGAGCATATAGTGATACATTATACTTCAGTGTCTGTAACTATACAATAGTACTTATGGACTGGAGCATATAGTGATACATTATACTTCTGTGTCTGTAACTATACAATAATACTTATGGACTGGAGCATATAGTGATACATTATACTTCTGTGTCTGTAACTATACAATAGTACTTATGGACTGGAGCATATAGTGATACATTATACTTCAGTGTCTGTAACTATACAATAGTAATTATGGACTGGAGCATTTAGTGATACATTATACTTCAGTGTCTGTAACTATACAGTAATACTTATGGACTGGAGCATTTAGTGATACATTATACTTCTGTGTCTGTAACTATACAATAGTACTTATGGACTGGAGCATATAGTGATACATTATACTTCAGTGTCTGTAACTATACAATAGTACTTTTGGACTGGAGCATTTAGTGATACATTATACTTCTGTGTCTGTAACTATACAATAATACTTATGTACTGGAGCATTTAGTGATACATTATACTTCTGTGTCTGTAGCTATACAATAGTGCTTATGGACTGGAACATTTAGGGATACATTATACTTCAGTGTCTGAAAATATACAATAGTACTTATGGACTGGAGCATATAGCGATACACTATAATTCTGTGTCTGTAACTATACAATAGTACTTAAGGACTGGAGCATATAGCGATACATTATACTTCTGTGTCTGTAACTATACAATAGTACTTATGGACTGGAGCATATAGCGATACATTATACTTCTGTGTCTATAACTATGCAATAGTACTTATGGACTGGAGCATATAGTGATACACTATACTTCTGTGTCTGTAACTATACAATAATAATTAAGGACTTGCGCATATAGCTATACATTATACTCCTGTGTGTGTAACTATACAATAATACTTAAGGAGTGGAGCATATAGTGATACATTGTATTTCTGTGTCTGTAACTATGCAATAATATCTATGGACCAGAGCATATAGTGATATATTATACTTCTGTGTCTATAACTATGGAATAATACTTATGGACTGGAGCATATAGTGATACATTATACTTCAGTGTCTGTAACTATACAATAGTACTTATGGACTGGAGCATTTAGTGATACATTATACTTCAGTGTCTGTAACTATACAGTAATACTTATGGATTGGAGCATTTAATGATACATTCTACTTGTTTTTCTTTAACTATACAACAATACTGATGCACTGGAGCATATAGTGATACATTGTACTTCTGTGTTTGTAACTATACAATAGTACTTCTGGACCGAAACATATAGCGATACATTATACTTCTGTGTCTGTAACTATACAATAATGCTGATGGACTGGAGCATATAGTGATACATTCTTGTTCTGTGTCTGTAACTATACCATAATGCTGATGGACTAGAGCATATAGTGATACATTTTACTTCTGTGTCTGTAACTATACAATAATGCTGATGGACTGGAGCACATAGTATTACATTCTACTTCTGTGTCTGTAACTATACAATAATACTTATGGACTGGAGCATTTAGTGCTACATTCTACTTCTGTGTTTGTAACTATACAATAATACTGATGGAGTGGAGCATATAGTGATACATTGTACTTCTGTGTTTGTAACTATACAATAGTACTTCTGGACCGGAGCATATAGCGATACATTATACTTCTGTGTCTTTAACTAGACAATAATACTGATGGACTGCAGCA
This sequence comes from Deroplatys truncata, assembly GCA_030765065.1. Taxonomy (NCBI): domain Eukaryota; kingdom Metazoa; phylum Arthropoda; class Insecta; order Mantodea; family Mantidae; genus Deroplatys; species Deroplatys truncata. The sequence goes on along the minus strand of CM060975.1, from coordinate 331,923,544 downwards.
TATAGTGATACATTCTACTTCTGTGTTTGTAACTATACAACAATACTGATGGAGTGGAGCACATAGTGATACATTCTACTTCTGTGTTTGTAACTATACAATAATACTGATGGATTGCAGCATATAGTGATACATTATACTTCTGTGTCTGTAACTATACAATAATGCTGATGGACTGCAGTATATAGCAATACATTATACTACTGTGTCTGTAACTATGCAATAATGCTGATGGACTGCAGCATATAGTGACATATTATAGTTCTGTGTTTGTAACTATACAATAATTCTGATGGACTGGAGCATATAGTGATACATTCTACTTGTGTTTCTGTAACTATACAATAATACTGATGGACTGGAGCATATAGTGATACATTCTAATTCTGTGTCTGTAACTATACAATACGACTTATGCACTGGAGCATATAGTGATACATTTAATTCTGTGTCTGTAACTATACAATAAAACTTATGGCCTGGAGCATATAATGATACTTTATACTTCTGTGTCTGTAACTACACAATAATACTTATGTACTGGAGCATATAGTGATACGTTATACTTCTGTGTCTGTAACTATACAATAATATTTATGGACTGGAGGTATAGTGATACATTCTACTTCTGTGTCTATAACCATACAATAATACTTAAGAATTTGAGCATATAGTGATACATTATACTTCTGTGTCTGTAACAATACAAAAATACTTAAGGATTTGAGCTTATAGTGATACATTATACTTCTGTGTCTGTAACTGCACAATAATACTTAGGGAATTGAGCATATAGTGATACACTATACTTCTGTGTCTGTAACTATACAATAATACTTAAAGACTGGTGCAAATATTTATACACTATACTTCTGTGTTTGTAACCATACATTATTAATAAAGGACAGGAACATATAGTGATACATTATACTTCAGTGTCTGTAACTATACAATAATACTTAAGGAAAGGAGCATATAGTGATACATTATACTTCAGTGTCTGTAACTATACAATAATGCTTAAGGACTGGAGCATATAGTGATACATTATACTTCAGTGTCTGTAACTATACAATAATACTTAAGACTGGAGCATATAGTGATACACTATACTTCAGTGTCTGTAACTATACAATAATGCTTAAGACTCGAGCATATAGTTACACATTATACTTCTGTGTCTGTAACTATACAATATTGCTTAAGACTGGAGCATATAGTTATACATTATACTTCAGTGACTGTAACTATACATTAATGCTTAAGACTGGAGCATATAGTTATACATTATACTTCGGTGTCTGTAACTATACAATAATGCTTAAGACTGGAGCATATAGTTATACATTATACTTCAGTGTCTGTAACTATACATTAATGCTTAAGACTGGAGCATATAGCGATATATTATACTTCTGTGTCTGTAACTATACAATAATAATTAAGGACTGGGGCATATAGCGATACAGTATACTTCTGTGTCTGTAACTATACAATAATAATTAAGGACTTGCGCAAATAGCAATACATTATACTTCTGTGTCTGTAACTATACAATAATGCTTAAGACTGGAGCATATAGTTATACATTATACTTCAGTGTCTGTAACTATACAATAATGCTTAAGACTGGAGCATATAGTTATACATTATACTTCAATGTCTGTAACTATACAATAATGCTTAAGACTGGAGCATATAGTTATACACTATACTTCAGTGTCTGTAACTAAACAATAATGCTTAAGAATGGAGCATATAGTTATACATTATACTTCACTGTCTGTAACTATAAAATAATGCTTAAGACTGGAGCATATAGTTATACATTATACTTCAGTGTCTGTAACTATACAATAATGCTTAAGACTGGAGCATATAGCGATACGTTATACTTCTGTGTCTGTAACTATAAAATAATTCTTATGGATTGGAGCATATACTGATACATTATACTTCTGTGTCTGTAACTATGCAATAATACTTATGGACCGGAGCATATTGTGATACACTATACATCTGTGTCTATAACTATTCAATAATACTTATGGCCTGGAGCATTTACTGATACATTATACTTCAGTGTCTGTAACTATACAATAATACCTATGGACTGGAGCATATAACGAAACATTATACTTCTGTGTCTATAACTATGCAATAGTACTTATGGACTGGAGCATATAGTGATACACTATACTTCTGTGTCTGTAAATATACAATAATAGTAAAGGACTGGCGCATATAGCAATACATTATACTTCTGTGTCTGTAACTATACAATAATAATTAAGGACTGGGGCATATAGGGATACATTATACTTCTGTGTCTGTAACTATACAATAATAATTAAGGACTTGCGCATAAAGCGATACATTATACTTCTGTGGCTGTAACTATACAATAATTCTTATGGACTGGAGCATATACAGATACATTATACTTCTGTGTCTGTAACTATGCAATAATACTTATGGACCGGAGCATATAGTGATACATTATACTTCTGTGTCTATAACTATTCAATAATACTTATCGACTGGAGCATTTAGTGATACATTCTACTTCTGTTTCTGTAACTCTACAACAATACTGATGGACTGGAGCATATAGTGATACATTGTACTTCTGTGTTTGTAACTATACAATAATACTGATGGACTGGAGCATATAGTGATACATTGTACTTCTGTGTTTGTAACTATACAATAGTACTTCTGGACTGGAGCATATAGCGATACATTATACTTCTGTGTCTGTAACTATACAACAATACTGATGGACTGGATCATATAGTGATACATTCTATTTCTGTGTCTGTAAATATACAATAATACTGATGGACTGGAGCATATAGTGATACTTTATACTTCTGTGTTTGTAACTATACAATAGCACTTATGGATTGGAGCATATAGCGATACATTATACTTCTGTGTCTGTAACTATACAATAATGCTTAAGGACTGGAGCATGTAGTGCTACATTATACTTCTGTGTCTGTAACTATACAATAATACTGATGGACTGCAGCATATAGTGATACATTCTACTTCTGTGTCTGTAACTATACAATAATGCTGATGGACTGGAGCATATAGGGATACATTCTAGTTCTGTGTCTGTAACTATACAATAATACTTATGGACTGGAGCATATAGTGATACTTTATACTTCCGTGTTTGTAACTATACAATAGCACTTATGGACTGGAGCATATAGCGATACATTATACTTCTGTGTCTGTAACTATACAATAATACTGATGGACCGGTGCATATAGTGATACATTCTACTTCTGTGTCTGTAACTATACAATAATACTTATGGACTGGAGCATATAGTGATACATTCTACTTCTGTATCTGTAACTATACAATAATACTTATGGACTGGAGCATATAGTGATACATTCTACTTCTGTGTCTGTAACTATACAATAATACTTATGGACTGGAGCATATTGTGATACATTCTACTTCTGTATCTGTAACTATACAATAATACTTATGGACTCGAGCATATAGTGATACATTCTACTTCTGTGTCTGTAACTATACAATAATACTTATGGACTGGAGCATATAGTGATACATTCTACTTCTGTATCTGTAACTATACAATAATACTTATGGACTGGAGCATATAGTGATACATTCTACTTCTGTGTCTGTAACTATACAATAATACTTATGGACTGGAGCATATAGTGATACATTCTACTTCTGTGTCTGTAACTATACAATAATACTTATGGACTGGAGCATATAGTGATACATTCTACTTCTGTGTCTGTAACTATACAATAATACTTATGGACTGGAGCATATAGTGATACATTCTACTTCTGTATCTGTAACTATACACTAATACTTATGGACTGGAGCATATAGTGATACATTCTACTTCTGTGTCCGTAACTATACAATAATACTTATGGACTGGAGCATATAGTGATACATTCTACTTCTGTATCTGTAACTATACAATAATACTTATGGACTGGAGCATATAGTGATACATTCTAATTCTGTGTCTGTAACTATACAATAATACTTATGGACTGGAGCATATAGTGATAGATTCTACTTCTGTCTCTGTAACTATACAATAATACTTATGGACTGGAGCATATAGTGATACATTCTACTTCTGTGTCTGTAACTATACAATAATACTTATGGACTGGAGCATATAGTGATACATTCTACTTCTGTATCTGTAACTATACAATAATACTTATGGACTGGAGCATATAGTGATACATTCTACTTCTGTGTCTGTAACTATACAATAATACTTATGGACTGGAGCATATAGTGATACATTCTACTTCTGTGTCTGTAACTATACAATAATGCTGATAGACTGGAGCATATAGTGATACATTCTAGTTCTGTGTCTGTAACTATACAATAATACTTATGGACTGGAGCATATAGTGATACTTTATACTTCTGTGTTTGTAACTATACAATAGCACTTATGGACTGGAGCATATAGCGATACATTATACTTCTGTGTCTGTAACTATACAATAATACTGATGGACTGGACCATATAATGATACATTATACTTCTGTGTCTGTAACTACACAATAATACTTATATACTGGAGCATATAGTGATACATTACACTCCTGTGTCTGTAACTATACAATAATACTTATGGACAGGAGATATAGTGATACATTCTACTTCTGTGTCTATAACTATACAATAACACTTATGGAATGGAGCATATAGTGATACATTCAACTTCTGTGTCTATAACTATACAATAATACTGATGGACTGGAGCATATAGTGATACATTCTACCTTTGTTCTATAACTATAGAAAAATACCTAAGGATTTGAGCATATAGTAATACATTCTACTTCTGTGTCTGTAACTATACAATAATACTGATGGACTGGAGCGTATAGTGATACATTCTACTTTTGTGTCTATAACTATACAAAAATACTTAAGGATTTGAACATATAGTGACATTATACTTGTGTGTCTGTAACTGCACAATAATACTTAAGGATTTTAGCACATAGTGATACATTATAATTCAGTGTCTGTAACTATACAATAATACTGATGGACTGGAGCATATAGTGATACACTTTACTTCTGTGTCTGTAACCATACAATAATACTGATGGACTGGAGCATATAGTGATACACTATACCTTTGTGTCTGTAACTATACAATAGTACTTATGGACTGGAGCATATAGTGATACATTATACTTCTGTGTCTGTAACTATACAATAGTACTTATGGACTGGAGCATATAGTGATACATTATACTTCAGTGTCTGTAACTATACAATAGTACTTATGGACTGGAGCATTTAGTGATACATTATACTTCAGTGTCTGTAACTATACAATAGTACTTATGGACTGGAGAATATAGTGATACATTATACTTCAGCGTCTGTAACTATACAATAATACTTATGGACTGGAGCATATAGTGATACATTATACTTCAGTGTCTGTAACTATACAATAGTACTTATGGACTGGAGCATATAGTGATACATTATACTTCAGTGTCTGTAACTATACAATAGTACTTATGGGCTGGAGCATATAGTGATACATTATACTTCAGTGTCTGAAACTATACAATAGTACTTATGGACTGGAGCATATAGTGATACATTATACTTCAGTGTCTGTAACTATACAATAGTACTTATGGACTGGAGCACATAGTGATACATTATACTTCAGTGTCTGTAACTATACAATAGTACTTATGGACTGGAGCATATAGTGATACATTATACTTCAGTGTCTGTAACTATACAATAGTACTTATGGACTGGAGCATATAGTGATACATTATACTTCTGTGTCTGTAACTATACAATAATACTTATGGACTGGAGCATATAGTGATACATTATACTTCTGTGTCTGTAACTATACAATAGTACTTATGGACTGAAGCATATAGTGATACATTATACTTCAGTGTCTGTAACTATACAATAGTAATTATGGACTGGAGCATTTAGTGATACATTATACTTCAGTGTCTGTAACTATACAGTAATACTTATGGACTGGAGCATTTAGTGATACATTATACTTCTGTGTCTGTAACTATACAATAGTACTTATGGACTGGAGCATATAGTGATACATTATACTTCAGTGTCTGTAACTATACAATAGTACTTTTGGACTGGAGCATTTAGTGATACATTATACTTCTGTGTCTGTAACTATACAATAATACTTATGTACTGGAGCATTTAGTGATACATTATACTTCTGTGTCTGTAGCTATACAATAGTGCTTATGGACTGGAACATTTAGGGATACATTATACTTCAGTGTCTGAAACTATACAATAGTACTTATGGACTGGAGCATATAGTGATACACTATACTTCTGTGTCTGTAACTATACAATAATAATTAAGGACTTGCGCATATAGCTATACATTATACTCCTGTGTGTGTAACTATACAATAATACTTAAGGAGTGGAGCATATAGTGATACATTGTATTTCTGTGTCTGTAACTATGCAATAATATCTATGGACCAGAGCATATAGTGATATATTATACTTCTGTGTCTATAACTATGGAATAATACTTATGGACTGGAGCATATAGTGATACATTATACTTCAGTGTCTGTAACTATACAATAGTACTTATGGACTGGAGCATTTAGTGATACATTATACTTCAGTGTCTGTAACTATACAGTAATACTTATGGATTGGAGCATTTAATGATACATTCTACTTGTTTTTCTTTAACTATACAACAATACTGATGCACTGGAGCATATAGTGATACATTGTACTTCTGTGTTTGTAACTATACAATAGTACTTCTGGACCGAAACATATAGCGATACATTATACTTCTGTGTCTGTAACTATACAATAATGCTGATGGACTGGAGCATATAGTGATACATTCTTGTTCTGTGTCTGTAACTATACCATAATGCTGATGGACTGGAGCATATAGTGATACATTTTACTTCTGTGTCTGTAACTATACAATAATGCTGATGGACTGGAGCACATAGTATTACATTCTACTTCTGTGTCTGTAACTATACAATAATACTTATGGACTGGAGCATTTAGTGCTACATTCTACTTCTGTGTTTGTAACTATACAATAATACTGATGAAGTGGAGCATATAGTGATACATTGTACTTCTGTGTTTGTAACTATACAATAGTACTTCTGGACCGGAGCATATAGCGATACATTATACTTCTGTGTCTTTAACTAGACAATAATACTGATGGACTGCAGCATATAGTGATACATTCTACTTCTGTGTTTGTAACTATACAACAATACTGATGGAGTGGAGCATATAGTGATACATTCTACTTCTGTGTTTGTAACTATACAATAATACTGATGGATTGCAGCATATAGTGATACATTATACTTCTGTGTCTGTAACTATACAATAATGCTGATGGACTGCAGTATATAGCAATACATTATACTACTGTGTCTGTAACTATGCAATAATGCTGATGGACTGCAGCATATAGTGACACATTATAGTTCTGTTTTTGTAACTATACAATAATTCTGATGGACTGGAGCATATAGTGATACATTCTACTTGTGTTTCTGTAACTATACAATAATACTGATGGACTGGAGCATATAGTGATACATTCTAATTCTGTGTCTGTAACTATACAATACGACTTATGCACTGGAGCATATAGTGATACATTTAATTCTGTGTCTGTAACTATACAATAAAACTTATGGCCTGGAGCATATAATGATACTTTATACTTCTGTGTCTGTAACTACACAATAATACTTATGTACTGGAGCATATAGTGATACGTTATACTTCTGTGTCTGTAACTATACAATAATATTTATGGACTGGAGGTATAGTGATACATTCTACTTCTGTGTCTATAACTATACAATAATACTTAAGAATTTGAGCATATAGTGATACATTATAGTTCTGTGTCTGTAACAATACAAAAATACTTAAGGATTTGAGCTTATAGTGATACATTATACTTCTGTGTCTGTAACTGCACAATAATACTTAGGGAATTGAGCATATAGTGATACACTATACTTCTGTGTCTGTAACTATACAATAATACTTAAAGACTGGTGCAAATAGTTATACACTATACTTCTGTGTTTGTAACCATACATTATTAATAAAGGACAGGAACATATAGTGATACATTATACTTCAGTGTCTGTAACTATACAATAATACTTAAGGAAAGGAGCATATAGTGATACATTATACTTCAGTGTCTGTAACTATACAATAATGCTTAAGGACTGGAGCATATAGTGATACATTATACTTCAGTGTCTGTAACTATACAATAATACTTAAGACTGGAGCATATAGTGATACACTATACTTCAGTGTCTGTAACTATACAATAATGCTTAAGACTCGAGCATATAGTTACACATTATACTTCTGTGTCTGTAACTATACAATATTGCTTAAGACTGGAGCATATAGTTATACATTATACTTCAGTGACTGTAACTATACATTAACGCTTAAGACTTGAGCATATAGTTATACATTATACTTCGGTGTCTGTAACTATACAATAATGCTTAAGACTGGAGCATATAGTTATACATTATACTTCAGTGTCTGTAACTATACATTAATGCTTAAGACTGGAGCATATAGCGATATATTATACTTCTGTGTCTGTAACTATACAATAATAATTAAGGACTGGGGCATATAGCGATACAGTATACTTCTGTGTCTGTAACTATACAATAATAATTAAGGACTTGCGCAAATAGCAATACATTATACTTCTGTGTCTGTAACTATACAATAATGCTTAAGACTGGAGCATATAGTTATACATTATACTTCAGTGTCTGTAACTATACAATAATGCTTAAGACTGGAGCATATAGTTATACATTATACTTCAATGTCTGTAACTATACAATAATGCTTAAGACTGGAGCATATAGTTATACACTATACTTCAGTGTCTGTAACTAAACAATAATGCTTAAGAATGGAGCATATAGTTATACATTATACTTCACTGTCTGTAACTATAAAATAATGCTTAAGACTGGAGCATATAGTTATACATTATACTTCAGTGTCTGTAACTATACAATAATGCTTAAGACTGGAGCATATAGCGATACGTTATACTTCTGTGTCTGTAACTATAAAATAATTCTTATGGACTGGAGCATATACTGATACATTATACTTCTGTGTCTGTAACTATGCAATAATACTTATGGACCGGAGCATATTGTGATACACTATACTTCTGTGTCTATAACTATTCAATAATACTTATGGCCTGGAGCATTTACTGATACATTATACTTCAGTGTCTGTAACTATACAATAATACCTATGGACTGGAGCATATAACGAAACATTATACTTCTGTGTCTATAACTATGCAATAGTACTTATGGACTGGAGCATATAGTGATACACTATACTTCTGTGTCTGTAAATATACAATAATAGTAAAGGACTGGCGCATATAGCAATACATTATACTTCTGTGTCTGTAACTATACAATAATAATTAAGGACTGGGGCATATAGGGATACATTATACTTCTGTGTCTGTAACTATACAATAATAATTAAGGACTTGCGCATAAAGCGATACATTATACTTCTGTGTCTGTAACTATACAATAATTCTTATGGACTGGAGCATATACAGATACATTATACTTCTGTGTCTGTAACTATGCAATAATACTTATGGACCGGAGCATATAGTGATACATTATACTTCTGTGTCTATAACTATTCAATAATACTTATCGACTGGAGCATTTAGTGATACATTCTACTTCTGTGTCTGTAACTCTACAACAATACTGATGGACTGGAGCATATAGTGATACATTGTACTTCTGTGTTTGTAACTATACAATAATACTGATGGACTGGAGCATATAGTGATACATTGTACTTCTGTGTTTGTAACTATACAATAGTACTTCTGGACTGGAGCATATAGCGATACATTATACTTCTGTGTCTGTAACTATACAACAATACTGATGGACTGCATCATATAGTGATACATTCTATTTCTGTGTCTGTAAATATACAATAATACTGATGGACTGGAGCATATAGTGATACTTTATACTTCTGTGTTTGTAACTATACAATAGCACTTATGGACTGGAGCATATAGCGATACATTATACTTCTGTGTCTGTAACTATACAATAATACTGATGGACTGGAGATATAGTGATACATTCTACTTCTGTGTCTGTAACTATACAATAATACTGATGGGCTGCAGCATATGGTGATACATTATACTTCTGTGTCTGTAACTATACAATAATACTGATGGACTGCAGCATATAGTGATACATTCTACTTCTGTGTCTGTAACTATACAATAATGCTGATGGACTGGAGCATATAGGGATACATTCTAGTTCTGTGTCTGTAACTATACAATAATACTTATGGACTGGAGCATATAGTGATACTTTATACTTCCGTGTTTGTAACTATACAATAGCACTTATGGACTGGAGCATATAGCGATACATTATACTTCTGTGTCTGTAACTATACAATAATACTGATGGACCGGAGCATATAGTGATACATTCTACTTCTGTGTCTGTAACTATACAATAATACTTATGGACTGGAGCATATAGTGATACATTCTACTTCTGTATCTGTAACTATACAATAATACTTATGGACTGGAGCATATAGTGATACATTCTACTTCTGTGTCTGTAACTATACAATAATACTTATGGACTGGAGCATATTGTGATACATTCTACTTCTGTATCTGTAACTATACAATAATACTTATGGACTCGAGCATATAGTGATACATTCTACTTCTGTGTCTGTAACTATACAATAATACTTATGGACTGGAGCATATAGTGATACATTCTACTTCTGTATCTGTAACTATACAATAATACTTATGGACTGGAGCATATAGTGATACATTCTACTTCTGTGTCTGTAACTATACAATAATACTTATGGACTGGAGCATATAGTGATACATTCTACTTCTGTATCTGTAACTATACAATAATACTTATGGACTGGAGCATATAGTGATACATTCTACTTCTGTGTCTGTAACTATACAATAATACTTATGGACTGGAGCATATAGTGATACATTCTACTTCTGTATCTGTAACTATACACTAATACTTATGGACTGGAGCATATAGTGATACATTCTACTTCTGTGTCCGTAACTATACAATAATACTTATGGACTGGAGCATATAGTGATACATTCTACTTCTGTATCTGTAACTATACAATAATACTTATGGACTGGAGCATATAGTGATACATTCTAATTCTGTGTCTGTAACTATACAATAATACTTATGGACTGGAGCATATAGTGATACATTCTACTTCTGTCTCTGTAACTATACAATAATACTTATGGACTGGAGCATATAGTGATACATTCTACTTCTGTGTCTGTAACTATACAATAATACTTATGGACTGGAGCATTTAGTGATACATTCTACTTCTGTATCTGTAACTATACAATAATACTTATGGACTGGAGCATATAGTGATACATTCTACTTCTGTGTCTGTAACTATACAATAATACTTATGGACTGGAGCATATAGTGATACATTCTACTTCTGTGTCTGTAACTATACAATAATGCTGATAGACTGGAGCATATAGTGATACATTCTAGTTCTGTGTCTGTAACTATACAATAATACTTATGGACTGGAGCATATAGTGATACTTTATACTTCTGTGTTTGTAACTATACAATAGCACTTATGGACTGGAGCATATAGCGATACATTATACTTCTGTGTCTGTAACTATACAATAATACTGATGGACCGGAGCATATAGTGATACATTCTACTTCTGTGTCTGTAACTATACAATAATACTTATGGACTGGAGCATATAGTGATACATTCTACTTCTGTATCTGTAACTATACAATAATACTTATGGACTGGACCATATAATGATACATTATACTTCTGTGTCTGTAACTACACAATAATACTTATATACTGGAGCATATAGTGATACATTACACTCCTGTGTCTGTAACTATACAATAATACTTATGGACAGGAGATATAGTGATACATTCTACTTCTGTGTCTATAACTATACAATAACACTTATGGAATGGAGCATATAGTGATACATTCAACTTCTGTGTCTATAACTATACAATAATACTGATGGACTGGAGCATATAGTGATACATTCTACCTTTGTTCTATAACTATAGAAAAATACCTAAGGATTTGAGCATATAGTAATACATTCTACTTCTGTGTCTGTAACTATACAATAATACTGATGGACTGGAGCGTATAGTGATACATTCTAGTTTTGTGTCTATAACTATACAAAAATACTTAAGGATTTGAACGTATAGTGACACATTATACTTGTGTGTTTGTAACTGCACAATAATACTTAAGGATTTTAGCACATAGTGATACATTATAATTCAGTGTCTGTAACTATACAATAATACTGATGGACTGGAGGATATAGTGATACACTATACTTCTGTGTCTGTAACCATACAATAATACTGATGGACTGGAGCATATAGTGATACACTATACCTTTGTGTCTGTAACTATACAATAGTACTTATGGACTGGAGCATATAGTGATACATTATACTTCTGTGTCTGTAACTATACAATAGTACTTATGGACTGGAGCATATAGTGATACATTATACTTCAGTGTCTGTAACTATACAATAGTACTTATGGACTGGAGCATTTAGTGATACATTATACTTCAGTGTCTGTAACTATACAATAGTACTTATGGACTGGAGCATATAGTGATACATTATACTTCAGCGTCTGTAACTATACAATAATTCTTATGGACTGGAGCATATAGTGATACATTATACTTCAGTGTCTGTAACTATACAATAGTACTTATGGACTGGAGCATATAGTGATACATTATACTTCAGTGTCTGTAACTATACAATAGTACTTATGGGCTGGAGCATATAGTGATACATTATACTTCAGTGTCTGAAACTATACAATAGTACTTATGGACTGGAGCATATAGTGATACATTATACTTCAGTGTCTGTAACTATACAATAGTACTTATGGACTGGAGCACATAGTGATACATTATACTTCAGTGTCTGTAACTATACAATAGTACTTATGGACTGGAGCATATAGTGATACATTATACTTCAGTGTCTGTAACTATACAATAGTACTTATGGACTGGAGCATATAGTGATACATTATACTTCTGTGTCTGTAACTATACAATAATACTTATGGACTGGAGCATATAGTGATACATTATACTTCTGTGTCTGTAACTATACAATAGTACTTATGGACTGGAGCATATAGTGATACATTATACTTCAGTGTCTGTAACTATACAATAGTAATTATGGACTGGAGCATTTAGTGATACATTATACTTCAGTGTCTGTAACTATACAGTAATACTTATGGACTGGAGCATTTAGTGATACATTATACTTCTGTGTCTGTAACTATACAATAGTACTTATGGACTGGAGCATATAGTGATACATTATACTTCAGTGTCTGTAACTATACAATAGTACTTTTGGACTGGAGCATTTAGTGATACATTATACTTCTGTGTCTGTAACTATACAATAATACTTATGTACTGGAGCATTTAGTGATACATTATACTTCTGTGTCTGTAGCTATACAATAGTGCTTATGGACTGAAACATTTAGGGATACATTATACTTCAGTGTCTGAAACTATACAATAGTACTTATGGACTGGAGCATATAGCGATACACTATAATTCTGTGTCTGTAACTATACAATAGTACTTAAGGACTGGAGCATATAGCGATACATTATACTTCTGTGTCTGTAACTATACAATAGTACTTATGGACTGGAGCATATAGCGATACATTATACTTCTGTGTCTATAACTATGCAATAGTACTTATGGACTGGAGCATATAGTGATACACTATACTTCTGTGTCTGTAACTATACAATAATAATTAAGGACTTGCGCATATAGCTATACATTATACTCCTGTGTGTGTAACTATACAATAATACTTAAGGAGTGGAGCATATAGTGATACATTGTATTTCTGTGTCTGTAACTATGCAATAATATCTATGGACCAGAGCATATAGTGATATATTATACTTCTGTGTCTATAACTATGGAATAATACTTATGGACTGGAGCATATAGTGATACATTATACTTCAGTGTCTGTAACTATACAATAGTACTTATGGACTGGAGCATTTAGTGATACATTATACTTCAGTGTCTGTAACTATACAGTAATACTTATGGATTGGAGCATTTAATGATACATTCTACTTGTTTTTCTTTAACTATACAACAATACTGATGCACTGGAGCATATAGTGATACATTGTACTTCTGTGTTTGTAACTCTACAATAGTACTTCTGGACCGAAACATATAGCGATACATTATACTTCTGTGTCTGTAACTATACAATAATGCTGATGGACTGGAGCATATAGTGATACATTCTTGTTCTGTGTCTGTAACTATACCATAATGCTGATGGACTGGAGCATATAGTGATACATTTTACTTCTGTGTCTGTAACTATACAATAATGCTGATGGACTGGAGCACATAGTATTACATTCTACTTCTGTGTCTGTAACTATACAATAATACTTATGGACTGGAGCATTTAGTGCTACATTCTACTTCTGTGTTTGTAACTATACAATAATACTGATGGAGTGGAGCATATAGTGATACATTGTACTTCTGTGTTTGTAACTATACAATAGTACTTCTGGACCGGAGCATATAGCGATACATTATACTTCTGTGTCTTTAACTAGACAATAATACTGATGGACTGCAGCATATAGTGATACATTCTACTTCTGTGTTTGTAACTATACAACAATACTGATGGAGTGGAGCATATAGTGATACATTCTACTTCTGTGTTTGTAACTATACAATAATACTGATGGATTGGAGCATATAGTGATACATTATACTTCTGTGTCTGTAACTATACAATAATGCTGATGGACTGCAGTATATAGCAATACATTATACTACTGTGTCTGTAACTATGCAATAATGCTGATGGACTGCAGCATATAGTGACACATTATAGTTCTGTGTTTGTAACTATACAATAATACTTATGCACTGGAGCATATAGTGATACATTTAATTCTGTGTCTGTAACTATACAATAAAACTTATGGCCTGGAGCATATAATGATACTTTATACTTCTGTGTCTGTAACTACACAATAATACTTATGTACTGGAGCATATAGTGATACGTTATACTTCTGTGTCTGTAACTATACAATAATATTTATGGACTGGAGGTATAGTGATACATTCTACTTCTGTGTCTATAACTATACAATAATACTTAAGGATTTGAGCATATAGTGATACATTATACTTCTGTGTCTGTAACAATACAAAAATACTTAAGGATTTGAGCTTATAGTGATACATTATACTTCTGTGTCTGTAACTGCACAATAATACTTAGGGAATTGAGCATATAGTGATACACTATACTTCTGTGTCTGTAAGTATACAATAATACTTAAGGACTGGAGCATATAGGTGTACACTATACCTTTTTTCTGTAACTATACAATAATACTTAAGGACTGGAGCATATAGTGATACATTATACTTCTGTGTCTGTAATTATACCATATTAGTGAAGAATAGGAGCTTATTGTGATAAATTATACTTCTCTGTCTGTAACTATACAATATTATTAAAGGACTGGAGAATATTGTGATACATTATACTTCTGTGTCTGTTTTTATACCATATTACTAAAGGATAGGAGCATATTGTGATACATTATTCTTCTGTGTCTGTAACTATACAATATTATTAAAGGACTGGAGCATATAGTGATAATTTATACTTCTGTGTCTATAACTATGCCATATTACTAAAGGACAGAAGCATTTTGTGATACATTATACTTCTGTGTCTGTATTTATACCATATTACAAAGGATAGGAGCATATTGTGATACACTATACTTCTGTGTCTGTAACTATACAATATTATTAAAGGACTGGAGCATATTGTGATACATTATACTTCTGTGTCTATAACTATGCCATATTAGAAAAGGACTGGAGCATATTGTGATAAATTATACTTCTGTGTCTGTAATTATACCATATTACTAAAGCATAGGAGCATATTCTGATACATTATACCTCTGTGTCTGTAATTATACCATATTACTAAAGGATAGGAGCATATTGTGATACATTATACTTCTGTTTCTGTAATTATACCATATTACTAAAGGATAGGAGCATATTGTGATACACTATACTGCTGTGTCTGTAACTATACAATATTATTAAAGGACTGGAGCATATTGTGATGCATTATACTTCTGTGTCTATAACTATGCCATATTACTAAAGGACTGGAGCATATTGTAATACATTACACTTCTGTGTCTGTAATTATACCATACTACTAAAGGATAGGAGCAAATTGTGATACACTATACTTCTGTTTCTGTAATTATACCATACTACTAAACGATAGGAGCATATTGTGATACATTATACTTCTGTGTCTGTATCTATACAATAATATTTATGGACTGGAGCATATAGTGCTACATTCTGCTTCTGTTTTTGTAACTATACAATAATACTGATGGAGTGGAGCATATAGTGATACATTGTACTTCTGTGTTTGTAACTATAGAATAGTACTTATGCACTGGAGCATATAGTGATACATTGTACTTCTGTGTTTGTAACTATACAATAGTATTTCTGGATCGGAGCATATAGCGATACATTATACTTCTGTGTCTGTAACTATACAATAATACTGATGGACTGCAGCATATTGTGATACATTCTACTTCTGTGTCTGTAACTATACAATAATACTTATGGACTGGAGCATTTAGTGATACATTCTACTTCTGTGTCTGTAACTATACAATAATACTGATGGACTGCAGCATATAGTGATACATTCTACTTCTGTGTCTGTAACTATACAATAATACTTATGGACTGGAGCATATAGTGATACATTATACTTCTGTGTTTGTAACCATAGAATAATGCTGATGGACTGGAGCATATAGTGAAACAATCTACTTCTGTGTCCGTAACTATACAATAATACTTATGGACTGGAGCATTTAGTGATACATTCTACTTCTGTGTTTGTAACTGTACAATAATACTGATTGAGTGGAGCATATAGTGATACATTATACTTCTGTGTTTGTAACTATACAATAATGCTGATGGAGTGGTGCATATACTATACATTGTACTTCTGTGTTTGTAACTATACAATATTACTTCTGGACCGGTGCATATAGCGTTAAATAATACTTCTGTGTCTGTAGCTATACAATAATACTGATGGACTGCAGCATATAGTGATACATTCTACTTCGGTGTCTGTAACTATACAATAATACTTATGCACTGGAGCATATAGTGATACATTATACTTCTGTGTCTGTAATTATACCATATTACTAAAGAATAGGAGCATATTGTCAAACATTATACTTGTGTGTCTGTAATTATACCATACTACTAAAGGATAGGAGCATATTGTGATACATTAACTTCTGTGTCTGTAACTATACAATAGTACTCATGGACTGGAGCATATAGTGATACATTGCACTTCAGTGTCTGTAACTATACAATAATATTTATGGACTGGAGCATATAGTGATACATTATACTTCTGTGTCTGTAACTATACAATAGTACTTATGGACTGGAGCATATAGTGATACATTATACTTCAGTGTCTGTAACTATACAATAGTACTTATGGACTGGAGCATTTAGTGATACATTATACTTCAGTGTCTGTAACTATACAGTAATACTTATGGATTGGAGCATTTAGTGATACATTATACTTCTGTGTCTGTAACTATACAATAGTACTTATGGACTGGAGCATATAGTGATACATTATACTTCAGTGTCTGTAACTATACAATAGTACTTTTGGACTGGAGCATTTAGTGACACATTCTACTTCTCTGTCTGTAACTATACAACAATACTGATGGACTGGAGCGTATAGTGATACATTCTACTTTTGTGTCTATAACTATACAAAAATACTTAAGGATTTGAGCATATAGTGACACATTATACTTGTCTGTCTGTAACTGCACAATAATACTTAAGGATTTGAGCATATAATGGTACATTTAACTTCTGTGTCTGTAACTAAACAATAATACTGATGGACTGGAGCATATAGTGATACATTATACTTCTGTGTCTGTAACTATACAATAATACTGATGGACTGGAGCATATAGTGATACATTATACTTCTGTGTCTTTAACCATACAATAATACTGATGGACTGGAGCATATAGTGATACACTATACCTTTGTGTCTGTAACTATACAATAATACTGATGGACTGGAGCATATAGTGATACATTATACTTCTGTGTCTGTAACTATACAATAATACTTAAGGACTGCAGCATATAATGATACATTATACTTCTGTGTCTGTAACTATACAATAATACTGATGGACTGGAGCATATAGTGATACATTATACTTCTGTGTCTTTAACCATACAATAATACTGATGGACTGGAGCATATAGTGATACACTATACCTTTGTGTCTGTAACTATACAATAATGCTGATGGACTGCAGCATATAGTGACACATTATAGTTCTGTATTTGTAACTATACAGTAATTCTGATGGACTGGAGCATATAGTGATACATTCTACTTGTGTTTCTGTAACTATACAATAATACTGATGGACTGGAGCATATAGTGATACATTTTAATTCTGTGTCTGTAACTATACAACAAAACTTATGCACTGGAGCATAT
This sequence comes from Deroplatys truncata, assembly GCA_030765065.1. Taxonomy (NCBI): domain Eukaryota; kingdom Metazoa; phylum Arthropoda; class Insecta; order Mantodea; family Mantidae; genus Deroplatys; species Deroplatys truncata. Next base: position 331,904,550 of record CM060975.1, on the reverse strand, counting down.
AGTGATACATTTAATTCTGTGGCTGTAACTATACAATAATGCTGATGGACTGGAGCACATAGTATTACATTCTACTTCTGTGCCTGTAACTATACAATAATACTTATGGACTGGAGCATTTAGTGCTACATTCTACTTCTGTGTTTGTAACTATACAATAATACTGATGGAGTGGAGCATATAGTGATACATTGTACTTCTGTGTTTGTAGCTATACAATAGTACTTCTGGACCGGAGCATATAGCGATACATTATACTTCTGTGTCTGTAACTAGACAATAATACTGATGGACTGCAGCATATAGTGATACATTCTACTTCTGTGTTTGTAACTATATAACAATACTGATGGAGTGGAGCATATAGTGATACATTCTACTTCTGTGTTTGTAACTATACAATAATACTGATGGAGTGGAGCATATAGTGATACATTATACTTCAGTGTCTGTAACTATACAATAATACTTATGGACTGGAGCATATAGTCATACATTATACTTCTGTGTCTGTAACTATACAATAGTACTTATGGACTGGAGCATATAGTGATACATTATACTTCAGTGTCTGTAACTATACAATAGTACTTATGGACTGGAGCATTTAGTGATACATTATACTTCAGTGTCTGTAACTATACAGTAATACTGATGGACTGGAGCATTTAGTGATACATTATACTTCTGTGTCTGTAACTATACAATAGTACTTATGGACTGGAGCATTTAGTGATACATTATACTTCAGTGTCTGTAACTATACAATAGTACTTTTGGACTGGAGCATTTAGTGATAAATTATACTTCTGTGTCTGTAACTATACAATAATACTTATGTACTGGAGCATTTAGTGATACATTCTACTTCTGTGTCTGTAACTATACAATAATACTTATGGACTGGAGCATATAGCGATACATTATACTTCTGTGTCTGTAACTATACAATAATACTGATGGACTGCAGCATATAGTGATACATTCTACTTCTGTGTCTGTAACCATATAATAATACTGATGGACTGGAGCATATAGTGATACATTCTACTTGTGTTTCTGTTACTATATAATAATACTGATGGACTGGAGCATATAGTGATACATTCTACTTGTGTTTCTGTAACTATACAATAATACTGATGGACTGGAGCATATAGCGATACATTATACTTCTGTGTCTGTAACTATACAATAATGCTGATGGACTGCAGCATATAGTGATACATTATACTTCTGTGTCTGAAACTATACAACGATGCTGATGGTCTGCAGCATATAGCGATACATTATACTTCTGTGTCTGTAACTATACAATAATGCTGATGGACTGCAGCATATAGCGATACATTATACTACTGTGTCTGTAACTATACAATAATGCTGATGGACTGCAGCATATAGTGACACATTATAGTTCTGTATTTGTAACTATACAATAATTCTGATGGACTGGAGCATATAGTGATACATTCTACTTGTGTTTCTGTAACTATACAATAATACTGATGGACTGGAGCATATAGTGATACATTATACTTCTGTGTCTGTAACTATACAATAATATTTATGGACTGGAGGTATAGTGATACATTCTACTTCTGTGTCTATAACTATACAATAATACTTATTGACTGGAGCATATAGTGATACATTCTACTTCTGTGTCTGTAACTATACAATAATACTTATTGACTGGAGCATATAGTGATACATTCTACTTCTGTGTCTATAACTATACAATAATACTTATTGACTGGAGCATATAGTGATACATTCTACTTCTGTGTCTGTAACTATACAATAATACTGATGGAGTGGAGCATATAGTGATACATTATACTTCTGTGTCTGTAACTATACAATAATACTGATGGAGTGGAGCATATAGTGATACACTATACATCTGTGTCTGTAACTATACAATAATACTTAAGGACTGGACCATATAGTGATACATTATACTTCTGTGTCTGTAACTATACAAAAATACTTAAGGATTTGAGCATATAGTGATACATTATACTTCTGTGTCTGTAACAATACAAAAATAGTTAAGGATTTGAGCTTATAGTGATACATTATATTTCTGTGTCTGTAACTGCACAATAATACTTAGGGAATTGAGCATATAGTGATACACTATACTTCTGTGTCTGTAAGTATACAATAATACTTAAGGACTGGAGCATATAGGTGTACACTATACTTTTTTTCTGTAACTATACAATAATACTTAAGGACTGGAGCATATAGTGATACATTATACTTCTGTGTCTGTAATTATACAATATTATTAAAGGACTGGAGAATATTGTGATACATTATACTTCTGTGTCTGTAATTATACCATATTACTAAAGGATAAGAGCATATTGTGATACATTATTCTTCTGTGTCTGTAACTATACAATATTATTAAAGGACTGGAGCATATAGTGATAATTTATACTTCTGTGTCTATAACTATGCCATATTACTAAAGGACAGGAGCATATTGTGATACATTATACTTCTGTTTCTGTAATTATACCATATTACTAAAGGATAGGAGCATATTGTGATACACTATACTTCTGTGTCTGTAACTATACAATATTATTAAAGGACTGGAGCATATTGTGATACATTATTCTTCTGTGTCTATAACTATGCCATATTACTAAAGGACTGGAGCATATTGTGATACATTACACTTCTGTGTCTGTAATTATACCATACTACTAAAGGATAGGAGCAAATTGTGATACACTATACTTCTGTGTCTTTAATTATGCCATATTACTAAAGGATAGGAGCATATTGTGATACATTATACTTCTGTTTCTGTAATTATACCATACTACTAAACGATAGGAGCATATTGTGATACATTATACTTCTGTGTCTGTAACTATACAATTATATTTATGGACTGGAGCATTTTGTGATACATTATACTTCTGTGTCCGTAACTATAGAATAGTACTTATGGACTGGAACATATGGTGATACATTATACTTCAGTGTCTGTAACTATACAATAATACTTATGGACTGGAGCATATAGTGCTACATTCTACTGCTGTGTCTGTAACTATACAATAATACTGATGGACTGCAGCATATTGTGATACATTCTACTTCTGTGTCTGTAACTATACAATAATACTTATGGACTGGAGCATTTAGTGATACATTCTACTTCTGTGTCTGTAACTATACAATAATACTGATGGACTGCAGCATATAGTGATACATTCTACTTCTGTGTCTGTAACTATACAATAATACTTATGGACTGGAGCATATAGTGTTACATTATACTTCTGTGTTTGTAACTATAGAATAATGCTGACGGACTGGAGCATATAGTGACACAATCTACTTCTGTGTCCGTAACTATACAATAATACTGATGGAGTGGAGCATATAGTGATACATTCTACTTCTGTGTTTGTAACTATACAACAATACTGATGGAGTGGAGCATACAGTGATACATTCTACTTCTGTGTTTGTAACTGTACAATAATACTGATGGAGTGGAGCATATAGTGATACATTATACTTCTGTGTTTGTAGCTATACAATAATGCTGATGGACTGGAGCATATAGTGATACATTATACTTCTGTGTCTGTAATTATAGCATATTACTAAAGAATAGGAGCATATTGTCAAACATTATACTTCTGTGTCTGTAATTATACCATACTACTAAAGGATAGGAGCATATTGTGATACATTATACTTCTGTGTCTGTAAGTATACAATAGTACTTATGGACTGGAGCATATAGTGATACATTATACTTCTGTGTCTGTAACTATACAATAGTACTTATGGACTGGAGCATATAGTGATACATTCTACTTTTGTGTCTATAACTATACAAAAATACTTAAGCATTTGAGCATATAGTGACACATTATACTTGTCTGTCTGTAACTATACAATAATACTTATGGACTGGAGCATATAGTGATACATTATACTTCTGTGTCTGTAACTATACAATAGTACTTATGGACTGGAGCATATAGTGATACATTATACTTTAGTGTCTGTAACTATACAATAGTACTTATGGACTGGAGCATTTAGTGATACATTATACTTCAGTGTCTGTAACTATACAGTAATACTTATGGACTGGAGCATTTAGTGATACATTATACTTCTGTGTCTGTAACTATACAATAGTACTTATGGACTGGAGCATATAGTGATACATTATACTTCTGTGTCTGTAACTATACAATAATACTGATGGACTGGAGCATATAGTGATACATTATACTTCTGTGTCTGTAACCATACAATAATACTGATGGACTGGAGCATATAGTGATACACTATACCTTTGTGTATGTAACTATACAATAATACTGATGGACTGGAGCATAAAGTGATACATTATACTTCTGTGTCTGTAACTATACAATAATACTTAAGGACTGCAGCATATAATGATACATTATACTTCTGTGTCTGTAACTGCACAATAATACTTAGGGATTTGAGCGCATAGTGATACACTATATCCTTGTGTCTGTAACTATACAATAATACTGATAGACTGGAGCATATAATGATACATTATACTTCTGTGTCTGTAACAGCACAATAATATTTAGGGATTTGAGCACATAGTGATACACTATACTTTTGTGTCTGTAACTATACAATAATACTTATGGACTGGAGCATATAGTGATACATTATACCACAGTGTCTGTAACTATACAATAATACTCATGGACTGGAGCATATAGTGATACATTATACTTCTGTGTCTGTAACTATACAATAGTACTTATGGACTGGAGCATATAGTGATACATTCTACTTCTGTGTCTGTAAACATATAATAATACTGATGGACTGGAGCATATAGTGATACATTCTACTTGTGTTTCTGTTACTATATAATAATACTGATGGACTGGAGCATATAGTGATACATTCTACTTGTGTTTCTGTAACTATACAATAATACTGATGGACTGGAGCATAAAGCGATACATTATACTTCTGTGTCTGTAACTATACAATAATGCTGATGGACTGCAGCATATAGTGATACATTATACTTCTGTGTCTGTAACTATACAACGATGCTGATGGTCTCCAGCATATAGCGATACATTATACTTCTGTGTCTGTAACTATACAATAATGCAGATGGACTGGAGCATATAGCGATACATTATACTTCTGTGTCTATAACTATGCAATAGTACTTATGGACTGGAGCATATAGTGATACACTATACTTCTGTGTCTGTAACTATGCAATAATAATTAAGGACTTGCGCCTATAGCTATACATTATACTTCTGTGTCTGTAACTATACAATAATACTTATGGACTGGAGCATATACTGATACATTATACTTCTGTGTCTGTAACTATGCAATAATACTTATGGACCAGAGCATATAGTGATACATTATACTTCTGTGTCTATAACTATGGAATAATACTTATGGACTGGAGCATTTAATGATACATTCTACTTGTGTTTCTGTAACTATACAACAATACTGATGCACTGGAGCATATAGTGATACATTGTACTTCTGTGTTTGTAACTATACAATAGTGCTTCTGGACCGAAACATATAGCGATACATTATACTTCTGTGTCTGTATCTATACAATAATACTGATGGACTGCAGCATATAGTGATACATTCTACCTCTGTGTCTGTAACTATACAATAATGCTGATTGACTGGAGCATATAGTGATACATTCTAGTTCTGTGTCTGCAACTATACCATAATGCTGATGCACTGGAGCATATAGTGATACATTTTACTTCTGTGTCTGTAACTATACGATAATGCTGATGGACTGGAGCACATAGTATTACATTCTACTTCTGTGTCTGTAACTATACAATAATACTTATGGACTGGAGCATTTAGTGCTACATTCTACTTCTGTGTTTGTAACTATACAATAATACTGATGGAGTGGAGCATATAGTGATACATTGTACTTCTGTGTTTGTAGCTATACAATAGTACTTCTGGACCGGAGCATATAGCGATACATTATACTTCTGTGTCTGTAACTAGACAATAATACTGATGGACTGCAGCATATAGTGATACATTCTACTTCTGTGTTTGTAACTATACAACAATACTGATGGAGTGGAGCATATAGTGATACATTCTACTTCTGTGTTTGTAACTATACAATAATACTGATGGAGTGGAGCATATAGTGATACATTATACTTCTGTGTTTGTAACTATACAATAATACTTATGGACTGGAGCATATAGCGATACATTATACTTCTGTGTCTGTAACTATACAATAATACTGATGAACTGCAGCATATAGTGATACATTCTACTTCTGTGTCTGTAACCATATAATAATACTGATGGACTGGAGCATATAGTGATACATTCTACTTGTGTTTCTGTTACTATATAATAATACTGATGGACTGGAGCATATAGTGATACATTCTACTTGTGTTTCTTTAACTATACAATAATACTGATGGACTGGAGCATATAGCGATACATTATACTTCTGTGTCTGTAACTATACAATAATGCTGATGGACTGCAGCATATAGTGATACATTATACTTCTGTGTCTGTAACTATACAACGATGCTGATGGTCTGCAGCATATAGCGATACATTATACTTCTGTGTCTGTAACTATACAATAATGCTGATGGACTGCAGTATATAGCGATACATTATACTACTGTGTCTGTAACTATACAATAATGCTGATGGACTGCAGCATATAGTGACACATTATAGTTCTGTGTTTGTAACTATACAATAATTCTGATGGACTGGAGCATATAGTGATACATTATACTTCTGTGTCTGTAACCATACAATAATACTGATGGACTGGAGCATATAGTGATACACTATACCTTTGTGTATGTAACTATACAATAATACTGATGGACTGGAGCATAAAGTGATACATTATACTTCTGTGTCTGTAACTATACAATAATACTTAAGGACTGCAGCATATAATGATACATTATACTTCTGTGTCTGTAACTGCACAATAATACTTAGGGATTTGAGCGCATAGTGATACACTATATCCTTGTGTCTGTAACTATACAATAATACTGATAGACTGGAGCATATAATGATACATTATACTTCTGTGTCTGTAACAGCACAATAATATTTAGGGATTTGAGCACATAGTGATACACTATACTTTTGTGTCTGTAACTATACAATAATACTTATGGACTGGAGCATATAGTGATACATTATACTTCAGTGTCTGTAACTATACAATAATACTTATGGACTGGAGCATTTAGTGATACATTATACTTCTGTGTCTGTAACTATACAATAGTACTTATGGACTGGAGCATATAGTGATACATTATACTTCAGTGTCTGTAACTATACAATAGTACTTTTGGACTGGAGCATTTAGTGATACATTATACTTCTGTGTCTGTAACTATACAATAATACTTATGTACTGGAGCATTTAGTGATACATTCTACTTCTGTGTCTGTAACTATACAATAATACTTATGGACTGGAGCATATAGCGATACATTATACTTCTGTGTCTGTAACTATACAATAATACTGATGGACTGCAGCATATAGTGATACATTCTACTTCTGTGTCTGTAAACATATAATAATACTGATGGACTGGAGCATATAGTGATACATTCTACTTGTGTTTCTGTTACTATATAATAATACTGATGGACTGGAGCATATAGTGATACATTCTACTTGTGTTTCTGTAACTATACAATAATACTGATGGACTGGGGCATAAAGCGATACATTATACTTCTGTGTCTGTAACTATACAATAATGCTGATGGACTGCAGCATATAGTGATACATTATACTTCTGTGTCTGTAACTATACAACGATGCTGATGGTCTCCAGCATATAGCGATACATTATACTTCTGTGTCTGTAACTATACAATAATGCAGATGGACTGGAGCATATAGCGATACATTATACTTCTGTGTCTATAACTATGCAATAGTACTTATGGACTGGAGCATATAGTGATACACTATACTTCTGTGTCTGTAACTATGCAATAATAATTAAGGACTTGCGCCTATAGCTATACATTATACTTCTGTGTCTGTAACTATACAATAATACTTATGGACTGGAGCATATACTGATACATTATACTTCTGTGTCTGTAACTATGCAATAATACTTATGGACCAGAGCATATAGTGATACATTATACTTCTGTGTCTATAACTGTGGAATAATACTTATGGACTGGAGCATTTAATGATACATTCTACTTGTGTTTCTGTAACTATACAACAATACTGATGCACTGGAGCATATAGTGATACATTGTACTTCTGTGTTTGTAACTATACAATAGTACTTCTGGACCGAAACATATAGCGATACATTATACTTCTGTGTCTGTATCTATACAATAATACTGATGGACTGCAGCATATAGTGATACATTCTACCTCTGTGTCTGTAACTATACAATAATGCTGATTGACTGGAGCATATAGTGATACATTCTAGTTCTGTGTCTGCAACTATACCATAATGCTGATGCACTGGAGCATATAGTGATACATTTTACTTCTGTGTCTGTAACTATACGATAATGCTGATGGACTGGAGCACATAGTATTACATTCTACTTCTGTGTCTGTAACTATACAATAATACTTATGGACTGGAGCATTTAGTGCTACATTCTACTTCTGTGTTTGTAACTATACAATAATACTGATGGAGTGGAGCATATAGTGATACATTGTACTTCTGTGTTTGTAGCTATACAATAGTACTTCTGGACCGGAGCATATAGCGATACATTCTACTTCTGTGTCTGTAACTAGACAATAATACTGATGGCCTGCAGCATATAGTGATACATTCTACATCTGTGTTTGTAACTATACAACAATACTGATGGAGTGGAGCATATAGTGATACATTCTACTTCTGTGTTTGTAACTATACAATAATACTGATGGAGTGGAGCATATAGTGATACATTATATTTCTGTGTTTGTAACTATACAATAATACTTATGGACTGGAGCATATAGCGATACATTATACTTCTGTGTCTGTAACTATACAATAATACTGATGAAGTGCAGCATATCGTGATACATTCTACTTCTGTGTCTGTAACCATATAATAATACTGATGGACTGGAGCATATAGTGATACATTCTACTTGTGTTTCTGTTACTATATAATAATACTGATGGACTGGAGCATATAGTGATACATTCTACTTGTGTTTCTTTAACTATACAATAATACTGATGGACTGGAGCATATAGCGATACATTATACTTCTGTGTCTGTAACTATACAATAATGCTGATGGACTGCAGCATATAGTGATACATTATACTTCTGTGTCTGTAACTATACAACGATGCTGATGGTCTGCAGCATATAGCGATACATTATACTTCTGTGTCTGTAACTATACAATAATGCTGATGGACTGCAGTATATAGCGATACATTATACTACTGTGTCTGCAACTATACAATAATGCTGATGGACTGCAGCATATAGTGACACATTATAGTTCTGTGTTTGTAACTATACAATAATTCTGATGGACTGGAGCATATAGTGATACATTCTACTTGTGTTTCTGTAACTATACAATAATACTGATGGACTGGAGCATATAGTGATACATTCTAATTCTGTGTCTGTAACTATACAATAATACTTATGCACTGGAGCATATAGTGATACATTTAATTCTGTGTCTGTAACTATACAATAATACTTATGGCCTGGAGCATATAATGATACTTTATACTTCTGTGTCTGTAACTACACAATAATACTTATGTACTGGAGCATATAGTGATACATTATACGTCTGTGTCTGTAACTATACAATAATATTTATGGACTGGAGGTATAGTGATACATTCTACTTCTGTGTCTATAACTATACAATAATATTTATGGACTGGAGGTATACTGATACATTCTACTTCTGTGTCTATAACTATACAATAATACTTATTGACTGGAGCATATAGTGATACATTCTACTTCTGTGTCTGTAACTATACAATAATACTCATTGACTGGAGCACATAGTGAAACAATCTACTTCTGTGTCCTTAACTATACAATAATACTTATGGACTGGAGCATTTAGTGATACATTCTACTTCTGTGTTTGTAACTATACAACAATACTGATGGAGTGGAGCATATAGTGATACATTCTACTTCTGTGTTTGTAACTGTACAATAATACTGATTGAGTGGAGCATATAGTGATACATTATACTTCTGTGTTTGTAACTATACAATAATGCTGATGGAGTGGTGCATATACTATACATTGTACTTCTGTGTTTGTAACTATACAATATTACTTCTGGACCGGAGCATATAGCGTTAAATTATACTTCTGTGTCTGTAGCTATACAATAATACTGATGGACTGCAGCATATAGTGATACATTCTACTTCGGTGTCTGTAACTATACAATAATACTTATGCACTGGAGCATATAGTGATTCATTATACTTCTGTGTCTGTAATTATACCATATTACTAAAGAATAGGGGCATATTGTCAAACATTATACTTGTGTGTCTGTAATTATACCATACTACTAAAGGATAGGAGCATATTGTGATACATTAACTTCTGTGTCTGTAACTATACAATAGTACTCATGGACTGGAGCATATAGTGATACATTGCACTTCAGTGTCTGTAACTATACAATAATATTTATGGACTGGAGCATATAGTGATACATTATACTTCTGTGTCTGTAACTATACAATAGTACTTATGGACTGGAGCATATAGTGATTCATTATACTTCAGTGTCTGTAACTATACAATAGTACTTATGGACTGGAGCATTTAGTGATACATTATACTTCAGTGTCTGTAACTATACACTAATACTTATGGATTGGAGCATTTAGTGATACATTATACTTCTGTGTCTGTAACTATACAATAGTACTTATGGACTGGAGCATATAGTGATACATTATACTTCAGTGTCTGTAACTATACAATAGTACTTTTGGACAGGAGCATTTAGTGACACATTCTACTTCTGTGTCTGTAACTATACAACAATACTGATGGACTGGAGCGTATAGTGATACATTCTACTTTAGTGTCTATAACTATACAAAAATACTTAAGGATTTGAGCATATAGTGACACATTATACTTGTCTGTCTGTAACTGCACAATAATACTTAAGGATTTGAGCATATAATGGTACATTTAACTTCTGTGTCTGTAACTAAACAATAATACTGATGGACTGGAGCATATAGTGATACATTATACTTCTGTGTCTGTAACTATACAATAATACTGATGGACTGGAGCATATAGTGATACATTATACTTCTGTGTCTTTAACCATACAATAATACTGATGGACTGGAGCATATAGTGATACACTATACCTTTGTGTCTGTAACTATACAATAATACTGATGGACTGGAGCATATAGTGATACATTATACTTCTGTGTCTGTAACTATACAATAATTCTTAAGGACTGCAGCATATAATGATACATTATACTTCTGTGTCTGTAACTGCACAATAATACTTAGGGATTTGAGCGCATAGTGATACACTATATCCTTGTGTCTGTAACTATACAATAATACTGATAGACTGGAGCATATAGTGATACATTATACTTCTGTGTCTGTAATTATACCATATTACTAAAGAATAGGAGCATATTGTCAAACATTATACTTCTGTGTCTGTAATTATACCATACTACTAAACGATAGGAGCATATTGTGATACATTATACTTCTGTGTCTGTGACTATACAATAGTACTTATGGACTGGAGCATATAGTGATACATTGTACTTCAGTGTCTGTAACTATACAATAGTACTTATGGACTGGAGCATTTAGTGATACATTATACTTCAGTGTCTGTAACTATACAGTAATACTTATGGACTGGAGCATTTAGTGATACATTATATTTCTGTGTCTGTAACTATACAATAGTACTTATGGACTGGAGCATATAGTGATACATTATACTTCAGTGTCTGTAACTATACAATAGCACTTATGGACTGGAGCATATAGTGATACATTATACTTCAGTGTCTGTAACTATACAATAATACTTATGGACTGGAGCATATAGTGATACATTATACTTCTGTGTCTGTAACTATACAATAGTACTTATGGACTGGAGCATATAGTGATACATTATACTTCAGTGTCTGTAACTATACAATAGTACTTATGGACTGGAGCATTTAGTGATACATTATACTTCAGCGTCTGTAACTATACAATAATACTGATGGACTGGAGCATTTAGTGATACATTATACTTCTGTGTATGTAACTATACAATAGTACTTATGGACTGGAGCATATAGTGATACATTATACTTCAGTGTCTGTAACTATACAATAGTGCTTTTGGACTGGAGCATTTAGTGATACATTATACTTCTGTGTCTGTAACTATACAAAAATACTTATGTACTGGAGCATTTAGTGATACATTCTACTTCTGTGTCTGTAACTATACAATAATACTTATGGACTGGAGCATATAGCGATACATTATACTTCTGTGTCTGTAACTATACAATAATACTGATGGACTGCAGCATATAGTGATACATTCTACTTCTGTGTCTGTAACCATATAATAATACTGATGGACTGGAGCATATAGTGATACATTCTACTTGTGTTTCTGTTACTATATAATAATACTGATGGACTGGAGCATATAGTGATACATTCTACTTGTGTTTCTGTAACTATACAATAATACTGATGGACTGGAGCATATAGCGATACATTATACTTCTGTGTCTGTAACTATACAATAATGCTGATGGACTGCAGCATATAGTGATACATTATACTTCTGTGTCTGAAACTATACAACGATGCTGATGGTCTGCAGCATATAGCGATACATTATACTTCTGTGTCTGTAACTATACAATAATGCTGATGGACTGCAGCATATAGTGATACATTATACTACTGTGTCTGTAACTATACAATAATGCTGATGGACTGCAGCATATAGTGACACATTATAGTTCTGTATTTGTAACTATACAATAATTCTGATGGACTGGAGCATATAGTGATACATTCTACTTGTGTTTCTGTAACTATACAATAATACTGATGGACTGGAGCATATAGTGATACATTTTAATTCTGTGTCTGTAACTATACAACAATACTTATGCACTGGAGCATATAGTGATACATTTAATTCTGTGTCTGTAACTATACAATAATACTTATGACCTGGAGCATATAATGATACTTTATACTTCTGTGTCTGTAACTACACAATAATACTTATGTACTGGAGCATATAGTGATACATTATACTTCTGTGTCTGTAACTATACAATAATATTTATGGACTGGAGGTATAGTGATACATTCTACTTCTGTGTCTATAACTATACAATAATACTTATTGACTGGAGCATACAGTGATACATTCTACTTCTGTGTCTGTAACTATACAATAATACTTATTGACTGGAGCATATAGTGATACATTCTACTTCTGTGTCTATAACTATACAATAATACTTATTGACTGGAGCATATAGTGATACATTCTACTTCTGTGTCTGTAACTATACAATAATACTGATGGAGTGGAGCATATAGTGATACACTATACATCTGTGTCTGTAACTATACAATAATACTTAAGGACTGGACCATATAGTGATACATTATACTTCTGTGTCTGTAACTATACAAAAATACTTAAGGATTTGAGCATATAGTGATACATTATACTTCTGTGTCTGTAACAATACAAAAATACTTAAGGATTTGAGCTTATAGTGATACATTATATTTCTGTGTCTGTAACTGCACAATAATACTTAGGGAATTGAGCATATAGTGATACACTATACTTCTGTGTCTGTAAGTATACAATAATACTTAAGGACTGGAGCATATAGGTGTACACTATACTTTTTTTCTGTAACTATACAATAATACTTAAGGACTGGAACATATAGTGATACATTATACTTCTGTGTCTGTAATTATACAATATTATTAAAGGACTGGAGAATATTGTGATACATTATACTTCTGTGTCTGTAATTATACCATATTACTAAAGGATAAGAGCATATTGTGATACATTATTCTTCTGTGTCTGTAACTATACAATATTATTAAAGGACTGGAGCATATAGTGATAATTTATACTTCTGTGTCTATAACTATGCCATATTACTAAAGGACAGGAGCATATTGTGATACATTATACTTCTGTTTCTGTAATTATACCATATTACTAAAGGATAGGAGCATATTGTGATACACTATACTTCTGTGTCTGTAACTATACAATATTATTAAAGGACTGGAGCATATTGTGATACATTATACTTCTGTGTCTATAACTATGCCATATTACTAATGGACTGGAGCATATTGTGATACATTACACTTCTGTGTCTGTAATTATACCATACTACTAAAGGATAGGAGCAAATTGTGATACACTATACTTCTGTGTCTTTAATTATGCCATATTACTAAAGGATAGGAGCATATTGTGATACATTATACTTCTGTTTCTGTAATTACACCATACTACTAAACGATAGGAGCATATTGTGATACATTATACTTCTGTGTCTGTAGCTATACAATTATATTTATGGACTGGGGCATTTTGTGATACATTATACTTCTGTGTCCGTAACTATAGAATAGTACTTATGGACTGGAGCATATAGTGATACATTATACTTCAGTGTCTGAAACTATACAATAATACTTATGGACTGGAGCATATAGTGCTACATTCTACTGCTGTGTCTGTAACTATACAATAATACTGATGGACTGCAGGATATTGTGATACATTCTACTTCTGTGTCTGTAACTATACAATAATACTTATGGACTGGAGCATTTAGTGATACATTATACTTCTGTGTCCGTAACTATACAACAATACTGATGGAGTGGAGCATACAGTGATACATTCTACTTCTGTGTTTGTAACTATACAATAATACTTATGGACTGGAGCATATAGTGTTACATTATACTTCTGTGTTTGTAACTATAGAATAATGCTGACGGACTGGAGCATATAGTGAAACAATCTACTTCTGTGTCCGTAACTATACAACAATACTGATGGAGTGGAGCATACAGTGATACATTCTACTTCTGTGTTTGTAACTGTACAATAATACTGATGGAGTGGAGCATATAGTGATACATTATACTTCTGTGTTTGTAGCTATACAATAATGCTGATGGACTGGAGCATATAGTGATACATTCTACTTCGGTGTCTGTAACTATACAATAATACTTATGGACTGGAGCATATAGTGATACATTATACTTCTGTGTCTGTAATTATACCATATTACTAAAGAATAGGAGCATATTTCAAACATTATACTTCTGTGTCTGTAATTATACCATACTACTAAAGGATAGGAGCATATTGTGATACATTATACTTCTGTGTCTGTAAGTATACAATAGTACTTATGGACTGGAGCATATAGTGATACATTATACTTCTGTGTCTGTAACTATAGAATAGTACTTATGGACTGGAGCATATAGTGATACATTCTAATTTTGTGTCTATAACTATACAAAAATACTTAAGCATTTGAGCATATAGTGACACATTATACTTGTCTGTCTGTAACTATACAATAATACTTATGGACTGGAGCATATAGTGATACATTATACTTCTGTGTCTGTAACTATACAATAGTACTTATGGACTGGAGCATATAGTGATACATTATACTTTAGTGTCTGTAACTATACAATAGTACTTATGGACTGGAGCATTTAGTGATACATTATACTTCAGTGTCTGTAACTATACAGTAATACTTATGGACTGGAGCATTTAGTGATACATTATACTTCTGTGTCTGTAACTATACAATAGTACTTATGGACTGGAGCATATAGTGATACATTATACTTCTGTGTCTGTAACTATACAATAATACTGATGGACTGGAGCATATAGTGATACATTATACTTCTGTGTCTGTAACCATACAATAATACTGATGGACTGGAGCATATAGTGATACACTATACCTTTGTGTCTGTAACTATACAATAATACTGATGGACTGGAGCATAAAGTGATACATTATACTTCTGTGTCTGTAACTATACAATAATACTTAAGGACTGCAGCATATAATGATACATTATACTTCTGTGTCTGTAACTGCACAATAATACTTAGGGATTTGAGCGCATAGTGATACACTATATCCTTGTGTCTGTAACTATACAATAATACTGATAGACTGGAGCATATAATGATACATTATACTTCTGTGTCTGTAACTGCACAATAATACTTAGGGATTTGAGCGCATAGTGATACACTATACTTTTGTGTCTGTAACTATACAATAATACTTATGGACTGGAGCATATAGTGATACATTATACTTCTGTGTCTGTAATTATACCATACTACTAAAGGATAGGAGCATATTGTGATACATTATACTTCTGTGTCTGTGACTATACAATAGTACTTATGGACTGGAGCATATAGTGATACATTATACTTCAGTGTCTGTAACTATACAATAATACTTATGGACTGGAGCATATAGTGATACATTATACTTCTGTGTCTGTAACTATACAATAGTACTTATGGACTGGAGCATATAGTGATACATTATACTTCAGTGTCTGTAACTATACAATAGAACTTATGGACTGGAGCATTTAGTGATACATTATACTTCAGTGTCTGTAACTATACAGTAATACTTATGGACTGGAGCATTTAGTGATACATTATACTTCTGTGTCTGTAACTATACAATAGTACTTATGGACTGGAGCATATAGTGATACATTATACTTCAGTGTCTGTAACTATACAATAGTACTTTTGGACTGGAGCATTTAGTGATACATTATACTTCTGTGTCTGTAACTATACAATAATACTTATGTACTGGAGCATTTAGTGATACATTCTACTTCTGTGTCTGTAACTATACAATAATACTTATGGACTGGAGCATATAGCGATACATTATACTTCTGTGTCTGTAACTATACAATAATACTGATGGACTGCAGCATATAGTGATACATTCTACTTCTGTGTCTGTAAACATATAATAATACTGATGGACTGGAGCATATAGTGATACATTCTACTTGTGTTTCTGTTACTATATAATAATACTGATGGACTGGAGCATATAGTGATACATTCTACTTGTGTTTCTGTAACTATACAATAATACTGATGGACTGGAGCATAAAGCGATAAATTATACTTCTGTGTTTGTAACTATACAATAATGCTGATGGACTGCAGCATATAGTGATACATTATACTTCTGTGTCTGTAACTATACAACGATGCTGATGGTCTGCAGCATATAGCGATACATTATACTTCTGTGTCTGTAACTATACAATAATGCAGATGGACTGGAGCATATAGCGATACATTATACTTCTATGTCTATAACTATGCAATAGTACTTATGGACTGGAGCATATAGTGATACACTATACTTCTGTGTCTGTAACTATGCAATAATAATTAAGGACTTGCGCATATAGCTATACATTATACTTCTGTGTCTGTAACTATACAATAATACTTATGGACTGGAGCATATACTGATACATTATACTTCTGTGTCTGTAACTATGCAATAATACTTATGGACCAGAGCATATAGTGATACATTATACTTCTGTGTCTATAACTATGGAATAATACTTATGGACTGGAGCATTTAATGATACATTCTACTTGTGTTTCTGTAACTATACAACAATACTGATGCACTGGAGCATATAGTGATACATTGTACTTCTGTGTTTGTAACTATACAATAGTACTTCTGGACCGAAACATATAGCGATACATTATACTTCTGTGCCTGTATCTATACAATAATACTGATGGACTGCAGCATATAGTGATACATTCTACCTCTGTGTCTGTAACTATACAATAATGCTGATTGACTGGAGCATATAGTGATACATTCTAGTTCTGTGTCTGTAACTATACCATAATGCTGATGCACTGGAGCATATAGTGATACATTTTACTTCTGTGTCTGTAACTATACAATAATGCTGATGGACTGGAGCACATAGTATTACATTCTACTACTGTGTCTGTAACTATACAATAATACTTATGGACTGGAGCATTTAGTGCTACATTCTACTTCTGTGTTTGTAACTATACAATAATACTGATGGAGTGGAGCATATAGTGATACATTGTACTTCTGTGTTTGTAGCTATACAATAGTACTTCTGGACCGGAGCATATAGCGATACATTATACTTCTGTGTCTGTAACTAGACAATAATACTGATGGACTGCAGCATATAGTGATACATTCTACTTCTGTGTTTGTAACTATACAACAATACTGATGGAGTGGAGCATATAGTGATACATTCTACTTCTGTGTTTGTAACTATACAATAATACTGATGGAGTGGAGCATATAGTGATACATTATACTTCTGTGTTTGTAACTATACAATAATACTTATGGACTGGAGCATATAGCGATACATTATACTTCTGTGTCTGTAACTATACAATAATACTGATGGACTGCAGCATATAGTGATACATTCTACTTCTGTGTCTGTAACCATATATTAATACTGATGGACTGGAGCATATAGTGATACATTCTACTTGTGTTTCTGTTACTATATAATAATACTGATGGACTGGAGCATATAGTGATACATTCTACTTGTGTTTCTTTAACTATACAATAATACTGATGGACTGGAGCATATAGCGATACATTATACTTCTGTGTCTGTAACTATACAATAATGCTGATGGACTGCAGCATATAGTGATACATTATACTTCTGTGTCTGTAACTCTACAACGATGCTGATGGTCTGCAGCATATAGCGATACATTATACTTCTGTGTCTGTAACTATACAATAATGCTGATGGACTGCAGTATATAGCGATACATTATACTACTGTGTCTGTAACTATACAATAATGCTGATGGACTGCAGCATATAGTGACACATTATAGTTCTGTGTTTGTAACTATACAATAATTCTGATGGACTGGAGCATATAGTGATACATTCTACTTGTGTTTCTGTAACTATACAATAATACTGATGGACTGCAGCATATAGTGATACATTCTAATTCTGTGTCTGTAACTATACAATAATACTTATGCACTGGAGCATATAGTGATACATTTAATTCTGTGTCTGTAACTATACAATAATACTTATGGCCTGGAGCATATAATGATACTTTATACTTCTGTGTCTGTAACTACACAATAATACTTATGTACTGGAGCATATAGTGATACATTATACGTCTGTGTCTGTAACTATACAATAATATTTATGGACTGGAGGTATAGTGATACATTCTACTTCTGTGTCTATAACTATACAATAATACTTATTGACTGGAGCATATAGTGATACATTCTACTTCTGTGTCTGTAACTATACAATAATATTTATTGACTGGAGCATATAGTGATACATTCTACTTCTGTGTCTATAACTATACAATAATACTCATTGACTGGAGCATATAGTGATACATTCTACTTCTGTGTCTGTAACTATACAATAATACTGATGGAGTGGAGCATATAGTGATACATTATAATTTTGTGTCTGTAACTATACAATAATACTGATGCAGTGGAGCATATAGTGATACACTATACATCTGTGTCTGTAACTATACAATAATACTTAAGGACTGGACCATATAGTGATACATTATACTTCTGTGTCTGTAACAATACAAACATACTTAAGGATTTGAGCGTATAGTGATACATTATACTTCTGTGTCTGTAACTATAGAATAGTACTTATGGACTGGAGCATATAGTGATACATTATACTTCAGTGTCTGTAACTATACAATAATACTTATGGACTGGAGCTTATAGTGCTACATTCTACTGCTGTGTGTGTAACTATACAATAATACTGATGGACTGCAGCATATAGTGATACATTATACTTCTGTGTCTGTAACTATACAATAGTACTTATGGACTGGAGCATATAGTGATACATTATACTTCAGTGTCTGTAACTATACAATAGTACTTATGGACTGGAGCATTTAGTGATACATTATACTTCAGTGTCTGTAACTATACAGTAATACTTATGGACTGGAGCATTTAGTGATACATTATACTTCTGTGTCTGTAACTATACAATAGTACTTATGGACTGGAGCATATAGTGATACATTATACTTCAGTGTCTGTAACTATACAATAGTACTTATGGACTGGAGCATATAGTGATACATTATACTTCAGTGTCTGTAATTATACAATAATACTTATGGACTGGAGCATATAGTGATACATTATACTTCTGTGTCTGTAACTATACAATAGTACTTATGGACTGGAGCATATAGTGATACATTATACTTCAGTGTCTGTAACTATACAATAGTACTTATGGACTGGAGCATTTAGTGATACATTATACTTCAGTGTCTGTAACTATACAGTAATACTGATGAACTGGAGCATTTAGTGATACATTATACTTCTGTGTCTGTAACTATACAATAGTACTTATGGACTGGAGCATATAGTGATACATTATACTTCAGTGTCTGTAACCATACAATAGTACTTTTGGACTGGAGCATTTAGTGATACATTATACTTCTGTGTCTGTAACTATACAATAATACTTATGTACTGGAGCATTTAGTGATACATTCTACTTCTGTGTCTGTAACTATACAATAATATTTATGGACTGGAGCATATAGCGATACATTATACTTCTGTGTCTGTATCTATACAATAATACTGATGGACTGCAGCATATAGTGATACATTCTACTTCTGTGTCTGTAACCATATAATAATACTGATGGACTGGAGCATATAGTGATACATTCTACTTGTGTTTCTGTTACTATATAATAATACTGATGGACTGGAGCATATAGTGATACATTCTACTTGTGTTTCTGTAACTATACAATAATACTGATGGACTGGAGCATATAGCGATACATTATACTTCTGTGTCTGTAACTATACAATAATGCTGATGGACTGCAGCATATAGTGATACATTATACTTCTGTGTCTGTAACTATACAACGATGCTGATGGTCTGCAGCATATAGCGATACATTATACTTCTGTGTCTGTAACTATACAATAATGCTGATGGACTGCAGCATATAGCGATACATTATACTACTGTGTCTGTAACTATACAATAATGCTGATGGACTGCAGCATATAGTGATACATTCTACCTCTGTGTCTGTAACTATACAATAATGCTGATGGACTGGAGCATAAAGTGATACATTCTTGTTCTGTGTCTGTAACTATACCATAATGCTGATGGACTGGAGCATATAGTGATACATTTTACTTCTGTGTCTGTAACTATACAATAATGCTGATGGACTGGAGCACATAGTATTACATTCTACTTCTGCGTCTGTAACTATACAATAATACTTATGGACTGGAGCAATTAGTGCTACATTCTACTTCTGTGTTTGTAACTATACAATAATACTGATGGAGTGGAGCATATAGTAATACATTGTACTTCTGTGTTTGTAACTATACAATAGTACTTCTGGACCGGAGCATATAGCGATACATTATACTTCTGTGTCTTTAACTAGACAATAATACTGATGGACTGCAGCATATAGTGATACATTCTACTTCTGTGTTTGTAACTATACAACAATACTGATGGAGTGGAGCATATAGTGATACATTCTACTTCTGTGTTTGTAACTATACAATAATACTGATGGATTGGAGCATATAGTGATACATTATACTTCTGTGTTTGTAACTATACAATCATGCTGATGGACTGGAGCATATAGTGATACATTCTACTTCTGTGTCTGTAACTATACAATAATACTTATAGAGTTGAGCATATAGCGATGCATTCTACTTCTGTGTCTGTAACTATACAATAATACTTATGGACTGGAGCATTTAGTGATACATTCTACTTCTGTGTCTGTAACTATACAATAATACTGATGGACTGTAGCATATAGCGATACATTCTACTTCTGTGTCTGCAACTATACAATAATACTTATGGACTGGAGCATATAGCGATACATTATACTCCTGTGTCTGTAACTATACAATAATACTGATGGACTGCAGCATATAGTGATACATTCTACTTCTGTGTCTGTAACCATATAATAATACTGATGGACTGGAGCATATAGTGATACATTCTACTTGTGTTTCTGTTACTATATAATAATACTGATGGACTGGAGCATATAGTGATACATTCTACTTGTGTTTCTGTAACTATACAATAATACTGATGGACTGGAGCATATAGCGATACATTATACTTCTGTGTCTGTAACTATACAACGATGCTGATGGTCTGCAGCATATAGCGATACATTATACTTCTGTGTCTGTAACTATACAATAATGCTGATGGACTGCAGTATATAGCGATACATTATACTACTGTGTCTGTAACTATACAATAATGCTGATGGACTGCAGCATATAGTGACACATTATAGTTCTGTGTTTGTAACTATACAATAATTCTGATGGACTGGAGCATATAGTGATACATTCTACTTGTGTTTCTGTAACTATACAATAATACTGATGGACTGGAGCATATAGTGATACATTCTAATTCTGTGTCTGTAACTATACAATAATACTTATGCACTGGAGCATATAGTGATACATTTAATTCTGTGTCTGTAACTATACAATAAAACTTATGGCCTGGAGCATATAATGATACTTTATACTTCTGTGTCTGTAACTACACAATAATACTTATGTACTGGAGCATATAGTGATACATTATACTTCTGTGTCTGTAACTATACAATAATATTTATGGACTGGAGGTATAGTGATACATTCTACTTCTGTGTCTGTAACTATACAATAATACTTATTGACTGGAGCATATAGTGATACATTCTACTTCTGTGTCTATAACTATACAATAATACTTATTGACTGGAGCATATAGTGATACACTATACATCTGTGTCTGTAACTATACAATAATACTTAAGGACTGGACCATATAGTGATACATTATACTTCTGTGTCTGTAACAATACAAAAATACTTAAGGATTTGAGCTTATAGTGATACATTATACTTCTGTGTCTGTAACTGCACAATAATACTTAGGGAATTGAGCATATAGTGATACACTATACTTCTGTGTCTGTAAGTATACAATAATACTTAAGGACTGGAGCATATAGGTGTACACAATACCTTTTTTCTGTAACTATACAATAATACTTAAGGACTGGAGCATATAGTGATACATTATACTTCTGTGTCTGTAATTATACCATATTAGTGAAGAATAGGAGCTTATTGTGATAAATTATACTTCTCTGTCTGTAACTATACAATATTATTAAAGGACTGGAGAATATTGTGATACATTGTACTTCTGTGTCTGTAATTATACCATATTACTAAAGGATAGGAGCATATTGTGATACATTATTCTTCTGTGTCTGTAACTATACAATATTATTAAAGGACTGGAGCAGATAGTGATAATTTATACTTCTGTGTCTATAACTATGCCATATTACTAAAGGACAGGAGCATATTGTGATACATTATACTTCTGTGTCTTTATTTATACCATATTACTAAAGGATAGGAGCATATTGTGATACACTATACTTCTGTGTCTGTAACTATACAATATTATTAAAGGACTAGAGCATATTGTGATACATTATACTTCTCTGTCTATAACTATGCCATATTAGAAAAGGACTGGAGCATATTGTGATAAATTATACTTCTGTGTCTGTAATTATACCATATTACTAAAGGATAGGAGCATATTGTGATACACTATACTTCTGTGTCTGTAATTATACCATATTACTAAAGGATAGGAGCATATTCTGATACATTATACCTCTGTGTCTGTAATTATACCATATTACTAAAGGATAGGAGCATATTGTGATACATTATACTTCTGTTTCTGTAATTATACCATATTACTAAAGGATAGGAGCATATTGTGATACACTATACTTCTGTGTCTGTAACTATACAATATTATTAAAGGACTGGAGCATATTGTGATGCATTATACTTCTGTGTCTATAACTATGCCATATTACTAAAGGACTGGAGCATATTGTGATACATTACACTTCTGTGTCTGTAATTATACCATACTACTAAAGGTTAGGAGCAAATTGTGATACACTATACTTCTGTTTCTGTAATTATACCATACTACTAAACGATAGGAGCATATTGTGATACATTATACTTCTGTGTCTGTATCTATACAATAATATTTATGGACTGGAGCATATAGTGCTACATTGTGCTTCTGTGTTTGTAACTATACAATAATACTGATGGAGTGGAGCATATAGTGATACATTGTACTTCTGTGTTTGTAACTATAGAATAGTACTTATGCACTGGAGCATATAGTGATACATTGTACTTCTGTGTTTGTAACTATACAATAGTATTTCTGGACCGGAGCATATAGCGATACATTATACTTCTGTGTCTGTAACTATACAATAATACTGATGGACTGCAGCATATTGTGATACATTCTACTTCTGTGTCTGTAACTATACAATAATACTTATGGACTGGAGCATTTAGTGATACATTCTACTTCTGTGTCTGTAACTATACGATAATACTGATGGACTGCAGCATATAGTGATACATTCTACTTCTGTGTCTGTAACTATACAATAATACTTATGGACTGGGGCATATAGTGATACATTATACTTCTGTGTTTGTAACTATAGAATAATGCTGATGGACTGGAGCATATAGTGAAACAATCTACTTCTGTGTCCGTAACTATACAATAATACTTATGGACTGGAGCATTTAGTGATACATTCTACTTCTGTGTTTGTAACTATACAACAATACTGATGGAGTGGAGCATATAGTGATACATTCTACTTCTGTGTTTGTAACTGTACAATAATACTGATTGAGTGGAGCATATAGTGATACATTATACTTCTGTGTTTGTAACTATACAATAATGCAGATGGAGTGGTGCATATACTATACATTGTACTTCTGTGTTTGTAACTATACAATAGTACTTCTGGACCGGAGCATATAGCGTTACATTATACTTCTGTGTCTGTAGCTATACAATAATACTGATGGACTGCAGCATATAGTGATACATTCTACTTCGGTGTCTGTAACTATACAATAATACTTATGCACTGGAGCATATAGTGATACATTATACTTCTGTGTCTGTAATTATACCATATTACTAAAGAATAGGAGCATATTGTCAAACATTATACTTGTGTGTCTGTAATTATACCATACTACTAAAGGAAAGGAGCAGATTTTGATACATTAACTTCTGTGTCTGTAACTATACAATAGTACTCATGGACTGGAGCATATAGTGATACATTGCACTTCAGTGTCTGTAACTATACAATAATATTTATGGACTGGAGCATATAGTGATACATTATACTTCTGTGTCTGTAACTATACAATAGTACTTATGGACTGGAGCATATAGTGATACATTATATTTCAGTGTCTGTAACTATACAATAGTACTTATGGACTGGAGCATTTAGTGATACATTATACTTCAGTGTCTGTAACTATACAGTAATACTTATGGATTGGAGCATTTAGGGATACATTATACTTCTGTGTCTGTAACTATACAATAGTGCTTATGGACTGGAGCATATAGTGATACATTATACTTCAGTGTCTGTAACTATACAATAGTACTTTTGGACTGGAGCATTTAGTGACACATTCTAATTCTGTGTCTGTAACTATACAACAATACTGATGGACTGGAGCGTATAGTGATACATTCTACTTTTGTGTCTATAACTATACAAAAATACTTAAGGATTTGAGCATATAGTGACACATTATACTTGTCTGTCTGTAACTGCACAATAATACTTAAGGATTTGAGCATATAATGGTACATTTAACTTCTGTGTCTGTAACTATACAATAATACTGATGGACTGGAGCATATAGTGATACATTATACTTCTGTGTCTGTAACTATACAATAATACTGATGGACTGGAGCATATAGTGATACATTATACTTCTGTGTCTGTAACCATACAATAATACTGATGGACTGGAGCATATAGTGATACACTATACCTTTGTGTCTGTAACTATACAATAATACTGATGGACTGGAGCATATAGTGATACTTTATACTTCTGTGTCTCTAACTATACAATAATACTTAAGGACTGCAGCATATAATGATACATTATACTTCTGTGTCTGTAACTACACAATAATACTTAGGGATTTGAGCGCATAGTGATGCACTATATCCTTGTGTCTGTAACTATACAATAATACTGATAGACTGGAGCATATAGTGATACATTATACTTCTGTGTCTGTAATTATACCATATTACTAAAGAATAGGAGCATATTGTCAAACATTATACTTCTGGGTCTGTAATTATACCATACTACTAAACGATAGGAGCATATTGTGATACATTATACTTCTGTGTCTGTGACTATACAATAGTACTTATGGACTGGAGCATATAGTGATACATTATACTTCAGTGTCTGTAACTATACAATAATACTTATGGACTGGAGCATATAGTGATACATTATACTTCTGTGTCTGTAACTATACTTTAGTACTTATGGACTGGAGCATATAGTGATACATTATACTTCAGTGTCTGTAACTATACAATAGTACTTATGGACTGGAGCATTTAGTGATACATTATACTTCAGTGTCTGTAACTATACAGTAATACTGATGGACTGGAGCATATAGTGATACATTATACTTCTGTGTCTGTAACCATACAATAATACTGATGGACTGGAGCATATAGTGATACACTATACCTTTGTGTCTGTAACTATACAATAATACTGATGGACTGGAGCATATAGTGATACATTATATTTCTGTGTCTGTAACTATACAATAATACTTAAGGACTGCAGCATATAATGATACACTATACTTCTGTGTCTGTAACTATACAATATTATTAAAGGACTGGAGCATATTGTGATACATTATACTTCTGTGTCTATAACTATGCCATATTACTAAAGGACTGGAGCATATTGTGATACATTACACTTCTGTGTCTGTAATTATACCATACTACTAAAGGATAGGAGCAAATTGTGATACACTATACTTCTGTGTCTTTAATTATACCATATTACTAAAGGATAGGAGCATATTGTGATACATTATACTTCTGTTTCTGTAATTATACCATACTACTAAACGATAGGAGCATATTGTGATACATTATACTTCTATGTCTGTAACTATACAATAATATTTATGGACTGGTGCATTTAGTGATACATTATACTTCTGTGTCTGTAACTATAGAATAGTACTTATGGACTGGAGCATATAGTGATACATTATACTTCAGTGTCTGTAACTATACAATAATACTTATGGACTGGAGCATATAGTGCTACATTCTACTGCTGTGTCTGTAACTATACAATAATACTGATGGTCTGCAGCATATTGTGATACATTCTACTTCTGTGTCTGTAACTATACAATAATACTTATGGACTGGAGCATTTAGTGATACATTCTACTTCTGTGTCTGTAACTATACAATAATACTGATGGACTGCAGCATATAGTGATACATTCTACTTCTGTGTCTGTATCTATAAAATAATACTTATGGACTGGAGCATATAGTGTTACATTATACATCTGTGTTTGTAACTATAGAATAATGCTGATGGACTGGAGCATATAGTGAAACAATCTACTTCTGTGTCCGTAACTATACAATAATACTGATGGAGTGGAACATATAGTGATACATTCTACTTCTGTGTTTGTAACTATACAACAATACTGATGGAGTGGAGCATATAGTGATACATTCTACTTCTTAGTTTGTAACTGTACAATAATACTGATGGAGTGGAGCATATAGTGATACATTATAGTTCTGTGTTTGTAGCTATACAATAATGCTGATGGACTGGAGCATATAGTGATACATTCTACTTCTGTGTCTGTAACCATACAATAATACTTATGGAGTGGTGCATATACTATACACTGTACTTCTGTGTTTGTAACTATACAATAGTACTTCTGGACCGGAGCATATAGCGTTACATTATACTTCTGTGTCTGTAGCTATACAATAATACTGATGGACTGCAGCATATAGTGATACATTCTACTTCGGTGTCTGTAACTATACAATAATACTTATGGACTGGTGCATATAGTGATACATTATACTTCTGTCTCTGTAATTATACCATATTACTAAAGAATAGGAGCATATTGTCAAACATTATACTTCTGTGTCTGTAATTATACCATACACTAAAGGATAGGAGCATATTGTGATACATTATACTTCTGTGTCTGTAAGTATACAATAGTACTTATGGACTGGAGCATATAGTGATACATTATACTTCTGTGTCTGTAACTATACAATAGTACTTATGGACTGGAGCATATAGTGATACATTATACTTCAGTGTCTGTAACTATACAATAGTACTTATGGACTGGAGCACTTAGTGATACATTATACTTCAGTGTCTGTAACTATACAGTAATACTTATGGACTGGAGCATATAGTGATACATTATACTTCAGTGTCTGTAACTATACAATAGTACTTTTGGACTGGAGCATTTAGTGAAACATTCTACTTCTGTGTCTGTAACTATACAACAATACTGATGGACTGGAGCGTATAGTGATACATTCTACTTTTGTGTCTATAACTATACAAAAATACTTAAGGATTTGAGCATATAGTGACACATTATACTTGTCTGTCTGTAACTCCACAATAATACTTAAGAATTTGAGCATATAATGATACATTATACTTCTGTGTCTGTAACTATACAATAATACTGATGGACTGGAGCATATAGTGATACATTATACTTCTGTGTCTGTAACTATACAATAATACTGATGGACTGGAGCATATAGTGATACATTATACTTCTGTGTCTGTAACCATACAATAATACTGATGGACTGGAGTATATAGTGATACACTATACCTTTGTTTCTGTAACTATACAATAATACTGATGGACTGGAGCATATAGTGATACATTATACTTCTGTGTCTGTAACTATACAATAATAATTAAGGACTGGAGCATATAATGATACATTATACTTCTGTGTCTGTAACTGCACAATAATACTTAGGGATTTGAGCGCATAGTGATACACTATATCTTTGTGTCTGTCACTATACAATAATACTGATGGACTGGAGCATATAATGATACATTATACTTCTGTGTCCGTAACAGCACAATAATACTTAGGGATTTGAGCACATAGTCATACACTATACTTTTGTGTCTGTAACTATACAATAATACTTATGGACTGGAGCATATAGTGATACATTATACTTCTGTGTCTGTAATTATACCATATTACTAAAGAATAGGAGCATATTGTCAAACATTATACTTCTGTGTCTGTAATTATACCATACTACTAAAGGATAGGAGCATATTGTGATACATTATACTTCTGTGTCTGTAACTATACAATAGTACTTATGGACTGGAGCATATAGTGATACATTATACTTCAGTGTCTGTAACTATACAATAATACTTATGGACTGGAGCATATAGTGATACATTATACTTCTGTCTCTGTAACTATACAATAGTACTTATGGACTGGAGCATATAGTGATACATTATACTTCAGTGTCTGTAACTATACAATAATATTTATGGACTGGAGGTATAGTGATACATTCTATTTCTGTGTCTATAACTATACAATAATACTTATTGACTGGACCATATAGTGATACATTCTACTTCTGTGTCTGTAACTATACAATAATACTTATTGACTGGAGCATATAGTGATACATTCTACTTCTGTGTCTATAACTATACAATAATACTTATTGACTGGAGCATATAGTGATACATTCTACTTCTGTGTCTGTAACTATACAATAATACTGATGGAGTGGAGCATATAGTGATACATTATACTTCTGTGTCTGTAACTATACAATAATACTGATGGAGTGGAGCATATAGTGATACACTATACATCTGTGTCTGTAACTATACAATAATACTTAAGGACTGGACCATATAAGGATACATTATACTTCTGTGTCTGTAACAATACAAAAATACTTAAGGATTTGAGCTTATAGTGATACATTATACTTCTGTGTCTGTAACTGCACAATAATGCTTAGGGAATTGAGTATATAGTGATACACTATACTTCTGTGTCTGTAAGTATACAATAATATTAAGGACTGGGGCATATAGTTGTACACTATACATTTTTTCTGTAACTATACAATAATACTTAAGCACTGGAGCATATAGTGATACATTATACTTCTGTGTCTGTATTTATACCATATTACTAAAGGATAGGAGCATATTGTGATACACTATACTTCTGTGTCTGTAACTATTCAATATCATTAAAGGACTGGAGCATATTGTGATACATTATACTTCTGTGTCTATAACTATGCCATATTAGTAAAGGACTGGAGCATATTGTGATAAATTATACTTCTGTGTCTGTAATTATACCATATTACTAAAGGATAGGAGCATATTGTGATACACTATACTTCTGTGTCTGTAATTATACCATATTACTAAAGGATAGGAGCATATTCTGATACATTATACCTATGTGTCTGTAATTATACCATATTACTAAAGGATAGGAGCATATTGTGATACATTATACTTCTGTTTCTGTAATTATACCATATTACTAAAGGATAGGAGCATATTGTGATACACTATACTTCTGTGTCTGTAACTATACAATATTATTAAAGGACTGGAGCATATTGTGATACATTATACTTCCGTGTCTATAACTATGCCATATTACTAAAGGACTGGAGCATATTGTGATACATTACACTTCTGTGTCTGTAATTTTACCATACTACTAAAGGATAGGAGCAAATTGTGATACACTATACTTCTGTGTCTTTAATTATACCATATTACTAAAGGATAGGAGCATATTGTGATACATTATACTTCTGTTTCTGTAATTATACCATACTACTAAACGATAGGAGCATATTGTGATACATTATACTTCTGTGTCTGTAACTATAGAATAGTACTTATGGACTGGAGCATATAGTGATACATTATACTTCAGTGTCTGTAACTATACAATAATACTTATGGACTGGAGCATATAGTGCTACATTCTACTGCTGTGTCTGTAACTATACAATAATACTGATGGACTGCAGCATATTGTGATACATTCTACTTCTGTGTCTGTAACTATACAATAATACTTATGGACTGGAGCATTTAGTGATTCATTCTACTTCTGTGTCTGTAACTATACAATAATACTGATGGACTGCAGCATATAGTGATACATTCTACTTCTGTGTCTGTATCTATACAATAATACTTATGCACTGGAGCATATAGTGTTACATTATACCTCTGTGTCTGTAACTGCACAATAATACTTAGGGAATTGAGCATATAGTGATACACTATACTTCTGTGTCTGTAGGTATACAATAATACTTAAGTACTGGAGCATATATGTGTACACTATACCTTTTTTCTGTAACTATACAATAATACTTAAGGACTGGAGCATATAGTGATACATTATACTTCTGTGTCTGTAATTATACCATATTAGTGAAGAATAGGAGCCTATTGTGATAAATTATACTTCTCTGTCTGTAACTATACAATATTATTAAAGGACTGGAGCATATAGTGATAATTTATACTTCTGTGTCTATAACTAACCCATATTACTAAAGGACAGGAGCATATTGTGATACATTATACTTCTGTGTCTGTATTTATTCCATATTACTAAAGGATAGGAGCATATTGTGATACACTATACTTCTGTGTCTGTAACTATACAATATTATTAAAGGACTGGAGCATATTGTGATACATTATACTTCAGTGTCTGTAACTATACAATAGTACTTATGGACTGGAGCATTTAGTGATACATTATACTTCAGTGTCTGTAACTATACAGTAATACTGATGAACTGGAGCATTTAGTGATACATTATACTTCTGTGTCTGTAACTATACAATAGTACTTATGGACTGGAGCATATAGTGATACATTATACTTCAGTGTCTGTAACCATACAATAGTACTTTTGGACTGGAGCATTTAGTGATACATTATACTTCTGTGTCTGTAACTATACAATAATACTTATGTACTGGAGCATTTAGTGATACATTCTACTTCTGTGTCTGTAACTATACAATAGTACTTTTGGACTGGAGCATTTAGTGAAACATTCTACTTCTGTGTCTGTAACTATACAACAATACTGATGGACTGGAGCGTATAGTGATACATTCTACTTTTGTGTCTATAACTATACAAAAATACTTAAGGATTTGAGCATATAGTGACACATTATACTTGTCTGTCTGTAACTCCACAATAATACTTAAGAATTTGAGCATATAATGATACATTATACTTCTGTGTCTGTAACTATACAATAATACTGATGGACTGGAGCATATAGTGATACATTATACTTCTGTGTCTGTAACTATACAATAATACTGATGGACTGGAGCATATAGTGATACATTATACTTCTGTGTCTGTAACCATACAATAATACTGATGGACTGGAGTATATAGTGATACACTATACCTTTGTTTCTGTAACTATACAATAATACTGATGGACTGGAGCATATAGTGATACATTATACTTCTGTGTCTGTAACTATACAATAATAATTAAGGACTGGAGCATATAATGATACATTATACTTCTGTGTCTGTAACTGCACAATAATACTTAGGGATTTGAGCGCATAGTGATACACTATATCTTTGTGTCTGTCACTATACAATAATACTGATGGACTGGAGCATATAATGATACATTATACTTCTGTGTCCGTAACAGCACAATAATACTTAGGGATTTGAGCACATAGTCATACACTATACTTTTGTGTCTGTAACTATACAATAATACTTATGGACTGGAGCATATAGTGATACATTATACTTCTGTGTCTGTAATTATACCATATTACTAAAGAATAGGAGCATATTGTCAAACATTATACTTCTGTGTCTGTAATTATACCATACTACTAAAGGATAGGAGCATATTGTGATACATTATACTTCTGTGTCTGTAACTATACAATAGTACTTATGGACTGGAGCATATAGTGATACATTATACTTCAGTGTCTGTAACTATACAATAATACTTATGGACTGGAGCATATAGTGATACATTATACTTCTGTCTCTGTAACTATACAATAGTACTTATGGACTGGAGCATATAGTGATACATTATACTTCAGTGTCTGTAACTATACAATAATATTTATGGACTGGAAGTATAGTGATACATTCTACTTCTGTGTCTATAACTATACAATAATACTTATTGACTGGACCATATAGTGATACATTCTACTTCTGTGTCTGTAACTATACAATAATACTTATTGACTGGAGCATATAGTGATACATTCTACTTCTGTGTCTATAACTATACAATAATACTTATTGACTGGAGCATATAGTGATACATTCTACTTCTGTGTCTGTAACTATACAATAATACTGATGGAGTGGAGCATATAGTGATACATTATACTTCTGTGTCTGTAACTATACAATAATACTGATGGAGTGGAGCATATAGTGATACACTATACATCTGTGTCTGTAACTATACAATAATACTTAAGGACTGGACCATATAAGGATACATTATACTTCTGTGTCTGTAACAATACAAAAATACTTAAGGATTTGAGCTTATAGTGATACATTATACTTCTGTGTCTGTAACTGCACAATAATGCTTAGGGAATTGAGTATATAGTGATACACTATACTTCTGTGTCTGTAAGTATACAATAATATTAAGGACTGGGGCATATAGTTGTACACTATACATTTTTTCTGTAACTATACAATAATACTTAAGCACTGGAGCATATAGTGATACATTATACTTCTGTGTCTGTATTTATACCATATTACTAAAGGATAGGAGCATATTGTGATACACTATACTTCTGTGTCTGTAACTATTCAATATCATTAAAGGACTGGAGCATATTGTGATACATTATACTTCTGTGTCTATAACTATGCCATATTAGTAAAGGACTGGAGCATATTGTGATAAATTATACTTCTGTGTCTGTAATTATACCATATTACTAAAGGATAGGAGCATATTGTGATACACTATACTTCTGTGTCTGTAATTATACCATATTACTAAAGGATAGGAGCATATTCTGATACATTATACCTATGTGTCTGTAATTATACCATATTACTAAAGGATAGGAGCATATTGTGATACATTATACTTCTGTTTCTGTAATTATACCATATTACTAAAGGATAGGAGCATATTGTGATACACTATACTTCTGTGTCTGTAACTATACAATATTATTAAAGGACTGGAGCATATTGTGATACATTATACTTCCGTGTCTATAACTATGCCATATTACTAAAGGACTGGAGCATATTGTGATACATTACACTTCTGTGTCTGTAATTTTACCATACTACTAAAGGATAGGAGCAAATTGTGATACACTATACTTCTGTGTCTTTAATTATACCATATTACTAAAGGATAGGAGCATATTGTGATACATTATACTTCTGTTTCTGTAATTATACCATACTACTAAACGATAGGAGCATATTGTGATACATTATACTTCTGTGTCTGTAACTATAGAATAGTACTTATGGACTGGAGCATATAGTGATACATTATACTTCAGTGTCTGTAACTATACAATAATACTTATGGACTGGAGCATATAGTGCTACATTCTACTGCTGTGTCTG
This sequence comes from Deroplatys truncata, assembly GCA_030765065.1. Taxonomy (NCBI): domain Eukaryota; kingdom Metazoa; phylum Arthropoda; class Insecta; order Mantodea; family Mantidae; genus Deroplatys; species Deroplatys truncata. The sequence continues at coordinate 331,869,416 of CM060975.1, read as the reverse complement.
TAACTATACAATAATACTGATGGACTGCAGCATATTGTGATACATTCTACTTCTGTGTCTGTAACTATACAATAATACTTATGGACTGGAGCATTTAGTGATTCATTCTACTTCTGTGTCTGTAACTATACAATAATACTGATGGACTGCAGCATATAGTGATACATTCTACTTCTGTGTCTGTATCTATACAATAATACTTATGCACTGGAGCATATAGTGTTACATTATACCTCTGTGTCTGTAACTGCACAATAATACTTAGGGAATTGAGCATATAGTGATACACTATACTTCTGTGTCTGTAGGTATACAATAATACTTAAGTACTGGAGCATATATGTGTACACTATACCTTTTTTCTGTAACTATACAATAATACTTAAGGACTGGAGCATATAGTGATACATTATACTTCTGTGTCTGTAATTATACCATATTAGTGAAGAATAGGAGCCTATTGTGATAAATTATACTTCTCTGTCTGTAACTATACAATATTATTAAAGGACTGGAGCATATAGTGATAATTTATACTTCTGTGTCTATAACTAACCCATATTACTAAAGGACAGGAGCATATTGTGATACATTATACTTCTGTGTCTGTATTTATTCCATATTACTAAAGGATAGGAGCATATTGTGATACACTATACTTCTGTGTCTGTAACTATACAATATTATTAAAGGACTGGAGCATATTGTGATACATTATACTTCAGTGTCTGTAACTATACAATAGTACTTATGGACTGGAGCATTTAGTGATACATTATACTTCAGTGTCTGTAACTATACAGTAATACTGATGAACTGGAGCATTTAGTGATACATTATACTTCTGTGTCTGTAACTATACAATAGTACTTATGGACTGGAGCATATAGTGATACATTATACTTCAGTGTCTGTAACCATACAATAGTACTTTTGGACTGGAGCATTTAGTGATACATTATACTTCTGTGTCTGTAACTATACAATAATACTTATGTACTGGAGCATTTAGTGATACATTCTACTTCTGTGTCTGTAACTATACAATAATATTTATGGACTGGAGCATATAGCGATACATTATACTTCTGTGTCTGTATCTATACAATAATACTGATGGACTGCAGCATATAGTGATACATTCTACTTCTGTGTCTGTAACCATATAATAATACTGATGGACTGGAGCATATAGTGATACATTCTACTTGTGTTTCTGTTACTATATAATAATACTGATGGACTGGAGCATATAGTGATACATTCTACTTGTGTTTCTGTAACTATACAATAATACTGATGGACTGGAGCATATAGCGATACATTATACTTCTGTGTCTGTAACTATACAATAATGCTGATGGACTGCAGCATATAGTGATACATTATACTTCTGTGTCTGTAACTATACAACGATGCTGATGGTCTGCAGCATATAGCGATACATTATACTTCTGTGTCTGTAACTATACAATAATGCTGATGGACTGCAGCATATAGCGATACATTATACTACTGTGTCTGTAACTATACAATAATGCTGATGGACTGCAGCATATAGTGATACATTCTACCTCTGTGTCTGTAACTATACAATAATGCTGATGGACTGGAGCATAAAGTGATACATTCTTGTTCTGTGTCTGTAACTATACCATAATGCTGATGGACTGGAGCATATAGTGATACATTTTACTTCTGTTTCTGTAACTATACAATAATGCTGATGGACTGGAGCACATAGTATTACATTCTACTTCTGCGTCTGTAACTATACAATAATACTTATGGACTGGAGCAATTAGTGCTACATTCTACTTCTGTGTTTGTAACTATACAATAATACTGATGGAGTGGAGCATATAGTAATACATTGTACTTCTGTGTTTGTAACTATACAATAGTACTTCTGGACCGGAGCATATAGCGATACATTATACTTCTGTGTCTTTAACTAGACAATAATACTGATGGACTGCAGCATATAGTGATACATTCTACTTCTGTGTTTGTAACTATACAACAATACTGATGGAGTGGAGCATATAGTGATACATTCTACTTCTGTGTTTGTAACTATACAATAATACTGATGGATTGGAGCATATAGTGATACATTATACTTCTGTGTTTGTAACTATACAATCATGCTGATGGACTGGAGCATATAGTGATACATTCTACTTCTGTGTCTGTAACTATACAATAATACTTATAGAGTTGAGCATATAGCGATGCATTCTACTTCTGTGTCTGTAACTATACAATAATACTTATGGACTGGAGCATTTAGTGATACATTCTACTTCTGTGTCTGTAACTATACAATAATACTGATGGACTGTAGCATATAGCGATACATTCTACTTCTGTGTCTGCAACTATACAATAATACTTATGGACTGGAGCATATAGCGATACATTATACTCCTGTGTCTGTAACTATACAATAATACTGATGGACTGCAGCATATAGTGATACATTCTACTTCTGTGTCTGTAACCATATAATAATACTGATGGACTGGAGCATATAGTGATACATTCTACTTGTGTTTCTGTTACTATATAATAATACTGATGGACTGGAGCATATAGTGATACATTCTACTTGTGTTTCTGTAACTATACAATAATACTGATGGACTGGAGCATATAGCGATACATTATACTTCTGTGTCTGTAACTATACAACGATGCTGATGGTCTGCAGCATATAGCGATACATTATACTTCTGTGTCTGTAACTATACAATAATGCTGATGGACTGCAGTATATAGCGATACATTATACTACTGTGTCTGTAACTATACAATAATGCTGATGGACTGGAGCATATAGTGATACATTCTACTTCTGTGTCTGTAACCATACAATAATACTTATGGAGTGGTGCATATACTATACACTGTACTTCTGTGTTTGTAACTATACAATAGTACTTCTGGACCGGAGCATATAGCGTTACATTATACTTCTGTGTCTGTAGCTATACAATAATACTGATGGACTGCAGCATATAGTGATACATTCTACTTCGGTGTCTGTAACTATACAATAATACTTATGGACTGGTGCATATAGTGATACATTATACTTCTGTCTCTGTAATTATACCATATTACTAAAGAATAGGAGCATATTGTCAAACATTATACTTCTGTGTCTGTAATTATACCATACACTAAAGGATAGGAGCATACTGTGATACATTATACTTCTGTGTCTGTAAGTATACAATAGTACTTATGGACTGGAGCATATAGTGATACATTATACTTCTGTGTCTGTAACTATACAATAGTACTTATGGACTGGAGCATATAGTGATACATTATACTTCAGTGTCTGTAACTATACAATAGTACTTATGGACTGGAGCACTTAGTGATACATTATACTTCAGTGTCTGTAACTATACAGTAATACTTATGGACTGGAGCATATAGTGATACATTATACTTCAGTGTCTGTAACTATACAATAGTACTTTTGGACTGGAGCATTTAGTGAAACATTCTACTTCTGTGTCTGTAACTATACAACAATACTGATGGACTGGAGCGTATAGTGATACATTCTACTTTTGTGTCTATAACTATACAAAAATACTTAAGGATTTGAGCATATAGTGACACATTATACTTGTCTGTCTGTAACTCCACAATAATACTTAAGAATTTGAGCATATAATGATACATTATACTTCTGTGTCTGTAACTATACAATAATACTGATGGACTGGAGCATATAGTGATACATTATACTTCTGTGTCTGTAACTATACAATAATACTGATGGACTGGAGCATATAGTGATACATTATACTTCTGTGTCTGTAACCATACAATAATACTGATGGACTGGAGTATATAGTGATACACTATACCTTTGTTTCTGTAACTATACAATAATACTGATGGACTGGAGCATATAGTGATACATTATACTTCTGTGTCTGTAACTATACAATAATAATTAAGGACTGGAGCATATAATGATACATTATACTTCTGTGTCTGTAACTGCACAATAATACTTAGGGATTTGAGCGCATAGTGATACACTATATCTTTGTGTCTGTCACTATACAATAATACTGATGGACTGGAGCATATAATGATACATTATACTTCTGTGTCCGTAACAGCACAATAATACTTAGGGATTTGAGCACATAGTCATACACTATACTTTTGTGTCTGTAACTATACAATAATACTTATGGACTGGAGCATATAGTGATACATTATACTTCTGTGTCTGTAATTATACCATATTACTAAAGAATAGGAGCATATTGTCAAACATTATACTTCTGTGTCTGTAATTATACCATACTACTAAAGGATAGGAGCATATTGTGATACATTATACTTCTGTGTCTGTAACTATACAATAGTACTTATGGACTGGAGCATATAGTGATACATTATACTTCAGTGTCTGTAACTATACAATAATACTTATGGACTGGAGCATATAGTGATACATTATACTTCTGTCTCTGTAACTATACAATAGTACTTATGGACTGGAGCATATAGTGATACATTATACTTCAGTGTCTGTAACTATACAATAATATTTATGGACTGGAGGTATAGTGATACATTCTACTTCTGTGTCTATAACTATACAATAATACTTATTGACTGGACCATATAGTGATACATTCTACTTCTGTGTCTGTAACTATACAATAATACTTATTGACTGGAGCATATAGTGATACATTCTACTTCTGTGTCTATAACTATACAATAATACTTATTGACTGGAGCATATAGTGATACATTCTACTTCTGTGTCTGTAACTATACAATAATACTGATGGAGTGGAGCATATAGTGATACATTATACTTCTGTGTCTGTAACTATACAATAATACTGATGGAGTGGAGCATATAGTGATACACTATACATCTGTGTCTGTAACTATACAATAATACTTAAGGACTGGACCATATAAGGATACATTATACTTCTGTGTCTGTAACAATACAAAAATACTTAAGGATTTGAGCTTATAGTGATACATTATACTTCTGTGTCTGTAACTGCACAATAATGCTTAGGGAATTGAGTATATAGTGATACACTATACTTCTGTGTCTGTAAGTATACAATAATATTAAGGACTGGGGCATATAGTTGTACACTATACATTTTTTCTGTAACTATACAATAATACTTAAGCACTGGAGCATATAGTGATACATTATACTTCTGTGTCTGTATTTATACCATATTACTAAAGGATAGGAGCATATTGTGATACACTATACTTCTGTGTCTGTAACTATTCAATATCATTAAAGGACTGGAGCATATTGTGATACATTATACTTCTGTGTCTATAACTATGCCATATTAGTAAAGGACTGGAGCATATTGTGATAAATTATACTTCTGTGTCTGTAATTATACCATATTACTAAAGGATAGGAGCATATTGTGATACACTATACTTCTGTGTCTGTAATTATACCATATTACTAAAGGATAGGAGCATATTCTGATACATTATACCTATGTGTCTGTAATTATACCATATTACTAAAGGATAGGAGCATATTGTGATACATTATACTTCTGTTTCTGTAATTATACCATATTACTAAAGGATAGGAGCATATTGTGATACACTATACTTCTGTGTCTGTAACTATACAATATTATTAAAGGACTGGAGCATATTGTGATACATTATACTTCCGTGTCTATAACTATGCCATATTACTAAAGGACTGGAGCATATTGTGATACATTACACTTCTGTGTCTGTAATTTTACCATACTACTAAAGGATAGGAGCAAATTGTGATACACTATACTTCTGTGTCTTTAATTATACCATATTACTAAAGGATAGGAGCATATTGTGATACATTATACTTCTGTTTCTGTAATTATACCATACTACTAAACGATAGGAGCATATTGTGATACATTATACTTCTGTGTCTGTAACTATAGAATAGTACTTATGGACTGGAGCATATAGTGATACATTATACTTCAGTGTCTGTAACTATACAATAATACTTATGGACTGGAGCATATAGTGCTACATTCTACTGCTGTGTCTGTAACTATACAATAATACTGATGGACTGCAGCATATTGTGATACATTCTACTTCTGTGTCTGTAACTATACAATAATACTTATGGACTGGAGCATTTAGTGATTCATTCTACTTCTGTGTCTGTAACTATACAATAATACTGATGGACTGCAGCATATAGTGATACATTCTACTTCTGTGTCTGTATCTATACAATAATACTTATGCACTGGAGCATATAGTGTTACATTATACCTCTGTGTCTGTAACTGCACAATAATACTTAGGGAATTGAGCATATAGTGATACACTATACTTCTGTGTCTGTAGGTATACAATAATACTTAAGTACTGGAGCATATATGTGTACACTATACCTTTTTTCTGTAACTATACAATAATACTTAAGGACTGGAGCATATAGTGATACATTATACTTCTGTGTCTGTAATTATACCATATTAGTGAAGAATAGGAGCCTATTGTGATAAATTATACTTCTCTGTCTGTAACTATACAATATTATTAAAGGACTGGAGCATATAGTGATAATTTATACTTCTGTGTCTATAACTAACCCATATTACTAAAGGACAGGAGCATATTGTGATACATTATACTTCTGTGTCTGTATTTATTCCATATTACTAAAGGATAGGAGCATATTGTGATACACTATACTTCTGTGTCTGTAACTATACAATATTATTAAAGGACTGGAGCATATTGTGATACATTATACTTCAGTGTCTGTAACTATACAATAGTACTTATGGACTGGAGCATTTAGTGATACATTATACTTCAGTGTCTGTAACTATACAGTAATACTGATGAACTGGAGCATTTAGTGATACATTATACTTCTGTGTCTGTAACTATACAATAGTACTTATGGACTGGAGCATATAGTGATACATTATACTTCAGTGTCTGTAACCATACAATAGTACTTTTGGACTGGAGCATTTAGTGATACATTATACTTCTGTGTCTGTAACTATACAATAATACTTATGTACTGGAGCATTTAGTGATACATTCTACTTCTGTGTCTGTAACTATACAATAATATTTATGGACTGGAGCATATAGCGATACATTATACTTCTGTGTCTGTATCTATACAATAATACTGATGGACTGCAGCATATAGTGATACATTCTACTTCTGTGTCTGTAACCATATAATAATACTGATGGACTGGAGCATATAGTGATACATTCTACTTGTGTTTCTGTTACTATATAATAATACTGATGGACTGGAGCATATAGTGATACATTCTACTTGTGTTTCTGTAACTATACAATAATACTGATGGACTGGAGCATATAGCGATACATTATACTTCTGTGTCTGTAACTATACAATAATGCTGATGGACTGCAGCATATAGTGATACATTATACTTCTGTGTCTGTAACTATACAACGATGCTGATGGTCTGCAGCATATAGCGATACATTATACTTCTGTGTCTGTAACTATACAATAATGCTGATGGACTGCAGCATATAGCGATACATTATACTACTGTGTCTGTAACTATACAATAATGCTGATGGACTGCAGCATATAGTGATACATTCTACCTCTGTGTCTGTAACTATACAATAATGCTGATGGACTGGAGCATAAAGTGATACATTCTTGTTCTGTGTCTGTAACTATACCATAATGCTGATGGACTGGAGCATATAGTGATACATTTTACTTCTGTGTCTGTAACTATACAATAATGCTGATGGACTGGAGCACATAGTATTACATTCTACTTCTGCGTCTGTAACTATACAATAATACTTATGGACTGGAGCAATTAGTGCTACATTCTACTTCTGTGTTTGTAACTATACAATAATACTGATGGAGTGGAGCATATAGTAATACATTGTACTTCTGTGTTTGTAACTATACAATAGTACTTCTGGACCGGAGCATATAGCGATACATTATACTTCTGTGTCTTTAACTAGACAATAATACTGATGGACTGCAGCATATAGTGATACATTCTACTTCTGTGTTTGTAACTATACAACAATACTGATGGAGTGGAGCATATAGTGATACATTCTACTTCTGTGTTTGTAACTATACAATAATACTGATGGATTGGAGCATATAGTGATACATTATACTTCTGTGTTTGTAACTATACAATCATGCTGATGGACTGGAGCATATAGTGATACATTCTACTTCTGTGTCTGTAACTATACAATAATACTTATAGAGTTGAGCATATAGCGATGCATTCTACTTCTGTGTCTGTAACTATAAAATAATACTTATGGACTGGAGCATTTAGTGATACATTCTACTTCTGTGTCTGTAACTATACAATAATACTGATGGACTGTAGCATATAGCGATACATTCTACTTCTGTGTCTGCAACTATACAATAATACTTATGGACTGGAGCATATAGCGATACATTATACTCCTGTGTCTGTAACTATACAATAATACTGATGGACTGCAGCATATAGTGATACATTCTACTTCTGTGTCTGTAACCATATAATAATACTGATGGACTGGAGCATATAGTGATACATTCTACTTGTGTTTCTGTTACTATATAATAATACTGATGGACTGGAGCATATAGTGATACATTCTACTTGTGTTTCTGTAACTATACAATAATACTGATGGACTGGAGCATATAGCGATACATTATACTTCTGTGTCTGTAACTATACAACGATGCTGATGGTCTGCAGCATATAGCGATACATTATACTTCTGTGTCTGTAACTATACAATAATGCTGATGGACTGCAGTATATAGCGATACATTATACTACTGTGTCTGTAACTATACAATAATGCTGATGGACTGCAGCATATAGTGACACATTATAGTTCTGTGTTTGTAACTATACAATAATTCTGATGGACTGGAGCATATAGTGATACATTCTACTTGTGTTTCTGTAACTATACAATAATACTGATGGACTGGAGCATATAGTGATACATTCTAATTCTGTGTCTGTAACTATACAATAATACTTATGCACTGGAGCATATAGTGATACATTTAATTCTGTGTCTGTAACTATACAATAAAACTTATGGCCTGGAGCATATAATGATACTTTATACTTCTGTGTCTGTAACTACACAATAATACTTATGTACTGGAGCATATAGTGATACATTATACTTCTGTGTCTGTAACTATACAATAATATTTATGGACTGGAGGTATAGTGATACATTCTACTTCTGTGTCTGTAACTATACAATAATACTTATTGACTGGAGCATATAGTGATACATTCTACTTCTGTGTCTATAACTATACAATAATACTTATTGACTGGAGCATATAGTGATACACTATACATCTGTGTCTGTAACTATACAATAATACTTAAGGACTGGACCATATAGTGATACATTATACTTCTGTGTCTGTAACAATACAAAAATACTTAAGGATTTGAGCTTATAGTGATACATTATACTTCTGTGTCTGTAACTGCACAATAATACTTAGGGAATTGAGCATATAGTGATACACTATACTTCTGTGTCTGTAAGTATACAATAATACTTAAGGACTGGAGCATATAGGTGTACACAATACCTTTTTTCTGTAACTATACAATAATACTTAAGGACTGGAGCATATAGTGATACATTATACTTCTGTGTCTGTAATTATACCATATTAGTGAAGAATAGGAGCTTATTGTGATAAATTATACTTCTCTGTCTGTAACTATACAATATTATTAAAGGACTGGAGAATATTGTGATACATTATACTTCTGTGTCTGTAATTATACCATATTACTAAAGGATAGGAGCATATTGTGATACATTATTCTTCTGTGTCTGTAACTATACAATATTATTAAAGGACTGGAGCAGATAGTGATAATTTATACTTCTGTGTCTATAACTATGCCATATTACTAAAGGACAGGAGCATATTGTGATACATTATACTTCTGTGTCTTTATTTATACCATATTACTAAAGGATAGGAGCATATTGTGATACACTATACTTCTGTGTCTATAACTATGCCATATTAGAAAAGGACTGGAGCATATTGTGATAAATTATACTTCTGTGTCTGTAATTATACCATATTACTAAAGGATAGGAGCATATTGTGATACACTATACTTCTGTGTCTGTAATTATACCATATTACTAAAGGATAGGAGCATATTCTGATACATTATACCTCTGTGTCTGTAATTATACCATATTACTAAAGGATAGGAGCATATTGTGATACATTATACTTCTGTTTCTGTAATTATACCATATTACTAAAGGATAGGAGCATATTGTGATACACTATACTTCTGTGTCTGTAACTATACAATATTATTAAAGGACTGGAGCATATTGTGATGCATTATACTTCTGTGTCTATAACTATGCCATATTACTAAAGGACTGGAGCATATTGTGATACATTACACTTCTGTGTCTGTAATTATACCATACTACTAAAGGTTAGGAGCAAATTGTGATACTCTATACTTCTGTTTCTGTAATTATACCATACTACTAAACGATAGGAGCATATTGTGATACATTATACTTCTGTGTCTGTATCTATACAATAATATTTATGGACTGGAGCATATAGTGCTACATTGTGCTTCTGTGTTTGTAACTATACAATAATACTGATGGAGTGGAGCATATAGTGATACATTGTACTTCTATGTTTGTAACTATAGAATAGTACTTATGCACTGGAGCATATAGTGATACATTGTACTTCTGTGTTTGTAACTATACAATAGTATTTCTGGACCGGAGCATATAGCGATACATTATACTTCTGTGTCTGTAACTATACAATAATACTGATGGACTGCAGCATATTGTGATACATTCTACTTCTGTGTCTGTAACTATACAATAATACTTATGGACTGGAGCATTTAGTGATACATTCTACTTCTGTGTCTGTAACTATACGATAATACTGATGGACTGCAGCATATAGTGATACATTCTACTTCTGTGTCTGTAACTATACAATAATACTTATGGACTGGGGCATATAGTGATACATTATACTTCTGTGTTTGTAACTATAGAATAATGCTGATGGACTGGAGCATATAGTGAAACAATCTACTTCTGTGTCCGTAACTATACAATAATACTTATGGACTGGAGCATTTAGTGATACATTCTACTTCTGTGTTTGTAACTATACAACAATACTGATGGAGTGGAGCATATAGTGATACATTCTACTTCTGTGTTTGTAACTGTACAATAATACTGATTGAGTGGAGCATATAGTGATACATTATACTTCTGTGTTTGTAACTATACAATAATGCAGATGGAGTGGTGCATATACTATACATTGTACTTCTGTGTTTGTAACTATACAATAGTACTTCTGGACCGGAGCATATAGCGTTACATTATACTTCTGTGTCTGTAGCTATACAATAATACTGATGGACTGCAGCATATAGTGATACATTCTACTTCGGTGTCTGTAACTATACAATAATACTTATGCACTGGAGCATATAGTGATACATTATACTTCTGTGTCTGTAATTATACCATATTACTAAAGAATAGGAGCATATTGTCAAACATTATACTTGTGTGTCTGTAATTATACCATACTACTAAAGGAAAGGAGCAGATTTTGATACATTAACTTCTGTGTCTGTAACTATACAATAGTACTCATGGACTGGAGCATATAGTGATACATTGCACTTCAGTGTCTGTAACTATACAATAATATTTATGGACTGGAGCATATAGTGATACATTATACTTCTGTGTCTGTAACTATACAATAGTACTTATGGACTGGAGCATATAGTGATACATTATATTTCAGTGTCTGTAACTATACAATAGTACTTATGGACTGGAGCATTTAGTGATACATTATACTTCAGTGTCTGTAACTATACAGTAATACTTATGGATTGGAGCATTTAGGGATACATTATACTTCTGTGTCTGTAACTATACAATAGTGCTTATGGACTGGAGCATATAGTGATACATTATACTTCAGTGTCTGTAACTATACAATAGTACTTTTGGACTGGAGCATTTAGTGACACATTCTAATTCTGTGTCTGTAACTATACAACAATACTGATGGACTGGAGCGTATAGTGATACATTCTACTTTTGTGTCTATAACTATACAAAAATACTTAAGGATTTGAGCATATAGTGACACATTATACTTGTCTGTCTGTAACTGCACAATAATACTTAAGGATTTGAGCATATAATGGTACATTTAACTTCTGTGTCTGTAACTATACAATAATACTGATGGACTGGAGCATATAGTGATACATTATACTTCTGTGTCTGTAACTATACAATAATACTGATGGACTGGAGCATATAGTGATACATTATACTTCTGTGTCTGTAACCATACAATAATACTGATGGACTGGAGCATATAGTGATACACTATACCTTTGTGTCTGTAACTATACAATAATACTGATGGACTGGAGCATATAGTGATACTTTATACTTCTGTGTCTCTAACTATACAATAATACTTAAGGACTGCAGCATATAATGATACATTATACTTCTGTGTCTGTAACTACACAATAATACTTAGGGATTTGAGCGCATAGTGATGCACTATATCCTTGTGTCTGTAACTATACAATAATACTGATAGACTGGAGCATATAGTGATACATTATACTTCTGTGTCTGTAATTATACCATATTACTAAAGAATAGGAGCATATTGTCAAACATTATACTTCTGGGTCTGTAATTATACCATACTACTAAACGATAGGAGCATATTGTGATACATTATACTTCTGTGTCTGTGACTATACAATAGTACTTATGGACTGGAGCATATAGTGATACATTATACTTCAGTGTCTGTAACTATACAATAATACTTATGGACTGGAGCATATAGTGATACATTATACTTCTGTGTCTGTAACTATACTTTAGTACTTATGGACTGGAGCATATAGTGATACATTATACTTCAGTGTCTGTAACTATACAATAGTACTTATGGACTGGAGCATTTAGTGATACATTATACTTCAGTGTCTGTAACTATACAGTAATACTGATGGACTGGAGCATATAGTGATACATTATACTTCTGTGTCTGTAACCATACAATAATACTGATGGACTGGAGCATATAGTGATACACTATACCTTTGTGTCTGTAACTATACAATAATACTGATGGACTGGAGCATATAGTGATACATTATATTTCTGTGTCTGTAACTATACAATAATACTTAAGGACTGCAGCATATAATGATACACTATACTTCTGTGTCTGTAACTATACAATATTATTAAAGGACTGGAGCATATTGTGATACATTATACTTCTGTGTCTATAACTATGCCATATTACTAAAGGACTGGAGCATATTGTGATACATTACACTTCTGTGTCTGTAATTATACCATACTACTAAAGGATAGGAGCAAATTGTGATACACTATACTTCTGTGTCTTTAATTATACCATATTACTAAAGGATAGGAGCATATTGTGATACATTATACTTCTGTTTCTGTAATTATACCATACTACTAAACGATAGGAGCATATTGTGATACATTATACTTTTATGTCTGTAACTATACAATAATATTTATGGACTGGTGCATTTAGTGATACATTATACTTCTGTGTCTGTAACTATAGAATAGTACTTATGGACTGGAGCATATAGTGATACATTATACTTCAGTGTCTGTAACTATACAATAATACTTATGGACTGGAGCATATAGTGCTACATTCTACTGCTGTGTCTGTAACTATACAATAATACTGATGGTCTGCAGCATATTGTGATACATTCTACTTCTGTGTCTGTAACTATACAATAATACTTATGGACTGGAGCATTTAGTGATACATTCTACTTCTGTGTCTGTAACTATACAATAATACTGATGGACTGCAGCATATAGTGATACATTCTACTTCTGTGTCTGTATCTATAAAATAATACTTATGGACTGGAGCATATAGTGTTACATTATACTTCTGTGTTTGTAACTATAGAATAATGCTGATGGACTGGAGCATATAGTGAAACAATCTACTTCTGTGTCCGTAACTATACAATAATACTGATGGAGTGGAACATATAGTGATACATTCTACTTCTGTGTTTGTAACTATACAACAATACTGATGGAGTGGAGCATATAGTGATACATTCTACTTCTTAGTTTGTAACTGTACAATAATACTGATGGAGTGGAGCATATAGTGATACATTATAGTTCTGTGTTTGTAGCTATACAATAATGCTGATGGACTGGAGCATATAGTGATACATTCTACTTCTGTGTCTGTAACCATACAATAATACTTATGGAGTGGTGCATATACTATACACTGTACTTCTGTGTTTGTAACTATACAATAGTACTTCTGGACCGGAGCATATAGCGTTACATTATACTTCTGTGTCTGTAGCTATACAATAATACTGATGGACTGCAGCATATAGTGATACATTCTACTTCGGTGTCTGTAACTATACAATAATACTTATGGACTGGTGCATATAGTGATACATTATACTTCTGTCTCTGTAATTATACCATATTACTAAAGAATAGGAGCATATTGTCAAACATTATACTTCTGTGTCTGTAATTATACCATACACTAAAGGATAGGAGCATATTGTGATACATTATACTTCTGTGTCTGTAAGTATACAATAGTACTTATGGACTGGAGCATATAGTGATACATTATACTTCTGTGTCTGTAACTATACAATAGTACTTATGGACTGGAGCATATAGTGATACATTATACTTCAGTGTCTGTAACTATACAATAGTACTTATGGACTGGAGCACTTAGTGATACATTATACTTCAGTGTCTGTAACTATACAGTAATACTTATGGACTGGAGCATATAGTGATACATTATACTTCAGTGTCTGTAACTATACAATAGTACTTTTGGACTGGAGCATTTAGTGAAACATTCTACTTCTGTGTCTGTAACTATACAACAATACTGATGGACTGGAGCGTATAGTGATACATTCTACTTTTGTGTCTATAACTATACAAAAATACTTAAGGATTTGAGCATATAGTGACACATTATACTTGTCTGTCTGTAACTCCACAATAATACTTAAGAATTTGAGCATATAATGATACATTATACTTCTGTGTCTGTAACTATACAATAATACTGATGGACTGGAGCATATAGTGATACATTATACTTCTGTGTCTGTAACTATACAATAATACTGATGGACTGGAGCATATAGTGATACATTATACTTCTGTGTCTGTAACCATACAATAATACTGATGGACTGGAGTATATAGTGATACACTATACCTTTGTTTCTGTAACTATACAATAATACTGATGGACTGGAGCATATAGTGATACATTATACTTCTGTGTCTGTAACTATACAATAATAATTAAGGACTGGAGCATATAATGATACATTATACTTCTGTGTCTGTAACTGCACAATAATACTTAGGGATTTGAGCGCATAGTGATACACTATATCTTTGTGTCTGTCACTATACAATAATACTGATGGACTGGAGCATATAATGATACATTATACTTCTGTGTCCGTAACAGCACAATAATACTTAGGGATTTGAGCACATAGTCATACACTATACTTTTGTGTCTGTAACTATACAATAATACTTATGGACTGGAGCATATAGTGATACATTATACTTCTGTGTCTGTAATTATACCATATTACTAAAGAATAGGAGCATATTGTCAAACATTATACTTCTGTGTCTGTAATTATACCATACTACTAAAGGATAGGAGCATATTGTGATACATTATACTTCTGTGTCTGTAACTATACAATAGTACTTATGGACTGGAGCATATAGTGATACATTATACTTCAGTGTCTGTAACTATACAATAATACTTATGGACTGGAGCATATAGTGATACATTATACTTCTGTCTCTGTAACTATACAATAGTACTTATGGACTGGAGCATATAGTGATACATTATACTTCAGTGTCTGTAACTATACAATAATATTTATGGACTGGAGGTATAGTGATACATTCTACTTCTGTGTCTATAACTATACAATAATACTTATTGACTGGACCATATAGTGATACATTCTACTTCTGTGTCTGTAACTATACAATAATACTTATTGACTGGAGCATATAGTGATACATTCTACTTCTGTGTCTATAACTATACAATAATACTTATTGACTGGAGCATATAGTGATACATTCTACTTCTGTGTCTGTAACTATACAATAATACTGATGGAGTGGAGCATATAGTGATACATTATACTTCTGTGTCTGTAACTATACAATAATACTGATGGAGTGGAGCATATAGTGATACACTATACATCTGTGTCTGTAACTATACAATAATACTTAAGGACTGGACCATATAAGGATACATTATACTTCTGTGTCTGTAACAATACAAAAATACTTAAGGATTTGAGCTTATAGTGATACATTATACTTCTGTGTCTGTAACTGCACAATAATGCTTAGGGAATTGAGTATATAGTGATACACTATACTTCTGTGTCTGTAAGTATACAATAATATTAAGGACTGGGGCATATAGTTGTACACTATACATTTTTTCTGTAACTATACAATAATACTTAAGCACTGGAGCATATAGTGATACATTATACTTCTGTGTCTGTATTTATACCATATTACTAAAGGATAGGAGCATATTGTGATACACTATACTTCTGTGTCTGTAACTATTCAATATCATTAAAGGACTGGAGCATATTGTGATACATTATACTTCTGTGTCTATAACTATGCCATATTAGTAAAGGACTGGAGCATATTGTGATAAATTATACTTCTGTGTCTGTAATTATACCATATTACTAAAGGATAGGAGCATATTGTGATACACTATACTTCTGTGTCTGTAATTATACCATATTACTAAAGGATAGGAGCATATTCTGATACATTATACCTATGTGTCTGTAATTATACCATATTACTAAAGGATAGGAGCATATTGTGATACATTATACTTCTGTTTCTGTAATTATACCATATTACTAAAGGATAGGAGCATATTGTGATACACTATACTTCTGTGTCTGTAACTATACAATATTATTAAAGGACTGGAGCATATTGTGATACATTATACTTCCGTGTCTATAACTATGCCATATTACTAAAGGACTGGAGCATATTGTGATACATTACACTTCTGTGTCTGTAATTTTACCATACTACTAAAGGATAGGAGCAAATTGTGATACACTATACTTCTGTGTCTTTAATTATACCATATTACTAAAGGATAGGAGCATATTGTGATACATTATACTTCTGTTTCTGTAATTATACCATACTACTAAACGATAGGAGCATATTGTGATACATTATACTTCTGTGTCTGTAACTATAGAATAGTACTTATGGACTGGAGCATATAGTGATACATTATACTTCAGTGTCTGTAACTATACAATAATACTTATGGACTGGAGCATATAGTGCTACATTCTACTGCTGTGTCTGTAACTATACAATAATACTGATGGACTGCAGCATATTGTGATACATTCTACTTCTGTGTCTGTAACTATACAATAATACTTATGGACTGGAGCATTTAGTGATTCATTCTACTTCTGTGTCTGTAACTATACAATAATACTGATGGACTGCAGCATATAGTGATACATTCTACTTCTGTGTCTGTATCTATACAATAATACTTATGCACTGGAGCATATAGTGTTACATTATACCTCTGTGTCTGTAACTGCACAATAATACTTAGGGAATTGAGCATATAGTGATACACTATACTTCTGTGTCTGTAGGTATACAATAATACTTAAGTACTGGAGCATATATGTGTACACTATACCTTTTTTCTGTAACTATACAATAATACTTAAGGACTGGAGCATATAGTGATACATTATACTTCTGTGTCTGTAATTATACCATATTAGTGAAGAATAGGAGCCTATTGTGATAAATTATACTTCTCTGTCTGTAACTATACAATATTATTAAAGGACTGGAGCATATAGTGATAATTTATACTTCTGTGTCTATAACTAACCCATATTACTAAAGGACAGGAGCATATTGTGATACATTATACTTCTGTGTCTGTATTTATTCCATATTACTAAAGGATAGGAGCATATTGTGATACACTATACTTCTGTGTCTGTAACTATACAATATTATTAAAGGACTGGAGCATATTGTGATACATTATACTTCTGTGTCTATAACTATGCCATATTAGTAAAGGGCTGGAGCATATTGTGATACATTATACTTCTGTGTCTATAACTGTGCCATATTACTAAAGGACTGGAGCATATTGTGATACGCTATACTTCTGTGTCTGTAATTATACCATATTACTAAAGGATAGGAGCATATTGTGATACACTATACTTCTAGGTCTGTAATTATACCATATTACTAAAGGATAGGAGCATATTGTGATACACTATACTTCTGTGTCTGTAATTATACCACATTACTAAAGGATAGGAGCATATTCTGATACATTATACCTCTGTGTCTGTAATCATACCATATTACTAAAGGATAGGAGCATATTGTGATACATTATACTTCTGTTTCTGTAATTATACCATATTACTAAAGGATAGGAGCATATTGTGATACACTATACTTCTGTGTCTGTAACTATACAATATTATTAAAGGACTGGAGCATATTGTGATACATTATACTTCTGTGTCTATAACTGTGCCATATTACTAAAGGACTGGAGCATATTGTGATACATTACACTTCTGTGTCTGTAATTACACCATACTACTAAAGGATAGGAGCAAATTGTGATACACTATACTTCTGTTTCTGTAATTATACCATACTACTAAACGATAGGAGCCTATTGTGATGCATTATACTTCTGTGTCTGTATCTATACAATAATATTTATGGACTGGAGCATTTAGTGATACATTATACTTCTGTGTCTGTAACTATAGAATAGTACTTATGGACTGGGGCACATAGTGATACATTATACTTCGGTGTCTGTAACTATACAATAATACTTATGGACTGGAGCATATAGTGCTACATTCTACTTCTGTGTTTGTAACTATACAATAATACTGATGGAGTGGAGCATATAGTGATACATTGTACTTCTGTGTTTGTAACTATACAATAGTATTTCTGGACCGGAGCATATAGCAATACATTATACTTCTGTGTCTGTAACTATACAATAATACTGATGGACTGCAGCATATTGTGATACATTCTACTTCTGTGTCTGTAACTATACAATAATACTTATGGACTGGAGCATTTAGTGATACATTCTACTTCTGTGTCTGTAACTATACAATAGTACTGATGGACTGCAGCATATAGTGATACATTCTACTTCTCTGTCTGTAACTATACAATAATACTTATGGACTGGAGCATATAGTGATACATTATACTTCTGTGTTTGTAACTATAGAATAATGCTGATGGACTGGAGCATATAGTGAAACAATCTACTTCTGTGTCCGAAACTATACAATAATACTTATGGACTGGAGCATTTAGTGATACATTCTACTTCTGTGTTTGTAACTATACAACAATACTGATGGAGTGGAGCATATAGTGATACATTCTACTTCTGTGTTTGTAACTGTACAATAATACTGATGGAGTGGAGCATATAGTGATACATTATACTTCTGTGTTTGTAACTATACAATAATGCTGATGGACTGGAGCATATAGTGATACATTCTACTTCTGTGTCTGTAACTATACAATAATACTTATGGAGTGGTGCATATACTATACATTGTACTTCTGTGTTTGTAACTATACAATAATACTTATGGACTGGAGCATATAGTGATACATTATACTTCTGTGTCTGTAATTATACCATATTACTAAAGAATAGGAGCATATTGTCAAACATTATACTTCTGTGTCTGTAATTATTACCATACTACTAAAGGATAGGAGCATATTGTGATACATTAACTTCTGTGTCTGTAACTATACAATAGTACTCATGGACTGGAGCATATAGTGATACATTACACTTCAGTGTCTGTAACTATACAATAATACTTAAGGACTGGACCATAGAGTAATACATTATACTTCTGTGTCTGTAACTATACAAAAATACTTAAGGATTTGAGCATATAGTGATACATTATACTTCTGTGTCTGTAACAATACAAAAATACTTAAGGATTTGAGCATATAGTGATACATTATACTTCTGTGTCTGTAACTGCACAATAATACTTAGGGAATTGAGCATATAGTGATACACTATACTTCTGTGTCTGTAACTATACAATAATACTGTGGTACACAATGCATTTTTTCTGTAACTATACAATAATACTTAAGGACTGGAGAATATTGTGATACATTATACTTCTGTGTCTGTAATTATACCATATTACTAAAGGATAGGAGCATATTGTGATACATTTTCTTCTGTGTCTGTAACTATACAATATTATTAAAGGACTGGAGCATATAGTGATAATTTATACTTCTCTGTCTATAACTATGCCATATTACTAAAGGACAGGAGCATATTGTGATACATTATACTTCTGTGTCTGTATTTATACCATATTACTAAAGGATAGGAGCATATTGTGATACACTATACTTCTGTGTCTGTAACTATACAATATTATTAAAGGACTGGAGCATATTGTGATACATTATACTTCTGTGTCTATAACTATGCCATATTAGTAAAGGACTGGAGCATATTGTGATAAATTATACTTCTATGTCTGTAATTATACCATATTACTAAAGGATAGGAGCATATTGTGATACACTATACTTCTGTGTCTGTAACTATACCATATTACTAAAGGATAGGAGCATATTCTGATACATTTTACTTCTGTGTCTGTAATTATACCACATTACTAAAGGATAGGAGCATATTGTGATACATTATCCTTCTGTTTCTGTAATTATACCATACTACTAAAGGATAGGAGCATATTGTGATACATTATACTTCTGTGTCTGTAACTATACAATAATATTTATGGACTGGAGCATTTAGTGATACATTATACGTCTGTGTCTGTAACTATAGAATAGTACTTATGGACTGGAGCATATAGTGATACATTATACTTCAGTGTCTGTAACTATACAATAATATTTATGGACTGGAGCATATAGTGCTACATTCTACTTCTGTGTCTGTAACTATACAATAATACTTATGGACTGGAGCATTTAGTGATACATTCTACTTCTGTGTCTGTAACTATACAATATTACTTATGTAGTGGAGCATATATTATACATTGTACTTCTGTGTTTGTAACTATACAATAGTACTTCTGGACCAGAGCATATAGCGTTACATTATACTTCTGTGTCTGTAGCTATACAATAATACTGATGGACTGCAGCATATAGTGATACATTATACTTCTGTGTCTGTAACTATACAATAATACTTATGGACTGGAGCATATAGTGATACATTATACTTCTGTGTCTGTAACTATACTTTAGTACTTATGGACTGGAGCATATAGTGATACATTATACTTCAGTGTCTGTAACTATACAATAGTACTTATGGACTGGAGCATTTAGTGATACATTATACTTCAGTGTCTGTAACTATACAGTAATACTGATGGACTGGAGCATATAGTGATACATTATACTTCTGTGTCTGTAACCATACAATAATACTGATGGACTGGAGCATATAGTGATACACTATACCTTTGTGTCTGTAACTATACAATAATACTGATGGACTGGAGCATATAGTGATACATTATACTTCTGTGTCTGTAACTATACAATAATACTTAAGGACTGCAGCATATAATGATACACTATACTTCTGTGTCTGTAACTATACAATATTATTAAAGGACTGGAGCATATTGTGATACATTATACTTCTGTGTCTATAACTATGCCATATTACTAAAGGACTGGAGCATATTGTGATACATTACACTTCTGTGTCTGTAATTATACCATATTACTAAAGGATAGGAGCATATTGTGATACATTATACTTCTGTTTCTGTAATTATACCATACTACTAAACGATAGGAGCATATTGTGATACATTATACTTCTATGTCTGTAACTATACAATAATATTTATGGACTGGTGCATTTAGTGATACATTATACTTCTGTGTCTGTAACTATAGAATAGTACTTATGGACTGGAGCATATAGTGATACATTATACTTCAGTGTCTGTAACTATACAATAATACTTATGGACTGGAGCATATAGTGCTACATTCTACTGCTGTGTCTGTAACTATACAATAATACTGATGGACTGCAGCATATTGTGATACATTCTACTTCTGTGTCTGTAACTATACAATAATACTTATGGACTGGAGCATTTAGTGATACATTCTACTTCTGTGTCTGTAACTATACAATAATACTGATGGACTGCAGCATATAGTGATACATTCTACTTCTGTGTCTGTATCTATAAAATAATACTTATGGACTGGAGCATATAGTGTTACAATATACTTCTGTGTTTGTAACTATAGAATAATGCTGATGGACTGGAGCATATAGTGAAACAATCTACTTCTGTGTCCGTAACTATACAATAATACTGATGGAGTGGAACATATAGTGATACATTCTACTTCTGTGTTTGTAACTATACAACAATACTGATGGAGTGGAGCATATAGTGATACATTATAGTTCTGTGTTTGTAGCTATACAATAATGCTGATGGACTGGAGCATATAGTGATACATTCTACTTCTGTGTCTGTAACCATACAATAATACTTATGGAGTGGTGCATATACTATACATTGTACTTCTGTGTTTGTAACTATACAATAGTACTTCTGGACCGGAGCATATAGCGTTACATTATACTTCTGTGTCTGTAGCTATACAATAATACTGATGGACTGCAGCATATAGTGATACATTCTACTTCGGTGTCTGTAACTATACAATAATACTTATGGACTGGTGCATATAGTGATACATTATACTTCTGTCTCTGTAATTATACCATATTACTAAAGAATAGGAGCATATTGTCAAACATTATACTTCTGTGTCTGTAATTATACCATACTACTAAAGGATAGGAGCATATTGTGATACATTATACTTCTGTGTCTGTAAGTATACAATAGTACTTATGGACTGGAGCATATAGTGATACATTATACTTCTGTGTCTGTAACTATACAATAGTACTTATGGACTGGAGCATATAGTGATACATTATACTTCAGTGTCTGTAACTATACAATAGTACTTATGGACTGGAGCACTTAGTGATACATTATACTTCAGTGTCTGTAACTATACAGTAATACTTATGGACTGGAGCATATAGTGATACATTATACTTCAGTGTCTGTAACTATACAATAGTACTTTTGGACTGGAGCATTTAGTGAAACATTCTACTTCTGTGTCTGTAACTATACAACAATACTGATGGACTGGAGCGTATAGTGATACATTCTACTTTTGTGTCTATAACTATACAAAAATACTTAAGGATTTGAGCATATAGTGACACATTATACTTGTCTGTCTGTAACTCCACAATAATACTTAAGAATTTGAGCATATAATGATACATTATACTTCTGTGTCTGTAACTATACAATAATACTGATGGACTGGAGCATATAGTGATACATTATACTTCTGTGTCTGTAACTATACAATAATACTGATGGACTGGAGCATATAGTGATACATTATACTTCTGTGTCTGTAACCATACAATAATACTGATGGACTGGAGTATATAGTGATACACTATACCTTTGTTTCTGTAACTATACAATAATACTGATGGACTGGAGCATATAGTGATACATTATACTTCTGTGTCTGTAACTATACAATAATAGTTAAGGACTGGAGCATATAATGATACATTATACTTCTGTGTCTGTAACTGCACAATAATACTTAGGGATTTGAGCGCATAGTGATACACTATATCTTTGTGTCTGTCACTATACAATAATACTGATGGACTGGAGCATATAATGATACATTATACTTCTGTGTCCGTAACAGCACAATAATACTTAGGGATTTGAGCACATAGTCATACACTATACTTTTGTGTCTGTAACTATACAATAATACTTATGGACTGGAGCATATAGTGATACATTATACTTCTGTGTCTGTAATTATACCATATTACTAAAGAATAGGAGCATATTGTCAAACATTATACTTCTGTGTCTGTAATTATACCATACTACTAAAGGATAGGAGCATATTGTGATACATTATACTTCTGTGTCTGTAACTATACAATAGTACTTATGGACTGGAGCATATAGTGATACATTATACTTCAGTGTCTGTAACTATACAATAATACTTATGGACTGGAGCATATAGTGATACATTATACTTCTGTCTCTGTAACTATACAATAGTACTTATGGACTGGAGCATATAGTGATACATTATACTTCAGTGTCTGTAACTATACAATAATATTTATGGACTGGAGGTATAGTGATACATTCTACTTCTGTGTCTATAACTATACAATAATACTTATTGACTGGACCATATAGTGATACATTCTACTTCTGTGTCTGTAACTATACAATAATACTTATTGACTGGAGCATATAGTGATACATTCTACTTCTGTGTCTATAACTATACAATAATACTTATTGACTGGAGCATATAGTGATACATTCTACTTCTGTGTCTGTAACTATACAATAATACTGATGGAGTGGAGCATATAGTGATACATTATACTTCTGCGTCTGTAACTATACAATAATACTGATGGAGTGGAGCATATAGTGATACACTATACATCTGTGTCTGTAACTATACAATAATACTTAAGGACTGGACCATATAAGGATACATTATACTTCTGTGTCTGTAACAATACAAAAATACTTAAGGATTTGAGCTTATAGTGATACATTATACTTCTGTGTCTGTAACTGCACAATAATGCTTAGGGAATTGAGTATATAGTGATACACTATACTTCTGTGTCTGTAACTATACAATAATAATTAAGGACTTGCGCATATAGCTATACATTATACTTCTGTGTCTGTAACTATGCAATAATACTTATGGACCAGAGCATATAGTGATACATTATACTTCTGTGTCTATAACTATGCAATAATACTTATGGACTGGAGCACTTAATGATACATTCTACTTGTGTTTCTGTAACTATACAACAATACTGATGCACTGGAGCATATAGTGATACATTGTACTTCTGTGTTTGTAACTATACAATAGTACTTCTGGACCGAAACATATAGCGATACATTATACTTCTGTGTCTGTAACTATACAATAATTATCATGGACTGCAGCATATAGTGATACATTCTACTTCTGTGTCTGTAACTATACAATAATGCTGATGGACTGGAGCATATAGTGATACATTCTAGTTCTGTGTCTGTAACTATACCATAATGTTGATGGACTGGAGCATATAGTGATACATTCTACTTCTGTGTCTGTAACTATACAATAATGCTGATGGACTGGAGCATATAGTGATACATTCTACTTCTGTGTCTGTAACTATACAATAATACTTATGGACTGGAGCATTTAGTGCTACATTCTACTTCTGTGTTTGTAACTATACAATAATACTGATGGAGTGGAGCATATAGTGATACATTGTACTTCTGTGTTTGTAACTATACAATAGTACTTCTGGACCGGAGCATATAGAGATACATTATACTTCTGTGTCTGTAATTAGACAATAATACTGATGGACTGCAGCATATGGTGATACATTCTACTTCTGTGTCTGTAACTATACAATAATACTTATGGACTGGAGCATTTAGTGATACATTCTACTTCTGTGTCTG
This sequence comes from Deroplatys truncata, assembly GCA_030765065.1. NCBI lineage: Eukaryota > Metazoa > Arthropoda > Insecta > Mantodea > Mantidae > Deroplatys > Deroplatys truncata. Next base: position 331,843,350 of record CM060975.1, on the reverse strand, counting down.
TAGCTATACAATAATACTGATGGACTGCAGCATATAGTGATACATTCTACTTCTGTGTCTATAACTATACAATAATACTTATTGACTGGAGCATATAGTGATACATTCTACTTCTGTGTCTGTAACTATACAATAATACTGATGGAGTGGAGCATATAGTGATACATTATACTTCTGTGTCTGTAACTATACAATAATACTTAAGGACTGGACCATATAGTGATACATTATACTTCTGTGTCTGTAACAATACAAAAATACTTAAGGATTTGAGCTTATAGTGATACATTATACTTCTGTGTCTGTAACTGCACAATAATACTTAGGGAATTGAGTATATAGTGATACACTATACTTCTGTGTTTGTAAGTATACAATAATATTAAGGACTGGAGCATATTGTGATAAATTATACTTCATTGTCTGTAATTATACCATATTACTAAAGGATAGGAGCATATTGTGATACACCATACTTCTGTGTCTGTAATTATACCATATTACTAAAGGATAGGAGCATATTTTGATACATTATACCTATGTGTCTGTAATTATACCATATTACTAAAGGATAGGAGCATATTGTGATACATTATACTTCTGTTTCTGTAATTATACCATATTACTAAAGGATAGGAGCATATTGTGATACACTATACTTCTGTGTCTGTAACTATACAATATTATTAAAGGACTGGAGCATATTGTGATACATTATACTTCTGTGTCTATAACTATGCCATATTACTAAAGGACTGGAGCATATTGTGATACATTACACTTCTGTGTCTGTAATTTTACCATACTACTAAAGGATAGGAGCAAATTGTGATACACTATACTTCTGTGTCTTTAATTATACCATATTACTAAAGGATAGGAGCATATTGTGATACATTATACTTCTGTTTCTGTAATTATACCATACTACTAAACGATAGGAGCATATTGTGATACATTATACTTCTGTGTCTGTAACTATACAATAATATTTATGGACTGGAGCATTTAGTGATACATTATACTTCTGTGTCTGTAACTATAGAATAGTACTTATGGACTGGAGCATATAGTGATACATTATACTTCAGTGTCTGTAACTATACAATAATACTTATGGACTGGAGCATATAGTGCTACATTCTACTGCTGTGTCTGTAACTATACAATAATACTGATGGACTGCAAAATATTGTGATACATTCTACTTCTGTGTCTGTAACTATACAATAATACTTATGGACTGGAGCATTTAGTGATTCATTCTACTTCTGTGTCTGTAACTATACAATAATATTGATGGACTGCAGCATATAGTGATACATTCTACTTCTGTGTCTGTATCTATACAATAATACTTATGGACTGGAGCATATAGTGTTACATTATACTTCTGTGTTTGTAACTATAGAATAATGCTGATGGACTGGAGCATATAGTGAAACAATCTACTTCTGTGTCCGTAACTATACAATAATACTGATGGAGTGGAGCATATAGTGATACATTCTACTTCTGTGTTTGTAACTATACAACAATACTGATGGACTGGAGCATATAGTGATACATTCTACTTCTGTGTTTGTAACTGTACAATAATACTGATGGAGTGGAGCATATAGTGATACATTATAGTTCTGTGTTTGTAGCTATACAATAATGCTGATGGACTGGAGCATATAGTGATACATTATACTTCTGTGTCTGTAACCATACAATAATACTTATGGAGTGGTGCATATACTATACATTGTACTTCTGTGTTTGTAACTATACAATAGTACTTCTGGACCGGAGCATATAGCATTACATTATACTTCTGTGTCTGTAGCTATACAATAATACTGATGGACTGCAGCATATAGTGATACATTCTACTTCGGTGTCTGTAACTATACAATAATACTTATGGACTGGAGCATATAGTGATACATTATACTTCTGTGTCTGTAATTATACCATATTACTAAAGAATAGGAGCATATTGTCAAACATTATACTTCTGTGTCTGTAATTTTACCATACTACTAAAGGATAGGAGCATATTGTGATACATTATACTTCTGTGTCTGTAAGTATACAATAGTACTTATGGACTGGAGCATATAGTGATACATTATACTTCTGTGTCTGTAACTATACAATAGTACTTATGGACTGGAGCATATAGTGATACATTATACTTCAGTGTCTGTAACTATACAATAGTACTTTTGGACTGGAGCATTTAGTGATACATTCTACTTCTGTGTCTGTAACTATACAACAATACTGATGGACTTGAGCGTATAGTGATACATTCTACTTTTGTGTCTATAACTATACAAAAATACTTAAGGATTTGAGCATATAGTGACACATTATACTTGTCTGTCTGTAACTGCACAATAATACTTAAGCCTTTGAGCATATAATGATACATTATACTTTTTGTCTGTAACTATACAATAATACTGATGGACTGGAGCATATAGTGATACATTATACCTCTGCGTCTGTAACTATACAATAATACTGATGGACTGGAGCATACAGTGATACATTATACTTCTGTGTCTGTAACCATATAATAATACTGATGGACTGGAGCATATAGTGATACATTATACTTCTGTGTCTGTAACTATACAATAATAATTAAGGACTGGAGCATATAATGATACATTATACTTCTGTGTCTGTAACTGCACAATAATACTTAGGGATTTGAGCGCATAGTGATACACTATATCTTTGTGTCTGTAACTATACAATAATACTGATGGACTGGAGCATATAATGATACATTATACTTGTGTGTCCGTAACAGCACAATAATACTTAGGGATTTGAGCACATAGTGATACACTATACTTTTGTGTCTGTAACTATACAATAATACTTATGGACTGGAGCATATAGTGATACATTATACTTCTGTGTCTGTAATTATACCATATTACTAAGGAATAGGAGCATATTGTCAAACATTGTACTTCTGTGTCTGTAATTATACCATACTACTAAAGGATAGGAGCATATTGTGATACATTATACTTCTGTGTCTGTAACTATACAATAGTACTTATGGACTGGAGCATATAGTGATACATTATACTTCAGTGTCTGTAACTATACAATAATACTTATGGACTGGAGCATATAGTGATACATTATACTTCTGTCTCTGTAACTATACAATAGTACTTATGGACTGGAGCATATAGTGATACATTATACTTCAGTGCCTGTAACTATACAATAGTACTTATGGACTGGAGCATTTAGTGATACATTATACTTCAGTGTCTGTAACTATACAGTAATACTTATGGACTGGAGCATTTAGTGATACATTATACTTCTGTGTCTGTAACTATACAATAATACTTATGTACTGGAGCATTTAGTGATAATTTATACTTCTGTGTCTGAAACTATACAATAGTACCTATGGACTGGAGCATATAGCGATACACTATAACTCTGTGTCTGTAACTAGACAATAATACTGATGGACTGCAGCATATAGTGATACATTCTACTTCTGTGCTTGTAACTATACAACAATACTGATGGAGTAGAGCATATAGTGATATATTCTACTTCTGTGTTTGTAACTATACAATAATACTGATGGAGTGGAGCATATAGTAATACATTATACTTCTGTGTCTGTAACTATACAATAATACTTATGGAGTGGAGCATATAGTGATACATTGTACTTCTGTGTTTGTAACTATACAATAGTACTTCTGGACCGGAGCATATAGCGATACATTATACTTCTGTGTCTGTAACTATACAATAATACTGATGGACTGCAGCAAATAGTGATACATTCTACTTCTGTGTCTGTAACTATACAATAATACTTATGGACTGGAGCATTTAGTGATACATTCTACTTCTGTGTCTGTAACTGTACAATTATACTGATGGACTGCAGCATATAGTGATACATTCTACTTCTGTGTCTGTAACTATACAATAATACTTATGGACTGGAGCATATAGCGATACATTATACTTCTGTGTCTGTAACTATACAATAATACTGATGGACTGCAGCATATAGTGATACATTCTACTTCTGTGTCTGTAACCATATAATAATACTGATGGACTGGAGCATATGGTGATACATTCTACTTGTGTTTCTGTTACTATATAATAATACTGATGGACTGGAGCATATGGTGATACATTCTACTTGTGTTTCTGTTACTATATAATAGTACTGATGGACTGGAGCATATGGTGATACATTCTACCTGTGTTTCTGTAACTATACAATAATACTGATGGACTGGAGCATATAGCGATACATTATACTTCTGTGTCTGTAACTATACAATAATGCTGATGGACTGCAGCATATAGCGATACATTATACTACTGTGTCTGTAACTATATAATAATGCTGATGGACTGGAGCATATAGCGATACATTATACTTCTGTGTCTGTAACAATACAACGATGCTGATGGTCTGCAGCATATAGCGATACATTATACTTCTGTGTCTGTAACTATACAATAATGCTGATGGACTGCAGCATATAGCGATACATTATACTACTGTGTCTGTAACTATATAATAATGCTGATGGACTGCAGCATATAGCGATACATTATACTACTGTGTCTGTAACTATATAATAATACTGATGGACTGCAGCATATAGCGATACATTATACTACTGTGTCTGTAACTATATAATAATGCTGATGGACTGCAGCATATAGCGATACATTATACTACTGTGTCTGTAACTATATAATAATACTGATGGACTGCAGCATATAGCGATACATTATACTACTGTGTCTGTAACTATATAATAATGCTGATGGACTGCAGCATATAGCGATTCATTATACTTCTGTGTCTGTAACTATATAATAATGCTGATGGACTGCAGCATATAGCGATACATTATACTACTGTGTCTGTAACTATATAATAATGCTGATGGACTGGAGCATATAGCGATACATTATACTTCTGTGTCTGTAACTATACAATAATGCTGATGGACTGCAGCATATAGCGATACATTATACTACTGTGTCTGTAACTATACAATAATACTTATGCACTGGAGCATATAGTGATACATTTAATTCTGTGTCTGTAACTATACAATAATACTTATGGCCTGGAGCATATAATGATACTTTATACTTCTCTGTCTGTAACTACTCAATAATACTTATGTACTGGAGCTAATAGTGATACATTATACTTCTGTGTCTGTAACTATACAATAATATTTATGGACTGGAGGTATAGTGATACATTCTACTTCTGTGTCTATAACTATACAATAATACTTATTGACTGGAGCATATATTGATACATTCTACTTCTGTGTCTGTAACTATACAATAATACTGATGGAGTGGAGCATATAGTGATACACTATACATCTGTGTCTGTAACTATACAATAATACTTAAGGACTGGACCATATAGTGATACATTCTACTTCTGTGTGTGTATCTATACAAAAATACTTAAGGATTTGAGGATATAGTGATACATTATACTTCTGTGTCTGTGAAAGTACAAAAATACTTAAGGATTTGAGCATATAGTGATACATTATACTTCTGTGTCTGTAACTGCACAATAATACTTAGGGAATTGAGCATATAGTGATACACTATACTTCTGTGTCTGTAAGTATACAATAATACTTAAGGACTGGAGCATATATGTGTACACTATACCTTTTTTCTGTAACTATACAATAATACTTAAGGACTGGAGCATATAGTGATACATTATACTTCTGTGTCTGTAATTATACCATATTAGTGAAGAATAGGAGCCTATTGTGATAAATTATACTTCTCTGTCTGTAACTATACAATATTATTAAAGGACTGGAGAATATTCTGATACATTATACTTCTGTGTCTGTAATTATACCATATTACTAAAGGATAGGAGCATATTGTGATACATTATTCTTCTGTGTCTGTAACTATACAATATTATTAAAGGACTGGAGCATATAGTGATAATTTATACTTCTATGTCTATAACTAACCCATATTACTAAAGGACAGGAGCATATTGTGATACATTATACTTCTGTGTCTGTATTTATACCATATTACTAAAGGATAGGAGCATATTGTGATACACTATACTTCTGTGTCTGTAACTATACAATATTATTAAAGGACTGGAGCATATTGTGATACATTATACTTCTGTGTCTATAACTATGCCATATTAGTAAAGGACTGGAGCATATTGTGATACATTATACTTCTGTGTCTATAATTGTGCCATATTACTAAAGGACTGGAGCATATTGTGATACACTATACTTCTGTGTCTGTAATTATACCATATTACTAAAGGATAGGAGCATATTGTGATACACTATACTTCTGTGTCTGTAATTATACCATATTACTAAAGGATAGGAGCATATTGTGATACACTATACTTCTGTGTCTGTAATTATACCATATTACTAAAGGATAGGAGCATATTCTGATACATTATACCTCTGTGTCTGTAATCATACCATATTACTAAAGGATAGGAGCATATTGTGATACATTATACTTCTGTTTCTGTAATTATACCATATTACTAAAGGATAGGAGCATATTGTGATACACTATACTTCTGTGTCTGTAACTATACAATATTATTAAAGGACTGGAGCATATTGTGATACATTATACTTCTGTGTCTATAACTGTGCCATATTACTAAAGGACTGGAGCATATTGTGATACATTACACTTCTGTGTCTGTAATTATACCATACTACTAAAGGATAGGAGCAAATTGTGATACACTATACTTCTGTTTCTGTAATTATACCATACTACTAAATGATAGGAGCCTATTGTGATGAATTATACTTCTGTGTCTGTATCTATACAATAATATTTATGGACTGGAGCATTTAGTGATACATTATATTTCTGTGTGTGTAACTATAGAATAGTACTTATGGACTGGAGCACATAGTGATACATTATACTTCGGTGTCTGTAACTATACAATAATACTTATGGACTGGAGCATATAGTGCTACATTCTACTTCTGTGTTTGTAACTATACAATAATACTGATGGAGTGGAGCATATAGTGATACATTGTACTTCTGTGTTTGTAACTATACAATAGTATTTCTGGACCGGAGCATATAGCGATACATTATACTTCTGTGTCTGTAACTATACAATAATACTGATGGACTGCAGCATATTGTGATACATTCTACTTCTGTGTCTGTAACTATACAATAATACTTATGGACTGGAGCATTTAGTGATACATTCTACTTCTGTGTCTGTAACTATACAATAATACTGATGGACTGCAGCATATAGTGATACATTCTACTTCTCTGTCTGTAACTATACAATAATACTTATGGACTGGAGCATATAGTGATACATTATACTTCTGTGTTTGTAACTATAGAATAATGCTGATGGACTGGAGCATATAGTGAAACAATCTACTTCTGTGTCCGTAACTATACAATAATACTTATGGACTGGAGCATTTAGTGATACATTCTACTTCTGTGTTTGTAACTATACAACAATACTGATGTAGTGGAGCATATAGTGATACATTCTACTTCTGTGTTTGTAACTGTACAATAATACTGATGGAGTGGAGCATATAGTGATACATTATACTTCTGTGTTTGTAACTATACAATAATGCTGATGGACTGGAGCATATAGTGATACATTCTACTTCTGTGTCTGTAACTATACAATAATACTTATGGAGTGGTGCATATACTATACATTGTACTTCTGTGTTTGTAACTATACAATAATACTTATGGACTGGAGCATATAGTGATACATTATACTTCTGTGTCTGTAATTATACCATATTACTAAAGAATAGGAGCATATTGTCAAACATTATACTTCTGTGTCTGTAATTATACCATACTACTAAAGGATAGGAGCATATTGTGATACATTAACTTCTGTGTCTGTAACTATACAATAGTACTAATGGACTGGAGCATATAGTGATACATTACACTTCAGTGTCTGTAACTATACAATAATACTTAAGGACTGGACCATAGAGTGATACATTATACTTCTGTGTCTGTAACTATACAAAAATACTTAAGGATTTGAGCATATAGTGATACATTATACTTCTGTGTCTGTAACAATACAAAAATACTTAAGGATTTGAGCATATAGTGATACATTATACTTCTGTGTCTGTAACTGCACAATAATACTTAGGGAATTGAGCATATAGTGATACACTATACTTCTGTGTCTGTAACTATACAATAATACTTAAGGACTGGAGCATATAGTGGTACACAATGCGTTTTTTCTGTAACTATACAATAATACTTAAGGACTGGAGCATATAGTGATACATTATACTTCTGTGTCTGTAATTATACCATATTAGTAAAGAATAGGAGCCTATTGTGATAAATTATACTTCTCTGTCTATAACTATACAATATTATTAAAGGACTGGAGAATATTGTGATACATTATACTTCTGTGTCTGTAATTATACCATATTACTAAAGGATAGGAGCATATTGTGATACATTTTCTTCTGTGTCTGTAACTATACAATATTATTAAAGGACTGGAGCATATAGTGATAATTTATACTTCTCTGTCTATAACTATGCCATATTACTAAAGGACAGGAGCATATTGTGATACATTATACTTCTGTGTCTGTATTTATACCATATTACTAAAGGATAGGAGCATATTGTGATACACTATACTTCTGTGTCTGTAACTATACAATATTATTAAAGGACTGGAGCATATTGTGATACATTATACTTCTGTGTCTATAACTATGCCATATTAGTAAAGGACTGGAGCATATTGTGATAAATTATACTTCTGTGTCTGTAATTATACCATATTACTAAAGGATAGGAGCATATTGTGATACACTATACTTCTGTGTCTGTAATTATACCATATTACTAAAGGATAGGAGCATATTCTGATACATTATACTTCTGTGTCTGTAATTATACCATATTACTAAAGGATAGGAGCATATTGTGATACATTATACTTCTGTTTCTGTAAATATACCATATTACTAAAGGATAGGAGCATATTGTGATACACTATACTTCTGTGTCTGTAACTATACAATATTATTAAAGGACTGGAGCATATTGTGATACATTATACTTCTGTGTCTATAACTATGCCATATTACTAAAGGACTGCAGCATATTGTGATACATTACACTTCTGTGTCTGTAATTTTACCATACTACTAAAGGATAGGATCAAATTGTGATACACTATACTTCTGAGTCTTTAATTATACCATATTACTAAAGGATAGGAGCATATTGTGATACATTATACTTCTGTTTCTCTAATTATACCATACTACTAAAGGATAGGAGCATATTGTGATACATTATACTTCTGTGTCTGTAACTATACAATAATATTTATGGACTGGAGCATTTAGTGATACATTATACGTCTGTGTCTGTAACTATAGAATAGTACTTATGGACTGGAGCATATAGTGATACATTATACTTCAGTGTCTGTAACTATACAATAATACTTATGGACTGGAGCATATAGTGCTACATTCTACTTCTGTGTTTGTAACTATACAATAATACTGATGGAGTGGAGCATATAGTGATACATTGTACTTCTGTGTTTGTAACTATACAATAGTACTTCTGGACCGGAGCATATAGCGATACATTATACTTCTGCGTCTGTAACTATACAATAATACTGATGGACTGCAGCATATAGTGATACATTCTACTTCTGTGTCTGTAACTATACAATAATACTTATGGACTGGAGCATTTAGTGATACATTCTACTTCTGTGTCTGTAACTATACAATATTACTTATGTAGTGGAGCATATATTATACATTGTACTTCTGTGTTTGTAACTATACAATAGTACTTCTGGACCGGAGCATATAGCGTTACATTATACTTCTGTGTCTGTAGCTATACAATAATACTGATGGACTGCAGCATATAGCGATACATTATACTTCTGTGTCTGTAACTATACAATGGTACTTATGGACTGGAGCATATAGCGATACATTATACTTCTGTGTCTATAACTATGCAATAGTACTTATGGACTGGAGCATATAGTGATACACTATACTTCTGTGTCTGTAACTATACAATAATAATTAAGGACTTGCGCATATAGCTATACATTATACTTCTGTGTCTGTAACTATACAATAATACTTATGGACTGGAGCATATACTGATACATTATACTTCTGTGTCTGTAACTATGCAATAATACTTATGGACCAGAGCATATAGTGATACATTATACTTCTGTGTCTATAACTATGCAATAATACTTATGGACTGGAGCATTTAATGACACATTCTACTTGTGCTTCTGTAACTATACAACAATACTGATGCACTGGAGCATATAGTGATACATTGTACTTCTGTGTTTGTAACTATACAATAATTATGATGGACTGCAGCATATAGTGATACATTCTACTTCTGTGTCTGTAACTATACAATAATGCTGATGGACTGGAGCATATAGTGATACATTCTAGTTCTGTGTCTGTAACTATACCATAATGTTGATGGACTGGAGCATATAGTGATACATTCTACTTCTGTGTCTGTAACTATACAATAATGCTGATGGACTGGAGCATATAGTGATACATTCTACTTCTGTGTCTGTAACTATACAATAATACTTATGGACTGGAGCATTTAGTGCTACATTCTACTTCTGTGTTTGTAACTATACAATAATACTGATGGAGTGGAGCATATAGTGATACATTGTACTTCTGTGTTTGTAACTATACAATAGTACTTCTGGACCGGAGCATATAGCGATACATTATACTTCTGTGTCTGTAATTAGACAATAATACTGATGGACTGCAGCATATGGTGATACATTCTACTTCTGTGTCTGTAACTATACAATAATACTTATGGACTGGAGCATTTAGTGATACATTCTACTTCTGTGTCTGTAGCTATACAATAATACTGATGGACTGCAGCATATAGTGATACATTCTACTTCTGTGTCTGTAACTATACAATAATACTTATGGACAGGAGCATATAGTGATACATTATACTTCTGTGTTTGTAACTATAGAATAATGCTGATGGCCTGGAGCATATAGTGAAACAATCTACTTCTGTGTCCGTAACTATACAATAATTCTTATGGACTGGAGCATTTAGTGATACATTCTACTTCTGTGTTTGTAACTATACAACAATACTGATGGAGTGGAGCATACAGTGATACATTCTACTTCTGTGCTTGTAACTGTACAATAATACTGATGGAGTGGAGCATATAGTGATACATTCTACTTCTGTGTTTGTAACTGTACAATAATACTGATGGAGTGGAGCATATAGTGATACATTCTACTTCTGTGCTATACAATAATACTTATGGACTGGAGCATATAGTGATACATTATAATTCTGTGTCTGTAATTATACCATATTACTAAAGAATAGGAGCATATTGTCAAACATTATACTTCTGTGTCTGTAATTATACCATACTACTAAAGGATAGGAGCATATTGTGATACATTATACTTTGTGTGTGTAGCTATACAGTAGTACTTATGGACTGGAGCATATAGTGATACATTATACTTCAGTGTCTGTAACTATACAATAATACTTATGGACTGGAGCATATAGTGATACATTATACTTCTGTCTCTGTAGCTATACAATAGTACTTATGGACTGGAGCATATAGTGATACATTATACTTCAGTGTCTGTAACTATACAATAGTACTTATGGACTGGAGCATTTAGTGATACATTATACTTCAGTGTCTGTAACTATACAATAACACTTATGTACTGGAGCATTTAGTGATAATTTATACTTCTGTGTCTGAAACTATACAATAGTACTTATGGACTGGAGCATATAGCGATACACTATAACTCTGTGTCTGTAACTAGACAATAATACTGATGGACTGCAGCATATAGTGATACATTCTACTGCTGTGTTTGTAACTATACAACAATACTGATGGAGAAGAGCATATAGTGATATATTCTACTTCTGTGTTAGTAACTATACAATAATACTGATGGACTGGAGCATATAGTGATACATTATACTTCTGTGTCTGTAACTATACAATAATATTTATGGACTGGAGGTATAGTGATACATTCTACTTCTGTGTCTATAACTATACAATAATACTTATTGACTGAAGCATATAGTGATACATTCTACTTCTGTGTCTGTAACTATACAATAATACTGATGGAGTGGAGCATATAGTGACACATTATACTTCTGTGTCTGTAACTATACAATAATACTTAAGGACTGGACCATATAGTGATAAATTATACTTCTGTGTCTGTAACTATACAAAAATACTTAAGGATTTGAGGATATAGTGATACATTATACTTCTGTGTCTGTAAAAATACAAAAATAATTAAGGATTTGAGCATATAGTGATACATTATACTTCTGTGTCTGTAACTGCACAATAATACTTAGGGAATTGAGCATATAGTGATACACTATACTTCTGTGTCTGTAAGTATACAATAATTCTTAAGGACTGGAGCATATATGTGTACACTATACCTTTTTTCTGTAACTATACAATAATACTTAAGGACTGGAGCATATAGTGATACATTATACTTCTGTGTCTGTAATTATACCATATAAGTGAAGAATAGGAGCCTATTGTGATAAATTATACTTCTCTGTCTGTAACTATACAATATTATTAAAGGACTGGAGAATATTGTGATACATTATACTTCTGTGTCTGTAATTATACCATATTACTAAAGGATAGGAGCATATTGTGATACATTATTCTTCTGTGTCTGTAACTATACAATATTATTAAAGGACTGGAGCATATAGTGATAATTTATACTTCTGTGTCTATAACTAACCCATATTACTAAAGGACAGGAGCATATTGTGATACATTATACTTCTGTGTCTGTATTTATACCATATTACTAAAGGATAGGAGCATATTGTGATACACTATACTTCTGTGTCTGTAACTATACAATATTATTAAAGGACTGGAGCATATTGTGATACATTATACTTCTGTGTCTATAACTATGCCATATTAGTAAAGGACTGGAGCATATTGTGATACATTATACTTCTGTGTCTATAACTGTGCCATATTACTAAAGGACTGGAGCATATTGTGATACACTATACTTCTGTGTCTGTAATTATACCATATTACTAAAGGATAGGAGCATATTGTGATACACTATACTTCTGTGTCTGTAATTATACCATATTACTAAAGGATAGGAGCATATTGTGATACACTATACTTCTGTGTCTGTAATTATACCATATTACTAAAGGATAGGAGCATATTCTGATACATTATACCTCTGTGTCTGTAATCATACCATATTACTAAAGGATAGGAGCATATTGTGATACATTATACTTCTGTTTCTGTAATTATACCATATTACTAAAGGATAGGAGCATATTGTGATACACTATACTTCTGTGTCTGTAACTATACAATATTATTAAAGGACTGGAGCATATTGTGATACATTATACTTCTGTGTCTATAACTGTGCCATATTACTAAAGGACTGGAGCATATTGTGATACATTACACTACTGTGTCTGTAATTATACCATACTACTAAAGGATAGGAGCAAATTGTGATACACTATACTTCTGTTTCTGTAATTATACCATACTACTAAACGATAGGAGCCTATTGTGATGCATTATACTTCTGTGTCTGTATCTATACAATAATATTTATGGACTGGAGCATTTAGTGATACATTATACTTCTGTGTCTGTAACTATAGAATAGGACTTATGGACTGGAGCACATAGTGATACATTATACTTCGGTGTCTGTAACTATACAATAATACTTATGGACTGGAGCATATAGTGCTACATTCTACTTCTGTGTTTGTAACTATACAATAATACTGATGGAGTGGAGCATATAGTGATACATTGTACTTCTGTGTTTGTAACTATACAATAGTACTTCTGGACCGGAGCATATAGCGATACATTATACTTCTGTGTCTGTAACTATACAATAATACTGATGGACTGCAGCATATAGTGATACATTCTACTTCTGTGTCTGTTACTATACAATAATACTTATGGACTGGAGCATTTAGTGATACATTCTACTTCTGTGTCTGTAACTATACAATATTACTTATGTAGTGGAGCATATATTATACATTGTACTTCTCTGTTTGTAACTATACAATAGTACTTCTGGACCGGAGCATATAGCGTTACATTGTACTTCTGTGTCTGTAGCTATACAATAATAATGATGGACTGCAGCATATAGCGATACATTATACTTCTGTGTCTGTAACTATACAATGGTACTTATGGACTGGAGCATATAGCGATACATTATACTTCTGTGTCTATAACTATGCAATAGTACTTATGGACTGGAGCATATAGTGATACACTATACTTCTGTGTCTGTAACTATACAATAATAATTAAGGACTTGCGCATATAGCTATACATTATACTTCTGTGTCTGTAACTATACAATAATACTTATGGACTGGAGCATATACTGATACATTATACTTCTGTGTCTGTAACTATGCAATAATACTTATGGACCAGAGCATATAGTGATACATTATACTTCTGTGTCTATAACAATGCAATAATACTTATGGACTGGAGCATTTAATGACACATTCTACTTGTGCTTCTGTAACTATACAACAATACTGATGCACTGGAGCATATAGTGATACATTGTACTTCTGTGTTTGTATCTATACAATAGTACTTCTGGACCGAAACATATAGCGATACATTATACTTCTGTGTCTGTAACTATACAATAATTATGATGGACTGCAGCATATACTGATACATTCTACTTCTGTGTCTGTAACTATACAATAATGCTGATGGACTGGAGCATATAGTGATACATTCTAGTTCTGTGTCTGTAACTATACCATAATGTTGATGGACTGGAGCATATAGTGATACATTCTACTTCTGTGTCTGTAACTATACAATAATGCTGATGGACTAGAGCATATAGTGATACATTCTACTTCTGTGTCTGTAACTATACAATAATACTTATGGACTGGAGCATTTAGTGCTACATTCTACTTCTGTGTTTGTAACTATACAATAATACTGATGGAGTGGAGCATATAGTGATACATTGTACTTCTGTGTTTGTAACTATACAATAGTACTTCTGGACCGGAGCATATAGCGATACATTATACTTCTGTGTCTGTAATTAGACAATAATACTGATGGACTGCAGCATATGGTGATACATTCTACTTCTGTGTCTGTAACTATACAATAATACTTATGGACTGGAGCATTTAGTGATACATTCTACTTCTGTGTCTGTAGCTATACAATAATACAGATGGACTGCAGCATATAGTGATACATTCTACTTCTGTGTCTGTAACTATACAATAATACTTATGGACTGGAGCATATAGTGATACATTATACTTCTGTGTTTGTAACTATAGAATAATGCTGATGGCCTGGAGCATATAGTGAAACAATCTACTTCTGTGTCCGTAACTATACAATAATTCTTATGGACTGGAGCATTTAGTGATACATTCTACTTCTGTGTTTGTAACTATACAACAATACTGATGGAGTGGAGCATACAGTGATACATTCTACTTCTGTGTTTGTAACTGTACAATAATACTGATGGAGTGGAGCATATAGTGATACATTCTACTTCTGTGTTTGTAACAGTACAATAATACTGATGGAGTGGAGCATATAGTGATACATTCTACTTCTGTGCTATACAATAATACTTATGGACTGGAGCATATAGTGATACATTATAATTCTGTGTCTGTAATTATACCATATTACTAAAGAATAGGAGCATATTGTCAAACATTATACTTCTGTGTCTGTAATTATACCATACTACTAAAGGATAGGAGCATATTGTGATACATTATACTTTGTGTGTGTAGCTATACAGTAGTACTTATGGACTGGAGCATATAGTGATACATTATACTTCAGTGTCTGTAACTATACAATAATACTTATGGACTGGAGCATATAGTGATACATTATACTTCTGTCTCTGTAGCTATACAATAGTACTTATGGACTGGAGCATATAGTGATACATTATACTTCAGTGTCTGTAACTATACAATAGTACTTATGGACTGGAGCATTTAGTGATACATTATACTTCAGTGTCTGTAACTATACAATAATACTTATGGCCTGGAGCATATAATGATACTTTATACTTCTCTGTCTGTAACTACACAATAATACTTATGTACTGGAGCTAATAGTGATACATTATACTTCTGTGTCTATAACTATACAATAATACTTATTGACTGAAGCATATATTGATACATTCTACTTCTGTGTCTGTAACTATACAATAATACTGATGGAGTGGAGCATATAGTGACACATTATACTTCTGTGTCTGTAACTATACACTAATAATGATGGAGTGGAGCATATAGTGATACACTATACATCTGTGTCTGTAACTATACAATAATACTTAAGGACTGGACCATATAGTGATACATTATACTTCTGTGTGTGTAACTATACAAAAATACTTAAGGATTTGAGGATATAGTGATACATTATACTTCTGTGTCTGTAAAAGTACAAAAATACTTAAGGATTTGAGCATATAGTGATACATTATACTTCTGTGTCTGTAACTGCACAATAATACTTAGGGAATTGAGCATATAGTGATACACTATACTTCTGTGTCTGTAAGTATACAATAATACTTAAGGACTGGAGCATATATGTGTACACTATACCTTTTTTCTGTAACTATAGAATAATACTTAAGGACTGGAGCATATAGTGATACATTATACTTCTGTGTCTGTAATTATACCATATTAGTGAAGAATAGGAGCCTATTGTGATAAATTATACTTCTCTGTCTGTAACTATACAATATTATTAAAGGACTGGAGAATATTGTGATACATTATACTTCTGTGTCTGTAATTATACCATATTACTGAAGGATAGGAGCATATTGTGACACATTATTCTTCTGTGTCTGTAACTATACAATATTATTAAAGGACTGGAGCATATAGTGATAATTTATACTTCTGTGTCTATAACTAACCCATATTACTAAAGGACAGGAGCATATTGTGATACATTATACTTCTGTGTCTGTATTTATACCATATTACTAAAGGATAGGAGCATATTGTGATACACTATGCTTCTGTGTCTGTAACTATACAATATTATTAAAGGACTGGAGCATATTGTGATACATTATACTTCTGTGTCTATAACTATGCCATATTAGTAAAGGACTGGAGCATATTGTGATACATTATACTTCTGTGTCTATAACTGTGCCATATTACTAAAGGACTGGAGCATATTGTGATACACTATACTTCTGTGTCTGTAATTATACCATATTACTAAAGGATAGGAGCATATTGTGATACATTATTCTTCTGTGTCTGTAACTATACAATATTATTAAAGGACTGGAGCATATAGTGATAATTTATACTTCTGTGTCTATAACTAACCCATATTACTAAAGGACAGGAGCATATTGTGATACATTATACTTCTGTGTCTGTATTTATACCATATTACTAAAGGATAGGAGCATATTGTGATACACTATGCTTCTGTGTCTGTAACTATACAATATTATTAAAGGACTGGAGCATATTGTGATACATTATACTTCTGTGTCTATAACTATGCCATATTAGTAAAGGACTGGAGCATATTGTGATACATTATACTTCTGTGTCTATAACTGTGCCATATTACTAAAGGACTGGAGCATATTGTGATACACTATACTTCTGTGTCTGTAATTATACCATATTACTAAAGGATAGGAGCATATTGTGATACACTATACTTCTGTGTCTGTAATTATACCATATTACTAAAGGATAGGAGCATATTCTGATACATTATACCTCTGTGTCTGTAATCATACCATATTACTAAAGGATAGGAGCATATTGTGATACATTATACTTCTGTTTCTGTAATTATACCATATTACTAAAGGATAGGAGCATATTGTGATACACTATACTTCTGTGTCTGTAACTATACAATATTATTAAAGGACTGGAGCATATTGTGATACATTATACTTCTGTGTCTATAACTGTGCCATATTACTAAAGGACTGGAGCATATTGTGATACATTACACTTCTGTGTCTGTAATTATACCATACTACTAAAGGATAGGAGCAAATTGTGATACACTATACTTCTGTTTCTGTAATTATACCATACTACTAAACGATAGGAGCCTATTGTGATGAATTATACTTCTGTGTCTGTATCTATACAATAATATTTATGGACTGGAGCATTTAGTGATACATTATATTTCTGTGTGTGTAACTATAGAATAGTACTTATGGACTGGAGCACATAGTGATACATTATACTTCGGTGTCTGTAACTATACAATAATACTTATGGACTGGAGCATATAGTGCTACATTCTACTTCTGTGTTTGTAACTATACAATAATACTGATGGAGTGGAGCATATAGTGATACATTGTACTTCTGTGTTTGTAACTATACAATAGTATTTCTGGACCGGAGCATATAGCGATACATTATACTTCTGTGTCTGTAACTATGCAATAATACTGATGGACTGCAGCATATTGTGATACATTCTACTTCTGTGTCTGTAACTATACAATAATACTTATGGACTGGAGCATTTAGTGATACATTCTACTTCTGTGTCTGTAACTATACAATAATACTGATGGACTGCAGCATATAGTGATACATTCTACTTCTCTGTCTGTAACTATACAATAATACTTATGGACTGGAGCATATAGTGATACATTATACTTCTGTGTTTGTAACTATAGAATAATGCTGATGGACTGGAGCATATAGTGAAACAATCTACTTCTGTGTCCGTAACTATACAATAATACTTATGGACTGGAGCATTTAGTGATACATTCTACTTCTGTGTTTGTAACTATACAACAATACTGATGGAGTGGAGCATATAGTGATACATTCTACTTCTGTGTTTGTAACTGTACAATAATACTGATGGAGTGGAGCATATAGTGATACATTATACTTCTGTGTTTGTAACTATACAATAATGCTGATGGACTGGAGCATATAGTGATACATTCTACTTCTGTGTCTGTAACTATACAATAATACTTATGGAGTGGTGCATATACTATACATTGTACTTCTGTGTTTGTAACTATACAATAATACTTATGGACTGGAGCATATAGTGATACATTATACTTCTGTGTCTGTAATTATACCATATTACTAAAGAATAGGAGCATATTGTCAAACATTATACTTGTGTGTCTGTAATTATACCATACTACTAAAGGATAGGAGCATATTGTGATACATTAACTTCTGTGTCTGTAACTATACAATAGTACTCATGGACTGGAGCATATAGTGATACATTACACTTCAGTGTCTGTAACTATACAATAATACTTAAGGACTGGACCATAGAGTGATGCATTATACTTCTGTGTCTGTAACTATACAAAAATACTTAAGGATTTGAGCATATAGTGATACATTATACTTCTATGTCTGTAACAATACAAAAATACTTAAGGATATGAGCATATAGTGATACATTATACTTTTGTGTCTGTAACTGCACAATAATACTTAGGGAATTGAGCATATAGTGATACACTATACTTCTGTGTCTGTAACTATACAATAATACTTAAGGACTGGAGCATATAGTGGTACACAATGCGTTTTTTCTGTAACTATACAATAATACTTAAGGACTGGAGCATATAGTGATACATTATACTTCTGTGTCTGTAATTATACCATATTAGTAAAGAATAGGAGCCTATTGTGATAAATTATACTTCTCTGTCTATAACTATACAATATTATTAAAGGACTGGAGAATATTGTGATACATTATACTTCTGTGTCTGTAATTATACCATATTACTAAAGGATAGGAGCATATTGTGATACATTTTCTTCTGTGTCTGTAACTATACAATATTATTAAAGGACTGGAGCATATAGTGATAATTTATACTTCTCTTTCTATAACTATGCCATATTACTAAAGGACAGGAGCATATTGTGATACATTATACTTCTGTGTCTGTATTTGTACCATATTACTAAAGGATAGGAGCATATTGTGATACACTATACTTCTGTGTCTGTAACTATACAATATTATTAAAGGACTGGAGCATATTGTGATACATTATACTTCTGTGTCTATAACTATGCCATATTAGTAAAGGACTGGAGCATATTGTGATAAATTATACTTCTGTGTCTGTAATTATACTATATTACTAAAGGATAGGAGCATATTGTGATACACTATACTTCTGTGTCTGTAATTATACCATATTACTAAAGGATAGGAGCATATTCTGATACATTATACTTCTGTGTCTGTAATTATACCATATTACTAAAGGATAGGAGCATATTGTGATACATTATACTTCTGTTTCTGTAAATATACCATATTACTAAAGGATAGGAGCATATTGTGATACACTATACTTCTGTGTCTGTAACTATACAATATTATTAAAGGACTGGAGCATATTGTGATACATTATACTTCTGTGTCTATAACTATGCCATATTACTAAAGGACTGCAGCATATTGTGATACATTACACTTCTGTGTCTGTAATTTTAGCATACTACTAAAGGATAGGATCAAATTGTGATACACTATACTTCTGAGTCTTTAATTATACCATATTACTAAAGGATAGGAGCATATTGTGATTCATTATACTTCTGTTTCTCTAATTATACCATACTACTAAAGGATAGGAGCATATTGTGATACATTATACTTCTGTGTCTGTAACTATACAATAATATTTATGGACTGGAGCATTTAGTGATACATTATACGTCTGTGTCTGTAACTATAGAATAGTACTTATGGACTGGAGCATATAGTGATACATTATACTTCAGTGTCTGTAACTATACAATAATACTTATGGACTGGAGCATATAGTGCTACATTCTACTTCTGTGTTTGTAACTATACAATAATACTGATGGAGTGGAGCATATAGTGATACATTGTACTTCTGTGTTTGTAACTATACAATAGTACTTCTGGACCGGAGCATATAGCGATACATTATACTTCTGTGTCTGTAACTATACAATAATACTGATGGACTGCAGCATATAGTGATACATTCTACTTCTGTGTCTGTAACTATACAATAATACTTATGGACTGGAGCATTTAGTGATACATTCTACTTCTGTGTCTGTAACTATACAATATTACTTATGTAGTGGAGCATATATTATTCATTGTACTTCTGTGTTTGTAACTATACAATAGTACTTCTGGACCGGAGCATATAGCGTTACATTATACTTCTGTGTTTGTAGCTATACAATAATACTGATGGACTGCAGCATATAGCGATACATTATACTTCTGTGTCTGTAACTATACAATGGTACTTATGGACTGGAGCATATAGCGATACATTATACTTCTGTGTCTATAACTATGCAATAGTACTTATGGACTGGAGCATATAGTGATACACTATACTTCTGTGTCTGTAACTATACAATAATAATTAAGGACTTGCGCATATAGCTATACATTATACTTCTGTGTCTGTAACTATACAATAATACTTATGGACTGGAGCATATACTGATACATTATACTTCTGTGTCTGTAACTATGCAATAATACTTATGGACCAGAGCATATAGTGATACATTATACTTCTGTGTCTATAACTATGCAATAATACTTATGGACTGGAGCATTTAATGACACATTCTACTTGTGCTTCTGTAACTATACAACAATACTGATGCACTGGAGCATATAGTGATACATTGTACTTCTGTGTTTGTAACTATACAATAGTACTTCTGGACCGAAACATATAGCGATACATTATACTTCTGTGTCTGTAACTATACAATAATTATGATGGACTGCAGCATATAGTGATACATTCTACTTCTGTGTCTGTAACTATACAATA
Source organism: Deroplatys truncata (assembly GCA_030765065.1). NCBI lineage: Eukaryota > Metazoa > Arthropoda > Insecta > Mantodea > Mantidae > Deroplatys > Deroplatys truncata. The sequence goes on along the minus strand of CM060975.1, from coordinate 331,821,169 downwards.
ATGCTGATGGACTGGAGCATATAGTGATACATTCTAGTTCTGTGTCTGTAACTATACCATAATGTTGATGGACTGGAGCATATAGTGATACATTCTACTTCTGTGTCTGTAACTATACAATAATGCTGATGGACTGGAGCATATAGTGATACATTCTACTTCTGTGTCTGTAACTATACAATAATACTTATGGACTGGAGCATTTAGTGCTACATTCTACTTCTGTGTTTGTAACTATACAATAATACTGATGGAGTGGAGCATATAGTGATACATTGTACTTCTGTGTTTGTAACTATACAATAGTACTTCTGGACCGGAGCATACAGCGATACATTATACTTCTGTGTCTGTAATTAGACAATAATACTGATGGACTGCAGCATATGGTGATACATTCTACTTCTGTGTCTGTAACTATACAATAATACTTTTGGACTGGAGCATTTAGTGATACATTCTACTTCTGTGTCTGTAGCTATACAATAATACTGATGGACTGCAGCATATAGTGATACATTCTACTTCTGTGTCTGTAACTATACAATAATACTTATGGACTGGAGCATATAGTGATACATTATACTTCTGTGTTTGTAACTATAGAATAATGCTGATGGCCTGGAGCATATAGTGAAACAATCTACTTCTGTGTCCGTAACTATACAATAATTCTTATGGACTGGAGCATTTAGTGATACATTCTACTTCTGTGTTTGTAACTATACAACAATACTGATGGAGTGGAGCATACAGTGATACATTCTACTTCTGTGTTTGTAACTGTACAATAATACTGATGGAGTGGAGCATATAGTGATACATTCTACTTCTGTGTTTGTAACTGTACAATAATACTGATGGAGTGGAGCATATAGTGATACATTCTACTTCTGTGCTATACAATAATACTTATGGACTGGAGCATATAGTGATACATTATAATTCTGTGTCTGTAATTATACCATATTACTAAAGAATAGGAGCATATTGTCAATCATTATACTTCTGTGTCTGTAATTATACCATACTACTAAAGGATAGGAGCATATTGTGATACATTATACTTTGTGTGTGTAGCTATACAGTAGTACTTATGGACTGGAGCATATAGTGATACATTATACTTCAGTGTCTGTAACTATACAATAATACTTATGGACTGGAGCATATAGTGATACATTATACTTCTGTCTCTGTAGCTATACAATAGTACTAACGGACTGGAGCATATAGTGATACATTATACTTCAGTGTCTGTAACTATACAATAGTACTTATGGACTGGAGCATTTAGTGATACATTATACTTCAGTGTCTGTAACTATACAATAATACTTATGTACTGGAGCATTTAGTGATAATTTATACTTCTGTGTCTGAAACTATACAATAGTACTTATGGACTGGAGCATATAGCGATACACTATAACTCTGTGTCTGTAACTAGACAACAATACTGATGGAGAAGAGCATATAGTGATATATTCTACTTCTGTGTTAGTAACTATACAATAATACTGATGGACTGGAGCATATAGTGATATATTATACTTCTGTGTCTGTAACTATACAATAATATTTATGGACTGGAGGTATAGTGATACATTCTACTTCTGTGTCTATAACTATACAATAATACTTATTGACTGAAGCATATAGTGATACATTCTACTTCTGTGTCTGTAACTATACAATAATACTGATGGAGTGGAGCATATAGTGACACATTATACTTCTGTGTCTGTAACTATACAATAATACTGATGGAGTGGAGCATATAGTGATTCACTATACATCTATGTCTGTAACTATACAATAATACTTAAGGACTGGACCATATAGTGATACATTATACTTCTGTGTCTGTAACTATACAAAAATACTTAAGGATTTGAGGATATAGTGATACATTATACTTCTGTGTCTGTAAAAATACAAAAATAATTAAGGATTTGAGCATATAGTGATACATTATACTTCTGTGTCTGTAACTGCACAATAATACTTAGGGAATTGAGCATATAGTGATACACTATACTTCTGTGTCTGTAAGTTTACAATAATACTTAAGGACTGGAGCATATATGTGTACACTATACCTTTTTTCTGTAACTATACAATAATACTTAAGGACTGGAGCATATAGTGATACATTATACTTCTGTGTCTGTAATTATACCATATTAGTGAAGAATAGGAGCCTATTGTGATAAATTATACTTCTCTGTCTGTAACTATACAATATTATTAAAGGACTGGAGAATATTGTGATACATTATACTTCTGTGTCTGTAATTATACCATATTACTAAAGGATAGGAGCATATTGTGATACATTATTCTTCTGTGTCTGTAACTATACAATATTATTAAAGGACTGGAGCATATAGTGATAATTTATACTTCTGTGTCTATAACTAACCCATATTACTAAAGGACAGGAGCATATTGTGATACATTATACTTCTGTGTCTGTATTTATACCATATTACTAAAGGATAGGAGCATATTGTGATACACTATACTTCTGTGTCTGTAACTATACAATATTATTAAAGGACTGGAGCATATTGTGATACATTATACTTCTGTGTCTATAACTATGCCATATTAGTAAAGGACTGGAGCATATTGTGATACATTATACTTCTGTGTCTATAACTGTGCCATATTACTAAAGGACTGGAGCATATTGTGATACACTATACTTCTGTGTCTGTAATTATACCATATTACTAAAGGATAGGAGCATATTGTGATACACTATACTTCTGTGTCTGTAATTATACCATATTACTAAAGGATAGGAGCATATTGTGATACACTATACTTCTGTGTCTGTAATTATACCATATTACTAAAGGATAGGAGCATATTCTGATACATTATACTTCTGTGTCTGTAATCATACCATATTACTAAAGGATAGGAGCATATTGTGATACATTATACTTCTGTTTCTGTAATTATACCATATTACTAAAGGATAGGAGCATATTGTGATACACTATACTTCTGTGTCTGTAACTATACAATATTATTAAAGGACTGGAGCATATTGTGATACATTATACTTCTGTGTCTATAACTGTGCCATATTACTAAAGGACTGGAGCATATTGTGATACATTACACTTCTGTGTCTGTAATTATACCATACTACTAAAGGATAGGAGCAAATTGTGATACACTATACTTCTGTTTCTGTAATTATACCATACTACTAAACGATAGGAGCCTATTGTGATGCATTATACTTCTGTGTCTGTATCTATACAATAATATTTATGGACTGGAACATTTAGTGATACATTATACTTCTGTGTCTGTAACTATAGAATAGGACTTATGGACTGGAGCACATAGTGATACATTATACTTCGGTGTCTGTAACTATACAATAATACTTATGGACCGGAGCATATAGCGATACATTATACTTCTGTGTCTGTAACTATACAATAATACTGATGGACTGCAGCATATTGTGATACATTCTACTTCTGTGTCTGTAACTATACAATAATACTTATGGACTGGAGCATTTAGTGATACATTCTACTTCTGTGTCTGTAACTATACAATAATACTGATGGACTGCAGCATATAGTGATACATTCTACTTCTCTGTCTGTAACTATACAATAATACTTATGGACTGGAGCATATAGTGATACATTATACTTCTGTGTTTGTAACTATAGAATAATGCTGATGGACTGGAGCATATAGTGAAACAATCTACTTCTGTGTCCGTAACTATACAATAATACTTATGGACTGGAGCATTTAGTGATACATTCTACTTCTGTGTTTGTAACTATACAACAATACTGATGGAGTGGAGCATATAGTGATACATTCTACTTCTGTGTTTGTAACTGTACAATAATACTGATGGAGTGGAGCATATAGTGATACATTATACTTCTGTGTTTGTAACTATAGAATAATGCTGATGGACTGGAGCATATAGTGATACATTCTACTTCTGTGTCTGTAACTATACAATAATACTTATGGAGTGGTGCATATACTATACATTGTACTTCTGTGTTTGTAACTATACAATAATACTTATGGACTGGAGCATATAGTGATACATTATACTTCTGTGTCTGTAATTATACCATATTACTAAAGAATAGGAGCATATTGTCAAACATTATACTTCTGTGTCTGTAATTATACCATACTACTAAAGGATAGGAGCATATTGTGATACATTAACTTCTGTGTCTGTAACTATACAATAGTACTCATGGACTGGAGCATATAGTGATACATTACACTTCAGTGTCTGTAACTATACAATAATACTTAAGGACTGGACCATAGAGTGATACATTATACTTCTGTGTCTGTAACTATACAAAAATACTTAAGGATTTGAGCATATAGTGATACATTATTTTCTGTGTCTGTAACAATACAAAAATACTTAAGGATTTGAGCATATAGTGATACATTATACTTCTGTGTCTGTAACTGCACAATAATACTTAGGGAATTGAGCATATAGTGATACACTATACTTCTGTGTCTGTAACTATACAATAATACTTAAGGACTGGAGCATATAGTGGTACACAATGCGTTTTTTCTGTAACTATACAATAATACTTAAGGACTGGAGCATATAGTGATACATTATACTTCTGTGTCTGTAATTATACCATATTAGTAAAGAATAGGAGCCTATTGTGATAAATTATACTTCTCTGTCTGTAACTATACAATATTATTAAAGGACTGGAGAATATTGTGATACATTATACTTCTGTGTCTGTAATTATACCATATTACTAAAGGATAGGAGCATATTGTGATACATTTTCTTCTGTGTCTGTAACTATACAATATTATTAAAGGACTGGAGCATATAGTGATAATTTATACTTCTCTGTCTATAACTATGCCTTATTACTAAAGGACAGGAGCATATTGTGATACATTATACCTCTGTGTCTGTATTTATACCATATTACTAAAGGATAGGAGCATATTGTGATACACTATACTTCTGTGTCTGTAACTATACAATATTATTAAAGGACTGGAGCATATTGTGATACATTATACTTCTGTGTCTATAACTATGCCATATTAGTAAAGGACTGGAGCATATTGTGATAAATTATACTTCTGTGTCTGTAATTATACCATATTACTAAAGGATAGGAGCATATTGTGATACACTATACTTCTGTGTCTGTAATTATACCATATTACTAAAGGATAGGAGCATATTCTGATACATTATACTTATGTGTCTGTAATTATACCATATTACTAAAGGATAGGAGCATATTGTGATACATTATACTTCTGTTTCTGTAAATATACCATATTACTAAAGGATAGGAGCATATTGTGATACACTATACTTCTGTGTCTGTAACTATACAATATTATTAAAGGACTGCAGCATATTGTGATACATTACACTTCTGTGTCTGTAATTTTACCATACTACTAAAGGATAGGATCAAATTGTGATACACTATACTTCTGAGTCTTTAATTATACCATATTACTAAAGGATAGGAGCATATTGTGATACATTATACTTCTGTTTCTGTAATTATACCATAGTACTAAAGGATAGGAGCATATTGTGATACATTATACTTCTGTGTCTGTAACTATACAATAATATTTATGGACTGGAGCATTTAGTGATACATTATACGTCTGTGTCTGTAACTATAGAATAGTACTTATGGACTGGAGAATATAGTGATACATTATACTTCAGTGTCTGTAACTATACAATAATACTTATGGACTGGAGCATATAGTGCTACATTCTACTTTTGTGTTTGTATCTATACAATAATACTGATGGAGTGGAGCATATAGTGATACATTGTACTTCTGTGTTTGTAACTATACAATAGTACTTCTGGACCGGAGCATATAGCGATACATTATACTTCTGTGTCTGTAACCAAACAATAATACTGATGGACTGCAGCATATAGTGATACATTCTACTTCTGTGTCTGTAACTATACAATAATACTTATGGACTGGAGCATTTAGTGATACATTCTACTTCTGTGTTTGTAACTATACAATATTACTTATGTAGTGGAGCATATATTATACATTGTACTTCTGTGTTTGTAACTATACAATAGTACTTCTGGACTGGAGCATATAGCGTTACATTATACTTCTGTGTCTGTAGCTATACAATAATACTGATGGACTGCAGCATATAGCGATACATTATACTTCTGTGTCTGTAACTATACAATGGTACTTATGGACTGGAGCATATAGCGATACATTATACTTCTGTGTCTATAACTATGCAATAGTACTTATGGACTGGAGCATATAGTGATACACTATACTTCTGTGTCTGTAACTATACAATAATAATTAAGGACTTGCGCATATAGCTATACATTATACTTCTGTGTCTGTAACTATACAATAATACTTATGGACTGGAGCATATACTGATACATTATACTTCTGTGTCTGTAACTATGCAATAATACTTATGGACCAGAGCATATAGTGATACATTATACTTCTGTGTCTATAACTATGCAATAATACTTATGGACTGGAGCATTTAATGATACATTCTACTTGTGTTTCTGTAACTATACAACAATACTGATGCACTGGAGCATATAGTGATACATTGTACTTCTGTGTTTGCAACTATACAATAGTACTTCTGGACCGAAACATATAGCGATACATTATACTTCTGTGTCTGTAACTATACAATAATTATGATGGACTGCAGCATATAGTGATACATTCTACTTCTGTGTCTGTAACTATACAATAATGCTGATGGACTGGAGCATATAGTGATACAATCTAGTTCTGTGTCTGTAACTATACCATAATGTTGATGGACTGGAGCATATAGTGATACATTCTACTTCTGTGTCTGTAACTATACAATAATGCTGATGGACTGGAGCATATAGTGATACATTCTACTTCTGTGTCTGTAACTATACAATAATACTTATGGACTGGAGCATTTAGTGCTACATTCTACTTCTGTGTTTGTAACTATACAATAATACTGATGGAGTGGAGCATATAGTGATACATTGTACTTCTGTGTTTGTAACTATACAATAGTACTTCTGGACCGGAGCATATAGCGATACATTATACTTCTGTGTCTGTAATTAGACAATAATACTGATGGACTGCAGCATATGGTGATACATTCTACTTCTGTGTCTGTAACTATACAATAATACTTATGGACTGGAGCATTTAGTGATACATTCTACTTCTGTGTCTGTAGCTATACAATAATACTGATGGACTGCAGCATATAGTGATACATTCTACTTCTGTGTCTGTAACTATACAATAATACTTATGGACTGGAGCATATAGTGATACATTATACTTCTGTGTTTGTAACTATAGAATAATGCTGATGGCCTGGAGCATATAGTGAAACAATCTACTTCTGTGTCCGTAACTATACAATAATTCTTATGGACTGGAGCATTTAGTGATACATTCTACTTCTGTGTTTGTAACTATACAACAATACTGATGGAGTGGAGCATATAGTGATACATTCTACTTCTGTGTTTGTAACTGTACAATAATACTGATGGAGTGGAGCATATAGTGATATATTATACTTCTGTGTTTGTAACTATACAATAATGCTGATGGACTGGAGCATATAGTGATACATTCTACTTCTGTGCTATACAATAATACTTATGGACTGGAGCATATAGTGATACATTATAATTCTGTGTCTGTAATTATACCATATTACTAAAGAATAGGAGGATATTGTCAAACATTATACTTCTGTGTCTGTAATTTTACCATACTACTAAAGGATAGGAGCATATTGTGATACATTATACTTCTGTGTGTGTAGCTATACAGTAGTACTTATGGACTGGAGCATATAGTGATACATTATACTTCAGTGTCTGTAACTATACAATAATACTTATGGACTGGAGCATATAGTGATACATTATACTTCTGTGTCTGTAACTATACAATAGTACTTATGGACTGGAGCATATAGTGATACATTATACTTCAGTGTCTGTAACTATACAATAGTACTTATGGACTGGAGCATTTAGTGATACATTATATTTCAGTGTCTGTAACTATACAGTAATACTTATGGACTGGAGCATTTAGTGATACATTATACTTCTGTGTCTGTAACTATACAATATGCGACGGTAAATGTTTCTTACGTAATATTTATAGTGTAAGAAATAAGAACTTGTATATCATATGTTGTGCTGCTTTACTTAACGCGTTGCCTTCTTGTGACGTCACTCCTTGTTTGGTTCGTAGCTCACTCTGGCGCAGTAATTTGTATCAATTAGTTTCTGAAAGAATTTAAGGTTATGTATATTGTCCTCCGGCTAGCTATCATCTTATCTTGGTAGAACTTGTATTTCTTGCAGGGTGTGAATCAGAAAGGAATCTTTTATCCAGAAATTATACTGACGAAGAAATTGGTTTTATAACTTTTATTGCTGAACACATTCACAAACTTTTTTACAAATTAATCTGGATACTCGCCAAACTGAAACTGTTTTTAATAACTTCTTACTTATCACTTTTAACTTGCATACTTCAACTTTGTGTAGAATTAACTTTATAATAATTTAGATTCTTGTAATTCTGCTGCGCGTAACTTGACGAAATGAAGGACTGGCTGACGATGTGTAGTGTACACGAAATTTTGATGAACTGAGAAACCGACGCGTAGAGTACTGAGAATTCTGTTGAACTGGGGGACACGCTACCTCGGCCTGGCTTATTTATACGCTTGCCTCAAGATACGCCTAAAGATTATAAATGAACTGCTATTGGCTAATAAAACGCGCCAACATTAGCGTCTATTTTACTATCCAATGAAAACCTGTAATACATATTTGTTTTAGGGAACATTCTAGAAGCTTTTACCGAAAAGGCGCGAAACATTACGTAACTTCCTTGTTCCCGGTAATGATAAACAACTTACCCCCTTGCTGCATTATTGCGTTATTGTTGACAGTTTCAATAAAGCCGTATATTATTATTTACCAATAATAATTACAATTAATAAACCTCTGAAATTAATGTTACATAAAAATAGATATTTATATTACAATCGTTATTTACATTTGAGTAATTTATGATACAAATTACCGTAACATATGCCCCACTAGAAACATAATTATAAATATTTATAGCTTTTTTAGGAATTTTAAAATTGTGTTTTTAGTCTCCTAAATCTTGGAACACACGCTATCACATTCACTTAACACTTCACACGCATTTAACACACGACATATGTTTTATCTCTCCACTACTTACTGGCTCTGGTTTAATTAATTTAGATATTCATCTGACATCACAATTTTTTTATAGCAAATACTTTACCCTAAATTATTTAGTCACTGTTCCCAAATTGTTTACTTTCTTAAGTTGTTGACAAAATTTATGCGTTTAAGATTTTTTTAATTATTAAACATTTACCAAAATATTCACCCTCGATATATATTTACATCTCTTAAATCTAGGCACTGTTTCACATTTTCTGTTTGCTACATAAGTATTTGTTTTGAATTATTTTTACCATTTTTGTTATTTTGAATTTTATTTTAACAATACTCTTTGAATTGTATTTCCATACTTTTAATTTAATATCATATTAAGTTTCAATCTTTGCATTCTTAATTTTTAATTCTTGGAATTGTATTTACGTACTTTTAATTTAATATCATATTAAGTTTCAATCTTTGCATTCTTAATTTTTTTAATTCTTGGAATTGTATTTACGTACTTTTAATTTAATATCATATTAAGTTTCAATCCTTGCATTCTTAATTTTTAAATGTTGTTACAGTTACTAAAAAAATTTAATTATTTTTTTTTTTATTTTATTTCTCTTTTCAAATGACATATAAATAGTTAACCCTCTTACGTTCCAATACATTTCTCTGCAAGTCATCTTTAACTATCCAGCATTTACTTTACATCTCATTGCTATTTACCCTCCTGGATCAAATTGTGTGTGGCTAAACATTACTCGTAGCCGTAACCTAACCTTCAAATTTTTGTTCATGAATAACCTCTTGTATTCATATGAAATTTCATGACATGATAACATTTGAACACAATCTACAGTTTCTTGAACAACACATCTTTTAACAACATTCATTTTCAATTCTTCAACTATCTCTTTAATTTGAGAATACTCTGACAAATCTGTACTAAACTGTACTGGACTGGAGTTTTCAATTTGAACATCTTGGTACTGTTTATTTCTTTGCATTACTGACTCATTCAGTATTTCTGATATTTCCCCTCTGAAATTGACTTGCGCCTGACTTACATCTACATTCCTAACCTCTTTTATCTCTCTTAGCTCATTTGAAATACTACTCATTTGACTTCCTAACTCTGTACATTCTACATTAACCTCACTTTTAGTATTAACCTCACTTTTTTTGTTACATATTTCCCTGCTCATGTCTAGCATTTTCTTTGAAATTTCTCCTGTCTCACTTGCTATTACTTCCTTTTCATCACTCATTTTTGGCATACTACTATCTAGCTTAATAACTTTCTTTTCAATTTCTCCACTGCTTTGATCTACTTTTTGCTCTAATATCTCATTACTCCTACCAATATTTTCCATGAATTTCCTATGATCTTTGTTTATAGCTTCTCTCAATTTCTCATAACTCTGATCTACTTTTTGTTCTACACTCTTAATAATATCTTCCCTTTCTTGATCTAATTTCTTACTAAGATCTTCCCTTAATTTTTCCATATTCTCATTCATATTTCTCAGCATTTCCATAATCATTCTAGTATCAGAATTAATATTTCCTGCTATTCTATTCTTACTTTCTGCACTAACATTTTCTCCCTCCAATACTACATTGTTTGAGCCTTTTTTTGTAACCTGTCTTGACTTACAGTTAACTGTTACACTATCCCCTTCCATCATTGTTTCTTCTGTATTACTAGCAGCCATTGTTTTTGTTTGCTAAAAAAAATTACGATACCTTTGTGATGCTTTCTGTTGATGTAGCTTTGATGTCCAGCGTTCTGCCCCATTCTCCTAGATTTGTATGTCGCTTCTGCGTTGTGTTGTGATGAATCTACGTCGTCTCGATGTTTTTATAGTTGAATTCCTTGTTGCCTCGTAATCTCGGAATTACGATCGAAGTCTGTCGTCCCTTTTGTTTCTGGAATCTGCGTCTTGTAGATCATTTCACCGCTGTATTCCTGGTTACTCTGCTTCATTCCTTTTCTGGTTACTTCGCCCCACGTTGGGCGCCAATTTGCGACGGTAAATGTTTCTTTCGTAATATTTATAGTGTAAGAAATAAGAACTTGTATATCATATGTTGTGCTGCTTTACTTAACGCGTTGCCTTCTTGTGACGTCACTCCTTGTTTGGTTCGTAGCTCCCTTTGGCGTAGCAATTTGTATCAATTAGTTTCTGAAAGAATTTAAGGTTATGTATATTGTCCTCCGGCTAGCTATCATCTTATCTTGGTAGAACTTGTATCTCTTGCAGGGTGTGAATCAGAAAGGAATCTTTTATCCAGAAATTATACTGACGAAGAAATTGGTTTTATAACTTTTATTGCTGAACACATTCACAAACACTTTTACAAATTAATCTGGATACTCGCCAAACTGAAACTGTTTTTAATAACTTCTTACTTATCACTTTTAACTTGCATACTTCAACTTTGTGTAGAATTAACTTTATAATAATTTAGATTCTTGTAATTCTGCTGCGAGTAACTTGACGAAATGAAGGACTGGCTGACGATGTGTAGTGTACACGAAATTTTGATGAACTGAGAAACCGACGCGTAGAGTACTGAGAATTCTGTTGAACTGGGGGACACGCTACCTCGGCCTGGCTTATTTATAAGCTTGCCTCAAGATACGCCTAAAGATTATAAATGAACTGCTATTGGCTAATAAAACGCGCCAACATTAGCGTCTATTTTACTATCCAATGAAAACCAGTAATACATATTTCTTTTAGGGAACATTCTAGAAGCTTTTACCGAAAAGGCGCGAAACATTACGTAACTTCCTTGTTCCCGGTAATGATTAACAACTTACCCCCTTGCTGCATTATTGCGTTATTGTTGACAGTTTCAGTAAAGCCGTATATTATTATTTACCAATAATAATTACAATTAATAAACCTCTGAAATTAATGTTACATTAAATACATATTTATATTACAATCGTTATTTACATTTGAGTAATTTATGATACAAATTACCGTATCAAATAGTACTTATGGACTGGAGCATATAGTGATACATTATACTTCAGTGTCTGCAACTATACAATAGTACTTTTGTACTGGAGCATTTAGTGTTACATTATACTGCTGTGTCTGTAGCTATACAATAGTACTTATGGACTGGAACATTTAGGGATACATTATACTTCAGTGTCTGAAACTATACAATAGTACTTATGGACTGGAGCATATAGCGATACACTATAATTCTGTGTCTGTAACTATACAATAGTACTTATGGACTGGAGCATATAGCGATACATTATACTTCTGTGTCTGTAACTATACAATAGTACTTATGGACTGGAGCATATAGCGATACATTATACTTCTGTGTCTATAACTATGCAATAGTACTTATGGACTGGAGCATATAGTGATACACTATACTTCTGTGTCTGTAACTATACAATAATAATTAAGGACTTGCGCATATAGCTATACATTATACTTCTGTGTCTGTAACTATACAATAATACTTATGGACTGGAGCATATAGTGATACATTATACTTCTGTGTCTGTAACTATGCAGTAATACTTATGGACCAGAGCATATAGTGATACATTATACTTCTCTGTCTGTAACTATACAATAATAATTAAGGACTTGCGCATATAGCTATACATTATACTTCTGTGTCTGTAACTATACAATAATACTTATGGACTGGAGCATATACTGATACATTATACTTCTGTGTCTGTAACTATACAATAATACTTATGGACTGGAGCATTTAGTGATACATTCTACTTGTGTTTCTGTAACTATACAACAATACCGATGCACTGGAGCATATAGTGATACATCGTACTTCTGTGTTTGTAACTATACAACAGTACTTCTGGACCGAAGCATATAGCGATACATTATACTTCTGTGTCTGTACCTATACAATAATACTGATGGACTGCAGCATATAGTGATACATTCTACTTCTGTGTCTGTAACTATACAATAATGCTGATGGACTGGAGCATATAGTGATACATTCTAGTTCTGTGTCTGTAACTATACCATAATGCTGATGGACTGGAGCATATAGTGATACATTCTACTTCTGTGTCTGCAACTATACAATAATGCTGATGGACTGGAGCATATAGTGATACATTCTACTTCTGTGTCTGTAACTATACAATAATACTTATGGACTGGAGCATTTAGTGCTACATTCTACTTCTGTGTTTGTAACTATACAATAATACTGATGGAGTGGAGCATATAGTGATACATTGTACTTCTGTGTTTGTAACTATACAATAGTACTTCTGGACCGGAGCATATAGCGATACATTATACTTCTGTGTCTGTAACTATACAATAATACTGATGAACTGCAGCATATAGTGATACATTCTACTTCTGTGTCTGTATCTATACAATAATACTTATGGACTGGAACATTTAGTGATACATTCTACTTCTGTGTCTGTAACTATACAATAATACTTATGGACTGGAGCATATAGTGATACATTATACTTCTGTGTTTGTAACTATAGAATAATGCTGATGGACTGGAGCATATAGTGAAACAATCTACTTCTGTGTCCGTAACTATACAATAATACTTATGGACTGGAGCATTTAGTGATACATTCTACTTCTGTGTTTGTAACTATACAATAATTCTGATGGAGTGGAGCATATAGTGATACATTCTACTTCTGTGTTTGTAACTATACAACAATACTGATGGAGTGGAGCATATAGTGATACATTCTACTTCTGTGTTTGTAACTATACAATAATACTGATGGAGTGGAGCATATAGTGATACATTATACTTCTGTGTTTGTAACTATACAATAATGCTGATGGACTGGAGCATATAGTGATACATTCTACTTCTGTGTCTGTAACTGTACAATAATACTTATGGAGTGGAGCATATAGTGCTACATTGTACTTCTGTGTTTGTAACTATACAATAGTACTTCTGGACCGGAGCATATAGCGATACATTATACTTCTGTGTCTGTAACTATACAATAATACTGATGGACTGCAGCATATAGTGCTACATTCTACTTCTGTGTCTATAACTATACAATAATACATATGGACTGGAGCATTTAGTGATACATTCTACTTCTGTGTCTATAACTATACAACAATACTGATGGACTGCAGAATATAGTGATACATTCTACTTCTGTGTCTGTAACTATACAATAATACTGATGGACTGCAGCATATAGTGATACATTGTACTTCTGTGTTTGTAACTATACAATAATACTGATGGACTGCCGCATATAGTGATACATTCTACTTCTGTGTCTGTAACTATACAATAATACTGATGGACTGCAGCATATAGTGATACATTCTACTTCTGTGTCTGTAACTATACAATAATACTGATGGACTGCAGCATATAGTGATACATTCTACTTCTGTGTCTGTAACTATACAATAATACTTATGGACTGGAGCATATAGCGATACGTTATACTTCTGAGTCTGTGACTATACAACAATACTGATGGACTGCAGCATATAGTGATACATTCTACTTCTGTGTCTGTAACCATACAATAATACTGATGGACTGGAGCATATAGTTATACATTCTACTTGGGTTTCTGTTACTATATAATAATACTGATGGACTGGAGCATATAGTGATACATTCTACTTGTGTTTCTGTAACTATACAATAATACTGATGGACTGGAGCATATAGCGATACATTATACTTCTGTGTCTGTAACTATACAATAATGCTGATGGAATGCTGCATATAGTGATACATTATACTTCTGTGTCTGTAACTATACAATGATGCTGATGGTCTGCAGCATATAGCGATACATTATACTTCTGTGTCTGTAACTATACAATAATGCTGATGGACTGCAGCATATAGCGATACATTATACTACTGTGTCTGTAACTATACAATAATGCTGATGGACTGCAGCCTATAGTGACACATTATAGTTCTGTGTTTGTAACTATACAATAATTCTGATGGACTAGAGCATATAGTGATACATTCTAATTCTGTGTCTGTAACTATACAATAACACTTATGCACTGGAGCATATAGTGATACATTTAATTCTGTGTCTCTAACTATACAATAATACTTATGGCCTGGAGCATATAATGATACTTTATACTTCTGTGTCTGTAACTACACAATAATACTTATGTACTGGAGCATATAGTGATACATTATACTTCTGTGTCTGTAACTGTACAATAATATTTATTGACTGGAGGTATAGTGATACATTCTACTTCTGTGTCTATAACTATACAATAATACTTATTGACTGGAGCATATAGTGATACATTCTACTTCTGTGTTTGTATTTATACAATAATACTGATGGAGTGGAGCATATAGTGATACATTATACTTCTGTGTCTGTAACTATACAATAATACTGATGGAGTGGAGCATATAGTGATACACTATACATCTGTGTCTGTAACTATACAATAATACTTAAGGACTGGACCATATAGTGATACATTATACTTCTGTGTCTGTAACTATACAAAAATACTTAAGGATTTGAGCATATAGTGATACATTATACTTCTGTGTCTGTAACTGCACAATAATACTTAGGGAATTGAGCATATAGTGATACACTATACTTCTGTGTCTGTAACTATACAATAATACTTAAGGACTGGAGCATATTGTGGCACACAATACGTTTTTTCTGTAACTATACAATAATACTTAGGGACTGGAGCATATAGTGATACATTATACTTCTGTGTCTGTAATTATACCATATTAGTAAAGAATAGGAGCCTATTGTGATAAATTATACTTCTCTGTCTGTAACTATACAATATTATTAAAGGACTGGAGAATATTGTGATACATTATACTTCTGTGTCTGTAATTATACCATATTACTAATGGATAGGAGCATATTGTGATACATTTTCTTCTGTGTCTGTAACTATACAATATTATTAAAGGACTGGAGCATATAGTGATAATTTATACTTCTCTGTCTATAACTATGCCATATTACTAAAGGACAGGAGCATATTGTGATACATTATACTTCTGTGTCTGTATTTATACCATATTACTAAAGGATAGGAGCATATTGTGATACACTATACTTCTGTGTCTGTAACTATACAATATTATTAAAGGACTGGAGCATATTGTGATACATTATACTTCTGTGTCTATAACTATGCCATATTAGTAATGGACTGGAGCATATTGTGATAAATTATACTTCTGTGTCTGTAATTATACCATGTTACTAAAGGATAGGAGCATATTGTGATACACTATACTTCTGTGTCTGTAATTATACCATATTACTAAAGGATAGGAGCATATTGTGATACATTATACTTCTGTTTCTGTAATTATACCATACTACTAAAGGATAGGAGCATTATTTAAAACCATCCATGCATAGGCTTAAACTGTACGAAAATAGCCCACTATATGCAGGTGTAGAAGCGTATAACAAACCTCCAAACCAAATTAAAGCCGTAAAGGACCAAGGTTTATTTAACAGGATATTGAAAAGCTTTTTAATAGATAAGGCTTACTATTCAGTAACTGAATACATAACCATGTAAATAGTAGAATGTAACAATAGAATTAGTTTTATAAATAGTACTCTCTAAGGTTTGTAATGTTTATTTAATTAATGTATTTATTATACTTGACGAGTCACCTGTTTACTGAGCTTTGCTCAACTGATATGTAAGCGTTTTGTGACAATAAAGCATCTTATCTTATCTTATCTATTGTGATACATTATACTTCTGTGTCTGTAACTATACAATAATATTTATGGACTGGAGCATTTAGTGATACATTATACTTCTGTGTCTGTAACTATACAATAGTACTTATTGACTGGAGCATATAGTGATACATTATACTTCAGTGTCTGTAACTATACAATAATACTTATGGACTGGAGCATATAGTGCTACATTCTACTTCTGTGTGTGTAACTATACAATAATACTGATGGAGTGGAGCATATTGTGATACATTGAACTTCTGTGTTTGTAACTATACAATAGTACTTCTGGACCGGAGCATATAGCGATACATTATACTTCTGTGTCTGTAACTATACAACAATACTGATGAACTGCAGCATATAGTGAAACATTCTACTTCTGTGTATGTAACTATACAATAATACTTATGGACTGGAGCATTTAGTGATACATTCTACTTCTGTGTCTGTAACTATACAATAATACTGATGGACTTCAGCATATAGTGATACATTCTACTTCTGTGTCTGTAACTATACAATAATACTAATGGACTGGAGCATATAGTGATACATTATACTTCTGTGTTTGTAACTATAGAATAATGCTGATGGACTGGAGCATATAGTGAAACAATCTACTTCTGTGTCCGTAACTATACAATAATACTTATGGACTGGAGCATTTAGTGATACATTCTACTTCTGTGTTTGTAACTATACAACAATACTGATGGAGTGGAGCATATAGTGATACATTCTACTTCTGTGTTTGCAACTGTACAATAATACTGATGGAGTGGAGCATATAGTGATACATTATACTTCTGTGTTTGTAACTATACAATAATGCTGATGGACTGGAGCATATAGTGATACATTCTACTTCTGTGCTATACAATAATACTTATGGACTGGAGCATATAGTGATACATTATACTTCTGTGTCTGTAATTATACCATATTACTAAAGAATAGGAGCATATTGTCAAACATTATACTTCTGTGTCTGAAATTATACCATACTACTAAAGGATAGGAGCATATTGTGATACGTTATACTTCTGTGTGTGTAACTATACAATAATACTTATGGAGTGGAGCATATAGTGATACATTGTACTTCTGTGTTTGTAACTATACAATAGTACTTCTGGACCGGAGCATATAGCGATACATTATACTTCTGTGTCTGTAACTATACAACAATACTGATGGACTGCAGCATATAGTGAAACATTCTACTTCTGTGTATGTAACTATACAATAATACTTATGGACTGGAGCATTTAGTGATACATTCTACTTCTGTGTCTGTAACTATACAATAATACTGATAGACTGCAGCATATAGTGATACATTATACTTCTGTGTTTGTAACTATAGAATAATGCTGATGGACTGCAGCATATAGTGAAACAACCTACTTCTGTGTCCGTAACTATACAATAATACTTATGGACTGGAGCATTTTGTGATACATTCTACTTCTGTGTTTGTAACTATACAACAATACTGATGGAGTGGAGCATATAGTGATACATTCTACTTCTGTGTTTGTAACTATACAATAATACTGATGGAGTGGAGCATATAGTGATACATTATACTTCTGTGTTTGTAACTATACAATAATGCTGATGGACTGGAGCATGTAGTGATACATTCTACTTCTGTGTCTGTAACTATACAATAATACATATGGAGTGGAGCATATAGTGATACATTGTACTTCTGTGTTTGTAACTATACAATAGTACTTCTGGACCGGAGCATATAGCGATACATTATACTTCTGTGTCTGTAGCTATACAATAATACTGATGGACTGCAGCATATAGTGATACATTCTACTTCAGTGTCTGAAACTATACAATAATACTTATGGACTGGAGCATATAGTGATACATTATACTTCTGTGTCTCTAATTATACCATATTACTAAAGAATAGGAGCATATTGTCAAACAATATACTTCTGTGTCTGTAATTATACCATACTACTAAAGGATAGGAGCATATTGTGATACATTATACTTCTGTGTCTGTAACTATACAATAGTACTTATGGACTGGATCATATAGTGATACATTATACTTCAGTGTCTGTAACTATACAATAATAATTATGGACTGGAGCATATGGTGATACATTATACTTCTGTGTCTGTAACTATACAATAGTACTTATGGACTGGAGCATATAGTGATACATTATACTTCAGTGTCTGTAACTATACAATAGTACTTATGGACTGGAGCATTTAGTGATACATTATACTTCTGTGTCTGTAACTATACAATAGTACTTATGGACTGGAGCATATAGTGATACATTATACTTCAGTGCCTGTAACTATACAATAGTACCTTTGGACTGGAGCATTTAGTGATAAATTATACTTCTGTGTCTGTAACTATACAATAATACTTATGTACTGGAGCATTTAGTGAAACATTATACTTCTGTGTCTGTAGCTATACAATAGTACTTATGGACTGGAGCATTTAGGGATAAATTATACTTCAGTGTCTGAAACTATACAATAGTACTTATGGACTGGAGCATATAGCGATACACTATAATTCTGTGTCTGTAACTATACAATAGTACTTATGGACTGGAGCATATAGCGATACATTATACTTCTGTGTCTGTAACTATACAATAGTACTTATGGACTGGAGCATATAGCGATACATTATACTTCTGTGTCTATAACTATGCAATAGTACTTATGGACTGGAGCATATAGTGATACACTATAGTTCTGTGTCTGTAACTATACAATAATAATTAAGGACTTGCGCATATAGCTATACATTATACTTCTGTGTCTGTAACTATACAATAATACTTATGGACCAGAGCATATAGTGATACATTATAGTTCTGTGTCTATAACTATGCAATAATACTTATGGACTGGAGCATTTAGTGATACATTCTTCTTGTGTTTCTGTAACTATACAACAATACTGATGCACTGGAGCATATAGTGATACATTGTACTTCTGTGTTTGTAACTATACAATAGTACTTCTGGACCGGAGCATATAGCGATACATTATACTTCTGTGTCTGTAACTATACAATAATACTGATGGAGTGGAGCATATAGGGATACATTGTACTTATGTGTTTGTAACTATACAATAGTACTTCTGGACCAGAGCATATAGCGATACATTATACTTCTGTGTCTGTAACTATACAAAAATACTGATGGACTGCAGCATATAGTGATACATTCTACTTCTGTGTCTGTAACTATACAATAATACTAATGGACTGGAGCATCTAGTGATACATTCTACTTCTGTGTCTGTAACTATACAATAATACTGATGGACTGCAGCATATAGTGATACATTCTACTTCTGTGTCCTTAACTATACAATAATACTTATTGACTGGAGCATATAGTGATACATTATACTTCTGTGTTTGTAACTATAGAACAATGCTGATGGACTGGAGCATATAGTGAAACAATCTACTTCTGTGTCCGTAACTGTACAATAATACTTATGGACTGGAGCATTTAGTGATACATTCTACTTCTGTGTTTGTAACTATACAACAATACTGATGGAGTGGAGCATATAGTGATACATTCTACTTCTGTGTTTGTAACTAAACAATAATGCTGATGGACTGGACCATATAGCGATACATTATACTTCTGTGTCTGTAACTATACAATAATGCTGATGGACTGCAGCATATAGTGATACATTCTACTTCTGTGTCTGTAACTATACAATAATACATATGGACTGGAGCATTTAGTGATACATTCTACTTCTGTGTCTGTAACTATACAATAATACATATGGACTGGAGCATTAGGGATACATTATACTTCTGTGTCTGTAACTATACAATAATACATATGGACTGGAGCATTTAGTGATACATTCTACTTCTGTGTCTGTAACTATACAATAATACTTACGGACTGGAGCATTTAGTGATACATTATACTTCTGTGTCTGTAACTATACAATAATACATATGGACTGGAGCATTTAGTGATACATTCTACTTCTGTGTCTTTAACTATACAATAATACTTATGGACTGGAGCATATAGCGATACGTTATACTTCTGTGTCTGTGACTATACAACAATACTGATGGACTGCAGCATATAGTGATACATTCTACTTCTGTGTCTGTAACCATACAATAATACTGATGGACTGGAGCATATAGTTATACATTCTACTTGTGTTTCTGTTACTATATAATAATCCTGATGGACTGGAGCATATAGTGATACATTATACATCTGTGTCTGTAACTATACAATAATTCTGATGGACTGCAGCATATAGTGATACATTATACTTCGGTGTCTGTAACTATACAATGATGCTGATGGTCTGCAGCATATAGCGATACCATATACTTCTGTGTCTGTAACTATACAATAATGCTGATGGACTGCAGCATATAGCGATACATTATACTACTGTGTCTGTAACTATACAATAATGCTGATGGACTGCAGCATATAGTGACACATTATAGTTCTGTGTTTGTAACTATACAATAATTCTGATGGACTGGAGCATATAGTGATACATTCTACTTGTGTTTCTGTAACTATACAATAATACTGATGGACTGGAGCATATAGTGATACATTCTAATTCTGTGTCTGTAACTATACAATAATACTTATGCACTGGAGCATATAGTGATACATTTAATTCTGTGTCTCTAACTATACAATAATACTTATGGCCTGGAGGATATAATGATACTTTATACTTCTGTGTCTATAACTACACAATAATACTTATGTACTGGAGCATATAGTGATACATTATACTTCTGTGTCTGTAACTATACAATAATATTTATTGACTGGAGGTATAGTGATACATTCTACTTCTGTGTCTATAACTATACAATAATACTTATTGACTGGAGCATATAGTGATACATTCTACTTCTGTGTCTGTAACTATACAATAATACTGATGGACTGGAGCATAAAGTGATACATTATACTTCTGTGTCTGTAACTATACAATAATACTGATGGAGTGGAGCATATAGTGATACACTCTACATCTGTGTCTGTAACTATACAATAATACTTAAGGACTGGACCATAGAGTGATACATTATACTTCTGTGTCTGTAACTATACAAAAATACTTAAGGATATGAGCATATAGTGATACATTATACTTCTGTGTCTGTAACAATACAAAAATACTTAAGGATTTGAGCATATAGTGATACATTATACTTCTGTGTCTGTAACTGCACAATAATACTTAGGGAATTGAGCATATAGTGATACACTATACTTCTGTGTCTTTAACTATACAATAATACTTAAGGACTGGAGCATATAGTGGTACACAATACGTTTTTTCTGTAACTATACAAAAATACTTAAGGATATGAGCATATAGTGATACGTTATACTTCTGTGTCTGTAACAATACAAAAATACTTAAGGATTTGAGCATATAGTGATACATTATACTTCTGTGTCTGTAACTGCACAATAATACTTAGGGAATTGAGCATATAGTGATACACTATACTTCTGTGTCTGTAACTATACAATAATACTTAAGGACTGCAGCATATAGTGGTACACAATACGTTTTTTCTGTAACTATACAATAATACTTAAGGACTGGAGCATATAGTGATAAATTATACTTCTCTGTCTGTAACTATACAATATTATTAAAGGACTGGAGAATATTGTGATACATTATACTTCTGTGTCTGTAATTATACCATATTACTAAAGGATAGTAGCATATTGTGATACATTTTCTTCTGTGTCTGTAACTATACAATATTATTAAAGGACTGGAGCATATAGTGATAATTTATACTTTTTGTGTATAACTATGCCATATTACTAAAGGACAGGAGCATATTGTGATACATTATACTTCTGTGTCTGTATTTATACCATATTACTAAAGGATAGGAGCATATTGTGATACACTATACTTCTGTGTCTGTAACTATACAATATTATTAAAGGACTGGAGCATATTGTGATACATTATACTTCTGTGTCTATAACTATGCCATATTAGTAAAGGACTGGAGCATATTGTGATAAATTATACTTCTGTGTTGTAATTATACCATATTACTAAAGTTTGGGAGCGTATTGTGATACACTATACTTCTGTGTCTGTAATTATACCATATTACTAAAGGATAGGAGCATATTGTGATACACTATACTTTTGTGTCTGTAACTATACAATATTATTAAAGGACTGCAGCATATTGTGATACATTACACTTCTGTGTCTGTAATTTTACCATACTACTAAAGGATAGGAGCAAATTGTGATACACTATACTTCTGAGTCTTTAATTATACCATATTACTAAAGGATAGGAGCATATTGTGATACATTATACTTCTGTTTCTGTAATTATACCATACTACTAAAGGATAGGAGCATTATTTAAAACCATCCATGCATAGGCTTAAACTGTACGAAAATAGCCCACTATATGCAGGTGTAAAACCGTATAACAAACTACCAAACCAAATTAAAGCCATAAAGGACCAAGGTTTATTTAACATGACATTGAAAAGCTTCTTAATATATAAGGCTTACTATTCAGTAACTGAATACATAACCATGTAAATAGTAGAATGTTACAATAGAATTAGTTTTATAAATAGTACTCTCTAAGGTTTGAAATGTTTATTTAATTAATGTATTTATTATACTTGACGAGTCACCTGTTTACTGAGCTTTGCTCAACTGATATGTAAGCGTTTTGTGACAATAAAGCATCTTATCTTATCTTATCTATTGTGATACATTATACTTCTGTGTCTGTAACTATAGAATAGTACTTATTGACTGGAGCATATAGTGATACATTATACTTCAGTGTCTGTAACTATACAATAATACTTATGGACTGGAGCATATAGTGCTACATTCTACTTCTGTGTTTGTAACTATACAATAATACTGATGGAGTGGAGCATATAGTGATACATTGTACTTCTGTGTTTGCAACTATACAATAGTACTTCTGGACCGGAGCATATAGCGATACATTGTACTTCTGTGTCTGTAACTATTCAACAATACTGATGGACTGCAGCATATAGTGAAACATTCTACTTCTGTGTATGTAACTATACAATAATACTTATGGACTGGAGCATTTAGTGATACATTCTACTTCTGTGGCTGTAACTATACAATAATACTGATGGAGTGCAGCATATAGTGATACATTCTACTTCTGTGTCTGTAACTATACAATAATACTTAAGGACTGGAGCATATAGTGATACATTATACTTCTGTGTTTGTAACTATAGAATAATGCTGATGGACTGGAGCATATAGTGAAACAATCTACTTCTGTGTCCGTAACTATACAATAATACTTATGGACTGGAGCATTTAGTGATACATTCTACTTCTGTGTTTGTAACTGTACAATAATACTGATGGAGTGGAGCATATAGTGATACATTATACTTCTGTGTTTGAAACAATACAATAATGCTGATGGACTGGAGCATACAGTGATACATTCTACTTCTGTGCTATACAATAATACTTATGGACTGGAGCATATAGTGATACATTATACTTCTGTGTCTGTAATTATACCATATTACTAAAGAATAGGAGCATATTGTCAAACATTACACTTCTGTGTCTGTAATTATACCATACTACTAAAGGATAGGAGCATATTGTGATACATTATACTTCTGTGAGTGTAACTATACAGTAGTACTTATGGACTGGAGCATATAGTGATACATTATACTTCAGTGTCTGTAACTATACAATAATACTTATGGACTGGAGCATATAGTGATACATTATACTTCTGTGTCTGTAACTATACAATAGTACTTATGGACTGGAGCATATAGTGATACATTATACTTCAGTGTCTGTAACTATACAATAGTACTTATGGACTGGAGCATTTAGTGATACATTATACTTCAGTGTCTGTAACTATACAGTAATACTTATGGACTAGAGGTATAGTGATACATTCTTTTTCTGTGTCTATAACTATACAATAATACCGATGGAGTGGAGCATATAGTGATACATTATACTTCTGTGTCTGTAACTATACAATAATACTGATGGAGTGGAGCATACAGTGATACACTATACATCTGTGTCTGTAACTATACAATAATACTTAAGGACTGGACCATATAGTGATACATTATACTTCTGTGTCTGTAACTATACAAAAATACTTAAGGATTTGAGCATATAGTGATACACTATACTTCTGTGTCTGTAACTATACAATAATACTTAAGGACTGGAGCATATAGTGGTACACTATACTTTTTTTCTGTAACTATACAATAATACTTAAGGACTGGAGCATATAGTGATACATTATACTTCTGTGTCTGTAATTATACCATATTAGTAAAGAATTGGTGCCTATTGTGATAAATTATACTTCTCTGTCTGTAACTATACAATATTATTAAAGGACTGGAGCATATTGTGATACATAATACTTCTGTGTCTGTAATTATACCATATTACTAAAGGATAGGAGCATATTGTGATACATTATTCTTCTGTGTCTGTAACTATACAATATTATTAAAGGACTGGAGCATTTAGTGATAATTTATACTTCTGTGTCTATAACTATGTCATATTACTAAACCACAGTAGCATATTGTGATACACTATACTTCTGTTTCTGTAATTATACCATATTACTAAAGGATAGGAGCATATTCTGATACATTATACTTCTGTGTCTGTAATTATACCATATTACCAAAGGATAGGAGCATATTGTGATACATTATACTTCTGTTTCTGTAATTATACCATATTACTAAAGGATAGGAGCATATTGTGATACATTATACTTCTGTGTCTATAACTATGCCATATTTCTAAAGGACTGGAGCATATTGTGATACATTACACTTCTGTGTCTGTAATTATACCATACTACTAAAGGATAGGAGCAAATTGTGATACACCATACTTCTGTGTCTGTAATTATACCATATTACTAAAGGATAGGAGCATCTTGTGATACATTATACTTCTGCTTCTGTAATTATACCATATTACTAAAGGATAGGAGCATATTGTGATACACTATACTTCTGTGTCTGTAACTATACAATATTATTAAAGGACTGGAGCATATTGTGATACATTATACTTCTGTGTCTATAACTATGCCATATTTCTAAAGGACTGGAGCATATTGTGATACATTACAACTTCTGTGTCTGTAATTATACAATAATACTTATGGACTGGAGCATTTAGTGATACATTCTACTTCTGTGTCTGTAACTATACAATAATACTGATGGACTGCAGCATATAGTGATACATTATACTTCTGTGTTTGTAACTATAGAATAATGCTGATGGACTGGAGCATATAGTGAAACAATCTACTTCTGTGTCCGTAACTATACAATAATACTTATGGTCTGGAGCATTTTGTGATACATTCTACTTCTGTGTTTGTAACTATACAACAATACTGATGGAGTGGAGCATATAGTGATACATTATACTTCTGTGTTTGTAACTATACAATAATGCTGATGGACTGGAGCATGTAGTGATACATTCTACTTCTGTGTCTGTAACTATACAATAATACATATGGAGTGGAGCATATAGTGATACATTGTACTTCTGTGTTTGTAACTATACAATAGTACTTCTGGACCGGAGCATACAGCGATACATTATACTTCTGTGTCTGTAGCTAAACAATAATACTGATGGACTGCAGCATATAGTGATACATTCTACTTCGGTGTCTGTAACTATACAATAATACTTATGGACTGGAGCATATAGTGATACATTATACTTCTGTGTCTCTAATTATACCATATTACTAAAGAGTAAGAGCATATTGTCAAACAATATACTTCTGTGTCTGTAATTATACCATACTACTAAAGGATAGGAGCATATTGTGATACATTATACTTCTGTGTCTGTAACTATACAATAGTACTTATGGACTGGATCATATAGTGATACATTATACTTCAGTGTCTGTAACTATACAATAATAATTATGGACTGGAGCATATAGTGATATATTATACTTCTGTGTCTGTAACTATACAATAGTACTTATGGACTGGAGCATATAGTGATACATTATACTTCAGTGTCTGTAACTATACAATAGTACTTATGGACTGGAGCATTTAGTGATACATTATACTTCTGTGTCTGTAACTATACAATAGTACTTATGGACTGGAGCATATAGTGATACATTATACTTCAGTGCCTGTAACTATACAATAGTACTTTTGGACTGGAGCATTTAGTGATAAATTATACTTCTGTGTCTGTAACTATACAATAATACTTATGTACTGGAGCATTTAGTGATACATTATACTTCTGTGTCTGTAGCTATACAATAGTACTTATGGACTGGAGCATTTAGGGATAAATTATACTTCAGTGTCTGAAACTATACAATAGTACTTATGGACTGGAGCATATAGCGATACACTATAATTCTGTGTCTGTAACTATACAATAGTACTTATGGACTGGAGCATATAGCGATACATTATACTTCTGTGTCTGTAACTATACAATAGTACTTATGGACTGGAGCATATAGCGATACATTATACTTCTGTGTCTATAACTATGCAATAGTACTTATGGACTGGAGCATATAGTGATACACTATAGTTCTGTGTCTGTAACTATACAATAATAATTAAGGACTTGCGCATATAGCTATACATTATACTTCTGTGTCTGTAACTATACAATAATACTTATAGACTGGAGCATATACTGATACACTATACTTCTGTGTCTGTAACTATACAATAATACTTAAGGACTGCAGCATATAGTGGTACACAATACGTTTTTTCTGTAACTATACAATAATACTTAAGGACTGGAGCATATAGTGATAAGTTATACTTCTCTGTCTGTAACTATACAATATTATTAAAGGACTGGAGAATATTGTGATACATTATACTTCTGTGTCTGTAATTATACCATATTACTAAAGGATAGTAGCATATTGTGATACATTTTCTTCTATGTCTGTAACTATACAATATTATTAAAGGACTGGAGCATATAGTGATAATTTATACTTTTTGTGTATAACTATGCCATATTACTAAAGGACAGGAGCATATTGTGATACATTATACTTCTGTGTCTGTATTTATACCATATTACTAAAGGATAGGAGCATATTGTGATACACTATACTTCTGTGTCTGTAACTATACAATATTATTAAAGGACTGGAGCATATTGTGATACATTATACTTCTGTGTCTATAACTATGCCATATTAGTAAAGGACTGGAGCATATTGTGATAAATTATACTTCAGTGTTATAATTATACCATATTACTAAAGGATAGGAGCGTATTGTGATACACTATACTTCTGTGTCTGTAATTATACCATATTACTAAAGGATAGGAGCATATTGTGATACACTATACTTCTGTGTCTGTAACTATACAATATTATTAAAGGACTGCAGCATATTGTGATACATTACACTTCTGTGTCTGTAATTTTACCATACTACTAAAGGATAGGAGCAAATTGTGATACACTATACTTCTGAGTCTTTAATTATACCATATTACTAAAGGATAGGAGCATATTGTGATACATTATACTTCTGTTTCTGTAATTATACCATACTACTAAAGGATAGGAGCATTATTTAAAACCATCCATGCATAGGCTTAAACTGTACGAAAATAGCCCACTATATGCAGGTGTAAAAGCGTATAACAAACTACCAAACCAAATTAAAGCCATAAAGGACCAAGGTTTATTTAACATGACATTGAAAAGCTTCTTAATAGATAAGGCTTACTATTCAGTAACTGAATACATAACCATGTAAATAGTAGAATGTAACAATAGAATTAGTTTTATAAATAGTACTCTCTAAGGTTTGTAATGTTTATTTAATTAATGTATTTATTATACTTGACGAGTCACCTGTTTACTGAGCTTTGCTCAACTGATATGTAAGCGTTTTGTGACAATATAGCATCTTATCTTATCTTATCTATTGTGATACATTATACTTCTGTGTCTGTAATTATAGAATAGTACTTATTGACTGGAGCATATAGTGATACATTATACTTCAGTGTCTGTAAATATACAATAATACTTATGGACTGGAGCATATAGTGCTACATTCTACTTCTGTGTTTGTAACTATACAATAATACTGATGGAGTGGAGCATATAGTGATACATTGTACTTCTGTGTTTGTAACTATACAATAGTACTTCTGGACCGGAGCATATAGCGATACATTGTACTTCTGTGTCTGTAACTATTCAACAATACTGATGGACTGCAGCATATAGTGAAACATTCTACTTCTGTGTATGTAACTATACAATAATACTGATGGACTGCAGCATATAGTGATACATTCTACTTCTGTGTCTGTAACTATACACTAATACTTAAGGACTGGAGCATATAGTGATACATTATACTTCTGTGTTTGTAACTATAGAATAATGCTGATGGACTGGAGCATATAGTGAAACAATCTACTTCTGTGTCCGTAATTATACAATAATACTTATGGACTGGAGCATTTAGTGATACATTCTACTTCTGTGTTTGTAACTGTACAATAATACTGATGGAGTGGAGCATATAGTGATACATTATACTTCTGTGTTTGTAACTATACAATAATGCTGATGGACTGGAGCATACAGTGATACATTCTACTTCTGTGCTATACAATAATACTTATGGACTGGAGCATATAGTGATACATTATACTTCTGTGTCTGTAATTATACCATATTACTAAAGAATAGGAGCATATTGTCAAACATTACACTTCTGTGTCTGTAATTATACCATACTACTAAAGGATAGGAGCATATTGTGATACATTATACTTCTGTGTGTGTAACTATACAGTAGTACTTATGGACTGGAGCATATAGTGATACATTATACTTCAGTGTCTGTAACTATACAATAATACTTATGGACTGGAGCATATAGTGATACATTATACTTCTGTGTCTGTAACTATACAATAGTACTTATGGACTGGAGCATATAGTGATACATTATACTTCAGTGTCTGTAACTATACAATAGTACTTATGGACTGGAGCATTTAGTGATACATTATACTTAAGTGTCTGTAACTATACAGTAATACTTATGGACTAGAGGTATAGTGATACATTCTTTTTCTGTGTCTATAACTATACAATAATACCGATGGAGTGGAGCATATAGTGATACATTATACTTCTGTGTCTGTAACTATGTAATAATACTGATGGAGTGGAGCATACAGTGATACACTATACATCTGTGTCTGTAACTATACAATAATACTTAAGGACTGGACCATATAGTGATACATTATACTTCTGTGTCTGTAACTATACAAAAATACTTAAGGATTTGAGCATATAGTGATACACTATACTTCTGTGTCTGTAACTATACAATAATACTTAAGGACTGGAGCATATAATGGTACACTATACTTTTTTTCTGTAACTATACAATAATACTTAAGGACTGGAGCATATAGTGATACATTATACTTCTGTGTCTCTAATTATACCATATTAGTAAAGAATTGGTGCCTATTGTGATAAATTATACTTCTCTGTCTGTAACTATACAATATTATTAAAGACTGGAGCATATTGTGATACATTATACTTCTGTGTCTGTAATTATACCATATTACTAAAGGATAGGAGCATATTGTGATACATTATTCTTCTGTGTCTGTAACTATACAATATTATTAAAGGACTGGAGCATATAGTGATAATTTATACTTCTGTGTCTATAACTATGTCATATTACTAAACGACAGTAGCATATTGTGATACATTATACTTCTGTTTCTGTAATTATACCATATTACTAAAGGATAGGAGCATATTGTGATACATTATACTTCTGTGTCTATAACTATGCCATATTTCTAAAGGACTGGAGCATATTGTGATACATTACACTTCTGTGTCTGTAATTATACCATACTACTAAAGGATAGGAGCAAATTGTGATATATTATACTTCTGTGTCTATAACTATGCCATATTTCTAAAGGACTGGAGCATTTTGTGATACATTCTACTTCTGTGTTTGTAACTATACAACAATACTGATGGAGTGGAGCATATAGTGATACATTCTACTTCTGTGTTTGTAACTATACAATAATACTGATGGAGTGGAGCATAAAGTGATAGATTATACTTCTGTGTTTGTAACTATACAATAATGATGATGGACTGGAGCATGTAGTGATACATTCTACTTCTGTGTCTGTAACTATACAATAATACATATGGAGTGGAGCATATAGTGATACATTGTACTTCTGTGTTTGTAACTATACAATAGTACTTCTGGACCGGAGCATATAGCGATACATTATACTTCTGTGTCTGTAGCTATACAATAATACTGATGGACTGCAGCATATAGTGATACATTCTACTTCGGTGTCTGTAACTATACAATAATACTTATGGACTGGAGCATATAGTGATACATTAAACTTCTGTGTCTCTAATTATACCATATTACTAAAGAATAAGAGCATATTGTCAAACAATATACTTCTGTGTCTGTAATTATACCATACTACTAAAGGATAGGAGCATATTGTGATACATTATACTTCTGTGTCTGTAACTATACAATAGTACTTATGGACTGGATCATATAGTGATACATTATACTTCAGTGTCTGTAACTATACAATAATAATTATGGACTGCAGCATATAGTGATACATTCTACTTCTGTGTCTGTAACTATACAATAATACTTAAGGACTGGAGCATATAGTGATACATTATACTTCTGTGTTTGTAACTATAGAATAATGCTGATGGACTGGAGCATATAGTGAAACAATCTACTTCTGTGTCCGTAACTATACAATAATACTTATGGACTGGAGCATTTAGTGATACATTCTACTTCTGTGTTTGTAACTGTACAATAATACTGATGGAGTGGAGCATATACTGATACATTATACTTCTGTGTTTGAAACTATACAATAATGCTGATGGACTGGAGCATACAGTGATACATTCTACTTCTGTGCTATACAATAATACTTATGGACTGGAGCATATAGTGATACATTATACTTCTGTGTCTGTAATTATACCATATTACTAAAGAATAGGAGCATATTGTCAAACATTACACTTCTGTGTCTGTCATTATACCATACTACTAAAGGATAGGAGCATATTGTGATACATTATACTTCTGTGAGTGTAACTATACAGTAGTACTTATGGACTGGAGCATATAGTGATACATTATACTTCAGTGTCTGTAACTATACAATAATACTTATGGACTGGAGCATATAGTGATACATTATACTTCTGTGTCTGTAACTATACAATAGTACTTATGGACTGGAGCATATAGTGATACATTATACTTCAGTGTCTGTAACTATACAATAGTACTTATGGACTGGAGCATTTAGTGATACATTATACTTCAGTGTCTGTAACTATACAGTAGTACTTATGGACTAGAGGTATAGTGATACATTCTTTTTTTGTGTCTATGACTATACAATAATACCGATGGAGTGGAGCATATAGTGATACACTATACATCTGTGTCTGTAACTATACAATAATACTTAAGGACTGGACCATATAGTGATACATTATACTTCTGTGTCTGTAACTATACAAAAATACTTAAGGATTTGAGCATATAGTGATACACTATACTTCTGTGTCTGTAACTATACAATAATACTTAAGGACTGGAGCATATAGTGGTACACTATACTTTTTTTCTGTAACTATACAATAATACTTAAGGACTGGAGCATATAGTGATACATTATACTTCTGTGTCTGTAATTATACCATATTAGTAAAGAATTGGTGCCTATTGTGATAAATTATACTTCTCTGTCTGTAACTATACAATATTATTAAAGGACTGGAGCATATTGTGATACATAGAAATTCTGTGTCTGTAATTATACCATATTACTAAAGGATAGGAGCATATTGTGATACATTATTCTTCTGTGTCTGTAACTATACAATATTATTAAAGAACTGGAGCATATAGTGATAATTTATACTTCTGTGTCTATAACTATGTCATATTACTAAACGACAGTAGCATATTGTGATACACTATACTTCTGTTTCTGTAATTATACCATATTACTAAAGGATAGGAGCATATTCTGATACATTATACTTCTGTGTCTGTAATTATACCATATTACCAAAGGATAGGAGCATATTGTGATACATTATACTTCTGTTTCTGTAATTATACCATATTACTAAAGGATAGGAGCATATTGTGATATATTATACTTCTGTGTCTATAACTATGCCATATTTCTAAAGGACTGGAGCATATTGTGATACATTACACTTCTGTGTCTGTAATTATACCATACTACTAAAGGATAGGAGCAAATTGTGATACACCATACTTCTGAGTCTGTAATTATACCATATTACTAAAGGATAGGAGCATCTTGTGATACATTATACTTCTGCTTCTGTAATTATACCATATTACTAAAGGATAGGAGCATATTGTGATACACTATACTTCTGTGTCTGTAACTATACAATAATAATTAAGGACTTGCGCATATAGCTATACATTATACTTCTGTGTCTGTAACTATACAATAATACTTATAGACTGGAGCATATACTGATACACTATACTTCTGTGTCTGTAACTATACAATAATACTTAAGGACTGCAGCATATAGTGGTACACAATACGTTTTTTCTGTAACTATACAATAATACTTAAGGACTGGAGCATATAGTGATACATTATACTTCTGTGTTTGTAACTATAGAATAATGCTGATGGACTGGAGCATATAGTGATACATTATACTTCTGTGTTTGTAACTATAGAATAATACTTATGGACTGGAGCATTTTGTGATACATTCTACTTCTGTGTTTGTAACTATACAACAATACTGATGGAGTGGAGCATATAGTGATACATTATACTTCTGTGTTTGTAACTATACAATAATGCTGATGGACTGGAGCATGTAGTGATACATTCTACTTCTGTGTCTGTAACTATACAATAATACATATGGAGTGGAGCATATAGTGATACATTGTACTTCTGTGTTTGTAACTATATAATAGTACTTCTGGACCGGAGCATACAGCGATACATTATACTTCTGTGTCTGTAGCTGAACAATAATACTGATGGACTGCAGCATATAGTAATACATTCTACTTCGGTGTCTGTAACTATACAATAATACTTATGGACTGGAGCATATAGTGATACATTATACTTCTGTGTCTCTAATTATACCATATTACTAAAGAATAAGAGCATATTGTCAAACAATA
This sequence comes from Deroplatys truncata, assembly GCA_030765065.1. Lineage (NCBI taxonomy): Eukaryota > Metazoa > Arthropoda > Insecta > Mantodea > Mantidae > Deroplatys > Deroplatys truncata. The sequence continues at coordinate 331,786,636 of CM060975.1, read as the reverse complement.
TACTTCTGTGTCTGTAATTATACCATACTACTAAAGGATAGGAGCATATTGTGATACATTATACTTCTGTGTCTGTAACTATACAATAGTACCTATGGACTGGATCATATAGTGATACATTATACTTCAGTGTCTGTAACTATACAATAATAATTATGGACTGGAGCATATAGTGATACATTATACTTCTGTGTCTGTAACTATACAATAGTACTTATGGACTGGAGCATATAGTGATACATTATACTTCAGTGTCTGTAACTATACAATAGTACTTATGGACTGGAGCATTTAGTGATACATTATACTTCTGTGTCTGTAACTATACAATAGTACTTATGGACTGGAGCATATAGTGATACATTATACTTCAGTGCCTGTAACTATACAATAGTACTTTTGGACTGGAGCATTTAGTGATAAATTATACTTCTGTGTCTGTAACTATACAATAATACTTATGTACTGGAGCATTTAGTGATACATTATACTTCTGTGTCTGTAGCTATACAATAGTACTTATGGACTGGAGCATTTAGGGATAAATTATACTTCAGTGTCTGAAACTATACAATAGTACTTATGGACTGGAGCATATAGCGATACACTATAATTCTGTGTCTGTAACTATACAATAGTACTTATGGACTGGAGCATATAGCGATACATTATACTTCTGTGTCTGTAACTATACAATAGTACTTATGGACTGGAGCATATAGCGATACATTATACTTCTGTGTCTATAACTATGCAATAGTACATTGGACTGGAGCATATAGTGATTCACTATAGTTCTGTGTCTGTAACTATACAATAATAATTAAGGACTTGCGCATATAGCTATACATTATACTTCTGTGTCTGTAACTATACAATAATACTTATGGACTGGAGCATATACTGATACACTATACTTCTGTGTCTGTAACTATACAATAATACTTAAGGACTGCAGCATATAGTGGTGCACAATACGTTTTTTCTGTAACTATACAATAATACTTAACGACTGGAGCATATAGTGATAAATTATACTTCTCTGTCTGTAACTATACAATATTGTTAAAGGACTGGAGAATATTGTGATACACTATACTTCTCTGTCTGTAATTATACCATATTCCTAAAGGATAGTAGCATATTGTGATACATTTTCTTCTGTGTCTGTAACTATACAATATTATTAAAGGACTGGAGCATATAGTGATAATTTATACTTTTTGTGTATAACTATGCCATATTACTAAAGGACAGGAGCATATTGTGATACATTATACTTCTGTGTCTGTATTTATACCATATTACTAAAGGATAGGAGCATATTGTGATACACTATACTTCTGTGTCTGTAACTATACAATATTATTAAAGGACTGGAGCATATTGTGATACATTATACTTCTGTGTCTATAACTATGCCATATTAGTAAAGGACTGGAGCATATTGTGATAAATTATACTTCAGTGTTGTAATTATACCATATTACTAAAGGATAGGAGCGTATTGTGATACACTATACTTCTGTGTCTGTAATTATACCATATTACTAAAGGATAGGAGCATATTGTGATACACTATACTTCTGTGTCTGTAACTATACAATATTATTAAAGGACTGCAGCATATTGTGATACATTACACTTCTGTGTCTGTAATTTTACCATACTACTAAAGGATAGGAGCAAATTGTGATACACTATACTTCTGAGTCTTTAATTATACCATATTACTAAAGGATAGGAGCATATTGTGATACATTATACTTCTGTTTCTGTAATTATACCATACTACTAAAGGATAGGAGCATTATTTAAAACCATCCATGCATAGGCTTAAACTGTACGAAAATAGCCCTCTATATGCAGGTGTAAAAGCGTATAACAAACTACCAAACCAAATTAAAGCCATAAAGGACCAAGGTTTATTTAACATGACATTGAAAAGCTTCTTAATAGATAAGGCTTACTATTCAGTAAATGAATATATAACCATGTAAATAGTAGAATGTAACAATAGAATTAGTTTTATAAATAGTACTCTCTAAGGTTTGTAATGTTTATTTAATTAATGTATTTATTATACTTGACTAGTCACCTGTTTACTGAGCTTTGCTCAACTGATATGTAAGCGTTTTGTGACAATATAGCATCTTATCTTATCTTATCTATTGTGATACATTATACTTCTGTGTCTGTAATTATAGAATAGTACTTATTGACTGGAGCATATAGTGATACATTATACTTCAGTGTCTGTTAATATACAATAATACTGATGGAGTGGAGCATACAGTGATACACTATACATCTGTGTCTGTAACTATACAATAATACTTAAGGACTGGACCATATAGTGATACATTATACTTCTGTGTCTGTAACTATACAAAAATACTTAAGGATTTGAGCATATAGTGATACACTATACTTCTGTGTCTGTAACTATACAATAATACTTAAGGACTGGAGCATATAGTGGTACACTATACTTTTTTTCTGTAACTATACAATAATACTTAAGGACTGGAGCATATAGTGATACATTATACTTCTGTGTCTGTAATTATACCATATTAGTAAAGAATTGGTGCCTATTGTGATAAATTATACTTCTCTGTCTGTGACTATACAATATTATTAAAGGACTGGAGCATATTGTGATACATAATACTTCTGTGTCTGTAATTATACCATATTACTAAAGGATAGGAGCATATTGTGATACATTATTCTTCTGTGTCTGTAACTATACAATATTATTAAAGGACTGGAGCATATAGTGATAATTTATACTTCTGTGTCTATAACTATGTCATATTACTAAACGACAGTAGCATATTGTGATACACTATACTTCTGTTTCTGTAATTATACCATATTACTAAAGGATAGGAGCATATTCTGATACATTATACTTCTGTGTCTGTAAATATACCATATTACCAAAGGATAGGAGCATATTGTGATACATTATACTTCTGTTTCTGTAATTATACCATATTACTAAAGGATAGGAGCATATTGTGATACATTATACTTCTGTGTCTATAACTATGCCATATTTCTAAAGGACTGGAGCATATTGTGATACATTACACTTCTGTGTCTGTAATTATACCATACTACTAAAGGATAGGAGCAAATTGTGATACACCATACTTCTGTGTCTGTAATTATACCATATTACTAAAGGATAGGAGCATCTTGTGACACATTATACTTCTGCTTCTGTAATTATACCATATTACTAAAGGATAGGAGCATATTGTGATACACTATACTTCTGTGTCTGTAACTATACAATATTATTAAAGGACTGGAGCATATTGTGATACATTATACTTCTGTGTCTATAACTATGCCATATTTCTAAAGGACTGGAGCATATTGTGATACATTACAACTTCTGTGTCTGTAATTATACAATAATACTTATGGACTGGAGCATTTAGTGATACATTCTACTTCTGTGTCTGTAACTATACAATAATACTGATGGACTGCAGCATATAGTGATACATTATACTTCTGTGTTTGTAACTATAGAATAATGCTGATGGACTGGAGCATATAGTGAAACAATCTACTTCTGTGTCCGTAACTATACAATAATACTTATGGACTGGAGCATTTTGTGATACATTCTACTTCTGTGTTTGTAACTATACAACAATACTGATGGAGTGGAGCATATAGTGATACATTATACTTCTGTGTTTGTAACTATACAATAATGCTGATGGACTGGAGCATGTAGTGATACATTCTACTTCTGTGTCTGTAACTATACAATAATACATATGGAGTGGAGCATATAGTGATACATTGTACTTCTGTGTTTGTAACTATACAATAGTACTTCTGGACCGGAGCATACAGCGATACATTATACTTCTGTGTCTGTAGCTAAACAATAATACTGATGGACTGCAGCATATAGTAATACATTCTACTTCGGTGTCTGTAACTATACAATAATACTTATGGACTGGAGCATATAGTGATACATTATACTTCTGTGTCTCTAATTATACCATATTACTAAAGAATAAGAGCATATTGTCAAACAATATACTTCTGTGTCTGTAATTATACCATACTACTAAAGGATAGGAGCATATTGTGATACATTATACTTCTGTGTCTGTAACTATACAATAGTACTTATGGACTGGATCATATAGTGATACATTATACTTCAGTGTCTGTAACTATACAATAATAATTATGCACTAGAGCATATAGTGATACATTACACTTCTGTGTCTGTAACTATACAATAGTACTTATGGACTGGAGCATATAGTGATACATTATACTTCAGTGTCTGTAACTATACAATAGTACTTATGGACTGGAGCATTTAGTGATACATTATACTTCTGTGTCTGTAACTATACAATACTACTGATGGAGTGGAGCATATAGGGATACATTGTACTTATGTGTTTGTAACTATACAATAGTACTTCTGGACCAGAGCATATAGCGATACATTATACTTCTGTGTCTGTAACTATACAATACTACTGATGGAGTGGAGCATATAGGGATACATTGTACTTATGTGTTTGTAACTATACAATAGTACTTCTGGACCAGAGCATATAGCGATACATTATACTTCTGTGTCTGTAACTATACAATAATACTGATGGACTGCAGCATATAGTGATACATTCTACTTCTGTGTCTGTAACTATACAATAATACTAATGGACTGGAGCATCTAGTGATACATTCTACTTCTGTGTCTGTAACTATACAATAATACTGATGGACTGCAGCATATAGTGATACATTCTACTTCTGTGTCTGTAACTATACAATAATACTTATGGACTGGAGCATATAGTGATACATTATACTTCTGTGTTTGTAACTATAGAACAATGCTGATGGACTGGAGCATATAGTGAAACAATCTACTTCTGTGTCCGTAACTATACAATAATACTTATGGACTGGAGCATTTAGTGATACATTCTACTTCTGTGTTTGTAACTATACAACAATACTGATGGAGTGGAGCATATAGTGATACATTCTACTTCTGTGTTTGTAACTATAGAATAATACTGATGGTGTGGAGCGTATAGTGATACATTATACTTCTGTGTTTGTAACTATACAATAATGCTGATGGACTGGACCATATAGTGATACATTCTACTTGTGTTTCTGTTACTATACAATAATACTGATGGACTGGAGCATATAGTGATACATTATACTTCTGTGTCTGTAACTATACAATGATGCTGATGGACTGCAGCATAAAGCGATACATTATACTTCTGTGTCTGTAACTATACAATAATGCTGATGGACTGCAGCTTATAGCGATCCATTATACTTCTGTGTTTGTTACTATACAATAATGCTGATGGTCTGCAGCATATAGCGATACATTATACTTCTGTGTCTGTAACTATACAATGATGCTGATGGTCTGCAGCATATAGCGATACATTATACTTCTGTGTCTGTTACTATAGAATATTATTAAAGGACTGGAGCATATTGTGATACATTATACTTCTGTTTCTGTAATTATACCATACTACTAAAGGATAGGAGCAAATTGTGATACACTATAGTTCTGTGTCTTTAATTATACCATATTACTAAAGAATAGGAGCATATTGTGATACATTATACCTCTGTTTCTGTAATTATACCATACTACTAAAGGATAGGAGCATATTGTGATATATTATACTTCTGTGTCTGTAACTATACAATAATATTTATGGACTGGAGCATTTAGTGATACATTATACTTCTGTGTGTGTAACTATAGAATAGTACTTATGGACTGGAGCATATAGTGATACATTATACTTCAGTGTCTGTAACTATACAATAATACTTATGGACTGGAGCATTTAGTGCTACATTCTACTTCTGTGTTTGTAACTATACAATAATACTGATGGAGTGGAGCATATAGTGATACATTGTACTTCTGTGTTTGTAACTATACAATAGTACTTCTGGACCTGAGCATATAGCGATACATTATACTTCAGTGTCTGTAACTATACAATAATACTTATGGACTGGACCATATAGCGATACATTCTACTTCTGTGTTTGTAACTGTACAATAATACTGATGGAGTGGAGCATATATGATACATTATACTTCTGTGTTTGTAACTATACAATAATGCTGATGGACTGTAGCATACAGTGATACATTCTACTTCTGTGCTATACAATAATACTTATGGACTGGAGCATATAGTGATACATTATACTTCTGTGTCTGTAATTATACCATATTACTAAAGAATAGGAGCATATTGTCAAACATTACACTTCTGTGTCTGTAATTATACCATACTACTAAAGGATAGGGGCATATTGTGATACATTATACTTCTGTGTGTGTAACTATACAGTAGTACTTATGGACTGGAGCATATAGTGATACATTATACTTCAGTGTCTGTAACTATACAATAATACTTATGGACTGGAGCATATAGTGATACATTATACTTCTGTGTCTGTAACTATACAATAGTACTTATGGACTGGAGCATATAGTGATACACTATACTTCAGTGTCTGTAACTATACAATAGTACTTATGGACTGGAGCATTTAGTGATACATTATACTTCAGTGTCTGTAACTATACAGTAATACTTATGGACTAGAGGTATAGTGATACATTCTTTTTCTGTGTCTATAACTATACAATAATACCGATCGAGTGGAGCATATAGTGATACATTATACTTCTGTGTCTGTAACTATACAATAATACTGATGGAGTGGAGCATACAGTGATACACTATACATCTGTGTCTGTAACTATACAATAATACTTAAGGACTGGACCATATAGTGATACATTATACTTCTGTGTCTGTAACTATACAAAAATACTTAAGGATTTGAGCATATAGTGATACACTATACTTCTGTGTCTGTAACTATACAATAATACTTAAGGACTGGAGCATATAGTGGTACACTATACTTTTTTTCTGTAACTATACAATAATACTTAAGGACTGGAGCATATAGTGATACATTATACTTCTGTGTCTGTAATTATACCATATTAGTAAAGAATTGGTGCCTATTGTGATAAATTATACTTCTCTGTCTGTAACTATACAATATTATTCAAGGACTGGAGCATATTGTGATACATAATACTTCTGTGTCTGTAATTATACCATATTACTAAAGGATAGGAGCATATTGTGATACATTATTCTTCTGTGTCTGTAATTATACCATACTACTAAAGGATAGGAGCAAATTGTGATACACCATACTTCTGTGTCTGTAATTATACCATATTACTAAAGGATAGGAGCATCTTGTGATACATTATACTTCTGCTTCTGTAATTATACCATATTACTAAAGGATAGGAGCATATTGTGATACACTATACTTCTGTGTCTGTAACTATACAATATTATTAAAGGACTGGAGCATATTTTGATACATTATACTTCTGTGTCTATAACTATGCCATATTTCTAAAGGACTGGAGCATATTGTGATACATTACAACTTCTGTGTCTGTAATTATACAATAATACTTATGGACTGGAGCATTTAGTGATACATTCTACTTCTGTGTCTGTAACTATACAATAATACTGATGGACTGCAGCATATAGTGATACATTATACTTCTGTGTTTGTAACTATAGAATAATGCTGATGGACTGGAGCATATAGTGAAACAATCTACTTCTGTGTCCGTAACTATACAATAATACTTATGGACTGGAGCATTTTGTGATACATTCTACTTCTGTGTTTGTAACTATACAACAATACTGATGGAGTGGAGCATATAGTGATACATTATACTTCTGTGTTTGTAACTATACAATAATACATATGGAGTGGAGCATATAGTGATACATTGTACTTCTGTGTTTGTAACTTTACAATAGTACTTCTGGACCGGAGCATACAGCGATACATTATACTTCTGTGTCTGTAGCTAAACAATAATACTGATGGACTGCAGCATATAGTGATACATTCTACTTCGGTGTCTGTAACTATACAATAATACTTATGGACTGGAGCATATAGTGATACATTATACTTCTGTGTCTCTAATTATACCATATTACTAAAGAATAAGAGCATATTGTCAAACAATATACTTCTGTGTCTGTAATTATACCATACTACTAAAGGATAGGAGCATATTGTGATACATTATACTTCTGTGTCTGTAACTATACAATAGTACTTATGGAATGGATCATATAGTGATACATTATACTTCAGTGTCTGTAACTATACAATAATAATTATGGACTGGAGCATATAGTGATACATTATACTTCTGTGTCTGTAACTATACAATAGTACTTATGGACAGGAGCATATAGTGATACATTATACTTCAGTGTCTGTAACTATACAATAGTACTTATGGACTGGAGCATTTAGTGATACATTATACTTCTGTGTCTGTAACTATACAATAGTACTTATGGACTGGAGCATATAGTGATACAGTATACTTCAGTGCCTGTAACTATACAATAGTACTTTTGGACTGGAGCATTTAGTGATAAATTATACTTCTGTGTCTGTAACTATACAATAATACTTATGTACTGGAGCATTTAGTGATACATTATACTTCTGTGTCTGTAGCTATACAATAGTACTTATGGACTGGAGCATTTAGGGATAAATTATACTTCAGTGTCTGAAACTATACAATAGTACTTATGGACTGGAGCATATAGCGATACACTATAATTCTGTGTCTGTAACTATACAATAGTACTTATGGACTGGAGCATATAGCGATACATTATACTTCTGTGTCTGTAACTATACAATAGTACTTATGGACTGGAGCATATAGCGATACATTATACTTCTGTGTCTATAACTATGCAATAGTACTTATGGACTGGAGCATATAGTGATACACTATAGTTCTGTGTCTGTAACTATACAATAATAATTAAGGACTTGCGCATATAGCTATACATTATACTTCTGTGTCTGTAACTATACAATAATACTTATGGACTGGAGCATATACTGATACACTATACTTCTGTGTCTGTAACTATACAATAATACTTAAGGACTGCAGCATATAGTGGTACACAATACGTTTTTTCTGTAACTATACAATAATACTTAAGGACTGGAGCATATAGTGATAAATTATACTTCTCTGTCTGTAACTATACAATATTATTAAAGGACTGGAGAATATTGTGATACATTATACTTCTCTGTCTGTAATTATACCATATTACTAAAGGATAGTAGCATATTGTGATACATTTTCTTCTGTGTCTGTAACTATACAATATTATTAAAGGACTGGAGCATATAGTGATAATTTATACTTTTTGTGTATAACTATGCCATATTACTAAAGGACAGGAGCATATTGTGATACATTATACTTCTGTGTCTGTATTTATACCATATTACTAAAGGATAGGAGCATATTGTGATACACTATACTTCTGTGTCTGTAACTATACAATATTATTAAAGGACTGGAGCATATTCTGATACATTATACTTCTGTGTCTATAACTATGCCATATTAGTAAAGGACTGGAGCATATTGTGATAAATTATACTTCAGTGTTGTAATTATACCATATTACTAAAGATAGGAGCGTATTGTGATACACTATACTTCTGTGTCTGTAATTATACCATATTACTAAAGGATAGGAGCATATTGTGATACACTATACTTCTGTGTCTGTAACTATACAATATTATTAAAGGACTGCAGCATATTGTGATACATTACACTTCTGTGTCTGTAATTTTACCATACTACTAAAGGATAGGAGCAAATTGTGATACACTATACTTCTGAGTCTTTAATTATACCATATTACTAAAGGATAGGAGCATATTGTGATACATTATACTTCTGTTTCTGTAATTATACCATACTACTAAAGGATAAGAGCATTATTTAAAACCATCCATGCATAGGCTTAAACTGTACGAAAATAGCCCACTATATGCAGGTGTAAAAGCGTATAACAAACTACCAAACCAAATTAAAGCCACAAAGGACCAAGGTTTATTTAACATGACATTGAAAAGCTTCTTAATAGATAAGGCTTACTATTCAGTAACTGAATACATAACCATGTAAATAGTAGAATGTAAGAATAGAATTAGTTTTATAAATAGTACTCTCTAAGGTTTGTAATGTTTATTTAATTAATGTATTTATTATACTTGACGAGTCACCTGTTTACTGAGCTTTGCTCAACTGATATGTAAGCGTTTTGTGACAATATAGCATCTTATCTTATCTTATCTATTGTGATACATTATACTTCTGTGTCTGTAATTATAGAATAGTACTTATTGACTGGAGCATATAGTGATACATTATACTTCAGTGTCTGTAAATATACAATAATACTTATGGACTGGAGCATATAGTGCTACATTCTACTTCTGTGTTTGTAACTATACAATAATACTGATGGAGTGGAGCATATAGTGATACATTGTACTTCTGTGTTTGTAACTATACAATAGTACTTCTGGACCGGAGCATATAGCGATACATTGTACTTGTGTGTCTGTAACTATTCAACAATACTGATGGACTGCAGCATATAGTGAAACATTCTACTTCTGTGTATGTAACTATACAATAATACTTATGGACTGGAGCATTTAGTGATACATTCTACTTCTGTGTCTGTAACTATACAATAATACTGATGGACTGCAGCATATAGTGATACATTCTACTTCTGTGTCTGTAACTATACAATAATACTTAAGGACTGGAGCATATAGTGATACATTATACTTCTGTGTTTGTAACTATAGAATAATGCTGATTGACTGGAGCATATAGTGAAACAATCTACTTCTGTGTCCGTAACTATACAATAATACTTATGGACTGGAGCATTTAGTGATACATTCTACTTCTGTGTTTGTAACTGTACAATAATACTGATGGAGTGGGGCATATAGTGATACATTATACTTCTGTGTTTGTAACTATACAATAATGCTGATGGACTGGAGCATACAGTGATACATTCTACTTCTGTGCTATACAATAATACTTATGGACTGGAGCATATAGTGATACATTATACTTCTGTGTCTGTAACTATACAATAGTACTTATGGACTGGAGCATATAGTGATACATTATACTTCAGTGTCTGTAACTATACAATAGTACTTATGGACTGGAGCATTTAGTGATACATTATACTTCAGTGTCTGTAACTATACAGTAATACTTATGGACTAGAGGTATAGTGATACATTCTTTTTCTGTGTCTATAACTATACAATAATACCGATGGAGTGGAGCATATAGTGATACATTATACTTCTGTGTCTGTAACTATACAATAATACTGATGGAGTGGAGCATACAGTGATACACTATACATCTGTGTCTGTAACTATACAATAATACTTAAGGACTGGACCATATAGTGATACATTATACTTCTGTGTCTGTAACTATACAAAAATACTTAAGGATTTGAGCATATAGTGATACACTATACTTCTGTGTCTGTAACTATACAATAATACTTAAGGACTGGAGCATATAGTGGTACACTATACTTTTTTTCTGTAACTATACAATAATACTTAAGGACTGGAGCATATAGTGATACATTATACTTTTGTGTCTGTAATTATACCATATTAGTAAAGAATTGGTGATTATTGTGATAAATTATACTTCTCTGTCTGTAACTATACAATATTATTAAAGGACTGGAGCATATTGTGATACATTATACTTCTGTGTCTGTAATTATACCATATTACTAAAGGATAGGAGCATATAATGATACGTTATTCTTCTGTGTCTGTAACTATACAATATTATTAAAGGACTGGAGCATATAGTGATAATTTATACTTCTGTGTCTATAACTATGTCATATTACTAAACGACAGTAGCATATTGTGATACACTATAGTTCTGTTTCTGTAATTATACCATATTACTAAAGGATACGAGCATATTCTGATACATTATACTTCTGTGTCTGTTATTATACCATATTACCAAAGGATAGGAGCATATTGTGATACATTATACTTCTGTTTCTGTAATTATACCATATTACTAAAGGATAGGAGCATATTGTGTTACATTATACTTCTGTGTCTATAACTATGCCATATTTCTAAAGGACTGGAGCATATTGTGATACATTACACTTCTGTGTCTGTAATTATACCATACTACTAAAGGATAGGAGCAAATTGTGATACACCATACTTCTGTGTCTGTAATTATACCATATTACTAAAGGATAGGAGCATCTTGTGATACACTATACTTCTGCTTCTGTAATTATACCATATTACTAAAGGATAGGAGCATATTGTGATACACTATACTTCTGTGTCTGTAACTATACAATATTATTAAAGGACTGGAGCATATTGTGATAAATTATACTTCTGTGTCTATAACTATGCCATATTTCTAAAGGACTGGAGCATATTGTGATACATTACACTTCTGTGTCTGTAATTATACAATAATACTTATGGACTGGAGCATTTAGTGATACATTCTACTTCTGTGTCTGTAACTATACAATAATACTGATGGACTGCAGCATATAGTGATACATTATACTTCTGTGTTTGTAACTATAGAATAATGCTGATGGACTGGAGCATATAGTGAAACAATCTACTTCTGTGTCCGTAACTATACAATAATACTTATGGACTGGAGCATTTTGTGATACATTCTACTTCTGTGTTTGTAACTATACAACAATACTGATGGAGTGGAGCATATAGTGATACATTCTACTTCTGTGTTTGTAACTATACAATAATACTGATGGAGTGGAGCATATAGTGATAGATTATACTTCTGTGTTTGTAACTATACAATAATGCTGATGGACTGGAGCATGTAGTGATACATTCTACTTCTGTGTCTGTAACTATACAATAATACTTATGGAGTGGAGCATATAGTGATACATTGTACTTCTGTGTTTGTAACTATACAATAGCACTTCTGGACCGGAGCATATAGCGATACATTATACTTCTGTGTCTGTAGCTATACAATAATACTGATGGACTGCAGCATATAGTGATACATTCTACTTCGGTGTCTGTAACTATACAATAATACTTATGGACTGGAGCATATAGTGATACATTAAACTTCTGTGTCTCTAATTATACCATATTACTAAAGAATAAGAGCATATTGTCAAACAATATACTTCTGTGTCTGTAATTATAGCATACTACTAAAGGATAGGAGCATATTGTGATACATTATACTTCTGTGTCTGTAACTATACAATAGTACTTATGGACTGGATCATATAGTGATACATTATACTTCAGTGTCTGTAACTATACAATAGTACTTATGGACTGGAGCATATAGTGATACATTATACTTCAGTGTCTGTAACTATACAATAGTACTTATGGACTGGAGCATTTAGTGATACATTATACTTCTGTGTCTGTAACTATACAATAGTACTTATGGACTGGAGCATATAGTGATACATTATACTTCAGTGCCTGTAACTATACAATAGTACTTTTGGACTGGAGCATTTAGTGATAAATTATACTTCTGTGTCTGTAACTATACAATAATACTTATGTACTGGAGCATTTAGTGACACATTATACTTCTGTGTCTGTAGCTATACAATAGTACTTATGGACTGGAGCATTTAGGGATAAATTATACTTCAGTGTCTGAAACTATACAATAGTACTTATGGACTGGAGCATATAGCGATACACTATAATTCTGTGTCTGTAACTATACAATAGTACTTATGGACTGGAGCATATAGCGATACATTATACTTCTGTGTCTGTAACTATACAATAGTACTTATGGACTGGAGCTAATAGCGATACATTATACTTCTGTGTCTATAATTATGCAATAGTACTTATGGACTGGAGCATATAGTGATACACTATAGTTCTGTGTCTGTAACTATACAATAATAATTAAGGACTTGCGCATATAGCTATACATTATACTTCTGTGTCTGTAACTATACAATAATACTTATGGACTGGAGCATATACTGATACATTATACTTCTGTGTCTGTAACTATGCAATAATACTTATGGACCAGAGCATATAGTGATACATTATAGTTCTGTGTCTATAACTATGCAATAATACTTATGGACTGGAGCATTTAGTGATACATTCTTCTTGTGTTTCTGTAACTATACAACAATTCTGATGCACTGGAGCATATAGTGATACATTGTACTTCTGTGTTTGTAACTATACAATAGTACTTCTGGACCGGAGCATATAGCGATACATTATACTTCTGTGTCTGCTACTATACAATACTACTGATGGAGTGGAGCATATAGGGATACATTGTACTTATGTGTTTGTACTATACAATAGTACTTCTGGACCAGAGCATATAGCGATACATTATACTTCTGTGTCTGTAACTATACAATAATACTGATGGACTGCAGCATATAGTGATACATTCTACTTCTGTGTCTGTAACTATACAATAATACTAATGGACTGGAGCATCTAGTGATACATTCTACTTCTGTGTCTGTAACTATACAATAATACTGATGGACTGCAGCATATAGTGATACATTCTACTTCTGTGTATGTAACTATACAATAATACTTATGGACTGGAGCATATAGTGATACATTATACTTCTGTGTTTGTAACTATAGAACAATGCTGATGGACTGGAGCATATAGTGAAACAATCTACTTCTGTGTCCGTAACTATGCAATAATACTTATGGACTGGAGCATTTAGTGATACATTCTACTTCTGTGTTTGTAACTATACAACAATACTGATGGAGTGGAGCATATAGTGATACATTCTACTTCTGTGTTTGTAACTATAGAATAATACTGATGGTGTGGAGCGTATAGTGATACATTATACTTCTGTGTTTGTAACTATACAATAATGCTGATGGACTGGACCATATAGTGATACATTCTACTTGTGTTTCTGTTACTATACAATAATACTGATGGACTGGAGCATATAGTGATACATTATACTTCTGTGTCTGTAACTATACAATGATGCTGATGGACTGCAGCATATAGCGATACATTATACTTCTGTGTCTGTAACTATACAATAATGCTGATGGACTGCAGCTTATAGCGATCCATTATACTTCTGTGTTTGTTACTATACAATAATGCTGATGGTCTGCAGCATATAGCGATACATTATACTTCTGTGTCTGTAACTATACAATGATGCTGATGGTCTGCAGCATATAGCGATACATTATACTTCTGTGTCTGTTACTATAGAATATTATTAAAGGACTGGAGCATATTGTGATACATTATACTTCTGTTTCAGTAATTATACCATACTACTAAAGGATAGGAGCAAATTGTGATACACTATAGTTCTGTGTCTTTAATTATACCATATTACTAAAGAATAGGAGCATATTGTGATACATTATACCTCTGTTTCTGTAATTATACCATACTACTAAAGGAAAGGAGCATATTGTGATATATTATACTTCTGTGTCTGTAACTATACAATAATATTTATGGACTGGAGCATTTAGTGATACATTATACTTCTGTGTCTGTAACTATAGAATAGTACTTATGGACTGGAGCATATAGTGATACATTATACTTCAGTGTCTGTAACTATACAGTAATACTTATGGACTGGAGCATTTAGTGCTACATTCTACTTCTGTGTTTGTAACTATACAATAATACTGATGGAGTGGAGCATATAGTGATACATTGTACTTCTGTGTTTGTAACTATACAATAGTACTTCTGGACCTGAGCATATAGCGATACATTATACTTCTGTGTCTGTAACTATACAATAATACTGATGGACTGCAGCATATAGTGATACATTCTACTTCTGTGTCTGTAACTATACAATAATATTTATGGACTGGAGCATTTAGTGATACATTCTACTTCTGAGTCTGTAACTATACAATAATACTGATGGACTGCAGCATTAAGTGATACATTCTACTTCTGTGTCTGTAACTATACAATAATACTTATGGACTGGAGCATATAGTGATACATTATACTTCTGTGTTTGTAACTATAGAATAATGCTGATGGACTGGAGCATATAGTGAAACAATCTACTTCTGTGTCCGTAACTATACAATAATACTTATGGACTGCAGCATATAGCGATACATTATACTACTGTGTCTGTAACTATACAATAATGCTGATGGACTGCAGCATATAGTGATATTTTATACTTCTGTGCTTGTAACTATACAATAATGCTGATGGACTGGAGCATATAGTGATACATTCTACTTCGGTGTCTGTAACTATACAGTAATACTTATGGACTGGAGCATATACTGATACTTTATACTTCTGTGTCTGTAATTATACCATATTACTAAAGAAT
Source organism: Deroplatys truncata (assembly GCA_030765065.1). Taxonomy (NCBI): domain Eukaryota; kingdom Metazoa; phylum Arthropoda; class Insecta; order Mantodea; family Mantidae; genus Deroplatys; species Deroplatys truncata. The sequence continues at coordinate 331,770,170 of CM060975.1, read as the reverse complement.
AGGAGCATATTGTCAAACATTATACTTCTGTGTCTGTAATTATACCACACTACTAAAGGATAGGAGCATATTGTGATACATTATACTTCTGTGTCTGTGACTATACAATAGTACTTATGGACTGGAGCATATAGTGATACATTATACTTCAGTGTCTGTAACTATACAATAATACTTATGGACTGGAGCATATAGTGATACATTATACTTCTGTGTCTGTAACTATACAATAGTACTTATGGACTGGAGCATATAGTGATACATTATACTTCAGTGTCTGTAACTATTCAATAGTACTTATGGACTGGAGCATTTAGTGATACATTATACTTCAGTGTCTGTAACTATACAGTTATACTTATGGACTGGAGCACTTAGTGATACATTATACTTCTGTGTCTGTAACTATAAAATAGTACTTATGGACTGGAGCATATAGTGATACATTATACTTCAGTGTCTGTAACTATACAATAGTACTTTTGGACTGGAGCATTTAGCGATACATTATACTTCTGTGTCTGTAACTATACAATAATACTTATGTACTGGAGGATTTAGTGATGCATTATACTTCTGTGTCTGTAGCTATACAATAGTACTTATGGACTGGAGCATTTAGGGATACATTATACTTCAGTGTCTGAAACTATACAATAGTACTTATCGACTGGAGCATATAGCGATACACTACAATTCTGTGTCTGTAACTATACAATAGTACTTATGGACTGGAGCATATAGCGATACATTATACTTCTGTGTCTGTAACTATACAATAGTACTTATGGACTGGAGCATATAGCGATACATTATACTTCTGTGTCTATAACTATGCAATAGTACTTATGGACTGGAGCATATAGTGATACACTATACTTCTGTGTCTGTAACTATACAATAATAATTAAGGACTTGCGCATATAGCTATACATTATACTTCTGAGTCTGTAACTATACAATAATACTTATGGACTGGAGCATATACTGATACATTATACTTCTGTGTCTGTAACTATGCAATAATACTTATGGACCAGAGCACATAGTGATACATTATACTTCTGTGTCTATAACTATGCAATAATACTTATGGACTGGAGCATTTAGTGATACATTATACTTGTGTTTCTGTAACTATACAACAATACTGATGCACTGGAGCATATAGTGAGACATTGTACTTCTGTGTTTGTAACTATATAATAGTACTTCTGGACCGGAGCATATAGCGATACATTATACTTCTGTGTCTGTAACTATACAATAATACTGATGGACTGCAGCATATAGTGATACATTCTACTTCTGTGTCTGTAACTATACAATAATGCAGATGGACTGGAGTATATAGTGATACATTACACTTCTGTGTCTATAACTATGCCATATTACTAAAGGACTGGAGCATGTTGTGATACATTACACTTCTGTGTCTATAACTATGCCATATTACTAAAGGACTGGAGCATATTGTGATACATTACACTTCTGTGTCTGTAATTATACCATACTACTAAAGGATAGGAGCAAATTGTGAGTCACTATACTTCTGTGTCTGTAATTATACCATATTACTAAAGGATAGGAGCATATTGTGATACATTATACTTCTGTTTCTGTAATTATACCATACTACTAAAGGATAGGAGCATATTGTGATGCATTATACTTCTGTGTCTGTAACTATACAATAATATTTACGGACTGGAGCATTTAGTGATACATTATACTTCTGTGTCTGTAACTATAGAATAGTACTTATGGACAGGAGCGCATAGTGATACATTATACTTCAGTGTCTGTAATTATACAATAATACTTATGGACTGGAGCATATAGTGATACATTATACTTCAGTGTCTGTAACTATACAATAATACTTATGCACTGGAGCATATAGGGATACATTATACTTCAGTGTCTGTAACTATACAATAATACTTATGGACTGGAGCATATAGCGATACATTATACTTCAGTGTCTGTAACTATACAATAATACTTATGGACTGGAGCATATAGTGATACATTATACTTCAGTGTCTGTAACTATACAATAATACTTATGGACTGGATCATATAGTGATACATTATACTTGAGTGTCTGTAACTATACAATAATAATTATGGACTGGAGCATATAGTGATACATTATACTTCTGTGTCTGTAGCTATACAATAGTACTTATGGACTGGAGCATATAGTGATACATTATACTTCTGTGTCTGTAACTATACAATAGTACTTATGGACTGGAGCATATAGTGATACATTATACTTCAGTGTCTTTAACTATACAATAGCACTTATGGACTGGAGCATATAGCGATACATTATACTTCTGTGTCTGTAACAATACAATAATACTTATGGACTGGAGCATAGAGCGATACATTATACTTCAGTGTCTGTAACTATACAATAATATTTATGGACCGGAGCATATAGCGATACATTATACTTCAGTGTCTGTAACTATACAATAGTACTTATGGACTGGAGCATATAACGATACATTATACTTCAGTGTCTGTAACTATACAATAATACTTATGGACTGGAGCATATAGTGATACACTATACGTCTGTGTCTATAACTATGCAATAGTACTTATGGACTGGAGCATGTGGTGATACACTATACTTCTGTCAGTAGCTATACAATAATAATTAAGGACTGGGGCATATAGGGATACATTATACTACTGTGTCTGTAACTATACAATAATAATTAAGGACTGGGGCATATAGGGATACATTATACTTCTTTGTCTGTAACTATACAATAATTCTTATGGACTGGAGCACATACTGATACATTATACTTTTGTGTCTGTAACTATACAATAATACTTATGGACCGGAGCATATAGTGATACATTATACTTCTGTGTCTGTAACTATACAATAATTCTTATGGACTGGAGCACATACTGATACATTATACTTCTGTGTCTGAAACTATACAATAATACCTATGGACTGGAGCATATAGAGATACATTATACTTCTGTGTCTATAACTATGCAATAGTACTTATGGACTGGAGCATATAGTGATACACTATACTTCTGTCAGTAGCTATACAATAATAATTAAGGACTGGCGCATATAGCGATACATTATACTTCTGTGTCTGTAACTATACAATAATACTGATGTACTGCAGCATATAAAGATACATTCTACTTCTGTGTCTTTAACCATACAATAATACTGATGGACTGGAGCATATAGTGATACATTCTACTTCTGTTTCTGTAACTATACAATAATACTGATGGACTGGAGCATAAAGTGATACATTCTACTTGTGTTTCTGTAACTATACAATAATACTGATGGACTGGAGCATATAGCGATACATTATACTTCTGTGTCTGTAACTATACAATAATGCTGATGGACTGGAGCATTTAGTGATACATTCTACTTCTGTGTCTGTAACTATACAATAATACTGATGGACTGCAGCATATAATGATACTTTATACTTCTGTGTCTGTAACTACACAATAATACTTATGTACTGGAGCATATAGTGATACATTATACTTCTGTGTCTGTAACTATACAATAATACTTATGGACTGGAGGTATAGTGACACATTCTACTTCTGTGTCTATAACTATAAAATAATATTTATGGACTGGAGCATATAGTGATACATTCTAATTCTGTGTCTGTAACTATACAATAATGCTTATGCACTGGAGCATATAGTGATACATTTAATTCTGTGTCTCTAACTATACAATAATACTCATGGCCTGGAGCATATAATGATACTTTATACTTCTGTGTCTGTAACTACACAATAATACTTATGTACTGGAGCATATAGTGATACATTATACTTCTGTGTCTGTAACTATACAATAATACTTATGGACTGGAGGTATAGTGATACATTCTACTTCTGTGTCTATAACTATAAAATAATACTTATGGACTGGAGCATATAGTGATACATTCTACTTCTGTGTCTATAACTATACAATAATACTGATGGAGTGGAGCATATAGTGATACATTATACTTCTGTGTCTGTAACTATACAATAATACTGATGGAGTGGAGCATATAGTGATACACTATACATCTGTGTCTGTAACTATACAATAATACTTAAGGACTGGACCATATAGTGATACATTATAATTCTGTGTCTGTAACTATACAAAAATACTTAAGGATTTGAGCATATAGTGATACACTATACTTCTGTGTCTGTAACTATACAATAATACTTAAGGACTGGAGCATATAGTGGTACACTATACTTATTTTCTGTAACTATACAATTATACTTAAGGACTGGAGCATATGGTGATACATTATACTTCTGTGTCTGTAATTATACCATATTAGTAAAGAATAGGAGCCTATTGTGATAAATTATACTTCTCTGTCTGTAACTATACAATATAATTAAAGGACTGGAGCATATTGTGATACATTATACTTCTGTGTCTGTAATTATACCATATTACTAAAGGATAGGAGCATATTGTGATACATTATTCTTCTGTGTCTGTAACTATACAATATTATTATAGGACTGGAGCATATAGTGACAATTTATACTTCTGTGTCTATAACAATGCCATATTACTAAACGACAGGAGCATATTGTTATACACTATACTTCTGTGTCTGTAATTATACCATATTACTAAAGGATTGGAGCATATTCTGATACATTATACTTCTGTGTCTGTAATTTTACCATATTACTAAAGGATAGGAGCATATTGAGATACATTATACTTCTGTTTCTGTAATTATACCATATTACTAAAGGATAGGAGCATATTGTGATACACTATACTTCTGTGTCTGTAACTATACAATATTATTAAAGGACTGGAGCATATTGTGATACATTATACTTCTGTGTCTATAACTATGCCATATTTATAAAGGACTGAAGCATATTGTGATACATTACACTTCTGTGTCTGTAATTATACCATACTACTAAAGGATAGGAGCAAATTGTGATACACCATACTTCTGTGTCTTTAATTATACCATATTACTAAAGGATAGGAGCATATTGTGATACATTATACTTCTGTTTCTGTAATTATACCATACTACTAAAGGATAGGAGCATATTGTGATACATTATACTTCTGTGTCTGTAACTGTACAATAATATTTATGGACTGGAGCATTATTAATACATTATACTTCTGTGTCTGTAACTATAGAATAGTACTTGTGGACCGGAGCATATAGCGATACATTATACTTCTGTGTCTGTAACTATACAATAATACTGATGGTCTGCAGCATATAGTGATACATTCTACTTCTGTGTCTGTAACTATACAATAATACTTATGGACTGGAGCATTTAGTGATACATTCTACTTCTGTGTCTGTAACTATACAATAGTACTTATGGACTGGAGCATATAGTGTTACATTATACTTCAGTGTCTGTAACTATACAATAGTACTTTTGGACTGGAGCATTTAGTGATACATTATACTTCTGTGTCTGTAACTATACAACAATACTGATGGAGTGGAGCATATAGTGAAACATTCTACTTCTGTGTTTGTAACTATACAATAATACTGATGGAGTGGAGCATATAGTGATATTTTATACTTCTGTGTTTGTAACTATACAATAATGCTGATGGACTGGAGCATATAGTGATACATTCTACTTCGGTGTCTGTAACTATACAGTAATACTTATGGACTGGAGCATATACTGATACTTTATACTTCTGTGTCTGTAATTATACCATATTACTAAAGAATAGGAGCATATTGTCAAACATTATACTTCTGTGTCTGTAATTATACCATACTACTAAAGGATAGGAGCATATTGTGATACATTATACTTCTGTGTCTGTGACTATACAATAGTACTTATAGACTGGAGCATATAGTGATACATTATACTTCAGTGTCTGTAACTATACAATAATACTTATGGACTGGAGCATATAGTGATACATTATACTTCTGTGTCTGTAACTATACAATAGTACTTATGGACTGGAGCATATAGTGATACATTATACTTCAGTGTCTGTAACTATTCAATAGTACTTATGGACTGGAGCATTTAGTGATACATTATACTTCAGTGTCTGTAACTATACAGTTATACTTATGGACTGGAGCACTTAGTGATACATTATACTTCTGTGTCTGTAACTATACAATAGTACTTATGGACTGGAGCATATAGTGATACATTATACTTCAGTGTCTGTAACTATACAATAGTACTTTTGGACTGGAGCATTTAGCGATACATTATACTTCTGTGTCTGTAACTATACAATAATATTTATGGACCGGAGCATATAGCGATACATTATACTTCAGTGTCTGTAACTATACAATAGTACTTATGGACTGGAGCATATAACGATACATTATACTTCAGTGTCTGTAACTATACAATAATACTTATGGACTGGAGCTTATAGTGATACACTATACTTCTGTGTCTATAACTATGCAATAGTACTTATGGACTGGAGCATGTAGTGATACACTATACTTCTGTCAGTAGCTATACAATAATAATTAAGGACTGGGGCATATAGGGATACATTATACTACTGTGTCTGTAACTATACAATAATAATTAAGGACTGGGGCAAATAGGGTTACATTATACTTCTTTGTCTGTAACTATACAATAATTCTTATGGACTGGAGCACATAGTGATACATTATACTTTTGTGTCTGTAACTATGCAATAATACTTATGGACCGGAGCATATAGTGATACATTATACTTCTGTGTCTATAACTATTCAATAATACTTATGGACTGGAGCATTTAGTGTTACATTATACTTCAATGTCTGTAACTATACAATAATACCTATGGACTGGAGCATATAGAGATACATTATACTTCTGTGTCTATAACTATGCAATAGTACTTATGGACTGGAGCATATAGTGATACACTATACTTCTGTCAGTAGCTATACAATAATAATTAAGGACTGGCGCATATAGCGATACATTATACTTCTGTGTCTGTAACTATACAATAATACTGATGGACTGCAGCATATAAAGATACATTCTACTTCTGTGTCTGTAACCATACAATAATTCTGATGGACTGGAGCATATAGTAATACATTCTACTTGTGTTTCTGTAACTATACAATAATACTGATGGACTGGAGCATAAAGTGATACATTCTACTTGTGTTTCTGTAACTATACAATAATACTGATGGACTGGAGCATATAGCGATACATTATACTTCTGTGTCTGTAACTATACAATAATGCTGATGGACTGGAGCATATAGCGATACATTATACTTCTGTGTCTGTAACTATACAATGATGCTGATGGACTGCAGCATATAGTGATACATTCTACTTCTGTGTCTGTAACTATACAATAATGCTGATGGACTGGAGCATATAGTGATACATTCTACTTCTGTGTCTGTAACTATACAATAATGCTGATGGACTGGAGCATATAGTGATACATTCTACTTCTGTGTCTGTAACTATACAATAATGCTGATGGACTGGAGCATATAGTGATACATTCTAGTTCTGTGTCTGTAAATATACAATAATACTGATGGACTGGAGCATATAGCGATACATTATACTTCTGTGTCTGTAACTATACAATAATACTGATGGACCGGAGCATATAGTGATACATTCTACTTCTGTGTCTGTAACTATACAATAATATTTATGGACTGGAGCATATAGTGATACATTCTACTTCTGTGTCTGTAACTATACATTAATACTTATGGACTGGAGCATTTAGTGATACATTCTACTTCTGTGTCTGTATCTATACAATAATACTGATGGACTGCAGCATATAGTGATACATTCTACTTCTGTGTCTGTAACTATATAATAAGACTTATGGACTGGAGCATATAGTGATACATTATACTTCTGTGTTTGTAACTATAGAATAATGCTGATGGACTGGACCATATAGTGAAACAATCTACTTCTGTGTCCGTAACTATACAATAATGCTTATGGACTGGAGCATTTAGTGATACATTCTACTTCTGTGTTTGTCACTATACAACAATACTGATGGAGTGGAGCATATAGTGATACATTCTACTTCTGTGTTTGTAACTATACAATAATACTGATGGAGTGGAGCATATAGTGATACATTATACTTCTGTGTTTGTAACTATACAATAATGCTGATGGACTGGAGCATATGGTGATACATTCTACTTCTGTGTCTGTAACTATTCAATAATACTGATGGAGTGGAGCATATAGTGATACATTGTACTTCTGTGTTTGTAACTATACAATAGTACTTCTGGACCGGAGCATATAGCGATACATTATACTTCTGTTTCTGTAACTATACAATAATACTGATGGACTGCAGCATATAGTGATACATTCTACTTCTGTGTCTGTAACTATACAATAATACTTATGGACTGGAGCATTTAGTGATACATTCTACTTCTGTGTCTGTAACTATAAAATAATACTGATGGACTGCAGCATATAGCGATACATTATACTTCTGTGTCTGTAACTGTACAATAATACTGATGGACTGCAGCATATAGTGATACATTCTACTTCTGTGTCTGTAACCATACAATAATTCTGATGGACTGGAGCATATAGTGATACATTCTACTTGTGTTTCTGTAACTATACAATAATACTGATGGACTGGAGCATATAGTGATACATTCTACTTGTGTTTCTGTAACTATACAATAATACTGATGGACTGGAGCATATAGCGATACATTATACTTCTGTGTCTGTAACTATACAATAATGCTGGTGGACTGCAGCATATAGTGATACATTATACTTCTGTGTCTGTAACTATACAATGATGCTGATGGACTGCAGCATATAGCGATACATTATACTCCTGTGTCTGTAACTATACAATAATGCTGATGGACTGCAGCATATAGCGATACATTATAGTTCTGTATTTGTAACTATACAATAATACTGATGGACTGGAGCATATATTGATACATTCTATTTCTGTGTCTGTAACTATACAATAATACTTATGCACTGGAGCATATAGTGATACATTTAGTTCTGTGTCTCTAACTATACAATAATACTTATGGCCTGGAGCATATGATGATACTTTATAATTCTGTGTCTGTAACTACACAATAATACTTATGTACTGGAGCATATAGTGATACATTATACTTCTGTGTCTGTAACTATACAATAATACTTATGGACTGGAGGTATAGTGATACATTCTACTTCTGTGTCTATAACTATACAATAATACTTATGGACTGGAGCATATAGTGATACATTCTACTTCTGTGTTTGTAACTATACAATAATACTGATGGAGTGGAGCATATAGTGATACATTATACTTCTGTGTCTGTAACTATACAATAATACTGATGGAGTGGAGCATATAGTGATACACTATACATCTGTGTCTGTAACTATACAATAATACTTAAGGACTGGACCATATAGTGATACATTATACTTCTGTGTCTGTAACTATACAAAAATACTTAAGGATTTGAGCATATAGTGATACATTATACTTCTGTGTCTGTAACAATACAAAAATACTTAAGGATTTGAGCATATAGTGATACATTATACTTCTGTGTCTGTAACTGCACAATAATACTTAGGGAATTGAGCATATAGTGATACACTATACTTCTGTGTGTGTAACTATACAATAATACTTAAGGACTGGAGCATATAGTGATACATTAAACTTCTGTGTCTGTAATTGTACCATATTACTAAAGGATAGGAGCATATTGTGACACATTATTCTTCTGTGTCTGTAACTATACAATATTATTAAAGGACTGGAGCATATAGTGATAATTTATACCTCTGTGTCTATAACTATGCCATATTACTAAAGGACAGGAGCATATTGTGATACGTTATACTTCTGTGTCTGTATTTATACCATATTACTAAAGGATAGGAGCATATTGTGATACACTATACTTCTGTGTCTGTAACTATACAATATTATTAAAGGACTGGAGCATATTGTGATACATTATACTTCTGTGTCTATAACTATGCCATATTAGTATAGGACTGGAGCATATTGTGATAAATTATACTTCTGTGTCTGTAATTATACCATATTACTAAAGGATAGGAGCATATTGTGATACACTATACTTCTTGTCTGTAACTATACAATATTATTAAAGGACTGGAGCATATTGTGATACATTATACTTCTGTGTCTATAACTATGCCATATTACTAAAGGACTGGAGCATATTGTGATACATTACACTTCTGTGTCTGTAATTATACCACACTACTAAAGATAGGAGCAAATTGTGATACACTATACTTCTTTGTCTTTAATTATACCATATTACTAAAGGATAGGAGCATTTAGTGATACATTCTACTTCTGTGTTTGTAACTATACAACAATACTGATGGCGTAGAGCATATAGTGATACATTGTACTTCTGTGTTTGTAACTATACAATAGTAATTCTGGACCGGAGCATATAGCGCTACATTATACTTCTGTGTCTGTAACTACACAATAATACTGATGGACTGCAGCATATAGTGATACATTCTACTTCTGTGTCTGTAACTATACAATAATACTTATGGACTGGAGCATTTAGTGATACATTCTACTTCTGTGTCTGTAACTATACAATAATACTGATGGACTGCAGCATATAGTGATACATTCTACTTCTGTGTCTGTAACCATACAATAATACTTATGGACTGGAGCATATAGCGATACATTATACTTTGTGTCTGTAACCATACAATAATACTGATGGACTGGAATATATAGTGATACATTCTACTTGTGTTTCTGTAACTATACAATAATACTGATGGACTGGAGCATATAGCGATACCGTATACTTCTGTGTCTGTAAATATACAATAATGCTGATGGACTGCAGCATATAGTGATACATTATACTTCTGTGTCTGTAACTATACAATGATGATGATGGACTGCAGCATATAGTGATACATTCTACTTCTGTGTCTCTAACTATACAATAATGCTGATGGACTGGAGCATATAGTGATACATTCTAGTTCTGTGTCTGTAGCTATACCATAATAATGATGGACTGGAGCATATAGTAATACATTCTACTTCTGTGTCTGTAACTATACAATAATGCTGATGGACTGGAGCATATAGTGATACATTCTATTACTGTGTCTGTAACTATACAATAATACTTATGGACTGGAGCATTTAGTGATACATTCTACTTCTGTGTCTGTAACTATACAATAATACTTATGGACTGGAGCATTCAGTGATACATTCTACTTCTGTGTCTGTAACTATACAATAATACTTATGGACTGGAGCATTTAGTGATACATTCTACTTCTGTGTCTGTAACTATACAATAATACTTATGGACTGGAGCATTTAGTGCTACATTCTACTTCTGTGTTTGTAACTATACAATAATACTGATGGAGTGGAGCATATAGTGATACATTGTACTTCTGTGTTTGTAACTATACAATAGTACTTCTGGACCGGAGCATATAGCGATACATTATACTTCTGTGTCTGTAACTATACAATAATACTGACGGACTGCAGCATATAGTGATACATTCTACTTCTGTGTCTGTAACTATACAATAATACTTATGGACTGGAGCATTTACTGATACATTCTACTTCTGTGTCTGTAACTATACAATAATTCTTATGGACTGGAGCACATACTGATACATTATACTTCTGTGTCTGTAACTATGCAATAATACTTATGGACCAGAGCATATAGTGATACATTATACTTCTGTGTCTATAACTATTCAATAATACTTATGGACTGGAGCATTTAGTGTTACATTATACTTCAAAGTCTGTAACTATACAATAATACCTATGGACTGGAGCATATAGAGATACATTATACTTCTGTGTCTATAACTATGCAATAGTACTTATGGACTGGAGCATATAGTGATATACTATACTTCTGTCAGTAGCTATACAATAATAATTAAGGACTGGCGCATATAGCGATACATTATACTTCTGTGTCTGTAACTATACAATAATACTGATGGACTGCAGCATATAAAGATACATTCTACTTCTGTGTCTGTAACCATACAATAATACTGATGGACTGGAGCATATAGTAATACATTCTACTTGTGTTTCTGTAACTATACAATAATACTGATGGACTGGAGCATAAAGTGATACATTCTACTTGTGTTTCTGTAACTATACAATAATACTGATGAACTGGAGCATATAGCGATACATTATACTTCTGTGTCTGTAACTATACAATAATGCTGATGGACTGGAGCATATAGCGATACATTATACTTCTGTGTCTGTAACTATACAATGATGCTGATGGACTGCAGCATATAGTGATACATTCTACTTCTGTGTCTGTAACTTTACAATAATGCTGATGGACTGGAGCATATAGTGATACATTCTACTTCTGTGTCTGTAACTATACAATAATGCTGATGGACTGGAGCATATAGTGATACATTCTACTTCTGTGTCTGTAACTATACAATAATGCTGATGTACTGGAGCATATAGTGATACATTCTAGTTCTGTGTCTGTAAATATACAATAATACTGATGGACTGGAGCATATAGCGATACATTCTACTTCTGTGTCTGTAACTATACAATAATATTTATGGACTGGAGCATATAGTGATACATTCTATTTCTGTGTCTGTAACTATACATTAATACTTATGGACTGGAGCATTTAGTGATACATTCTACTTCTGCGTCTGTATCTATATAATAATACTGATGGACTGCAGCATATAGTGATACATTCTACTTCTGTGTCTGTAACTATACAATAATACTTATGGACTGGAGCATATAGTGATACATTATACTTCTGTGTTTGTAACTATAGAATAATGCTGATGGACTGGACCATATAGTAAAACAATCTACTTCTGTGTCCGTAACTATACAATAATGCTTATGGACTGGAGCATTTAGTGATACATTCTACTTCTGTGTTTGTCACTATACAACAATACTGATGGAGTGGAGCATATAGTGATACATTATACTTCTGTGTTTGTAACTATACAATAATGCTGATGGACTGGAGCATATGGTGATACATTCTACTTCTGTGTCTGTAACTATACAATAATACTGATGGAGTGGAGCATATAGTGATACATTGTACTTCTGTGTTTGTAACTATACAATAGTACTTCTGGACCGGAGCATATAGCGATACATTATACTTCTGTGTCTGTAACTATACAATAAGACTGATGGACTGCAGCATATAGTGATACATTCTACTTCTGTGTCTGTAACTATACAATAATACTTATGGACTGGAGCATTTAGTGATACATTCTACTTCTGTGTCTGTAACTATAAAATAATACTGATGGACTGCAGCATATAGCGATACATTATACTTCTGTGTCTGTAACTGTACAATAATACTGATGGACTGCAGCATATAGTGATACATTCTACTTCTGTGTCTGTAACCATACAATAATTCTGATGGACTGGAGCATATAGTGATACATTCTACTTGTGTTTCTGTAACTATACAATAATACTGATGGACTGGAGCATATAGTGATACATTCTACTTGTGTTTCTGTAACTATACAATAATACTGATGGACTAGAGCATATAGCGATACATTATACTTCTGTGTCTGTAACTATACAATAATGCTAATGGACTGCAGCATATAGTGATACATTATACTTCTGTGTCTGTAACTATACAATGATGCTGATGGACTGCAGCATATAGCGATACATTATACTTCTGTGTCTGTAACTATACAATAATGCTGATGGACTGCAGCATATAGCGATACATTATAGTTCTGTATTTGTAACTATACAATAATACTGATGGACTGGAGCATATATTGATACATTCTATTTCTGTGTCTGTAACTATACAATAATGCTTATGCACTGGAGCATATAGTGATACATTTAGTTCTGTGTCTCTAACTATACAATAATACTTATGGCCTGGAGCATATAGTGATACATTCTACTTCTGTGTTTGTAACTATACAATAATACTGATGGAGTGGAGCATATAGTGATACATTATACTTCTGTGTCTGTAACTATACAATAATACTGATGGAGTGGAGCATATAGTGATACACTATACATCTGTGTCTGTAACTATACAATAATACTTAAGGACTGGACCATATAGTGATACATTATACTTCTGTGTCTGTAACTATACAAAAATACTTAAGGATTTGAGCATATAGTGACACATTATACTTCTGTGTCTGTAACAATACAAAAATACTTAAGGATTTGAGCATATAGTGATACATTTTACTTCTGTGTCTGTAACTGCACAATAATACTTAGGGAATTGAGCATATAGTTATACACTATACTTCTGTGTGTGTAACTATACAATAATACTTAAGGACTGGAGCATATAGTGATACATTAAACTTCTGTGTCTGTAATTGTACCATATTACTAAAGGATAGGAGCACATTGTGACACATTATTCTTCTGTGTCTGTAACTATACAATATTATTAAAGGACTGGAGCATATAGTGATAATTTATACCTCTGTGTCTATAACTATGCCATATTACTAAAGGACAGGAGCATATTGTGATACGTTATACTTCTGTGTCTGTATTTATACCATATTACTAAAGGATAGGAGCATATTGTGATACACTATACTTCTGTGTCTGTAACTATACAATATTATTAAAGGACTGGAGCATATTGTGATACATTATACTTCTGTGTCTATAACTATGCCATATTAGTATAGGACTGGAGCATATTGTGATAAATTATACTTCTGTGTCTGTAATTATACCATATTACTAAAGGATAGGAGCATATTGTGATACACTATACTTCTTGTCTGTAACTATACAATATTATTAAAGGACTGGAGCATATTGTGATACGTTATACTTCTGTGTCTATAACTATGCCATATTACTAAAGGACTGGGGCATATTGTGATACATTACACTTCTGTGTCTGTAATTATACGACACTACTAAAGATAGGAGCAAATTGTGATACACTATACTTCTTTGTCTTTAATTATACCATATTACTAAAGGATAGGAGCATTTAGTGATACATTCTACTTCTGTGTTTGTAACTATACAACAATACTGATGGCGTAGAGCATATAGTGATACATTGTACTTCTGTGTTTGTAACTATACAATAGTAATTCTGGACCGGAGCATATAGCGCTACATTATACTTCTGTGTCTGTAACTACACAATAATACTGATGGACTGCAGCATATAGTGATACATTCTACTTCTGTGTCTGTAACTATACAATAATACTTATGGACTGGAGCATTTAGTGATACATTCTACTTCTGTCTCAGTAACTATACAATAATACTGATGGACTGCAGCATATAGTGATACATTCTACTTCTGTGTCTGTAACTATACAATAATACTGATGGACTGGAATATATAGTGATACATTCTACTTGTGTTTCTGTAACTATACAATAATACTGATGGACTGGAGCATATAGCGATACCGTATACTTCTGTGTCTGTAAATATACAATAATGCTGATGGACTGCAGCATATAGTGATACATTATACTTCTGTGTCTGTAACTATACAATGATGATGATGATGGACTGCAGCATATAGTGATACATTCTACTTCTGTGTCTCTAACTATACAATAATGCTGATGGACTGGAGCATATAGTGATACATTCTAGTTCTGTGTCTGTAGCTATACCATAATAATGATGGACTGGAGCAATAGTAATACATTCTACTTCTGTGTCTGTAACTACACAATAATGCTGATGGACTGGAGCATATAGTGATACATTCTATTTCTGTGTCTGTAACTATACAATAATACATATGGACTGGAGCATTTAGTGATACATTCTACTTCTGTGTTTGTAACTATACAATAATACTTATGGACTGGAGCATATATTGATACATTCTACTTCTGTGTCTGTAACTATACAATAATACTTATGGACTGGAGCATTTAGTGATACATTCTACTTCTGTGTCTGTAACTATACAATAATACTTATGGACTGGAGCATTTAGTGATACATTCTACTTCTGTGTCTGTAACTATACAATAATACTTATGGACTGGAGCATTTAGTGCTACATTCTACTTCTGTGTTTGTAACTATACAATAATACTGATGGAGTGGAGCATATAGTGATACATTGTACTTCTGTGTTTGTAACTATACAATAGTACTTCTGGACCGGAGCATATAGCGATACATTATACTTCTGTGTCTGTAACTATACAATAATACTGACGGACTGCAGCATATAGTGATACATTCTACTTCTGTGTCTGTAACTATACAATAATACTTATGGACTGGAGCATTTACTGATACATTCTACTTCTTTGTCTGTAACTATACAATAATACTGATGGACTGCAGCATATAGTGATACATTCTACTTCTGTGTCTGTAACTATACAATACTTATGGACTGGAGCATATAGCGATACATTATACTTCTGTGTCTGTAACTATACAATAATACTGATGGACTGCAGCATATAGTGATACATTCTACTTAAGTGTCTGTAACCATACAATAATACTGATGGACTGGAGCATATAGTGATACATTCTACTTAGGTTTCTGTAACTATACAATAATACTAATGGACTGGAGCATATAGCGATACATAATACTTCTGTGTCTGTAACTATACAACAATGCTGATGGACTGCAGCATATAGTGATACATTATACTTCTGTGTCTGTAACTATACAATGATGCTGATGGACTGCAGCATATAGCGATACATTATACTTCTGTGTCTGTAACTATACAATAATGCTGATGGACTGCAGCATATAGTGACACATTATAGTTCTGTGTTTGTAACTATACAATAATTCTGATGGACTGGAGCATATAGTAATACATTCTACTTGTGTTTCTGTAACTATACAATAATACTGATGGACTGGAGCATATAGTGAAACAATCTACTTCTGTGTCCGTAACTATACAATAATACTTATGGACTGGAGCATTTAGTGATACATTCTACTTCTGTGTTTGTAACCATACAAAATACTGATGGAGTGGAGCATATAGGGATACATTCTACTTCTGTAATTTTAACTATACAATAATACTGATGGAGTGGAGCATATAGTGACACATTATACTTCTGTGTTTGTAACTATACAATAATGCTGATGGACTGGAGCATATAGTGATACATTCTACTTCTGTGTCTGTAACTATACAATAATACTTATGGAGTGGAGCATATAGTGATACATTGTACTTCTGTGTTTGTAACTATACAGTAGTACTTCTGGACCGGAGCATATAGCGATACATTATAATTCTGTGTCTGTAACTATACAATAATACTGATGGACTGCAGCATATAGTGATACATTCTTCTTCTGTGTCTGTAACTATACAATTATACTTATAGACTGGAGCAGTTAGTGATACATTCTACTTCTGTGTCTGTAACTATACAATAATATTTATGGACTGGAGCATTTAGTGATACATTATACTTCTGTGTCTGTAACTATAGAATAGTACTTATGGACTGGAGCATATAGTGATACATTATACTTCAGTGTCTGTAACTATACAATAATCCTTATGGACTGGAGCATTTAGTGCTACATTCTACTTCTGTGTTTGTAACTATACAATAATACTGATGGAGTGGAGCATATAGTGATACATTGTACTTCTGTGTTTGTAACTATACAGTAGTACTTCTGGACCTGAGCATATAGCGATATGTTATACTTCTGTGTCTGTAACTATACAATAATACTGATGGACTGCAGCATATAGTGATACATTCTACTTCTGTGTCTGTAACTATACAATAATATTTATGGACTGGAGCATTTAGTGATACATTCTACTTCTGAGTCTGTAACTATACAATAATACTGATGGACTGCAGCATATAGTGATACATTCTACTTCTGTGTCTGTAACTATACAATAATACTTATGGACTGGAGCATATAGTGATACATTATACTTCTGTGTTTGTAACTATAGAATAATGCTGATGGACTGGAGCATATAGTGAAACAATCTACTTCTGTGTCCGTAACTATACAATAATACTTATGGACTGCAGCATATAGCGATACATTATACTACTGTGTCTGTAACTATACAATAATGCTGATGGACTGCATCATATAGTGACACATTATAGTTCTGTGTTTGTAACTATACATTAATTCTGATGGACTGGAGCATATAGTGATACATTCTACTTGTGTTTCTGTAACTATATAATAATACTGCTGGACTGGAGCATATAGTGATACATTCTACTTGTGTTTCTGTAACTATACTATAATACTGCTGGACTGGAGCATATAGTGATACATTGTAATTCTGTGTCTGTAACTATACAATAATGCTTATGCACTGGAGCATATAGTGATACATTATACTTCTGTGTCTGTAACTATAAAATGATGCTGATGGACTGCAGCATATAGCAATATATTATACTTCAGTGTCTGTAACTATACAATAATACTTATGGACCGGAGCATATAGTGATACACTTTACTTCTGTGTCTATAACTATGCAATAGTACTTATGGACTAGAGCATGTAGTGATACACTATACTTCTGTCAGTAGCTATACAATAATAATTAAGGACTGGGGCATATAGGGATACATTATACTACTGTGTCTGTATCTATACAATAATAATTAAGGACTGGGGCATATAGGGATACATTATACTTCTTTGTCTGTAACTATGCAATAATACTTATGGACCGGAGCATATAGTGATACATTATACTTCTGTGTCTGTAACTATACAATAATTCTTATGGACTGGAGCACATACTGATACATTATACTTCTGTGTCTGTAACTATACAATAATTCTTATGGACTGGAGCACATACTGATACATTATACTTCTGTGTCTGTAACTATGCAATAATACTTATGGACCAGAGCATATAGTGATACATTATACTTCTGTGTCTATAACTATTCAATAATACTTATGGACTGGAGCATTTAGTGTTACATTATACTTCAAAGTCTGTAACTATACAATAATACCTATGGACTGGAGCATATAGAGATACATTATACTTCTGTGTCTATAACTATGCAATAGTACTTATGGACTGGAGCATATAGTGATACACTATACTTCTGTCAGTAGCTATACAATAATAATTAAGGACTGGCGCATATAGCGATTCATTATACTTCTGTGTCTGTAACTATACAATAATACTGATGGACTGCAGCATATAAAGATACATTCTACTTCTGTGTCTGTAACCATACAATAATACTGATGGACTGGAGCATATAGTAATACATTCTACTTGTGTTTCTGTAACTATACAATAATACTGATGGACTGGAGCATAAAGTGATACATTCTACTTGTGTTTCTGTAACTATACAATAATACTGATGAACTGGAGCATATAGCGATACATTATACTTCTGTGTCTGTAACTATACAATAATGCTGATGGACTGGAGCATATAGCGATACATTATACTTCTGTGTCTGTAACTATACAATGATGCTGATGGACTGCAGCATATAGTGATACATTCTACTTCTGTGTCTGTAACTTTACAATAATGCTGATGGACTGGAGCATATAGTGATACATTCTACTTCTGTGTCTGTAACTATACAATAATGCTGATGGACTGGAGCATATAGTGATACATTCTACTTCTGTGTCTGTAACTATACAATAATGCTGATGGACTGGAGCATATAGTGATACATTCTAGTTCTGTGTCTGTAAATATACAATAATACTGATGGACTGGAGCATATAGCGATACATTATACTTCTGTGTCTGTAACTATACAATAATACTGATGGACCGGAGCATATAGTGATACATTCTACTTCTGTGTCTGTAACTATACAATAATATTTATGGACTGGAGCATATAGTGATACATTCTATTTCTGTGTCTGTAACTATACATTAATACTTATGGACTGGAGCATTTAGTGATACATTCTACTTCTGCGTCTGTATCTATATAATAATACTGATGGACTGCAGCATATAGTGATACATTCTACTTCTGTGTCTGTAACTATACAATAATACTTATGGACTGGAGCATATAGTGATACATTATACTTCTGTGTTTGTAACTATAGAATAATGCTGATGGACTGGACCATATAGTGAAACAATCTACTTCTGTGTCCGTAACTATACAATAATGCTTATGGACTGGAGCATTTAGTGATACATTCTACTTCTGTGTTTGTCACTATACAACAATACTGATGGAGTGGAGCATATAGTGATACATTCTACTTCTGTGTTTGTAACTATACAATAATACTGATGGAGTGGAGCATATAGTGATACATTATACTTCTGTGTTTGTAACTATACAATAATGCTGATGGACTGGAGCATATGGTGATACATTCTACTTCTGTGTCTGTAACTATACAATAATACTGATGGAGTGGAGCATATAGTGATACATTGTACTTCTGTGTTTGTAACTATACAATAGTACTTCTGGACCGGAGCATATAGCGATACATTATACTTCTGTGTCTGTAACTATACAATAAGACTGAAGGACTGCAGCATATAGTGATACATTCTACTTCTGTGTCTGTAACTATACAATAATACTTATGGACTGGAGCATTTAGTGATACATTCTACTTCTGTGTCTGTAACTATAAAATAATACTGATGGACTGCAGCATATAGCGATACATTATACTTCTGTGTCTGTAACTGTACAATAATACTGATGGACTGCAGCATATAGTGATACATTCTACTTCTGTGTCTGTAACCATACAATAATTCTGATGGACTGGAGCATATAGTGATACATTCTACTTGTTTTTCTGTAACTATACAATAATACTGATGGACTGGAGCATATAGTGATACATTCTACTTGTGTTTCTGTAACTATACAATAATACTGATGGACTAGAGCATATAGCGATACATTATACTTCTGTGTCTGTAACTATACAATAATGCTAATGGACTGCAGCATATAGTGATACATTATACTTCTGTGTCTGTAACTATACAATGATGCTGATGGACTGCAGCATATAGCGATACATTATACTTCTGTGTCTGTAACTATACAATAATGCTGATGGACTGCAGCATATAGCGATACATTATAGTTCTGTATTTGTAACTATACAATAATACTGATGGACTGGAGCATATATTGATACATTCTATTTCTGTGTCTGTAACTATACAATAATGCTTATGCACTGGAGCATATAGTGATACATTTAGTTCTGTGTCTCTAACTATACAATAATACTTATGGCCTGGAGCATATAGTGATACATTCTACTTCTGTGTTTGTAACTATACAATAATACTGATGGAGTGGAGCATATAGTGATACATTATACTTCTGTGTCTGTAACTATACAATAATACTGATGGAGTGGAGCATATAGTGATACACTATACATCTGTGTCTGTAACTATACAATAATACTTAAGGACTGGACCATATAGTGATACATTATACTTCTGTGTCTGTAACTATACAAAAATACTTAAGGATTTGAGCATATAGTGACACATTATACTTCTGTGTCTGTAACAATACAAAAATACTTAAGGATTTGAGCATATAGTGATACATTTTACTTCTGTGTCTGTAACTGCACAATAATACTTAGGGAATTGAGCATATAGTTATACACTATACTTCTGTGTGTGTAACTATACAATAATACTTAAGGACTGGAGCATATAGTGATACATTAAACTTCTGTGTCTGTAATTGTACCATATTACTAAAGGATAGGAGCACATTGTGACACATTATTCTTCTGTGTCTGTAACTATACAATATTATTAAAGGACTGGAGCATATAGTGATAATTTATACCTCTGTGTCTATAACTATGCCATATTACTAAAGGACAGGAGCATATTGTGATACGTTATACTTCTGTGTCTGTATTTATACCATATTACTAAAGGATAGGAGCATATTGTGATACACTATACTTCTGTGTCTGTAACTATACAATATTATTAAAGGACTGGAGCATATTGTGATACATTATACTTCTGTGTCTATAACTATGCCATATTAGTATAGGACTGGAGCATATTGTGATAAATTATACTTCTGTGTCTGTAATTATACCATATTACTAAAGGATAGGAGCATATTGTGATACACTATACTTCTTGTCTGTAACTATACAATATTATTAAAGGACTGGAGCATATTGTGATACGTTATACTTCTGTGTCTATAACTATGCCATATTACTAAAGGACTGGGGCATATTGTGATACATTACACTTCTGTGTCTGTAATTATACGACACTACTAAAGATAGGAGCAAATTGTGATACACTATACTTCTTTGTCTTTAATTATACCATATTACTAAAGGATAGGAGCATTTAGTGATACATTCTACTTCTGTGTTTGTAACTATACAACAATACTGATGGCGTAGAGCATATAGTGATACATTGTACTTCTGTGTTTGTAACTATACAATAGTAATTCTGGACCGGAGCATATAGCGCTACATTATACTTCTGTGTCTGTAACTACACAATAATACTGATGGACTGCAGCATATAGTGATACATTCTACTTCTGTGTCTGTAACTATACAATAATACTTATGGACTGGAGCATTTAGTGATACATTCTACTTCTGTCTCAGTAACTATACAATAATACTGATGGACTGCAGCATATAGTGATACATTCTACTTCTGTGTCTGTAACTATACAATAATACTGATAGACTGGAATATATAGTGATACATTCTACTTGTGTTTCTGTAACTATACAATAATACTGATGGACTGGAGCATATAGCGATACCGTATACTTCTGTGTCTGTAAATATACAATAATGCTGATGGACTGCAGCATATAGTGATACATTATACTTCTGTGTCTGTAACTATACAATGATGATGATGATGGACTGCAGCATATAGTGATACATTCTACTTCTGTGTCTCTAACTATACAATAATGCTGATGGACTGGAGCATATAGTGATACATTCTAGTTCTGTGTCTGTAGCTATACCATAATAATGATGGACTGGAGCAATAGTAATACATTCTACTTCTGTGTCTGTAACTACACAATAATGCTGATGGACTGGAGCATATAGTGATACATTCTATTTCTGTGTCTGTAACTATACAATAATACATATGGACTGGAGCATTTAGTGATACATTCTACTTCTGTGTTTGTAACTATACAATAATACTTATGGACTGGAGCATATATTGATACATTCTACTTCTGTGTCTGTAACTATACAATAATACTTATGGACTGGAGCATTTAGTGATACATTCTACTTCTGTGTCTGTAACTATACAATAATACTTATGGACTGGAGCATTTAGTGATACATTCTACTTCTGTGTCTGTAACTATACAATAATACTTATGGACTGGAGCATTTAGTGCTACATTCTACTTCTGTGTTTGTAACTATACAATAATACTGATGGAGTGGAGCATATAGTGATACATTGTACTTCTGTGTTTGTAACTATACAATAGTACTTCTGGACCGGAGCATATAGCGATACATTATACTTCTGTGTCTGTAACTATACAATAATACTGACGGACTGCAGCATATAGTGATACATTCTACTTCTGTGTCTGTAACTATACAATAATACTTATGGACTGGAGCATTTACTGATACATTCTACTTCTTTGTCTGTAACTATACAATAATACTGATGGACTGCAGCATATAGTGATACATTCTACTTCTGTGTCTGTAACTATACAATACTTATGGACTGGAGCATATAGCGATACATTATACTTCTGTGTCTGTAACTATACAATAATACTGA
Source organism: Deroplatys truncata (assembly GCA_030765065.1). NCBI lineage: Eukaryota > Metazoa > Arthropoda > Insecta > Mantodea > Mantidae > Deroplatys > Deroplatys truncata. Next base: position 331,746,174 of record CM060975.1, on the reverse strand, counting down.
TGGACTGCAGCATATAGTGATACATTCTACTTAAGTGTCTGTAACCATACAATAATACTGATGGACTGGAGCATATAGTGATACATTCTACTTAGGTTTCTGTAACTATACAATAATACTAATGGACTGGAGCATATAGCGATACATAATACTTCTGTGTCTGTAACTATACAACAATGCTGATGGACTGCAGCATATAGTGATACATTATACTTCTGTGTCTGTAACTATACAATGATGCTGATGGACTGCAGCATATAGCGATACATTATACTTCTGTGTCTGTAACTATACAATAATGCTGATGGACTGCAGCATATAGTGACACATTATAGTTCTGTGTTTGTAACTATACAATAATTCTGATGGACTGGAGCATATAGTAATACATTCTACTTGTGTTTCTGTAACTATACAATAATACTGATGGACTGGAGCATATAGTGAAACAATCTACTTCTGTGTCCGTAACTATACAATAATACTTATGGACTGGAGCATTTAGTGATACATTCTACTTCTGTGTTTGTAACCATACAAAATACTGATGGAGTGGAGCATATAGGGATACATTCTACTTCTGTAATTTTAACTATACAATAATACTGATGGAGTGGAGCATATAGTGACACATTATACTTCTGTGTTTGTAACTATACAATAATGCTGATGGACTGGAGCATATAGTGATACATTCTACTTCTGTGTCTGTAACTATACAATAATACTTATGGAGTGGAGCATATAGTGATACATTGTACTTCTGTGTTTGTAACTATACAGTAGTACTTCTGGACCGGAGCATATAGCGATACATTATAATTCTGTGTCTGTAACTATACAATAATACTGATGGACTGGAGCATTTAGTGATACATTCTACTTCTGTGTTTGTAACCATACAAAATACTGATGGAGTGGAGCATATAGGGATACATTCTACTTCTGTAATTTTAACTATACAATAATACTGATGGAGTGGAGCATATAGTGACACATTATACTTCTTTGTCTTTAATTATACCATATTACTAAAGGATAGGAGCATTTAGTGATACATTCTACTTCTGTGTTTGTAACTATACAACAATACTGATGGCGTAGAGCATATAGTGATACATTGTACTTCTGTGTTTGTAACTATACAATAGTAATTCTGGACCGGAGCATATAGCGCAACATTATACTTCTGTGTCTGTAACTACACAATAATACTGATGGACTGCAGCATATAGTGATACATTCTACTTCTGTGTCTGTAACTATACAATAATACTTATGGACTGGAGCATTTAGTGATACATTCTACTTCTGTCTCTGTAACTATACAATAATACTGATGGACTGCAGCATATAGTGATACATTCTACTTCTGTGTCTGTAACTATACAATAATACTTATGGACTGGAGCATATAGCGATACATTATACTTTTGTGTCTGTAACCATACAATAATACTGATGGACTGGAATATATAGTGATACATTCTACTTGTGTTTCTGTAACTATACAATAATACTGATGGACTGGAGCATATAGCGATACCGTATACTTCTGTGTCTGTAAATATACAATAATGCTGATGGACTGCAGCATATAGTGATACATTATACTTCTGTGTCTGTAACTATACAATGATGATGATGATGGACTGCAGCATATAGTGATACATTCTACTTCTGTGTCTCTAACTATACAATAATGCTGATGGACTGGAGCATATAGTGATACATTCTAGTTCTGTGTCTGTAGCTATACCATAATAATGATGGACTGGAGCAATAGTAATACATTCTACTTCTGTGTCTGTAACTACACAATAATGCTGATGGACTGGAGCATATAGTGATACATTCTATTTCTGTGTCTGTAACTATACAATAATACATATGGACTGGAGCATTTAGTGATACATTCTACTTCTGTGTTTGTAACTATACAATAATACTTATGGACTGGAGCATATATTGATACATTCTACTTCTGTGTCTGTAACTATACAATAATACTTATGGACTGGAGCATTTAGTGATACATTCTACTTCTGTGTCTGTAACTATACAATAATACTTATGGACTGGAGCATTTAGTGATACATTCTACTTCTGTGTCTGTAACTATACAATAATACTTATGGACTGGAGCATTTAGTGCTACATTCTACTTCTGTGTTTGTAACTATACAATAATACTGATGGAGTGGAGCATATAGTGATACATTGTACTTCTGTGTTTGTAACTATACAGTAGTACTTCTGGACCGGAGCATATAGCGATACATTATACTTCTGTGTCTGTAACTATACAATAATACTGACGGACTGCAGCATATAGTGATACATTCTACTTCTGTGTCTGTAACTATACAATAATACTTATGGACTGGAGCATTTACTGATACATTCTACTTCTTTGTCTGTAACTATACAATAATACTGATGGACTGCAGCATATAGTGATACATTCTACTTCTGTGTCTGTAACTATACAATACTTATGGACTGGAGCATATAGCGATACATTATACTTCTGTGTCTGTAACTATACAATAATACTGATGGACTGCAGCATATAGTGATACATTCTACTTCAGTGTCTGTAACCATACAATAATACTGATGGACTGGAGCATATAGTGATACATTCTACTTAGGTTTCTGTAACTATACAATAATACTAATGGACTGGAGCATATAGCGATACATAATACTTCTGTGTCTGTAACTATACAACAATGCTGATGGACTGCAGCATATAGTGATTCATTATACTTCTGTGTCTGTAACTATACAATGATGCTGATGGACTGCAGCATATAGCGATACATTATACTTCTGTGTCTGTAACTATACAATAATGCTGATGGACTGCAGCATATAGTGACACATTATAGTTCTGTGTTTGTAACTATACAATAATTCTGATGGACTGGAGCATATAGTAATACATTCTACTTGTGTTTCTGTAACTATACAATAATACTGATGGACTGGAGCATATAGTGATACATTCTGTTTCTGTGTCTGTAACTATACAATAATACTTATGGCCTGGAGCATATAATGATACTTTATACTTCTGTGTCTGTAACTACACAATAATACTAATGTACTGGAGCATATAGTGATACATTATACTTCTGTGTCTGTAACTATACAATAATACTTATGGACTGGAGGTATAGTGATACAATCTACTTCTGTGTCTATAACTATACAATAATACTTATGGACTGGAGCATATAGTGATACATTCTACTTCTGTGTCTGTAACTGTACAATAATACTGATGGAGTGGAACATATAGTGATACATTATACTTCTGTGTCTGTAACTATACAATAATACTGATGGAGTGGATCATATAGTTATACACTATACATCTGTGTCTGTAACTGCACAATAACACTTAGGGAATTGAGCATATTGTGATACACTATACTTCTGTGTCTGTAACTATACAATAATACTTAAGGACTGGAGCATATAGTGATACTTTATACTTCTGTGTCTGTAATTATACCATATTAGTAAAGAATAGGAGCCTATTGTGATAAATTATACTTCTCTGTCTGTAACTATACAATATTATTAAAGGACTGGAGCATATTGTGATACATTATACTTCTGTGTCTGTAATTATACCATATTACTAAAGGATAGGAGCATATTGTGATACATTATTCTTCTGTGTCTGTAACTATACAATATTATTAAAGGACTGGAGCATATAGTGATAATTTATACTTCTGTGTCAATAACTATGCCATATTACTAAAGGACAGGAGCATATTGTGATACATTATACTTCTGTGTCTGTATTTGTACCATATTACTAAAGGATAGGAGCATATTGTGATACACTATACTTCTGTGTCTGTAACTATACAATATTATTAAAGGACTGGAGCATATTGTGATACATTATACTTCTGTGTCTATAACTATGCCATATTAGTAAAGGACTGGAGCATATTGTGATAAATTATACCTCTGTGTCTGTAATTATACCATATTACTAAAGGATAGGAGCCTATTGTGATACACTATACTTCTGTGTCTGTAATTATACCATATTACTAAAGGATAGGAGCATATTCTGATACATTATACTTCTGTGTCTGTAATTATACCATACTACTAAAGGATAGGAGCATATTGTGATACATTATACTTCTGTTTCTGTAATTATACAATATTATTAAAGGACTGGAGCATATTGTGATACATTATACTTCTGTGTCTATAACTATGCCATATTACTAAAGGACTGGAGCATATTGTGATACATTACACTTCTGTGTCTGTAATTATACCATATTACTAAAGGATAGGAGCATATTGTGATACTTTATACTTCTGTTTCTATACTTATACCATACTAATAAAGGATAGGAGCATATTGTGATACATTATACTTCTGTGTCTGTAACTATACAATAATACTGATTGACTGGAGCATATAGCGATACATTATACTTCTGTGTCTGTAACTATACAATAATATTTATGGACTGGAGCATATAGTGATACATTCTACTTCTGTGTCTGTAACTATACATTAATACTTATGGACTGGAGCATTTAGTGATACATTCTACTTCTGTGTCTGTATCTATACAATAATACTGATGGACTGCAGCATATAGTGATACATTCTACTTCTGTGTCTGTAACTATACAATAAGACTTATGGACTGGAGCATATAGTGATACATTATACTTCTGTGTTTGTAACTATAGAATAATGCTGATGGACTGGACCATATAGTGAAACAATCTACTTCTGTGTCCGTAACTATACAATAATGCTTATGGACTGGAGCATTTAGTGATACATTCTACTTCTGTGTTTGTCACTATACAACAATACTGATGGAGTGGAGCATATAGTGATACGTTCTACTTCTGTGTTTGTAACTATACAATAATACTGATGGAGTGGAGCATATAGTGATACATTATACTTCTGTGTTTGTAACTATACAATAATGCTGATGGACTGGAGCATATGGTGATACATTCTACTTCTGTGTCTGCAACTATACAATAATACTGATGGACTGTAGCATATAGTGATACATTCTACTTCTGTGTCTGTAACTATACAATAATACTTATGGACTGGGGCATTTAGTGATACATTCTACTTCTGTGTCTGTAACTATAAAATAATACTGATGGACTGCAGCATATAGCGATACATTATACTTCTGTGTCTGTAACTGTACAATAATACTGATGGACTGCAGCATATAGTGATACATTCTACTTCTGTGTCTGTAACCATACAATAATTCTGATGGACTGGAGCATATAGTGATACATTCTACTTGTGTTTCTGTAACTATACAATAATACTGATGGAGTGGAGCATATAGTGATACATTCTACTTGTGTTTCTGTAACTATACAATAATACTGATGGACTGGAGCATATAGCGATACATTATACTTCTGTGTCTGTAACTATACAATAATGCTGATGGACTGCAGCATATAGTGATACATTATACTTCTGTGTCTGTAACTATACAATGATGCTGATGGACTGCAGCATATAGCGATACATTATACTTCTGTGTCTGTAACTATACAATAATGCTGATGGACTGCAGCATATAGCGATACATTATAGTTCTGTATTTGTAACTATACAATAATACTGATGGACTGGAGCATATATTGATACATTCTATTTCTGTGTCTGTAACTATACAATAATACTTATGCACTGGAGCATATAGTGATACATTTAGTTCTGTGTCTCTAACTATACAATAATACTTATGGCCTGGAGCATATGATGATACTTTATAATTCTGTGTCTGTAACTACACAATAATACTTATGTACTGGAGCATATAGTGATACATTATACTTCTGTGTCTGTAACTATACAATAATACTTATGGACTGGAGGTATAGTGATACATTCTACTTCTGTGTCTATAACTATACAATAATACTTATGGACTGGAGCATATAGTGATACATTCTACTTCTGTGTTTGTAACTATACAATAATACTGATGGAGTGGAGCATATAGTGATACATTATACTTCTGTGTCTGTAACTATACAATAATACTGATGGAGTGGAGCATATAGTGATACACTATACATCTGTGTCTGTAACTATACAATAATACTTAAGGACTGGACCATATAGTGATACATTATACTTCTGTGTCTGTAACTATACAAAAATACTTAAGGATTTGAGCATATAGTGATACATTATACTTCTGTGTCTGTAACAATACAAAAATACTTAAGGATTTGAGCATATAGTGATACATTATACTTCTATGTCTGTAACTGCACAATAATACTTAGGGAATTGAGCATATAGTGATACACTATACTTCTGTGTGTGTAACTATACAATAATACTTAAGGACTGGAGCATATAGTGATACATTAAACTTCTGTGTCTGTAATTGTACCATATTACTAAAGGATAGGAGCATATTGTGACACATTATTCTTCTGTGTCTGTAACTATACAATATTATTAAAGGACTGGAGCATATAGTGATAATTTATACCTCTGTGTCTATAACTATGCCATATTACTAAAGGACAGGAGCATATTGTGATACGTTATACTTCTGTGTCTGTATTTATACCATATTACTAAAGGATAGGAGCATATTGTGATACACTATACTTCTGTGTCTGTAACTATACCATATTATTAAAGGACTGGAGCATATTGTGATACATTATACTTCTGTGTCTATAACTATGCCATATTAGTATAGGACTGGAGCATATTGTGATAAATTATACTTCTGTGTCTCTATTTATACCATATTACTAAAGGATAGGAGCATATTGTGATACACTATACTTCTTGTCTGTAACTATACAATATTATTAAAGGACTGGAGCATATTGTGATACATTATACTTCTGTGTCTATAACTATGCCATATTACTAAAGGACTGGAGCATATTGTGATACATTACACTTCTGTGTCTGTAATTATACCACACTACTAAAGATAGGAGCAAATTGTGATACACTATACTTCTTTGTCTTTAATTATACCATATTACTAAAGGATAGGAGCATTTAGTGATACATTCCACTTCTGTGTTTGTAACTATACAACAATACTGATGGCGTAGAGCATATAGTGATACATTGTACTTCTGTGTTTGTAACTATACAATAGTAATTCTGGACCGGAGCATATAGCGCTACATTATACTTCTGTGTCTGTAACTACAGAATAATACTGATGGACTGTTGCATATAGTGATACATTCTACTTCTGTGTCTGTAACTATACAATAATACTTATGGACTGGAGCATTTAGTGATACATTCTACTTCTGTGTCTGTAACTATACAATAATACTGATGGACTGCAGCATATAGTGATACATTCTACTTCTGTGTCTGTAACTATACAATAATACTTATGGACTGGAGCATATAGCGATACATTATACTTTGTGTCTGTAACCATACAATAATACTGATGGACTGGAATATATGGTGATACATTCTACTTGTGTTTCTGTAACTATACAATAATACTGATGGACTGGAGCATATAGCGATACCGTATACTTCTGTGTCTGTAAATATACAATAATGCTGATGGACTGCAGCATATAGTGATACATTATACTTCTGTGTCTGTAACTATACAATGATGATGATGGACTGCAGCATATAGTGATACATTCTACTTCTGTGTCTCTAACTATACAATAATGCTGATGGACTGGAGCATATAGTGATACATTCTAGTTCTGTGTCTGTAGCTATACCATAATAATGATGGACTGGAGCATATAGTAATACATTCTACTTGTGTTTCTGTAACTATACAATAATACTGATGGACTGGAGCATATAGTGATACATTCTATTTCTGTGTCTGTAACTATACAATAATACTTATGCACTGGAGCATATAGCGATACATTTAATTCTGTGTCTCTAACTATAGAATAATACTTATGGCCTGGAGCATATAATGATACTTTATACTTCTGTGTCTGTAACTACACAATAATACTAATGTACTGGAGCATATAGTGATACATTATACTTCTGTGTCTGTAACTATACAATAATACTGACGGACTGCAGCATATAGTGATACATTCTACTTCTGTGTCTGTAACTATACAATAATACTTATGGACTGGAGCATTTACTGATACATTCTACTTCTTTGTCTGTAACTATACAATAATACTGATGGACTGCAGCATATAGTGATACATTCTACTTCTGTGTCTGTAACTATACAATACTTATGGACTGGAGCATATAGCGATACATTATACTTCTGTGTCTGTAACTATACAATAATACTGATGGACTGCAGCATATAGTGATACATTCTACTCCAGTGTCTGTAACCATACAATAATACTGATGGACTGGAGCATATAGTGATACATTCTACTTAAGTTTCTGTAACTATACAATAATACTAATGGACTGGAGCATATAGCGATACATTATACTTCTGTGTCTGTAACTATACAACAATGCTAATGGACTGCAGCATATAGTGATACATTATACTTCTGTGTCTGTAACTATACAATGATGCTGATGGACTGCAGCATATAGCGATACATTATACTTCTGTGTCTGTAACTATACAATAATGCTGATGGACTGCAGCATATAGTGACACATTATAGTTCTGTGTTTGTAACTATACAATAATTCTGATGGACTGGAGCATATAGTAATACATTCTACTTGTGTTTCTGTAACTATACAATAATACTGATGGACTGGAGCATATAGTGATACATTCTATTTCTGTGTCTGTAACTATACAATAATACTTATGCACTGGAGCATATAGCGATACATTTAATTCTGTGTCTCTAACTATACAATAATACTTATGGCCTGGAGCATATAATGATACTTTATACTTCTGTGTCTGTAACTACACAATAATACTAATGTACTGGAGCATATAGTGATACATTATACTTCTGTGTCTGTAACTATACAATAATACTTATGGACTGGAGGTATAGTGATACAATCTACTTCTGTGTCTATAACTATACAATAATACTTATGGACTGGAGCATATAGTGATACATTCTACTTCTGTGTCTGTAACTGTACAATAATACTGATGGAGTGGAACATATAGTGATACATTATACTTCTGTGTCTGTAACTATACAATAATACTCATGGAGTGGATCATATAGTTATACACTATACATCTGTGTCTGTAACTGCACAATAACACTTAGGGAATTGAGCATATAGTGATACACTATACTTCTGTGTCTGTAACTATACAATAATACTTAAGGACTGGAGCATATAGTGATACTCTATACTTCTGTGTCTGTAATTATACCATATTAGTAAAGAATAGGAGCCTATTGTGATAAATTATACTTCTCTGTCTGTAACTATACAATATTATTAAAGGACTGGAGCATATTGTGATACATTATACTTCTGTGTCTGTATTTGTACCATATTACTAAAGGATAGGAGCATATTGTGATACACTATACTTCTGTGTCTGTAACTATACAATATTATTAAAGGACTGGAGCATTTTGTGATACATTATACTTCTGTGTCTATAACTATGCCATATTAGTAAAGGACTGGAGCATATTGTGATAAATTATACCTCTGTGTCTGTAATTATACCATATTACTAAAGGATAGGAGCCTATTGTGATACACTATACTTCTGTGTCTGTAATTATACCATATTACTAAAGGATAGGAGCATATTCTGATACATTATACTTCTGTGTCTGTAATTATACCATACTACTAAAGGATAGGAGCATATTGTGATACATTATACTTCTGTTTCTGTAATTATACAATATTATTAAAGGACTGGAGCATATTGTGATACATTATACTTCTGTGTCTATAACTATGCCATATTACTAAAGGACTGGATCATATTGTGATACATTACACTTCTGTGTCTGTAATTATACCATACTACTAAAGGATAGGAGCAAATTGTGACACTCTATACTTCTGTGCCTTTAATTATACCATATTACTAAAGGATAGGAGCATATTGTGATACTTTATACTTCTGTTTCTATACTTATACCATACTAATAAAGGATAGGAGCATATTGTGATACATTATACTTCTGTGTCTGTAACTATACAATAATACTGATGGACTGGAGCATATAGCGATACATTATACTTCTGTGTCTGTAACTATACAATAATACTGATGGACCGGAGCATATAGTGATACATTCTACTTCTGTGTCTGTAACTATACAATAATATTTATGGACTGGAGCATATAGTGATACATTCTACTTCTGTGTCTGTAACTATACATTAATACTTATGGACTGGAGCATTTAGTGATACATTCTACTTCTGTGTCTGTATCTATACAATAATACTGATGGACTGCAGCATATAGTGATACATTCTACTTCTGTGTCTGTAACTATACAATAAGACTTATGGACTGGAGCATATAGTGATACATTATACTTCTGTGTTTGTAACTATAGAATAATGCTGATGGACTGGACCATATAGTGAAACAATCTACTTCTGTGTCCGTAACTATACAATAATGCTTATGGACTGGAGCATTTAGTGATACATTCTACTTCTGTGTTTGTCACTATACAACAATACTGATGGAGTGGAGCACATAGTGATACGTTCTACTTCTGTGTTTGTAACTATACAATAATACTGATGGAGTGGAGCATATAGTGATACATTATACTTCTGTGTTTGTAACTATACAATAATGCTGATGGACTGGAGCATATGGTGATACATTCTACTTCTGTGTCTGTAACTATTCAATAATACTGATGGAGTGGAGCATATAGTGATACATTGTACTTCTGTGTTTGTAACTATACAATAGTACTTCTGGACCGTAGCATATAGCGATACATTATACTTCTGTGTCTGTAACTATACAATAATACTGATGGACTGCAGCATATAGTGATACATTCTACTTCTGTGTCTGTAACTATACAATAATACTTATGGACTGGAGCATTTAGTGATACATTCTACTTCTGTGTCTGTAACTATAAAATAATACTGATGGACTGCAGCATATAGCGATACATTATACTTCTGTGTCTGTAACTGTACAATAATACTGATGGACTGCAGCATATAGTGATACATTCTACTTCTGTGTCTGTAACCATACAATAATTCTGATGGACTGGAGCATATAGTGATACATTCTACTTGTGTTTCTGTAACTATACAATAATACTGATGGACTGGAGCATATAGTGATACATTCTACTTGTGTTTCTGTAACTATACAATAATACTGATGGACTGGAGCATATAGCGATACATTATACTTCTGTGTCTGTAACTATACAATAATGCTGATGGACTGCAGCATATAGTGATACATTATACTTCTGTGTCTGTAACTATACAATGATGCTGATGGACTGCAGCATATAGCGATACATTATACTTCTGTGTCTGTAACTATACAATAATGCTGATGGACTGCAGCATATAGCGATACATTATAGTTCTGTATTTGTAACTATACAATAATTCTGATGGACTGGAGCATATATTGATACATTCTATTTCTGTGTCTGTAACTATACAATAATACTTATGCACTGGAGCATATAGTGATACATTTAGTTCTGTGTCTCTAACTACACAATAATACTTATGTACTGGAGCATATAGTGATACATTATACTTCTGTGTCTGTAACTATACAATAATACTTATGGACTGGAGGTATAGTGATACATTCTACTTCTGTGTCTATAACTATACAATAATACTTATGGACTGGAGCATATAGTGATACATTCTACTTCTGTGTTTGTAACTATACAATAATACTGATGGAGTGGAGAATATAGTGATACATTATACTTCTGTGTCTGTAACTATACAATAATACTGATGGAGTGGAGCATATAGTGATACACTATACATCTGTGTCTGTAACTATACAATAATACTTAAGGACTGGACCATATAGTGATACATTATACTTCTGTGTCTGTAACTATACAAAAATACTTAAGGATTTGAGCATATAGTGATACATTATACTTCTGTGTCTGTAACAATACAAAAATACTTAAGGATTTGAGCATATAGTGATACATTATACTTCTGTGTCTGTAACTGCACAATAATACTTAGGGAATTGAGCATATAGTGATACACTATACTTCTGTGTGTGTAACTATACAATAATACTTAAGGACTGGAGCATATAGTGATACATTAAACTTCTGTGTCTGTAATTGTACCATATTACTAAAGGATAGGAGCATATTGTGACACATTATTCTTCTGTGTCTGTAACTATACAATATTATTAAAGGACTGGAGCATATAGTGATAATTTATACCTCTGTGTCTATAACTATGCCATATTACTAAAGGACAGGAGCATATAGTGATACACTATACATCTGTGTCTGTAACTATACAATAATACTTAAGGACTGGACCATATAGTGATACATTATACTTCTGTGTCTGTAACTATACAAAAATACTTAAGGATTTGAGCATATAGTGATACATTATACTTCTGTGTCTGTAACAATACAAAAATACTTAAGGATTTGAGCATATAGTGATACATTATACTTCTATGTCTGTAACTGCACAATAATACTTAGGGAATTGAGCATATAGTGATACACTATACTTCTGTGTGTGTAACTATACAATAATACTTAAGGACTGGAGCATATAGTGATACATTAAACTTCTGTGTCTGTAATTGTACCATATTACTAAAGGATAGGAGCATATTGTGACACATTATTCTTCTGTGTCTGTAACTATACAATATTATTAAAGGACTGGAGCATATAGTGATAATTTATACCTCTGTGTCTATAACTATGCCATATTACTAAAGGACAGGAGCATATTGTGATACGTTATACTTCTGTGTCTGTATTTATACCATATTACTAAAGGATAGGAGCATATTGTGATACACTATACTTCTGTGTCTGTAACTATACCATATTATTAAAGGACTGGAGCATATTGTGATACATTATACTTCTGTGTCTATAACTATGCCATATTAGTATAGGACTGGAGCATATTGTGATAAATTATACTTCTGTGTCTCTATTTATACCATATTACTAAAGGATAGGAGCATATTGTGATACACTATACTTCTTGTCTGTAACTATACAATATTATTAAAGGACTGGAGCATATTGTGATACATTATACTTCTGTGTCTATAACTATGCCATATTACTAAAGGACTGGAGCATATTGTGATACATTACACTTCTGTGTCTGTAATTATACCACACTACTAAAGATAGGAGCAAATTGTGATACACTATACTTCTTTGTCTTTAATTATACCATATTACTAAAGGATAGGAGCATTTAGTGATACATTCCACTTCTGTGTTTGTAACTATACAACAATACTGATGGCGTAGAGCATATAGTGATACATTGTACTTCTGTGTTTGTAACTATACAATAGTAATTCTGGACCGGAGCATATAGCGCTACATTATACTTCTGTGTCTGTAACTACAGAATAATACTGATGGACTGTTGCATATAGTGATACATTCTACTTCTGTGTCTGTAACTATACAATAATACTTATGGACTGGAGCATTTAGTGATACATTCTACTTCTGTGTCTGTAACTATACAATAATACTGATGGACTGCAGCATATAGTGATACATTCTACTTCTGTGTCTGTAACTATACAATAATACTTATGGACTGGAGCATATAGCGATACATTATACTTTGTGTCTGTAACCATACAATAATACTGATGGACTGGAATATATGGTGATACATTCTACTTGTGTTTCTGTAACTATACAATAATACTGATGGACTGGAGCATATAGCGATACCGTATACTTCTGTGTCTGTAAATATACAATAATGCTGATGGACTGCAGCATATAGTGATACATTATACTTCTGTGTCTGTAACTATACAATGATGATGATGGACTGCAGCATATAGTGATACATTCTACTTCTGTGTCTCTAACTATACAATAATGCTGATGGACTGGAGCATATAGTGATACATTCTAGTTCTGTGTCTGTAGCTATACCATAATAATGATGGACTGGAGCATATAGTAATACATTCTACTTGTGTTTCTGTAACTATACAATAATACTGATGGACTGGAGCATATAGTGATACATTCTATTTCTGTGTCTGTAACTATACAATAATACTTATGCACTGGAGCATATAGCGATACATTTAATTCTGTGTCTCTAACTATAGAATAATACTTATGGCCTGGAGCATATAATGATACTTTATACTTCTGTGTCTGTAACTACACAATAATACTAATGTACTGGAGCATATAGTGATACATTATACTTCTGTGTCTGTAACTATACAATAATACTGACGGACTGCAGCATATAGTGATACATTCTACTTCTGTGTCTGTAACTATACAATAATACTTATGGACTGGAGCATTTACTGATACATTCTACTTCTTTGTCTGTAACTATACAATAATACTGATGGACTGCAGCATATAGTGATACATTCTACTTCTGTGTCTGTAACTATACAATACTTATGGACTGGAGCATATAGCGATACATTATACTTCTGTGTCTGTAACTATACAATAATACTGATGGACTGCAGCATATAGTGATACATTCTACTCCAGTGTCTGTAACCATACAATAATACTGATGGACTGGAGCATATAGTGATACATTCTACTTAAGTTTCTGTAACTATACAATAATACTAATGGACTGGAGCATATAGCGATACATTATACTTCTGTGTCTGTAACTATACAACAATGCTAATGGACTGCAGCATATAGTGATACATTATACTTCTGTGTCTGTAACTATACAATGATGCTGATGGACTGCAGCATATAGCGATACATTATACTTCTGTGTCTGTAACTATACAATAATGCTGATGGACTGCAGCATATAGTGACACATTATAGTTCTGTGTTTGTAACTATACAATAATTCTGATGGACTGGAGCATATAGTAATACATTCTACTTGTGTTTCTGTAACTATACAATAATACTGATGGACTGGAGCATATAGTGATACATTCTATTTCTGTGTCTGTAACTATACAATAATACTTATGCACTGGAGCATATAGCGATACATTTAATTCTGTGTCTCTAACTATACAATAATACTTATGGCCTGGAGCATATAATGATACTTTATACTTCTGTGTCTGTAACTACACAATAATACTAATGTACTGGAGCATATAGTGATACATTATACTTCTGTGTCTGTAACTATACAATAATACTTATGGACTGGAGGTATAGTGATACAATCTACTTCTGTGTCTATAACTATACAATAATACTTATGGACTGGAGCATATAGTGATACATTCTACTTCTGTGTCTGTAACTGTACAATAATACTGATGGAGTGGAACATATAGTGATACATTATACTTCTGTGTCTGTAACTATACAATAATACTCATGGAGTGGATCATATAGTTATACACTATACATCTGTGTCTGTAACTGCACAATAACACTTAGGGAATTGAGCATATAGTGATACACTATACTTCTGTGTCTGTAACTATACAATAATACTTAAGGACTGGAGCATATAGTGATACTCTATACTTCTGTGTCTGTAATTATACCATATTAGTAAAGAATAGGAGCCTATTGTGATAAATTATACTTCTCTGTCTGTAACTATACAATATTATTAAAGGACTGGAGCATATTGTGATACATTATACTTCTGTGTCTGTATTTGTACCATATTACTAAAGGATAGGAGCATATTGTGATACACTATACTTCTGTGTCTGTAACTATACAATATTATTAAAGGACTGGAGCATTTTGTGATACATTATACTTCTGTGTCTATAACTATGCCATATTAGTAAAGGACTGGAGCATATTGTGATAAATTATACCTCTGTGTCTGTAATTATACCATATTACTAAAGGATAGGAGCCTATTGTGATACACTATACTTCTGTGTCTGTAATTATACCATATTACTAAAGGATAGGAGCATATTCTGATACATTATACTTCTGTGTCTGTAATTATACCATACTACTAAAGGATAGGAGCATATTGTGATACATTATACTTCTGTTTCTGTAATTATACAATATTATTAAAGGACTGGAGCATATTGTGATACATTATACTTCTGTGTCTATAACTATGCCATATTACTAAAGGACTGGATCATATTGTGATACATTACACTTCTGTGTCTGTAATTATACCATACTACTAAAGGATAGGAGCAAATTGTGACACTCTATACTTCTGTGCCTTTAATTATACCATATTACTAAAGGATAGGAGCATATTGTGATACTTTATACTTCTGTTTCTATACTTATACCATACTAATAAAGGATAGGAGCATATTGTGATACATTATACTTCTGTGTCTGTAACTATACAATAATACTGATGGACTGGAGCATATAGCGATACATTATACTTCTGTGTCTGTAACTATACAATAATACTGATGGACCGGAGCATATAGTGATACATTCTACTTCTGTGTCTGTAACTATACAATAATATTTATGGACTGGAGCATATAGTGATACATTCTACTTCTGTGTCTGTAACTATACATTAATACTTATGGACTGGAGCATTTAGTGATACATTCTACTTCTGTGTCTGTATCTATACAATAATACTGATGGACTGCAGCATATAGTGATACATTCTACTTCTGTGTCTGTAACTATACAATAAGACTTATGGACTGGAGCATATAGTGATACATTATACTTCTGTGTTTGTAACTATAGAATAATGCTGATGGACTGGACCATATAGTGAAACAATCTACTTCTGTGTCCGTAACTATACAATAATGCTTATGGACTGGAGCATTTAGTGATACATTCTACTTCTGTGTTTGTCACTATACAACAATACTGATGGAGTGGAGCACATAGTGATACGTTCTACTTCTGTGTCTGTAACTATTCAATAATACTGATGGAGTGGAGCATATAGTGATACATTGTACTTCTGTGTTTGTAACTATACAATAGTACTTCTGGACCGTAGCATATAGCGATACATTATACTTCTGTGTCTGTAACTATACAATAATACTGATGGACTGCAGCATATAGTGATACATTCTACTTCTGTGTCTGTAACTATACAATAATACTTATGGACTGGAGCATTTAGTGATACATTCTACTTCTGTGTCTGTAACTATAAAATAATACTGATGGACTGCAGCATATAGCGATACATTATACTTCTGTGTCTGTAACTGTACAATAATACTGATGGACTGCAGCATATAGTGATACATTCTACTTCTGTGTCTGTAACCATACAATAATTCTGATGGACTGGAGCATATAGTGATACATTCTACTTGTGTTTCTGTAACTATACAATAATACTGATGGACTGGAGCATATAGTGATACATTCTACTTGTGTTTCTGTAACTATACAATAATACTGATGGACTGGAGCATATAGCGATACATTATACTTCTGTGTCTGTAACTATACAATAATGCTGATGGACTGCAGCATATAGTGATACATTATACTTCTGTGTCTGTAACTATACAATGATGCTGATGGACTGCAGCATATAGCGATACATTATACTTCTGTGTCTGTAACTATACAATAATGCTGATGGACTGCAGCATATAGCGATACATTATAGTTCTGTATTTGTAACTATACAATAATTCTGATGGACTGGAGCATATATTGATACATTCTATTTCTGTGTCTGTAACTATACAATAATACTTATGCACTGGAGCATATAGTGATACATTTAGTTCTGTGTCTCTAACTATACAATAATACTTATGGCCTGGAGCATATGATGATACTTTATAATTCTGTGTCTGTAACTACACAATAATACTTATGTACTGGAGCATATAGTGATACATTATACTTCTGTGTCTGTAACTATACAATAATACTTATGGACTGGAGGTATAGTGATACATTCTACTTCTGTGTCTATAACTATACAATAATACTTATGGACTGGAGCATATAGTGATACATTCTACTTCTGTGTTTGTAACTATACAATAATACTGATGGAGTGGAGAATATAGTGATACATTATACTTCTGTGTCTGTAACTATACAATAATACTGATGGAGTGGAGCATATAGTGATACACTATACATCTGTGTCTGTAACTATACAATAATACTTAAGGACTGGACCATATAGTGATACATTATACTTCTGTGTCTGTAACTATACAAAAATACTTAAGGATTTGAGCATATAGTGATACATTATACTTCTGTGTCTGTAACAATACAAAAATACTTAAGGATTTGAGCATATAGTGATACATTATACTTCTGTGTCTGTAACTGCACAATAATACTTAGGGAATTGAGCATATAGTGATACACTATACTTCTGTGTGTGTAACTATACAATAATACTTAAGGACTGGAGCATATAGTGATACATTAAACTTCTGTGTCTGTAATTGTACCATATTACTAAAGGATAGGAGCATATTGTGACACATTATTCTTCTGTGTCTGTAACTATACAATATTATTAAAGGACTGGAGCATATAGTGATAATTTATACCTCTGTGTCTATAACTATGCCATATTACTAAAGGACAGGAGCATATTGTGATACGTTATACTTCTGTGTCTGTATTTATACCATATTACTAAAGGATAGGAGCATATTGTGATACACTATACTTCTGTGTCTGTAACTATACAATATTATTAAAGGACTGGAGCATATTGTGATACATTATACTTCTGTGTCTATAACTATGCCATATTAGTATAGGACTGGAGCATATTGTGATAAATTATACTTCTGTGTCTCTATTTATACCATATTACTAAAGGATAGGAGCATATTGTGATACACTATACTTCTTGTCTGTAACTATACAATATTATTAAAGGACTGGAGCATATTGTGATACATTATACTTCTGTGTCTATAACTATGCCATATTACTAAAGGACTGGAGCATATTGTGATACATTACACTTCTGTGTCTGTAATTATACCACACTACTAAAGATAGGAGCAAATTGTGATACACTATACTTCTTTGTCTTTAATTATACCATATTACTAAAGGATAGGAGCATTTAGTGATACATTCCACTTCTGTGTTTGTAACTATACAACAATACTGATGGCGTAGAGCATATAGTGATACATTGTACTTCTGTGTTTGTAACTATACAATAGTAATTCTGGACCGGAGCATATAGCGCTACATTATACTTCTGTGTCTGTAACTACACAATAATACTGATGGACTGCAGCATATAGTGATACATTCTACTTCTGTGGCTGTAACTATACAATAATACTTATGGACTGGAGCATATAGCGATACATTATACTTTGTGTCTGTAACCATACAATAATACTGATGGACTGGAATATATAGTGATACATTCTACTTGTGTTTCTGTAACTATACAATAATACTGATGGACTGGAGCATATAGCGATACATTCTACTTCTGTGTCTCTAACTATACAATAATGCTGATGGACTGGAGCATATAGTGATACATTCTAGTTCTGTGTCTGTAGCTATACCATAATAATGATGGACTGGAGCATATAGTAATACATTCTACTTCTGTGTCTGTAACTATACAATAATGCTGATGGACTGGAGCATATAGTGATACATTCTATTACTGTGTCTGTAACTATACAACAATACTTATGGACTGGAGCATTTAGTGATACATTCTACTTCTGTGTTTGTAACTATACAATAATACTTATGGACTGGAGCATATATTGATACACTCTACTTCTGTGTCTGTAACTATACAATAATACTTATGGACTGGAGCATTTAGTGATACATTCTACTTCTGTGGCTGTAACTATACAATAATACTTATGGACTGGAGCATTTAGTGATACATTCTACTTCTGTGTCTGTAACTATACAATAATACTTATGGACTGGAGCATTTAGTGCTACATTCTACTTCTGTGTTTGTAACTATACAATAATACTGATGGAGTGGAGCATATAGTGATACATTGTACTTCTGTGTTTGTAACTATACAATAGTACTTCTGGACCGGAGCATATAGCGATACATTATACTTCTGTGTCTGTAACTATACAATAATACTGACGGACTGCAGCATATAGTGATACATTCTACTTCTGTGTCTGTAACTATACAATAATACTTATGGACTGGAGCATTTACTGATACATTCTACTTCTGTGTCTGTAACTATACAATAATACTGATGTACTGGAGCATATAGTGATACATTATACTTCTGTGTCTGTAACTATACAATACTTATGGACTGGAGCATATAGCGATACATTATACTTCTGTGTCTGTAACTATACAATAATACTGATGGACTGCAGCATATAGTGATACATTCTACTTCTGTGTCTGTAACCATACAATAATACTGATGGACTGGAGCATATAGTGATACATTCTACTTAAGTTTCTGTAACTATACAATAATACTGATGGACTGGAGCATATAGCGATACATTATACTTCTGTGTCTGTAACTATACAACAATGCTGATGGACTGCAGCATATAGTGATACATTATACTTCTGTGTCTGTAACTATACAATGATGCTGATGGACTGCAGCATATAGCGATACATTATACTTCTGTGTCTGTAACTATACAATAATGCTGATGGACTGCAGCATATAGTGACACATTATAGTTCTGTGTTTGTAACTATACAATAATTCTGATGGACTGGAGCATATAGTAATACATTCTACTTGTGTTTCTGTAACTATACAATAATACTGATGGACTGGAGCATATAGTGATACATTCTATTTCTGTGTCTGTAACTATACAATAATACTTATGCACTGGAGCATATAGCGATACATTTAATTCTGTGTCTCTAACTATACAATAATATTTATGGCCTGGAGCATATAATGATACTTTATACTTCTGTGTCTGTAACTACACAATAATACTAATGTACTGGAGCATATAGTGATACATTATACTTCTGTGTCTGTAACTATACAATAATACTTATGGACTGGAGGTATAGTGATACAATCTACTTCTGTGTCTATAACTATACAATAATACTTATGGACTGGAGCATATAGTGATACATTCTACTTCTGTGTCTGTAACTGTACAATAATACTGATGGAGTGGAACATATAGTGATACATTATACTTCTGTGTCTGTAACTATACAATAATACTGATGGAGTGGATCATAGAGTTATACACTATACATCTGTGTCTGTAACTGCACAATAACACTTAGGGAATTGAGCATATAGTGATACACTATACTTCTGTGTCTGTAACTATACAATAATACTTAAGGACTGGAGCATATAGTGATACTTTATACTTCTGTGTCTGTAATTATACCATATTAGTAAAGAATAGGAGCCTATTGTGATAAATTATACTTCTCTGTCTGTAACTATACAATATTATTAAATGACTGGAGCATATTGTGATACATTATACTTCTGTGTCTGTAATTATACCATATTACTAAAGAATAGGAGCATGTTGTGATACATTATTCTTCTGTGTCTGTAACTATACAATATTATTAAAGGACTGGAGCATATAGTGATAATTTATACTTTTGTGTCAATAACTATGCCATATTACTAAAGGACAGGAGCATATTGTGATACATTATACTTCTGTGTCTGTATTTGTACCATATTACTAAAGGATAGGGGCATATTGTGATACACTATACTTCTGTGTCTGTAACTATACAATATTATTAAAGGACTGGAGCATATTGTGATACATTATACTTCTGTGTCTATAACTATGCCATATTAGTAAAGGACTGGAGCATATTGTGATTAATTATACCTCTGTGTCTGTAATTATACCATATTACTAAAGGATAGGAGCATATTGTGATACACTATACTTCTGTGTCTGTAATTATACCATATTACTAAAGGATAGGAGCATATTCTGATACATTATACTTCTGTGTCTGTAATTATACCATATTACTAAAGGATAAGAGCATATTGTGATACATTATACTTCTGTTTCTGTAATTATACAATATTATTAAAGGCCTGGAGCATATTGTGATACATTACACTTCTGTGTCTGTAATTATACCATACTACTAAAGGATAGGAGCAAATTGTGACACTCTATACTTCTGTGTCTTTAATTATACCATATTACTAAAGGATAGGAGCATATTGTGATACATTATACTTCTGTTTCTGTACTTATACCATACTACTAAAGGATAGGAGCATATTGTGATACATTATACTTCTGTGTCTGTAACTATACAATAATATTTATGGACTGGAGCATTTAGTGATACATTATACTTCTGTGTCTGTAACATTAGAATAGTACTTATGGACTGCAGCATATAGTGATACATTATACTTCAGTGTCTGTAACTATACAATAATACTTATGGACTGGAGCATTTAGTGCTACATTCTACTTCTGTGTTTGTAACTATACAATAATACTGATGGACTGCAGCATATAGTGATACATTCTACTTCTGTGTCTGTAACTATACAATAATACTTATGGACTGGAGCATATAGTTATACATTATACTTCTGTGTTTGTAACTATAGAACAATGCTGATGGACTGGAGCATATAGTGAAACAATCTACTTCTGTGTCCGTAACTATACAATAATACTTATGGACTGGAGCATTTAGTGATACATTCTACTTCTGTGTTTGTAACCATACAAAATACTGATGGAGTGGAGCATATAGTGATACATTCTACTTCTGTGTTTGTAACTATACAATAATACTGATGGAGTGGAGCATATAGTTACACATTATACTTCTGTGTTTGTAACTATACAATAATGCTGATGGACTGGAGCATATAGTGATACATTCTACTTCTGTGTCTGTAACTATACAATAATACTTATGGAGTGGAGCATATAGTGATACATTGCACTTCTGTGTTTGTAACTATACAGTAGTACTTCTGGACCGGAGCATATAGCGATACATTATAATTCTGTGTCTGTAACTATACAATAATACTGATGGACTGCAGCATATAATGATACATTCTTCTTCTGTGTCTGTAACTATACAATTATACTTATGGACTGGAGCAGTTAGTGATACATTCTACTTCTGTGTCTGTAACTATACAATAATACTGATGGACTGCAGCATATGGTGATACATTCTACTTCTGTGTCTGTAACCATACAATAATACTGATGGACTGGAGCATATAGTGATACATTCTACTTGTGTTTCTGTAACTATACAACCATACTGATGGACTGGAGCATATAGTGATACATTCTACTTGTGTTTCTGTAACTATACAATAATACTGATGGACTGGAGCATATAGCAATACATTATAGTTCTGTGTTTGTAACTATACAATAATGCTGATGGACTGGAGCATATAGTGATACATTCTACTTCTGGGTCTGTAACTATACAATAATACTTATGGAGTGGAGCATATAGTGATACATTGTACTTCTGTGTTTGTAACTATACAATAGTACTTCTGGACTGGAGCATATAGCGATACATTATACTTCTGTGTCTGTAACTATACAATAATACTGATGGACTGCAGCATATAGTGATACATTCTACTTCTGTGTCTGTAACTATACAATACTTATGGACTGGAGCATATAGCGATACATTATACTTCTGTGTCTGTAACTATACAATAATACTGATGGACTGCAGCATATAGTGATATATTCTACTTCTGTGTCTGTAACCATACAATAATACTGATGGACTAGAGCATATAGTGATACATTCTACTTAAGTTTCTGTAACTATACAACAATGCTGATGGACTGCAGCATATAGTGATACATTATACTTCTGTGTCTGTAACTATACAATGATGCTGATGGACTGCAGCATATAGCGATACATTATACTTCTGTGTCTGTAACTATACAATAATGCTGATGAACTGCAGCATATAGCGATACATTATACTACTGTGTCTGTAACTATACAATAATGCTGATGGACTGCAGCATATACTGACACATTATAGTTCTGTGTTTGCAACTATACAATAATTCTGATGGACTGGAGCATATAGTAATACATTCTACTTGTGTTTCTGTAACTATACAATAATACTGATGGACTGGAGCATATAGTGATACAATCTAATTTTGTGTCTGTAACTATACAATAATACTTATGCACTGGAGCATATAGTGATACATTTAATTCTGTGTCTCTAACTATACAATAATACTTATGGCCTGGAGCATATAATGATACTTTATACCTCTGTGTCTGTAACTACACAATAATACTTATGTACTGGAGCATATAGTGATACATTATACTTCTGTGTCTGTAACTATACAATAATACTTATGGAATGGAGGTATAGTGATACAATCTACTTCTGTGTCTATAAGTATACAATAATACTTATGGACTGGAGCATATAGTGATACATTCTACTTCTGTGTCTGTAACTATACAATAATACTGATGGAGTGGAACATATAGTGATACATTATACTTCTGTGTCTGTAACTATACAATAATACTGATGGAGTGGAGCATATAGTTATACACTATACATCTGTGTCTGTAACTGCACCATAACACTTATGGAATTGAGCATATAGTGATACACTATACTTCTGTGTCTGTAACTATACATTAATACTTAAGGACTGGAGCATATAGTGGTACACTGTACTTTTTTTCTGTAACTATACAATAATACTTAAGCACTGGAGCATATAGTGATACATTATACTTCTGTGTCTGTAATTATACCATATTAGTACAGAATAGGAGCCTATTGTGATAAATTATACTTCTCTGTCTGTAACTATACAATATTATTAAAGGACTGGAGCATATTGTGATACATTATACTTCTGTGTCTGTAATTATACCATATTACTAAAGGATAGGAGCATATTGTGATACATTATTCTTCTGTGTCTGTAACTATACAATGTTATTAAAGGAATGGAGCATATAGTGATAATTTATACTTCTGTGTCAATAACTATGCCATATTACTAAAGGACAGCAGCATATTGTGATACATTATACTTCTGTGTCTGTATTTGTACCATATTACTAAAGGATAGGAGCATATTGTGATACACTATACTTCTGTGTCTGTAACTATACAATATTATTAAAGGACTGGAGCATATTGTGATACATTATACTTCTGTGTCTATAACTATGCCATATTAGTAAAGGACTGGAGCATATTGTGATAAATTATACCTCTGTGTCTGTAATTATACCATATTACTAAAGGATAGGAGCATATTCTGATACATTATACTTCTGTGTCTGTAATTATACCATACTACTAAAGGATAGGAGCATATTGTGATACGTTATACTTCTGTTTCTGTAATTATACAATATTATTAAAGGACTGGAGCATATTGTGATACATTATACTTCTGTGTCTATAACTATGCCATATTACTAAAGGACTGGAGCATATTGTGATACATTACACTTCTGTGTCTGTAATTATACCATACTACTAAAGGATAGGAGCAAATTGTGACACTCTATACTTCTGTGTCTTTAATTATACCATATTACTAAAGGATAGGAGCATATTGTGATACTTTATACTTCTGTTTCTGTACTTATACCATACTACTAAAGGATAGGAGCATATTGTGATACATTATACTTCTGTGTCTGTAACTATACAATATTATTTATGGACTGGAGCATTTAGTGATACATTATACTTCTGTGTCTGTAATTTTAGAATAGTACTTATGGACTGCAGCATATAGTGATACATTATACTTCAGTGTCTGTAACTATACAATAATACTTATGGACTGGAGCATTTAGTGCTACATTCTACTTCTGTGTTTGTAACTATACAATAATACTGATGGACTGCAGCATATAGTGATACATTCTACTTCTGTGTGTGTAACTATACAATAATACTTATGGACTGGAGCATATAGTTATACATTATACTTCTGTGTTTGTAACTATAGAACAATGCTGATGGACTGGAGCATATAGTGAAACAACCTACTTCTGTGTCCGTAACTATACAATAATACTTATGGACTGGAGCATTTAGTGATACATTCTACTTCTGTGTTTGTAACCATACAAAATACTGATGGAGTGGAGCATATAGTGACACATTACACTTCTGTGTTTGTAACTATACAATAATGCTGATGGACTGGAGCATATAGTGATACATTGTACTTCTGTGTCTGTAACTATACAATAATACTTATGGAGTGGAGCATATAGTGATACATTGTACTTCTGTGTTTGTAACTATACAGTAGTACTTCTGGACCGGAGCATATAGCGATACATTATAATTCTGTGTCTGTAACTATACAATAATACTGATGGACTGCAGCATATAGTGATACATTCTTCTTCTGTGTCTGTAACTATACAATTATACTTATGGACTGGAGCAGTTAGTGATACATTCTACTTCTGTGTCTGTAACTATACAATAATACTGATGGACTGCAGCATATAGTGATACTTTCTACTTCTGTGTCTGCAACTATACAATAATACTTATGGACTGGAGCATATAGCGATACATTATACTTCTGTGTCTGTAACTATACAATAATACTGATGGACTGCAGCATATGGTGATACATTCTACTTCTGTGTCTGTAACCATACAATAATACTGATGGACTGGAGCATATAGTGATACATTCTACTTGTGTTTCTGTAACTATACAATAATACTGATGGACTGGAGCATATAGTGATACATTCTACTTGTGTTTCTGTAACTATACAATAATACTGATGGACTGGAGCATATAGCGGTATATTATACTTCTGTGTCTGTTACTATACAATAATGCTGATGGACTGCAGCATATAGCGATACATTATAGTTCAGTGTTTGTAACTATACAATAATGCTGATGGACTGCAGCATATAGTGACACATTATAGTTCTGTGTTTGTAACTATACAATAATTCTGATGGACTGGAGCATATAGTGATACATTCTGCTTGTGTTTCTATAACTATACAATAATAATGATGGACTGGAGCATATAGTGATACATTCTAATACTGTGTCTGTAGCTATACAATAATGCTGATGGACTGCAGCATATAGTGACACATTATAGTTCTGTGTTTGTAAATATACAATAATTCTGATGGACTGGAGCATATTATGATACATTCTACATGTGTTTCTGTAACTATACAATAATACTGATGGACTGGAGCATATAGTGATACATTCTACTTGTGTTTCTGTAACTATACAATAATACTGATGGACTGGAGCATATAGCGATACATTATACTTCTGTGTCTGTTACTATACAATAATGCTGATGGACTGCAGCATATAGTGATACATTCTATTTCTGTGTCTGTAACTATACAATAATACTTATGGACTGGAGCATTTACTGATACATTCTACTTATGTGTTTGTAACTTTACAACAATACTGATGGAGTTGAGCATATAGTGATACATTCTGCTTGTGTTTCTGTAACTATACAATAATAATGATGGACTGGACCATATAGTGATACATTTTAATACTGTGTCTGTAACTATACAATAATGCTGATGGACTGCAGCATATAGTGACACATTATAGTTCTGTGTTTGTAACTATACAATAATTCTGATGGACTGGAGCATATAGTGATACATTCTACTTGTGTTTCTGTAACTATACAATAATACTGATGGACTGGAGCATATAGTGATACATTCTACTTGTGTTTCTGTAACTATACAATAAGACTGATGGACTGGAGCATATAGCGATACATTATACTTCTGTGTCTGTTGCTATACAATAATGCTGATGGACTGCAGCATATAGCGATACATTATAGTTCTGTGTTTGTTACTATACAATAATTCTGATGGACTGCAGCATATAGTGACACATTATAGTTCTGTGTTTGTAACTATACAATAATTCTGATGGACTGGAGCATATAGTGATACATTCTGCTTGTGTTTCTGTAACTATACAATAATAATGATGGACTGGAGCATATAGCGATACATTCTAATACTGTGTCTGTAACTATACAATAATGCTGATGGACTGCAGCATAGAGTGAGACATTATAGTTCTGTGTTTGTAACTATACAATAATTCTGATGGACTGGAGCATATAGTGATACATTCTAATTCTGTGTCTGTAACCCTACAATAATACTTATGCACTGGAGCATATAGTGATACATTCTAATTCTGTGTCTCTAACTATACAATAATACTTATGGCCTGGAGCATATAATGATACTTTATACTTCTGTGTCTGTAACTACACAATAATAATTATGTACTGGAGCATATAGTGATACATTCTACTTCTGTGTATGTAACTATACAATAATACTGATGGAGTGGAGCTATAGTGATACACTATATATCTGTGTCTGTAACTATACAATAATACTTAATGACAGGAGCATATAGTGATACATTATACTTCTGTGTCTGTAACAATACAAAAATACTTAAGGATTTGAGCATATAGTGATACATTATACTTCTGTGTCTGTAACTGCACAATAATACTTAGGGAATTGAGTATATAGTGATACACTATACTTCTGTGTCTGTAACTATACAATAATACTTAAGGAATGGAGCATATAGTGGTACACTATACTTTTTTTCTGTAACTATACAATAATACTTAAGGACTGGAGCATATAGTGATACATTATACTTCTGTGTCTGTAATTATGCCATATTAGTAAAGAATAGGAGGCTATTGTGATAAATTATGCTTCTCTGTCTGTAACTATACAATATTATTAAAGGACTGGAGCATATTGTGATACATTATACTTCTGTGTCTGTAATTATACCATATTACTAAAGGATAGGAGCATATTGTGATACATTATTCTTCCGTGTCTGTAACTATACAATATTATTAAAGGACTGGAGCATATAGTGATAAGTTATACTTCTGTGTCTATAACTATGCCATATTACTAAAGGACAGGAGCATATTGTGATACATTATATTTCTGTGTCTATAACTATGCCATATTAGTATAGGACTGGAGCATATTGTGATAAATTATACTTCTGTGTCTGTAATTATACGATATTACTAAAGGCTAGGAGCATATTGTGATACACTATACTTCTGTGTCTGAAATTATTCCATATTACTATAGGATAGGAGTATATTCTGATACATTATACTTCTGTGTCTGTAATTATACCATATTACTAAAGGATAGGAGCATATTGTGATACATTATACTTCTGTTTCTGTAATTATACCATATTACTAAAGGATAGGAGATATTGTGATACACTATACTTCTGTGTCTGTAACTATACAATATTATTAAAGGACTGGAGCATATTGTGATACATTATACTTCTCTGTCTATAACTATGCCATATTACTAAAGGCCTGGAGCATATTGTGATACATTACACTTCTGGGTCTGTAATTATACCATACTACTAAAGGATAGGTGGAAATTGTGATACACTATACTTCTGTGTCTGTAATTATACCATATTACTAAAGGATAGGAGCATATTGTGATACATTATACTTCTGTGTCTGTAACTATACAATAATACTTATGAACTGGAGCATATAGCAATACATTATACTTCTGTGTCTGTAACTATACAATAATACTTATGGACTGGAGCATTTAGCGATACATTATACTTCAGTGTCTGTAACTATACAATAATACTTATGGACTGGAGCATATAGCGATACGATATGCTTCAGTGTCTGTAACAATACAATAATACTTATGGACTGGAGCATTTAGCGATACATTATACTTCAGTGTCTGTAACTATACAATAGTACTTATGGACTGGAGCATTTAGCGATACATTATACTTCAGTGTCTGTAACAATACAATAATACTTATGGACTGGAGCATATAGCAATACTTTATACTTCAGTGTCTGTAACTATACAATAATACTTATGGACTGGAAAATTTAGCGATACATTATACCTCTGTGTCTGTAACAATACAATAATACGTATGGACTGGAGCATATAGCGATACATTATACTTCAGTGTCTGTAACTATACAATAATACTTATGGACTGGAGCATATAGCGATACGTTATACTTCTGTGTCTATAACTATGCAATAGTACTTATGGACTGGAGCATATACCGATACATTATACTTCAGTGTCTGTAACTATACAATAATACTTATGGACTGGAGCATATAGCGATACACTATACTTCTGTGTCTATAACTATGCAATAGTACTTATGGACTGGAACATATAGTGATACACTATACTTCTATTTCTGTAACTATACAATAATAATTAAGGACTGGCGCATATAGCGATACATTATACTTCTGTGTCTGTAACTATACAATAATAATTAAGGACTGGGGCATATAGCGATACATTATACTTCTGTGTCTGTAACTATACAATAATAATTAAGGACTGGCGCATATAGCGATACATTATACTTCTGTGTCTGTAACTATACACTAATTCTTATGGACTGGAGCACATACTGATACATTATACTTCTGTGTCTATAACTATGCAATAATACTTATGGACCGGAGCATATAGTGATACATTATATTTCTGTATCTATAACTATTCAATAATACTTATGGACTGGATCATTTAGTGATACATTATACTTCAATGTCTGTAAATATACAATAATACCTATGGACTGGAGCATATAGCGATACATTATACTTCTGTGTCTATAACTATGCAATAATACTTATGGACTGGAGCATATAGTGATACACTATACTTCTGTGTCTGTAGCTATACAATAGTAATTAAGGACTGGCGCATATAGCGATACATTATACTTCTGTGTCTGTAACTATACAATAATAATTAACGACCTGCGCATAAAGCGATACATTATACTTTTGTGTCTGTAACTATACAATAATTCTTATGGACTGGAGCATATACAGATACATTATACTTCTGTGTCTGTAACTATGCAATAATACTTATGCACCGGATAATATAGTGATACATTATACTTCTGTGTATATAACTATACAACAATACTGATGGACTGGAGCATATAGTGATACATTGTACTTCTGTGTTTGTAACTATACAATAATACTTATCGACTGGAGCATTTAGTGATACATTCTACTTCTGTGTCTGTAACTATACAATAATACTGATGGACTGGATCATATAGTGACACATTCTAGTTCTGTGTCTGTAAAAATACAATAATACTGATGGACTGGAGCATTTAGTGATACATTATACTTCTGTGTCTGTAACTATACAATAGTCCTTATGGACTGGAGCATATAGTGATACATTGTACTTCTGTGTTTGAAACTATACAATAATACTTATCGACTTGAGCATTTATGATACATTCTACTTCTCTTTCTGTAACTATACAACAATACTGATGGACTGGAGCATATAGTGATACACTGTACTTCTGTGTTTGTAACTATACAATAATACTGATGGACTGGAGCATATAGTGATACATTGTACTTCTGTGTTTGAAACTATACAATAGTACTTCTAGACCGGAGCATATAGGGATACATTATACTTCTCTGTCTGTAATTATACAATATTATTAAAGGACTGGAGCATATTGTGATAAATTATACTTCTGTGTCTGTAATTATACCATATTACTAAAGGATAGGAGCATATTGTGATACATTATTCTTCTGTGTCTGTAACTATACAATATTATTAAACGACTGGAGCATATAGTGATAATTTATACTTCTGTGTCAATAACTATGCCATATTACTAAAGGACAGGAGCATATTGTGATACATTATACTTCTGTGTCTGTATTTGTACCATATTACTAAAGGATAGGAGCATATTGTGATACACTATACTTCTGTGTTTGTAACCATACAAAATACTGATGGAGAGGAGCATATAGTGATACATTCTACTTCTGTGTTTGTAACTATACAATAATACTGATGGAGTGGAGCATATAGTGACACATTATACTTCTGTGTTTGTAACTATAAAATAATGCTGATGGACTGGAGCATATAGTGATACATTCTACTTCTGTGTCTGTAACTATACAATAATACTTATGGAGTGGAGCATATAGTGATACATTGTACTTCTGTGTTTGTAACTATACAGTAGTACTTCTGGACCGGAGCATATAGCGATACATTATAATTCTGTGTCTGTAACTATACAATAATACTGATGGACTGCAGCATATAATGATACATTCTTCTTCTGTGTCTGTAACTATACAATTATACTTATGGACTGGAGCAGTTAGTGATACATTCTACTTCTGTGTCTGTAACTATACAATAATACTGATGGACTGCAGCATATGGTGATACATTCTACTTCTGTGTCTGTAACCATACAATAATACTGATGGACTGGAGCATATAGTGATACATTCTACTTGTGTTTCTGTAACTATACAACAATACTGATGGACTGGAGCATATAGTGATACATTCTACTTGTGTTTCTGTAACTATACAATAATACTGATGGACTGGAGCATATAGAGGTACATTATACTTCTGTGTCTGTTACTATACAATAATGCTGATGGACTGCAGCATATAGCAATACATTATAGTTCTGTGTTTGTAACTATACAATAATGCTGATGGACTGGAGCATATAGTGATACATTCTACTTCTGGGTCTGTAACTATACAATAATACTTATGGAGTATAGCATAAAGTGATACATTGTACTTTTGTGGTTGTAACTATACAATAGTACTTCTGGACCGTAACATATAGCGACACATTATACTTCTGTGTCTGTAACTATACAATAATACTGATGTACTGCAGCATATAGTTATACATTCTACTTCTGTGTCTGTAACTATACAATACTTATGGACTGGAGCATATAGCGATACATTATACTTCTGTGTCTGTAACTATACAATAATACTGATGGACTGCAGCATATAGTGATACATTCTACTTCTGTGTCTGTAACCATACAATAATACTGATGGACTGGAGCATATAGTGATACATTCTACTTAGGTTTCTGTAACTATACAACAATGCTGATGGACTGCAGCATATAGTGATACATTATACTTCTGTGTCTGTAACTATACAATGATGCTGATGGACTGCAGCATATAGCGATACATTATACTTCTGTGTCTGTAACTATACAATAATGCTGATGAACTGCAGCATATAGCGATACATTATACTACTGTGTCTGTAACTATACAATAATGCTGATGGACTGCAGCATACAGTGACACATTATAGTTCTGTGTTTGTAACTATACAATAATTCTGATGGACTGGAGCATATAGTAATACATTCTACTTGTGTTTCTGTAACTATACAATAATACTGATGGACTGGAGCATATAGTGATACATTCTAATTCTGTGTCTGTAACTATACAATAATACTTATGCACTGGAGCATATAGTGATACATTTAATTCTGTGTCTCTAACTATACAATAATACTTATGGCCTGGAGCATATAATGATAATTTATACTTCTGTGTCTGTAACTACACAATAATACTTAAGTACTGGAGCATATAGTGATACACTATACTTCTGTGTCTGTAACTATACAATAATACTTATGGACTGGAGGTATAGTGATACAATCTACTTCTGTGGCTATAACTATACAATAATACTTATGGACTGGAGCATATAGTGATACATTCTACTTCTGTGTCTGTAACTATACAATAATACTGATGGAGTGGAACATATAGTGATACATTATACTTCTGTGTCTGTAACTATACAATAATACTGATGGAGTGGAGCATATAGTTATACACTATACATCTGTGTCTGTAACTGCACAATAACACTTATGGAATTGAGCATATAGTGATACACTATACTTCTGTGTCTGTAACTATACAATAATACTTAAGGACTGGAGCATATAGTGGTACACTGTACTTTTTTTCTGTAACTATACAATAATACTTAAGCACTGGAGCATATAATGATACATTATACTTCTGTGTCTGTAATTATACCATATTAGTAAAGAATAGGAGCCTATTGTGATAAATTATACTTCTCTGTCTGTAACTATACAATATTATTAAAGGACTGGAGCATATTGTGATACACTATTCTTCTGTGTCTGTAATTATACCATATTACTAAAGGATAGGAGCATATTGTGATACATTATTCTTCTGTGTCTGTAACTATACAATATTATTAAAGGACTGGAGCATATAGTGATAATTTATACTTCTGTGTCAATAACTATGCCATATTACTAAAGGACAGGAGCATATTGTGATACATTATACTTCTGTGTCTGTATTTGTACCATATTACTAAAGGATAGGAGCATATTGTGATACACTATACTTCTGTGTCTGTAACTATACAATATTATTAAAGGACTGGAGCATATTGTGATACATTATACTTCTGTGTCTATAACTATGCCATATAAGTAAAGGACTGGAGCATATTGTGATAAATTATACCTCTGTGTCTGTAATTATACCATATTACTAAAGGATAGGAGCCTATTGTGATACACTATACTTCTGTGTCTGTAATTATACCATATTACTAAAGGATAGGAGCATATTCTGATACATTATACTTCTGTGTCTGTATTTATACCACACTACTAAAGGATAGGAGCATATTGTGATACGTTATACTTCTGTTTCTGTAATTATACAATATTATTAAAGGACTGGAGCATATTGTGATACATTATACTTCTGTGTCTATAACTATGCCATATTACAAAACGACTGGAGCATATTGTGATACATTACACTTCTGTGTCTGTAATTATACCATACTACTAAAGGATAGGAGCAAATTGTGACACTCTATACTTCAGTGTCTTTAATTATACCATATTACTAAAGGATAGGAGCATATTGTGATACTTTATACTTCTGTTTCTGTACTTATACCATACTACTAAAGGATAGGAGCATATTGTGATACATTATACTTCTGTGTCTGTAACTATACCATAATACTGATGGACTGGAGCATATAGTGATACATTCTACTTCTGTGTCTGTAACTATACAATAATACTTATGGACTGAAGCATTTAGTGATACATTCTACTTCTGTGTTTGTAACTATACAATAATACTGATGGAGTGGAGCATATAGTGATACATTGTACTTCTGTGTTTGTAACTATTCAATAGTACTTCTGGACCGGAGCATATAGCGATACATTATACCTCTGTGTCTGTAACTATACAATAATACTGATGGACTGCAGCATATAGTGATACATTCTACTTCTGTGTCTCTAACTATACAATAATATTTATAGACTGGAGCATTTAGTGATACATTCTACTTCTGTGTCTGTAACTATACAATAATATTGATGGTCTGCAGCATATAGTGATATATTCTACTTCTGTGTCTGTAACTATACAATAATACTTATGGACTGGAATATATAGTGATACATTCTACTTCTGTGTTTGTAGCTATACAATAATGCTGATGGACTGGAGCATATAGTGATACATTCTACTTCTGTGTCCGTAACTATACAATAATACTTATGGACTGGCGCATTTAGTGATACATTCTACCTCTGTGTTTGTAACTATACAATAATACTGATTGAGTGGAGCATATAGTGATACATTATACTTCTGGGTCCTTAACTATACAAAAATACTGATGGACTGGAGCATATAGTGATACATTCTACTTTTTTGTCTATAACTATACAAAAATACTTAAGGATTGGAGCATATAGTGATACCTTATACTTCTGTGTGTAACTGCAAAATAATACATAGGGATTTGAGTATATAGTGACACATTATACTTGTGTGTTTGTAACTGCACAATAATACTTCAGGATTTGAGCATATAATGATACATTATACTTCTGTGTCTGTAACTATAGAATAATTCTGATGGACTGGAGCATATAGCGAAACATTATACTTCTGTGTCTGTAACTATACAATAATACTGATGGACCGGAGCATATAGTGATACATTCTACTTCTGTGTCTGTAACTATACAAAACTGCTGATGGACTGCAGCATATAGTGATACATTCTACTTCTGTGTCTGTAACTATACAATAATGCTGATGGACTGGAGCATATAGTGATACTTTATACTTCTGTGATTGTAACCATACAATAGCACTTATGGACTGGAGCATATAGCGATACATTATACTTCTGTGTCTGTAACTATACAATAATACTTAAGGACTGGAGCATATAATGATACATTATACTTCTGTGTCGGTAACTGCACAATAATACTTAGGGATTTGAGCACAAAGTGATACACTATACGATTGTGTCTGTAACTATACAATAATACTTATGGACTGGAGCATATAGTGATACATTATACTTCTGTGTCTGTAATTATACCATATTACTAAAGAATAGGAGAATATTCTCATACATTATACTTCTGTGTCTGTAGCTATACAATAGTACTTATGGACTGGAGAATACAGTGATACATTATACTTCAGTGTCTGTAACTAAACAATAATATTTATGGACTGGAGCATATAGTGATACATTATACTTCTGTGTCTGTAACTATACAATAGTACTTATGGACTGGAGCATATAGTGATACATTATACTTCAGTGTCTGTAACTATACAATAGTACTTATGGACTGGAGCATTTAGTGATACATTATTCTTCAGTGTCTGTAACTATACAGTAATACTTATGGACTGGAGCATTTAAAGATACATTATACTTCTGTGTCTGTAACTATACAATAAAACTTATGGACTGGATCATTTAGTGATACATTATACTTCTGTGTCTGTAACTATACAATAGTACTTATGGACTGGAGCATTTAGTGATATATTATACTTCAGTGTCTGAAACTATACAATAGTACTTATGCACTGGAGCATATAGCGATACATCATAATTCTGTGTCTGTAACTATACAATAGTACATATGGACTGGAGCATATAGCGATACATTATACTTCTGTGGCTGTAACTATACAATAGTACTTATGGACTGGAGCACATAGCGACACATTATACTTCTGTGTCTATAACTATGCAATAATACTTATGGACTGGAGCATTTAGTGATACATTCTACTTGTGTTTCTGTCTCTATACAACAATACTGATGGACTGGAGCATATAGTGATACATTGTACTTCTGTGTTTGTAACTCAACAATAGTACTTCTGGACCGGAGCATATAGCGATACATTATACTTCTGTGTCTGTAACTATACAATAATACTGATGGACTGGAGCATATAGTGATACATTCTACTTGTGTTTCTGTAACTATAAAATAATACTGATGGACTGTAGCATATAGCGGTACATTATACTTCTGTGTCTGTTACTATACAATAATGCTGATGGACTGCAGCATATAGCGATACATTATAGTTCTGTGTTTGTAACTATACAATAATGCTGATGGACTGCAGCATATAGTGACACATTATAGTTCTGTGTTTGTAACTATACAATAATTCTGATGGACTGGAGCATATAGTGATACATTCTGCTGTGTTTCTGTAACTATACAATAATAATGATGGACTGGAGCATATAGTGATAAATTCTAATACTGTGTCTGTAACTATACAATAATGCT
This sequence comes from Deroplatys truncata, assembly GCA_030765065.1. Taxonomy (NCBI): domain Eukaryota; kingdom Metazoa; phylum Arthropoda; class Insecta; order Mantodea; family Mantidae; genus Deroplatys; species Deroplatys truncata. The sequence continues at coordinate 331,708,414 of CM060975.1, read as the reverse complement.
GATGGACTGCAGCATATAGTGACACATTATAGTTCTGTGTTTGTAACTATACAATAATTCTGATGGACTGGAGCTTATAGTGATACATTCTACTTGTGTTTCTGTAACTATACAATAATACTGATGGATTGGAGCATATTGTGATACATTCTACTTGTGTTTCTGTAACTATACAATAATACTGATGGACTGGAGCATATAGCGATACATTATACTTCTGTGTCTGTTACTATACAATAATGCTGATGGACTGCAGCATATAGCGATACATTATAGTTCTGTGTTTGTAACTATACAATAATTCTGATGGACTGCAGCATATAGTGACACATTATAGTTCTGTGTTTGTAACTATACAATAATTCTGATGGACTGGAGCATATAGTGATACATTCTGCTTGTATTTCTGTAACTATACAATAATAATGATGGACTGGACCATATAGTGATACATTCTAATACTGTGTCTGTAACTATACAATAATGCTGATGGACTGCAGCATATAGTGACACATTATAGTTCTGTGTTTGTAACTATACAATAATTCTGATGGACTGGAGCATATAGTGATACATTCTACTTTTGTTTCTGTAACTATACAATAATACTGATGGACTGGAGCATATAGTGATACATTCTACTTGTGTTTCTGTAACTATACAATAATACTGATGGACTGGAGCATATAGCGATACATTATACTTCTGTGTCTGTTACTATACAATAATGCTGATGGACTGCAGCATATAGCGATACATTATAGTTCTGTGTTTGTAACTATACAATAATTCTGATGGACTGCAGCATATAGTGACACATTATAGTTCTGTGTTTGTAACTATACAATAATTCTGATGGACTGGAGCATATAGTGATACATTCTGCTTGTGTTTCTGTAACTATACAATAATAATGATGGACTGGAGCATATAGCGATACATTCTAATACTGTGTCTGTAACTATACAATAATGCTGATGGACTGCAGCATATAGTGAGACATTATAGTTCTGTGTTTGTAACTATACAATAATTCTGATGGACTGGAGCATATAGTGATACATTCTACTTGTGTTTCTGTAACTATACAACAATACTGATGGACTGGAGCATATAGTGATACATTCTAATTCTGTGTCTGTAACCCTACAATAATACTTATGCACTGGAGCATATAGTGATACATTCTAATTCTGTGTCTCTAACTATACAATAATACTTATGGCCTGGAGCATATAATGATACTTTATACTTCTGTGTCTGTAACTACACAATAATAATTATGTACTGGAGCATATAGTGATACATTCTACTTCTGTGTCTGTAACTATACAATAATACTGATGGAGTGGAGCTATAGTGATACACTATATATCTGTGTCTGTAACTATACAATAATACTTAATGACTGGAGCATATAGTGATACATTATACTTCTGTGTCTGTAACAATACAAAAATACTTAAGGATTTGAGCATATAGTGATACATTATACTTCTGTGTCTGTAACTGCACAATAATACTTAGGGAATTGAGTATATAGTGATACACTATACTTCTGTGTCTGTAACTATACAATAATACTTAAGGAATGGAGCATATAGTGGTACACTATACTTTTTTTCTGTAACTATACAATAATACTTAAGGACTGGAGCATATAGTGATACATTATACTTCTGTGTCTGTAATTATACCATATTAGTAAAGAATAGGAGGCTATTGTGATAAATTATACTTCTCTGTCTGTAACTATACAATATTATTAAAGGACTGGAGCATATTGTGATACATTATACTTCTGTGTCTGTAATTATACCATATTACTAAAGGATAGGAGCATATTGTGATACATTATTCTTCCGTGTCTGTAACTATACAATATTATTAAAGGACTGGAGCATATAGTGATAAGTTATACTTCTGTGTCTATAACTATGCCATATTACTAAAGGACAGGAGCATATTGTGATACATTATACTTCTGTGTCTGTATTTATACCATATTACTAAAGGATAGGAGCATATTGTGAGACACTATACTTCTGTGTCTGTAACTATACAATATTATTAAAGGACTGGAGCATATTGTGATACATTATATTTCTGTGTCTATAACTATGCCATATTAGTAAAGGACTGGAGCATATTGTGATAAATTATACTTCTGTGTCTGTAATTATACGATATTACTAAAGGCTAGGAGCATATTGTGATACACTATACTTCTGTGTCTGTAATTATTCCATATTACTATAGGATAGGAGTATATTCTGATACATTATACTTCTGTGTCTGTAATTATACCATATTACTAAAGGATAGGAGCATATTGTGATACATTATACTTCTGTTTCTGTAATTATACCATATTACTAAAGGATAGGAGATATTGTGATACACTATACTTCTGTGTCTGTAACTATACAATATTATTAAAGGCCTGGAGCATATTGTGATACATTACACTTCTGGGTCTGTAATTATACCATACTACTAAAGGATAGGTGGAAATTGTGATACACTATACTTCTGTGTCTGTAATTATACCATATTACTAAAGGATAGGAGCATATTGTGATACATTATACTTCTGTGTCTGTAACTATACAATAATACTTATGAACTGGAGCATATAGCAATACATTATACTTCTGTGTCTGTAACTATACAATAATACTTATGGACTGGAGCATTTAGCGATACATTATACTTCAGTGTCTGTAACTATACAATAATACTTATGGACTAGAGCATATAGCGATACGATATGCTTCAGTGTCTGTAACAATACAATAATTCTTATGGACTGGAGCATTTAGCGATACATTATACTTCAGTGTCTGTAACTATACAATAGTACTTATGGACTGGAGCATTTAGCGATACATTATACTTCAGTGTCTGTAACAATACAATAATACTTATGGACTGGAGCATATAGCAATACTTTATACTTCAGTGTCTGTAACTATACAATAATACTTATGGACTGGAAAATTTAGCGATACATTATACCTCTGTGTCTGTAACAATACAATAATACGTATGGACTGGAGCATATAGCGATACATTATACTTCAGTGTCTGTAACTATACAATAATACTTATGGACTGGAGCATATAGCGATACGTTATACTTCTGTGTCTATAACTATGCAATAGTACTTATGGACTGGAGCATATACCGATACATTATACTTCAGTGTCTGTAACTATACAATAATACTTATGGACTGGAGCATATAGCGATACACTATACTTCTGTGTCTATAACTATGCAATAGTTCTTATGGACTGGAACATATAGTGATACACTATACTTCTATTTCTGTAACTATACAATAATAATTAAGGACTGGCGCATATAGCGATACATTATACTTCTGTGTCTGTAACTATACAATAATAATTAAGGACTGGGGCATATAGCGATACATTATACTTCTGTGTCTGTAACTATACAATAATAATTAAGGACTGGCGCATATAGCGATACATTATACTTCTGTGTCTGTAACTATACACTAATTTTTATGGACTGGAGCACATACTGATACATTATACTTCTGTGTCTGTAACTATGCAATAATACTTATGCACCGGAGCATATAGTGATACATTATATTTCTGTATCTATAACTATTCAATAATACTTATGGACTGGAGCATTTAGTGATACATTATACTTCAATGTCTGTAAATATACAATAATACCTATGGACTGGAGCATATAGCGATACATTATACTTCTGTGTCTATAACTATGCAATAATACTTATGGACTGGAGCATATAGTGATACACTATACTTCTGTGTCTGTAGCTATACAATAGTAATTAAGGACTGGCGCATATAGCGATACATTATACTTCTGTGTCTGTAACTATACAATAATAATTAACGACCTGCACATAAAGCGATACATTATACTTTTGTGTCTGTAACTATACAATAATTCTTATGGACTGGAGCATATACAGATACATTATACTTCTGTGTCTGTAACTATGCAATAATACTTATGCACCGGTTAATATAGTGATACATTATACTTCTGTGTATATAACTATACAACAATACTGATGGACTGGAGCATATAGTGATACATTGTACTTCTGTGTTTGTAACTATACAATAATACTTATCGACTGGAGCATTTAGTGATACATTCTACTTCTGTGTCTGTAACTATACAATAATACTGATGGACTGGATCATATAGTGACACATTCTAGTTCTGTGTCTGTAAAAATACAATAATACTGATGGACTGGAGCATTTAGTGATACATTATACTTCTGTGTCTGTAACTATACAATAGTACTTATGGACTGGAGCATATAGTGATACATTGTACTTCTGTGTTTGAAACTATACAATAATACTTATCGACTGGAGCATTTATGATACATTCTACTTCTCTTTCTGTAACTATACAACAATACTGATGGACTGGAGCATATAGTGATACACTGTACTTCTGTGTTTGTAACTATACAATAATACTGATGGACTGGAGCATATAGTGATACATTGTACTTCTGTGTTTGAAACTATACAATAGTACTTCTAGACCGGAGCATATAGGGATACATTATACTTCTCTGTCTGTAACTATACAATATTATTAAAGGACTGGAGCATATTGTGATAAATTATACTTCTGTGTCTGTAATTATACCATATTACTAAAGGATAGGAGCATATTGTGATACATTATTCTTCTGTGTCTGTAACTATACAATATTATTAAAGGACTGGAGCATATAGTGATAATTTATACTTCTGTGTCAATAACTATGCCATATTACTAAAGGACAGGAGCATATTGTGATACATTATACTTCTGTGTCTGTATTTGTACCATATTACTAAAGGATAGGAGCATATTGTGATACACTATACTTCTGTGTTTGTAACCATACAAAATACTGATGGAGTGGAGCATATAGTGATACGTTCTACTTCTGTGTTTGTAACTATACAATAATACTGATGGAGTGGAGCATATAGTGACACATTATACTTCTGTGTTTGTAACTATACAATAATGCTGATGGACTGGAGCATATAGTGATACATTCTACTTCTGTGTCTGTAACTATTCAATAATACTTATGGAGTGGAGCATATAGTGATACATTGTACTTCTGTGTTTGTAACTATACAGTAGTACTTCTGGACCGGAGCATATAGCGATACATTATAATTCTGTGTCTGTAACTATACAATAATACTGATGGACTGCAGCATATAATGATACATTCTTCTTCTGTGTCTGTAACTATACAATTATACTTATGGACTGGAGCAGTTAGTGATACATTCTACTTCTGTGTCTGTAACTATACAATAATACTGATGGACTGCAGCATATGGTGATACATTCTACTTCTGTGTCTGTAACCATACAATAATACTGATGGACTGGAGCATATAGTGATACATTCTACTTGTGTTTCTGTAACTATACAACAATACTGATGGACTGGAGCATATAGTGATACATTCTACTTGTGTTTCTGTAACTATACAATAATACTGATGGACTGGAGCATATAGAGGTACATTATACTTCTGTGTCTGTTACTATACAATAATGCTGATGGACTGCAGCATATAGCAATACATTATAGTTCTGTGTTTGTAACTATACAATAATGCTGATGGACTGGAGCATATAGTGATACATTCTACTTCTGGGTCTGTAACTATACAATAATACTTATGGAGTGGAGCATAAAGTGATACATTGTACTTTTGTGTTTGTAACTATACAATAGTACTTCTGGACCGGAGCATATAGCGACACATTATACTTCTGTGTCTGTAACTATACAATAATACTGATGTACTGCAGCATATAGTGATACATTCTACTTCTGTGTCTGTAACTATACAATACTTATGGACTGGAGCATATAGCGATACATTATACTTCTGTGTCTGTAACTATACAATAATACTGATGGACTGCAGCATATAGTGATACATTCTACTTCTGTGTCTGTAACCATACAATAATACTGATGGACTGGAGCATATAGTGATACATTCTACTTAAGTTTGTGTAACTATACAACAATGCTGATGGACTGCAGCATATAGTGATACATTATACTTCTGTGTCTGTAACTATACAATGATGCTGATGGACTGCAGCATATAGCGATACATTATACTTCTGTGTCTGTAACTATACAATAATGCTGATGAACTGCAGCATATAGCGATACATTATACTACTGTGTCTGTAACTATACAATAATGCTGATGGACTGCAGCATACAGTGACACATTATAGTTCTGTGTTTGTAACTATACAATAATTCTGATGGACTGGAGCATATAGTAATACATTCTACTTGTGTTTCTGTAACTATACAATAATACTGATGGACTGGAGCATATAGTGATACATTCTAATTCTGTGTCTGTAACTATACAATAATACTTATGCACTGGAGCATATAGTGATACATTTAATTCTGTGTCTCTAACTATACAATAATAATTATGGCCTGGAGCATATAATGATAATTTATACTTCTGTGTCTGTAACTACACAATAATACTTAAGTACTGGAGCATATAGTGATACACTATACTTCTGTGTCTGTAACTATACAATAATACTTATGGACTGGAGGTATAGTGATACAATCTACTTCTGTGTCTATAACTATACAATAATACTTATGGACTGGAGCATATAGTGATACATTCTACTTCTGTGTCTGTAACTATACAATAATACTGATGGAGTGGAACATATAGTGATACATTATACTTCTGTGTCTGTAACTATACAATAATACTGATGGAGTGGAGCATATAGTTATACACTATACATCTGTGTCTGTAACTGCACAATAACACTTATGGAATTGAGCATATAGTGATACACTATACTTCTGTGTCTGTAACTATACAATAATACTTAAGGACTGGAGCATATAGTGGTACACTGTACTTTTTTTCTGTAACTATACAATAATACTTAAGCACTGGAGCATATAATGATACTTTATACTTCTGTGTCTGTAATTATACCATATTAGTAAAGAATAGGAGCCTATTGTGATAAATTATACTTCTCTGTCTGTAACTATACAATATAATTAAAGGACTGGAGCATATAGTGATATATTCTACTTCTGTGTCTGTAACTATACAATAATACTTATGGACTGGAATATATAGTGATACATTCTACTTCTGTGTTTGTAGCTATACAATAATGCTGATGGACTGGAGCATATAGTGATACATTCTACTTCTGTGTCCGTAACTATACAATAATACTTATGGACTGGAGCATTTAGTGATACATTCTACCTCTGTGTTTGTAACTATACAATAATACTGATTGAGTGGAGCATATAGTGATACATTATACTTCTGGGTCCTTAACTATACAAAAATACTGATGGACTGGAGCATATAGTGATACATTCTACTTTTTTGTCTATAACTATACAAAAATACTTAAGGATTGGAGCATATAGTGATACATTATACTTCTGTGTGTAACTGCAAAATAATACATAGGGATTTGAGTATATAGTGACACATTATACTTGTGTGTTTGTAACTGCACAATAATACTTCAGGATTTGAGCATATAATGATACATTATACTTCTGTGTCTGTAACTATAGAATAATTCTAATGGACTGGAGCATATAGCGAAACATTATACTTCTGTGTCTGTAACTATACAATAATACTGATGGACCGGAGCATATAGTGATACATTCTACTTCTGTGTCTGTAACTATACAAAACTGCTGATGGACTGCAGCATATAGTGATACATTCTACTTCTGTGTCTGTAACTATACAATAATGCTGATGGACTGGAGCATATAGTGATACTTTATACTTCTGTGTTTGTAACCATACAATAGCACTTATGGACTGGAGCATATAGCGATACATTATACTTCTGTGTCTGTAACTATACAATAATACTTAAGGACTGGAGCATATAATGATACATTATACTTCTGTGTCGGTAACTGCACAATAATACTTAGGGATTTGAGCACAAAGTGATACACTATACGATTGTGTCTGTAACTATACAATAATACTTATGGACTGGAGCATATAGTGATACATTATACTTCTGTGTCTGTAATTATACCATATTACTAAAGAATAGGAGAATATTCTCATACATTATACTTCTGTGTCTGTAGCTATACAATAGTACTTATGGACTGGAGAATATAGTGATACATTATACTTCAGTGTCTGTAACTAAACAATAATATTTATGGACTGGAGCATATAGTGATACATTATACTTCTGTGTCTGTAACTATACAATAGTACTTATGGACTGGAGCATATAGTGATACATTATACTTCAGTGTCTGTAACTATACAATAGTACTTATGGACTGGAGCATTTAGTGATACATTATTCTTCAGTGTCTGTAACTATACAGTAATACTTATGGACTGGAGCATTTAAAGATACATTATACATCTGTGTCTGTAACTATACAATAATACTTATGGACTGGATCATTTAGTGATACATTATACTTCTGTGTCTGTAGCTATACAATAGTACTTATGGACTGGAGCATTTAGTGATATATTATACTTCAGTGTCTGAAACTATACAATAGTACTTATGCACTGGAGCATATAGCGATACATCATAATTCTGTGTCTGTAACTATACAATAGTACATATGGACTGGAGCATATAGCGATACATTATACTTCTGTGGCTGTAACTATGCAATAATACTTATGGACTGGAGCATATAGTGATACACTATACTTCTGTGTCTGTAGCTATACAATAGTAATTAAGGACTGGCGCATATAGCGATACATTATACTTCTGTGTCTGTAACTATACAATAATAATTAACGACCTGCGCATAAAGCGATACATTATACTTTTGTGTCTGTAACTATACACTAATTCTTATGGACTGGAGCACATACTGATACATTATACTTCTGTGTCTATAACTATGCAATAATACTTATGGACCGGAGCATATAGTGATACATTATATTTCTGTATCTATAACTATTCAATAATACTTATGGACTGGATCATTTAGTGATACATTATACTTCAATGTCTGTAAATATACAATAATACCTATGGACTGGAGCATATAGCGATACATTATACTTCTGTGTCTATAACTATGCAATAATACTTATGGACTGGAGCATATAGTGATACACTATACTTCTGTGTCTGTAGCTATACAATAGTAATTAAGGACTGGCGCATATAGCGATACATTATACTTCTGTGTCTGTAACTATACAATAATAATTAACGACCTGCGCATAAAGCGATACATTATACTTTTGTGTCTGTAACTATACAATAATTCTTATGGACTGGAGCATATACAGATACATTATACTTCTGTGTCTGTAACTATGCAATAATACTTATGCACCGGATAATATAGTGATACATTATACTTCTGTGTATATAACTATACAACAATACTGATGGACTGGAGCATATAGTGATACATTGTACTTCTGTGGTTGTAACTATACAATAATACTTATCGACTGGAGCATTTAGTGATACATTCTACTTCTGTGTCTGTAACTATACAATAATACTGATGGACTGGATCATATAGTGACACATTCTAGTTCTGTGTCTGTAAAAATACAATAGTACTTATGGACTGGAGCATATAGTGATACATTGTACTTCTGTGTTTGAAACTATACAATAATACTTATCGACTTGAGCATTTATGATACATTCTACTTCTCTTTCTGTAACTATACAACAATACTGATGGACTGGAGCATATAGTGATACACTGTACTTCTGTGTTTGTAACTATAGAATAATACAATGGACTGGAGCATATAGTGATACATTGTACTTCTGTGTTTGAAACTATACAATAGTACTTCTAGACCGGAGCATATAGGGATACATTATACTTCTCTGTCTGTAATTATACAATATTATTAAAGGACTGGAGCATATTGTGATAGATTATACTTCTGTGTCTGTAATTATACCATATTACTAAAGGATAGGAGCATATTGTGATACATTATTCTTCTGTGTCTGTAACTATACAATATTATTAAACGACTGGAGCATATAGTGATAATTTATACTTCTGTGTCAATAACTATGCCATATTACTAAAGGACAGGAGCATATTGTGATACATTATACTTCTGTGTCTGTATTTGTACCATATTACTAAAGGATAGGAGCATATTGTGATACACTATACTTCTGTGTTTGTAACCATACAAAATACTGATGGAGAGGAGCATATAGTGATACATTCTACTTCTGTGTTTGTAACTATACAATAATACTGATGGAGTGGAGCATATAGTGACACATTATACTTCTGTGTTTGTAACTATAAAATAATGCTGATGGACTGGAGCATATAGTGATACATTCTACTTCTGTGTCTGTAACTATACAATAATACTTATGGAGTGGAGCATATAGTGATACATTGTACTTCTGTGTTTGTAACTATACAGTAGTACTTCTGGACCGGAGCATATAGCGATACATTATAATTCTGTGTCTGTAACTATACAATAATACTGATGGACTGCAGCATATAATGATACATTCTTCTTCTGTGTCTGTAACTATACAATTATACTTATGGACTGGAGCAGTTAGTGATACATTCTACTTCTGTGTCTGTAACTATACAATAATACTGATGGACTGCAGCATATGGTGATACATTCTACTTCTGTGTCTGTAACCATACAATAATACTGATGGACTGGAGCATATAGTGATACATTCTACTTGTGTTTCTGTAACTATACAACAATACTGATGGACTGGAGCATATAGTGATACATTCTACTTGTGTTTCTGTAACTATACAATAATACTGATGGACTGGAGCATATAGAGGTACATTATACTTCTGTGTCTGTTACTATACAATAATGCTGATGGACTGCAGCATATAGCAATACATTATAGTTCTGTGTTTGTAACTATACAATAATGCTGATGGACTGGAGCATATAGTGATACATTCTACTTCTGGGTCTGTCACTATACAATAATACTTATGGAGTATAGCATAAAGTGATACATTGTACTTTTGTGGTTGTAACTATACAATAGTACTTCTGGACCGTAACATATAGCGACACATTATACTTCTGTGTCTGTAACTATACAATAATACTGATGTACTGCAGCATATAGTTATACATTCTACTTCTGTGTCTGTAACTATACAATACTTATGGACTGGAGCATATAGCGATACATTATACTTCTGTGTCTGTAACTATACAATAATACTGATGGACTGCAGCATATAGTGATACATTCTACTTCTGTGTCTGTAACCATACAATAATACTGATGGACTGGAGCATATAGTGATACATTCTACTTAGGTTTCTGTAACTATACAACAATGCTGATGGACTGCAGCATATAGTGATACATTATACTTCTGTGTCTGTAACTATACAATGATGCTGATGGACTGCAGCATATAGCGATACATTATACTTCTGTGTCTGTAACTATACAATAATGCTGATGAACTGCAGCATATAGCGATACATTATACTACTGTGTCTGTAACTATACAATAATGCTGATGGACTGCAGCATACAGTGACACATTATAGTTCTGTGTTTGTAACTATACAATAATTCTGATGGACTGGAGCATATAGTAATACATTCTACTTGTGTTTCTGTAACTATACAATAATACTGATGGACTGGAGCATATAGTGATACATTCTAATTCTGTGTCTGTAACTATACAATAATACTTATGCACTGGAGCATATAGTGATACATTTAATTCTGTGTCTCTAACTATACAATAATACTTATGGCCTGGAGCATATAATGATAATTTATACTTCTGTGTCTGTAACTACACAATAATACTTAAGTACTGGAGCATATAGTGATACACTATACTTCTGTGTCAGTAACTATACAATAATACTTATGGACTGGAGGTATAGTGATACAATCTACTTCTGTGTCTATAACTATACAATAATACTTATGGACTGGAGCATATAGTGATACATTCTACTTCTGTGTCTGTAACTATACAATAATACTGATGGAGTGGAACATATAGTGATACATTATACTTCTGTGTCTGTAACTATACAATAATACTGATGGAGTGGAGCATATAGTTATACACTATACATCTGTGTCTGTAACTGCACAATAACACTTATGGAATTGAGCATATAGTGATACACTATACTTCTGTGTCTGTAACTATACAATAATACTTAAGGACTGGAGCATATAGTGGTACACTGTACTTTTTTTCTGTAACTATACAATAATACTTAAGCACTGGAGCATATAATGATACATTATACTTCTGTGTCTGTAATTATACCATATTAGTAAAGAATAGGAGCCTATTGTGATAAATTATACTTCTCTGTCTGTAACTATACAATATTATTAAAGGACTGGAGCATATTGTGATACACTATACTTCTGTGTCTGTAATTATACCATATTACTAAAGGATAGGAGCATATTGTGATACATTATTCTTCTGTGTCTGTAACTATACAATATTATTAAAGGACTGGAGCATATAGTGATAATTTATACTTCTGTGTCAATAACTATGCCATATTACTAAAGGACAGGAGCATATTGTGATACATTATACTTCTGTGTCTGTATTTGTACCATATTACTAAAGGATAGGAGCATATTGTGATACACTATACTTCTGTGTCTGTAACTATACAATATTATTAAAGGACTGGAGCATATTGTGATACATTATACTTCTGTGTCTATAACTATGCCATATAAGTAAAGGACTGGAGCATATTGTGATAAATTATACCTCTGTGTCTGTAATTATACCATATTACTAAAGGATAGGAGCCTATTGTGATACACTATACTTCTGTGTCTGTAATTATACCATATTACTAAAGGATAGGAGCATATTCTGATACATTATACTTCTGTGTCTGTATTTATACCACACTACTAAAGGATAGGAGCATATTGTGATACGTTATACTTCTGTTTCTGTAATTATACAATATTATTAAAGGACTGGAGCATATTGTGATACATTATACTTCTGTGTCTATAACTATGCCATATTACAAAACGACTGGAGCATATTGTGATACATTACACTTCTGTGTCTGTAATTATACCATACTACTAAAGGATAGGAGCAAATTGTGACACTCTATACTTCAGTGTCTTTAATTATACCATATTACTAAAGGATAGGAGCATATTGTGATACTTTATACTTCTGTTTCTGTACTTATACCATACTACTAAAGGATAGGAGCATATTGTGATACATTATACTTCTGTGTCTGTAACTATACCATAATACTGATGGACTGGAGCATATAGTGATACATTCTACTTCTGTGTCTGTAACTATACAATAATACTTATGGACTGAAGCATTTAGTGATACATTCTACTTCTGTGTTTGTAACTATACAATAATACTGATGGAGTGGAGCATATAGTGATACATTGTACTTCTGTGTTTGTAACTATTCAATAGTACTTCTGGACCGGAGCATATAGCGATACATTATACCTCTGTGTCTGTAACTATACAATAATACTGATGGACTGCAGCATATAGTGATACATTCTACTTCTGTGTCTCTAACTATACAATAATATTTATAGACTGGAGCATTTAGTGATACATTCTACTTCTGTGTCTGTAACTATACAATAATATTGATGGTCTGCAGCATATAGTGATATATTCTACTTCTGTGTCTGTAACTATACAATAATACTTATGGACTGGAATATATAGTGATACATTCTACTTCTGTGTTTGTAGCTATACAATAATGCTGATGGACTGGAGCATATAGTGATACATTCTACTTCTGTGTCCGTAACTATACAATAATACTTATGGACTGGCGCATTTAGTGATACATTCTACCTCTGTGTTTGTAACTATACAATAATACTGATTGAGTGGAGCATATAGTGATACATTATACTTCTGGGTCCTTAACTATACAAAAATACTGATGGACTGGAGCATATAGTGATACATTCTACTTTTTTGTCTATAACTATACAAAAATACTTAAGGATTGGAGCATATAGTGATACCTTATACTTCTGTGTGTAACTGCAAAATAATACATAGGGATTTGAGTATATAGTGACACATTATACTTGTGTGTTTGTAACTGCACAATAATACTTCAGGATTTGAGCATATAATGATACATTATACTTCTGTGTCTGTAACTATAGAATAATTCTGATGGACTGGAGCATATAGCGAAACATTATACTTCTGTGTCTGTAACTATACAATAATACTGATGGACCGGAGCATATAGTGATACATTCTACTTCTGTGTCTGTAACTATACAAAACTGCTGATGGACTGCAGCATATAGTGATACATTCTACTTCTGTGTCTGTAACTATACAATAATGCTGATGGACTGGAGCATATAGTGATACTTTATACTTCTGTGTTTGTAACCATACAATAGCACTTATGGACTGGAGCATATAGCGATACATTATACTTCTGTGTCTGTAACTATACAATAATACTTAAGGACTGGAGCATATAATGATACATTATACTTCTGTGTCGGTAACTGCACAATAATACTTAGGGATTTGAGCACAAAGTGATACACTATACGATTGTGTCTGTAACTATACAATAATACTTATGGACTGGAGCATATAGTGATACATTATACTTCTGTGTCTGTAATTATACCATATTACTAAAGAATAGGAGAATATTCTCATACATTATACTTCTGTGTCTGTAGCTATACAATAGTACTTATGGACTGGAGAATACAGTGATACATTATACTTCAGTGTCTGTAACTAAACAATAATATTTATGGACTGGAGCATATAGTGATACATTATACTTCTGTGTCTGTAACTATACAATAGTACTTATGGACTGGAGCATATAGTGATACATTATACTTCAGTGTCTGTAACTATACAATAGTACTTATGGACTGGAGCATTTAGTGATACATTATTCTTCAGTGTCTGTAACTATACAGTAATACTTATGGACTGGAGCATTTAAAGATACATTATACTTCTGTGTCTGTAACTATACAATAAAACTTATGGACTGGATCATTTAGTGATACATTATACTTCTGTGTCTGTAACTATACAATAGTACTTATGGACTGGAGCATTTAGTGATATATTATACTTCAGTGTCTGAAACTATACAATAGTACTTATGCACTGGAGCATATAGCGATACATCATAATTCTGTGTCTGTAACTATACAATAGTACATATGGACTGGAGCATATAGCGATACATTATACTTCTGTGGCTGTAACTATACAATAGTACTTATGGACTGGAGCACATAGCGACACATTATACTTCTGTGTCTATAACTATGCAATAATACTTATGGACTGGAGCATTTAGTGATACATTCTACTTGTGTTTCTGTCTCTATACAACAATACTGATGGACTGGAGCATATAGTGATACATTGTACTTCTGTGTTTGTAACTCAACAATAGTACTTCTGGACCGGAGCATATAGCGATACATTATACTTCTGTGTCTGTAACTATACAATAATACTGATGGACTGGAGCATATAGTGATACATTCTACTTGTGTTTCTGTAACTATAAAATAATACTGATGGACTGTAGCATATAGCGGTACATTATACTTCTGTGTCTGTTACTATACAATAATGCTGATGGACTGCAGCATATAGCGATACATTATAGTTCTGTGTTTGTAACTATACAATAATGCTGATGGACTGCAGCATATAGTGACACATTATAGTTCTGTGTTTGTAACTATACAATAATTCTGATGGACTGGAGCATATAGTGATACATTCTGCTGTGTTTCTGTAACTATACAATAATAATGATGGACTGGAGCATATAGTGATAAATTCTAATACTGTGTCTGTAACTATACAATAATGCTGATGGACTGCAGCATATAGTGACACATTATAGTTCTGTGTTTGTAACTATACAATAATTCTGATGGACTGGAGCTTATAGTGATACATTCTACTTGTGTTTCTGTAACTATACAATAATACTGATGGATTGGAGCATATTGTGATACATTCTACTTGTGTTTCTGTAACTATACAATAATACTGATGGACTGGAGCATATAGCGATACATTATACTTCTGTGTCTGTTACTATACAATAATGCTGATGGACTGCAGCATATAGCGATACATTATAGTTCTGTGTTTGTAACTATACAATAATTCTGATGGACTGCAGCATATAGTGACACATTATAGTTCTGTGTTTGTAACTATACAATAATTCTGATGGACTGGAGCATATAGTGATACATTCTGCTTGTATTTCTGTAACTATACAATAATAATGATGGACTGGACCATATAGTGATACATTCTAATACTGTGTCTGTAACTATACAATAATGCTGATGGACTGCAGCATATAGTGACACATTATAGTTCTGTGTTTGTAACTATACAATAATTCTGATGGACTGGAGCATATAGTGATACATTCTACTTGTGTTTCTGTAACTATACAATAATACTGATGGACTGGAGCATATAGTGATACATTCTACTTGTGTTTCTGTAACTATACAATAATACTGATGGACTGGAGCATATAGCGATACATTATACTTCTGTGTCTGTTACTATACAATAATGCTGATGGACTGCAGCATATAGCGATACATTATAGTTCTGTGTTTGTAACTATACAATAATTCTGATGGACTGCAGCATATAGTGACACATTATAGTTCTGTGTTTGTAACTATACAATAATTCTGATGGACTGGAGCATATAGTGATACATTCTGCTTGTGTTTCTGTAACTATACAATAATAATGATGGACTGGAGCATATAGCGATACATTCTAATACTGTGTCTGTAACTATACAATAATGCTGATGGACTGCAGCATATAGTGAGACATTATAGTTCTGTGTTTGTAACTATACAATAATTCTGATGGACTGGAGCATATAGTGATACATTCTACTTGTGTTTCTGTAACTATACAACAATACTGATGGACTGGAGCATATAGTGATACATTCTAATTCTGTGTCTGTAACCCTACAATAATACTTATGCACTGGAGCATATAGTGATACATTCTAATTCTGTGTCTCTAACTATACAATAATACTTATGGCCTGGAGCATATAATGATACTTTATACTTCTGTGTCTGTAACTACACAATAATAATTATGTACTGGAGCATATAGTGATACATTCTACTTCTGTGTCTGTAACTATACAATAATACTGATGGAGTGGAGCTATAGTGATACACTATATATCTGTGTCTGTAACTATACAATAATACTTAATGACTGGAGCATATAGTGATACATTATACTTCTGTGTCTGTAACAATACAAAAATACTTAAGGATTTGAGCATATAGTGATACATTATACTTCTGTGTCTGTAACTGCACAATAATACTTAGGGAATTGAGTATATAGTGATACACTATACTTCTGTGTCTGTAACTATACTATAATACTTAAGGAATGGAGCATATAGTGGTACACTATACTTTTTTTCTGTAACTATACAATAATACTTAAGGACTGGAGCATATAGTGATACATTATACTTCTGTGTCTGTAATTATACCATATTAGTAAAGAATAGGAGGCTATTGTGATAAATTATACTTCTCTGTCTGTAACTATACAATATTATTAAAGGACTGGAGCATATTGTGATACATTATACTTCTGTGTCTGTAATTATACCATATTACTAAAGGATAGGAGCATATTGTGATACATTATTCTTCCGTGTCTGTAACTATACAATATTATTATAGGACTGGAGCATATAGTGATAAGTTATACTTCTGTGTCTATAACTATGCCATATTACTAAAGGACAGGAGCATATTGTGATACATTATACTTCTGTGTCTGTATTTATACCATATTACTAAAGGATAGGAGCATATTGTGAGACACTATACTTCTGTGTCTGTAACTATACAATATTATTAAAGGACTGGAGCATATTGTGATACATTATATTTCTGTGTCTATAACTATGCCATATTAGTAAAGGACTGGAGCATATTGTGATAAATTATACTTCTGTGTCTGTAATTATACGATATTACTAAAGGCTAGGAGCATATTGTGATACACTATACTTCTGTGTCTGTAATTATTCCATATTACTATAGGATAGGAGTATATTCTGATACATTATACTTCTGTGTCTGTAATTATACCATATTACTAAAGGATAGGAGCATATTGTGATACATTATACTTCTGTTTCTGTAATTATACCATATTACTAAAGGATAGGAGATATTGTGATACACTATACTTCTGTGTCTGTAACTATACAATATTATTAAAGGCCTGGAGCATATTGTAATACATTACACTTCTGGGTCTGTAATTATACCATACTACTAAAGGATAGGTGGAAATTGTGATACACTATACTTCTGTGTCTGTAATTATACCATATTACTAAAGGATAGGAGCATATTGTGATACATTATACTTCTGTGTCTGTAACTATACAATAATACTTATGAACTGGAGCATATAGCAATACATTATACTTCTGTGTCTGTAACTATACAATAATACTTATGGACTGGAGCATTTAGCGATACATTATACTTCAGTGTCTGTAACTATACAATAATACTTATGGACTGGAGCATATAGCGATACGATATGCTTCAGTGTCTGTAACAATACAATAATACTTATGGACTGGAGCATTTAGCGATACATTATACTTCAGTGTCTGTAACTATACAATAGTACTTATGGACTGGAGCATTTAGCGATACATTATACTTCAGTGTCTGTAACAATACAATAATACTTATGGACTGGAGCATATAGCAATACTTTATACTTCAGTGTCTGTAACTATACAATAATACTTATGGACTGGAAAATTTAGCGATACATTATACCTCTGTGTCTGTAACAATACAATAATACGTATGGACTGGAGCATATAGCGATACATTATACTTCAGTGTCTGTAACTATACAATAATACTTATGGACTGGAGCATATAGCGATACGTTATACTTCTGTGTCTATAACTATGCAATAGTACTTATGGACTGGAGCATATACCGATACATTATACTTCAGTGTCTGTAACTATACAATAATACTTATGGACTGGAGCATATAGCGATACACTATACTTCTGTGTCTATAACTATGCAATAGTTCTTATGGACTGGAACATATAGTGATACACTATACTTCTATTTCTGTAACTATACAATAATAATTAAGGACTGGCGCATATAGCGATACATTATACTTCTGTGTCTGTAACTATACAATAATAATTAAGGACTGGGGCATATAGCGATACATTATACTTCTGTGTCTGTAACTATACAATAATAATTAAGGACTGGCGCATATAGCGATACATTATACTTCTGTGTCTGTAACTATACACTAATTTTTATGGACTGGAGCACATACTGATACATTATACTTCTGTGTCTGTAACTATGCAATAATACTTATGCACCGGAGCATATAGTGATACATTATATTTCTGTATCTATAACTATTCAATAATACTTATGGACTGGAGCATTTAGTGATACATTATACTTCAATGTCTGTAAATATACAATAATACCTATGGACTGGAGCATATAGCGATACATTATACTTCTGTGTCTATAACTATGCAATAATACTTATGGACTGGAGCATATAGTGATACACTATACTTCTGTGTCTGTAGCTATACAATAGTAATTAAGGACTGGCGCATATAGCGATACATTATACTTCTGTGTCTGTAACTATACAATAATAATTAACGACCTGCGCATAAAGCGATACATTATACTTTTGTGTCTGTAACTATACAATAATTCTTATGGACTGGAGCATATACAGATACATTATACTTCTGTGTCTGTAACTATGCAATAATACTTATGCACCGGTTAATATAGTGATACATTATACTTCTGTGTATATAACTATACAACAATACTGATGGACTGGAGCATATAGTGATACATTGTACTTCTGTGTTTGTAACTATACAATAATACTTATCGACTGGAGCATTTAGTGATACATTCTACTTCTGTGTCTGTAACTATACAATAATACTGATGGACTGGATCATATAGTGACACATTCTAGTTCTGTGTCTGTAAAAATACAATAATACTGATGGACTGGAGCATTTAGTGATACATTATACTTCTGTGTCTGTAACTATACAATAGTACTTATGGACTGGAGCATATAGTGATACATTGTACTTCTGTGTTTGAAACTATACAATAATACTTATCGACTGGAGCATTTATGATACATTCTACTTCTCTTTCTGTAACTATACAACAATACTGATGGACTGGAGCATATAGTGATACACTGTACTTCTGTGTTTGTAACTATACAATAATACTGATGGACTGGAGCATATAGTGATACATTGTACTTCTGTGTTTGAAACTATACAATAGTACTTCTAGACCGGAGCATATAGGGATACATTATACTTCTCTGTCTGTAACTATACAATATTATTAAAGGACTGGAGCATATTGTGATAAATTATACTTCTGTGTCTGTAATTATACCATATTACTAAAGGATAGGAGCATATTGTGATACATTATTCTTCTGTGTCTGTAACTATACAATATTATTAAAGGACTGGAGCATATAGTGATAATTTATACTTCTGTGTCAATAACTATGCCATATTACTAAAGGACAGGAGCATATTGTGATACATTATACTTCTGTGTCTGTATTTGTACCATATTACTAAAGGATAGGAGCATATTGTGATACACTATACTTCTGTGTTTGTAACCATACAAAATACTGATGGAGTGGAGCATATAGTGATACATTCTACTTCTGTGTTTGTAACTATACAATAATACTGATGGAGTGGAGCATATAGTGACACATTATACTTCTGTGTTTGTAACTATACAATAATGCTGATGGACTGGAGCATATAGTGATACATTCTACTTCTGTGTCTGTAACTATACAATAATACTTATGGAGTGGAGCATATAGTGATACATTGTACTTCTGTGTTTGTAACTATACAGTAGTACTTCTGGACCGGAGCATATAGCGATACATTATAATTCTGTGTCTGTAACTATACAATAATACTGATGGACTGCAGCATATAATGATACATTCTTCTTCTGTGTCTGTAACTATACAATTATACTTATGGACTGGAGCAGTTAGTGATACATTCTACTTCTGTGTCTGTAACTATACAATAATACTGATGGACTGCAGCATATGGTGATACATTCTACTTCTGTGTCTGTAACCATACAATAATACTGATGGACTGGAGCATA
This sequence comes from Deroplatys truncata, assembly GCA_030765065.1. Lineage (NCBI taxonomy): Eukaryota > Metazoa > Arthropoda > Insecta > Mantodea > Mantidae > Deroplatys > Deroplatys truncata. The sequence goes on along the minus strand of CM060975.1, from coordinate 331,686,956 downwards.
TAGTGATACATTCTACTTGTGTTTCTGTAACTATACAACAATACTGATGGACTGGAGCATATAGTGATACATTCTACTTGTGTTTCTGTAACTATACAATAATACTGATGGACTGGAGCATATAGAGGTACATTATACTTCGGTGTCTGTTACTATACAATAATGCTGATGGACTGCAGCATATAGCAATACATTATAGTTCTGTGTTTGTAACTATACAATAATGCTGATGGACTGGAGCATATAGTGATACATTCTACTTCTGGGTCTGTAACTATACAATAATACTTATGGAGTGGAGCATAAAGTGATACATTGTACTTTTGTGTTTGTAACTATACAATAGTACTTCTGGACCGGAGCATATAGCGACACATTATACTTCTGTGTCTGTAACTATACAATAATACTGATGTACTGCAGCATATAGTGATACATTCTACTTCTGTGTCTGTAACTATACAATACTTATGGACTGGAGCATATAGCGATACATTATACTTCTGTGTCTGTAACTATACAATAATACTGATGGACTGCAGCATATAGTGATACATTCTACTTCTGTGTCTGTAACCATACAATAATACTGATGGACTGGAGCATATAGTGATACATTCTACTTAAGTTTGTGTAACTATACAACAATGCTGATGGACTGCAGCATATAGTGATACATTATACTTCTGTGTCTGTAACTATACAATGATGCTGATGGACTGCAGCATATAGCGATACATTATACTTCTGTGTCTGTAACTATACAATAATGCTGATGAACTGCAGCATATAGCGATACATTATACTACTGTGTCTGTAACTATACAATAATGCTGATGGACTGCAGCATACAGTGACACATTATAGTTCTGTGTTTGTAACTATACAATAATTCTGATGGACTGGAGCATATAGTAATACATTCTACTTGTGTTTCTGTAACTATACAATAATACTGATGGACTGGAGCATATAGTGATACATTCTAATTCTGTGTCTGTAACTATACAATAATACTTATGCACTGGAGCATATAGTGATACATTTAATTCTGTGTCTCTAACTATACAATAATACTTATGGCCTGGAGCATATAATGATAATTTATACTTCTGTGTCTGTAACTACACAATAATACTTAAGTACTGGAGCATATAGTGATACACTATACTTCTGTGTCTGTAACTATACAATAATACTTATGGACTGGAGGTATAGTGATACAATCTACTTCTGTGTCTATAACTATACAATAATACTTATGGACTGGAGCATATAGTGATACATTCTACATCTGTGTCTGTAACTATACAATAATACTGATGGAGTGGAACATATAGTGATACATTATACTTCTGTGTCTGTAACTATACAATAATACTGATGGAGTGGAGCATATAGTTATACACTATACATCTGTGTCTGTAACTGCACAATAACACTTATGGAATTGAGCATATAGTGATACACTATACTTCTGTGTCTGTAACTATACAATAATACTTAAGGACTGGAGCATATAGTGGTACACTGTACTTTTTTTCTGTAACTATACAATAATACTTAAGCACTGGAGCATATAATGATACTTTATACTTCTGTGTCTGTAATTATACCATATTAGTAAAGAATAGGAGCCTATTGTGATAAATTATACTTCTCTGTCTGTAACTATACAATATAATTAAAGGACTGGAGCATATAGTGATATATTCTACTTCTGTGTCTGTAACTATACAATAATACTTATGGACTGGAATATATAGTGATACATTCTACTTCTGTGTTTGTAGCTATACAATAATGCTGATGGACTGGAGCATATAGTGATACATTCTACTTCTGTGTCCGTAACTATACAATAATACTTATGGACTGGAGCATTTAGTGATACATTCTACCTCTGTGTTTGTAACTATACAATAATACTGATTGAGTGGAGCATATAGTGATACATTATACTTCTGGGTCCTTAACTATACAAAAATACTGATGGACTGGAGCATATAGTGATACATTCTACTTTTTTGTCTATAACTATACAAAAATACTTAAGGATTGGAGCATATAGTGATACATTATACTTCTGTGTGTAACTGCAAAATAATACATAGGGATTTGAGTATATAGTGACACATTATACTTGTGTGTTTGTAACTGCACAATAATACTTCAGGATTTGAGCATATAATGATACATTATACTTCTGTGTCTGTAACTATAGAATAATTCTAATGGACTGGAGCATATAGCGAAACATTATACTTCTGTGTCTGTAACTATACAATAATACTGATGGACCAGAGCATATAGTGATACATTCTACTTCTGTGTCTGTAACTATACAAAACTGCTGATGGACTGCAGCATATAGTGATACATTCTACTTCTGTGTCTGTAACTATACAATAATGCTGATGGACTGGAGCATATAGTGATACTTTATACTTCTGTGTTTGTAACCATACAATAGCACTTATGGACTGGAGCATATAGCGATACATTATACTTCTGTGTCTGTAACTATACAATAATACTTAAGGACTGGAGCATATAATGATACATTATACTTCTGTGTCGGTAACTGCACAATAATACTTAGGGATTTGAGCACAAAGTGATACACTATACGATTGTGTCTGTAACTATACAATAATACTTATGGACTGGAGCATATAGTGATACATTATACTTCTGTGTCTGTAATTATACCATATTACTAAAGAATAGGAGAATATTCTCATACATTATACTTCTGTGTCTGTAGCTATACAATAGTACTTATGGACTGGAGAATATAGTGATACATTATACTTCAGTGTCTGTAACTAAACAATAATATTTATGGACTGGAGCATATAGTGATACATTATACTTCTGTGTCTGTAACTATACAATAGTACTTATGGACTGGAGCATATAGTGATACATTATACTTCAGTGTCTGTAACTATACAATAGTACTTATGGACTGGAGCATTTAGTGATACATTATTCTTCAGTGTCTGTAACTATACAGTAATACTTATGGACTGGAGCATTTAAAGATACATTATACATCTGTGTCTGTAACTATACAATAATACTTATGGACTGGATCATTTAGTGATACATTATACTTCTGTGTCTGTAACTATACAATAGTACTTATGGACTGGAGCATTTAGTGATATATTATACTTCAGTGTCTGAAACTATACAATAGTACTTATGCACTGGAGCATATAGCGATACATCATAATTCTGTGTCTGTAACTATACAATAGTACATATGGACTGGAGCATATAGCGATACATTATACTTCTGTGGCTGTAACTATACAATAGTACTTATGGACTGGAGCACATAGCGACACATTATACTTCTGTGTCTATAACTATGCAATAATACTTATGGACTGGAGCATTTAGTGATACATTCTACTTGTGTTTCTGTCTCTATACAACAATACTTATGGACTGGAGCATATAGTGATACATTGTACTTCTGTGTTTGTAACTCTACAATAGTACTTCTGGACCGGAGCATATAGCGATACATTATACTTCTGTGTCTGTAACTATACAATAATACTGATGGACTGGAGCATATAGTGATACATTCTACTTCTTTGTCTGTAACTATAGAATAATGCTGATGGACTGGAGCATATAGTGATACATTCTACTTCTGTGTCTGTAACTATACAATAATACTTATGGACTGAAGCATTTAGTGATACATTCTACTTCTGTGTTTGTAACTATACAATAATACTGATGGAGTGGAGCATATAGTGATACATTGTACTTCTGTGTTTGTAACTATACAATAGTACTTCTGGACCGGAGCATATAGCGATACATTATACTTCTGTGTCTGTAACTATACAATAATACTGATGGACTGCAGCATATAGTGATACATTCTACTTCTGTGTCTCTAACTATACAATAATACTGATGGACTGCAGCATATAGTGATACACTCTACTTCTGTATCTCTAACTATAGAATAATATTTATAGACTGGAGCATTTAGTGATACATTCTACTTCTGTGTCTGTAACTATACAATAGTACTTCTGGACCGGAGCATATAGCGATACATTATACTTCTGTGTCTGTAACTATACAATAATACTGATGGACTGGAGCATATAGTGATACATTCTACTTCTGTGTGTGTAACTATACAATAATACTTATGGACTGAAGCATTTAGTGATACATTCTACTTCTGTGTTTGTAACTATACAATAATACTGATGGAGTGGAGCATATAGTGATACATTGTACTTCTGTGTTTGTAACTATACAATAGTACTTCTGGACCGGAGCATATAGCGATACATTATACTTCTGTGTCTGTAACTATACAATAATATTGATGGACTGCAGCATATAGTGATACATTCTACTTCCGTGTCTCTAACTATACAATAATATTTATAGACTGGAGCATTTAGTGATACATTCTACTTCTGTGTCTGTAACTATACAATAATATTGATGGTCTGCAGCATATAGTGATATATTCTACTTCTGTGTCTGTAACTATACAATAATACTTATGGACTGGAATATATAGTGATACATTCTACTTCTGTGTTTGTAGCTATACAATAATGCTGATGGACTGGAGCATATAGTGATACATTCTACTTCTGTGTCCGTAACTATACAATAATACTTATGGACTGGAGCATTTAGTGATACATTCTACTTCTGTGTTTGTAACTATACAATAATACTGATGGAGTGGAGCATATAGTGATACATTATACTTCTGGGTCCTTAACTATACAAAAATAATGATGGACTGGAGCATATAGTGATACATTCTACTTTTGTGTCTATAACTATAGAAAAATACTTAAGGATTGGAGCGTATAGTGATACATTATACTTCTGTGTGTAACTGCAAAATAATACATAGGGATTTGAGCATATAGTGACACATTATACTTGTGTGTTTGTAACTGCACAATAATACTTCAGGATTTGAGCATATAATGATACATTATACTTCTGTGTCTGTAACTATAGAATAATTCTGATGGACTGGAGCATATAGCGAAACATTATACTTCTGTGTCTGTAACTATACAATAATACTGATGGACCGGAGCATATAGTGATACATTCTACTTCTGTGTCTGTAACTATACAAAACTGCTGATGGACTGCAGCATATAGTGATACATTCTACTTCTGTGTCTGTAACTATACAATAATGCTGATGGACTGGAGCATATAGTGATACATTCTAGTTCTGTGTCTGTAATTATACAATAATACTGATGGCCTGGAGCATATAGTGATACTTTATACTTCTGTGTTTGTAACCATACAAAAGCACTTATGGACTGGAGCATATAGCGATACATTATACTTCTGTGTCTGTAACTATACAATAATACTGATTGACCGGAGCATATAGTGATACATTCTACTTCTGTGTCTGTAACTATACAATAATAATTATGGACTGGAGCATATAGTGATACATTCTACTTCTGTGTGTGTAACTATACTATATAACTTATCGACTGGACCATATAATGATACATTATACTTCTGTGTCTGTAACTACACAATAATACTTATATACTGGAGCATATAGTGATACGTTATACTCCTGTGTCTGTAACTATACAATAATTCTTATGGACTGGAGATATAGTGATACATTATACTTCTGTGTCCTTAACTATACAATAATACTGATGGACTGGAGCATATAGTGATACATTCTACTTTTGTGTCTATAACTATACAAAAATACTTAAGGATTGGAGCATATAGTGATACATTATACTTCTGTGTGTGTAACTGCACAATAATACTTAGGGATTTGAGCATATAGTGACACATTATACTTGTGTGTCTGTAACTGCACAATAATACTTAAGGATTTGAGCATATAATTATACATTATACTTCTGTGTCTGTAACTATAGAATAATACTGATGGACTGGAGAATATAGTGATAAATTATACTTCTGGGTCAGTAACTGCACAATAATACTTATGGACTGGAGCATATAGTGATACATTATACTTCTGTGTCTGTAATTATACCATATTATTAAGAATAGGAGCATATTCTCATACATTATACTTCTGTGTCTGTAATTATACCATACTACTAAAGGATAGGAACATATTGTGATACATTATACTTCTGTGTCTGTAACTATACAATAGTACTTATGGACTGGAGCATATAGTGATACATTATACTTCAGTTTCTGTAACTATACAATAATACTTATGGACTGGAGCATATTGTGATACATTATACTTCTGTGTCTGTAACTATACAATAATACTTATGGACTGGAGCATATAGTGATACATTATACTTCAGTGTCTGTAACTATACAGTAATACTTATGGACTGGAGCATTTAGTGATACACTATACTTCTGTGTCTGTAACTATACAATAGTACTTATGGACTGGAGCATTTAGTGATACATTCTACTTCTGTGTCTGTAACTATACAATAATATTGATGGACTGCAGCATATAGTGATACATTCTAGTTCTGTGTCTGTAACTATACAATAATACTTATGGACTGGAATATATAGTGATACATTATACTTCTGTGTCCTTAACTATACAATAATACTGATGGACTGGAGCATATAGTGATACATTCTACCTTTGTGTCTATAACTATACAAAAATACTTAAGGATTGGAGCATATAGTGATATATTATACTGCTGTGTGTGTAACTGCACAATAATACTTAGGGATTTGAGCATATAGTGACACATTATACTTGTGTGTCTGTAACTGCACAATAATACTGAAGGATTTGAGCATATAATGATACATTATACTTCTGTATCTGTAACTATAGAATAATACTGATGGACTGGAGCATATAGCGAAACATTATACTTCTGTGTCTGTAACTATAGAATAATACTGATGGACTGGACCATATAGTGATACATTCTACTTCTGTGTCTGTAACTATACAATAATATTGATGGACTGCAGCATATAGTGATACATTTTACTTCTGTGTCTGTAACTATACAATAATACTTATGGACTGGAATATATAGTGATACATTATACTTCTGTGTTTTTAACTATACAATAATGCTGATGGACTTGAGCATATAGTGATACATTCCACTTCTGTGTCCGTAACTATACAATAATACTTATGGACTGGAGCATTTAGTGATACATTCTACTTCTGTGTTTGTAACTATACAATAATACTGATGGAGTGGAGCATATAGTGATACATTCTACTTCTGTGTTTGTAACTATACAATAATGCTGATGGACTGGAGCATATAGTGATACATTCTACTTCTGTGTTTGTAACTATACAATAAAGCTGATGGACTGGAGCATATAGTGATACATTCTACTTCTGTGTCTGTAACTATACAATAATACTTATGGACTGGAGCATTTAGTGATACATTCTACTTCTGTGTCTGTAAATATACAATAATACTGATGGAGTGGAGCATATAGTGATGCATTCTACCTTTGTGTCTATAACTGTACAAAAATACCTAAGAATTTGAGCATATAGTGATAGATTATACTTCTGTGTCCTTAACTGTACAATAATACTGATGGACTAGAGCATATAGTGATACATTCTACTTTTCTGTCTATAACTATACAAAAATACTTAAGGATTTGAACATATAGTGATACATTATACTTCTGCGTCTGTAACTGCACAATAATACTTAGGGATTTTAGCATATGGTGACACATTATACTTCTGTGTCTGTAACTATACAAAAATACTGATGGACTGGAGCATATAGTGATACATTATACTTTTGTGTCTGTAACTATACAATAAAACTGATGGACTGGAACATATAGTGATACATTATACTCTGCGTCTGTAATCTTAAAATAATGCTTAAGGACTGGAGCATATAATGATACATTATACTTCTGTGTCGGTAACTGCACAATAATTCTTAGGGATTTGAGCACATAGTGATACACTATACGATTGTGTCTGTAACTATACAATAATACTTATGGACTGGAGCATATAGTGATACATTATACTTCAGTGTCTGTAACTATACAATAGTACTTATGGACTGGAGCATTTAGTGATACATTATACTTCAGTGTCTGTAACTATACAATAATACTTATGGACTGGAGCATTTAGTGATGCATTATACTTCAGTGTCTGTAACTATACAGTAATACTTATGGACTGGAGCATTTAGTGATAAACTATACTTCTGTGTCAGTAACTATACAATAGTACTAATGGACTGGAGCATATAGTGATACATTATACTTACTTGTCTGTAACTATACAATAGTACTTATGGACTGGAGCATTTAGTGATACATTATACTTCTGTGTCTGTAACTATACAATAATACTTATGGACTGGAGCATTTAGTGATACATTATACTTCTGTGTCTGTAACTATACAATAGTACTTAAGGACTGGAGCATTTAGTGATACATTATACTTCAGTGTCTGAAACTATACAATAGTACTTATGGACTGGAGCATATAGCGATACATTATAATTCTGTGTCTGTAACTATACAATAGTACTTATGGACTGGAGCATATAGCGATACATTATACTTCTGTGGCTGTAACTATACAATAGTACTTATGGACTGGAGCATATAGCGACACATTATACTTCTGTGTCTATAACTATGCAATAGTACTTATGGACTGGAGCATATAGTGATACACTATACTTCTGTGTCTGTAACTATTCAAAATAATTAAGGACTGCGCATATAGCTATTCAATATACTTCTGTGTCTGTAACTATACAATAATACTTATGGACTGGAGCATATACTGATACATTATACTTTTGTGTCTGTAACTATGCATTAATACTTATGCACCAGAGCATATAGGGATACATTATACTTGTGTGTCTATAACTATGCAATAATACTTATGGACTGGAGGATTTAGTGATACATTCTACTTGTGTTTCTTTCTCTATACAACAATACTGATGGACTGGAGCATATAATGATACATTGTACTTCTGTGTTGGTAACTATACAATAGTACTTCTGGACCGGAGCATATAGCGATACATTATACTTCTGTGTCTGTAACTATACAATAATACTGATGGACTGCAGCATATAGTGACACATTCTACTTCTGTGTCTGTAACTATACAATAATGCTGATGGACTGGAGCATATAGTGATACATTCTAGTTCTGTGTCTGTAACTATACCATAATGCTGATAGACTGGAGCATATAGTGATACATTCTACTTCTGTGTCTGTAACTATAGAATAATGCTGATGGACTGGAGCATATAGTGATACGTTCTACATCTGTGTCTGTAGCTATACAATAATACTTATGGACTGGAGCATTTAGTGATACATTCTACTTCTGTGTTTGTAACTATACAATAATACTGATGGAGTGGAGCATATAGTGATACATTGTACTTCTGTGTTTGTAACTATGCAATAGTACTTCTGGACCGGAGCATATAGCGATACATTATACTTCTGTGTCTGTAACTATACAATAATACTGATGGACTGCAGCATATAGTGATACATTCTACTTCTGTGTCTGTAACTATACAATAAAACTTATAGACTGGAGCATTTAGTGATACATTCTACTTCTGTGTCTGTAACTATACAATAATATTGATGGCCTGCAGCATATAGTGATACATTCTACTTCTGTGTCCGTAACTATACAATAATACTTATGGACTGTAGCATTTAGTGATACATTCTACTTCTGTGTCTCTAACTATACAATAATATTTATAGACTGGAGCATTTAGTGATACATTATAATTCTGTGTCCTTAACTATACAATAATACTGATGGACTGGAGCATATAGTGATACATTCTACCTTTGTGTCTATAACTATACAAAAATACTTAAGGATTGGAGCATATAGTGATACATTATACCTCTGTGTGTGTAACTGCACAATAATACTTAGGGATTTGAGCATATAGTGACACATTATACTTGTGTGTCTGTAACTGCACAATAATACTGAAGGATTTGAGCATATAATGATACATTATACTTCTGTGTCTGTAACTATAGAATAATACTGATGGACTGGAGCATATAGCGAAACATTATACTTCTGTGTCTGTAACTATAGAATAATACTGATGGACTGGACCATATAGTGATACATTCTACTTCTGTGTCTGTAACTATACAATAATATTGATGGACTGCAGCATATAGTGATACATTCTACTTCTGTGTCTGTAACTATGCAATAATACTTATGGACTGGAATGTATAGTGATACATTATACTTCTGTGTTTGTAACTATACAATAATGCTGATGGACTGGAGCATATAGTGATACATTCTACTTCAGTGTCCGTAACTATACAATGATACTTATGGACTGGAGCATTTAGTGATACATTCTACTTCTGTGTATGTAACTATACAATAATACTGATGGAGTGGAGCATATAGTGATACATTGTACTTCTGTGTTTGTAACTATACAATAATGCTGATGGACAGGAGCATATAGTGATACATTCTACTTCTGTGTTTGTAACTATTCAATAAAGCTGATGGACTGGAGCATATAGTGATACATTCTACTTCTGTGTCTGTAACTATACAATAATACTTATGGACTGGAGCATTTAGTGATACATTCTACTTCTGTGTCTGTAAATATACAATAATACTGATGGAGTGGAGCATATAGTGATACATTCTACCTTTGTGTCTATAACTGTACAAAAATACCTAAGGATTTGAGCATATAGTGATAGATTATACTTCTCTGTCCTTAACTGTACAATAATACTGTTGGACTAGAGCATATAGTGATACATTCTACTTTTCTGTCTATACCTATACAAAAATACTTAAGGATTTGAACATATAGTGATACATTATACTTCTGCGTCTGTAACTGCACAATAATACTTAGGGATTTGAGCATATGGTGACACATTATACTTGTGTGTCTGTTACTGCACAATAATACTTAAGGATTTGAGCATATAATGATACATTATACTTCTGTGTCTGTAACTATACAAAAATACTGATGGACTGGAGCATATAGTGATACATTATACTTCTGTGTCTGTAACTATACAATAAAACTGATGGACTGGAGCATATAGTGATACATTATACTCTGTGTCTGTAACCTTAAAATAATGCTTAAGGACTGGAGCATATAATGATACATTATACTTCTGTGTCGGTAACTGCACAATAATTCTTAGGGATTTGAGCACATAGTGATACACTATACGATTGTGTCTGTAACTATACAATAATACTTATGGACTGGAGCATATAGTGATACATTATACTTCAGTGTCTGTAACTATACAATAGTACTTATGGACTGGAGCATTTAGTGAGACATTATACTTCAGTGTCTGTAGCTATACAATAATACTTATGGACTTGAGCATTTAGTGATACATTATACTTCAGTGTCTGTAACTATACAGTAATACTTATGGACTGGAGCATTTAGTGATACACTATACTTCTGTGTCAGTAACTATACAATAGTACTAATGGACTGGAGCATATAGTGATACATTATACTTAACTGTCTGTAACTATACAATAGTACTTATGGACTGGAGCATTTAGTGATACATTATACTTCTGTGTCTGTAACTATACAATAATACTTATGGACTGGAGCATTTAGTGATACATTATACTTCTGTGTCTGTAACTATACAATAGTACTTATGGACTGGAGCATTTAGTGATACATTATACTTCAGTGTCTGAAACTATACAATAGTACTTATGGACTGGAGCATATAGCGATACATTATAATTCTGTGTCTGTAACTATACAATAGTACTTATGGACTGGAGCATATAGCGATACATTATACTTCTGTGGCTGTAACTATACAATAGTACTTATGGACTGGAGCATATAGCGACACATTATACTTCTGTGTCTATAACTATGCAATAGTACTTATGGACTAGAGCATATAGTGATACACTATACTTCTGTGTCTGTAACTATACAATAATAATTAAGGACTGCGCATATAGCTATTCAATATACTTCTGTGTCTGTAAATATACAATAATACTTATGGACTGGAGCATATACTGATACATTATACTTCTGTGTCTGTAACTATGCAATAATACTTATGCACCAGAGCATATAGGGATACATTATACTTGTGTGTCTATAACTATGCAATAATACTTATGGACTGGAGCATTTAGTGATACATTCTACTTGTGTTTCTGTCTCTATACAACAATACTGATGGACTGGAGCATATAGTGATACATTGTACTTCTGTGTTTGTAACTATACAATAGTACTTCTGGACCGGAGCATATAGCGATACATTATACTTCTGTGTCTGTAACTATACAATAATACTGATGGACTGCAGCATATAGTGATACATTCTACTTCTGTGTCTGTAACTATACAATAATACTTATAGACTGGAGCATTTAGTGATACATTCTACTTCTGTGTCTGTAACTATACAATAATATTGATGGACTGCAGCATATAGTGATACATTCTAGTTCTGTGTCTGTAACTATACAATAATACTTATGGACTGGAATATATAGTGATACATTATACTTCTGTGTTTTTAACTATACAATAATGCTGATGGACTGGAGCATATAGTGATACATTCTACTTCTGTGTCCGTAACTATACAATAATACTTATGGACTGGAGCATTTAGTGATACATTCTACTTCTGTGTTTGTAACTGTACAATAATACTGATGGTGTGGAGCATATAGTGATACATTGTACTTCTGTGTTTGTAACTACACAATAATGCTGATGGACTGGAGAATATAGTGATACATTCTACTTCTGTGTTTGTAACTATACAATAAAGCTGATGGACTGGAGCATATAGTGATACATTCTACTTCTGTGTCTGTAACTATACAATAATACTTATGGACTGGAGCATTTAGTGACACATTCTACTTCTGTGTCTGTAAATATACAATAATACTGATGGAGTGGAGCATATAGTGATGCAATCTACCTTTGTGTCTATAACTGTACAAAAATACCTAAGGATTTGAGCATATAGTGATACATTATACTTCTGTGTCCTTAACTATACAATAATACTGATGGACTGGAGCATGTAGTGATACATTATACTTCTGTGTGTGTAACTGCAGAATAATACTTAGGGATTTGAGCATATAGTGACACATTATACTTGTGTGTCTGTAACTGCACAATAATACTTAAGGATTTGAGCATATAATTATACATTATACTTCTGTGTCTGTAACTATAGAATATTACTGATGGACTGGAGAATATAGTGATAAATTATACTTCTGGGTCAGTAACTGCACAATAATACTTATGGACTGGAGCATATAGTGATACATTATACTTCTGTGTCTGTAATTATACCATATTATTAAGAATTGGAGCATATTCTCATACATTATACTTCTGTGTCTGTAATTATACCATACTACTAAAGGATAGGAACATATTGTGATACATTATACTTCTGTGTCTGTAACTATACAATAGTACTTATGGACTGGAGCATATAGTGATACATTATACTTCAGTGTCTGTAACTATACAATAATACTTATGGACTGGAGCATATAGTGATACATTATACTTCTGTGTCTGTAACTATACAATAATACTTATGGACTGGAGCATATAGTGATACATTATACTTCAGTGTCTGTAACTATACAGTAATACTTATGGACTGGAGCATTTAGTGATACACTATACTTCTGTGTCTGTAACTATACAATAGTACTTATGGACTGGAGCATTTAGTGATACATTCTACTTCTGTGTTTGTAACTATACAATAATACTGATGGAGTGGAGCATATAGTGATACATTATACTTCTGTGTCCTTAACTATACAATAATACTGATGGACTGGAGCATATAGTGATACATTCTACCTTTGTGTCTATAACTATACAAAAATACTTAAGGATTGGAGCATATAGTGATACATTATACCTCTGTGTGTGTAACTGCACAATAATACTTAGGGATTTGAGCATATAGTGACACATTATACTTGTGTGTCTGTAACTGCACAATAATACTGAAGGATTTGAGCATATAATGATACATTATACTTCTGTGTCTGTAACTATAGAATAATACTGATGGACTGGAGCATATAGCGAAACATTATACTTCTGTGTCTGTAGCTATAGAATAATAGTGATGGACTGGACCATATAGTGATACATTCTACTTCTGTGTCTGTAACTATACAACAATATTGATGGACTGCAGCATATAGTGATACATTCTACTTCTGTGTCTGTAACTATGCAATAATACTTATGGACTGGAATGTATAGTGATACATTATACTTCTGTGTTTGTAACTATACAATAATGCTGATGGACTGGAGCATATAGTGATACATTCTACTTCAGTGTCCGTAACTATACAATGATACTTATGGACTGGAGCATTTAGTGATACATTCTACTTCTGTGTATGTAACTATACAATAATACTGATGGAGTGGAGCATATAGTGATACATTGTACTTCTGTGTTTGTAACTATACAATAATGCTGATGGACTGGAGCATATAGTGATACATTCTACTTCTGTGTTTGTAACTATACAATAAAGCTGATGGACTGGAGCATATAGTGATACATTCTACTTCTGTGTCTGTAACTATACAATAATACTTATGGACTGGAGCATTTAGTGATACATTCTACTTCTGTGTCTGTAAATATACAATAATACTGATGGAGTGGAGCATATAGTGATACATTCTACCTTTGTGTCTATAACTGTACAAAAATACCTAAGGATTTGAGCATATAGTGATAGATTATACTTCTGTGTCCTTAACTGTACAATAATACTCATGGACTAGAGCATATAGTGATACATTCTACTTTTCTGTCTATACCTATACAAAAATACTTAAGGATTTGAACATATAGTGATACATTATACTTCTGCGTCTGTAACTGCACAATAATACTTAGGGATTTGAGCGTATGGTGACACATTATACTTGTGTGTCTGTTACTGCACAATAATACTTAAGGATTTGAGCATATAATGATACATTATACTTCTGTGTCTGTAACTATACAAAAATACTGATGGACTGGAGCATATAGTGATACATTATACTTCTGTGTCTGTAACTATACAATAAAACTGATGGACTGGAGCATATAGTGATACATTATACTCTGTGTCTGTAACCTTAAAATAATGCTTAAGGACTGGAGCATATAATGATACATTATACTTCTGTGTCGGTAACTGCACAATAATTCTTAGGGATTTGAGCACATAGTGATACACTATACGATTGTGTCTGTAACTATACAATAATACTTATGGACTGGAGCATATAGTGATACATTATACTTCAGTGTCTGTAACTATACAATAGTACTTATGGACTGGAGCATTTAGTGAGACATTATACTTCAGTGTCTGTAGCTATACAATAATACTTATGGACTGGAGCATTTAGTGATACATTATACTTAAGGGTCTGTAACTATACAGTAATACTTATGGACTGGAGCATTTAGTGATACACTATACTTCTGTGTCAGTAACTATACAATAGTACTAATGGACTGGAGCATATAGTGATACATTATACTTAACTGTCTGTAACTATACAATAGTACTTATGGACTGGAACATTTAGTGATACATTATACTTCTGTGTCTGTAACTATACAATAATACTTATGGACTGGAGCATTTAGTGATACATTATACTTCTGTGTCTGTAACTATACAATAATACTTATGAACTGGAGCATTTAGTGACACATTATACTTCAGTGTCTGAAACTATACAATAGTACTTATGGACTGGAGCATATAGCGATACATTATAATTCTGTGTCTGTAACTATACAATAGTACTTATGGACTGGAGCATATAGCGATACATTATACTTCTGTGGCTGTAACTATACAATAGTACTTATGGACTGGAGCATATAACGACACATTATACTTCTGTGTCTATAACTATGCAATAGTACTTATGGACTAGAGCATATAGTGATACACTATACTTCTGTGTCTGTAACTATACAATAATAATTAAGGACTGCGCATATAGCTATTCAATATACTTCTGTGTCTGTAACTATACAATAATACTTATGGACTGGAGCATATACTGATACATTATACTTCTGTGTCTGTAACTATGCAATAATACTTATGCACCAGAGCATATAGGGATACATTATACTTGTGTGTCTATAACTATGCAATAATACTTATGGACTGGAGCATTTAGTGATACATTCTACTTGTGTTTCTGTCTCTATACAACAATACCGATGGACTGGAGCATATAGTGATACATTGTACTTCTGTGTTTGTAACTATACAATAGTACTTCTGGACCGGAGCATATAGCGATACATTATACTTCTGTGTCTGTAACTATACAATAATACTGATGGACTGCAGCATATAGTGATACATTCTACTTCTGTGTCTGTAACTATACAATAATGCTGATGGACTGGAGCATATAGTGATACATTCTAGTTCTGTGTCTGTAACTATACCATAATGCTGATAGACTGGAGCATATAGTGATACATTCTACTTCTGTGTCTGTAACTATAGAATAATGCTGATGGACTGGAGCATATAGTGATACGTTCTACTTCTGTGTCTGTAACTATACAATAATACTTATGGACTGGAGCATTTAGTGATACATTCTACTTCTGTGTTTGTAACTATACAATAATACTGATGGAGTGGAGTATATAGTGATACATTGTACTTCTGTGTTTGTAACTATACAATAGTACTTCTGGACCGGAGCATATAGCGATACATTATACTTCTGTGTCTGTAACTATACAATAATACTGATGGACTGCAGCATATAGTGATACATTCTACTTCTGTGTCTGTAACTATACAATAAAACTTATAGACTGGAGCATTTAGTGATACATTCTACTTCTGTGTCTGTAACTATACAATAATATTGATGGCCTGCAGCATATAGTGATACATTCTACTTCAGTGTCTGTAACTATACAATAAAACTTATGGACTGGAATATATAGTGATACATTCTACTTCTGTGTTTGTACTTATACAATAATGCTGATGGACTGGAGCATATAGTGATACATTCTACTTCTGTGTCCGTAACTATACAATAATACTTATGGACTGAAGCATTTAGTGATACATTCTACTTCTGTGTTTGTAACTATACAATAATACTGATGGAGTGGAGCATATAGTGATACATTGTACTTCTGTGTTTGTAACTATACAATAGTACTTCTGGACTGGAGCATATAGCGATACATTATACTTCTGTGTCTGTAACTATACAATAATACTGATGGACTGCAGCATATAGTGATACATTCTACTTCTGTGTCTGTAACTATACAATAATACTTATAGACTGGAGCATTTAGTGATACATTCTACTTCTGTGTCTGTAACTATACAATAATATTGATGGACTACAGCATATAGTGATACATTCTAGTTCTGTGTCTGTAACTATACAATAATACTTATGGACTGGAATATATAGTGATACATTATACTTCTGTGTTTTTAACTATACAATAATGCTGATGGACTGGAGCATATAGTGATACATTCTACTTCTGTGTCCAAAACTATACAATAATACTTATGGACTGGAGCATTTAGTGATACATTCTACTTCTGTGTTTGTAACTGTACAATAATACTGATGGTGTGGAGCATATAGTGATACATTGTACTTCTGTGTTTGTAACTATACAATAATGCTGATGGACTGGAGCATATAGTGATACATTCTACTTCTGTGTTTGTAACTATACAATAAAGCTGATGGACTGGAGCATATAGTGATACATTCTACTTCTGTGTCTGTAACTATACAATAATACTTATGGACTGGAGCATTTAGTGATACATTCTACTTCTGTGTCTGTAAATATACAATAATACTAATGGAGTGGAGCATATAGTGATGCAATCTACCTTTGCGTCTATAACTGTACAAAAATACCTAAGGATTAGAGCATATAGTGATACATTATACTTCTGTGTCCTTTACAATACAATAATACTGATGGACTGGAGCATATAGTGATACATTATACTTTTGTGTCTATAACTATACAAAAATACTTAAGGATTGGAGCATATAGTGATACATTATACTTCTGTGTGTGTAACTGCAGAATAATACTTAGGGATTTGAGCATATAGTGACACATTATACTTGTGTGTCTGTAACTGCACAATAATACTTAAGGATTTGAGCATATAATTATACATTATACTTCTGTGTCTGTAACTATAGAATATTACTGATGGACTGGAGAATATAGTGATAAATTATACTTCTGGGTCAGTAACTGCAAAATAATACTTATGGACTGGAGCATATAGTGATACATTATACTTCTGTGTCTGTAATTATACCATATTATTAAGAATTGGAGCATATTCTCATACATTATACTTCTGTGTCTGTAATTATACCATACTACTAAAGGATAGGAACATATTGTGATACATTATACTTCTGTGTCTGTAACTATACAATAGTACTTATGGACTGGAGCATATAGTGATACATTATACTTCAGTGTCTGTAACTATACAATAATACTTATGGACTGGAGCATATAGTGATACATTATACTTCTGTGTCTGTAACTATACAATAATACTTATGGACTGGAGCATATAGTGATACATTATACTTCAGTGTCTGTAACTATACAGTAATACTTATGGACTGGAGCATTTAGTGATACACTATACTTCTGTGTCTGTAACTATACAATAGTACTTATGGACTGGAGCATTTAGTGATACATTCTACTTCTGTGTTTGTAACTATACAATAATACTGATGGAGTGGAGCATATAGTGATACATTATACTTCTGTGTCCTTAACTATACAATAATACTGATGGACTGGAGCATATAGTGATACATTCTACCTTTGTGTCTATAACTATACAAAAATACTTAAGGATTGGAGCACATAGTGATACATTATACCTCTGTGTGTGTAACTGCACAATAATACTTAGGGATTTGAGCATATAGTGACACATTATACTTGTGTGTCTGTAACTGCACAATAATACTGAAGGATTTGAGCATATAATGGTACATTATACTTCTGTGTCTGTAACTATAGAATAATACTGATGGACTGGAGCATATAGCGAAACATTATACTTCTGTGTCTGTAGCTATAGAATAATACTGATGGACTGGACCATATAGTGATACATTCTACTTCTGTGTCTGTAACTATACAATAATATTGATGGACTGCAGCATATAGTGATACATTCTACTTCTGTGTCTGTAGCTATGCAATAATACTTATGGACTGGAATGTATAGTGATACATTATACTTCTGTGTTTGTAACTATACAATAATGCTGATGGACTGGAGCATATAGTGATACATTCTACTTCAGTGTCCGTAACTATACAATGATACTTATGGACTGGAGCATTTAGTGATACATTCTACTTCTGTGTATGTAACTATACAATAATACTGATGGAGTGGAGCATATAGTGATACATTGTACTTCTGTGTTTGTAACTATACAATAATGCTGATGGACTGGAGCATATAGTGATACATTCTACTTCTGTGTTTGTAACTATACAATAAAGCTGATGGACTGGAGCATATAGTGATACATTCTACTTCTGTGTCTGTAACTATACAATAATACTTATGGACTGGAGCATTTAGTGATACATTCTACTTCTGTGTCTGTAAATATACAATAATACTGATGGAGTGGAGCATATAGTGATACATTCTACCTTTGTGTCTATAACTGTACAAAAATACCTAAGGATTTGAGCATATAGTGATAGATTATACTTCTGTGTCCTTAACTGTACAATAATACTGATGGACTAGAGCATATAGTGATACATTCTAATTTTCTGTCTATACCTATACAAAAATACTTAAGGATTTGAACATATAGTGATACATTATACTTCTGCGTCTGTAACTGCACAATAATACTTAGGGATTTGAGCGTATGGTGATACATTATACTTGTGTGTCTGTTACTGCACAATAATACTTAAGGATTTGAGCATATAATGATACATTATACTTCTGTGTCTGTAACTATACAAAAATACTGATGGACTGGAGCATATAGTGATACATTATACTTCTGTGTCTGTAACTATACAATAAAACTGATGGACTGGAGCATATAGTGATACATTATACTCTGTGTCTTTAACCTTAAAATAATGCTTAAGGACTGGAGCATATAATGATACATTATACTTCTGTGTCGGTAACTGCACAATAATTCTTAGGGATTTGAGCACATAGTGATACACTATACGATTGTGTCTGTAACTATACAATAATACTTATGGACTGGAGCATATAGTGATACATTATACTTCAGTGTCTGTAACTATACAATATTACTTATGGACTGGAGCATTTAGTGAGACATTATACTTCAGTGTCTGTAGCTATACAATAATACTTATGGACTGGAGCATTTAGTGATACATTATACTAAAGGGTCTGTAACTATACAGTAATACTTATGGACTGGAGCATTTAGTGATACACTATACTTCTGTGTCAGTAACTATACAATAGTACTAATGGACTGGAGCATATAGTGATACATTATACTTAACTGTCTGTAACTATACAATAGTACTTATGGACTGGAGCATTTAGTGATACATTATACTTCTGTGTCTGTAACTATACAATAATACTTATGGACTGGAGCATTTAGTGATACATTATACTTCCGTGTCTGTAACTATACAATAGTACTTATGAACTGGAGCATTTAGTGACACATTATACTTCAGTGTCTGAAACTATACAATAGTACTTATGGACTGGAGCATATAGCGATACATTATAATTCTGTGTCTGTAACTATACAATAGTACTTATGGACTGGAGCATATAGCGATACATTATACTTCTGTGGCTGTAACTATACAATAGTACTTATGGACTGGAGCATATAGCGACACATTATACTTCTGTGTCTATAACTATGCAATAGTACTTATGGACTAGAGCATATAGTGATACACTATACTTCTGTGTCTGTAACTATACAATAATAATTAAGGACTGCGCATATAGCTATTCAATATACTTCTGTGTCTGTAACTATACAATAATACTTATGGACTGGAGCATATACTGATACATTATACTTCTGTGTCTGTAACTATGCAATAATACTTATGCACCAGAGCATATAGGGATACATTATACTTGTGTGTCTATAACTATGCAATAATACTTATGGACTGGAGCATTTAGTGATACATTCTACTTGTGTTTCTGTCTCTATACAACAATACTGATGGACTGGAGCATATAGTGATACATTGTACTTCTGTGTTTGTAACTATACAATAGTACTTCTGGACCGGAGCATATAGCGATACATTATACTTCTGTGTCTGTAACTATACAATAATACTGATGGACTGCAGCATATAGTGATACATTCTACTTCTGTGTCTGTAACTATACAATAATGCTGATGGACTGGAGCATATAGTGATACATTCTAGTTCTGTGTCTGTAACTATACCATAATGCTGATAGACTGGAGCATATAGTGATACATTCTACTTCTGTGTCTGTAACTATAGAATAATGCTGATGGACTGGAGCATATAGTGATACGTTCTACTTCTGTGTCTGTAACTATACAATAATACTTATGGACTGGAGCATTTAGTGATACATTCTACTTCTGTGTATGTAACTATACAATAATACTGATGGAGTGGAGTATATAGTGATACATTGTACTTCTGTGTTTGTAACTATACAATAGTACTTCTGGACCGGAGCATATAGCGATACATTATACTTCTGTGTCTGTAACTATACAATAATACTGATGGACTGCAGCATATAGTGATACATTCTACTTCTGTGTCTGTAACTATACAATAAAACTTATAGACTGGAGCATTTAGTGATACATTCTACTTCTGTGTCTGTAACTATACAATAATATTGATGGCCTGCAGCATATAGTGATACATTCTACTTCAGTGTCTGTAACTATACAATAAAACTTATGGACTGGAATATATAGTGATACATTCTACTTCTGTGTTTGTACTTATACAATAATGCTGATGGACTGGAGCATATAGTGATACATTCTACTTCTGTGTCCGTAACTATACAATAATACTTATGGACTGAAGCATTTAGTGATACATTCTACTTCTGTGTTTGTAACTATACAATAATACTGATGGAGTGGAGCATATAGTGATACATTGTACTTCTGTGTTTGTAACTATACAATAGTACTTCTGGACCGGAGCATATAGCGATACATTATACTTCTGTGTCTGTAACTATACAATAATACTGATGGACTGGAGCATATAGTGATACATTCTACTTCTGTGTCTGTAACTATACAATAATACTTATGGACTGAAGCATTTAGTGATACATTCTACTTCTGTGTTTGTAACTATACAATGATACTGATGGAGTGGAGCATATAGTGATACATTGTACTTCTGTGTTTGTAACTATACAATAGTACTTCTGGACCGGAGCATATAGCGATACACTATACTTCTGTGTCTGTAACTATACAATAATATTGATGGACTGCAGCATATAGTGATACATTCTACTTCTGTGTCTCTAACTATACAATAATATTTATAGACTGGAGCATATAGTGATACATTCTACTTCTGTGTCTGTAACTATACAATAATACTTATGGACTGGAGCATTTAGTGATACATTCTACTTCTGTGTCTGTAAATATACAATAATACTGATGGAGTGGAGCATATAGTGATGCAATCTACCTTTGTGTCTATAACTGTACAAAAATACCTAAGGATTTGAGCATATAGTGATACATTATACTTCTGTGTCTGTAACTATACAATAATACTGATGGACTGCAGCATATAGTGATACATTCTACTTGTGTGTCTGTAACTATACAATAATACTTATAGACTGGAGCATTTAGTGATACATTCTACTTCTGTGTCTGTAACTATACAATAATATTGATGGACTGCAGCATATAGTGATACATTCTAGTTCTGTGTCTGTAACTATACAATAATACCTATGGACTGCAATATATAGTGATACATTATACTTCTGTGTTTTTAACTATACAATAATGCTGATGGACTGGAGCATATAGTGATACATTCTACTTCTGTGTCCGTAACTATACAATAATACTTATGGACTGGAGCATTTAGTGATACATTCTACTTCTGTGTTTGTAACTGTACAATAATACTGATGGTGTGGAGCATATAGTGATACATTGTACTTCTGTGTTTGTAACTATACAATAATGCTGATGGACTGGAGCATATAGTGATACATTCTACTTCTGTGTTTGTAACTATACAATAAAGCTGATGGACTGGAGCATATAGTGATACATTCTACTTCTGTGTCTGTAACTATACAATAATACTTATGGACTGGAGCATTTAGTGATACATTCTACTTCTGTGTCTGTAAATATACAATAATACTGATGGAGTGGAGCATATAGTGATGCAATCTACCTTTGTGTCTATAACTGTACAAAAATAACTAAGGATTTGAGCATATAGTGATACATTATACTTCTGTGTCCTTAACTATACAATAATACTAATGGACTGGAGCATATAGTGATACATTATACTTTTGTGTCTATAACTATACAAAAATACTTAAGGATTGGAGCATATAGTGATACATTATACTTCTGTGTGTGTAACTGCAGAATAATACTTAGGGATTTGAGCATATAGTGACACATTATACTTGTGTGTCTGTAACTGCACAATAATACTTAAGGATTTGAGCATATAATTATACATTATACTTCTGTGTCTGTAACTATAGAATATTACTGATGGACTGGAGAATATAGTGATAAATTATACTTCTGGGTCAGTAACTGCACAATAATACTTATGGACTGGAGCATATAGTGATACACTATACTTCTGTGTCTGTAATTATACCATATTATTAAGAATTGGAGCATATTCTCATACATTATACTTCTGTGTCTGTAATTATACCATACTACTAAAGGATAGGAACATATTGTGATACATTATACTTCTGTGTCTGTAACTATACAATAGTACTTATGGACTGGAGCATATAGTGATACATTATACTTCAGCGTCTGTAACTATACAATAATACTTATGGACTGGAGCATATAGTGATACATTATACTTCTGTGTCTCTAACTATACAATAATACTTATGGACTGGAGCATATAGTGATACATTATACTTCAGTGTCTGTAACTATACAGTAATACTTATGGACTGGAGCATTTAGTGATACACTATACTTCTGTGTCTGTAACTATACAATAGTACTTATGGACTGGAGCATTTAGTGATACATTCTACTTCTGTGTTTGTAACTATACAATAATACTGATGGAGTGGAGCATATAGTGATACATTATACTTCTGTGTCCTTAACTATAAAATAATACTGATGGACTGGAGCATATAGTGATACATTCTACCTTTGTGTCTATAACTATACAAAAATACTTAAGGATTGGAGCATATAGTGATACATTATACCTCTGTGTGTGTAACTGCACAATAATACTTAGGGATTTGAGCATATAGTGACACATTATACTTGTGTGTCTGTAACTGCACAATAATACTGAAGGATTTGAGCATATAATGATACATTATACTTCTGTGTCTGTAACTATAGAATAATACTGATGGACTGGAGCATATAGCGAAACATTATACTTCTGTGTCTGTAACTATAGAATAATACTGATGGACTGGACCATATAGTGATACATTCTACTTCTGTGTCTGTAACTATACAATAATATTGATGGACTGCAGCATATAGTGATACATTCTACTTCTGTGTCTGTAACTATGCAATAATACTTATGGACTGGAATGTATAGTGATACATTATACTTCTGTGTTTGTAACTATACAATGATGCTGATGGACTGGAGCATATAGTGATACATTCTACTTCAGTGTCCGTAACTATACAATGATACTTATGGACTGGAGCATTTAGTGATACATTCTACTTCTGTGTATGTAACTATACAATAATACTGATGGAGTGGAGCATATAGTGATACATTGTACTTCTGTGTTTGTAACTATACAATAAAGCTGATGGACTGGAGCATATAGTGATACATTCTACTTCTGTGTCTGTAACTATACAATAATACTTATGGACTGGAGCATTTAGTGATACATTGTACTTCTGTGTCTGTAAATATACAATAATACTGATGGAGTGGAGCATATAGTGATACATTCTACCTTTGTGTCTATAACTGTACAAAAATACCTAAGGATTTGAGCATATAGTGATAGATTATACTTCTGTGTCCTTAACTGTACAATAATACTGATGGACTAGAGCATATAGTGATACATTCTACTTTTCTGTCTATACCTATACAAAAATACTTAAGGATTTGAACATATAGTGATACATTATACTTCTGCTTCTGTAACTGCACAATAATACTTAGGGATTTGAGCATATGGTGACACATTATACTTGTGTGTCTGTTACTGCACAATAATACTTAAGGATTTGAGCATATAATGATACATTATACTTCTGTGTCTGTAACTATACAAAAATACTGATGGACTGGAGCATATAGTGATACATTATACTTCTGTGTCTGTAACTATACAATAAAACTGATGGACTGGAGCATATAGTGATACATTATACTCTGTGTCTGTAACCTTAAAATAATGCTTAAGGACTGGAGCATATAATGATACATTATACTTCTGTGTCGGTAACTGCACAATAATTCTTAGGGATTTGAGCACATAGTGATACACTATACGATTGTGTCTGTAACTATACAATAATACTTATGGACTGGAGCATATAGTGATACATTATACTTCAGTGTCTGTAACTATACAATAGTACTTATGGACTGGAGCATTTAGTGAGACATTATACTTCAGTGTCTGTAGCTATACAATAATACTTATGGACTGGAGCATTTAGTGATACATTATACTTCAGTGTCTGTAACTATACAGTAATACTTATGGACTGGAGCATTTAGTGATACACTATACTTCTGTGTCAGTAACTATACAATAGTACTAATGGACTGGAGCATATAGTGATACATTATACTTAACTGTCTGTAACTATACAATAGTAATTATGGACTGGAGCATTTAGTGATACATTATACTTCTGTGTCTGTAACTATACAATAATACTTATGGACTGGAGCATTTAGTGATACATTATACTTCTGTGTCTGTAACTATACAATAGTACTTATGGACTGGAGCATTTAGTGACACATTATACTTCAGTGTCTGAAACTATACAACAGTACTTATGGACTGGAGCATATAGCGATACATTATAATTCTGTGTCTGTAACTATACAATAGTACTTATGGACTGGAGCATATAGCGATACATTATACTTCTGTGGCTGTAACTATACAATAGTACTTATGGACTGGAGCATATAGCGACACATTATACTTCTGTGTCTATAACTATGCAATAGTATTTATGGACTAGAGCATATAGTGATACACTATACTTCTGTGTCTGTAACTATACAATAATAATTAAGGACTGCGCATATAGCTATTCAATATACTTCTGTGTCTGTAACTATACAATAATACTTATGGACTGGAGCATATACTGATACATTATACTTCTGTGTCTGTAACTATGCAATAATACTTATGCACCAGAGCATATAGGGATACATTATACTTGTGTGTCTATAACTATGCAATAATACTTATGGACTGGAGCATTTAGTGATACATTCTACTTGTGTTTCTGTCTCTATACAACAATACTGATGGACTGGAGCATATAGTGATACATTGTACTTCTGTGTTTGTAACTATACAATAGTACTTCTGGACCGGAGCATATAGCGATACACTATACTTCTCTGTCTGTAACTATACAATAATACTGATGGACTGCAGCATATAGTGATACATTCTACTTCTGTGTCTGTAACTATACAATAATGCTGATGGACTGGAGCATATAGTGATACATTCTAGTTCTGTGTCTGTAACTATACCATAATGCTGATAGACTGGAGCATATAGTGATACATTCTACTTCTGTGTCTGTAACTATAGAATAATGCTGATGGACTGGAGCATATAGTGATACGTTCTACTTCTGTGTCTGTAACTATACAATAATACTTATGGACTGGAGCATTTAGTGATACATTCTACTTCTGTGTTTGTAACTATACAATAATACTGATGGAGTGGAGTATATAGTGATACATTGTACTTCTGTGTTTGTAACTATACAATAGTACTTCTGGACCGGAGCATATAGCGATACATTATACTTCTGTGTCTGTAACTATACAATAATACTGATGGACTGCAGCATATAGTGATACGTTCTACTTCTGTGTCTGTAACTATACAATAAAACTTATAGACTGGAGCATTTAGTGATACATTCTACTTCTGTGTCTGTAACTATACAATAATATTGATGGCCTGCAGCATATAGTGATACATTCTACTTCAGTGTCTGTAACTATACAATAAAACTTATGGACTGGAATATATAGTGATACATTCTACTTCTGTGTTTGTACTTATACAATAATGCTGATGACTGGAGCATATAGTGATACATTCTACTTCTGTGTCCGTAACTATACAATAATACTTATGGACTGAAGCATTTAGTGATACATTCTACTTCTGTGTTTGGAACTATACAATAATACTGATGGAGTGGAGCATATAGTGATACATTGTACTTCTGTGTTTGTAACTATACAATAGTACTTCTGGACCGGAGCATATAGCGATACATTATACTTCTGTGTCTGTAACTATACAATAATACTGATGGACTGGAGCATATAGTGATACATTCTACTTCTGTGTCTGTAACTATACAATAATACTTATGGACTGAAGCATTTAGTGATACATTCTACTTCTGTGTTTGTAACTATACAATAATACTGATGGAGTGGAGCATATAGTGATACATTGTACTTCTGTGTTTGTAACTATACAATAGTACTTCTGGACCGGAGCATATAGCGATACATTATACTTCTGTGTCTGTAACTATACAATAATATTGATGGACTGCAGCATATAGTGATACATTCTACTTCTGTGTCTCTAACTATACAATAATATTTATAGACTGGAGCATTTAGTGATACATTCTACTTCTGTGTCTGTAACTATACAATAATATTGATGGTCTGCAGCATATAGTGATATATTCTACTTCTGTGTCTGTAACTATACAATAATACTTATGGACTGGAATATATAGTGATACATTCTACTTCTGTGTTTGTAGCTATACAATAATGCTGATGGACTGGAGCATATAGTGATACATTCTACTTCTGTGTCCGTAACTATACAATAATACTTATGGACTGGAGCATTTAGTGATACATTCTACTTCTGTGTTTGTAACTATACAATAATACTGATGGAGTGGAGCATATAGTGATACATTATACTTCTGGGTCCTTAACTATACAAAAATACTGATGGACTGGAGCATATAGTGATACATTCTACTTTTGTGTCTATAACTATACAAAAATACTTAAGGATTGGAGCATATAGTGATACATTATACTTCTGTGTGTAACTGCAAAATAATACATAGGGATTTGAGCATATAGTGACACATTATACTTGTGTGTTTGTAACTGCACAATAATACTTCAGGATTTGAGCATATAATGATACATTATACTTCTGTGTCTGTAACTATAGAATAATTCTGATGGACTGGAGCATATAGCGAAACATTAGACTTCTGTGTCTGTAACTATACAATAATACTGATGGACCGGAGCATATAGTGATACACTCTACTTCTGTGTCTGTAACTATACAAAACTGCTGATGGACTGCAGCATATAGTGATACATTCTACTTCTGTGTCTGTAACTATACAATAATGCTGATGGACTGGAGCATATAGTGATACATTCTAGTTCTGTGTCTGTAATTATACAATAATACTGATGGACTGGAGCATATAGTGATACTTTATACTTCTGTGTTTGTAACCATACAATAGCACTTATGGACTGGAGCATATAGCGATACATTATACTTCTGTGTCTGTAACTATACAATAATACTGATGGACCGGAGCATATAGTGATACATTCTACTTCTGTGTCTGTAACTATACAATAATAATTATGGACTGGAGCATATAGTGATACATTCTACTTCTGTGTGTGTAACTATACTATATAACTTATGGACTGGACCATATAATGATACATTATACTTCTGTGTCTGTAACTACACAATAATACTTATATACTGGAGCATATAGTGATACGTTATACTCCTGTGTCTGTAACTATACAATAATTCTTATGGACTGGAGATATAGTGATACATTATACTTCTGTGTCCTTAACTATACAATAATACTGATGGACTGGAGCATATAGTGATACATTCTACTTTTGTGTCTATAACTATACAAAAATACTTAAGGATTGGAGCATATAGTGATACATTATACTTCTGTGTGTGTAACTGCACAATAATACTTAGGGATTTGAGCATATAGTGACACATTATACTTGTGTGTCTGTAACTGCACAATAATACTTAAGGATTTGAGCATATAATTATACATTATACTTCTGTGTCTGTAACTATAGAATAATACTGATGGACTGGAGAATATAGTGATAAATTATACTTCTGGGTCAGTAACTGCACAATAATACTTATGGACTGGAGCATATAGTGATACATTATACTTCTGTGTCTGTAATTATACCATATTATTAAGAATAGGAGCATATTCTCATACATTATACTTCTGTGTCTGTAATTATACCATACTACTAAAGGATAGGAACATATTGTGATACATTATACTTCTGTGTCTGTAACTATACAATAGTACTTATGGACTGGAGCATATAGTGAAACATTATACTTCAGTGTCTGTAACTATACAATAATACTTATGGACTGGAGCATATAGTGATACATTATACTTCTGTGTCTGTAACTATACAATAATACTTATGGACTGGAGCATATAGTGATACATTATACTTCAGTGTCTGTAACTATACAGTAATACTTATGGACTGGAGCATTTAGTGATACACTATACTTCTGTGTCTGTAACTATACAATAGTACTTATGGACTGGAGCATTTAGTGATACATTCTACTTCTGTGTCTGTAACTATACAATAATATTGATGGACTGCAGCATATAGTGATACATTCTAGTTCTGTGTCTGTAACTATACAATAATACTTATGGACTGGAATATATAGTGATACATTATACTTCTGTGTCCTTAACTATACAATAATACTGATGGACTGGAGCATATAGTGATACATTCTACCTTTGTGTCTATAACTATACAAAAATACTTAAGGATTGGAGCATATAGTGATATATTATACTTCTGTGTGTGTAACTGCACAATAATGCTTAGGGATTTGAGCATATAGTGACACATTATACTTGTGTGTCTGTAACTGCACAATAATACTGAAGGATTTAGCATATAATGATACATTATACTTCTGTGTCTGTAACTATAGAATAATACTGATGGACTGGAGCATATAGCGAAACATTATACTTCTGTGTCTGTAACTATAGAATAATACTGATGGACTGGACCATATAGTGATACATTCTACTTCTGTGTCTGTAACTATACAATAATATTGATGGACTACAGCATATAGTGATACATTTTACTTCTGTGTCTGTAACTATACAATAATACTTATGGACTGGAATATATAGTGATACATTATACTTCTGTGTTTTTAACTATACAATAATGCTGATGGACTGGAGCATATAGTGATACATTCTACTTCTGTGTCCGTAACTATACAATAATACTTATGGACTGGAGCATTTAGTGATACATTCTACTTATGTGTTTGTAACTATACAATAATACTGATGGAGTGGAGCATATAGTGATACATTCTACTTCTGTGTTTGTAACTATACAATAATGCTGATGGACTGGAGCATATAGTGATACATTCTACTTCTGTGTTTGTAACTATACAATAAAGCTGATGGACTAGAGCATATAGTGATACATTCTACTTCTGTGTCTGTAACTATACAATAATACTTATGGACTGGAGCATTTAGTGATACATTCTACTTCTGTGTCTGTAAATATACAATAATACTGATGGAGTGGAGCATATAGTGATGCATTCTACCTTTGTGTCTATAACTGTACAAAAATACCTAAGGATTTGAGCATATAGTGATAGATTATACTTCTGTGTCCTTAACTGTACAATAATACTGATGGACTAGAGCATATAGTGATACATTCTACTTTTCTGTCTATAACTATACAAAAATACTTAAGGATTTGAACATATAGTGATACATTGTACTTCTGCGTCTGTAACTGCACAATAATACTTAGGGATTTGAGCATATGGTGACACATTATACTTGTGTGTGTTACTGCACAATAATACTTAAGGATTTGAGCATATAATGATACATTATACTTCTGTGTCTGTAACTATACAAAAATACTGATGGACTGGAGCATATAGCGATACATTATAATTCTGTGTCTGTAACTATACAATAGTACTTATGGACTGGAGCATATAGCGATACATTATACTTCTGTGGCTGTAACTATACAATAGTACTTATGGACTGGAGCATATAGCGACACATTATACTTCTGTGTCTATAACTATGCAATAGTACTTATGGACTGGAGCATATAGTGATACACTATACTTCTGTGTCTGTAACTATACAATAATAATTAAGGACTGCGCATATAGCTATTCAATATACTTCTGTGTCTGTAACTATACAATAATACTTATGGACTGGAGCATATTTTGATACATTATACTTTTGTGTCTGTAACTATGCAATAATACTTATGCACCAGAGCATATAGGGATACATTATACTTGTGTGTCTATAACTATGCAATAATACTTATGGACTGGATGATTTAGTGATACATTCTACTTGTGTTTCTTTCTCTATACAACAATACTGATGGACTGGAGCATATAATGATACATTGTACTTCTGTGTTGGTAACTATACAATAGTACTTCTGGACCGGAGCATATAGCGATACATTATACTTCTGTGTCTGTAACTATACAATAATACTGATGGACTGCAGCATATAGTGACACATTCTACTTCTGTGTCTGTAACTATACAATAATGCTGATGGACTGGAGCATATAGTGATACATTCTAGTTCTGTGTCTGTAACTATACCATAATGCTGATAGACTGGAGCATATAGTGATACATTCTACTTCTGTGTCTGTAACTATAGAATAATGCTGATGGACTGGAGCATATAGTGATACGTTCTACTTCTGTGTCTGTAACTATACAATAATACTTATGGACTGGAGCATTTAGTGATACATTCTACTTCTGTGTTTGTAACTATACAATAATACTGATGGAGTGGAGCATATAGTGATACATTGTACTTCTGTGTTTGTAACTATGCAATAGTACTTCTGGACCGGAGCATATAGCGATACATTATACTTCTGTGTCTGTAACTATACAATAATACTGATGGACTGCAGCATATAGTGATACATTCTACTTCTGTGTCTGTAACTATACAATAAAACTTATAGACTGGAGCATTTAGTGATACATTCTACTTCTGTGTCCGTAACGATACAATAATACTTATGGACTGGAGCATTTAGTGATACATTCTACTTCTGTGTCTCTAACTATACAATAATATTTATAGACTGGAGCATTTAGTGATACATCCTACTTCTGTGTCTGTAACTATACAATAATATTTATAGACTGGAGCATTTAGTGATACATTCTACTTCTGTGTCTGTAACTATACAATAAAACTTATAGACTGGAGCATTTAGTGATACATTATACTTCTGTGTCTGTAACTATACAATAATATTGATGGCCTGCAGCATATAGTGATACATTCTACTTCTGTGTCCGTTACGATACAATAATACTTATGGACTGGAGCATTTAGTGATACATTCTACTTCTGTGTCTCTAACTATACAATAATATTTATAGACTGGAGCATTTAGTGATACATCCTACTTCTGTGTCTGTAACTATACAATAATGCTGATGGACTGGAGCATATAGTGATACATTCTACTTCTGTGTCTGTAACTATACAATACTACTGATGGATTGGAGCATATAGTGATACATTGTATTTCTGTGTTTGTAACTATACAATAGTACTTCTGGACTGGAGCATATAGCGATACATTATACTTCTGTGTCTGTAACTATACAATAATACTGATGGACTGCAGCATATAGTGATACATTCTACTTCTGTGTCTGTAACTATACAATAATACTTATAGACTGGAGCATTTAGTGATACATTCTACTTCTGTGTCTGTAACTATACAATAATATTGATGGACTGCAGCATATAGTGATACATTCTAGTTCTGTGTCTGTAACTATACAATAATACTTGTGGACTGGAATATATAGTGATACATTATACTTCTGTGTTTTTAACTATACAATAATGCTGATGGACTGGAGCATATAGTGATACATTCTACTCCTGTGTCCGTAACTATACAATAATACTTATGGACTGGAGCATTTAGTGATACATTCTACTTCTGTGTTTGTAACTGTACAATAATACTGATGGTGTGGAGCATATAGTGATACATTGTACTTCTGTGTTTGTAACTATACAATAATGCTGATGGACTGGAGCATATAGTGATGCATTCTACTTCTGTGTTTGTAACTATACAATAAAGCTGATGGACTGGAGCATATAGTGATACATTCTACTTCTGTGTCTGTAACTATACAATAATACTTATGGACTGGAGCATTTAGTGATACATTCTACTT
Organism: Deroplatys truncata; assembly: GCA_030765065.1. Classification (NCBI taxonomy): domain Eukaryota; kingdom Metazoa; phylum Arthropoda; class Insecta; order Mantodea; family Mantidae; genus Deroplatys; species Deroplatys truncata. Next base: position 331,652,874 of record CM060975.1, on the reverse strand, counting down.
CTGTGTCTGTAAATATACAAAAATACCGATGGAGTGGAGCATATAGTGATGCAATCTACCTCTGTGTCTATAACTCTACAAAAATACCTAAGGATTTGAGCATATAGTGATACATAATACTTCTGTGTCCTTAACTATACAATAATACTGATGGACTGGAGCATATAGTGATACATTATACTTTTGTGTCTATAACTATACAAAAATACTTAAGGATTGGAGCATATAGTGATACATTATACTTCTGTGTGTGTAACTGCAGAATAATACTTAGGGATTTGAGCATATAGTGACACATTATACTTGTGTGTCTGTAACTGCACAATAATACTTAAGGATTTGAGCATATAATTATACATTATACTTCTGTGTCTGTAACTATATAATATTACTGATGGACTGGAGAATATAGTGATAAATTATACTTCTGGGTCAGTAACTGCACAATAATACTTATGGACTGGAGCATATAGTGATACATTATACTTCTGTGTCTGTAATTATACTATATTATTAAGAATTGGAGCATATTCTCATACATTATACTTCTGTGTCTGTAATTATACCATACTACTAAAGGATAGGAACATATTGTGATACATTATACTTCTGTGTCTGTAACTATACAATAGTACTTATGGACTGGAGCATATAGTGATACATTATACTTCAGTGTCTGTAACTATACAATAATACTTATGGACTGGAGCATATAGTGATACATTATACTTCTGTGTCTGTAACTATACAATAATACTTATGGACTGGAGCATATAGTGATACATTATACTTCAGTGTCTGTAACTATACAGTAATACTTATGGACTGGAGCATTTAGTGATACACTATACTTCTGTGTCTGTAACTATACAATAGTACTTATGGACTGGAGCATTTAGTGATACATTCTACTTCTGTGTTTGTAACTATACAATAATACTGATGGAGTGGAGCATATAGTGATACATTACACTTCTGTGTCCTTAACTATACAATAATACTGATGGACTGGAGCATATAGTGATACATTCTACCTTTGTGTCTATAACTATACAAAAATACTTAAGGATTGGAGCATATAGTGATACATTATACCTCTGTGTGTGTAACTGCACAATAATACTTAGGGATTTGAGCATATAGTGACACATTATACTTGTGTGTCTGTAACTGCACAATAATACTGAAGGATTTGAGCATATAATGATACATTATACTTCTGTGTCTGTAACTATAGAATAATACTGATGGACTGGAGCATATAGCGAAACATTATACTTCTGTGTCTGTAACTATAGAATAATACTGATGGACTGGACCATATAGTGATACATTCTACTTCTGTGTCTGTAACTATACAATAATATTGATGGACTGCAGCATATAGTGATACATTCTACTTCTGTGTCTGTAACTATGCAATAATACTTATGGACTGGAATGTATAGTGATACATTATACTTCTGTGTTTGTAACTATACAATAATGCTGATGGACTGGAGCATATAGTGATACATTCTACTTCAGTGTCCGTAACTATACAATAATACTTATGGACTGGAGCATTTAGTGATACATTCTACTTCTGTGTATGTAACTATACAATAATACTGATGGAGTGGAGCATATAGTGATACATTGTACTTCTGTGTTTGTAACTGTACAATAATGCTGATGGACTGGAGCATATAGTGATACATTCTACTTCTGTGTTTGTAACTATACAATAAAGCTGATGGACTGGAGCATATAGTGATACATTCTACTTCTGTGTATGTAACTATACAATAATACTTATGGACTGGAGCATTTAGTGATACATTCTACTTCTGTGTCTGTTAATATACAATAATACTGATGGAGTGGAGCATATAGTGATACATTCTACCTTTGTGTCTATAACTGTACAAAAATACCTAAGGATTTGAGCATATAGTGATAGATTATACTTCTGTGTCCTTAACTGTACAATAATACTGATGGACTAGAGCATATAGTGATACATTCTACTTTTCTGTCTATACCTATACAAAAATACTTAAGGATTTGAACATATAGTGATACATTATACTTCTGCGTCTGTAACTGCACAATAATACTTAGGGATTTGAGCATATGGTGACACATTATACTTGTGTGTCTGTTACTGCACAATAATACTTAAGGATTTGAGCATATAGATACATTATACTTCTGTGTCTGTAACTATACAAAAATACTGATGGACTGGAGCATATAGTGATACATTATACTTCTGTGTCTGTAACTATACAATAAAACTGATGGACTGGAGCATATAGTGATACATTATACTCTGTGTCTGTAACCTTAAAATAATGCTTAAGGAGTCGAGCATATAATGATACATTATACTTCTGTGTCGGTAACTGCACAATAATTCTTAGGGATTTGAGCACATAGTGATACACTATACGATTGTGTCTGTAACTATACAATAATACTTATGGACTGGAGCATATAGTGATACATTATACTTCAGTGTCTGTAACTATACAATAGTACTTATGGACTGGAGCATTTAGTGAGACACTATACTTCAGTGTCTGTAGCTATACAATAATACTTATGGACTGGAGCATTTAGTGATACATTATACTTCAGTGTCTGTAACTATACAGTAATACTTATGGACTGGAGCATTTAGTGATACACTATACTTCTGTGTCAGTAACTATACAATAGTACTAATGGACTGGAGCATATAGTGATACATTATACTTAACTGTCTGTAACTATACAATAGTACTTATAGACTGGAGCATTTAGTGATACATTATACTTCTGTGTCTGTAACTATACAATAATACTTATGGACTGGAGCATTTAGTGATACATTATACTTCTGTGTCTGTAACTATACAATAGTACTTATGGACTGGAGCATTTAGTGATACATTATACTTCAGTGTCTGAAACTATACAATAGTACTTATGGACTGGAGCATATAGCGATACATTATAATTCTGTGTCTGTAACTATACAATAGTACTTATGGACTGGAGCATATAGCGATACATTATACTTCTGTGGCTGTAACTATACAATAGTACTTATGGACTGGAGCATATAGCGACACATTATACTTCTGTGTCTATAACTATGCAATAGTACTTATGGACTAGAGCATATAGTGATACACTATACTTCTGTGTCTGTAACTATACAATAATAATTAAGGACTGCGCATATAGCTATTCAATATACTTCTGTGTCTGTAACTATACAATAATACTTATGGACTGGAGCATATACTGATACATTATACTTCTGTGTCTGTAACTATGCAATAATACTTATGCACCAGAGCATATAGGGATACATTATACTTGTGTGTCTATAACTATGCAATAATACTTATGGACTGGAGCATTTAGTGATACATTCTACTTGTGTTTCTGTCTCTATACAACAATACTGATGGACTGGAGCATATAGTGATACATTGTACTTCTGTGTTTGTAACTATACAATAGTACTTCTGGACCGGAGCATATAGCGATACATTATACTTCTGTGTCTGTAACTATACAATAATACTGATGGACTGCAGCATATAGTGATACATTCTACTTCTGTGTCTGTAACTATACAATAATGCTGATGGACTGGAGCATATAGTGATACATTCTAGTTCTGTGTCTGTAACTATACCATAATGCTGATAGACTGGAGCATATAGTGATACATTCTACTTCTGTGTCTGTAACTATAGAATAATGCTGATGGACTGGAGCATATAGTGATACGTTCTACTTCTGTGTCTGTAACTATACAATAATGCTTATGGACTGGAGCATTTAGTGATACATTCTACTTCTGTGTTTGTAACTATACAATAATACTGATGGAGTGGAGCATATAGTGATACATTGTACTTCTGTGTTTGTAACTATACAATAGTACTTCTGGACCGGAGCATATAGCGATACATTATACTTCTGTGTCTGTAACTATACAATAATACTGATGGACTGCAGCATATAGTGATACATTCTACTTCTGTGTCTGTAACTATACAATAAAACTTATAGACTGGAGCATTTAGTGATACATTCTACTTCTGTGTCTGTAACTATACAATAATATTGATGGCCTGCAGCATATAGTGATACATTTTAATTCTGTGTCTGTAACTATACAATAAAACTTATGGACTGGAATATATAGTGATACATTCTACTTCTGTGTTTGTACTTATACAATAATGCTGATGGACTGGAGCATATAGTGATACATTCTACTTCTGTGTCCGTAACTATACAATAATACTTATGGACTGGAGCATTTAGTGATACACTCTACTTTTGTGTTTGTAACTATACAATAATACTGATGGAATAGAGCATATAGTGATACATTATACTTCTGTGTCCTTAACTATACAAAAATACTGATGGACTGGAGCATATAGTGATACATTCTACTTTTGTGTCTATAACTATACAAAAATACTTAAGGATTGGAGCATATAGTGATACATTATACTTCTGTGTGTAACTGCAAAATAATACTTAGGGATTTGAGCATATAGTGACACATTATACTTGTGTGTTTGTAACTGCACAATAATACTTCAGGATTTGAGCATATAATGATACATTATACTTCTGTGTCTGTAACTATAGAATAATACTGATGGACTGGAGCATATAGCAAAACATTATACTTCTGTGTCTGTAACTATACAATAATACTGATGGACCGGAGCATATAGTGATACATTCTCCTTCTGTGTGTGTAACTATACAATAATACTGATGGACTGCAGCATATAGTGATACATTCTACTTCTGTGTCTGTAACTATACAATAATGCTGATGGACTGGAGCATATAGTGATACATTCTAGTTCTGTGTCTGTAATTTTACAATAATACTGATGGACTGCAGCATATAGTGATACTTTATACTTCTGTGTTTGTAACCATACAATAGCACTTATGGACTGGAGCATATAGCGATACATTATACTTCTGTGTCTGTAACTATACAATAATACTGATGGACCGGAGCATATAGTGATACATTCTACTTCTGTGTCTGTAACTATACAATAATAATTATGGACTGGAGCATATAGTGATACATTCTACTCCTGTGTCTGTAACTATACTATAATACTTATGGACTGGACCATATAATGATACATTATACTTCTGTGTCTGTAACTACACAATAATACGTATATACTGGAGCATATAGAGATACGTTATACTCCTGTGTCTGTAATTATACAATAATTCTTATGGACTGGAGATATAGTGATACATTCTACTTTTGTGTCTATAACTATACAAAAATACTTAAGGATTGGAGCATATAGTGATACGTTATACTTCTGTGTGTGTAACTGCACAATAATACTTAGGGATTTGCGCATATAGTGACACATTATACTTGTGTGTCTGTAACTGCACAATAATACTTAAGGATTTGAGCATATAATGACACATTATACTTCTGTGTCTGTAACTATGGAATAATACTGATAGACTGGAGCATATAGTGATAAATTATACTTCTGTGTCTGTAACTATACAATAATACTGATGGACTGGAGCATATAGTGATACATTATACTTCTGTGTCTGTAACTATACAATAATACTGATGGACTGGAGCATATAGTGATACGCTATACCTTTGTGTCTGTAACTATACAATAATACTGATGGACAGGTGCATATAGTGATACATTATGCTTCTGTGTCTGTAACTATACAATAATACTTAAGGACTGGAGCATATAATGATACATTATACTTCTGTGTCAGTAACTGCACAATAATACTTATGGACTGGAACATATAGTGATACATTATACTTCTGTGTCTGTAATTATACCATATTATTAAGAATAGGAGCATATTCTCATACATTATACTTCTGTGTCTGTAATTATACCATACTACTAAAGGATAGGAGCATATTGTGATACATTATACTTCTGTGTCTGTAACTATACAATAGTACTTATGGACTGGAGCATATAGTAATACATTATACTTCTGTGTCTGTAACTATACAATAATACTTATGGACTGGAGCATACAGTGATACATTATACTTCTGTGTCTGTAACTATACAATAGTACTTATGGACCGGAGCATATAGTGATTATTTATACTTCAGTGTCTGTAACTATACAATAGTACTTATGGACTGGAGCATTTAGTGATACATTATACTTCAGTGTCTGTAACTATACAGTAATACCTATGGACTGGAGCATTTAGTGATACACTATACTTCTGTGTCTGTAACTATACAATAGTACTAATGGACTGGAGCATATAGTAATACATTATACTTCAGTGTCTGTAACTATACAATAGTACTTATGGACTAGAGCATTTAGTGATACATTATACTTCTGTGTCTGTAACTATATAATAATACTTATGGACTGGAGTATTTAGTGATACATTATACTTCTGTGTCTGTAACTATACAATAATACTTATGGACTGGAGCATTTAATGATAGATTATACTTCAGTGTCTGTAACTATACAATAGTACTTATGGACCATTGCATATAGCGATACATTATACTTCAGTGTCTATAACTATGCAATAGTACTTATGGACTGGAGCATATAGTAATACATTATACTTCTGTGTCTGTAACTATACAATAAAACTTATGGACTGGAATATATAGTGATACATTCTACTTCTGTGTTTGTAACTATACAATAATGCTGATGGACTGGAGCATATAGTGATACATTCTACTTCTGTGTCCGTAACTATACAATAATACTTATGGACTGGAGCATTTAGTGATACATTCTACTTTTGTGTTTGTAACTATACAATAATACTGATGGAATGGAGCATATAGTGATACATTATACTTCTGTGTCCTTAACTATACAAAAATACTGATGGACTGGAGCATATAGTGATACATTCTACTTTTGTGTCTATAACTATACAAAAATACTTAAGGATTGGAGCATATAGTGATACATTATACTTCTGTGTGTAACTGCAAAATAATACTTAGGGATTTGAGTATATAGTGACACAATATACTTGTGTGTTTGTAACTGCACAATAATACTTCAGGATTTGAGCATATAATGATACATTATACTTCTGTGTCTGTAACTATAGAATAATACTGATGGACTGTAGCATATAGCAAAACATTATACTTCTGTGTCTGTAACTATACAATAATACTTATGGACCGGAGCATATAGTGATACATTCTACTTCTGTGTGTGTAACTATACAATAATACTGATGGACTGCAGCATATAGTGATACTTTCTACTTCTGTGTCTATAACTATACAATAATGCTGATGGACTGGAGCATATAGTGATACATTCTAGTTCTGTGTCTGTAATTATACAATAATGCTGATGGACTGGAGCATATAGTGATACTTTATACTTCTGTGTTTGTAACCATTCAATAATACTGATGGACTGCAGCATATAGTGATACTTTCTACTTCTGTGTCTGTAAATATACAATAATGCTGATGGACTGGAGCATATAGTGATAAATTCTAGTTCTGTGTCTGTAATTATACAATAATGCTGATGGACTGGAGCATATAGTGATACTTTATACTTCTGTGTTTGTAACCATACAATAGCACTCATGGACTGGAGCATATAGCGATACATTATACTTCTGTGTCTGTAACTATACAATAATACTGATGGACCGGAGCATGCAGTGATACATTCTACTTCTGTGTCTGTAACTATACAATAATAATTATGGACTGGAGCATATAGTGATACATTCTACTTCTGTGTCTGTAACTATACAATAATGCTGACGGACTGGAGCATAAAGTGATACATTCTAGTTCTGTGTCTGTAACTATACCATAAACTGATGGACTGGAGCATATAGTGATACATTCAACTTCTGTGTCTGTAACTATACAATAATACTGATGGAGTGGAGCACATAGTGATACATTGTACTTCTGTGTTTGTAACTATACAATAGTACTTCTGGACCGGAGCATATAATGATACATTCTACTTCTGTGTCTGTAACTATACAATAATATTGATGGACTGCAGCATATAGTGATACATTCTACTTGTGTGTCTGTAACTATACAATAATACTTATGGACTGGAATATATAGTGATACATTATACTTCTGTGTTTGTAACTATACAATAATGCTGATGGACTGGAGCATATAGTGATACATTCTACTTCTGTGTCCGTAACTATACAATAATACTTATGGACTGGAGCATTTAGTGATACATTCTACTTCTGTGTTTGTAACTATACAATAATACTGATGGAGTGGAGCATATAGTGATACATTGTACTTCTGTGTTTGTAACTATACAATAATGCTGATGGACTGGAGCATATAGTGATACATTCTACTTCTGTGTTTGTAACTATACAATAAAGCTGATGGACTGGAGCATATAGTGATACATTCTACTTCTGTGTCTGTAACTATACAATAATACTTATGGACTGGAGCATTTAGTGATACATTCTACTTCTGTGTCTGTAAATATACAATAATACTGATGAAGTGGAGCATATAGTGATACATTCTACCTTTGTGTATATAACTGTACAAAAATACCTAAGGATTTGAGCATATAGTGATAGATTATACTTCTGTGTCCTTAACTGTACAATAATACTGATGGACTAGAGCATATAGTGATACATTCTACTTTTCTGTCTATAACTATACAAAAATACTTAAGGATTTGAACATATAGTGATACATTATACTTCTGCGTCTGTAACTGCACAATTATACTTAGGGATTTGAGCATATGGTGACACATTATACTTGTGTGTCTGTTACTGCACAATAATACTTAAGGATTTGAGCATATAATGATACATTATACTTCTGTGTCTGTAACTATACAAAAATACTGATGGACTGGATCATATAGTGATACATTATACTTCTGTGTCTGTAACTATACAATAAAACTGATGGACTGGAGCATATAGTGATACATTATACTCTGTGTCTGTAACCTTAAAATAATGCTTAAGGACTGGAGCATATAACGATACATTATATTTCTGTGTCGGTAACTGCACAATTATACTTAGGGATTTGAGCACATAGTGATACACTATACGATTGTGTCTGTAACTAAACAATAATACTTATGGACTGGAGCATATAGTGATACATTATACTTCAGTGTCTGTAACTATACAATAGTACTTATGGACTGGAGCATTTAGTGATACATTATACTTCAGTGTCTGTAACTATACAATAATACTTATGGACTGGAGCATTTAGTGATACATTATACTTCAGTGTCTGTAACTATACAGTAATACTTATGGACTGGAGCATTTAGTGATACACTATACTTCTGTGTCAGTAACTATACAATAGTACTAATGGACTGGAGCATATAGTCATACATTATACTTAACTGTCTGTAACTATACAATAGTACTTATGGACTGGAGTATTTAGTGATACATTATACTTCTGTGTCTGTAAATATACAATAATACTTATAGACTGGAGCATTTAGTGATACATTATACTTCTGTGTCTGTAACTATACAATAGTACTTATGGACTGGAGCATTTAGTGATACATTATACTTCAGTGTCTGAAACTATACAATAGTACTTATGGACTGGAGCATATAGCGATACATTATAATTCTGTGTCTGTACCTATACAATAGTACTTATGGACTGGAGCATATAGCGATACATTATACTTCTGTGGCTGTAACTATACAATAGTACTTATGGACTGGAGCATATAGCGACACATTATACTTCTGTGTCTATAACTATGCAATAGTACTTATGGACTGGAGCATATAGTGTTACACTATACTTCTGTGTCTGTAACTATACAATAATAATTAAGGACTGCGCATATAGCTATTCAATATACTTCTGTGTCTGTAACTATACAATAATACTTATGGACTGGAGCATATACTGATACATTATACTTCTGTGTCTGTAACTATGCAATAATACTTATGCACCAGAGCATATAGGGATACATTATACTTGTGTGTCTATAACTATGCAATAATACTTATGGACTGGAGCATTTAGTGATACATTCTACTTGTGTTTCTGTCTCTATACAACAATACTGATGGACTGGAGCATATAGTGATACATTGTACTTCTGTGTTTGTAACTATACAATAGTACTTCTGGACCGGAGCATATAGCGATACATTATACTTCTGTGTCTGTAACTATACAATAATACTGATGGACTGCAGCATATAGTGATACATTCTACTTCTGTGTCTGTAACTATACAATAATGCTGATGGACTGGAGCATATAGTGATACATTCTAGTTCTGTGTCTGTAACTATACCATAATGCTGATAGACTGGAGCATATAGTGATACATTCTACTTCTGTGTCTGTAACTATAGAATAATGCTGATGGACTGGAGCATATAGTGATACGTTCTACTTCTGTGTCTGTAACTATACAATAATACTTATGGACTGGAGCATTTAGTGATACATTCTACTTCTGTGTTTGTAACTATACAATAATACTGATGTACTGGAGCATATAGTGATACATTATACTCTGTGTCTGTAACCTTAAAATGATGCTTAAGGACTGGAGCATATAATGATACATTATACTTCTGTGTCGGTAACTGCACAATAATACTTAGGGATTTGAGCACATAGTGATACACTATACGATTGTGTCTGTAACTATACAATAATACTTATAGACTGGAGCATATAGTGATACATTATACTTAACTGTCTGTAACTATACAATAGTACTTATGGACTGGAGCATTTAGTGATACATTATACTTCTGTGTCTGTAACTATACAATAATACTTATGGACTGGAGCATTTAGTGATACATTATACTTCTGTGTCTGTAACTATACAATAGTACTTATGGACTGGAGCATATAGCGATACATTATAATTCTGTGTCTGTAACTATACAATAGTACTTATGGACTGGAGCATATAGCGATACATTATAGTTCTGTGGCTGTAACTATACAATTGTACTTATGGACTGGAGCATATAGTGATACACTATACTTCTGTGTCTGTAACTATACAATAATAATTAAGGACTGCGCATATAGCTATTCAATATACTTCTGTGTCTGTAACTATACAATAATACTTATGGACTGGAGCATATACTGATACATTATAATTCTGTGTCTGTAACTATGCAATAATACTTATGCACCAGAGCATATAGGGATACATTATACTTGTGTGTCTATAACTATGCAATAATACTTATGGACTGGAGCATTTAGTGATACATTCTACTTGTGTTTCTGTCTCTATACAACAATACTGATGGACTGCAGTATATAGTGATACATTGTACTTCTGTGTTTGTAACTATACAATAGTACTTCTGGACCGGAGCATATAGCGATACATTATACTTCTGTGTCTGTAACTATACAATAATACTGATGGACTGCAGCATATAGTGATACATTCTACTTCTGTGTCTGTAACTATACAATAAAACTTATAGACTGGAGCATTTAGTGATACATTCTACTTCTGTGTCTGTAACTATACAATAAAACTTATGGACTGGAATATATAGTGATACATTCTACTTCTGTGTTTGTAACTATACAATAATGCTGATGGACTGGAGCATATAGTGATACATTCTGCTTCTGTGTCCGTAACTATACAATAATACTTATGGACTGGAGCATTTAGTGATACATTCTACTTTTGTGTTTGTAACTATACAATAATACTGATGGAATGGAGCATATAGTGATACATTATACTTCTGTGTCCTTAACTATACAAAAATACTGATGGACTGGAGCATATAGTGATACATTCTACTTTTGTGTCTATAACTATACAAAAATACTTAAGGATTGGAGCATATAGTGATACATTATACTTCTGTGTGTAACTGCAAAATAATACTTAGGGATTTGAGTATATAGTGACACATTATACTTGTGTGTTTGTAACTGCACAATAATACTTCAGGATTTGAGCATATAATGATACATTATACTTCTGTGTCTGTAACTATAGAATAATACTGATGGACTGTAGCATATAGCAAAACATTATACTTCTGTGTCTGTAACTATACAATAATACTGATGGACCGGAGCATATAGTGATACATTCTACTTCTGTGTGTGTAACTATACAATAATACTGATGGACTGCAGCATATAGTGATACTTTCTACTTCTGTGTCTATAACTATACAATAATGCTGATGGACTGGAGCATATAGTGATACATTCTAGTTCTGTGTCTGTAATTATACAATAATGCTGATGGACTGGAGCATATAGTGATACTTTATACTTCTGTGTTTGTAACCATACAATAATACTGATGGACTGCAGCATATAGTGATACTTTCTACTTCTGTGTCTGTAAATATACAATAATGCTGATGGACTGGAGCATATAGTGATAAATTCTAGTTCTGTGTCTGTAATTATACAATAATGCTGATGGACTGGAGCATATAGTGATACTTTATACTTCTGTGTTTGTAACCATACAATAGCACTTATGGACTGGAGCATATAGCGATACATTATACTTCTGTGTCTGTAACTATACAATAATACTGATGGACCGGAGCATACAGTGATACATTCTACTTCTGTGTCTGTAACTATACAATAATAATTATGGACTGGAGCATATAGTGATACATTCTACTTCTGTGTCTGTAACTATACAATAATGCTGACGGACTGGAGCATAAAGTGATACATTCTAGTTCTGTGTCTGTAACTATACCATAATGCTGATGGACTGGAGCATATAGTGATACATTCTACTTCTGTGTCTGTAACTATACAATAATGCTAATGGACTGGAGCATATAGTTATACATTCAACTTCTGTGTCTGTAACTATACAATAATACTGATGGAGTGGAGCACATAATGATACATTGTACTTCTGTGTTTGTAACTATACAATAGTACTTCTGGACCGGAGCATATAATGATACATTATACTTCTGTGTCTGTAACTATAGAATAATACTGATGGACTGGAGCATATAGCGAAACATTATACTTCTGTGTCTGTAACTATAGAATAATACTGATGGACTGGACCATATAGTGATACATTCTACTTCTGTGTCTGTAACTATACAATAATATTGATGGACTGCAGCATATAGTGATACATTCTACTTGTGTGTCTGTAACTATACAATAATACTTATGGACTGGAATATATAGTGAAACATTATACTTCTGTGTTTGTAACTATACAATAATGCTGATGGACTGGAGCATATAGTGATACATTCTACTTCTGTGTCCGTAACTATACAATAATACTTATGGACTGGAGCATTTAGTGATACATTCTACTTCTGTGTTTGTAACTATACAATAATACTGATGGAGTGGAGCATATAGTGATACATTGTACTTCTGTGTTTGTAACTATACAATAATGCTGATGGACTGGAGCATATAGTGATACATTCTACTTCTGTGTTTGTAACTATACAATAAAGCTGATGGACTGGAGCATATAGTGATACATTCTACTTCTGTGTCTGTAACTATACAATAATACTTATGGACTGGAGCATTTAGTGATACATTCTACTTCTGTGTCTGTAAATATACAATAATACTGATGAAGTGGAGCATATAGTGATACATTCTACCTTTGTGTATATAACTGTACAAAAATACCTAAGGATTTGAGCATATAGTGATAGATTATACTTCTGTGTCCTTAACTGTACAATAATACTGATGGACTAGAGCATATAGTGATACATTCTACTTTTCTGTCTATAACCATACAAAAATACTTAAGGATTTGAACATATAGTGATACATTATACTTCTGCGTCTGTAACTGCACAATTATACTTAGGGATTTGAGCATATGGTGACACATTATACTTGTGTGTCTGTTACTGCACAATAATACTTAAGGATTTGAGCATATAATGATACATTATACTTCTGTGTCTGTAACTATACAAAAATACTGATGGACTGGATCATATAGTGATACATTATACTTCTGTGTCTGTAACTATACAATAAAACTGATGGACTGGAGCATATAGTGATACATTATACTCTGTGTCTGTAACCTTAAAATAATGCTTAAGGACTGGAGCATATAAAGATACATTATACTTCTGTGTCGGTAACTGCACAATTATACTTAGGGATTTGAGCACATAGTGATACACTATACGATTGTGTCTGTAACTAAACAATAATACTTATGGACTGGAGCATATAGTGATACATTATACTTCAGTGTCTGTAACTATACAATAGTACTTATGGACTGGAGCATTTAGTGATACATTATACTTCAGTGTCTGTAACTATACAATAATACTTATGGACTGGAGCATTTAGTGATACATTATACTTCAGTGTCTGTAACTATACAGTAATACTTATGGACTGGAGCATTTAGTGATACACTATACTTCTGTGTCAGTAACTATACAATAGTACTAATGGACTGGAGCATATAGTCATACATTATACTTAACTGTCTGTAACTATACAATAGTACTTATGGACTGGAGTATTTAGTGATACATTATACTTCTAAGTCTGTAACTATACAATAATACTTATAGACTGGAGCATTTAGTGATACATTATACTTCTGTGTCTGTAACTATACAATAGTACTTATGGACTGGAGCATTTAGTGATACATTATACTTCAGTGTCTGAAACTATACAATAGTACTTATGGACTGGAGCATATAGCGATACATTATAATTCTGTGTCTGTACCTATACAATAGTACTTATGGACTGGAGCATATAGCGATACATTATACTTCTGTGGCTGTAACTATACAATAGTACTTATGGACTGGAGCATATAGCGACACATTATACTTCTGTGTCTATAACTATGCAATAGTACTTATGGACTGGAGCATATAGTGTTACACTATACTTCTGTGTCTGTAACTATACAATAATAATTAAGGACTGCGCATATAGCTATTCAATATACTTCTGTGTCTGTAACTATACAATAATACTTATGGACTGGAGCATATACTGATACATTATACTTCTGTGTCTGTAACTATGCAATAATACTTATGCACCAGAGCATATAGGGATACATTATACTTGTGTGTCTATAACTATGCTATAATACTTATGGACTGGAGCATTTAGTGATACATTCTACTTGTGTTTCTGTCTCTATACAACAATACTGATGGACTGGAGCATATAGTGATACATTGTACTTCTGTGTTTGTAACTATACAATAGTACTTCTGGACCGGAGCATATAGCGATACATTATACTTCTGTGTCTGTAACTATACAATAATACTGATGGACTGCAGCATATAGTGATACATTCTACTTCTGTGTCTGTAACTATACAATAATGCTGATGGACTGGAGCATATAGTGATACATTCTAGTTCTGTGTCTGTAACTATACCATAATGCTGATAGACTGGAGCATATAGTGATACATTCTACTTCTGTGTCTGTAACTATAGAATAATGCTGATGGACTGGAGCATATAGTGATACGTTCTACTTCTGTGTCTGTAACTATACAATAATACTTATGGACTGGAGCATTTAGTGATACATTCTACTTCTGTGTTTGTAACTATACAATAATACTGATGGAGTGGAGCATATAGTGATACATTGTACTTCTGTGTTTGTAACTATACAATAGTACTTCTGGACTGGAGCATATAGCGATACATTATACTTCTGTGTCTGTAGCTATACAATAATACTGATGGACTGCAGCATATAGTGATACATTCTACTTCTGTGTCTGTAACTATACAATAAAACTTATAGACTGGAGCATTTAGTGATACATTCTACTTCTGTGTCTGTAACTATACAATAATATTGATGGCCTGCAGCATATAGTGATACATTCTACTTCTGTGTCTGTAACTATACAATAATACTGATGGACCGGAGCATATAGTGATACATTCTACTTCTGTGTGTGTAACTATACAATAATACTGATGGACTGCAGCATATAGTGATACATTCTACTTCTGTGTCTGTAACTATACAATAATGCTGATGGACTGGAGCATATAGTGATACATTCTAGTTCTGTGTCTGTAATTATACAATAATACTGATGGACTGGAGCATATAGTGATACTTTATACTTCTGTGTTTGTAACCATACAATTGCACTTATGGACTGGAGCATATAGCGATACATTATACTTCTGTGTCTGTAACTATACAATAATACTGATGGACCGGAGCATATAGTGATACATTCTACTTCTGTGTCTGTAACTATACAATAATAATTATGGACTGGAGCATATAGTGATACATTCTACTTCTGTGTCTGTAACTATACTATAATACTTATGGACTGGACCATATAATGATACATTATACTTCTGTGTCTGTAACTACACAATAATACTTATATACTGGAGCATATAGTGATACGTTATACTCCTGTGTCTGTAACTATATATTAATTCTTATGGACTAGAGATATAGTGATACATTATACTTCTGTGTCTATAACTATACAAAAATACTTAAGGATTGGAGCATATAGTGATACATTATACTTCTGTGTGTGTAACTGCACAATAATACTTAGGGATTTGCGCATATAGTGACACATTATACTTGTGTGTCTGTAACTGCACAATAATACTTAAGGATTTGAGCATATAATGACACATTATACTTCTGTGTCTGTAACTATGGAATAATACTGATAGACTGGAGCATATAGTGATAAATTATACTTCTGTGTCTGTAACTATACAATAATACTGATGGACTGGAGCATGTAGTGATACATTATACTTCTGTGTCTGTAACTATACAATAATACTGATGGACTGGAGCATATAGTGATACGCTATACCTTTGTGTCTGTAACTATACAATAATACTGATGGACTGGTGCATATAGTGATACATTATGCTTCTGTGTCTGTAACTATACAATAATACTTAAGGACTGGAGCATATAATGATACATTATACTTGTGTGTCTGTAACTGCACAATAATACTTAGGGATTTGAGCACATAGTGATACATTATACCTTTGTGTCTGTAACTATACAATAATACTGATGGACTGGAGCATATAATGATACATTATACTTCTGTGTCAGTAACTGCACAATAATACTTATGGACTGGAACATATAGTGATACATTATACTTCTGTGTCTGTAATTATACCATATTATTAAGAAAAGGAGCATATTCTCATACATTATACTTCTGTGTCTGTAATTATACCATACTACTAAAGGATAGGAGCATATTGTGATACATTATACTTCTGTGTCTGTAACTATACAATAGTACTTATGGACTGGAGCATATAGTAATACATTATACTTCTGTGTCTGTAACTATACAATAATACTTATGGACTGGAGCATACAGTGATACATTATACTTCTGTGTCTGTAACTATACAATAGTACTTATGGACCGGAGCATATAGTGATTATTTATACTTCAGTGTCTGTAACTATACAATAGTACTTATGGACTGGAGCATTTAGTGATACATTATACTTCAGTGTCTGTAACTATACAGTAATACCTATGGACTGGAGCATTTAGTGATACACTATACTTCTGTGTCTGTAACTATACAATAGTACTAATGGACTGGAGCATATAGTAATACATTATACTTCAGTGTCTGTAACTATACAATAGTACTTATGGACTAGAGCATTTAGTGATACATTATACTTCTGTGTCTGTAACTATATAATAATACTTATGGACTGGAGTATTTAGTGATACATTATACTTCTGTGTCTGTAACTATACAATAATACTTATGGACTGGAGCATTTAATGATAGATTATACTTCAGTGTCTGTAACTATACAATAGTACTTATGGACCATTGCATATAGCGATACATTATACTTCAGTGTCTATAACTATGCAATAGTACTTATGGACTGGAGCATATAGTAATACATTATACTTCTGTGTCTGTAACTATACAATAAAACTTATGGACTGGAATATATAGTGATACATTCTACTTCTGTGTTTGTAACTATACAATAATGCTGATGGACTGGAGCATATAGTGATACATTCTACTTCTGTGTCCGTAACTATACAATAATACTTATGGACTGGAGCATTTAGTGATACATTCTACTTTTGTGTTTGTAACTATACAATAATACTGATGGAATGGAGCATATAGTGATACATTATACTTCTGTGTCCTTAACTATACAAAAATACTGATGGACTGGAGCATATAGTGATACATTCTACTTTTGTGTCTATAACTATACAAAAATACTTAAGGATTGGAGCATATAGTGATACATTATACTTCTGTGTGTAACTGCAAAATAATACTTAGGGATTTGAGTATATAGTGACACAATATACTTGTGTGTTTGTAACTGCACAATAATACTTCAGGATTTGAGCATACAATGATACATTATACTTCTGTGTCTGTAACTATAGAATAATACTGATGGACTGTAGCATATAGCAAAACATTATACTTCTGTGTCTGTAACTATACAATAATACTGATGGACCGGAGCATATAGTGATACATTCTACTTCTGTGTGTGTAACTATACAATAATACTGATGGACTGCAGCATATAGTGATACTTTCTACTTCTGTGTCTATAACTATACAATAATGCTGATGGACTGGAGCATATAGTGATACATTCTAGTTCTGTGTCTGTAATTATACAATAATGCTGATGGACTGGAGCATATAGTGATACTTTATACTTCTGTGTTTGTAACCATACAATAATACTGATGGACTGCAGCATATAGTGATACTTTCTACTTCTGTGTCTGTAAATATACAATAATGCTGATGGACTGGAGCATATAGTGATAAATTCTAGTTCTGTGTCTGTAATTATACAATAATGCTGATGGACTGGAGCATATAGTGATACTTTATACTTCTGTGTTTGTAACCATACAATAGCACTCATGGACTGGAGCATATAGCGATACATTATACTTCTGTGTCTGTAACTATACAATAATACTGATGGACCGGAGCATGCAGTGATACATTCTACTTCTGTGTCTGTAACTATACAATAATAATTATGGACTGGAGCATATAGTGATACATTCTACTTCTGTGTCTGTAACTATACAATAATGCTGACGGACTGGAGCATAAAGTGATACATTCTAGTTCTGTGTCTGTAACTATACCATAAACTGATGGACTGGAGCATATAGTGATACATTCAACTTCTGTGTCTGTAACTATACAATAATACTGATGGAGTGGAGCACATAGTGATACATTGTACTTCTGTGTTTGTAACTATACAATAGTACTTCTGGACCGGAGCATATAATGATACATTCTACTTCTGTGTCTGTAACTATACAATATTATTGATGGACTGCAGCATATAGTGATACATTCTACTTGTGTGTCTGTAACTATACAATAATACTTATGGACTGGAATATATAGTGATACATTATACTTCTGTGTTTGTAACTATACAATAATGCTGATGGACTGGAGCATATAGTGATACATTCTACTTCTGTGTCCGTAACTATACAATAATACTTATGGACTGGAGCATTTAGTGATACATTCTACTTCTGTGTTTGTAACTATACAATAATACTGATGGAGTGGAGCATATAGTGATACATTGTACTTCTGTGTTTGTAACTATACAATAATGCTGATGGACTGGAGCATATAGTGATACATTCTACTTCTGTGTTTGTAACTATACAATAAAGCTGATGGACTGGAGCATATAGTGATACATTCTACTTCTGTGTCTGTAACTATACAATAATACTTATGGACTGGAGCATTTAGTGATACATTCTACTTCTGTGTCTGTAAATATACAATAATACTGATGAAGTGGAGCATATAGTGATACATTCTACCTTTGTGTATATAACTGTACAAAAATACCTAAGGATTTGAGCATATAGTGATAGATTATACTTCTGTGTCCTTAACTGTACAATAATACTGATGGACTAGAGCATATAGTGATACATTCTACTTTTCTGTCTATAACTATACAAAAATACTTAAGGATTTGAACATATAGTGATACATTATACTTCTGCGTCTGTAACTGCACAATTATACTTAGGGATTTGAGCATATGGTGACACATTATACTTGTGTGTCTGTTACTGCACAATAATACTTAAGGATTTGAGCATATAATGATACATTATACTTCTGTGTCTGTAACTATACAAAAATACTGATGGACTGGATCATATAGTGATACATTATACTTCTGTGTCTGTAACTATACAATAAAACTGATGGACTGGAGCATATAGTGATACATTATACTCTGTGTCTGTAACCTTAAAATAATGCTTAAGGACTGGAGCATATAACGATACATTATACTTCTGTGTCGGTAACTGCACAATTATACTTAGGGATTTGAGCACATAGTGATACACTATACGATTGTGTCTGTAACTAAACAATAATACTTATGGACTGGAGCATATAGTGATACATTATACTTCAGTGTCTGTAACTATACAATAGTACTTATGGACTGGAGCATTTAGTGATACATTATACTTCAGTGTCTGTAACTATACAATAATACTTATGGACTGGAGCATTTAGTGATACATTATACTTCAGTGTCTGTAACTATACAGTAATACTTATGGACTGGAGCATTTAGTGATACACTATACTTCTGTGTCAGTAACTATACAATAGTACTAATGGACTGGAGCATATAGTCATACATTATACTTAACTGTCTGTAACTATACAATAGTACTTATGGACTGGAGTATTTAGTGATACATTATACTTCTGTGTCTGTAACTATACAATAATACTTATAGACTGGAGCATTTAGTGATACATTATACTTCTGTGTCTGTAACTATACAATAGTACTTATGGACTGGAGCATTTAGTGATACATTATACTTCAGTGTCTGAAACTATACAATAGTACTTATGGACTGGAGCATATAGCGATACATTATAATTCTGTGTCTGTACCTATACAATAGTACTTATGGACTGGAGCATATAGCGATACATTATACTTCTGTGGCTGTAACTATACAATAGTACTTATGGACTGGAGCATATAGCGACACATTATACTTCTGTGTCTATAACTATGCAATAGTACTTATGGACTGGAGCATATAGTGTTACACTATACTTCTGTGTCTGTAACTATACAATAATAATTAAGGACTGCGCATATAGCTATTCAATATACTTCTGTGTCTGTAACTATACAATAATACTTATGGACTGGAGCATATACTGATACATTATACTTCTGTGTCTGTAACTATGCAATAATACTTATGCACCAGAGCATATAGGGATACATTATACTTGTGTGTCTATAACTATGCAATAATACTTATGGACTGGAGCATTTAGTGATACATTCTACTTGTGTTTCTGTCTCTATACAACAATACTGATGGACTGGAGCATATAGTGATACATTGTACTTCTGTGTTTGTAACTATACAATAGTACTTCTGGACCGGAGCATATAGCGATACATTATACTTCTGTGTCTGTAACTATACAATAATACTGATGGACTGCAGCATATAGTGATACATTCTACTTCTGTGTCTGTAACTATACAATAATGCTGATGGACTGGAGCATATAGTGATACATTCTAGTTCTGTGTCTGTAACTATACCATAATGCTGATAGACTGAAGCATATAGTGATACATTCTACTTCTGTGTCTGTAACTATAGAATAATGCTGATGGACTGGAGCATATAGTGATACGTTCTACTTCTGTGTCTGTAACTATACAATAATACTTATGGACTGGAGCATTTAGTGATACATTCTACTTCTGTGTTTGTAACTATACAATAATACTGATGTACTGGAGCATATAGTGATACATTATACTCTGTGTCTGTAACCTTAAAATGATGCTTAAGGACTGGAGCATATAATGATACATTATACTTCTGTGTCGGTAACTGCACAATAATACTTAGGGATTTGAGCACATAGTGATACACTATACGATTGTGTCTGTAACTATACAATAATACTTATAGACTGGAGCATATAGTGATACATTATACTTCAGTGTCTGTAACTATACAATAGTACTTATGGACTGGAGCATTTAGTGATACATTATACTTCAGTGTCTGTAACTATACAATAATACTTATGGACTGGAGCATTTAGTGATACATTATACTTCAGTGTCTGTAACTATACAGTAATACTTATGGACTGGAGCATTTAGTGATACACTATACTTCTGTGTCAATAACTATACAATAGTACTAATGGACTGGAACATATAGTGATACATTATACTTAACTGTCTGTAACTATACAATAGTACTTATGGACTGGAGCATTTAGTGATACATTATACTTCTGTGTCTGTAACTATACAATAATACTTATGGACTGGAGCATTTAGTGATACATTATACTTCTGTGTCTGTAACTATACAATAGTACTTATGGACTGGAGCATATAGCGATACATTATAATTCTGTGTCTGTAACTATACAATAGTACTTATGGACTGGAGCATATAGCGATACATTATAGTTCTGTGGCTGTAACTATACAATTGTACTTATGGACTGGAGCATATAGTGATACACTATACTTCTGTGTCTGTAACTATACAATAATAATTAAGGACTGCGCATATAGCTATTCAATATACTTCTGTGTCTGTAACTATACAATAATACTTATGGACTGGAGCATATACTGATACATTATAATTCTGTGTCTGTAACTATGCAATAATACTTATGCACCAGAGCATATAGGGATACATTATACTTGTGTGTCTATAACTATGCAATAATACTTATGGACTGGAGCATTTAGTGATACATTCTACTTGTGTTTCTGTCTCTATACAACAATACTGATGGACTGGAGTATATAGTGATACATTGTACTTCTGTGTTTGTAACTATACAATAGTACTTCTGGACCGGAGCATATAGCGATACATTATACTTCTGTGTCTGTAACTATACAATAATACTGATGGACTGCAGCATATAGTGATACATTCTACTTCTGTGTCTGTAACTATACAATAAAACTTATAGACTGGAGCATTTAGTGATACATTCTACTTCTGTGTCTGTAACTATACAATAAAACTTATGGACTGGAATATATAGTGATACATTCTACTTCTGTGTTTGTAACTATACAATAATGCTGATGGACTGGAGCATATAGTGATACATTCTGCTTCTGTGTCCGTAACTATACAATAATACTTATGGACTGGAGCATTTAGTGATACATTCTACTTTTGTGTTTGTAACTATACAATAATACTGATGGAATGGAGCATATAGTGATACATTATACTTCTGTGTCCTTAACTATACAAAAATACTGATGGACTGGAGCATATAGTGATACATTCTACTTTTGTGTCTATAACTATACAAAAATACTTAAGGATTGGAGCATATAGTGATACATTATACTTCTGTGTGTAACTGCAAAATAATACTTAGGGATTTGAGTATATAGTGACACATTATACTTGTGTGTTTGTAACTGCACAATAATACTTCAGGATTTGAGCATATAATGATACATTATACTTCTGTGTCTGTAACTATAGAATAATACTGATGGACTGTAGCATATAGCAAAACATTATACTTCTGTGTCTGTAACTATACAATAATACTGATGGACCGGAGCATATAGTGATACATTCTACTTCTGTGTGTGTAACTATACAATAATACTGATGGACTGCAGCATATAGTGATACTTTCTACTTCTGTGTCTATAACTATACAATAATGCTGATGGACTGGAGCATATAGTGATACATTCTAGTTCTGTGTCTGTAATTATACAATAATGCTGATGGACTGGAGCATATAGTGATACTTTATACTTCTGTGTTTGTAACCATACAATAATACTGATGGACTGCAGCATATAGTGATACTTTCTACTTCTGTGTCTGTAAATATACAATAATGCTGATGGACTGGAGCATATAGTGATAAATTCTAGTTCTGTGTCTGTAATTATACAATAATGCTGATGGACTGGAGCATATAGTGATACTTTATACTTCTGTGTTTGTAACCATACAATAGCACTTATGGACTGGAGCATATAGCGATACATTATACTTCTGTGTCTGTAACTATACAATAATACTGATGGACCGGAGCATACAGTGATACATTCTACTTCTGTGTCTGTAACTATACAATAATAATTATGGACTGGAGCATATAGTGATACATTCTACTTCTGTGTCTGTAACTATACAATAATGCTGACGGACTGGAGCATAAAGTGATACATTCTAGTTCTGTGTCTGTAACTATACCATAATGCTGATGGACTGGAGCATATAGTGATACATTCTACTTCTGTGTCTGTAACTATACAATAATGCTGATGGACTGGAGCATATAGTGATACATTCTACTTCTGTGTCCGTAACTATACAATAATACTTATGGACTGGAGCATTTAGTGATACATTCTACTTTTGTGTTTGTAACTATACAATAATACTGATGGAATGGAGCATATAGTGATACATTATACTTCTGTGTCCTTAACTATACAAAAATACTGATGGACTGGAGCATATAGTGATACATTCTACTTTTGTGTCTATAACTATACAAAAATACTTAAGGATTGGAGCATATAGTGATACATTATACTTCTGTGTGTAACTGCAAAATAATACTTAGGGATTTGAGTATATAGTGACACAATATAATTGTGTGTTTGTAACTGCACAATAATACTTCAGGATTTGAGCATACAATGATACATTATACTTCTGTGTCTGTAACTATAGAATAATACTGATGGACTGTAGCATATAGCAAAACATTATACTTCTGTGTCTGTAACTATACAATAATACTGATGGACCGGAGCATATAGTGATACATTCTACTTCTGTGTGTGTAACTATACAATAATACTGATGGACTGCAGCATATAGTGATACTTTCTACTTCTGTGTCTATAACTATACAATAATGCTGATGGACTGGAGCATATAGTGATACATTCTAGTTCTGTGTCTGTAATTATACAATAATGCTGATGGACTGGAGCATATAGTGATACTTTATACTTCTGTGTTTGTAACCATACAATAATACTGATGGACTGCAGCATATAGTGATACTTTCTACTTCTGTGTCTGTAAATATACAATAATGCTGATGGACTGGAGCATATAGTGATAAATTCTAGTTCTGTGTCTGTAATTATACAATAATGCTGATGGACTGGAGCATATAGTGATACTTTATACTTCTGTGTTTGTAACCATACAATAGCACTCATGGACTGGAGCATATAGCGATACATTATACTTCTGTGTCTGTAACTATACAATAATACTGATGGACCGGAGCATGCAGTGATACATTCTACTTCTGTGTCTGTAACTATACAATAATAATTATGGACTGGAGCATATAGTGATACATTCTACTTCTGTGTCTGTAACTATACAATAATGCTGACGGACTGGAGCATAAAGTGATACATTCTAGTTCTGTGTCTGTAACTATACCATAAACTGATGGACTGGAGCATATAGTGATACATTCAACTTCTGTGTCTGTAACTATACAATAATACTGATGGAGTGGAGCACATAGTGATACATTGTACTTCTGTGTTTGTAACTATACAATAGTACTTCTGGACCGGAGCATATAATGATACATTCTACTTCTGTGTCTGTAACTATACAATATTATTGATGGACTGCAGCATATAGTGATACATTCTACTTGTGTGTCTGTAACTATACAATAATACTTATGGACTGGAATATATAGTGATACATTATACTTCTGTGTTTGTAACTATACAATAATGCTGATGGACTGGAGCATATAGTGATACATTCTACTTCTGTGTCCGTAACTATACAATAATACTTATGGACTGGAGCATTTAGTGATACATTCTACTTCTGTGTTTGTAACTATACAATAATACTGATGGAGTGGAGCATATAGTGATACATTGTACTTCTGTGTTTGTAACTATACAATAATGCTGATGGACTGGAGCATATAGTGATACATTCTACTTCTGTGTTTGTAACTATACAATAAAGCTGATGGACTGGAGCATATAGTGATACATTCTACTTCTGTGTCTGTAACTATACAATAATACTTATGGACTGGAGCATTTAGTGATACATTCTACTTCTGTGTCTGTAAATATACAATAATACTGATGAAGTGGAGCATATAGTGATACATTCTACCTTTGTGTATATAACTGTACAAAAATACCTAAGGATTTGAGCATATAGTGATAGATTATACTTCTGTGTCCTTAACTGTACAATAATACTGATGGACTAGAGCATATAGTGATACATTCTACTTTTCTGTCTATAACTATACAAAAATACTTAAGGATTTGAACATATAGTGATACATTATACTTCTGCGTCTGTAACTGCACAATTATACTTAGGGATTTGAGCATATGGTGACACATTATACTTGTGTGTCTGTTACTGCACAATAATACTTAAGGATTTGAGCATATAATGATACATTATACTTCTGTGTCTGTAACTATACAAAAATACTGATGGACTGGATCATATAGTGATACATTATACTTCTGTGTCTGTAACTATACAATAAAACTGATGGACTGGAGCATATAGTGATACATTATACTCTGTGTCTGTAACCTTAAAATAATGCTTAAGGACTGGAGCATATAACGATACATTATACTTCTGTGTCGGTAACTGCACAATTATACTTAGGGATTTGAGCACATAGTGATACACTATACGATTGTGTCTGTAACTAAACAATAATACTTATGGACTGGAGCATATAGTGATACATTATACTTCAGTGTCTGTAACTATACAATAGTACTTATGGACTGGAGCATTTAGTGATACATTATACTTCAGTGTCTGTAACTATACAATAATACTTATGGACTGGAGCATTTAGTGATACATTATACTTCAGTGTCTGTAACTATACAGTAATACTTATGGACTGGAGCATTTAGTGATACACTATACTTCTGTGTCAGTAACTATACAATAGTACTAATGGACTGGAGCATATAGTCATACATTATACTTAACTGTCTGTAACTATACAATAGTACTTATGGACTGGAGTATTTAGTGATACATTATACTTCTGTGTCTGTAACTATACAATAATACTTATAGACTGGAGCATTTAGTGATACATTATACTTCTGTGTCTGTAACTATACAATAGTACTTATGGACTGGAGCATTTAGTGATACATTATACTTCAGTGTCTGAAACTATACAATAGTACTTATGGACTGGAGCATATAGCGATACATTATAATTCTGTGTCTGTACCTATACAATAGTACTTATGGACTGGAGCATATAGCGATACATTATACTTCTGTGGCTGTAACTATACAATAGTACTTATGGACTGGAGCATATAGCGACACATTATACTTCTGTGTCTATAACTATGCAATAGTACTTATGGACTGGAGCATATAGTGTTACACTATACTTCTGTGTCTGTAACTATACAATAATAATTAAGGACTGCGCATATAGCTATTCAATATACTTCTGTGTCTGTAACTATACAATAATACTTATGGACTGGAGCATATACTGATACATTATACTTCTGTGTCTGTAACTATGCAATAATACTTATGCACCAGAGCATATAGGGATACATTATACTTGTGTGTCTATAACTATGCAATAATACTTATGGACTGGAGCATTTAGTGATACATTCTACTTGTGTTTCTGTCTCTATACAACAATACTGATGGACTGGAGCATATAGTGATACATTGTACTTCTGTGTTTGTAACTATACAATAGTACTTCTGGACCGGAGCATATAGCGATACATTATACTTCTGTGTCTGTAACTATACAATAATACTGATGGACTGCAGCATATAGTGATACATTCTACTTCTGTGTCTGTAACTATACAATAATGCTGATGGACTGGAGCATATAGTGATACATTCTAGTTCTGTGTCTGTAACTATACCATAATGCTGATAGACTGAAGCATATAGTGATACATTCTACTTCTGTGTCTGTAACTATAGAATAATGCTGATGGACTGGAGCATATAGTGATACGTTCTACTTCTGTGTCTGTAACTATACAATAATACTTATGGACTGGAGCATTTAGTGATACATTCTACTTCTGTGTTTGTAACTATACAATAATACTGATGTACTGGAGCATATAGTGATACATTATACTCTGTGTCTGTAACCTTAAAATGATGCTTAAGGACTGGAGCATATAATGATACATTATACTTCTGTGTCGGTAACTGCACAATAATACTTAGGGATTTGAGCACATAGTGATACACTATACGATTGTGTCTGTAACTATACAATAATACTTATAGACTGGAGCATATAGTGATACATTATACTTCAGTGTCTGTAACTATACAATAGTACTTATGGACTGGAGCATTTAGTGATACATTATACTTCAGTGTCTGTAACTATACAATAATACTTATGGACTGGAGCATTTAGTGATACATTATACTTCAGTGTCTGTAACTATACAGTAATACTTATGGACTGGAGCATTTAGTGATACACTATACTTCTGTGTCAATAACTATACAATAGTACTAATGGACTGGAACATATAGTGATACATTATACTTAACTGTCTGTAACTATACAATAGTACTTATGGACTGGAGCATTTAGTGATACATTATACTTCTGTGTCTGTAACTATACAATAATACTTATGGACTGGAGCATTTAGTGATACATTATACTTCTGTGTCTGTAACTATACAATAGTACTTATGGACTGGAGCATATAGCGATACATTATAATTCTGTGTCTGTAACTATACAATAGTACTTATGGACTGGAGCATATAGCGATACATTATAGTTCTGTGGCTGTAACTATACAATTGTACTTATGGACTGGAGCATATAGTGATACACTATACTTCTGTGTCTGTAACTATACAATAATAATTAAGGACTGCGCATATAGCTATTCAATATACTTCTGTGTCTGTAACTATACAATAATACTTATGGACTGGAGCATATACTGATACATTATAATTCTGTGTCTGTAACTATGCAATAATACTTATGCACCAGAGCATATAGGGATACATTATACTTGTGTGTCTATAACTATGCAATAATACTTATGGACTGGAGCATTTAGTGATACATTCTACTTGTGTTTCTGTCTCTATACAACAATACTGATGGACTGGAGTATATAGTGATACATTGTACTTCTGTGTTTGTAACTATACAATAGTACTTCTGGACCGGAGCATATAGCGATACATTATACTTCTGTGTCTGTAACTATACAATAATACTGATGGACTGCAGCATATAGTGATACATTCTACTTCTGTGTCTGTAACTATACAATAAAACTTATAGACTGGAGCATTTAGTGATACATTCTACTTCTGTGTCTGTAACTATACAATAAAACTTATGGACTGGAATATATAGTGATACATTCTACTTCTGTGTTTGTAACTATACAATAATGCTGATGGACTGGAGCATATAGTGATACATTCTGCTTCTGTGTCCGTAACTATACAATAATACTTATGGACTGGAGCATTTAGTGATACATTCTACTTTTGTGTTTGTAACTATACAATAATACTGATGGAATGGAGCATATAGTGATACATTATACTTCTGTGTCCTTAACTATACAAAAATACTGATGGACTGGAGCATATAGTGATACATTCTACTTTTGTGTCTATAACTATACAAAAATACTTAAGGATTGGAGCATATAGTGATACATTATACTTCTGTGTGTAACTGCAAAATAATACTTAGGGATTTGAGTATATAGTGACACATTATACTTGTGTGTTTGTAACTGCACAATAATACTTCAGGATTTGAGCATATAATGATACATTATACTTCTGTGTCTGTAACTATAGAATAATACTGATGGACTGTAGCATATAGCAAAACATTATACTTCTGTGTCTGTAACTATACAATAATACTGATGGACCGGAGCATATAGTGATACATTCTACTTCTGTGTGTGTAACTATACAATAATACTGATGGACTGCAGCATATAGTGATACTTTCTACTTCTGTGTCTATAACTATACAATAATGCTGATGGACTGGAGCATATAGTGATACATTCTAGTTCTGTGTCTGTAATTATACAATAATGCTGATGGACTGGAGCATATAGTGATACTTTATACTTCTGTGTTTGTAACCATACAATAATACTGATGGACTGCAGCATATAGTGATACTTTCTACTTCTGTGTCTGTAAATATACAATAATGCTGATGGACTGGAGCATATAGTGATAAATTCTAGTTCTGTGTCTGTAATTATACAATAATGCTGATGGACTGGAGCATATAGTGATACTTTATACTTCTGTGTTTGTAACCATACAATAGCACTTATGGACTGGAGCATATAGCGATACATTATACTTCTGTGTCTGTAACTATACAATAATACTGATGGACCGGAGCATACAGTGATACATTCTACTTCTGTGTCTGTAACTATACAATAATAATTATGGACTGGAGCATATAGTGATACATTCTACTTCTGTGTCTGTAACTATACAATAATGCTGACGGACTGGAGCATAAAGTGATACATTCTAGTTCTGTGTCTGTAACTATACCATAATGCTGATGGACTGGAGCATATAGTGATACATTCTACTTCTGTGTCTGTAACTATACAATAATGCTAATGGACTGGAGCATATAGTTATACATTCAACTTCTGTGTCTGTAACTATACAATAATACTGATGGAGTGGAGCACATAATGATACATTGTACTTCTGTGTTTGTAACTATACAATAGTACTTCTGGACCGGAGCATATAATGATACATTATACTTCTGTGTCTGTAACTATAGAATAATACTGATGGACTGGAGCATATAGCGAAACATTATACTTCTGTGTCTGTAACTATAGAATAATACTGATGGACTGGACCATATAGTGATACATTCTACTTCTGTGTCTGTAACTATACAATAATATTGATGGACTGCAGCATATAGTGATACATTCTACTTGTGTGTCTGTAACTATACAATAATACTTATGGACTGGAATATATAGTGATACATTATACTTCTGTGTTTGTAGCTATACAATAATGCTGATGGACTGGAGCATATAGTGATACATTCTACTTCTGTGTCCGTAACTATACAATAATACTTATGGACTGGAGCATTTAGTGATACATTCTACTTCTGTGTTTGTAACTATACAATAATACTGATGGAGTGGAGCATATAGTGATACATTGTACTTCTGTGTTTGTAACTATACAATAATGCTGATGGACTGGAGCATATAGTGATACATTCTACTTCTGTGTTTGTAACTATACAATAAAGCTGATGGACTGGAGCATATAGTGATACATTCTACTTCTGTGTCTGTAACTATACAATAATACTTATGGACTGGAGCATTTAGTGATACATTCTACTTCTGTGTCTGTAAATATACAATAATACTGATGAAGTGGAGCATATAGTGATACATTCTACCTTTGTGTATATAACTGTACAAAAATACCTAAGGATTTGAGCATATAGTGATAGATTATACTTCTGTGTCCTTAACTGTACAATAATACTGATGGACTAGAGCATATAGTGATACATTCTACTTTTCTGTCTATAACCATACAAAAATACTTAAGGATTTGAACATATAGTGATACATTATACTTCTGCGTCTGTAACTGCACAATTATACTTAGGGATTTGAGCATATGGTGACACATTATACTTGTGTGTCTGTTACTGCACAATAATACTTAAGGATTTGAGCATATAATGATACATTATACTTCTGTGTCTGTAACTATACAAAAATACTGATGGACTGGATCATATAGTGATACATTATACTTCTGTGTCTGTAACTATACAATAAAACTGATGGACTGGAGCATATAGTGATACATTATACTCTGTGTCTGTAACCTTAAAATAATGCTTAAGGACTGGAGCATATAAAGATACATTATACTTCTGTGTCGGTAACTGCACAATTATACTTAGGGATTTGAGCACATAGTGATACACTATACGATTGTGTCTGTAACTAAACAATAATACTTATGGACTGGAGCATATAGTGATACATTATACTTCAGTGTCTGTAACTATACAATAGTACTTATGGACTGGAGCATTTAGTGATACATTATACTTCAGTGTCTGTAACTATACAATAATACTTATGGACTGGAGCATTTAGTGATACATTATACTTCAGTGTCTGTAACTATACAGTAATACTTATGGACTGGAGCATTTAGTGATACACTATACTTCTGTGTCAGTAACTATACAATAGTACTAATGGACTGGAGCATATAGTCATACATTATACTTAACTGTCTGTAACTATACAATAGTACTTATGGACTGGAGTATTTAGTGATACATTATACTTCTAAGTCTGTAACTATACAATAATACTTATAGACTGGAGCATTTAGTGATACATTATACTTCTGTGTCTGTAACTATACAATAGTACTTATGGACTGGAGCATTTAGTGATACATTATACTTCAGTGTCTGAAACTATACAATAGTACTTATGGACTGGAGCATATAGCGATACATTATAATTCTGTGTCTGTACCTATACAATAGTACTTATGGACTGGAGCATATAGCGATACATTATACTACTGTGGCTGTAACTATACAATAGTACTTATGGACTGGAGCATATAGCGACACATTATACTTCTGTGTCTATAACTATGCAATAGTACTTATGGACTGGAGCATATAGTGTTACACTATACTTCTGTGTCTGTAACTATACAATAATAATTAAGGACTGCGCATATAGCTATTCAATATACTTCTGTGTCTGTAACTATACAATAATACTTATGGACTGGAGCATATACTGATACATTATACTTCTGTGTCTGTAACTATGCAATAATACTTATGCACCAGAGCATATAGGGATACATTATACTTGTGTGTCTATAACTATGCTATAATACTTATGGACTGGAGCATTTAGTGATACATTCTACTTGTGTTTCTGTCTCTATACAACAATACTGATGGACTGGAGCATATAGTGATACATTGTACTTCTGTGTTTGTAACTATACAATAGTACTTCTGGACCGGAGCATATAGCGATACATTATACTTCTGTGTCTGTAACTATACAATAATACTGATGGACTGCAGCATATAGTGATACATTCTACTTCTGTGTCTGTAACTATACAATAATGCTGATGGACTGGAGCATATAGTGATACATTCTAGTTCTGTGTCTGTAACTATACCATAATGCTGATAGACTGGAGCATATAGTGATACATTCTACTTCTGTGTCTGTAACTATAGAATAATGCTGATGGACTGGAGCATATAGTGATACGTTCTACTTCTGTGTCTGTAACTATACAATAATACTTATGGACTGGAGCATTTAGTGATACATTCTACTTCTGTGTTTGTAACTATACAATAATACTGATGGAGTGGAGCATATAGTGATACATTGTACTTCTGTGTTTGTAACTATACAATAGTACTTCTGGACTGGAGCATATAGCGATACATTATACTTCTGTGTCTGTAGCTATACAGTAATACTGATGGACTGCAGCATATAGTGATACATTCTACTTCTGTGTCTGTAACTATACAATAAAACTTATAGACTGGAGCATTTAGTGATACATTCTACTTCTGTGTCTGTAACTATACAATAATATTGATGGCCTGCAGCATATAGTGATACATTCTACTTCTGTGTCTGTAACTATACAATAATACTGATGGACCGGAGCATATAGTGATACATTCTACTTCTGTGTGTGTAACTATACAATAATACTGATGGACTGCAGCATATAGTGATACATTCTACTTCTGTGTCTGTAACTATACAATAATGCTGATGGACTGGAGCATATAGTGATACATTCTAGTTCTGTGTCTGTAATTATACAATAATACTGATGGACTGGAGCATATAGTGATACTTTATACTTCTGTGTTTGTAACCATACAATTGCACTTATGGACTGGAGCATATAGCGATACATTATACTTCTGTGTCTGTAACTATACAATAATACTGATGGACCGGAGCATATAGTGATACATTCTACTTCTGTGTCTGTAACTATACAATAATAATTATGGACTGGAGCATATAGTGATACATTCTACTTCTGTGTCTGTAAC
Source organism: Deroplatys truncata (assembly GCA_030765065.1). NCBI lineage: Eukaryota > Metazoa > Arthropoda > Insecta > Mantodea > Mantidae > Deroplatys > Deroplatys truncata. The sequence continues at coordinate 331,618,438 of CM060975.1, read as the reverse complement.
TATACTATAATACTTATGGACTGGACCATATAATGATACATTATACTTCTGTGTCTGTAACTACACAATAATACTTATATACTGGAGCATATAGTGATACGTTATACTCCTGTGTCTGTAACTATATATTAATTCTTATGGACTAGAGATATAGTGATACATTATACTTCTGTGTCCTTAACTATACAATAATACTGATGGACTGGAGCATATAGTGATACATTCTACTTTTGTGTCTATAACTATACAAAAATACTTAAGGATTGGAGCATATAGTGATACATTATACTTCTGTGTGTGTAACTGCACAATAATACTTAGGGATTTGCGCATATAGTGACACATTATACTTTTGTGTCTGTAACTGCACAATAATACTTAAGGATTTGAGCATATAATGATACATTATACTTCTGTGTCTGTAACTATGGAATAATACTGATGGACTGGAGCATATAGTGATAAATTATACCTCTGTGTCTGTAACTATACAATAATACTAATGGACTGGAGCATATAGTGATACATTATACTTCTGTGTCTGTAACTATACAATAATACTGATGGACTGGAGCATATAGTGATACGCTATACCTTTGTGTCTGTAACTATACAATAATACTGATGGACTGGAGCATATAGTGATACATTATACTTCTGTGTCTGTAACTATACAATAATACTTAAGGACTGGAGCATATAATGATACATTATACTTCTGTGTCTGTAACTGCACAATAATACTTAGGGATTTGAGCACATAGTGATACACTATACCTTTGTGTCTGTAACTATACAATAATACTGATGGACTGGAGCATATAATGATACATTATACTTCTGTGTCAGTAACTGCACAATAATACTTATGGACTGGAGCATATAGTGATACATTATACTTCTGTGTCTGTAATTATACCATATTATTAAGAATAGGAGCATATTCTCATACATTATACTTCTGTGTCTGTAACTATACAATAGTACTTATGGACTGTAGCATATAGTGATACATTATACTTCAGTGTCTGTAACTATACAATAATACTTATGGACTGGAGCATATAGTAATACATTATACTTCTGTGTCTGTAACTATACAATAATACTTATGGACTGGAGCATACAGTGATACATTATACTTCTGTGTCTGTAACTATACAATAGTACTTATGGACCGGAGCATATAGTGATACATTATACTTCAGTGTCTGTAACTATACAATAGTACTTATGGACTGGCGCATTTAGTGATACATTATACTTCAGTGTCTGTAACTATACAGTAATACCTATGGACTGGAGCATTTAGTGATACACTATACTTCTGTGTCTGCAACTATACAATAGTACTAATGGACTGGAGCATATAGTGATAAATTATACTTCAGTGTCTGTAACTATACAATAGTACTTATGGACTAGAGCATTTAGTGATACATTATACTTCTGTGTCTGTAACTATACAATAATACTTATGGACTGGAGCATTTAGTGATACATTATACTTCTGTGTCTGTAAGTATACAATAGTACTTATGGACTGGAGCATTTAATGATAGATTATACTTCAGTGTCTGAAACTATACAATACTACTTATGGACTGGAGCATATAGCGATACATTATAATTCTGTGTCTGTAACTATACAATAGTACTTATGGACCATTGGATATAGCGATACATTATACTTCAGTGTCTATAACTATGCAATAGTACTTATGGACTGGAGCATATAGTGATACACTATACTTCTGTGTCTGTAACTATATAATAATAATTAAGGACTGCGCATATAGCTATTCATTATACTTCTGTGTCTGTAACTATACAATAATACTTATGGACTGGAGCATTTACTGATACATTATACTTCAGTGTCTGTAACTATACAGTAATACCTATGGACTGGAGCATTTAGTGATACACTATACTTCTGTGTCTGTAACTATACAATAGTACAAGTGGACTGGAGCATATAGTGATACATTATACTTCAGTGTCTGTAACTATACAATAGTACTTATGGACTAGAGCATTTAGTGATACATTATACTTCTGTGTCTGTAACTATACAATAATACTTCTGGACCGGGGCATATAGCGATACATTATACTTCTGTGTCTGTAACTATACAATAATACTGATGGACTGCAGCATATAGTGATACATTATACTTCAGTGTCTGTAACTATACAGTAATACCTATGGCCTGGAGCATTTAGTGATACACTATACTTCTGTGTCTGTAACTATACAATAGTACAAGTGGACTGGAGCATATAGTGATACATTATACTTCAGTGTCTGTAACTATACAATAGTACTTATGGACTAGAGCATTTAGTCATACATTATACTTCTGTGTCTGTAACTATACAATAATACTTCTGGACCGGGGCATATAGCGATACATTATACTTCTGTGTCTGTAACTATACAATAATACTGATGGACTGCAGCATATAGTGATACATTCTAGTTCTGTGTCTGTAACTATACCATAATGCTGATGGACTGGAGCATATAGTGATACATTCTACTTCTGTGTCTGTAATTATACAATAATACTGATGGAGTGGAGCATATAGTGATACATTGTACTTCTGTGTTTGTAACTATACAATAGTACTTCTGGACCGGAGCATATAGCGATACATTATACTTCTGTGTCTGTAACTATACAATAATACTGATGGACTGCAGCATATAGTGATACATTCTACTTCTGTGTCTGTAACTATACAATAATACTTATAGACTGGAGCATTTAGTGATACATTCTACTTCTGTGTCTGTAGCTATACAATAATATTGATGGACTGCAGCATATAGTGATACATTCTACTTCTGTGTCTGTAACTATACAATAACACTTATAGACTGGAATATATAGTGATACATTATACTTCTGTGTTTGTAACTATACAATAATGCTGATGTACTGGAGCATATAGTGATACCTTCTACTTCTGTGTTTGTAACTATACAATAGTGCTGATGGAGTGGAGCATATAGTGATACATTATACTTCTGTGTCCTTAACTATACAATAATACTGATGGACTGGAGCATATAGTGATACATTCTACTTTTGTGTCTATAACTATACAAAAATACTTAAGGATTGGAGCATATAGTGATACATTATACTTCTGTGTGTGTAACTGCACAATAATACTTAGGGATTTGAGCATATAGTGACACATTAGACTTGTGTGTCTGTAACTGCACAATAATACTTAAGGATTTGAGCATATAATGATACATTATACTTGTGTGTCTGTAACTATAGAATAATACTGATGGACTGGAGCATATAGCGAAACATTATACTTCTGTGTCTGTAACTATAGAATAATACTGATGGACTGGAGCATATAGTGATACATTCTACTTCTGTGTCCGTAACTATACAATAATATTGATGGACTGCAGCATATAGTGACACGTTCTACTTCTGTGTCTGTAACCATACAATAATACTTATGGACTGGAATATATAGTGATACATTATACTTCTGTGTTTGTAACTACACAATAATGTTGATGGACTGGAGCATATAGTGATACATTCTACTTCTGTGTCCGTAACTATACAATAATACTTATGGACTGGAGCATTTAGTGATACATCCTACTTCTGTGTTTGTAACTATACAATAGTACTGATGGAGTGGAGCATATAGTGATACATTGTACTTCTGTGTTTGTAACTATAGAATAATGCTGATGGACTGGAGCATATAGTGATACATTCTACTTCTGTGTTTGTAACTATACAATAATACTGATGGAGTGGAGCATATAGTGATACATTATACTTCTGTGTTTGTAACTATACAATAAAGCTGATGGACTGGAGCATATAGTGATATATTATACTTCTGTGTCTGTAACTATACAATAATGCTGATGGACTGCTGCATATAGTGACACATTATATTTCTGTGTCTGTAACTATACAATAATACTGATGTACTGCAGCATATAGTGATACATTATACTTCTGTGTCTGTAACTATACAATAATGCTGATGGACTGGAGCATATAGTGATACATTCTACTTGTGTTTCTGTAACTATACAATAATACAGATGGACTGGAGCATATAGTGATACATTCTACTTCTGTTTCTGTAACTATACAATAATACTTATGGACTGGAGCATATAATGATACTTTATACTTCTGTGTCTGTAACTACACAATAATACTTATGTACTGCAGCATATAGTGATACATTATACTTGTATGTCTGTAACTATACAATAATAATTATGGACTGGAGATATAGTGATACATTCTACTTCTGTGTCTATAACTATACATTATAATACTTATGGACTGGAGCATATAGTGATACATTCTACTTCTGTGTCTGTAACTATACAATAATACTGATGGACTGAAGCATTTAGTGATACATCCTACTTCTGTGTTTGCAACTATACAATAATACTGATGGAGTGGAGCATATAGTGATACATTGTACTTCTGTGTTTGTAACTATACAATAGTACTTCTGGACCGGAGCATATAGCGATACACTATACTTCTGTGTCTGTAACTATAAAATAATACTGAAGGACTGCAGCATATTGTGATACATTCTACTTCTGTGTCTGTAACTATACAATAATATTTGTAGACTGGAGCATTTAGTGATACATTCTACTTCTGTGTCTGTAACTATACAATAATATTGATGGTCTGCAGCATATAGTGATATATTCTACTTCTGTGTCTGTAACTATACAATAATACTGATGGACCGGAGCATATAGTGATACATTCTACTTCTGTGTCTGTAACTATACAATAATAATTATGGACTGGAGCATATAGTGATACATTATACTTCTGTGTCTGTAACTACACAATAATACTTATATACTGGAGCATATAGTGATACGTTATACTCCTGTGTCTGTAACTATACAATAATTCTTATGGACTGGAGATATAGTGATACATTATACTTCTGTGTCCTTAACTATACAATAATACTGATGGACTGGAGCATATAGTGATACATTCTACTTTTGTGTCTATAACTATACAAAAATACTTAAGGATTGGAGCATATAGTGATACATTATACGTCTGTGTGTATAACTGCACAATAATACTTAGGGATTTGCGCATATAGTGAAACATTATACTTGTGTGTCTGTAACTGCACAATAATACTTAAGGATTTGAGCATATAATGATACATTATACTTCTGTGTCTGTAACTATGGAATAATACTGATGGACTGGAGCATATAGTGATAAATTATACTTCTGTGTCTGTAACTATACAATAATACTGATGGACTTGAGCATATAGTGATACATTATACTTCTGTGTCTGTAACTATACAATAATACTGATGGACTGGAGCATATAGTGATACGCTATACCTTTGTGTCTGTAACTATACAATAAAACTGATGGACTGGAGCATATAGTGATACATTATACTTCTGTGTCTGTAACTATACAATAATACTTAAGGATTGGAGCATATAATGATACATTATACTTCTATGTCTGTAACTGCACAATAATACTTAGGGATTTGAGCACATAGTGATACACCATACCTTTGTGTCTGTAACTATACAATAATACTGATGGACTGGAGCATATAATGATACATTATACTTCTGTGTCAGTAACTGCACAATAATACTTATGGACTGGAGCATATAGTGATACATTATACTTCTGTGTCTGTAATTATACCATATTATTAAGAATAGGAGCATATTCTCATACATTATACTTCTGTGTCTGTAATTATACCATACTACTAAAGGATAGGAGCATATTGTGATACATTATACTTCTGTGTCTGTAACTATACAATAGTACTTATGGACTGGAGCATATAGTGATACATTATACTTCAGTGTCTGTAACTATATAATAACACTTATGGACTAGAGCATATAGTAATACATTATACTTCTGTGTCTGTAACTATACAATAATACTTATGGACTGGAGCATACAGTGATACATTATACTTCTGTGTCTGTAACTATACAATAGTACTTATGGACCGGAGCATATAGTGATACATTATACTTCAGTGTCTGTAACTATACAATAGTACTTATGGACTGGAGCATTTAGTGATACATTATACTTCAGTGTCTGTAACTATACAGTAATACCTATGGACTGGAGCATTTAGTGATACACTATACTTCTGTGTCTGTAACTATACAATAGTACTAATGGACTGGAGCATATAGTGATAAATTATACTTCAGTGTCTGTAACTATACAATAGTACTTATGGACTAGAGCATTTAGTGATACATTATACTTCTGTGTCTGTAACTATACAATAATACTTATGGACTGGAGCATTTAGTGATACATTATACTTCTGTGTCTGTAACTATACAATAGTACTTATGGACTGGAGCATATAGGGATACATTATAATTCTGTGTCTGTAACTATACAATAGTACTTATGGACCATTGCATATAGCGATACATTATACTTCAGTGTCCATAACTACGCAATAGTACTTATGGACTGGAGCATATAGTGATACACTATACTTCTGTGTCTGTAACTGTACAATAATAATTAAGGACTGCGCATATAGCTATTCATTATACTTCTGTGTCTGTAACTATACAATAATACTTATGGACTGGAGCATTTACTGATACATTATACTTCAGTGTCTGTAACTATACAGTAATACCTATGGACTGGAGCATTTAGTGATACACTATACTTCTGTGTTTGTAACTATACAATAGTACAAGTGGACTGGAGCATATAGTGATACATTATACTTCAGTGTCTGTAACTATACAATAGTACTTATGGACTAGAGCATTTAGTGATACATTATACTTCTGTGTCTGTAACTATACAATAGTACTTCTAGACCGGGGCATATAGCGATACATTATACTTCTGTGTCTGTAACTATACAATAATACTTATGGACTGCAGCATATAGTGTACATTATACTTCAGTTTCTGTAACTATACAGTAATACCTATGGACTGAGGCATTTAGTGATACACTATACTTCTGTGTCTGTAACTATACAATAGTACAAGTGGACTGGAGCATATAGTGATACATTATACTTCAGTGTCTGTAACTATACAGTAATACCTATGGACTGGAGCATTTAGTGATACACTATACTTCTGTGTCTGTAACTATACAATAGTACTATAGGACTGGAGCATATAGTGATAAATTATACTTCAGTGTCTGTAACTATACAATAGTACTTATGGACTAGAGCATTTAGTGATACATTATACTTCTGTGTCTGTAACTATACAATAATACTTATGGACTGGAGCATTTAGTGATACATTATACTTCTGTGTCTGTAACTATACAATAGTACTTATGGACTGGAGCATTTAATGATAGATTATACTTCAGTGTCTGAAACTATACAATAGTACTTATGGACTGGAGCATATAGCGATACATTATAATTCTGTGTCTGTAACTATACAATAGTACTTATGGACCATTGGATATAGCTATACATTATACTTCAGTGTCTATAACTATGCAATAGTACTTATGGACTGGAGCATATAGTGATACACTATACTTCTGTGTCTGTAACTATACAATAATAATTAAGGACTGCGCATATAGCTATTCATTATACTTCTGTGTCTGTAACTATACAATAATACTTATGGACTGGAGCATTTACTGATACATTATACTTCAGTGTCTGTAACTATACAGTAATACCTATGGACTGGAGCATTTAGTGATACACTATACTTCAGTGTCTGTAACTATACAATAGTACTTATGGACTAGAGCATTTAGTGATACATTATACTTCTGTGTCTGTAACTATACAATAATACTTCTGGACCGGGGCATATAGCGATACATTATACTTCTGTGTCTGTAACTATACAATAATACTGATGGACTGCAGCATATAGTGATACATTATACTTCAGTGTCTGTAACTATACAGTAATACCTATGGACTGGAGCATTTAGTGATACACTATACTTCTGTGTCTGTAACTATACAATAGTACAAGTGGACTGGAGCATATAGTGATACATTATACTTCAGTGTCTGTAACTATACAATAGTACTTATGGACTAGAGCATTTAGTGATACATTATACTTCTGTGTCTATAACTATACAATAATACTTCTGGACCGGGGCATATAGCGATACATTATACTTCTGTGTCTGTAACTATACAATAATACTGATGGACTGCAGCATAGAGTGATACATTCTAGTTCTGTGTCTGTAACTATACCATAATGCTGATGGACTGGAGCATATAGTGATACATTCTACTTCTGTGTCTGTAACTATACAATAATGCTAATGGACTTAGCATATAGTGATACATTCTACTTCTGTGTCTGTAATTATACAATAATACTGATGGAGTGGAGCATATAGTGATACATTGTACTTCTGTGTTTGTAACTATACAATAGTACTTCTGGACCGGAGCATATAGCGATACATTATACTTCTGTGTCTGTAACTATACAATAATACTGATGGACTGCAGCATATAGTGATACATTCTACTTCTGTGTCTGTAACTATACAATAATACTTATAGACTGGAGCATTTAGTGATACATTCTACTTCTGTGTCTGTAGCTATACAATAATATTGATGGACTGCAGCATATAGTGATACATTCTACTTCTGTGTCTGTAACTATACAATAATACTTATGGACTGGAATATATAGTGATACATTATACTTCTGTGTTTGTAACTATACAATAATGCTGATGTACTGGAGCATATAGTGATACATTCTACTTCTGTGTTTGTAACTATACAATAGTGCTGATGGAGTGGAGCATATAGTGATACATTATACTTCTGTGTCCTTAACTATACAATAATACTGATGGACTGGAGCATATAGTGATACATTCTACTTTTGTGTCTATAACTATACAAAAATACTTAAGGATTGGAGCATATAGTGATACATTATACTTCTGTGTGTGTAACTGCACAATAATACTTAGGGATTTGAGCATATAGTGACACATTAGTCTTGTGTGTCTGTAACTGCACAATAATACTTAAGGATTTGAGCATATAATAATACATTATACTTGTGTGTCTGTAACTATAGAATAATACTGATGGACTGGAGCATATAGCGAAACATTATACTTCTGTGTCTGTAACTATAGAATAATACTGATGGACTGGAGCATATAGTGATACATTCTACTTCTGTGTCCGTAACTATACAATAATATTGATGGACTGCAGCATATAGTGACACGTTCTACTTCTGTGTCTGTAACCATACAATAATACTTATGGACTGGAATATATAGTGATACATTATACTTCTGTGTTTGTAACTACACAATAATGTTGATGGACTGGAGCATATAGTGATACATTCTACTTCTGTGTCCGTAACTATACAATAATACTTATGGACTGGAGCATTTAGTGATACATCCTACTTCTGTGTTTGTAACTATACAATAATACTGATGGAGTGGAGCATATAGTGATACATTGTACTTCTGTGTTTGTAACTATACAATAAAGCTGATGGACTGGAGCATATAGTGATATATTATACTTCTGTGTCTGTAACTATACAATAATGCTGATGGACTGCAGCATATAGTACACATTATATTTCTGTGTCTGTAACTATACAATAATACTGATGGACTGCAGCATATAGTGATACATTATACTTCTGTGTCTGTAACTATACAATAATGCTGATGGCCTGGAGCATATAGTGATACATTCTACTTGTGTTTCTGTAACTATACAATAATACAGATGGACTGGAGCATATAGTGATACATTCTAATTCTGTGTCTGTAACTATACAATAATACTTATGGACTGGAGCATATAGTGATACATTCTACTTCTGTTTCTGTAACTATACAATAATACTTATGGACTGGAGCATATAATGATACTTTATACTTCTGTGTCTGTAACTACACAATAATACTTATGTACTGCAGCATATAGTGATACATTATACTTGTATGTCTGTAACTATACAATAATAATTATGGACTGGAGATATAGTGATACATTCTACTTCTGTGTCTATAACTATACATTATAATACTTATGGACTGGAGCATATAGTGATACATTCTACTTCTGTGTCTGTAACTATACAATAATACTGATGGACTGAAGCATTTAGTGATACATCCTACTTCTGTGTTTGTAACTATACAATAATACTGATGGAGTGGAGCATATAGTGATACATTGTACTTCTGTGTTTGTAACTATACAATAGTACTTCTGGACCGGAGCATATAGCGATACACTATACTTCTGTGTCTGTAACTATACAATAATACTGATGGACTGCAGCATATTGTGATACATTCTACTTCTGTGTCTGTAACTATACAATAATATTTGTAGACTGGAGCATTTAGTTATACATTCTACTTCTGTGTCTGTAACTATACAATAATATTGATGGTCTGCAGCATATAGTGATATATTCTACTTCTGTGTCTGTAACTATACAATAATACTGATGGACCGGAGCATATAGTGATACATTCTACTTCTGTGTCTGTAACTATACAATAATAATTATGGACTGGAGCATATAGTGATACATTATACTTCTGTGTCTGTAACTACACAATAATACTTATATACTGGAGCATATAGTGATACGTTATACTCCTGTGTCTGTAACTATACAATAATTCTTATGGACTGGAGATATAGTGATACATTATACTTCTGTGTCCTTAACTATACAATAATACTGATGGACTGGAGCATATAGTGATACATTCTACTTTTGTGTCTATAACTATACAAAAATACTTAAGGATTGGAGCATATAGTGATACATTATACGTCTGTGTGTGTAACTGCACAATAATACTTAGGGATTTGCGCATATAGTGAAACATTATACTTGTGTGTCTGTAACTGCACAATAATACTTAAGGATTTGAGCATATAATGATACATTATACTTCTGTGTCTGTAACTATGGAATAATACTGATGGACTGGAGCATATAGTGATAAATTATACTTCTGTGTCTGTAACTATACAATAATACTGATGGACTTGAGCATATAGTGATACATTATACTTCTGTGTCTGTAACTATACAATAATACTGATGGACTGGAGCATATAGTGATACGCTATACCTTTGTGTCTGTAACTATACAATAAAACTGATGGACTGGAGCATATAGTGATACATTATACTTCTGTGTCTGTAACTATACAATAATACTTAAGGACTGGAGCATATAATGATACATTATACTTGTATGTCTGTAACTGCACAATAATACTTAGGGATTTGAGCACATAGTGATACACCATACCTTTGTGTCTGTAACTATACAATAATACTGATGGACTGGAGCATATAATGATACATTATACTTCTGTGTCAGTAACTGCACAATAATACTTATGGACTGGAGCATATAGTGATACATTATACTTCTGTGTCTGTAATTATACCATATTATTAAGAATAGGAGCATATTCTCATACATTATACTTCTGTGTCTGTAATTATACCATACTACTAAAGGATAGGAGCATATTGTGATACATTATACTTCTGTGTCTGTAACTATACAATAGTACTTATGGACTGGAGCATATAGTGATACATTATACTTCAGTGTCTGTAACTATACAATAATACTTATGGACTAGAGCATATAGTAATACATTATACTTCTGTGTCTGTAACTATACAATAATACTTATGGACTGGAGCATACAGTGATACATTATACTTCTGTGTCTGTAACTATACAATAGTACTTATGGACCGGAGCATATAGTGATACATTATACTTCAGTGTCTGTAACTATACAATAGTACTTATGGACTGGAGCATTTAGTGATACATTATACTTCAGTGTCTGTAACTATACAGTAATACCTATGGACTGGAGCATTTAGTGATACACTATACTTCTGTGTCTGTAACTATACAATAGTACTAATGGACTGGAGCATATAGTGATAAATTATACTTCTGTGTCTGTAACTATACAATAGTACTTATGGACTGGAGCATATAGGGATACATTATAATTCTGTGTCTGTAACTATACAATAGTACTTATGGACCATTGCATATAGCGATACATTATACTTCAGTGTCTATAACAATGCAATAGTACTTATGGACTGGAGCATATAGTGATACACTATACTTCTGTGTCTGTAACTATACAATAATAATTAAGGACTGCGCATATAGCTATTCATTATACTTCTGTGTCTGTAACTATACAATAATACTTATGGACTGGAGCATTTACTGATACATTATACTTCTGTGTCTGTAACTATACAATAATACTTCTGGACCGGGGCATATAGCGATACATTATACTTCTGTGTCTGTAACTATACAATAATACTTATGGACTGCAGCATATAGTGTACATTATACTTCAGTGTCTGTAACTATACAGTAATACCTATGGACTGAGGCATTTAGTGATACACTATACTTCTGTGTCTGTAACTATACAATAGTACAAGTGGACTGGAGCATATAGTGATACATTATACTTCAGTGTCTGTAACTATACAATAGTACTTATGGACTAGAGCATTTAGTGATACATTATACTTCTGTGTCTGTAACTATACTTTAATACTTCTGGACCGGGGCATATAGCGATACATTATACTTCTGTGTCTGTAACTATACAATAATACTGATGGACTGCAGCATATAGTGATACATTCTACTTCTGTGTCTGTAACTATACAATAATGCTGACGGACTGGAGCATATAGTGATACATTCTAGTTCTGTGTCTGTAACTATACCATAATGCTGATGGACTGGAGCATATAGTGATACATTCTACTTCTGTGTCTGTAACTATACAATAATGCTAATGGACTGGACCATATAGTGATACATACTACTTCTGTGTCTGTAACTATAAATAATACTGATGGAGTGGAGCATATAGTGATACATTGTACTTCTGTGTTTGTAACTATACAATAGTACTTCTGGACCGGAGCATATAGCGATACATTATACTTCTGTGTCTGTAACTATACAATAATACTGATGGACTGCAGCATATAGTGATACATTCTACTTCTGTGTCTGTAACTATACAATAATACTTATAGACTGGAGCATTTAGTGAAACATTCTACTTCTGTGTCTGTAGCTATACAATAACATTAATGGACTGCAGCATATAGTGATACATTCTACTTCTGTGTCTGTAACTATACAATAATACTTATGGACTGGAATATATAGTGATACATTATACTTCTGTGTTTGTAACTATACAATAATGCTGATGTACTGGAGCATATAGTGATACTTCCTACTTCTGTGTCCGTAACTATACAATAATACTTGTGGACTGGAGCATTTAGTGATACATTCTACTTCTGTGTTTGTAACTATAAAATAATGCTGATGGTGTGGAGCATATAGTGATACATTATACTTCTGTGTCCTTAACTATACAATAATACTGATGGACTGGAGCATATAGTGATACATTCTACTTTTGTGTCTATAACTATACAAAAATACTTAAGGATTGGAGCATATAGTGATACATTATACTTCTGTGTGTGTAACTGCACAATAATACTTAGGGATCTGAGCATATAGTGACACATTACACTTGTGTGTCTGTTACTGCACAATAATACTTAAGGATTTGAGCATATAATGATACATTATACTTGTGTGTCTGTAACTATAGAATAATACTGATGGACTGGAGCATATAGCGAAACATTATACTTCTGTGTCTGTAACTATAGAATAATACTGATGGACTGGAGCATATAGTGATACATTCTACTTCTGTGTCCGTAACTATACAATAATATTGATGGACTGCAGCATATAGTGACACGTTCTACTTCTGTGTCTGTAACCATACAATAATACTTATGGACTGGAATATATAGTGATACATTCTACTTCTGTGTTTGTAACTATACAATAATACTGATGGAGTGGAGCATATAGTGATACATTATACTTCTGTGTTTGTAACTATACAATAAAGCTGATGGACTGGAGCATATAGTGATACATTCTACTTCTGTGTCTGTAACTATACAATAATACTTATGGACTGGAGCATTTAGTGATGCATTCTGCTTCTGTGTCTGTAACTATACAATAATACTGATGGAGTGGAGCATATAGTGATATATTATACTTCTGTGTCTGTAACTATACAATAATGCTGATGGACTGCAGCATATAGTGACACATTATACTTCTGTGTCTGTAACAATACAATAATACTGATGGACTGCAGCATATAGTGATACATTATACTTCTGTGTCTGTAACTATACAATAATGCTGATGGACTGGAGCATATAGTGATACATTCTACTTGTGTTTCTGTAACTATACAATAATACTGATGGACTGGAGCATATAGTGATACATTCTAATTCTGTGTCTGTAACTATACAATAATACTTATGGACTGGAGCATATAGTGATACATTCTAATTCTGTATCTGTAACTATACAATAATACTTATGGACTGGAGCATATAATGATACTTTATACTTCTGTGTCTGTAACTACACAATAATACTTATGTACTGCAGCATATAGTGATACATTATACTTCTATGTCTGTAACTATACAATAATACCTATGGACTGGAGATATAGTGATACATTCTACTTCTGTGTCTATAACTATACAATAATACTTATGGACTGGAGCATATAGTGATACATTCTACTTCTGTGTCTGTAACTATACAATAATACTGATGGACTGAAGCATTTAGTGATACATCCTACTTCTCTGTTTGTAACTATACAATAATACTGATGGAGTGGAGCATATAGTGATACATTGTACTTCTGTGTTTGTAACTATACAATAGTACTTCTGGACCGGAACATATAGCGATACATTATACTTCTGTGTCTGTAACTATACAATAATACTTATGCACTGGAGCATATAGTGATACATTATACTTCTGTGTCTGTAATTATACCATATTACTAAAGAATAGGAGCATATTTTCATACATTATACTTCTGTGTCTGTAATTATACCATACTACTAAAGGATAGGAGCATATTGTGATACATTATACTTCTGTGTCTGTAACTTTACAATAGTACTTATGGACTGGAGCATATAGTGATACATTATACTTCAGTGTCTGTAACTATACAATAATACTTATGGACTGGAGCATATAGTGATACATTATACTTCTGTGTCTGTAACTATACAATAGTACTTATGGACTGGAGCATATAGTGATAAATTATACTTCAGTGTCTGTAACTATACAATAGTACTTATGGACTAGAGCATTTAGTGATACATTATACTTCTGTGTCTGTAACTATACAATAATACTTATGGACTGGAGCATTTAGTGATACATTATACTTCTGTGTCTGTAAGTATACAATAGTACTTATGGACTGGAGCATTTAATGATAGATTATACTTCAGTGTCTGAAACTATACAATACTACTTATGGACTGGAGCATATAGCGATACATTATAATTCTGTGTCTGTAACTATACAATAGTACTTATGGACCATTGGATATAGCGATACATTATACTTCAGTGTCTATAACTATGCAATAGTACTTATGGACTGGAGCATATAGTGATACACTATACTTCTGTGTCTGTAACTATATAATAATAATTAAGGACTGCGCATATAGCTATTCATTATACTTCTGTGTCTGTAACTATACAATAATACTTATGGACTGGAGCATTTACTGATACATTATACTTCAGTGTCTGTAACTATACAGTAATACCTATGGACTGGAGCATTTAGTGATACACTATACTTCTGTGTCTGTAACTATACAATAGTACAAGTGGACTGGAGCATATAGTGATACATTATACTTCAGTGTCTGTAACTATACAATAGTACTTATGGACTAGAGCATTTAGTGATACATTATACTTCTGTGTCTGTAACTATACAATAATACTTCTGGACCGGGGCATATAGCGATACATTATACTTCTGTGTCTGTAACTATACAATAATACTGATGGACTGCAGCATATAGTGATACATTATACTTCAGTGTCTGTAACTATACAGTAATACCTATGGCCTGGAGCATTTAGTGATACACTATACTTCTGTGTCTGTAACTATACAATAGTACAAGTGGACTGGAGCATATAGTGATACATTATACTTCAGTGTCTGTAACTATACAATAGTACTTATGGACTAGAGCATTTAGTCATACATTATACTTCTGTGTCTGTAACTATACAATAATACTTCTGGACCGGGGCATATAGCGATACATTATACTTCTGTGTCTGTAACTATACAATAATACTGATGGACTGCAGCATATAGTGATACATTCTAGTTCTGTGTCTGTAACTATACCATAATGCTGATGGACTGGAGCATATAGTGATACATTCTACTTCTGTGTCTGTAATTATACAATAATACTGATGGAGTGGAGCATATAGTGATACATTGTACTTCTGTGTTTGTAACTATACAATAGTACTTCTGGACCGGAGCATATAGCGATACATTATACTTCTGTGTCTGTAACTATACAATAATACTGATGGACTGCAGCATATAGTGATACATTCTACTTCTGTGTCTGTAACTATACAATAATACTTATAGACTGGAGCATTTAGTGATACATTCTACTTCTGTGTCTGTAGCTATACAATAATATTGATGGACTGCAGCATATAGTGATACATTCTACTTCTGTGTCTGTAACTATACAATAACACTTATAGACTGGAATATATAGTGATACATTATACTTCTGTGTTTGTAACTATACAATAATGCTGATGTACTGGAGCATATAGTGATACCTTCTACTTCTGTGTTTGTAACTATACAATAGTGCTGATGGAGTGGAGCATATAGTGATACATTATACTTCTGTGTCCTTAACTATACAATAATACTGATGGACTGGAGCATATAGTGATACATTCTACTTTTGTGTCTATAACTATACAAAAATACTTAAGGATTGGAGCATATAGTGATACATTATACTTCTGTGTGTGTAACTGCACAATAATACTTAGGGATTTGAGCATATAGTGACACATTAGACTTGTGTGTCTGTAACTGCACAATAATACTTAAGGATTTGAGCATATAATGATACATTATACTTGTGTGTCTGTAACTATAGAATAATACTGATGGACTGGAGCATATAGCGAAACATTATACTTCTGTGTCTGTAACTATAGAATAATACTGATGGACTGGAGCATATAGTGATACATTCTACTTCTGTGTCCGTAACTATACAATAATATTGATGGACTGCAGCATATAGTGACACGTTCTACTTCTGTGTCTGTAACCATACAATAATACTTATGGACTGGAATATATAGTGATACATTATACTTCTGTGTTTGTAACTACACAATAATGTTGATGGACTGGAGCATATAGTGATACATTCTACTTCTGTGTCCGTAACTATACAATAATACTTATGGACTGGAGCATTTAGTGATACATCCTACTTCTGTGTTTGTAACTATACAATAGTACTGATGGAGTGGAGCATATAGTGATACATTGTACTTCTGTGTTTGTAACTATAGAATAATGCTGATGGACTGGAGCATATAGTGATACATTCTACTTCTGTGTTTGTAACTATACAATAATACTGATGGAGTGGAGCATATAGTGATACATTATACTTCTGTGTTTGTAACTATACAATAAAGCTGATGGACTGGAGCATATAGTGATATATTATACTTCTGTGTCTGTAACTATACAATAATGCTGATGGACTGCAGCATATAGTGACACATTATATTTCTGTGTCTGTAACTATACAATAATACTGATGGACTGCAGCATATAGTGATACATTATACTTCTGTGTCTGTAACTATACAATAATGCTGATGGACTGGAGCATATAGTGATACATTCTACTTGTGTTTCTGTAACTATACAATAATACAGATGGACTGGAGCCTATAGTGATACATTCTACTTCTGTTTCTGTAACTATACAACAATACTTATGGACTGGAGCATATAATGATACTTTATACTTCTGTGTCTGTAACTACACAATAATACTTATGTACTGCAGCATATAGTGATACATTATACTTGTATGTCTGTAACTATACAATAATAATTATGGACTGGAGATATAGTGATACATTCTACTTCTGTGTCTATAACTATACATTATAATACTTATGGACTGGAGCATATAGTGATACATTCTACTTCTGTGTCTGTAACTATACAATAATACTGATGGACTGAAGCATTTAGTGATACATCCTACTTCTGTGTTTGCAACTATACAATAATACTGATGGAGTGGAGCATATAGTGATACATTGTACTTCTGTGTTTGTAACTATACAATAGTACTTCTGGACCGGAGCATATAGCGATACACTATACTTCTGTGGTCTGTAACTATAAAATAATACTGAAGGACTGCAGCATATTGTGATACATTCTACTTCTGTGTCTGTAACTATACAATAATATTTGTAGACTGGAGCATTTAGTGATACATTCTACTTCTGTGTCTGTAACTATACAATAATATTGATGGTCTGCAGCATATAGTGATATATTCTACTTCTGTGTCTGTAACTATACAATAATACTGATGGACCGGAGCATATAGTGATACATTCTACTTCTGTGTCTGTAACTATACAATAATAATTATGGGACTGGAGCATATAGTGATACATTATACTTCTGTGTCTGTAAACTACACAATAATACTTATATACTGGAGCATATAGTGATACGTTATACTCCTGTGTCTGTAACTATACAATAATTCTTATGGACTGGAGATATAGTGATACATTATACTTCTGTGTCCCTTAACTATACAATAATACTTGATTGCTGGACTGGAGCATATAGTGATACATTCTACTTTTGTGTCTATAACTATACAAAAAATACTTAAGGATTGGAGCATATAGTGATACATTATACGTCTGTGTGTATAACTGCACAATAATACTTAGGGATTTGCGCATATAGTGAAACATTATACTTGTGTGTCTGTAACTGCACAATAATACTTAAGGATTTGAGCATATAATGATTACATTATACTTCTGTGTCTGTACTGTAACTATGGAATAATACTGATGGACTGGAGCATATAGTGATAAATTATACTTCTGTGTCTGTAACTATACAATAATACTGATGGACTTGAGCATATAGTGATACATTATACTTCTGTGTCTGTAACTATACAATAATACTGATGGACTGGAGCATATAGTGATACGCTATACCTTTGTGTCTGTAACTATACAATAAAACTGATGGACTGGAGCATATAGTGATACATTATACTTCTGTGTCTGTAACTATACAATAATACTTAAGGATTGGAGCATATAATGATACATTTTACTTCTATGTCTGTAACTGCACAATAATACTTAGGGATTTTGAGCACATAGTGATACACCATACCTTTGTGTCTGTAAACTATACAATAATACTGATGGACTGGAGCATATAATGATACATTATACTTCTGTGTCAGTAACTGCACAATAATACTTATGGACTGGAGCATATAGTGATACATTATACTTCTGTGTCTGTAATTATACCATATTATTAAGAATAGGAGCATATTCTCATACATTATACTTCTGTGTCTGTAATTATACCATACTACTAAAGGATAGGAGCATATTGTGATACATTATACTTCTGTGTCTGTAACTATACAATAGTACTTATGGACTGGAGCATATAGTGATACATTATACTTCAGTGTCTGTAACTATATAATAACACTTATGGACTAGAGCATATAGTAATACATTATACTTCTGTGTCTGTAACTATACAATAATACTTATGGACTGGAGCATACAGTGATACATTATACTTCTGTGTCTGTAACTATACAATAGTACTTATGGACCGGAGCATATAGTGATACATTATACTTCAGTGTCTGTAAACTATACAATAGTACTTATGGACTGGAGCATTTAGTGATACATTATACTTCAGTGTCTGTAACTATACAGTAATACCTATGGACTGGAG
Source organism: Deroplatys truncata (assembly GCA_030765065.1). Taxonomy (NCBI): domain Eukaryota; kingdom Metazoa; phylum Arthropoda; class Insecta; order Mantodea; family Mantidae; genus Deroplatys; species Deroplatys truncata. Next base: position 331,598,279 of record CM060975.1, on the reverse strand, counting down.
CATTTAGTGATACACTATACTTCTGTGTCTGTAACTATACAATAGTACTAATGGACTGGAGCATATAGTGATAAATTATACTTCAGTGTCTGTAACTATACAATAGTACTTATGGACTAGAGCATTTAGTGATACATTATACTTCTGTGTCTGTAACTATACAATAATACTTATGGACTGGAGCATTTAGTGATACATTATACTTCTGTGTCTGTAACTATACAATAGTACTTATGGACTGGAGCATATAGGGATACATTATAATTCTGTGTCTGTAACTATACAATAGTACTTATGGACCATTGCATATAGCGATACATTATACTTCAGTGTCCATAACTACGCAATAGTACTTATGGACTGGAGCATATAGTGATACACTATACTTCTGTGTCTGTAACTGTACAATAATAATTAAGGACTGCGCATATAGCTATTCATTATACTTCTGTGTCTGTAACTATACAATAATACTTATGGACTGGAGCATTTACTGATACATTATACTTCAGTGTCTGTAACTATACAGTAATACCTATGGACTGGAGCATTTAGTGATACACTATACTTCTGTGTTTGTAACTATACAATAGTACAAGTGGACTGGAGCATATAGTGATACATTATACTTCAGTGTCTGTAACTATACAATAGTACTTATGGACTAGAGCATTTAGTGATACATTATACTTCTGTGTCTGTAACTATACAATAGTACTTCTAGACCGGGGCATATAGCGATACATTATACTTCTGTGTCTGTAACTATACAATATATAGTGTACATTATACTTCAGTTTCTGTAACTATACAGTAATACCTATGGACTGAGGCATTTAGTGATACACTATACTTCTGTGTCTGTAACTATACAATAGTACAAGTGGACTGGAGCATATAGTGATACATTATACTTCAGTGTCTGTAACTATACAGTAATACCTATGGACTGGAGCATTTAGTGATACACTATACTTCTGTGTCTGTAACTATACAATAGTACTATAGGACTGGAGCATATAGTGATAAATTATACTTCAGTGTCTGTAACTATACAATAGTACTTATGGACTAGAGCATTTAGTGATACATTATACTTCTGTGTCTGTAACTATACAATAATACTTATGGACTGGAGCATTTAGTGATACATTATACTTCTGTGTCTGTAACTATACAATAGTACTTATGGACTGGAGCATTTAATGATAGATTATACTTCAGTGTCTGAAACTATACAATAGTACTTATGGACTGGAGCATATAGCGATACATTATAATTCTGTGTCTGTAACTATACAATAGTACTTATGGACCATTGGATATAGCTATACATTATACTTCAGTGTCTATAACTATGCAATAGTACTTATGGACTGGAGCATATAGTGATACACTATACTTCTGTGTCTGTAACTATACAATAATAATTAAGGACTGCGCATATAGCTATTCATTATACTTCTGTGTCTGTAACTATACAATAATACTTATGGACTGGAGCATTTACTGATACATTATACTTCAGTGTCTGTAACTATACAGTAATACCTATGGACTGGAGCATTTAGTGATACACTATACTTCAGTGTCTGTAACTATACAATAGTACTTATGGACTAGAGCATTTAGTGATACATTATACTTCTGTGTCTGTAACTATACAATAATACTTCTGGACCGGGGCATATAGCGATACATTATACTTCTGTGTCTGTAACTATACAATAATACTGATGGACTGCAGCATATAGTGATACATTATACTTCAGTGTCTGTAACTATACAGTAATACCTATGGACTGGAGCATTTAGTGATACACTATACTTCTGTGTCTGTAACTATACAATAGTACAAGTGGACTGGAGCATATAGTGATACATTATACTTCAGTGTCTGTAACTATACAATAGTACTTATGGACTAGAGCATTTAGTGATACATTATACTTCTGTGTCTATAACTATACAATAATACTTCTGGACCGGGGCATATAGCGATACATTATACTTCTGTGTCTGTAACTATACAATAATACTGATGGACTGCAGCATAGAGTGATACATTCTAGTTCTGTGTCTGTAACTATACCATAATGCTGATGGACTGGAGCATATAGTGATACATTCTACTTCTGTGTCTGTAACTATACAATAATGCTAATGGACTTAGCATATAGTGATACATTCTACTTCTGTGTCTGTAATTATACAATAATACTGATGGAGTGGAGCATATAGTGATACATTGTACTTCTGTGTTTGTAACTATACAATAGTACTTCTGGACCGGAGCATATAGCGATACATTATACTTCTGTGTCTGTAACTATACAATAATACTGATGGACTGCAGCATATAGTGATACATTCTACTTCTGTGTCTGTAACTATACAATAATACTTATAGACTGGAGCATTTAGTGATACATTCTACTTCTGTGTCTGTAGCTATACAATAATATTGATGGACTGCAGCATATAGTGATACATTCTACTTCTGTGTCTGTAACTATACAATAATACTTATGGACTGGAATATATAGTGATACATTATACTTCTGTGTTTGTAACTATACAATAATGCTGATGTACTGGAGCATATAGTGATACATTCTACTTCTGTGTTTGTAACTATACAATAGTGCTGATGGAGTGGAGCATATAGTGATACATTATACTTCTGTGTCCTTAACTATACAATAATACTGATGGACTGGAGCATATAGTGATACATTCTACTTTTGTGTCTATAACTATACAAAAATACTTAAGGATTGGAGCATATAGTGATACATTATACTTCTGTGTGTGTAACTGCACAATAATACTTAGGGATTTGAGCATATAGTGACACATTAGTCTTGTGTGTCTGTAACTGCACAATAATACTTAAGGATTTGAGCATATAATAATACATTATACTTGTGTGTCTGTAACTATAGAATAATACTGATGGACTGGAGCATATAGCGAAACATTATACTTCTGTGTCTGTAACTATA